>CM028134.1:466802500-468052500 GCA_016271365.2 Neoceratodus forsteri | reverse complement strand
GAGTTGGACTGGAACATTGTTACAGGAAAACTGATCAATAGTCTTACCATGGAATTCATTGCACTATCAGAGCTGTCACTGTGTGAGTAGATAGCTTTCAATGAGCTAGCTGGTTGGGATCCACAAACAATGAAAAGCCTCAAGGTAGCAAGAGAATGATATTGAGACAGGATGTAAAGTCTTTGGGTTAAGCTGAAATGCTGCTGCAGGAGGAGGAGATGAGCGAATAAATAGGATGCTGAAAGCACTACAGCATCCAAGCTCTGATCACATGATCAGAAAGAGTCTGATGAGCTATTTGCATGAGTTTATGAATGATGAAAAGCCAGCAGGCAGATATTGCACAACTTACAGAGTCATGCAGGAGTGTCCCTGAGATGGGCTGAAGAGTAATTGTGGGGAAAGCATACTGTGTGAATGAATAGGGTGCTACAGTCATGGCAGTATTAGAGCCATGATTATGTGATTAAGTGGCCTTGGACAAGCTGTAAAGCAGGGTCTCTGAACAACATAATACCTTCAGTTGCGGCAAGAGGAATAGAGGGTACAATGTAGGTATTGTAAGCAGTCAAGACACTGGAGTACGGATGCCAGAAGGATCTGAAGGAAGAACAGGGGTACTTGGGATGGAAAGTTCAGGCAAGGATTGATCCATAGGAACTGTTTAAGGGATGTTACCTTGGCATCAAGTTTCTGATACATTGAATTTACATAGCCAATTAGGTTGTGAAGTTCGATATGGTTAGGAAGCAGAGATGGATCTTTGTGAAGATTCAATGGGTTAGCACTGGGTCACAAATTAGTAAACCTTCATGATAATTTAAATTTCAGATGGATCCCTGGTTCAGGTCCCCCTTTCTTAAATGAATTTATTCAGGATTTTGGATTGGTCCCATTAATAAATGAAACAACAAGAATAAACTCCTACCCCTCCCTCACCTTCTGCTATGTTGGTTTTGACACTAACAAACCATACAAATACACTGGGCACAAACAACAAGTTGGCACTGTCCAAGAAGAGGGTGCAGCCCATATCAAAGGGGGTGCACATTCCTGGAAGGAGATGATTGCAAATGCTAGAAGCCTTACAATCAAACTACCCACACCCACAGCCATCATGGTAGTAGAAAGATTGGACTGGGTCGCTGTGACAGAAATGTGGTTCATGGAAAATCACGAATGGGATATGGCTATTCCCAGATACAATTTCTTCAGAAAGGCTAGACAGGGGCAAAGAGGGGAGGAGTAGCTATTTACATTTGAGAAGACATAAAAGCCACAGAGATACAGAGTCACCCTGGGGACACCGAGTCACTGTGGCTTACTATAGATACAGAAAATGGAAAATCCTTCAGGATCGGCATCATTTACAGACCTCCAAATTAAGGACTGAAAGGGGAAAAATACCTGATAGAAGAAATACACAAAATGGCTCAGAGAGGAGAGGTGATACTGGTGGGGGACTTCAACCTTCCAGATATAAACTGGAGTACACTAATGACGGCAACAAGAAGAAGCAGGGATTTCTTATTGGCACTACAGGGAACAGGACTAAGTCAACTGATCAAAACACCAACAAGAGGAGATGCTATACTTGACCTGGTCCTCACAAACACTGAGAGGGTCAAGGAGCTCAGTGTGAGATGCCATATGGGTAACAGTGACCATTGCATGGTTAGCTTCAAGGCGAATATAACTGAGGGCATGTGCCACTCAAAAATAAAAGCACTAGATTTTAAAAAGGTGGACTTCAACCAAATGAGGATCAACATAAGAAATGACTTAATTGATCGACAAGTGGACAAGGTCAATGTCATGTGGGGGAAACTTAAGAAAGGAATCCAGACAGTCACTGACCAATGCGCCAGAAGGGTTACCAAAGCGAAAAGAAAATGAAACCCCTTATGGTTTTCAAAGGAAGTGGCTAAAATAGTGAAAGAAAAACAAGGTGTTCAAGCTATACCAAGGAACAAACAAGGAAGAAGATTGGGTGCCCTACAAGGAGAAAATGAAAGAAGCCAGCAAAAAAATAAGGCAGGTAAAAGTGCAGACAGAAGCAAGTACAGCAGAGATGGCAAAGAAAGGAGACAAATCCTTCTTTAGAAACATCTGGAAGAGAAGGAAGGCAAAGGGGGGTATAGTCAAGATTACAACTCAGGAAGGGAAAACAATGGAAGACAACCCAGGAAAAGCAGAAATCCTGAATGAGTACTTCTGCTTGGTATTTACTGAGGAGGACCCAGGTGATGGCCAAGAAATGGCAAACTGCAACACCCCTGGACAGGGGGTGATACTAGCCCCTTCAGAGAGACTGAAGTACTGGAGGCACTAAATAAACTGCAAGTTGACAAGGCCATGGGGCCAGACGAAATATACCCCAGGATCTTAAAAGAACTGAGATTAGAGTAGGCTGCTCCACTGGCTAAACTATTCACCAAATCCCTAAAGAATGGGGAGGTACCTGAAGATTGGAAAATGACAACTGTGGTTCCGCTCCACAAATCAGACAGCAGAGAGGACTCTGGAAATTACAGGCCGGTAAGCCTCACATCCATAGTGGGGAAGTTAATGGAGACACTTGTCAAACAGGGGATCATGGCATTCCTGGAGGCTAGAGGCCAACAAGAGCCCAAGCAGCATGGTCTCACAGTGGGTAGGTCATGCCAGACAAACCTGATTGAGTTTTTTGACTGTGTTACCAAGGTTATAGATGATGGCGGGGTGGTAGATGTGGTCTGCTTAGACTTTAGCAAGGCCTTCGACTCAGTTCCACACAGAAGGCTGGCAAAGAAGCTAGACCACATAGGAGTTGGACCAGAAGTAGTTAGATGGGTTAAAAACTGGTTACAGGGAAGAACCCAGAAAGTGCAAATAAATGGAGCACTGTCATCAGAAGATAGGGTAACCAGAGTTGTGCCCCAGGGTTCAGTACTGGGGCCCCTGCTCTTCAATATTTTCATATTGGATATAGCTAACGGACTACAGGGAAAGCTGTGTCTGTTCACAGACAACACCAAAATATGCAACAAGGTTGACACCCAACAGGGAGTGGACAAGATGGAAGCTGACCTCAAGAAACTAGAAGAATGGTCTGGAGCATGGCAGTTGAAATTCAATGCCAAAAAATGCAAAATCATGCACATATAAAAAAAATCCAAATAAAGCACATTACCTTGAAGGGGAAAGACTAGCTGCCTCCACCCAAGAGTGCAATTTGTGAATCATTATCTCAGACAACTTGAAAGTAGGAGGTAAACAGTGTGAGAAGGGAACCCTGAAACCCAAGGGCAGTTAGAAGGCTGGGCTAAAAGACAATGGGCAGACTAGATGGACCTGGTGATCTCTTTTTGCCGTCAACTTCTATGCAAATTACTATTCAAATTTCAGAGTACCACCAGAGAGTCTTAGTGATCATCAGGATATGAACTGTATCAGAAATAAGTGGAAAATTAACAGTCCTAGTAAAAGTGTTAGATTTTGCTCCTTCAGAAACTATTGCACCATTACGAGTGACATGGAAACTGTCAACTTCCTGTTTCTTTCTAACTTTTCTGGGCATCTGCAATATGCATTTTTAGGATCCAGAAAAGTAAAAGATTCCAATGCTCCTTGGTTCACTCTATCCCTGCTCACCCAGCAGAAACTGAGATAGAGCTTATGTGAGGGACCTCCAAAAAATGAACACCTTGACTGATTAGAATGCATACCGTGCCGTGAGAAACAAGTACACTGCAGTGACTATGTAAATGGGTGTGGGATTAACAGATGGACATTCTGGCAGCGTAGCAGTTCAAAAGCAAATAAGTTATTTACAGAACAAAATAAAGTGAACTTATCAACGAAAAAATCAATAAACAGAGGCAAAATAAAGAGCTTTCATCTGCAAGTATACAATCAGTGCTAGAAGTCACTAGTACTGCTTAGGTGTTGCACTTTCAACACCTTCCACCTACCTGTCTTTCTATCTTTGTATCCAGGTTACGAACATATGAACATACGAAATTTGCCAGCAGATAAAGGCCTAGAGGTCTATCAAGTCTGCTTGAATATGCAGCTAGCACCCCTTATTCTGCAGCTGCCCCTCCCTTCCACCCTTCCCCGTCATTAACCCTCCCCCTTGTCCTGTCCCATCCCCTTTTGAAGCAGTCCACTGTTCTACTGGATACCACTTCTGCAGGTAACGCATTCCACCCAGCCACCACCCTCTCTGTAAAAAAGTGTCTCCTCATCTCCCTCCCGAACCTTCCTCCCTCCAGTCTCATATCATGGCCCCTGGTGGCCCTCCCCTCCCTTACTTTGAACAGCCCCTCTGTACCCGTCTTGTTTATTCCTTTCATGTATTTAAAGGTTTCAATCATGTCACCCTGTCCTCCTCTCCTCAAGTGAGTACATGTTCAACTCCTTCAACCTCCTCTCGTATGATAAGTCCCAGCCCCTTGATCATCTTTGTCACCCTGCGCACCCCTCCAGTAACTTAATGTCCCTCTTCGAGATACGGGCGCCAGTACTGCACGCAGTACTCCAGGTGTGGTCTAACTAATGACCTATACAGTGGCAGAATCACCTCCTCCCTCCTCGAGGATATATCCCTTGCAATACAACCCAGCATTTTGTTGGCCTTTGCAGCTGCCTTCCTACATTGTGCTGAGTTGTTCATTGACCCTGTAATGAGCACACCCAGATCCTTCTCCTTTTCTGTCTGGGCTAGCTGCACTCCCCCCAGCTGGTAACTCCTCCTTGGGTTCTTCATCCCAAAATGCAGCACCTTGCACTTTTTGGCATTAAACCCCAGTTGCCAGGTGTCTGACCAGGTTTCAAGCTTTGCCAGATCATCCTGCAACACCTGCCATCCCCCTAGGTCATCCACCACCGCGCCTACCTTGGTATCATCAGCAAACAGACTGATCTTGCTTTTGATGTCCCATGATACTGTATGTCTGCAATGAATATCCCAAACAACACTGGTCCCAACACTGAGCCCTGTGGAACACCGCTCGTCACTGCCCTTGGGTGTGAGGCTCCCCACCCACCACCACTCTGTTGCCTTCCCCTGAAGCCAGTTTTCTACCCATCTCACCAGCTTTGCACCCGACCCTGTGCCTACTAACTTCCTTCCCAGCCTTCCATGCGGCACCAGTCGAATGCCTTACTGAAGTCAGATACAGGACATCCACTGCATGGCCCCTGTCCAGTTGCCTAGTTACCCAGTCATAGAACTCCACCAGGTTGGTTTGGCAGGATCTGCCATGAAGAAGCCATGCTGTCTGCTGTTCTGTAGTCCTTTGGCCTTTGGAGGCCACCAGCCTCTCCTTCAGGATAGTCTCCATTAGCTTACCCACGATGGATGTGAGGCTCACTGGTCTGTAGTTTCCCGGTTCATCCTTGGGGCCACTCTTGTGGCGGGGCACCACATGAGCCATCCTCCAGTCCTGAGGTACACACCCCGAATGTAGTGAGGTATTAAATAGGTCTGCCAAAGGTCCTGCAAGGACCTCTGCCAGCTCCTTCAGTACCCTGGGGTGGATGCCATCTGGGCTTGGCGCCTTGTCCACCCTCAGTGCCTTCAAACCCTCTCGAACTCTGTCCTCCATGATTTCCCCATCTGTCACCCCTTCCCCCCCGTGCTTCTGCCATTTCTCCCACCTTGGGTGTCACCCCCTCTTCTCTTTAGTAAATACTGAGCAGAAGTACTCATTTAGTGCTTCTGCCCTTGTCACCTCCCTCTTCCACCCAACCCCCTCCTTCCTAATCCTTACTGTCACGGTCCTTACAGCTCCTTTTCTCCCTGATGTGTTTAAAAGTCCTTCTCCCCTTCTAATGCCTTGTGCCAGCCTGAGTTCCAGTAGATGCTTGGCTCCTTACTGCCCTTTGTCACCTCTTCGATTCTGTCAAGTACTCCTCCCTGTCCTCCCCTCCCTGTTTTCTTGTACTTCCTAAAGGCAGCTCTTTTCTTCCTTACCTTTTCCATGACCTCCTTGCTCAACCAGCTCAGTTTCTTAGCCCTAGCCTTCTTGCTCTGGGCTTTGCAGCAGGTTTTAGTTGCCTCCACTATCCCCAGCTTTATGAGCTCCCACCTCTGGTTAGTGTCCATACAAGATTGAATTCTGGCCAGGTACCCTTTTACCACTTCCCCCATCCTCCCAAAGTCAGCCCTCCTGAAGTCCAGCACTCTTGTGCCAGATTCCACTCCTTCCTTGCCCATATCCAATGTGAGCCATACTGAGTGGTGGTCACTCCTGACAGCGGTTCCTCCACTGTAAGTTCTCTCACAAGTCCCCATTTGCCAGCACAAGGTCAAGGGTATTCCCTAACCTGGTTGGTTCACTGACCATTTGCAGCAGGAAGCTGTCCTGGAAGGCATCAAGCAGTACCTGCTCCCTTCTGTTCCTGGTTGTTGGGGTACTCCAGTCCACTCCTGGCATGTTGAAGTCCCCCACAATCACCACACTACCCTTCTCGCAGGTCCTCCTGATCTGTCCCACTAGTTCCCTGTCTAACTCCTCCATCTGAGATGGTGGCCTGTACATCACTCCCATTCTAAGAATCCTATTCTTGGAATCCTGGATTTGCATCCAAAGTGACTCCATACTACCCTCCTCCCCTTCCTCCCTTACACAGTTCAGTCCTTCCTTTCTTCACATATAGTTCCACCCCCCCTCCTTTCCCAATCACCCTGTCCCTACAAAATAACCTGTACCCTGGTACAGACAGAAACCCAGTCATTGTATTGGGTGGCCCATGTTTCTGTGATGGCTGCAATGTCCACCTCTCCCTCTGCCATGAGAACCCATAACTCTGCAGTTTTCCTCCCAAGGCTCCTAGCATTAAGGGTAACCACCTTCCACCCTTTCCCCCCCCTCCCATTCTGCCCCCCTTTTCTAGCACCACCAATAGTACTTGCCATGTGTCCTTTGTCACTGTTAAGGGGGGTAAGCTCATATGGTTTCCCAACCTGTGGTCTCTGCATATCTCTTCCCCAATTGCCACCCCCCACTCCTAGTTTAAATTCCCAACTTTCTCTATGTACTCCTCCATCCTCTGTTTCAACACTTTCTTTCCTTCCTCACTCAAGTGTAATCTGTCCTTGGCATGGAGACTACTGTCCTCCCAGGTCCCTCCCCCCCCCAACAGCCCATACCCTTTAGCACAACACTAGGTTCTTAGCCATCCATTAAATTCCTCTAATCTCAGCTTTCTTGTTGTGCTTGCCTTTGGCACTGGAAGTATCTCTGAAAAAGTTACTGATCTGCCTGCCCCCTCACATAATTGTGCTAGTTCCTCAAAGCTCCTCTGGGTTATATAGCAATCATTCAGTCATGTGGAGCCTTAACTTTGCCCATCAGCTTTCTTATTTCTTGATTAACACTGAAATTACATTAATTTTATAAATACTATACATCTCTATACATAATTATGCAGTACCATCAATAGAATATAATTCATAACACAAGATATATTCTGTATCCAGAGTTTAACTTTGGCATTCGTCAGTAAGCACCGCCCTCAGCGTTACCAAGGATAAATTTCTAAAGATGGAGGCCGGCCGACCCTAAGGTTACATCTGAGTGGGTGTACTGATGAATGCTCTGCAAGAGTTTGCAACAAAAAACAATACACACAGTATTAGACGTTATTCAAATGGCAGCATTCACCTTCACACAGGTACCCATTTTCTTTATCACATTCTCCTTTTTATTTCACACAGAAACCTTACTAAAGTTTTGTTTATCCTAACTTGTACACAGTATGTGAAATGTATGGATTCCTTTATGATCGTGTGCACCTTTGTGAAAGAATCTTTACTCTGAAAGCCCGCAATTTAAAAAAAAAAAAATAACTAGCTTTCAACAGGACCTCAAGCGGGGAGTTTTTTACATCAAAGGCAAAGGCAGCAAGATGTTTATTCCATTTCTTTTGCTGTCAATAATAGACCTTGTTTTGAAAGCTAGTACCCTTTTTGTGAGCTTAGTAATTCACTGCCTAAACTGAGTGTCTGCGTCTTCTTATGCTGTAGTCTAAACATAAAGATAACTCGACAGCCACGGACAGGCTGAAACCCGACATCCTGCATTTTTCTATGCTACTGGAGTGAATGCAGTTTATTTACAAATACAAAGACTTTTAACTAATAACTAATAAGTTAAATAATTCAATGTCTGCAAGTTACGAGACACATATGGTTATCACAAGAAGCTAACCACAATAGGCCTCTTGCACAGGTAACCATTTTATCATACAGGGGATGTTTTTGAGAGCTAACACCCTTAGTCAGGTATTACGGCACTTTGAGAAGAAGAATATGGTAAATACATGTAAATACATGGGTGGCCAGCCCAACATCTACATTTCCACATGACATACAAGCAGACTGTACTTAAAAAAAAATAATAAAACAACAAAAAATAAACGAGAAGAAAACAAACAAGAAGAAGTGAAAACAGAACCTGAAGTGCCAATTTCCTAACAAGGAGTGTTAATAATAGAAAACCCTCTCACATACTCCCACTACTGAAGAGATTTATTTCAGTAAGCATGTAAATGAATATAAAGCCTCAAACCCAATGACTTTTTCGAAACTTGTAAGATCCTTAGATTCTCAACCTAGTGTTTCACTACCAAATCACGTCAATATCAATGGAATTTCTGTTAAGGATTCAGTAGTTATCATTAATACCTTTAATAGGCTTTTCATTGATATGGGGAGAAGTTCTATACCCCCTCTCCAATAATGGTATACAGTACTCTCCTAACCAAACATTGTCTGAACAATAGCTATTCACATTAAAACTGTTATCTTGCAAAAGTGTGTTGTCGAAACTTCTGACATCAGATCCTTTAAATCAACATTGCTTGATGGCATGAGTAGCAAACTATTGAGATATTGTATGCATTCCCTGCCATTTGTCACCCTTAACTTTTCTGCTCAATAGATTGCTTACCACAGGCCCGATTCTCTGTTGATGGAAGTCTGCTCCAGTCATCACAATCTTTAAATATGGTTTTAAAAAGTCAGTTGCAAACTATCTTCATGTTCCCTCCTTCATTAATCATAAGGTAGTTAAAAACATTTGTTACCCAGAATCATCTTTTAAATTCAAATCAGTCTTTTTTTTTGAAAGTTATACAACATCAGCACTGCTTTAGCTAAGGCCACAAATGACCTCCAGACTTTCATCAACAGAGAACACTCTCTGGCATGATCTTTTTAGATTCCTCAAAAGTATTTGATTCTATAAACCATGAGGTTTTGCTTGATAAATTTATGAATTTGGGGCCAAGAGACATTTTGTTCAAAAGCTAGTTGACAGAAAAGATACAAGCTGATTTCTTTCGCTGGCACTAAATCACAACCTTTGCTTATTGAGGTGGGGTCTCTCAGGGCTTAATCATGGAGTTTCTACTCTTCTTGCTCTTTATTAATGATGCAGACAAGAACTTGGTAGGAGTTTGTACCCACTTGTTTGCTCATGACACTGTTGTGTAAACTAGTGGGTATGAACTGCTGGTTAGTAAACAAACTCTCCTAGATAAATTCATTTTACTCACAAAGTAATTTGAGGTAAATTATTTAGCTCTTAACTTAGACAAAACACAAACAATGTTGTTTGGCTTTTGACACAACTGAAAACAAAAATCCAGTCCACTAAGTATTTCCACATTGGACACTAGAAAGCTTCAAAATGTGGTTACCGTAAATAGTTGGATGTTTAGTTGGCTCCATCATTAAAATGGGATTCCCAGGCAGACTTGTTATGCTAGGAGACTGGCTCTACATTGGGAACCTTGTATTATCATAGGTCTTGTATACCTATGGACATTAGGCCTGTAATCGCAAAACTCCCTTCATTGAAATTTATACTTTGACTCTTCTGACTTAACTTATGTTAATGCTGTAAGCCACCTCCTCCATCAACTTGACATCCTTTATAACAGTTTGGCTAGATTTGCACTTCATGCTTCCAAGGACACCAATTACTGTTTTCTGTACCAGCTTCTTGGATGGATTCCCCCGAAAGTCAGACATCAGTCACTTTGTTTGTCTAATGCTGAAGTGCATCTGGCAAGATCCCTACATTATTTACAGGATATTCTCATTATTAAAACTTATACAGCTGGTTTCATTATCTCTCTGCAGGTATTCAATTTACAAGTAAACCTCTTCTGGCAAGGGTGCCTTTTGGGTTGCTGGTACTGTCTTGAATGCCTTGACTTCATCTCTTCCCTGAATGATAAATGACTTTCCCTATCTAATCTAAAGACATGTTTTTTTTTTAAATCAAGTGTGTATGCCCAGTCTTAACTGTTTACAATGAATTTGGTTTTGTTTATATAAGAATGTATCATTATGTTCCTTCAGATGAGATGTTAAGGAAAGGGAGCATTGTTTAACCAGGAGTAGCACATTAAGCTAAAGCTTGTTTCCAGATGTGACCTGGGAGCACAAGGAAGTTAAGTGACTTGCTCAGGATCACACAGTATGCTCCTAGGCAGCTGTGGGATTCAACCCCAGGTCTCCAGATCTGTAGCTCAGAGCCTTAACCCACTGCACTATACTGCCTCCTCCCTTCTGCCCATCTATTATCATTGTCCAGGTAGAAGTAAAAACATCCCATGTCACTTATCAATGAAGAGTAGGGAATTTTTTTTAATGAAATAACATAATAGATACAACTTAAAATGGTATACATTCAATCATAAAGAATAAATGGAACATGAGAATGAAAGAAAAGACAAAAAATCTAACTTGAAATAAGAAAGTGAGAAAATCAAAGAAAAGAGAAGAAAAGAGTAAAACAGGGAAAAAACAAAAACAAACAAAAAAAAAACCCCACAAGATTGGCTGTAGATCACAGGTGTGCTTGAGCCATGAGTCTGACCCAAGACATAGTTCACCACTTAACTGACATAACATCATGTGCAACATGTCTAAATTCATAATAATAAAGAGTACACAAAGCAGAAACAAGACTATGAAAAAGCTCAAACTTTGTATGCATTTTTTGCTGCAAAGAGAAATGACACCAAGTTCCATTTAAAACAGGAAAATAACACATTAAGGGAACAATTATCTAATTTCCCCCATGCCACACTGTAATTAACTTAAATTGGAGTATCAGAATCCAATACACTAAATAGACGTTCTGACCATTGATGTGCCAAATAAAAAAATTCCATAGAAAAAGACTATAGGGTGAACTATAGCTCACCCTCCTTGCTTGATGGGGTGGTAGGTGACATTCCTTTTAATCAAATTAAAACTGCTCCAACAGAATGCCTGGAATAAAATCACTCAAATGCATTGTTTTCAAGGTTGCTGGGGGTGAAAAAGCTTGGCTTATATAAAGAAAGATGAGTATTAAAAAGGTTTTAATTAAATTAATCAATTTATTTGTATTTACACTCCATCTAATTACATTTGCCGAAGTCCATCTTTCTGCCAAATTTATTCTGGCCAGATCCCCAGAGCCAGATTTGACCCCTATAATTTTCAAAGGTTCAGATTGTAGTTGGATAACCCTAGTGAGATGATTGTGGATGTAAAAGTTCTCAAAGACCTACCCACACATTTCGTAATGTTCAGTGTCCCACCTGAAAACAGTCTAAAAAGTGTGAACCATTTCAGAGAGTGCAGAACAGATGATTCATCCTGCACTGGAAGGCACACATCATCCGTGTATGCAAAAGCTTTACAGCAGACCACTCCCTCCTCATTCCTTAATGGCAAAATATAAGGATCTTGCTCCAGTTTCCTCAAGAGAGGATCTAGGCACAGGATATACAATACGGGGCACCCCTGGTGAACCCCTTTAGAAATCGTATTAATTAATTATTAGGGAAACAGATGCATTATGGTAGACACATTGGATCCATGTTATAAACTGGATTGGGAATCCATAACTCCTAAGCATAAATAATAAATATTCATGTGAAATCAAACTGAACTCTCTATATTGATTTAAGGGCAGCCAGACTCCTTGTAACCTGTCTGAATTCCCCCTTGCAATAATCTCCCACAGAAGAATACCCTCCCATGGACAGAGCAGGCCTGTGATTGGATTGCCAGATGCCTTGTTACCTGCAATAGTTAAGATGTCAAAATATTTGTTATTATCTTAAGATATGTGTTTTGGAGACTGATAGGTATCCAATTATTCAGCTCAACTTTCCTGCCATTCTTATACAGAAAGACTAATAGACATTATTTCATACTAGAGCTAAAGCAAGGATGGTGTAGTAGAAAATTAAATACCTTAACAAGTTCACCTAATAATATTGGGACAACCATTTTATAAAATCCATATGTAAGCCCATCCTTCCACTAGGGCAGTGTCATTCCTGAGGGATTTAACAGCTGAGAAAATCTCAGCAGTGGTTATAGCCATAGTTAATATTGGTAACAAATACTTTGCAACCTGAGGTAAACATAAATTAGAAAAAAAGTAATCCCTCCCTAATGTGGAGGTAAACCCCAGGCTAAATAGCTTCTGTACATAGGAAGAAATGGCTTCTAACATTCCTTTAGCACCCGTATAAAGCTTACCAATTTTGTCTTTGATATTCACCATTGGATTTATGATTTATACGAGTCCTACGTGCCTACAAGGGGAAAAGTTCAGTGCATTTTCCCTGGGTCCCATATCTCTTTTTTCTGAAAGGCATAGATCTCCGCAGTTGGAAGTGTAATTTCTTTTTTTCAAACTAGTTATTTGAAGACTGCAACTATCTCCTGTTTCCAGGGCAAGGGACCGAAGCTTCTGGAGGTGTGCACAGCAGGTCAGATATTTAAAATATTCCATCCTGCATAATTTTTTACCCCACCTTTGGGGGGGACCTTGTAATTCCGCCTTGGTGTCATCCCACCATATGAATGGATTATCACAAAACACCAGCACAGTCTTCCTAGCTGACAATAGGTCTCCCAATGCATGTGTTAACTCCATGTCCTCTAACAATAAAAGATTTGGTTTCCACACTCCTGGGCCATGGTTTAAACTTTCAGAGGTCCCTAAGGTCACTTTAACCAACTTACGGTCTGAAAATTCTGTGAGAAAGGGTATGGCCACCAGGAAGTGTAAAGAAGATGAAACAAACAGAAAATCAATTCTGGTGGCAAATGGCACTCTGAAATATGTAGGATCTTTTTTATTGGTAACTTCAAAGTAGGTATGTGATAAGTCAGCCAAGTACAGTGGCCCCTCATTATAACTAACAGCTCTGGAGCCATCAATTTTGTTCATTATAGAGAGGGTTCGCTATAAATGAAATGTCCAAAATTACTGGCCCAAAATAGAAAATGTTGCAGACAAAGTATTGCACAGTATAGCATTTTATTCATGATGAACATTAATAAATGTCAAACTGCTAGAAAAGCTAAAACTGCGTTTTACACGCTGCTACACTACTTAGATTAAGCATCAGAACTACAGTAGCTTGTTACTTATTAAAATAACTGTCCAAAGTGGCCTGAATCTTATGACCCCAGATTTGCTCAGCCTGTGCCACAGAGATTAGATTTTTTATTTGCAAAAGCTGAAGCGATGTTATATAGTGCTGCCTTTCTAGGAATCGCAGAGCAGTGTCAAGTGCTGCCAGTCCATTCTCCACAGAGATTTCAGTCTGTTCTAAATCTTTGCTTTCCTCTTCGGGGTCACATTCAGCAACAGCACGAGTTTCATTTTTACAGCTGCATGGGCGGAGCCATGCTGACATATTGCTATGAAGTAGGAGACAGAAGGTACTGTGAAAGCATGTCAATGGATATCAAGAAGGTCCTCATCCACCGAATGATTTGGCTGGACATGAATCTGTCTGCCTTCTGTCCATGTGTGATAGTGCTGGTGTTTGTCTGCTCCCTCCCGCACTCCAGCCTGGAGTACATCACACTATTTCATTGCTGGACTGTGAGTTTCAGTTACATACTTTGACTATCACTTCATTTTAAGCCATTTTCAGACCCCCCTTTAAATAATTGTGCCTTTTGGGCAGTAATCGCTCTGATTCCTATTGAAACAGATACTCATCATTTTAGGGGCATATAATATTAATAGCTTAGTGGATAGTGCTAACTGCACTGATTTTCACAATATAACTATTTTGTAAAAACAAGGGCTCTTTCATGTAGAAATTTGCTCTTGAAAAAGTGAAGCTGTGAAACAGAACATGCCCATCACAGAGCAGGAAGACATAGCTCTGGGACAGACAAGCCCCATGAGCCTTTTCAGCACAAAGAGTGCCATCAGAGAGACTTGCTTCAGCTGCTAAACCCCAGATGTTGACTCAGCAAATGGCTGTCAGAGAGGTTAGTTTGTAGGTGCAATTTGTCTGGTAGGAGAAATGTATTTCTTTTCTAAATAGTGTAACACTTGTGGAAAAATTCACACAGATGTTTGTTCTCAACATCTCAACAGTAATACTAGTTTTAGTTTTCAATGTATTTTCTGGTCCTTTAATTTTTATGTGTGTGTTCATGTTTTCGGATACTGTTTTTATGTAAAAGTCCTGTCTTTTTTGGGGGGGAGAGGGTGGCTACCAGTTCTCCTTTCCCTTTCCTTTCCTTTCCTTTCCTTTCTTCCTTCAGCTTTTAGCCTCTCTGACAGCCACTTGCTGAGTCAACATCTGGGGTTTAGCAGCTTTGTGTCAGGCAGTATTTTATATAGCCATTAGAGAAAATATGTTACGCTTTGCTAACAAGTAAAACAGAGTCTTATAAATGCCTCCTTTGTTGAGCCAGAACATAGCCCAACCTGATGTACTGAAAGTGATCTACTGATGTCAATGTCACAGTCTACAATTGCAATCTACACTCTTAGGCCCCATCCACACTACCCCTCTGTAACGTTACAGAGTGCCCAAACTGTTACCGCAATGGTTTGCGTTTACACCTGTAACGTTACAGAAGGCGTTTTCGTAACTGTTGTTGAAACCACATATGAGGGTGGTTTCAACAACGGTTATGAAACCGGTTATGCCTCGGTAACATTAACGGGTGTAGTGTGGACGTGTGGCACTGGTCTCCTAGTGCAGTGTGAGCTGCATTGTGGGATCGGGTGCCATGGTAATGGTTGCCCGGCTTCCGAAGTGTGGAGCAGTGATGCCAGTCCTGTAACAGACACTGTGGCAGTGTGGACACACTGCACCGCTCCCCAGTTGTAATGGTTTCTATCCGTTATGGGGTCTGAGTGGTGCAGTGTGGATGGGGCCTAAGGCCCCATCCACACTACACCACTAAAACCCTGTAACGGTTTCAAACCGTTACAGATGGTAAACGTTACAGTATGTCCACACTGCCAGTGAACCATCATGATAATGATTCGGAACCGTTACAGCTGGTCCACATTGGGGGTGATGGGTGACCATTATGGTCGGCACCCTATCCCACAATGCAGTTCGTGCTGCACTGAGGGCAATGCTGGGGCTACACGCTCATGCATCCACACTACAGTTGGTAATGTTACAGAGGCAGAACCATATTCATAACCATTGTTGAAACCACCTCATAAATGGTTTCAACAATGGTGATGAAAACACCTCCTGTAACGTTACAGGGGTAAATGCAAATCGTTGTGGTAACAGTTTGGACCCTCTGTAACATTACAGAGGAGAGTTTTCAGTGTAGTGTGGACAGGGCCTAAGTCTCTGGTGTGCTTCATAGTGTCATCTGGTTTGTTAGCTGTGCTAATTTCAAAGTAATACAAATTTTAGTTTCCAATGTATTAACTGGTCCTTTCATTTCTATGTATGTGTTCATGCTTTCAGATACTGTTTTTATGTAAATGTCCTTTCTTTTTTTTGATGTGGGGGTGAGGGACTACCAATTTTCCTTTCCCTCAGCTTTTAGCCTCGTGGACAGCCACTTGTTAAGTCAACATCTGAGGTATAGTAGCTTTGTGTGAGGCAATTTTTTATATAGCCATTAGAGGAAATATGTTACCCTTTGCTAACAAGTAAAACAGAGCCATATAAATGCCTCCTTTGTTGAGCCAGCACATAGCCCAACCTGGTGTACCGACAGTGATCTACTGATGTCAGTGTCACAGTCTACGATTGCAATCTACACTCTAAATCATCTTGCAGCCTAAAAAAAGTATCTCGATTGTCCAGCTCCCTGTTACAAAAAAAACAAAACAAAAAGAACAACACTCATATAACACTCATACCATTTATTTGCCCACACTTACACACAGACAACTGCAGATGCCTGCCATGTTAGTCTATGCACTGATGTAGTGGAACTGCTGGTCAGCTGAATCCTGTCAGAATACAGCTGTACAGTTGGATGGCTCTTTTCTGGAGCTTTAAATTGAGAGCTGCCGACTGTAAGCAGCTGATCCTCTGTCCCCAGCATGAACAGGCATGCCACACTGGATGTATGTCAGCCAGCATAGCCTCAGTACTTTCAGACTTGTGAAGCCTGAGTCTGCTTACTGTAAGTGGCTGACTCGGGTTTCAAGGCACATTGGAGCTGTTTTTTTTTTTAGTTTAGCTGCCCTGCTTCCACATCCAGTCTAAGTGTCTTACTGGCTCAATGCAACAGCACCCAATATAAACAAAGGCACAGGACACAGGTTTGCAAGTTAATTTTTATTACAAAACCAGGCACAACCAAATAGAAACATATTCATTTTAAATGCCTACCTACTCTTTAAATAAAGCAATAAATGTTACTGTTCTCTGCTGACAACACATGGGGAGATGCACCTAATTTTCAGTGGTGTGTTTTCTAGTTAAAGCTGTTTGCAGATATTTGACTGAGAACTTCAAGTTATTAAAGTAATTAAGTAAGCTATAATACCTGATAGGGTGGGTGAAATATCAGACCGCCCAGGGGTGTAATGAGGCCTGATGCTGCAGGCAGAGGGCCTTATAGCCCCTGGAAGATCTGGTATTTCCCTATACCACCCACCCTGGAGGGTATTATGGTGCTTAGAAAATGGCCCATATGTAACATTTTCATTAAAATAGAATTGAAATTAAGAAGAAGTTGAAGAAATGTTAGAAATAGAATAAATGTGAAGTTGTTTCTGTAAAGTAGTTCCTGTGTTGTGCTGCTGTATCCGGTAGAGGGTGCTGCTGTTTAGGAGAGCCTATTGTAGTAATCTGCATTTGTACCCCATGATTTTATGGGAGTTGTATTCCTGTGGTTTGCGGTCGCAGTAGGCTCAGAGACTACAAGAATTTGCTCTTTTGCTCATTTTATAAATGCCAAAAAAAAGGAATGTCAACACTCCAGAAACTGAGAGGGGGACAAGTGCGGTGAGGAGACACAGGAGAAATCTGTTATGAGAGCGCGCAGGGATGGGGAGAAGCACAGTACAGAGGAGCAGGACTTATTTAAAAAATAGTAAAAAAAGAATTTCAGCACTCCGAGAACTGAAGAGGACATGAAGTACTGAGGGGGCTGTAGTAAGTCCTTTGTTATGGAATAAGCTGCTGTAAGAGCGGGTGCGGATCGGGAGAAGTGTGGTACAGAGGAGTGGGATGTGTGTGAACTGGGTCCACAGATAGAGTCAGGCTGCTGGGTTGGAGTGCTTGTGAGAGTGGGTGGGGATCATAGGTCGGGAGTGGTGCGAATGGCTGAGTCGAGTCAGGTTTTCGGCACAGGGAGATAAAGAAGATGGGTAGGTTTTTGTTGTTTTATGTTTTTTTTTTGTGGTGAAAGTCTTTACATTTGCTTTTTGTATGAATTAATGCATCACTGAAGAGGGGTGCGGCCTCTCGCTCGCTCGCTTAGTGAGAGAAAAAAAATGTCAGCAGAAGAATTTTAACTGGCACTTTGATATCTTGGCTACAAGTTGCTGGCACTTGTTTTTCAGAGGGCTCTATCGAAAAATAATTGCCCAAGTTTGGACTTGTGTCAGCCAATCAGCTTTCTAGATTTTTTTAAGCCCTTTTTCTAATAAATAACAGAAAATACTCATGAGTGCAGCATGATCTTCCCTGAGAAAGAATGATGGCACAGCGGCTGGCTGGAGTATGGCTCACTGAGCAGTCTTAGTAATTCAACATCAGATAGCTAAAACACCTCCATGACAGGCTGTAAAAGTAAGTTTGACGCTTGTCATTGCAGGGAAACAATAGGAATCAGTTGCCAGCTGCAGTCTTTTGTTTTGGTAAAAGCTCTTAGAGTCAGAAAAAAATTGTCCTCAAAAGTTGCGTCTTCATTTAATTAATAATGGTCTGTGGATAGATTTCAGCTCTTGGTAGTAAGACAAAAACTTTTATTTTCTTCAGCTATAATATTGTGTTAGGGGTTAACTTCGTTAGTACATTACACTTACATTAGAACATACTGCCTGACTCATCCCCACATCACCCAGTCTGCTTACAGTCACTGGCATTATAACACATACAGTAGGCACACACAGTACTTCGCACTCGTGCTCTGCTACCCCATTAGCATGCTGGCATGCATGTAACTGCATCATCTATTTTAACTACTGTGCTCACCATACCCACTGCAATGCTGGGTGGAGTTTCCAGGAAGCGGTATGGCAGCGTGTGTGTGTGAACCATGTTGGGATTGTTTAGTATAGCCTGAACTATAAAAGAAGATATTCACCTAGATAGTCTGCCATCACCATATTGGGCCAGAACAACAACAACAAAGTGCTCACTAACCTACCACAGCTCCAGAACTTGATCAAGCGGGACCTGTGCTTGTACACCGAGGAAGTTAGTAACCTTCCTATTGTTAGTCCAGCCAACACGCTGCACACTGCTGTTACTGCATCCTGGAAGCCAGGGATGGGAGGCAGCTTTAGTGTTTGCTGGGAACCACAGGCAGCTGGCCTTAGTAGAGTTTTGTTAGGAGCCCCTGATAAGATGGCAACGCAGATCTCAGGGCTGCTTGTAGTGTTGACAGGGGCTACTGACAGCAACAGTTAACTTCTGTAGCCCCTAATACTGATAAATGTGGCTGAGGCTGCAGTTCTCGAGAATATTTCTGGATCTCAATACCGTATAAAGACAGATTAGTTGGAATGAAAGAATAATTAAAGCTCCAAAGAGTATGTTCTCTTATTAGTAATAAAATGAAAAGCAACTTCCCCAGAAAGTAACCACTTTTCATTCAGCTTTGGTGTCAGTTGTAGTATAAAGAAATCAAAGGGGTATTTATACAGTGTACATGCAGCATTGCAGCAGTGACTGGCCTAGATGTCAGAGCACAGAATTTATTATCAGGATATCAATGTTTGCATCCCTCCAGAGCCAAGGATGAGCCAAGCTAAGTTGCAAGCTAAATGTCTTGTCTCTGGTGTCCTGCTTCTGTCCAGTTTTACAGGTATGTGGATGGAAACATTGGTAGGTCAAAAGACTTGCTCAGGGTTAAACATGATGCCAGTGTCTTTGGTGTGATTTATACTGCTGTAAAGGGGCTGTTAAAATCATGTATCCTAGTTAGTCAAAGTATATCACATGACTATTGATAATTTACTTCTGACAACTGCACACCCTGCACAATATATTTTTTCTATCAAATAAAATTCCATTTTATAAGTGGGATGCCACACTCTATGTTGTGTGATCACAAAGGAATAATGCACTTCTTGGTTGATTGCAGCACTCTATGTTTGAAAAAATGGAAATGGTGGGAAAAATGAGAAAGGACCTAAACATGTTTGAGGAGTAGTCGAGAGTGTGGCAGTTAAGATTCAGTGCAAAATCATGCATTTGGGACACAGAAAACCAAGGGAGGCGTACAAGATGGGGGGAGAGGTACTGACAGCCACCAATCAAGAAAGAGACCTGGGGGTAATCATATCTGATGACCTAAAGGTAACCAAACAATGTGAGAAGGCTGTGGGGAGAGCCAGTGGGATGCTAGGGTGAATAGGGAGAGGAATCACCAGTAAGGAGGTGATTATGCCACTGTATGGATTACTAGTGAGACCTCATCTGGAGTACTGTGTCCAGTTCTGGAGGCTGCATCTCCAGAAAGACATGTCAAAATGAAGGCAGTCCAGAGAAGGGCAATAAAAATGGTGCAAGGACTGCACCAAAAGTCATATGAGGAAAGACTAGAGGACCTCAATATGTATTCCATGGAGGAAAGGAGAGAGAGGAGTGATATCATAGAGGTGTTCAAGTACTCCAGGGGTATAAACATGGTACAGAAGGGTAGCATCTTTCAGAAAAGAAGATGTACAAGAACAAGGGGGCATGATATGAGGCTAGAGGGGGGTAGGCTCAGGGGCAACGTAAGGAAGTACTTTTTCATAGAAAGCATAGTGGATGCTTGGAACAGACTCCCTGCAGAGGCGGTGGGGTAAAAATGGTAGGGGAATTAGGGGTGCATGAAAAAAAAATTCCACCAGCCGAATTTCTGCAAAAGTGCGAATTTCGCTTCCATGAAAGTTCAGAAATCATTTTTGCAACTTTTGTGGAAATTCCTCCTTAAAACTGTGGAATAAATACACAAACTGTGGGTTCATTTATTAAACTGCGGGGAAAAAAATCTGAAGAATGGATCACTGCTAGTGGTCAGTTCTGAGGCTTTTTAACTGCAGATTAATCCATTAATCCACCCAACACTGATCAGGGATCCCAGTAAATAAATAAATCCCTCCAATCCCTCCCTCGGACCCTCCTGGTGTCTAGTGACCCCCCATCCACTGATCATGGGCCCCAACCAAAAAATCCCTGATCCCTGGGGTCTAGTGGTTCCCACCCCCCCACTTGGGGATCACGGTCTGTGGGTTCCAGTAGAGAAGAAATAAAAACTCTGATCCCTCCCTGGTGACTAGTGGCCCCCCATTCCCCGATCATGGCCCTCAAAAACATTTTATTTCCCTGGTGTGTAGCAGCCCCACTCCTTATCCTGTATTTCTTAATCCACAAAAAACAGTGAGCAGTCCACCGACTCATCCCCTCTATTCCCAGTATTCCCTGGTGTCTAGTGGACCCCCCATCCCCGATCCCTTATAAAAAAGGTAATCCCAATTCTAAGGTGTCTAGTGGACCAAAGCCCCCCACCCTGACAATTCATCCACCACACGCCGCCCTCCCCACTGTGCCCCTGAGCAGGCCACCGGTGCAGCCCTCTTCTCTCCTCCACTACTGGTGGCCCACTGAATTGTCAGTGAATGACCGCATGGCTGTACAAGCACACACTCATTCACTGACAGTTCATTAAACTGTTGATAGAATAAATTCCGCAGTTTATATGCATTTTTCCACACTTCACAAAAAAAGTCCATGGAACTCAGGGAAAATCCATGGAAAATCCCAGTTTTGCCAATGGCGAAAGTTTCGAAATGTCCACAAAATTTTTGAAATTTCGTGGAAGTTCCTCAAAAACAGAATTCGCAACTTTCGCCCACACCTAAGGGGAATTCAAGAATGCATGGGATAGACATAAGAGTACTCTTGCAATAGAGAAGAGAGGGTAAGCTGCAGATCAACTAGGGTCTGCGGTATTGCATTAGGTAGGGAAGAGGGGCAGACTAGGTGGGTCACACAGTCTTTTTCTGCCATCACCTTCTATGTTTCTATGTTTCTCTGCTATGCATCATGCCTAATGGCCAGAGTTGTTAATTGCTTCTTTATAACCAAACACCCTGACATGTGTTACCCCTTACATATTCAACAAATTGTGGTGGCAGTGTTAGTCCAGTCAAAGATGCAGGGAAACAGTGAATTCATTCTTTCTGGAGAACTCGAGTGTGTGTGTGTTGCACAGAACACTAAAATGACTTTGCAGCGGTATTGACTATGACGAAAGTTTGTTTATTTCAGCAGTGATTTCTGCCTCCATGAATGGCTCTGTTATAGCACAACTGTCAACAACATGAAGCCAATAATTCAGTTGCTTGGTGTTGGTGACAAGATTCAAATTTGATGCCAGCTGTAGAGTTTCTGTGTCATCAGTACAGTCATGCTCATCACTATTTATTTCAGAATCAGAATCAGACTCAGGGTCATTTACGTGGGGCTCTTCAAAAATTGCACCAAGAGTGTCCTTCCAGCAACTGTGGATTTTTTGTACAGAAATCTGGTCCCATGCCTGGACTGTTACAGAGATTGTGTCCTTTATTGTGTAATTCTTTAAAAAAGTAACGAGTTCAGATCCAGTGTCTTGGGATATGATCTCCCATGACAGCTGCTTGGCATACTTTTTTTTCAGTGTACCAATAACACCTTTGTCCATTGGTTGCATATGAGCAATAGTTTTGGCTGGAAGGTATAGAACTTTTATCTTCCTGTCTTGTGAACAGAGTTCCTCAGGACCAGTGTGGGCTTAGCATTGGTCCAGCAACAGCAAAATGTTTGGTGCCTTGACTTTTCTCCTTAACTAGTGCCAAACTGATGGCACAAAATCATTGTGAAACCACATTCTAACAATGTCCTGAGTCATCCAGGCATTGTTTGAGTGGGTATACAGCAAGGAAAGTGCTTCTCTGCTCACATGGCAGAAGCAGCGAGGATTGCAATATTTATCAGTACATATTGGCTTCAGCTTATGTTCCCCGGTTGCACTGATGCAGACAAGGAGAGTCAAATGATCCTTAAAAATCTTGTATCTCTTAGAGGCAGCAGACTCAGAATGGGTGACCAAAGCTTGGTTAGGAAGGCAATTATAAAATAACCCCATTTTGTCTGCATTGTAGAGCATGTCACTGTTATAACCAGTGGCTTCAACAGTCCTTATCAATTGTGGCATAAATGCTGTCACAGTGGCTGTATCCGAGAATCTTTGTTCTCTCGATATTTTAGGTTGTCTGATTCCATTCCTTTTCTGAAAGCACCACAACCAGCCAGGGCTAGATTTAAATTGGTTGTCCTCACCATACAGTGCCATTGCAAATGACTCTGTTTTTTCTTGCAGTATAGCCAGGGCCGGATTAAGGCATAGGCAACACAGGCATGTGCTTTGGGGCCCTGCCTGCCAGGGGCCTACAGCAATCTCCAACATATATTTATTATGTATCATTTTCTTCTACCTGAGATGCACTTTTTGTAAAGGACTCAACTGCTAGGTAAGTTGAGCAAGGCAGGGACTGAACTGTGACATGATTTTCACCTAACTGATTAGGTGTTAAATGTAGCTGATTGCTTGAGGGGTCCATGGCCAGGTTGACATGTAAGGTGTGAACATGCCAATTGCCTTTGCTTTGTTTCTCCCTCCCACTTACACTCTCCGCTTATCAAGTCTTACTCTTAAATATAAAAGATTAGCAGTGCAATTCAGTATGTTTGCTTTATATTTATAGAACCTCTGAGAGCATTAGGAAAACTTTAAAAAAAGATTTATAATCAGCTCCATTCCATATTCTTTATTATTTCATATATTTCAGTAATTAACTCTCAGTTTTCTTTATGACTGAAAACAGTTGCATGAAAACAATACCCTATCCAATAGACTAGCTAAGTTTCAAGTTTATTACAGGAATAACTCCATTGAGCAGGCTTATTCACAAGGAGGTCCTGAGAACATATATCAGGAACACAAATAGAAAAAAAGGCATGTACATTACATAGAATACTAGCACATAAATAAAATGGGGTAAATAATGCTCATTTAATACATGAAGAATACAATATTTACAGAGCAAAACCTTGAGGATATGTTACAGAATATAGAAACTGTCAGACTAGGGAATGATATCTACTCTGGCTGCTTCTCTACATATTGCATCACGATTCCCTATTTATGATAACACAAACATCTTCACAGCAACATATTTTAATGTCACAATTAAATGTCAGGTGTAGATGGGCAGCCAGAACTAAAAAGGGCAGAGATACTGTATTCTTACAAATATCCTTGGTAATAAAATACAAAATATAAGCTACATCTATGCCCAAATGTTACATTTTTTCAGCATTGTCTCAACTGTGTCAGGAACTCTTTAATCTCTCTTCTAAAATCAAGAAATCTACAATGCATTTCAATTGTACAGTTAAAAATGTCGCTTTTTTATTTTATTCCCTCATCCCACTCATTGAGTTTTGGCGCTGATGTAGTTCTGTTTTCAGGGTGAATCACTGAATATATTTCCATCATCCCATCAATAAATCTTGCCTTTATTTGATCTTGACTTATCAATAACATAAATGTTTGATTCCTGAAATTATTTCTTCCAACAGTCATTCACTTTACAACATGATCTCTATAATTCATCATGACTTTATCAGTAAACCATCAGTTTAACTCCTATACCACCCAGGACCTATGCTTTCTCAGAGATGAGCCCTACCCTACCCAATAAAACTCCCAAATTCTGGTTCATACTACCTGATAGGACACAATGGTAACACCCAGACTGCGAGTGCACATGATTGTGTGTGTGGGTTGGGGGAGGGTGGGCAGAAGTGCAAATCAAGACATTTCATACCCAATACAATATTTGTATCAGGCAAATTAGAAAATTATTTTCTCTAAATGATCAAACCTAGAACCAATATTTTTTTCATAGTGATATTACTTTAATTCATTTTGAAGCATTTTAATTATTTAGGTTTTATGCCACTTTTTAGGGACAGTAAGAATATATGTTTTAAAAATGTCAGTAACTAATATACAATGATCAAGGCCACTGTTTTTCGGTTTTTACCGGAAAATCCGGTAAAATTCCGGAATTAGGGCTGCCTGAAAACCGGTAAAAATGAAGATTTCATGGAATCTGGCATCTTCTATCAGATCAGTAAATCTACAAAAAAGTCTGTTTTTCTTTTAATTCCTTCCTGTACTGTTTTCAGTTTGCTTTGTTTAATGCTCTGTATATTAAGCCTTCTTTAATTCTGATTATTTATATACATACTAAAAGAATGATAACAGAATCCCGGTAAAATCCGGAAATTAGAGTAACAATCACCAGTGAAATTCCGGAATCTTAAGTCTTGAAAACGGAATTTAATTGTTTTAATCACCGTAAATCAGTGGCCTTGACAATGATCAAAAAGTGTGATCATAGTGAAGGGGCACTGGTGTAGTGAGGGGTCGTCAGATTCTCCTGTGCCTAGGGCCCCAGGTTGCATTTATCTGGCTCTGAGTATAGCTCCTGACAGGGGAATCCTTGCCTTCTGCTGGCTTTCAAACCATAAGTGAACTGTGGACTTAACTTCTACATTTGCACCCAGTCACATTTTTTTTCTGTGAAGCTCATTCTTTTCACTACACTGAAAGACAAACTTCTGTAGCTTGTCTACCTACTTTTGCAAGCCAGACACAGTGACTTTAGGCAGCCCATATTCGACAGCCAGCTTTGATGTAGATTCACCATTTTTCGTTCTGTTCAGGATCTCTATCTTTTGCTCGAGACCCAGTGCCTTTCTTTTTTTTCTGCCATGTTTCTCACTGTAAAATGAGCTGGAGGATGGACCAACAGACCTACCAAGCAGTGACCCTGACCACATACTGAGGGAAACACAAGACGGATTACAACAGCAGAATTAATGCACATTATTGCCTTCAGCTTTCAAGAGCTACAGGGAGTTGAGACCTTCAGGATATGAAAGAATGTAAGCACCTATTTTGATTCAGTAATGGGAGTAGCACACACCTAATTTGATTCAGTAACTGATGGCATGTTGAACAGGGAGGAAACTAGGAACCTTAATTGATTCAGTAATGGGAGAAGGCTGCACCTACTTGATTCAGTAGGTGATGGCATGTTACCCTCACTCTGGAACAAGCTGCCAAAAACATTGAAATTGGTCTACCCTATCAAACTATCGACATTCAAAACTCTTTACTCTTGTTCTTTCAAGGAATTCTGTAACTGTTTTACTTGACTCTGTCTTATTACTTGAATTGAGCCTCCCACCCCCCTGTCCTCCCCGACCCATATTCATTCTGTTCTCTTATTCCCTCCCTCCCCTTGCCTTTGCCCCAGCATCCTGGGGCCTATTTTCATTCCATTGGTGGTCTCAGCCGCACTGTCTGACCAGTGGCCATTGTATGGCTGCCACTGCCCATTTAGCCTCAACCTCCTCCCTCTCAAGTGTCTCCCCCTTCCCCCTCACTCTATGGATCTATCCTTCTACTTCATATCTAATCTAAATAGCCCTCTCTCGTGCACCCTGTACACTCCTTGTAATTTGCATTTATTATTCCCTTCATGCAGTCCAGCGAATCACATGTATATTTTTGTATATATTTTTTTTACCAAGAATTAGTCTGAATTCTGTACATTGTTGTGACAGTTGATATTGTGTTATGACTTGTATTATGATTCTATTTTATTTACTGAAATCTTGGATACACCTGTGAGCGAATGCTTTTTGAGAGGTTCCACACCATGTACATAAACAACAATGCAAGGAATTCAGGACAATATAGAGATAAAACATTGAGAGTACTGTAAACAGATAATGATAATATTAACATAAGGGTATATAAATCCAAGCCAAACTAGTAACTGCAGCGATGTGCAAAGTAAGCCTGCTCAGAAAGAGAAGTAGGGGAAAAGGGGAAGAAGAGGTGGGGTACACAGGACAGTGTGGACAGCAGGGGGGGTAGGTTGGGATAAAGGGGTTGGAGATGGGGCTAAATGCCGCAGTTTGCCTATCCCGGGGATAGGGGCTGCAAAGTGCTGGGGTCAGTCAGTGGGTGTGGAGGATGACTCAGGGATGGCACATGCAGGTACTCATATGACTAAGGTGTTGGCACAGTTTAAGTTTGAAGGGTCCAAGCATAGCAGTGCCAGAGATATCCAGTGGTAGTACATTTGTCCAGAGTGGTGCCTGGTACGCAAAGGCACATTTTGCCATGAATGTGTGGCATCTGGGTATATAGAATGTTTGTGTAGAGGAGCTCCTGGTTTGGCTGGTATTTAGTAGAAGGAACAGCAGATTCTGTACTCCAGGATGAAGCTGGTTTAGCGCGACCTTTTTGGTGAGAAGGCAGGCTTGATATCTTATTCTGTCAGTAAGCTGGAGCCAGCCAGTGCGGGCATAGAGTTCGCAGGTATGGGTTAGTTTAGGTGCATTAGTGAGCAGGTGGAAGGCTTTATTTAGTGCAACAGTGATGCATTGGAGTGCTGAGTCAGTTGCAGATCCATATATATTACCAGTCCATAATCTATAAGGGATACAATCGAGCTGTTAATTGCCAGGTTCTGTGCTTCGTGGGTGAGACAATATCTGTGTTGGTGGAGGATGCCAATTCTGGTGTGAAGGACAAGGTGGAGTAGATAGTTACTCCAAGGTATTTGAAGTGTGGGATGATTTCCAGGGTGCTGCCACTGTCATTCCATATGGTCAAGAGGTAGCTTTTATGTTTGTTGTGGGTTGATGTGTAGAGCATGTTGTGTTGTGTTGTGTATGTGTATTCTGTTGTGTATGTAACCCTCCTATGCTTCACTATGTATCTATGTCCAGATCCACCTCAAAAATGAGCCTTGCTCAACAGTGTTTCCCTGGTTAAATAAAGATTTTAATTGTTTGATTAATTGACCGATGTTGAACATGAGGAAATTGGGGACCTTATTTGATCCAGTTACTGGGAGCAGCAAGCACCTTAGTGAGTGGGAGATGACATGTTGAAAACAGAGGAATTTAGACAATGTACAGTAAGTGGCAGATGACAGCATGCTGAACATTACTCTACATGCTAAAACAAGCCAATCAACAGTTAACTGTGAGCGATAATGCTATTTACTAGGGCTGCAGTATAACAAAGAAATTAAGCTGGTGATAACGGGGCCCAGACGTCCAGTTCATTATAACCGGGATTTGTTGTAACAAGGGTTGCATAGCGAGGGAGCACTGTAACGTGATAGACAAAAGGCATTGCAAAACTGTTTTTTCATTTTTGTTTGCGCACGTCGATCCAAGGAAGATAGGCCATAATTAAAATCTCTCCCTAAGATCACACGAAGTGACATGAAAAGATAAGACTACAATTTTCATCAGTCAATTCTGCTTGCTTGATCTCAGGTGTATAAACATTTATTAAACTGTAAGTGGGGTTATGTGTTTTTTAAATATTTATTAGATGTTTCTTCTCTACACAGAAGATACATCTAATACAATCAACAGCATAATAATAATATAAACACAATCATATAGTTCAATAGAAAACCATCACAAATAATAGAAAGCAAAAAGGTTATGGTTGAAAATACTTCATAAGACTATGCACTGGTTTAAGTTCAAAAGATGTAAATGTGAAAATTCCAATATAAAAATATTAATAGAACTAAATATATATTCCTAGGAATTTCTGGGGAAAATATCACTTCCTATTCCTAGGAATATTAACATATTTTCTCTTTGGTGCAGTACAACGATCTGTAACCCTCACTGAAAATTAATAGAAGTACATCCACAGGTGCTGTTTTGAGAGAAAAAGTATACATAATCACATAAGCATATAGTAAAGTGGTCACACGGCAAGTGTCAGTTTCAATGTAACTGCTGGGTGGGTGATCATTAATTATGTGCAACAGAAGTAATTACACTACAGTTACACATTTGTTGCATGTAACTGCATTGCCAGTACTGCACACAGTACTCCAGGTGGGGCCTGGCCAATCACCTATATAGAGGCAGGATAACTTCTCTCCTTCTGGAGGAGATCCCCCTTGCAATACACCCCAGCATTTTGTTGGCTTTTGCTGCCACCTTCCTGCTCTGAGCAGAGTTGTTCATGCTCCCTGTAATGATCACTCCGAGGTCCTTCTCCTCTGTGGAGCTCCCCAACTATACTCCATTCAAGGGCTGCTATAACTGACAAGGTATGTGAACCTGCACATTATATTGTATAAGATTTTGCGTAATGTTTATGCTGAAATAACTATATGTGTTTATTTATTAAGGTTCCTTTAATAAATCTATTTAAGATTTAAAATAACATTTGCCTGGAGTGCCATTTCTTGGTTTTAAAAGTGATAATCCTTCCCCTGGTTCCTGGCTCCAAAGTGCAGAATCCTGCACTACTTGGCATTTAACCCCAACTGTTATGTTTCCGCCCAGTCCTGCAGCTTAGCCAGGTCCTCTTGCAACCCCTTCCACCCCTCTGCATTATCAACCACAGCTTCCATCTTGATATTGTCTGTGAACAGAGTGATCTTGCTCTGGATCCCGTGTGAGATATCTGCAATATCCACTGTGTACAGTACTGGAGACCACACTTGAAGAGGGACATACAGCTCCTGGAGAGGGTACAGAGGAGGGCAGCTAAGATGATACGAGGACTAGGGGATTTGACGTATGAGGACAGACTTGAGGAGCTCTGCCTATTTTCATTGGAGGAGAGGAGAGACAGGGGGGACATGATTGAGGTCTTCAAGTACCTCAAGAGAATAAATAGGGTAAACATGGAGGAGGTCTTTAGACTAAAGCAGGGAGGTACCACCAGAGGGCATGGTTTGAAGTTGGAAGGTGGAAGGCTGAGGGGGGAAAAGAGGAGGAGGTTTTTCACTGAGAGGGTGGCGGACCCTTGGATGCACTGCCTGGTGAGCTGGTTCAGAGATCCACAGAGGAGGGCTTCAAGAGAGGTGGGACAGACACAGAAAGCAGATGTATTAGATGATGGCCTGGCCAGAGGGTGGGGATGAATGATAGGGGTTTCTGGAACACAAGGGAGGGGGAGGACCTCGGCGCCCAACTAGGGTTATGTGGTTTGAGCAGACTCGATAGACCATAAGGCCTAATCTGCTGGCAATTAATATATTAGTATGTTAGTAAAACAGCACCAGTCCCAGTACCAATCTCTGTGGTCCCCCGCGTGTCACCGCTCTCGGTGACGAGAGGTCCTCCCCCCCACCACCCATTGCTGCCTTCCCTTTAGCCAGTTTGTGATCCATTTCACCATTTTTGGTCCTGCCCCCACATGTTTCAGTTCCCCCAGTCTGCCATATGGCACTGAATCAAAGGCCTTGCTGAAGTATAAATCCAGGACATCTACTGCACGGCCCTTGTCCAGTTCCTGCGTCACTCAGTCATAGTACTCTACAAGGTTTGTCTTGCAGGATCTACCTGCAACAAACCCATGCTGTTGACCATCCTGGATACCATCATAGAAACATAGAATCTGACAGCAGATAAGGACCGCTTAGCCTACCTAGTCTGCCCATTTCCCTACCTGATGGATAAGCTGCAGATTCTAGTTAACCAACAGCTTACTTCCTCCTACCCACCACTAGAATTGCTTTATGTCTGTCCCATGCATTCTTGAACTCTCCCACTGTTCTTGACTCCACAACCTCCTCAGGAAGGCTGTTCCATGCATCTACAACCCTCTCCATGAAAAAATACTTTCTAACATTACCTCTGAGCCGTCCCCCCTCTATCTTCAAATTGTGCCCCCTTGTTCTTGCACATCTCTGTTTCTGAGAGATGCTGCCCTCTTGGACTTTGTTAATTCCCTTGAGGTACTTGAAAGTTTCTATCATGTCACCCCTCTACCTCCTTTCCTTGAGGGTATACATAGTAAATTGCTTTAGTCTCTCTTCATATGTCTTCCGGTGCAGACCCTGCACCATTTTGGTTGCCCTCCTCTGAACAGCCTCCACTCTGTCTATGTCTTTGTGGAGATGGGGCCTCCAGAACTGCACTCAATACTCCAAATGGGGTCTCACCAACTGTCTGTAAAGAGAGATAACAGTTTCTTGTTTTCTACTGTTGATGCCTTTCCCTATGCATCCCAGTATCCCCCAGCCCTCCTTACTGCCTTCTCACATTGCTTGCCCACCTTTAGATCATCTAATTACTCCCAGGTCCCTTTCGAGTTTTGTTGATGTTAGTATCTCACCCCCCCCCCCACTGTGTACTCTTCCCCTGTTTTTTTGTTTCCCATGTGCATTACCTTGCACTTCTTTGCAATGAATCTGAGCTGCCACGCATTGGAGCATGCCTCCAACCTTGCCAAGTCCCTTTTCATCCTTTCCACCCCACCTTGTGTATCAACCATATTGCAGATCTTTGTGTCATCTGCAAAGAGACATACTTTTCCTTCCAGGTGCTCTCCAATGTCACTTATAAAGACATTAAAGAGGACCGGTCCCAGTACTGAACCCTGTGGTACCCCACTAGTTACCCTCCTTTTTTTCACTGTCGACTCCGTTTACTATTACCCTCTGTGTCCTGTTGTCCAGCCAATTCTTTATCCAGATTACCACCTTGGGACCTACTCCAAGGCTGGCTAACTTGTATATTAATCTTTTATGTGGGACTGTGTCAAATGCCTTGCTAAAATCTAGGTAGGCCATATCCATAGGCCCTCCCGGGTCTACTACTTTGGTCACCTAGTCAAAGAAATTTATTAAATTCATCTGACATGACCTTCCCACTGTGAATCCATGCTGCCTTGTGTCCTGTGCCCCACTAGCCTCTAGGTACTCAACAGTTCTTTCCTTCAGAAGTGATTCCATCATTTTCCCTACCACTGAGGTCAATAGGAGGGAGTGGCAACCGTTTTCCTCCAAGAAGCTCACTAGTCTCTCTTTTAGAATGGCCTCCATGAGCTTTCCCACAATCGATGTGTCTCTCACTGGCCTATAGTTTCATGATTCATCCTTTGGGCCGCATTTGTGGATGGGCACCACATGGGCCATTCTCCAGTCCTGTGGTACACATCCCATGTCCAGGGAGATATTGAACAGGTCAGCCAGTGGCCCCGCCAGGACCTCTGCCAACTCCCTTAGTATGCTAGGGTGAATGCCATCAGGTCCAGGTGCTTTGTCCACCTTTAATGCCCTCAACCCATCTAGTATCCTGCTCGCTGTAATCCCTACATCTGTCGTCTCCTCCTGCACACCAACCCCCTTCACCTGGGGTATCTTCCCCTCTTTCTCCTTTGTGAATACAGAGCAGAAGTATTCATTCAGTGCCTCTGCCTGCTCAGTCCCTTTCTCCACCCACCCTGCATCCTTCTTAATCCTCACCAGCTGATCCTTGCTCCTTCTTCTCTCTCTGATGTAGTGGAAGAAGTCATTTTATCCACTTTTGATTCCCTGCAGCAGTCTCAGCTCCCTGGATGCCTTGGCTACCCTGACCAGTCTGGTAACCTCCCTGGACTTCTCCATGTACACATCCTTGTCTTCACCCCTCCCCGATGTCCTGTACTTTTGAAGTGCTTCCGTCTTGGCCCTCACCCCTTCCATAACCTCCTGTGTCAGTCAACTGGGTTCATTTGCCCTCCCCTTCTTGCTTTTCTGCCTAGTGCAAGACTCCGTAGCCTCTGCCAGCCCTTCCTTTATGATGTCCTATTTCTGGTCTGCATCCATGTGTGGTTGCATACCTGCTAGATGCCTGCCCCAAATTTCCCTCATCTTCTTAAAATCTGCCCCCTAAACTCAATCACCCTTGTACCCATGCCCCATGTTGAGCATGAACCACACTGAATAGTGGTCACTCCCAGTGAGTGGTTCCTCCACTTCCAGATTCCTTACAGCTTCCCTGTTACCCAGTACAAGGTCCAGAGTTCTTTCTAACTGAGTCAGCCCCTGGACAAACTGCGTCAGGAAGCTGTCTTGAAATGCTTCCAACAGGACCCCCTCCCTTACACTTGTGTGGATGAGATGCCCCACTCTACCCCAGGTAGGTTGAAGTAACCCACCACTACTGTGCTCCCCTTCCTGCAGACCCTCCTTATTTGTTCAGCTAATTCCCTATCCAGGTCACTCCCCTGAGTTGGTGGCCTGTACACCACCCTCATCCTCAATGTCCTATTCTTTGCATCTTGGAACTACATCCATAATGCTTCTATCCTCCCCTCCTCCCCTTCCTCCTTTATGCACTTTATCCCCTCTCTTACATAGATCGTCACTCCCCCCATTCCCCTTAGCCCTATCCTTTCTGAATAACCTGAACCCCAGGATCATCACATCTCAGTCCTGGTACTGGGTAGCCCACATTTCCTTGATGGCCGCAACGTCCACCCCCTCCACTGCCAAGAGAGCCTGTAACTCTGCTGCTCTATTCCTTAGGCTTCCTGTATTCAGTGAGACCACCCTCCAGCCTGTCTCCTCCCTTTCCCTACCCCTGTTCTTCCCCCCTTTACCCCTCCCTGTGCTGCTTCACCACTGTCTTTACCCATAACTAGGTGGGTGAGCTCACTAGGCTCCCCTTTCCGGACCCTCTTCATATCAGCGGTCCCCTTGCCACCCCCCTCCTAGTCTAAATCCACCTTTGTTGATATATATCCCTCTATTCCCCGTTTTAGTACTCCCTTCCCCTTCCCTGCTCAAATGTAACCTGTCCCCTGCGTATAGGTCACTATTGCCCCAGTCCCCTCCCAGTCTGACACTAATCCATACTCCCTGGTACGGCACCAATCCCTCAGCCACTCACTGAACTCATTGAACCCCAGCTTGACTCAGGATCACTTGAAATAGTGGAATCTCTTCTAGCAGCTTTCATTGCTTGCTGCTGTCGTAGGAAGATCGTCAACTGATCTTTGTGATAAAAAATCTGCTCTGTGCCTCACAAAATAACTTTCGCTTTGCAGGGGGATTGAACAAGTAGCTGACCCCCCCCGAAATCCTCAATCTCTTCTCTGTACACTAGGAATTTTTACTGTCTTTTTTTTTTGAGGTAGCTGGGGTAATATCAGGGTATATAAAAACCTTTCCCCCTTCAAACTGATATGCGCCTTTCATTCTGGAAGTTTTACGTATTAGCTCATGATCAATCAGGAATCCAAAAGTCACAGTTATCATTACAGGGTTTTGGGGATTTACATATGCTTTAGCTGACTGGCAAGCTCTTTGTTGGAAAGAGAAAAGCTTGTATCATATTCAGGCAGTAACCATTCAGAAAGTTTGTTTGATCAACCATAAACTGCTTGATAAGGTCCCATGTGTGTAAAGTTTGAGTTTCAAATGCAGGAACCACAACAAATCTTAAGTTTAGAATTCTTTGATTATTTTGCATTGTTTCTTTTCTTTTCTTTTTTTAAACCATGTTTATTGGTTTTATTCTTAGATGTTTAAAACGTACACTGACATACACACAAATACACCAGGAAACACTCCTGGTCCCCAGCCCAAAACTGGCTGTGGATACTATATACAATCACAGCTACCTTAAAATAACATTGCATTTAATAGGCCAACTAAGCCATGTCTAACCCCCCCCCCCCAGTATGGTAGACATTTAATTAGATCCTATACATAGTGTCTAAAATCTCATTACCCACCTGTCAATACAGTAATATTGTGTGAATCCCTCACACTCAGGTCAGACTAACAGCCGTAGCTGTGTCCCTAGAAAAGAGAGAGAGTCTCCCAACCCCTACTTACATCGCAGATCTTTATATTTCTACATAATAACGCACTAGAGTTATTACCCAACTACTTAACAGCTACACAAGCAAAGGAAAGAACTTAGCTATTAAGCAAACTATCAGTCAATTGTTCCTCCGCTAATCTCACCCCAACAGACAGACCTTCATTTCGGGTCTCTATTAGCTGTATAGAATAGACAGCTTCCAAAGACAGCCACCTTTTTTTATATAATCCCTTCTTACCCTTGTTTAACATATGCCTTCGTATCCTTCCCAGTGTTCCCATGAAATCTCCTACCCACTGATCATAAGTGTAGATAAGGTTATCCTCCCAGTGCTTTAAGACAAAGGATTTGACCAGGGCCGTAATTAAGGAGATATGGTATTTAGATGTGGTCCCTGAAACCTGGTACAGGACCCCAAGTACACAAATCTCAGGTAATATAAACTCTGAATAATCTAAAATGAGGTCCATATTCTGCTTAATTTTAAGCCAAAGTGGCCAAATCTTAGAGTAATACCACATCGCATGTAATATACCCCCCCGCTTCTCATTACACCTAAAGCATAGGTCTGTCTGCATGAGGTTCTGTACACATAGCTTTGCTGGAGTATAGTATACATTAGAAGAAATGAACAATTGCATATTCTTAAGTTTAGGTATAGTTATATATTTGCAACTATTCCATACCTCTTTCCAATTAGGCCTTAGGGGAGACATCACTTTATCCCAGTATGGAATGTGGGTTGGGGAGCTTGAATCCAAAAATTTAAGAGCACCCTACAGATTTGAAAAATTGTCTTATTAACAAAATTCACCCCATTTAGTTCTCCCCAGTTAAACCCTTCCTTCTGAGTCTCCACCATCCCCTTTCTCACCTTGCGTAACATGTCGATTATCTGTATCCTTTTAAAAAAGGGTAACCCCTCATTTTGAGGTGGGAGAGTAACGTTATCCCCCTTTATACAGTCAACCAACTTGATTCCCTCTAACTGTCTAGCCCATTGTTTTATAATAATTTGGCCCACTAACCAGAAATTTGATTACCCAATATCGGTTGTTCCCATGCCATCTCTTGTCCCCTCCTTTGTGCAGGCGTTAAAAAAACCCACCATGCATTTATTGTTTTTGCAATCGGAGTCAGTTTTACTTTTGTGGGTAGCTTGTCTGGGTGAGAAAAAAGCAATGCATCTGGGGAAAGCCCCATTTCCCTTAGAATCCTTCCCTCCATACGAAGCCAGATTAGCACATAGACCTCCCCTCCCACCTGTCCATTTCACCTCCCCATTATACCTAACTGTCCTGCCACATAGTATAATTGAAGATCCGGCATCTTAATGCCCCCCACTTTCTGTGGCAAACGCATGACCGTATGTTTCTTTCTTGCTGGCTTTAAACTCCATAGGAAGGCCGATAACAACTTTCTGATTTTTATAAACCAGGACTGAGGGAAGAGATACAGAGCCAGATGTATCGGGTACAACAGCCTAGGCAGCAGATTCATTTTGACCATTCCTAATCTAGCTGTAAAATTTAATGGAAGTTTATTCCATCTAAGAATATCCCCCTGGATGATAGTTAGTAGTTTTTCCATGTTAACGTCTGCTCCCACCTCAATATTAGCAGTAATCCAGATACGCAGATACTTGATTCCTTAAGGGGCCCAATATAGCTGTTGGGGTTCAAAATTCACCCTAAAAGTATGAGGTGTAAGGGGTAATATTTGTGTCTTGCTTAAATTCAATTTATAGTTCGATACCACAGAGTATCTTTGTATAATTTCCAATGTTTGTTTAAAGCTCTCTGCTGGATCCTGCAAATGCAAAAGTATGTCATCCGCAAACACAGACAGTTTGAGCTCCTCCCCCACAGATTTGGATTCCCCGGATTTTAGGCTCTAAATTTAATGCCCTTAGTAGGGGTTCTAAGTAAATATTAAACAAAATAGGGGAGAGGGGACATCCCTGTCTGGTCCCATTCTCTAATTTAATTTCCTGGGAGAGATATCCGTTACATAGCACCTGAGCTGTGGGGGTTGCGTATACATTTTTTATACCCCTGAGAAGGACTTCAGGGAATCCCATTCTCTCCATGGTGGCAAAAAGGAAGGAATGAAAGACCCTGTTGAAGGCCTTCTCTGCGTCTAAGGATATCAGTGCCATAGACATCAGAGAATCCACCGCATAGTTAAGGATTTGATGTATTTCCCTTAATGCATCCTAAGCCCCCCTACCCGGCATAAATCCTACCTGCTCTTGACTAATTAAAGTTGTGGCGACTTTCAGAATTCTGTTAGCCAAAATTCTTGTCAGGATTTTGATATCCTGATTCATCAGTGCAATCGGTCGGTAATTCTCGGGGAACTCTTTTGGTTTATCTGGTTTTGGGATAAGCGTAATATATGCTTGGTAAAGTGGGGAGTGACCTACCCCTTCTTGCATTATCCTAGTTAACAAATCTTTGAGGAGAGGGAGTATTGTTGAAATATGTGTTTTATAAAACTTTGCTGTGAGGCAGTCAGGCCCCGGGGTTTTACCATTCGGCAGTGACTTTGCTACATTTAAAATTTCCCCCTCACTAATTGGAGCTGCTAGGCTTTGAGCCTGTTCCGGAGTTAGAACTGGGAGAGGAATATTCCTCAAAAAATCCTGTATTTCCTCCCCACTAACAGTCCTGCCCCCTTGATAAATCCCCTTATAATAAACTGCGAAGGCCTCAGCCATTTCTTGGGGGGTCAGTTATAAGTTCCCCTTCTACTTTTATTAAATTTATCATTCGTGCTGCTTTCCATTCTTTCACTCTAGCTGCTAGAAGGCAGCAAGGCACATCACCCTGCACTAAGTACTTGGCTTGAATTTTCTCCAACCAAAAATCCACCTTGGTATAAATCAGGTCTGTCATCCCCTCTCTCAGTTCTTTAGGCTCAGCATCCACCTCTGCAGATGACCCTTCTAAGGGCTCCAGGGATTCTGTAGCTCCTAGAATAAACTCCTCTCGAGCTTGTCTAAGTTTGTTTCTTCTTGCCGCATATCTTTGAGCTATTCCTGAGTAAAGAATTTTGCAGGTTGGCCAGGCTATTTGCTGGTCCCGCAATGTCGGTAGCTGAGTCCTAATAGTCTCATTAAGAGCTTCCTCTAATTTTCCATATAATGTAGTATCAGACAATAATGATTCATTCAATCTCCTCCTATACGGTTTAGTAGGAACAGCTTTTATCTCCCACATCATCTGTATCGGAGAATGATCCGATAAAATTCTACTATGAGTAGCCATCTCCTTAATACCCTCCAACGCTTCCTGGTTGACCAGGAAAAAATCAGTCCTGGAATGCATCTTATGGGCCCCTGAGAAAAAGGTCATGCTTTTCGGTCCCTTGCCATGTAACCAGACAGGGTCCATCAATGCAGTAGCCTCCAGAAAGTGCCCCATTGCTTCCTGTGCTCTAGACGGGGGCTTCTTAGAGGGTGGATTCCTATCTTCCCAGTTGTTTAAACACAAGTTCCAATCCCCTGCTAATATGATCAGGTGTGTTGGCAACCTAGCTACTTCCACCTCCAGTGAAGCAAAAAATTCTGGGTTAGGTGGGGTTGGACCATAAACAGAGGCAATTGACAATTCTGACCCCAAAATAGTTCTCCAGAGAAATATTCCCCTGTTGTCCCCTTTTATTACCACCTTTTTTATCACATATGGGCATGTCTTCCCGACTAGTATAGCCACTCCTCCCGAAGCTGTTGTGTTCCCTACTCCAATCACTTGACCCACTCACATTCTTTTTAACAGATCCAGTTCCTCAGATAAAAGATGAGTCTCCTGCAGAGACACAATTTGTGCCCCCAGTCGTTGAATGTGTCTCAGAACTGCCATTCTTTTTCTCTTACCCCTAAGGCCTTTTACATTCCAAGAAATAATTTTAATTTCCAACATTATACATATACACTCCCCTATTCATTACCTCTCTACGATCTGCAAATATCTTGTTCCCTACTGGTGGATGCTCTCTCTTTTCTTTTACGCCTTCTTCCCCCCTTTCCCCAATCCTGTGATCACCCTCCTAAAGCATTGATGATCCATGATTGAGGCACTTCCTGAGTGCGCCCTGAGACCCCTCTTCAAATTATACCAGGAATCCCCAGGAAAACAAAAAGAAAAATACCCCGCTTTTCCACTCTCTGTTATACCCCCTCGGTCTTACTTCTCCCCATTCCACTTCTCCTAGCCCCAATTAACTAGATGGAGATATATTTCTGATATTGGTGAACTCCAGTTTAAATCCATATCAAATTGGTCTGCCTGGAGAGTCCTCACCACGTCCAAATCACCACTGGGGAGGCTGCTGTACCCCCTTTGCTAGCAATAATCCAGTTTACCCCTATATTGGCCCTTCTCTCCCCCACAGTGTTAGCCTCTCCCTTGCGCATGTTTTTCTGCTCCTTGTACTACCAAGGTAGCCATCTCATGCAGTCACTCCCAACAGTTACTCCAGAGAGAGCTTCCACTTCCTTCGCCCCCCACCACTAATTGGGGTACGATGGCTCGTCTACTATATGAGCGCCCCACCTTGCCCAACAAGTAAAATTACAACTGTTCCCCCTGTGCCCCATTTGAGTAATTACCCCTCCCAGAGTTCCTTCTCCTAGCTTACTTTTTCCTCTTTCATTTTTGAAATGCCCCAGTTTAACGACAATCAAAATCACATCTGCCCTCTAGGTGCTGCGCCCTCTTATCACCTCACTGCAACTTCTATAAGCGCTAGAAAGGGAGATCTCCCATACATTTGACCAACCAAAATCCTATTCCCCATTGCCTCCCTGTTAATCTCTGTACCTCTGCCCTCCTTCCCAGAGCTGTCTTAACTCAAAACAAAATAATCGAACACTTACTTGCTATAACCACCCTTAATGTTTGCAATCACCGCAGAACATTTTCACATGCCCTATATTTTGTCCAGATTAGTTTGCTTTTCTCAATACCACTACCAAGCCCATCAAGTCGGACATTTAAATAGCTTTGAGAGCTCAAATCTCAGGCCCTCCAGAGCATCCCGTACTATTAGATATTTTTTGTCCCCCTTTTGGAGCTTTACCACTAGAGTCGCTGGATACTGCATCTGGAACTTGATTTCTGCCAAATAAAGCTTCTTTTTAATGTCCAAATATTCTTTCTGTTGATCTCTTATGGAAGGAGCTTGATCCTGAAACAACCACAAAGTCTCCCCATTCCACTCTAGATTCTTAGACTGCTTGGCTTTACTAAGGATGAATACTTTTTCTTTATAATTGAGAAATCTCATAATTATCACCCGTGGGTGAGCTCCCGGGGGTCTCTCTGAGTGCCTGATGTGCTCTTTCCAGATTATATGCCTCCCCATACGGAGTCGGGCCTAACAGCTTCATCAGCAGATCTTGTATAAAGATTACACAGTCCACCCCCTCCATTTTTTCAGGGAGCCCAGCCATGATTAGATTATTTCTTCTGCTACGTGACTCTTGATCCTCCATACTATCCTCTAATTTTTTAACTTGTTTTCTAAGCACCACCACTTCTTGTTCTATCCCTGTAGATTTCTTCTCTTGCGATGAAACTCTGGCTTCCAAGTCTCCCATTCTTCTCGCCAACGCATTCAAAGTCGGTTTAACAGTTGAAAAATCCATGCCCAAACCCTGCAGCATTTTTTGATCTCTAGGATATCATCTGCTTTCACTTTCTCTCCCCCTTCCACACTCCCTTCATCATCGTGATCATCTGGCACCAGTGATAGGGGTTTCTGGCATTTCACTGCTGGCACCCGATCCAACAAGGGCTCTGAAGCTCCACACTCCATCTCGGCCATTCTGCTAGGCCTCGTCCAATCACCACCGATACCAGGCAATCTACCTCCTCTCTTCTTGTTTCTTTTGGTTCGAGAGGCAGAAAGGCTTAGGAAATCGTTCCCTCTAGGCTGGTTTATAAGGTTGAGCCTTTACTTTTAGCTTAAGGATATATAAACTTGGCAAGGGCCTGGGAGCTGCACTCATAGCATCCTCTCTCCTCTAGCTTATCACGTGATCTCATTTTACATAGTTTCTCATGTATGGGCTGTAGCTATTGATTCTCTCATCAAGGTTGTAGTGAGGGCTGAAGTAGTCTCTAATTTAAGATTTTAACTCCTCATTTTGCTTCTCAAGACTCTTGCTGTTTCTAGTTCTCTTTTATTACATCATTGTGAGTTGAAAGTTTCCTTTCAATTGTGTCCAGCTTTATATCCAATTTAGAGTCAGGTTTCTGTATCATACTTATTAGAATGGCAAAGGATCTATTAACATCATTGAATGTTTCTATTTTCCTTTGTACTGGAGGAGAAGGTATCAGTTTTCGGGGGGGGGGTCATGGTTCTGCCACCCCTCCTATTGAAACCACCTGCTCCAGTACTCCCTGAGAGTTTGCTCCAGTTATAACATCAGAGGTTAATTTACTTGCTTCATCTTGTTTTTTTAAATGGCACAGTACCATCTCTCTCTTTTGCCGGCATCTGTGCGGTCTGAACTTTTCCAGCGTTGGGCGCTGAACAGACCTCCTCCACCAGCCCTTCAGCTGCTTGCTCTACCCAAACACTGAACAAGCTGTCCCACTGGCATAGAGGCAGTGGGTCCATCTGTGACGCTGATGACCCAGGTTCAGGAACGGACTCAGGACGTCAGAGGGCTGGTTGTGGGGGGAGAAGGATTAAGAATCCTAGGGACTGCTCTCCTTCTCCAGGGAGGTGGAGGTAGTGTATCCAGCACACTATGGACCCCTAGTGGAGGTTTAGGGGATCCGGTGTGCTGGCACCATACTAGTGGGATGGCATGGTGGACATGGGCCATTATTGCATGTCCCTGCCCCCATACAGCACACAAAAATACTGGCCCAGAGTGTGAAGCCCCACTCCACCACCTCCACTGCCAACTATGTCCACCAGGTGGGGTCCCACTCCCATGACCCCACCCTGGGGGGTAAGCCAGGACATTTTACCAGTGACCTTGGGGACGGGGCACCCAACTGGCAGCTTCACCCAGGGGGATAAGCCAGAGCATGGGGAGGTGGCAAGCAGGAGCTGAGATCCTTGCAGGGGGATTGGGAGCCAAATAAAAAAAAAAATTACTGAACAAGATTGAAACAGGTATTTTTACAACCGTCTTTCTTTCTTAGTTGGCTGTAATGGCTCTGTGGACGAGAAGCTTGTGTCTTTCCATTTTTTCCTTTTTTTATGCTACTCACTCAATTGTTTTTTTTTCTTAATCTTTCTTTGACATAGTTGGAGTAGAGGTTTCTGGCTGTATAAGTGCAAATATAATTTGTGTCTTTCTGAGTTCACAAATAAGAATCTTTCATAAAGAACAGGTCAGCATTCACAGAGCTCTGCACTAGCATGCTGCTCCCTCTGTGGCCATATTAGAACCCTTGAGGTTATGTATTTTAACATCAAAACAATAGAGCATGACCAGGACTTAGGTTTATGAGTTTTAATACTTTTACATCTAGGGTGTGGAACAGGATAGCCACCCCTGACCAGGGTTCTGATCCAAGGGACCAAAAAGAAGGTCTTGAATACCAAGTTTTTTTTGCAATGGAAATGTCAGTCAAGGTATGTAGCCTGGTATCTTCCAGGAAGACAACCTCACTATCCCAAAGTTGAAAGAAAGAGAAAGCGATATGTCGCCTCTTCAAGTTCTTTATACTGTTCACATTTGATATGGAAAAACTGAGGTTAGTAACAGACGCAAGGGCCCAGAGGAAAAGAACAAGGCAATAGACCCCTTCATTTGTAATTATTTATTCTTCCCCTGTTCACCCCATTTTCCCCCTGTTTTTCTGCTTCTTCTTGCTAGAAGTGTCAGATGCTGGATCTTTGGTCTCCAAAGATGGGTCAGGTTGGGAAAATGGAATCAAGGAGACAATGGAGTTGTCCTCTATTTCACTTTATTGACACTGTGGGCATGGTTTCATATTGATTAGAGAGGGAAATTACACCAATCTTTTGGACTTTAGGCTTTGGTTGGTTCCAGACTCTCCTTCACCTAATGACCATCTTCAAGTGATTAGAGTCTGGGGTGGGTGGGGAGGCATGATTTCCATTTGGTCATCATGCTTCAGAAAGGAGGTCCTCAGCATCTAGAGAAACTTGCTGAGAGGGGCTTGTTGAGGTACCTAGGAGAGACACAGGTGGGGGAGGCTGATTACCAGTTTCCAAGGTGGCAGGTACAGTGGAGGTGAGAGCTTGCAGATGGTTGACTGGACCAAGTGTAGGATGAGGTGAGTTGCTCCTCTCTGAGATCCCACTAGCCTGTATGTTGTGGTGTTTCTGGGTCATAGATATGTAGACATTCTGCTGAAGTTGGTCTTCATGGCTGAGACACACTAAGCTGAAAGCTTTTTTACAGGTGCAACCTGGGAGCACAGGGAAGTTAAGTGACTTGCTCAGGGTCACACAGCATATGCAAGTGGGGGCTGTGGGATTCAAACTCAGGTCTCCAGATTTGCAGCTCAGAGCCTTAAACCACTGCACTATACTGCATCCAGTTGATTGTGAGTGGCCCAGGGCAGCTGTGATAAGAATGTCCCAGTTCATCACAAAAGTTTCATTTCCTCTCATTGACATGATGCAGGCTGGCGTAACCCACCTTGTCACATAACCTGCACTTGATCTGATCAAAAGCCTCACTAAAATGGCCATGGGACCTGCTTCTGTAACATGTTTTAGACTGACCCACATAAAGGAGCACTCCATGATCATACCATAAATAAAACTGTTGGGGGTGTAGTAGGCCTGAGTCTGATTGCTTAAGGTGTACTCTGACCTTTCAGCCCCCAGTCCAAAATTATTCAGAATTGATAATGGCCTCAAGGTCCCCCAGTACTGAACATTTTTGCTTCAGCCAAAACATTATATTAGTGACTGATACCCTCTCATTCTTAAACAGAATGATCACTGTCTTGTCATCTGGCTTTGTAAGCAAGATAGCCAGCAACAGAGACCATAGTGGAGTATTTTTCAGGGTTAGATATTGTTGCCAGAAAAGTTCCAGGGCTTTGAGGATTTAGAATTCACATCATATAAAGATTCTCTACTGACATGAACAGGAACGTAAATGTCACTGGCTGCAAAATGCACTGAGTGTTGCAATACTTCTCTGGCTATATACACCCTGTTGAGGGGTCTGTTCCAATCTCCCCAGTATCTGAAATGTGCCGCATTATGCCTTTTAGCTGGCAGGATTGGAGTGTGGAACAGAGAAATGTATGGTCATAGTTTGTCATCAGTGGAAGAGCATGGCAAAGTAGGTTCATGCTGAACAGCTGAAAAGCTCATGGAAGGTCCAGGCTTAGTCATTCAAGGAGCCAGTTGGGCATGTAGCTGGTCAGTAACTCCAGATTCTGTTGTAATGTCCTCATCAGTAGCACAGCTGGGAGCCTTGATAGAAATGGGATGCTGTGGTTTCTGAGTTTGGGGGTAGCAGGTTCAGAAGCAACAGCATCTTCAATTTCCTGTTGAAAAACCTGCAGTACAGGGTTCTTTGTGAGCTGAAAACTGGGGTCAGTTCAAGAGCATTAGCAGTTTTAAAAGTATTTGAATCCCTACCCTCATCTATCTGGGACATGATCAGCTTCCCAACAGTAAAGAAAACACTTGCATCTTGACTAAAGGATCCCTGGCATCTGGTATTCCACACTGTCGAAGGTTCCAAAACCAAAGTATAGTCAGGACCTGGTGGGCTGCCAGTTAGCTTCAAAGAGGTCATGTTCTACACACAAGTTCTGTTTGAGAGTCTGTGTTGATTCTCTTCTCAGTGTTCGAGGAGCACCGTGACTGCAGCCTGCTGCTACAGGATGTACAGGAGTCACAGGAGTGCTTCTAGATGGTATATCAGCCAATGTCGACCTCAGCTGAGTGCTGTCAGAACTGGAGCCAGCTGCTGTTCACAGCATGGGGAGGCTTTCTTTTAATGATGTCTGAGTCATTCCCAGCTGGTTACTGCTGTCCAATGAATGAAGGAGGCATCTTGCAACCTGAAAATTTACCTTGTTGTCAGCGATCATCACAAGCAAGTAATGCTTCTTCTCATTCAACCATTTTACCATTTTTTCCTCTTCAGACAATAAATTCTGTGCAGAATATATCCTTTGAGCTGTGGGGATACCACCTTCAAAACCTCTTTAGTAGATTTTTCATCAGAAGATGCCATTCTATCTCCATCAGCTACATGTGGAACAATTCCAGCAGGGGCTTCTTCATTACATTGCGTGGGGAGGGAAGCAGTCTCCACCATCCTGGCAGCCATACCTACCTCCTTCACTCTAGGATACTCCATGTCTCAATAGGAAGTGTAGTAAACACCCTCGTGGGGATTTTTATTTAGGAAAACAGATCAATAAGACAAAACAATTCAACTAATGTACATCAAACCATTTCCAACAGTGAAACTGAATTAAACACAATAATATTAGTTATAAATTCTAAGGTAATAATACAGTATTATCTTATTTATTAAGTATCTTATGCACCCAGTTTATGGATTTCCACAAACCCACCAGTTGTGAAATGACAAGGTATTTCTCTCCTTAAAATACCTTTGTGAAATAGATGAAGAGATAAATTTACGTAACTCCAAAGGAGACATATTTTTGTTGTATAACTAATTGGCATCTAATTTGCCAAGTAAAAAACCTAATGATAGCAACCCATACCACTTGAGAACTAAATTAATATATTTTTTCCAGGGCTGACCAACAAAGGTATATATTAATTTGTCATACTGTAATATTAGAAATGATGGTTCATTCCATACTCCTGCCACATGAGTCCAAAATTTCTGTGCAAAAGGGACACTCAAAAAATAAATGTTCCTGAGTTTCTAAAATTCCTTAACATCCAGCATGTGGGCAATATCTCTCTTCCACCCATTTATGCTGTGTGTTATTATGAACAATTAGCTTTCTATGGCAGCTCAACCATACCACAAACCACATTCGAGGTGTAATTCTGTCATCATTTAACTGTTTTAATGATGCTTGCATTTTATGTTCTGACCCAATACAAAATTCAGGGAGAGATTACATTTTTTCCCTATGATTATTTCATACAGAGCTTGCCTCTGAGTATTCATAACCATGCTGAAAGTCAGTTTTCACCTTCTCAATATTGCAGTGGTATTGGTTATATAGGATAGAATATCAAGAGTTGTACACGCCTTTGGCCATCTAAAAGTATTCCATTTCCAAGATGACAATAAAAGGTTCATACATTCCAATAACCATGGAACCCATATTTCTTGATTATCTTTGTTTAACTCCCCCAAATTACACTTTATAATAAAGATACCATTAAAATAAACAAGTGGATTTATCATTCCCAAACCTCACTCCTCTAGAGGTAAATATGTTACATTAAATTGGATTAAATCTATTCCCCCAAAGAAACTAGAAAAAAAATACTAAAGGAATAATGCCTAGCCGGCCCGGTGGTGCTGAGGTTGGCTGGCACCTCGCACTATGCGGCAACCGTGTTGGGAAATGAACATGGGCCATCAGAGTTGGCAGGGGAGAGAGGATTGAGCATCCGATGGACTGCTCTCCTTCTCTCGAGAGGGGTTCCTGATGGTTGGCGTTTGCTCATCCCCAGGCAGAGGCTGGAGGACAGAGCACCATACCACAAACTGGGAGGAATCGGGCCAGACACCTGGAGGAAGCACATGTGGAAGCGTGTGCGCCCCCCTCTGCTGGCAACATTGCACGGTCCCGACTCCTAGGGAGAAAAACTGGAGGAAAATAGACTACTGTGCAGGATGGTGGAGGGTACCTCGCAGGCTCCGCCCCCAGCTAGCCACGGTGCTGGCCAACTATATCCGGACTTCAATGGGGAAGTTGAGGATCCCCCCACCGACCCAGCCGGTGGGGCAAGTCCTGGGGTCAGGTCAGCGTTGGCTGGTAGACACCGGGGGATGGGACTGGGGATGCCCTCCTGACATAGCAGGCAGTGGGGAGAGAAAATTCATAACTAAAAAAAAAAAGGAATAATGCCTGACAGGGTGGGTGTTATGCTAGCAATAACACACAATGAGGTGTGGGTTATCTTCTGATAAGAGCATGCCCAGCTGCATTATGAGGCATGAGGTGCTTGCGCCGAGTTCCTTATGCACCTGGACGTGCTCTTATCAGGAGATAACCCACACCTCAGAGTCCGTTATTGCGATTATAAAATGGGTCCCAGCAGTAAATAAAAAAAAAGAGAACAAAATCCAAATTTTTTTCTTTAAAGAAGCTTTTTAAGAGCAGTAATAATTAAAATAGTTCCCTGTACAACTATATGATGGCAACTAGAGGGCGCTCTTCCCCATAGCAGTAGAGTGAGAGTACCTCATGTTGTGTCTCCCTATTGCAGTGTTTTGAACCTGTAAACCCCCCATATGTATTTAAATATACCAGCTGCTTTTAGTGAAAAGAACATATCTATTGTGGTTTTATTACAAGGGACATTAAGAGCAAAGAGGTGATTTGTTGCAAATGATGCGGCCATTTTGTGCAGGAGTGAGTGTGCCCCCCCCCACACACACACTTACCATCCCACACACTATGTTTACTTTAATATCTTTTTTGTTTATTTGTCACTTTGTCAATGTTTAGTTGTTGGAGTATGCAGCGAGACTGGGTGGGAGTGAGTACGTCTGAGATCAGCTGCTGTATGTAGCACTTTTCTTTAGTAGTGGTTTGCCGAATTGATAGCTCTGGTTTTGAAAAGACAGCAGGTCTTTATTTTTAAAAAGGAAAGCTGGCTCTTATTTTTTATTTCATAGTTTCTGTTTCATAGTTTCCACGCAGCTTAGGACTGAGACAGCAGAGGACCTCTGCTCGTGCCTGTTTTTGAATGGCTAAAACTAACTTTGGTTGCTGGTGGAAGGGAGATGTTAGACACAGTGGGAGATAGGAAAGCCATTTTGTTTGCAGCACGTGGGTACTCGGTGGATCATGGCAGGCTGTTGTGACGGTGGAGACTTGAAGCAACAGCTTTTTTTTTTACATCGTGGAGCAGAGAATAAAGTCTTTCTTCATTATTTATAGTGATTCCATGTACTTTGAGCTTGGTTATATGGGGGAGGGTGTGGCATAATAGAGATTGGTTTTATTAAGAGAGGCTGCTGTTTCCCCGATGTCAGCTGTGCCAGCCTGTGTTTTTGTTTAGGGTTGGCGCAACTCACTGATTTACTGCTGTAGTGGGGCTCAGGAGTGGAGGGTAGTGCTGGTTGGCTACAATATCTTCTGATAAGGACACGGCTCAGAAGATATTGTAGTCAATCAGGTTACAGGACTTCTTGAGCCCATTTTATAAGCTGGGATAACATCCCACCTTGGGTGGTTGGGCCCAAGACCACTGGCCGAGGGTGTCCAACACCCGAGGAGGGATGTTATCCCAGCATAACACCCACCCTGGAGGGCATTATTCCTATTATACAATGACTTGTTGTTTTATAATAAAAAAAATTATTTTAAAGAATGTTTTTGTTAGTGTGTAAACATATTTTTGTTTCTTAAGAGAAGGGGGAGATCATCATGCTGGTGGGCATCCAAATCATCCAAACAATCAGCAGGGAGGTTATGCCAGGATAACATCCCTGCTGTGACATCCAACTGACCAATCAGAAGACAGGATTATTTCTTGCCATTATATAATATATAAAGAATGGTGCTGTACTGGTAGACCCTGGGGTTCTTCACTCCCAGTGGTGGATGTAACTTTCTTGCTACCAGCAGCACCAGTGGCACCCTCATCAGGTGGGACGTTGAGGGGCCACCGAAGGTTTGAATGGGGTGGGTGGAATCACCCAACAAGGAAATGCAAGAGTTGTACGCAGAGGTTGGATGAAAAAAGATGTTTATTTGACAGGAGGGGAAGGAGGACATGGTCATACAGAAAAATACTAACAACAAAAATGACAGGGAGTATAGACAGCATTATGATTCTCTAAACAATAATCATATGTAACTATAACATAAACTCTGAATGTATTGTGAGCTCTAAGAGGTGCACCTCGGCCTAAGGCTACTACCTATCAAACTCTATGCTATGCCTACTCTAAGCAACTTGGTAAACAGTTCCAGAATAATAATTACTCTACAATAATAGTAGTCAACCACTGTGGTGAACAATGGAAATCAGTTGCAGATCCCAAGGGGCCGGGTGGAGTAACCACCTCTAAAAGTCTGTTGGTGCTACAGGAAGTCCAATCTTTTCCTGCCATCTTCATGCACACAGCTGAAGAGTGAAGAAAGCAACAGGGCAAAAGGGAAAATGGGGTTCCTACTTGGTACCAAGCTACACCTTTGTGAAAACCTAGGAGAGGTTGAAGGGGATATGAAAGATTTTTAAACAAACCCTGATTCTACAGCCAACCCACTCTCTAAGGTTGCCGGAATAATTTCACACAAGAGAACTGAAATCTGCAGAACTCTTCCTCAGCACAAACCTTCAACCAGGGCTGCCATGAAGGAAGGAACAAGGACATGGCACTGAATCTGTTTGAAAGGATTGACAAGGATGAAGATCTGCTGCAATTTCCCTGGCACAAACCCTCAACCAGGACTGCCAAGGACGAAGAAACAAAGACTGGCTGAAGTTCCCCAGCACAAACCCTCAACCAGGACTGCCAAGGATGAAGAAACAAAGACTGGCTAAAGTTCCCCAGCACAAACCCTTGACCAGGGCTGACAGGGATAAAGGAACAAGTACTTGGCATCAAATCCACTTGCAAGGATTGCCAAGGATGAAGATCCACTGCTATTTCCCTGGCAGAAACCCTAGACCAGGGCTGCCAAGGATGGAGGCATGTTGAAACTTCTTTGGCAAAGGATCCACGGGAGGACCACCAAGATCAAGCTGAATCCCAGAAGATGAAATGATGCAAGCAGGATTAGACAAGCAGGATGAGCAAGACACAGGACGAAAATTAGAGTCCTGAAATGTGCAGAATGAGAAAAATACAATAAACCAGCAGACGCAGATACATACTGGCCATGTTGGACTTGACTATCGGCGAATGACTGGGAGTCATGGACAAGGCTTCTTTCAGGACGTTCCACTTGCAGTCTGACCAAGCCACAAGAAAACCAGGAGCTGGTGGTCACGAGTCACACGGGGTTACGTCAGTTTTGACCAATGGCAGAGGACAGGAAAGGATGTTGCTGTGAAGTTGTTCACTGGCTGGAGACTGCTTCAGTAAAGAATCAGCTGTGAATAACCCCACCAGGGGTGTTGCGGCAGAAGATTGAGTCCATACACAATCAGTTGGCACTATGATCACTGGTAAATACACTTTTTCTGCACCAGGATGTTTGTTTGTTGCTGGGGCAATTTGTCAGGAGTAGGGGAAAATTACCAGACTTCTGGGGCAATTGTTCATTGCAGGGGCAATTTGCCAGGAACAGGAGCAAATTACCAAAGTCTAGGGCAATTGATCATTTCGGGGGCAAATAACCAAAGTTCAGGGCAATTATTCGTTGCAGGGGCAAATAATCAGAATCCCAATAACAATACAATCGTCATACTATGCAATCAACACAACAGTTTAGATACTAGTCAATACACATTTTCACCAGATGACTGGCACTAGATGGCAGTTGTATGCTAAGCACCCTTGCTTCACTTACCCTTGACAATAGTACTGCACTTGTGGGTTTCTTCTGGTACTAGGACCTGGCTATCCCTGGCAAACTTCAGGATACATGCTCTTCTGTCCCCTGAGCCTTCTTTCCCCATGGCCTTCCTTGCCTTCTTTACCATTGGGCCCCTCTATCTACTATGGGAATTTCTGTTCTTGACCCTGTTTAGCTGTGGGCCTCTCTGCTGGGCCCCTTTAATTACTTAGAGCCTTTGCTGCCCCTTCACACCCTTGGGCTTAATGTTGCCCCTTTAACTGTGGGCCTATTCTTCTGGGTCTCTTCAAACCCTGAGAGGCAGGGTCCCTTCGAACCTTCTGTGGGCCTGTGATGTCCCCTTTATCTCTCTGGGGCTTGCTTTACCCCATAAAATTCCTTGGGCTGGTCAGTGCCCCTTTAATTCCTTTTAGGCCTGTTCAAGCCTTAGCTGCCAGTCACCCAAGGCTTGCCCCACCTTCCATCCACTTTCCTTATGAATATTTACTAATTTCCCCTCTGGCCTATAGGCAGACCTCTCCCTGTGGGCATCGCTGTGCCCCCAAAAATATTTAAACTAGCTCTCTGACCTGCCTAATGGCTTTTGGACATCTTCTCAAGTGCCCTGAGTGCTAAAAAAACATTATTTAATTTAACTTTCTGGCAGTCAGCACCTTAGCACTGGTGCTGCCGCCAACTTACTGCCCCAACCCAGGGAGAAGAAAGCTGCTATGGGAGATGGGAGGTGCTTGCTGGCAGAGGGAGTGCTTCGAGCAGACAGACAGGCAGGGAGGCAGATGACTCAGGTGGCAGGGGGCCTTCTGGGATTGCAGGACACCCGATGGTCTCTTCTGGTAGATGCAGCTCTTCTCTTGCCACAGACGAGGGACCGGAATGTTTCACTTAAAAAAACAAACAAAAAAACAAATGGGGCACAACAGAGCCCTCACCATGGACCGAGGATGCCACTCCTTTTTTTGAACAGAGATCTGATGACACTGCAGACAATGACTGCTGGATGCTGCTTCACGGAGCTGGGGACAGGAGGCAGGTGCAGGCACGTAGAAGAGCTATCAGGACAACTTACAGCACAAACAAGTTTACTTTCTACATCCCTGTCACTCACCACATCCTCACCCCTCTCTGTCTCAGCCCCCAACTGCCCACAAATGGCTGGATCCCTTTCAAAAGCACTCGGAGTTCCAGTTCTTGAACCCGAGCACCTGCTACTAGCCACCAGCTCTTTTTTCTTTTAAACAAAACAAACACCTTGCGTTGGGCAGGGACACAGTCCCAGTGTGTGGACATCCACAGCTTGTGCAGCTTGCTCTGGGGGGGGGGGGTTCTGTGAAGAAGCAGGCAGTGAGGAAACAAAACTTTCTCTTTTTTTGTACAGCAACCGCTGTCTGGAAAAAGGGGAGTGAGGGAACACACTGGCAGGGGACCCTACACTCTATCCTTTCTGTGGTCACACATGGGGTCCCTACGGTACCTTTTCTTTATTTCTGTGGTGCCCCCACTTTGGGGCACTACATATAATTTTGTTTCAATGGACAAAGGTGGGGGAAAATATAACTAAGAAATAAAAACATTGGAATTAAGAAAGAAGGTGTCATATAAATTCTCCCCTCTTTTGACATTTGCCAAGCCTTCTATCTAGTCACCTTGTTTTGTCCTACTTCACATTTGGTTTGTCTGTTAAGTATTGAATCATAACAACTGCCAAAGGTCAGACCCAGTATTTTTAAAGGTTTTGACAATACTGAAATACCCTCTATACCGTAACCAACATCCCGAATGAAATTAATATGTAAGACCTGTCCAGTACTCTTATTCCTATTCAGGAGAGAGACTGGTACATGAGAAAAGGTTTCTGACACTGAAAACATCACTTGACAAGACCTCTCATCCTTAACCAAAAGGCATAAATAATCAGCATATGTCATTATGACTGGAACTAAAAGATGCTGTTGTGATTCTATTTTATGAATAAATAAATTTTGGTGTAATGCTCTCAACAAGGGATCAATAGCAATTATATAAAGGAAAGGGCTAAGGGGACAGCCTTGTCACACCCTACAAAATATGAGAATTCATTCCCCCCATCCATCCATCAATCCATTTACATTGGGTGTTACTACAACACCCCTATAGCAGGTGGAAATCCACTGCTGAAAGAGGGAAGGGGAGGGAATCTATATTTTGTTAAAACCGTTTGTATGTAAGTGTGAGAAAGTTTATCGTATGTTTTCTCCTGATCCAATGAAATTATTATTCCTGAAATTTTCTTTCTACGTTTTAAAGAAAATATTTCCCTTAGTAATAATAAATGGGCTGTGAATTATTCTTCCTTGAATTGCACATGTCTGAGAGGGATCAATAATCTGTGGTAACACTGTAATAATCCTCGTACTCAGGATTGTCATTAACATTTTAAAATCTACATTCAGTAGACTTATTTGCCTCCAATTGTTTAAGTTAGATTTATTCCATTTTGTATACAAGAAGATCATTACAGCTTTCTGCATCCTCTGAGGAAACATGTTGTTAAACAGTGATTATGTAATTCCGCTAAGTCAGAGACCAGATGGTCTTTCATTAATTCATAAAATTCTACAGTTAGCCCATCAGATCCAGGAGCAGTTCCTGTCTTTAAGGATAGAATATCCATTGCTACTTCTTCTGCAGTAGTGGGAGCAGTTAAGAGCATACCGGATTCCTTAGTTATAGCAGGGCAAACTACAGTGTTCCAAAAGTTTGAATTTTCTGGATCTACAGTTTTATTTACAATCAAAGCATGTTTAACAAAATTATTCACCTCTGACATGATGCCAGCTTTCATTGTATATGTCACACCCATAGATGTCTGTGCTTCTTTCAAAATTCCATGATTAAGTCACTTTGAGGAACTCTTGAAAGGGTTCTCAGATGGTAATTTCCCAAATGTTCCACAGTTATATTCTGCTAATAGAGATGAAGCTCTATCATATTGTAATTTTTTTCATAGCTTCTTTTGTAACATAAATTTCGACAGAGAGATCCTCTCTAGTGTCACTAGTGCGGGTAATGAGTTTATACAATAGCTGCCTAAGAAGAATGTATTGTTTGCATTTACTCTGAACCTTCTCCTTTCCCAATTTTTGTTAAAGGTCTCTCATATTTTGTTTAATGTATTCCCACCATGCAGTTACTGTTTTATACATACATTTTACAGTACTTCAGTCATAATACAATGATAATAATTCTTATTGCACATTAACATCATTTAGAAGTTCAGCATTCACTTTCCATAAACCTGAGCCCCCACTACCCTGTCTGAAATACCCAGTTGATAACCCAAAAGGCCATGATCTGAAGTCTCTGCTGGGATTACTTCCACAGCATATGGAAGGAGTGATTTTGAAATAAAGAAAAAATCAATTATGGAAGAGATAGTATTCTTGAAAAAAATACTGCCTCTCATTTTATGCAATTGTCTGTAAGCATATATGAGCCCTGCGGAAGACACCATATTTCGTAAAAATATGGAATCACAATAAATGTTCTGTTTTTGGTCCGAAACTGAAGCAGAAAATAATGGGGTATTAAAATCCCCACTTAATATTATCTTGCATGCAGTATATGTGAAGGAAGGGGGTGAAGCGGCAAGATAGCTGAGGTGCTGCTCTGCTCCCTGCTGCTCTGCTTTTTGCTCCTTTCCTACTGACTTTTTAAAGTTTTAATGAATGTAACATGAGCTATTTTAATTTATAGAGCCTGAATATGTGCCTTTGTTACTCAGGAAGCAGCAGAGTGAGTCTGTTGTGCCAAAAGGTTTGCGGGATTTGGTCGTTAGTTTCGGCATTTTTTATGGGCATTTTATGATGGAGTTTTGGGTAAAAATGAGGCCATGTTAGTATGAATATTGCTGCTTCACTCCCTGCAACTCCACACTCATTTGGGCATTCAGAAATTTTGTGGAACTCTATGTAGTGTTCTGCCTTTGTCGGACTCTGGGCCCATGGTAGATAGTCGACAAGGATCGGCCGTGTCTGCAGGAGGTGGTTAATATTAATGTTCCAGCTGCTATGTATTGTTTATTTTGGGCACCATGAATTGCCAGAACCTGAGAATTTTAATGGCACTTAAGGCAGAAAGATGGAGCTGCACCTGGGTTTGAGATGCATTTTAGTGCTGAGAGTAATTTATACCTGGAATATGAAATGACACAAGGAGCCCCTCGTGAAGTAAGAAGGATGCTGAAATTACAGTGGCATTATATGTGTAAACAGGCTAGTTTAAGCCTATTAAAGGTACGCTACTGTTTCCAGAGGGTTGGGGTCTTTTATGTATGTTATAGACTTGAATTTACTGTGCATAGAGGAGCGCTCTTCCCTCTTTGTTTTAATAGATATGTGGCATAGTCAGAATTACCTCTGGAGAATGAAGATGAGGCACTGCTGAAGGAGTACCTTGAATAGAGAAGGAGAGTCAAGAGATTTTCTGTGGCCTGCCCCCTTGGTTTGAAGTTTGAAAGATCCGCTAGAAAAGTTGGTGGAGAACTGTTGGAGAATCAAACTGTTGGCAAACAGATTTGGATATAACCAGTTACTGGGAATCTGCGGTGAGATTAAAAGATACATTTGATTGCAGGGTCTGTTTTCAAGGCCTTCTACATAAGAGGTACTGTTTTGATTTTATTTTTACTACTTGTATCGAAATCATAGAGGGCTGGACCTTTTGTGCACCCATTTTGACCAATGTGCAATTCAAATTCAATCCAAATGGACTCCCAGCACAAGACAAGGCAAGGGAGCATTTAGGTAAAGGCTATCATTCCCACTGATAAATTTATACATGTGCTTTTAGAATATTATTGAGATGCTTCATTAGATTACATTAATCTTTAATGGCATAGAGACATGCAGACAGTTCTTTTATTGATATATAAGTTATAAGCCATGGGACTCCTAATGTTGGAGCCTAATATTAGATTGGATGGCTTGGTATGAAGACCAATAAGAGGTAAAGCAGCAATAATAACTGTTAGTGACTGTTGGGACTAAGCGGCGTTTAATTATTTCACCTGATTTTATGCTAAAATGCTCTGTGAGACATTTGGGGATTATAAAAACATGAAGGGAACTTTCTATTCCTTGTCTAATTTTGCTTATGTTAAAAATCCAGAATTATGGACTCTTGATTACAAAAGGAGCCAATTCTTTTGATGGGCAAGAAGTTGGGACAGCTCCGGAGCCCTGTCCAACTTGAGCGGTGTTGTGCAATGCCAGATCTGTTAGAAACAAGTCTGCTATTATTGCCGACTTTGTTGGAACTGCCGATCTGGCCTGCATCACCGAGACCTGGATGGATCATAATGCTGGTCCCGTTTTGGAGGCAGCAGTTCCAGCCGGGTACTCAGTGATTCACCACCCAAGATTGGATCGTGGGGGGAGGGGGTTGTGGTCTGTTTCAAGACCAGACTGGGGCTCATGAGTGTACCAGTTGAGCAAGCCAGATCCTTTGAGTGTACGGTAGTAGCCGATGTGGGTTGCAGGATAGCCCTCGTCTACCGTCTGCCAGGGGACGAGGGACAATTCCTGCAGGAAGTGGCAGACTTTGTCACTGACATGGCATTGGAGTCACCCAGACTGATGATTCTGTGTGACTTCAATGCCTGGGTCGATGATGAATTCTCAGTTTTTGGTCAGCACTTCCTCCAGCTTATGATATCGCTGGGCTTCACACAAATTGTTTCTTTGGCTACTCACAATCACGGTCACTCCTTGGATTTGATTTTTCTCCTGGGGATTGAGGCCTCTGATTTGGTGGTGGAACCAGTCATTTGGTCGGATCATTACACCGTGGGCTTCAATTTTTCTGCTCCCCTTTGTAGGTCTGCCCCTGTGGAGATGGTTCGATACCGCCCTTTGCGGGATGTGTCCCCTGAAGACCTTAAGGTGGTATTGGACCTCTCAGAGTTTCTGGCTACTAGCAATGGTCTGGACTCGTTGGCTCTGGCTTATAATCAGGCCATTTCCTTGGCCCTTGACGTACTTGCTCCTGTCCGTGTTCTTCCCCTCTCTCTCTCTCTCTCTCTGCCCTCGGGCCCCATGGTTTGATGGGTCCTTGAGGGGGGCTACCACATGTGGGACGATGGTTAGAGAGTTGCTGGTGGAAATCTGCCTTAGAAGCCGACTGCCTTAGTTTGGTGGGGTATTATCAGCTCTACCAATCAGAGATCTCCCGTAAGAAGGCAGAATAATTGTCCAGAGAGATTGCTGTCGCTCAGAATTGACCGGCCCAGCTTTTCAGAACTGTGAACAGGTTGTGCAACCCAGCCTGTCTCCAGCTCCGTCGAGTCTTTTCACAAGAGAAGTGTGATGAGATCGTTCAATTTTTTGCGAATAAGGTGGCCAACATGAGATCAGAGATCCGACAGACACACTCTATGGGGGATGCTGTTGGTTGGCTCTCGGTCACGGTACCCCAGGCTTCCTGGAGTTCCTTTGACCTGCCAAAGTTCAAGGATATTATGCAGATTGTCCAGGGGATGCACCCGGCATGCTGTAGTTTAGATCCGGGTCCAATCTCCCTGATTTTGGGGTGTGTTGAGATCGTGGGCCCGTTTCTGGCTCAAATAATCTGGTGCTCCTTAGAATTTGGAGAGTTTCCTCACTCCTTGAAAGAAGCAGTGGTTACTCCCCTTTTGAAGAAAACTTCCTTGGACCCAGATGTTTTTGCCAACTACAGACCTATCTCTAACCTTCTCTTTATAGGGAAGGTTATTGAGAAAGTAGTGGCAATCCAGCTGGAGGACCACCTGACCATCCATAATATCTATGAACCTCTCCAGTCTGGTTTTCATAAGAGGCATAGTACTGAGACTGCTCTGGTTTAGGTGCTCAATGATCTCCTGATGGCGAGAGATCAGATATACCATTCTGTCTTGGTTCTCCTTGATCTTTCTTCAGCTTTTGACACTGTAGACCATGGGGTTTTGCTCGAATGCCTAAGGACCATCTGCGGACTGGCTGGTACAGTGCTCAGATGGTTTTCTTCTTTTTTATCTGGGAGAACACAGAGAGTTGTGTCGGGGATATTTTCCTCTGACCCTGTCTCTCTGCAGTGTGGGGTTCCCCAGGGCTCGACGCTCTCCCCCATGTTGTTTGCAGTGTATATGCTGCCCCTCGGAGACATTGTAAGATGGTATGGGCTGAGATTTCACTGCTATGCTGATGATGCCCAGCTCTACCTGTCTTTTGCACCCAACCAGGATAGTGCTCTCTCAATATTTAATAACTGCCTCACTGAAATCCATAGCTGGATGAATTTGAGCTGGTTAAAGTTGAACTCCGGAAAGACTGAGGTTATGGTGGTGGACCCGGGTCGCAGGATCGAGGGGTTGTGGTCTGATCTGCCTTCTGATTTATTCCTGGGGGGAGATCAGATCCTTACCTCTGAACGAGTGTGTAGCCTTGGAATTGTACTTGACGATGGGCTGACTCTTCGTCATCAGGTGTCAGCAGTCATTAAATTTGCATTTTACCATTTTAGGAACATTGCCAGGATGAAGCACTTGGTTCCGTCCTGTGATTTACCTGTGTTGGTCCACGCCTTCATCACCTCTCGCCTTGACTACTGCAACTCCCTTTATTTGGGGCTTCCTGGGGTTGATATCCACCACTTGCAGCTAGTGCAGAATGCTGCTGCCAGATTGCTGACAGGGGCATCAAGAAGGATGCATATTACCCCTGTCCTGCACAGTCTGCACTGGCTGCCTCTACAATGGCGGATCACCTTTAAAGTAGGTCTTTTGACCTTCAAAGCCCTGCACGGACTTGGCCCTGACTACTTGAAAGAGCTTCTGATTCCCTATATCCCTGTCTGACAGCTCTGTTCGGCTGATGAGAGGTTGCTAGAGGTTCGGAGGGTTATTTTAAAATTGTCTGGGGCTCAGACTTTTATGTTTGTTGCCCCAGCCCTCTGGAATTCTCTGCCCTGTCAGCTTCAGGAATACACGACCGTGGAAATTTTCAAGTGCGAACTTAAGACCCATCTTTGGAGTCAAGCTTACATGACTTGAGAGAGCTGTTACTTTGATTTTATATATGTTTGCTGTTTTACATTGTTAACATTTCAGATTGTTGTGATCTGTTTTTATACATTGCTTGTTTTATGCTTATTTTGAACAGCACCTTGGCACTTGAAAGGCACTTAATAAATAAAGTTTTATTATTATTATTATTATTAATTAAACTTTTTCTGTGGTCTGACAGACTCTGTGATGTTAATGGAGCTTAATGGAACTTTTATCACCTGCAAATTAATGAATTTCAGCTATGTATGGAGTGATTTACTCACTGATTATTATTAATATGCGGAGGTTTGAACTCCATATACAACAACAAATTGTATATTTATATATAAGTTAGGCGATACACTGGTTATTTTCCTGAAAATCTCTGGAGGTGTCTGTTTGCAGATCTGAATTAGCAAATGCTGACAATTTAATATTTCTCCATAAACAGCTTAAACAGCAGGACTCTTATTAAGGAACGCTGTTGCTTTCATTTCCCTTACAGTTCATTAGGACGCTATTATGAGGCAGTACAATATCTTATAGAGCGTTCATTGATTTTCTAAAGATTGGATACATACAGATACTATAGTAAATTGCTTTAACATAATTGAAGCCATTGTACCCTTTTAATGTGAATGCATTTTAACTATAGATTATAATGTGAGAATTATATAGAGCAAATGTATTGAACCAGTTTAGCACAATGCTGAAACAATTCCAAATGGATGTTATAACATGTCATTGGCCTAATTCTGGTTGTAGGATGCAATCTATTGCAGTTTGATGACCGGTATTTAATTGCTCAAATATTTATATGTTTGAGAAATGTACTATGTTTATATTTAATTTTCAGATGTTGTAATGGTTTTTAAATCAATCAACAATAAACTTGGAAACTTGGATATATGAAGGACTTCAAAATTTTAAAAATTCAATCCTTTTAGATTTTACTTGGGGTGGGTCATAAACATTAATTAATCAAAAGGATTATTTGGAACAATGGTGTCTAAAATCAGTAAATGTCCTGGTATAACATCTAACACTTTTATTGCTGAAATGTCTAACCCTTTAAAACAAATGCCCAGATCTGAGCATGGTTCCCCACAATTTTTGTGATGCTGAGATATCCTGTAGGGTTCTGAGATGTATGTCTTCTAAGAAAAAAATAGAAAACTGTAAAGATTGGAGGAATGCGAAAGTAATTGGTCTCTGTTTTGGATTCTTAATACTATTGGTATTCAAGGATACACATTGTAAATAGGAAACCATGAGGAAAGATGAAAGGAAAAATTCTTAGATCTTAAAGTCATTTTTGGCTCGACCATGTTCTTTTTGAATCTGATCTCCCCCCTTTTTATGGAAGTAGAGGGTTCTAAATTAAACTCTTCTTTGTCAGAGGACACAGTAAGTAATGAACATGCTACAGATGAAGCATCAAACTCCTCCACTTCCTCATCAACTTCATAATCACCCCAGTTCTTTTTACTAGCCAGTGGCTCAAATCTATTACAGAGTTCAAGTGAATCCCTACAGTATGTTGCAATTTTGTTTTCAGTTGGTGCAATATGGACTTTTGCTTCTTATGCACCGCAGTCATTCCTTTCCCAACAGGTTGAGAAGGAGGAGACATTTCAGTGTCTGGCTGTTGAATGATGGTAACATCTCTTGGGTTTAATGAAGTAGCTGAAGTTATTGATGTATCTATTGCAGTGTCAGTTTGCTCAGGAATCAGACTGTTGCCATCCTCAGGGATTGTACCAGGATCCACTGTATGAGTTTTAGAGACTACTGATTCATTCTGTGGGGGCTGTAATGATATCACCTGAACAGGTTGTTGGGGTGGTTCTGATAACATTCACCCCCTCATTATGAAAAAGGACTGCAATGTTTTTATAGGCTAGTTTTGTCAGAGGAATTGCTGTGAAAGGGAACCATAAAATGGAAATTTTTAAAGGAGAATATTTTCTCCAAAATTTATCCAGAAGTTGGGGTGTCTGAAAACTTATATCATAAACTGGTTTACCAGAAATATGGATTATTGCATAACTCTCCTGGGCAGAAAATTGCATGGATTCTTTTAACAATTTACAAGTCACAAAAATTCTGTCTGGGTCAGTTTCTGGATGGTCTCTGTATTTCAGTCTCACTGCATTGTACTTTTTAACTGGTTAAGGTCCATTTTTAAATAGGTCAGCCATAGAAGGTCTAAGCTAGGGTCATGGTTGTGAATCTCCACTAATAGTAATGTGAGGCCCCTCTTCACTTTGCATAGGGATTGCAGTAGTATCCAGAGTTGTACTAGGCAGTAAAGTGTGCACCTGGATGATTGGGGAATTAGGAATTTTGTGCTGTTGTTGATTTTTCCCAGCATTAATACTGTCCTTTGAGGCAGATTGCTCATTTTCAACCCATGCCACTGCTAAAGGCTCCTGGTATTCATGTGTTTCTGTTGGTGAGAAATGGATGGACTGTAATAACTCATGTGACTGTGCTATAATGTTTGCAGGTGGGAAAGCATTTTTCTGAACAGTTGTCTGTAACTGCTCAGGTGTATCAGAGAAGTTTACTATATTTTTGGCTGTAATATCAGGAACAACTGGTGTAGCTAGTTGCTGAGTAACAGCAGTTCTGTCTGCTAGCCCAGAAGGCAATATTTCAACATTTTCAGGAGGAGAAAAGACAGAAGTCATGTCTGTATGTGTATGCTGAACTAAAATCTGCATGGACGAGGTAGCCAGTTGTGAGTGCCTTGCAGCCACAGTAATGTCAGTTGCTTTTCTGATGTCTCCCACCAACCATTTCCCTTGGGGAGACTTTTTCAACCTGCAGATGATAAGGCTTTTTCTACCAACCACTCAGTGGAGATTTCCTGAGAGGGAGCTGGTCTGCCTTTATGCAAACCAAGTAAGATACCTACTTCTGTAACTTGAACAGTTTCATGTTGTTTCTCAGCATCTGGTATGGTTCCTTGTTCAAGCTCAGCTGATTTCAAAATGCCAACAGCTGGAGGGCTTGACATTTTGACAGGCTTATCAAAGTCTGGAATTGCTGCCTCTTCAGGAGCAGCATCCTCTTCAGCTAAGAGCTGCAATAATAACGCTTGTTGTTCTGATATTCTGGCTACTAGTAATTGCCCAGTAAGGGTTTTATCTGAAAGTTCTCAAGGTGTACATTTTGCCTTGACAATATTGGTTTGTGTGCTGTGTTTGTTGTGGCTTTCAGGAATCTGCCATAGTAACAGTTTTTTTTACTAACTTCTGTTTCCACCACTGTTATGTCAAAACCAGAGCTCAAACTTAATGCACCAATATCCACAGGCTTAGCAGGGGTGCTCTGCAGAGAAACAGCTTGTCCATCTCCTCCCTACCTGGACAAATGGCCAACGGCTCCACCTACTGCAAGAGTAGGGGAGTTTTACTGAAGCAAAAAATATCAAACAACTAAAATATGGAAAAAAAATCAGACATGAACAACCACAAGGCTATCAAAATGCATAATGGAAACCCAGACAAGAACTATAAAATAGGCAAACAGAGAAGGAAGATTGAGCCTTTAGATATAATGACTTCATATAACTATGTACCATGGTTGCAAAAATAAAGGGTGCAATAGTTTTCTGTTGCAATGTGAAGGCACAGTGTGATTGCCAAAGAAAGCATTTACATGATGCAAAGCAAACCTGGAGGACAAGGATGGTGAATCCAGACCATGGTGGAGGGTACAATCCCAGCACAACAATCTCATACGTACAGTAACTGTGGCAAAAAGCAGGATGCACCACAAAACACGTAGATGGTGCCAAGAAACTCAGATATGGGAACAGTAAAACAGAAAATGGGACTGTGTCTCCAGCAGCTCCACACAAGTGCCCCTAGGACACATATGGTCTGACAATGATTTATGCTTCAGGGAGTGGCAGACAGATAGTCACCCATGTAGACTAAGCCAGAGCATGTCCCACATAAACTGGGGAAGGGACCTATTCTTGAGCTGTGTTAATGCTGTGATAATATCTGTGGGAGGGCAAAATTTCAATATCAGCTGGGGGGTGAGATTACCATCTAGAACATACTGATATAATGCTTTCCAGGAGAGAGTAGCACACTCTACACAAGGTAAATACCACTGAAAAAGTTTAATCATGGCTGTTAACATGTAAGAAGTGACCCAAGAGGTGCAATAATGACCCGGGTGTCATGCCTCATGTGTGTTCCAGTACATCAAGAAAGGTATCAACCAGTTTTCAACCAAGGGAGTCCAAACCATCAGAACCCCTCCAAGGACAAGGGTAAAATTACTAGTAAAAAATATACTAAAGTAAAACACCAATGAGTTCACCATCCTTAGATCTCCCTTATCCAGAGTTAAATAAGTGACATTCCTCTGTTTGGGGTTGACGTGGGATCCCCACAACCCCTGAAAAAAATGCTATAAAGTCTGGTCTCCAATGAAGGGGGGTGGATAAACATAACTAAGGTGCAAAGTGGAGGCAGTTTGTACATCAAGAGGGAAATCTCTGCTCTTCTTCTTGATGTACAAACTGCCTCTAAGTTAGGGCAGTTTAAACACAACCTCAGGCAGCACCTTCTTTCTCTCAACCGCTGCGACTGCCCAACTTAAGCTACTTCACCCTCATGTATCCCCTCATTTCCTGGCTAAACAGCTGCCACTCTCCCACCTCCCTCCTCCCCCCTGCACCCCTGTCCATAGGTACCTCTCTCTTGACATGTTTACTTTCTACTTCACCTCAGGCTGTAGCTCCTGAACCTTGATTCCCACCTATTCCCCCTCCTCCCTCTTTTTTACTGCTCATTTTGTTTGTCTTGGCTGACCCATGTTAACCTATTGACTTCAACAAAGTTATCCTTGACTGCCTATGATCACATACTGATATATTATTGTATTTTATCTCGGCTTTGACCCCTGTATCTATTTTTGGTTCTTATTTGCTAACTTTGACAAAGTCTGATATAATGACTGTTCTGATTGTTTTTTTTTTGTTATATCTATGTCATGTTTTGTTACATTGTTGTATTTAGCTAATTGTTATGATTTCTTTTGGATGTGGAACCTTTCTAAATGAGTCTCAGACTCAAAGGTATGTCAAATTCCAAGACTAAGGTTCTTTGTTTCCACTGGGTCAAAAAACCCTCTGCCCATGTGAACCTGTGCATCCAAGTATAACCCACATCCTCTGGGTGGTTAAAATATATGCCCAGAAGTTTCACTGGTTCATTACATACCAGAATACCCACATACACGGGGTCCATGGCACTAGCAGAGTCCCTCAACGGGATCGCCGTACTCTTCTAAAAATTAATTCTGGACCCCAAATACAATGTAAAAAACATTCATCAGAGACTTAACTTCATCCCCTCAAGCCAGATCTCTGATAAAGATGCAGAGATCATCAGCATATGCCAACACCTTAAATTCAGGGGTATCAGGGGAGAGTTGTAAACCTCAGATGGATGTAGATGCCTGAAGTAGCCTCAAGAGTGGAGTTCAATTGAAAAAAACATAAAGTAGTGGACTCAGCGGGCATCCTTGCCTCACCCCTGTAGTCTGAACCATAGAAGAACCCACACTGTAGTTCACATAGCGTATCAAACTTGCAGCAGAATATAGTTTCCATACCCAAGACACTAAAATGGGTGGAATGCCATATTGCAAAAGAACATCAAACAGGAAAGGCAAAGCAACCCTATCAAATGCCTGTTCCTTATTCAGTGAGAGAATGTAGCCATTGGAGTAGCCTCTTGAAGTCCTGTGAAAGATTTAGTGCAGCAAAATAAGGTTATCTGAGATGTGGCAGCAAGGAACCGTGCAACTCTGAGAAGCAGAAATAAGTGATTCCACTGCCACCACCAGGCGTCTGGCCAATAGTTTCACCAAGATTTTATAATCAGTATTAAGGAGACACAAAGCTCTACAATTACTCAACAAAGCATGGTCACGCTTCTTAAGTAAAAGAAAAATAAAAATGCCTCATCCATTCTGGATAATAGGGATGCTTCTGTCAATAACTGAACCTGTAGCATGGGAGCAAGGTAGTCTATAAAGACTTTGAAGAACTTCGATGAGAGTCCATCAGACCCAGGGGCAACACAGTTGAGAAAGCTATAAATAACTTCCTGGATGGATATAGGGTGGGTCAAAGAGTCCCATACCTCAGGAGGCAAGCACCTAAGATGAATGAAGCATCTAAGGAGGGAACAGGAGGCCTAGGAAGGTCAGAGACTTCATAGGAACCAAATTTCAATTGAACATAAGCCTGAACCATGGACATTATGATGGCCAGATCTGAAGATGGTGCAGCTAGGGCTGAGGGATGTAAAGCCCACATGTACTAACATTGAAGCTGGGCATCACACACCTTAAAATCATCCAAGGTTTGAGTCTGACCTTGTGAGCCAAATTTTGCTTTCTGTGCCAGGGACTGAGCCCTGTCATACTTGTAGTTTAACATTTGAGATTTGAGAGCAGCAATAGACTCCATGCAGTCAGCTCCCATGGTGTGAACCACTGAGCTCAATCTTTGCAACCTATAACGTAAATTTAGGTAATGCAGGTACCTGTTGGAATGCAAACGATAAGCTTTGCCACACAAAAAAAAACAATGGAAAATGTGTTTAGAGTCCAGTCACCATGTCACAAAATCATTGTATGACATTAGTGAGAAAAAAAGACAGACCACCAACCAGAGCATAAAATTGGGTCTGACAGCAAGGTGGTATTAATCCACCAGGGTTGATTTCTGGGGTTGGGAGAAGAACCCACAGCACAGGAACAGCACAACGCTGAATGGTCTGAAGATTCTACTGGGACAATTGAGGAGTGGGTGACTTGGAGGCCCTGTGATAAAAAGAAGAAATCAATATGCGTGATGTATAAACCCTTCACAAATGTAGGGCAAGGAGTTCCATGAGAAGAGACCTGACTGTCATGTAACCATGATGATGAAACTATGGATTTCAAAAAAAAATTGGAATCACAAAACACCTTAGTTGTTTTTCCACCCCTATTCCACAGCCCCAAACCACAATTAAAATCACCCCCAAGACCACGAAATGGGAAGTAAACAAATAAGGTTGAACTAAATGAAACAGCTGAACCCTAGCAGCTTTTGATTGGAGGGCATACAGGTTTATAAAAGTAAAGGACAGGGGTCCCAGAATAAGATCCAATAATAAAGCTCTCCTCAGGGACAGGTCAAGCAATCTCATCAACTGAAAGTCAAAACCCCTAATAAGAATTTCTAGGCTATCACACAGGTCTGGGCCCTGCAGGCAGCAAGACGGGCCATGTGGCCATTGTTTCCAGGCCACATCCACTTCATGTATGTAGTGCAGCATGAGAGGGGTGCTGCACTTCTGTGGTGCCGTCTTTCAGATGAGACGTTAAACCGAGGTCCCATCTGCCTGGATTGGTGGTGGTTCAGGTGGATGTTAAAGATCCCATGGCAATTATAGAAAAAGAGTAAGAGATTTTTATTGAAATACATCAGAAACACATCAAAGATAATCCAAACCAGCAATGATACATGTTTATCAAAAGTAAAAAAAAAAGAAAAAGAAATTTACAAAGCTCAAAACAAATTCAGATCAAATTATGCAAATAATCTCTTATTTATATTTAATTAAAAAAGTGAAACCCTTCCACCATTGTAGCACCTGATGTGCAGAGTGTTTTAAGCAATCTGATTTATAAATATCTTGAAGATCTTTACAAACTAATATGCTCAAACATTCAAAAGACATCCTATTCTGATGTAGCACCCATTGGCAACAAGCCTGCCACAGATAAAATCTAAGGCAGTAGAAAAACACTATTAAAGTGTCTGGATGGAACTGAGATAATCCTGGTCCATATTTCCCCACCACCAGTATATCATATGTCAGAAAACGGAGCCAATTTAATTTCCATTTGATTGCTAAATAATTCCATAAAGCAACTGTATAAGAACAGTGTAATAAGAAATGCTCCATAGTTTCCATCTGCGCTATATATTCCATATAGGGACAGTTTCATTCTGTAATGCTTTTATGTTTAGCGTTTACCCCTTACATTCAACCTCCCATAGACTGTAAGCCACAAGTTCTCCCACATTTTCTGAGGTATTCTTGAAAGTGTTAACTGGTGGAGAATGTAATGGTTATCTGCTGAGGGACAATTCTTAAAACAGGGTTCCTTAGGATAATTTCTATCAATGATATCTTGATATAGAGATTTTGTGGAAAGTGTGATGGGACCATTTTTCATGATACCCAATTTATATAATTTTTGAGCAGCTGGCAAAAAATAGGGGGGGAATATTAAGATGTGGGTGTATTTTTGGTGTTATTTGTAGCCATGACTTAAAATATACAGCTAGACCTTTTTGTCATCCAAACTTTTGAAATATTGTCCTTGCTGTGTAGTATAGTGCTAACCGAATGCTTAAAAAAACAAAGCATGGAGGCAAACAACTGGTTCCATCATGTTGAGACCCTCCTTTTTGAGATCCAGATAGGTATAATTGCATTTAATGGGATTTACAGAGAATCCTTTAATAAAATGTTTCCCACATGATATCTATCAGGTCAATTTTCCAAACCCCCCTTATATCTTATTCGCACTGTGTTCCTGTGGGGAGAAGCCACTTGTTTAGTATTAGAAAAAAGCTCAGACAGTAAGGGTTTATATTCTAGTGATTGGTCTGACAACAAAGGAGGGGGTTTCTCTCCAACCCCCTGTGCCCCAGGTATCAAAGGTGGAAAAGAGTCAGTAGAGACTATTTTAGAGCTGTCCTGAATCGGTATTGAGGCAGGGAACACAATTGTAGTATGGGAGTCAGAATGAACAGGAGTGTTTAATACAGGCCTGGATGAAACCCCAGACTTCCATTCTGCTGTGGCTTGGGAGAAAGAAATATCCCACATGGGGTCTGGAATCCGTATCCCTTTTGTGGATCTAGTCCATCCTACCCCTGAAAGGGCTTTTTGTGGTGTCCATGACGCCATCTCAGAAATATTCTCCCCAGGGCCAGAGATGGTGTTTTTATCAAAAAGGGAAGTGACCTGGTGAGCCTTATCAATGGATTTTAAATTATTCTTCTCTAGTACAGCACTCTCGGATCTTTTGTTCCCAAAGAAAAAGTCTGTAGTGTTCTCTTGTGTGTTTAACCTAGTTTGGTAGACTATTGCCATCCCCTGTTCTGCAGGGTTTGGTTGTCTAAAAACAAACCCTGCTGTCTTTGAAAGTGTAAAGTCCGGTGGAACCACTGTAGGGGATTTTTCACGTGGGACCCCAACGATTGAGCCATGCACCTTTTGTTCTGCAGGGTGAGCTGATGTAGTCACCTGCAAGTCAGACTCTAAGCCCTTGTTTGTTTTCTTTGACACCCAGGCCATTGCTACAGAAACCTCCTGGCTCGTTATTGACAGCTGCGCTTGAGCCGTCAACAGCTTGGAAAAGACCGGGAGCTGCATTTCAGCCTGTGTGTTAACTTGAGCATTTTTAGACCCAGACACGGTCCCAAGATCAGAAAGGGGAGCTAGTAAACCGAAGTCTTCAGGCTTTTGGCACACACCATTAAAGATGTTGTAACTGCCAGCCTTGAAAATAGACACATCGGAGCAGGCATTTACTGGTGTAGTCGGTGGCTTAGATTGAATGGGTAGTCACGATTCAGCTTGTAAACAACCTTGAACATTTTTTTCATGCACTGTACCATAAACAGAAAGGGGAACAGGTGGACTAGAAACTTTAGGCTTTTGGCACTCACCACTAAAGGTGTTTTTATTGCCAGCCTTAGAGAAAGCATTTGAAAACTCACCCAGCCCTGCTGTAGTAGATTCAGGAGCAGCTGTGCCATCTGCTAGTTTGACAGGCCTGAAATTCGGGTTGACAGAAGCCACTGCAGACTGTAAAATATTTAGTTTTTCTTCCAAATGTTGTTTTTCCAGCAAATGACGCTCCTCTTCAACTAATACAAGCTGAAAAAGTTTTTGTTGTCGTGATTCCAAGTTACCTGCTGCATCTTTTTCAATATCCAAACCAGGTTCTACACATAATCCTTCTGTAGGCATATAAATATCTATACTATTTCCTTCAGGGATAGTAGTACTTTCTCCCAAAATGTCATCTTCAGCCCCTGTTGAATTCAGACCAGGAGAGGAGGCCTGCTCTCCTGTCTGCAACACTTCCACACCAGGATCCATGGGAGCCACCATCTTGGTCCCACAGGAAAATGGGTCCCCCCTGCTCACAGGAACCAGGAAGTAGGGGAATTTCCCTGGTGTCCTGGCTACATTTCCCTCATTCACTAAAAATACCGCCAACAGCTTAATCTGGTTCAAGGTCAGTTGGCATTCATCTGTATCCCGCTCCCCCTGGTCATGCCTGAAAATAGGCAGAATTTGTCTACTGCTGTTACCTGGTCAACAAAAACTAAATAAATAAATATAAAGTTTTAATGCTTGTGTCTTGCAAGAATACCACTGAGCACACAAAGGTGCACAGGAGAGAGAGAGAGAGAGAATAATAAGCCTCTTCCTGTAAGACTTAATACTACAGTATTAACATTCAATGACAGGAAGAAGAATTGCATTGTGGAAGACATAAATGTCAAGGAGGTTTACCACCACCCATCATCATCATCATCATCTGGGACTGAGTGCAACTTCGCACACATTTAGTCATTTGAGGGCTCTGCCCATCCTCAGCATCTGACTGAACGACTTTCTGGAGGAGGTGAGGGAGACATCTGACCCCCCCACCCTCATCTTCTGTGTCACCCTAATGGGAGGGAGAGGCAAGAGCAGAAAATGTATTGTGGAGAGGAACTGCTGGGGATGCTGTGTGCTTACCCCTACCCTTGGATTAGCAGGGACTGGTGAGAACTCCACATCAGGTGGTGAGGATGGGGGCATAGGGGATGGGTCTGGAATCAAAGCAGGCAAAGAGCTCTCAAAAGATACCTCCATGAGATCAATGAGATCTGTGTCCATCTGACATGACACAGCTACAAGTTCAGAGTCAGTCGGGGGGGGAGGGGACATGGACTGGGGGATCACTCACAAGAGTCAGGGCCTCATCCTTGGTCATCACCTGAGGCTGGCAATGTGCAATAATGGCATCCTGGTTAAGGCCATCAGAGTGGCTGTGGGAGGCCCGGGGCAGTCTTTAAAGGAGTGGCCTTGTTCCTCACATAGATTACATCAGAAGGGGTTTGGACATGCACTAAGAAGGTGGCCATACTCCATACAACTAGAACAGCAGGCTGTGTTACAAGAGGAGCTAAGATGATTATGGGCCCCACACTTGTGAGATATCTTGTGCTGTTCCAGGTAAAAACAAATACCTTTATGCCTCCTGATATAAAAGCTGCCAGGCAGATGGTCAATACCTGTAGCAGTTTGGGTCAATTTCACCTTGATTTTCCATCCCACTGTCCACAACTGTTCCAAATCAATAATGGGGTGGGGGTATCCAGGACTTCACAGCATCTTTTCACCCAGTACAATACATCAGAAATATTAATGCATTCATTATGAAACAGAAATGTTATGGTCTTTACAGTAGATTTAATCAATGGGATGGCCATAAAAGGTACCCACAGAGGGCATCCTTCAGCTTTTCATATTTTAACCAAAATCTATCTAACAATACTGAGGTGCAAAAGTTGATATTGAATGTCTCTTTCCCTGCTATATGGATCACTGCACCCCGCTATATGGATCACCGCATATATGTCTGAGGCCAAGTAACCCAGAGAGTCCTTTAACAATTTATGAATTAGAAAAGTCCTGTCTGAGGGGTAATCCAATCTACCCTTGTGCCGGAGATGGTCCATGTTCCAATGGAGAATACAGTCTTAAGCAGAATTGAACAGGTCAGACGTCTTAAGGGGATTAGGATCAGGCAAAGACTTTTTATCTGGGGTTGAGATGTAGAAAAATATTGTAGCTTGAGACTGGGGGCAGCGGAGGAAGGGGCAGCATTAGGGAAAGCAGGGGAAAAGTACAGGGTGTAGTATGTGTCAACCAGGTGCAGCTAAAACAACAGTGGAAGAAGAACAGGGGACACAAGCCCTGGCATTGGAACTCATTGAAGCCATAGAAGTGGTCACTTGGGTCTTCAATACAGGCACCCACAACACCCTGTTCTCAGCCCTCATTCAACCCGAGGGCAAGCAAGATTGCCTCTGTGAACCATTTGTCAGTAGTCTTGCTGGTTGTGGTATGCAAAAGTCTTCATACTGGTGCCTCTGATGGAAAGGGCCCCAAGGTTGAAGGGCTTGTAACAGAAGAAGCTAGACATTCAGAGTCTTGTGTACTGTTCTGTGGTGCAGTCCCAGGCAAGAGCCTGGCCACAGTCACCCCTTTCAAGACATTCCCAGCTTTATCAAGCCCCACATCATCAATATCCTTGTAGCCAACCAAGGAAATGTCAGACCCCTCCACTGAACCAGCCTCTAGGGCAGTCATCCCCACAGCAGCATCTGAGCCCTGTAAAGAAATTTGTGCAGAAATAAGCAGATGCACATCATGGGTGGGAGGCACTGTCACCAGCTATGGTAAAACAGACTAAGTCCCAGGACCAGTATCAGTCAGAGGAACCACAGTGGAACAAACAGCCTAGAAGGTAAAAGCCAGTAAAGGCTCAGAGTTAGGAGCCCTGAAACAATGTACCACAACAGGTGTACTCACCCAGTCCACAGACAGAAAAGTCAGAGGAACAGTGGAAGATAATCCGGAATTAGAATGTCTAGCAGGTGCCTCAGTCATCAGCTGAGACTGAAAAGGAGAGAAGGAAATATTGGTGTCAGACGCCAAGGTAGTGGATGTGGCATCTGTCAGTGAAACAGCCTGAAATTCTTGTGGAGCCAGTGGAACAACCAGCACAGCAGGCAGATCCTGGGACAGGGAACCATCAAGATGGCTCATAAACACCCCAGAGGAGGAAACAGCAGCAGGGGTATCATGGGGCATCTTGCCAGCCATCTGGGACAGAAGGAAGGATACCACAGCTAGATTGTGTTTCTTCAGTAGGTAATTTCTTTCCTTTTCTTTGATAAGGTGCAGTAAGTGTTTTTTCTTAACATCCAAATCAGCTTGGAGACAAAGATCCTCTTCCTGTAATGTGTCCACCAATACTGTGGGTTCAGACTGACTGGAGACAGTAGGCAGGCTGGTCAAAACAGAATCCACAGTTACACCAGTGCCAGTGGAACATTCCACAAACTGACAGGTTGCCTCAGGAGAAACAGATGCAGGGGAGGAGGCCCTCTCCCATGCTCCCAGCACATCCATGTTCACAGTTCCAGCAACAGTAGCCATCTTGGCAGAACACCAGATAGCCAAGCAGCCCCTACAGGAGAGTAGGGGAGTTTACCAGATGTCATGACTGACATTCCTCCTGTCAGTAAAACAGGTCCAAGCAACCCACCTCCCAGGATGCATCTGGAAACAAGCTATAATAGCTTAGTATGCCTTTCCTGATCAGAAATTTCAAATCAATACATGAATGTTGTTGTAAATGAAGTTCTCAACTGTTTCTGTTTTCATATTATATTTTTTGGTAACACCTTAAGTTTTCTTAACTACACTGTAGTTATAATGTAACTACACTGTAACTGCATTGCAATTGCAACACAGTTACGTGCAACAAAAGTGTGGACAAAGCCAGCGAAAGTGAAGAAGAATTGGTACTGCTGGGGGGACTAAAATGTTAGCAACATGATTTGAGGTGTAAAATGAATGCTTATAGGTATTACAGTTATATAGCTAATCATCAAATTATGGAGACTAATATCAAAATTTAGAAAACGTGCAAACAATTATTTTTTATTTTATTTCTTACAACTGTCATGAAATTTTCCATGTCGATATTAAAAAAGTATGTCGGAATACGTTGTTATGGAAAAAGTGTATCCATAACATTTATTTAAAAGTATGTTGGTATTTGTTGTTATAGAAAAAGTATATCTTTAACATTTATTTTACAACAACAACAAAAAAAACACTTCTGTCCTGATGTAAATGTACATCGATACAACTAGAAACAAACTGCCTGTTTCTATGTCAGTAACATAATTACTACTGTTACATAACAATGATATAACAAAAACTACATTTTTTAATGGCTGGACTCCAAGATTTAATTTAGGAAAAAAAATAGTTTCTAACCCCAACAGTTCCAGAGTTAGACCTTTCAAAATATATTTTCTTTAAAATGTGATAACTTTGGAACCATTAGGGCTAAATATTTTTTTTTAGAGAAAACTTGGAGTCATCTAAGTAGATATATTGTTAATATATAAATGCAGTGACCCTATATCAATATAAAACACCAAAAATGTTTCATTTTGATATAAAAAACAAAATGGTTCACTGAATTTTTAAAGCCCAGTCATTTTTAGCATATTACTATATATGGACATGTATATGCACAGAGCAACACAGGAGAACTATATTAACTTTTTAAATGTTAAAGCTTTCAAAATGTAGTTTCAGGCATTATAAAAATATCATATAAGATTATTTTTGGAAATGGTCAGAAGACACCAGTGGTTGTACTGCCTAAATACATTATTTTTGAGTTGCTGTGTGTTGCTGTGATCTGAGTATTCTAGAAGGCCACTGATACTGAGTTCACAAAACTGACTATTTTTTTCTATTTAATAAACATGTATACCAAATCATCACTGGGGGTGGAAAAATATAGTTCAAGTACATGCTTTTTCATGGCTGAAACAGGAAGGGATCTTCACAACATGGACAGCCAACATCACTTTAGTAAGGCCATAATCCTTAATGTTCAGGGCAGTTTTCTTATTAGGTTTGCTGGTAGGCCAAGACACAATGGGCCCAATTCCAAGTTGGAGTTCACGCATGTTTGGTGACTTGCAAACCCAATGGTGCAAGTCGCCTTACGCGATATCTGCGATGCAGCTCTGCTATTCTGAAAGGCAGCCTGGGACATGGTGCAGGCTGCCTGCACCAAAGGCAGGCTATGCCACTGTCTATGCCAGAAACCCCCTGTGACATGGTGCAAGGGGATTTCTGGCATCAGTTATGACCCTATTCCAAGTCCATGGCTGACAGAATGGCAAATCGCTATTCCAGGAGGGACCCCGGCAGACAATGGTCCAAGTACTAACCATACCCTATGTCCACTGGAGTCACACCTCCATGCCTGGCACCCCTATAGCTGACTCCCCCACAGTCCCACATGGGTTCCCACCCCACCCTCATTGGCAGAGCTGCCCTCTGTGGGTAGCTGACACCTCCATGCCCCCATCCCTGAGTAGTGCCCCACAGGGCAGTACACTGCCCTGCCTACCTTGCACCCCATGGTTGTCCAGTAACCCCTCACCCCCTCCCCAGCCGTGTGGGGCATTGCTGTGGTGTCCTGGTGTGGGGCTTTGGTGGGGCTGTGCCATGCATGGCTTGTGCCCTGTGGGTACGAATTGCTGCAGCTTGCGGCACCCAGGTCAGGTGTGCCCTTCCTGTGGTGCAACCCTGGAGCTGCCGCAAGTTGCAGGGCATAGGTGCCAGGGACCTTGCCTGTTCTGGAATCTGGTGCAGGGCCCCCGGCGTAACAGTGTATGTCGCAACTCGCATCCACCGGCGATTGTGCCATTCATCTTGCAATCAGGCCCAATGATTCAAGACACATGGTAGAGGTACTGGAAGCAAAAGAAATATAAAATCAATGTAGTACATATGGGGCTATAATCTGTAAAATACTGTATAGGAAATGTCTAAACTGGCTTGGTTAAATATGTGGGTCATGATTCAGCAGTGGGTGTACATACTCCACAGGGAAACAGGCAGTTGAAGGAAGTATGAAGGGGAATTACACACAGATCCATTGATTAATGAACACCAGTTTGGGTGCTTTAACGAGCTAATGTACTGCCTAAAATTAATAGTAGTTTTTAAAAGCAGTCAACTATTACCTTTTATATCTGAGGTGCTTTTTCTTTTACCTTTGGGTACTTAGAAATATTTTACCTAATGTTAGTAGGTGTGGTCTGTGAAACAGCACTCTGTCAGGCAGCTGACATATCTAATTCCATTCTGTCCACTACATCATCAGCATTGTGACATCACTGACTGTAACATCACAACTACTCAAGAAGAGCCACTCAATAGCTACCAGGTCAATCACCAGTGATGTCACAGTCAGTGAGGTCACAGTGCTAATGATGTAGTGAAGGAAATAGAACTAGATACTGTACTGTATGTCCACTGCCAGGCAGAGTGCATTCCACACATCCAGCATAATAATACTCTTACACAGAAGAATTTCTAATGACTGAATTAAGAAAAGAAAAATACTTCAGAAATACACAGTTGCAACTACTTCTTAAAATGTGTGACATTTTCTTGTCTGATATATTTGATTGTACTAGCTCTTTAAATAAGCCCCCACAAGACAGCAGACCTAAATAGGACTGAAAGAGACTACTTTACACATTGTTTAATGCTTACTTATTGTAGGAGAAGGGAACATAAATTCAGCTTGGTCACCCAATCCCTTCCACTTCCTGATACTGCTAATAGCAAGCTCCGCCTTTGGGCTGCCTCTGTGCTCCTCATGTTTTGTGACATAGGAGTTTGTAGAGCGTGGGTGTGTGCTTCATTGATTATAAGGGGAGCAGAGTGTAAAAGTAATTTTTTTTATATTTCAGAGGGCCACTGGTATCAAATCAAAGCCAAAGCTCAACTAACAAGAGCCATGTTAGTTGAGTCACGGCTTTGATCCAAAACCAGTGGCCCTCTGAAACATTAAAAAAATTATTTTAAATCTCACTCCAGTTGTAATCAGTGGAGTGGGCCCCTGCACACTATAAGCTCCTACATCACAAAACTCAAGGGCATGGCAGCAGAGCTTGCTATTAGTGGTATCAGGAAGGGGAAGGGATTGGGCAGCTAAGCTACATTTATGATCCTTTCCCCTAAAGTAAGATAGCACTAGAAAAATGTGTAAAGCAGACTCTTTCAGTCCTATTTAGGTCTCCTATCATTTGGGGGATTAAGGGGCTGTCAGACATTGAGCATGATTGTTGTTTAAAACCAAGAAAGTGAAGTAGAACTGAGGTCTAGGAAACCTTGCCACACTTGGGGTAAGTGCCATGGATGGATGACCTGAACTGACATCCAAGGCAAGTGAAGTGCCTCAGTAAAGATAGAATGGATCCAGCTAGGAGTGCAGTTTTTTTTGTGTGACTACAGAGCACCACAATTAGCAGACCTGCAAAGTACTCCAAGCAATTGAGCTGCTACTCCCACATTACATGCTATGGACATGTAACTTTCATTGGCCATGAACCCCAGAATAAGAAGGCAAGAGTGTTGTAGTAGAACATGGGGCATTTGGTGGATCTGTGGGAGAGGGAGAGGGAGAGTCGTTGAGCTAGTGGGTTGTACTAGATGAGGACTAGATCAGAATTCCATTACACTCACTGAGCATAATATGGGGAGAGTATGTAAAAGTCTGGCAGCAAGAAAAAAACAAGTTAGGCTTAGGAAAATGCTGCAGGCTTTCATCTTTTCAGTTTTGTAAACAGGCCAACTCTATGGCTAACCATAGACATCCCAGAGAACACAGGTAAACACCATGGGAGAATGACCTGTTGACCAACCAAAACTAAGGCTACAGAACTAACAGGCAACTGTATGAAATGTCCAGAAGCAGGCACTGAGTAGCAAATTCAGGCAGGGAAAGACATACCTATGTCATTGGATGGTTGCCATAGGCTGTCAAGAGCTTATTGATAAAACTGCAGAAACTGGAAGTTGAGCAGAATGGTGTTGTGCAGTGATCTAGCAAGCCGAATCAGACAGATATTTCTGAATATGGAAATAAAATTAGGCATCACAGTGCAGGATGGTAACTAAGGAGTAGATTGTAGCAAACAGAATGGGATCCAGTCCATGATTAATCCACAGCATACTATAATGGTAGCTAGAGACAGGATGCAGAATATCCAGGTATAGCACAATATATCTCAGGAAATCCCCATTTATTTCAATGGGACTTCCAGTGATATTCCTCTATATATCCAGATGTACAGTGCATCTTGTTACTGGTGATCACTGCATGTGCATACCACTCAACCTTTTGTCAATGAAAAGAGGGACACACACACTTAACATAATGGCAACATGGAACACTAGCCGTGCAAATGAGGGAGACATCATTAAACATGAAGATACAAGCTACAAACCCTCCAGAAACCAGTGCTTTTATTTGCTCAAAGTTTAATTTATTTTAGACTCATAGAATGTTAACAAGTTCTGCTTTAAAGTCTGAGTTTAAACCGTCTCTTTTATGTGGGCAGCACCTTTTCAATGTGGGATGGATGTGGGACAGAGCACTTCTGAGGGGTAAAATGAGGGATGTCTCTCATAATGAGGGACAGTTGGGAAGTATGTATAATGTATGTGCAACAATAGTGCGATCCTTAGGCCATAATAGTGCAGATCCAGAGTATCTAGTTAGTCTTCATCCTGGATTTCTAGTAAGAAGTAAAACCAGTTTGCTGTAGTTTGGAGAGCTGAACAAAAGAAAAAAAAGAAGACAAAAAGAAACAATCCAATCTTTATCAACACAAAAATGTAAGCTTCCTGAATTGTTTAAGATTACTATACACTTAAAAATATCTGGAGTGTGACAGGACCAGGGGTCCCAGTATGTTTCTTCTGTTTAGCATTTCAGGATCTGGTGGGGGAATGTTAGTGAAAGTGGCAATGCTATGACAAGCCACCCTCAAGCACTGGTTAAAATAAATAGGAGAGCCTGTATACACTGTGACAGATAACCTAGGTTGAATATCACAGAATTACAATTCAGGTTAATTTTACTGTCTTCTGTCTCCCTGAGCAAGCAGTACTCTTCTATATTAATATATAACATGTATCCCTCCTTAACATGTTAAGTAGCCAGCTGCCTTGTTTTGGCCATCGGAGCCTTGGGCACCTTCCCTTACCTAATCCTACATGCCACTTTAATTAGTTGTTCTGATGGAATTTGGATCTTTAGGCCATCTCTAAGCCATGGCCAATTTCCAAGCCAGCGACCACCGCCTAAGCTAGAGTTAGTCCCTGGGGAATGTAATGGTTGTGATCTGCCTTCCCTCGGCTGAGACCAGTATTATCTAACACCTTCAAACATGTATAGGAAAGAATGTACATTCCACAATTAATGTCATTTGTTGATGTTTACCTGTTCCCACTAGTGCACTGGAAAGTTTATACTGTACCGTTCATATGTAAATCTGTATTCCTAATTCTACATTTTGTATGTTTTCTATGTATGTATATCCATCCTTGACTAACTGCAGGTCCACCTTGTAAATGAGCTTGCTCAACGGTGATCACCTGGATAAATAAAGATTTGATTGATTGATTGATTGATTGATATTAACAAGGACAGGGAATTAAAAGGCACGTTTTCTTGATTTATTGTATACTGCCATTACCATTCCTATGATGAGAGTCTTATTATAGCAAAATCAATATTTTTTACCTGTGCCCAATCTTGAAATTTAGTAAAGTATCAATTTTTCTGTCATGGCTGATACTGGAGTTGCCTCAATGATCTTTCCAGCTGCTACCAATGTAAAATGTACATGCCGTTTTTTAAATGATGTTTACAATTGTGCTTTGGTGCCAGTGTCCTTGTGACTAGCACTGCAAGGCTTCAGATTATTCTGAAGTCCATACATCATCAAGCATGGTTAAAATTTTGGTAATTTTTTTGAGTGAGATGACTGACAAAAATTCAGTTACATGGTGTCAGATTGGTTGTTATTGTCATTTTAAAACCAGCCCTATTAATGGACTTTCATGCTAGAGCTTAGTTTTAATTTTTCAGTAGAGGACTGTGTGTTTTTAATTTATATTGGCTGATGATGCAAATACATCATGTATTTGAGGGAAATAGAAAAAGGTGGTGGAAGTGTCCAAAATAAATATTTTATACAGATACTGTGGCTGCCTTGGTGTCCTGCATGGATCTGAAGCACACTGATAATGCCATGGCTCCAAGGGGACAGTTAGCTGAATGTACTACTTTACTAAATTTACTGCCCTGTTGGTTTACTGTGACTGATCCCAATGCGAGAGAGATGAAAGACTGGAGACATGCTGTATTTTAAATTTACCCTAATCACAGCTGATAAGGAATTAGCAGGCTGGTTGTGCTTAGACTAGGGCAGGCTGGAATGGGACAGTGAAGGTAGAGCTTGCAATGGCTGGAGCTGGACACTGAGGGCAGCATTTAACACAGTAGGAGGTTTGTGCATTTAAGAAATTAATCTATAAGCAGTCAGAAATGGGTCTACTTCTTGTAAACTTATTTGCTGATTTGGTCTCACATTTCATTTACAGATGTAGTTCGTCTCCCTCTATGTAGTGCTTCCACCCCCAACTGTTCTTTTCTCCTTTCAGAACACATACAGGTTTGACATTATCCTGAACAAGGGTTTGGCATTTCCATGCTGTAGTCTGCTGTCATGGTTTTTGGAGGTAGAGATAATAGTGTTAAAATGAATAGAACCTGATTGGAGCAATGAGTTGGGATGTGCAGTGCAGACTGAGAAGATGAATGTAGAGTCACTGATCACTGCCACATTAAATGACAATAAGTCATTAACCATTGCAACAGCAGCAACACTAGCATCTTGAGCGATTGTCCTCCCATGCCCCACCATTACACCAGTCTATCTTACTCTTGGCAGACATAACCAAACAGTTCCAACACATTAACATTGATTCTGTAAAATATAAGTACACTGTCAGTTTCCTAAATGGCAATTAAAAAAATAAATTGTAGGAAACAAAGTGGCTGAATGCATGTCTATGACAGGTGAAAACTAGCATAAATAATTAACTTATTGCTGTTGAAAATCTGGTGCAAATGATAGGAGTTAGAAGTTAAGAGCTAATGGAAATGAGTGACTAGTGATGCTCCAAGTACTGCTGTCAGGCATTTTAACACTATGTGCATATGTGCTGCATGAATGAGGTCGTCATTCATCCAGTCCAAAAAACACATGCCAGGTTAGAACCTTGAGGATTGGCAGACCACATAGAAAGCTGGTAGTCAAATAATTGATATTATAATAAAAGACAGGACACATAAAACTGTTTAAAATATGTTTATTTACCAAAAATAATGGCCTCTGGCCAGAGCCAATAGAGCTGCAGCTGGGGAATTTGGGGTAAAAATATTGTAAATTATCAAAGTTACAAGTGTGCATTTGCAAAATGTAACATAGGCTCATAAACGTGTTGCTTTGTAATATTTTTATACCAAATTTTCAACATAGCCTCATTATGATCCTGCCTCATGAAGACAGGTAGACAAAATGTTCAACTCCTGGCTTAAATGTGATTTTGCACAGGGACTGCAAAATCAACTTTTGAGATGCAAAAACACATTTTAGGCAGGAGTTGAAAAATGACAGCTGTCACATTAATGAGCTGCTATAAAGAAATGGCTATGTTGAAAATTTGGGGTAAACATACTGAATATTACCAGAAAATATTACCAAACTTACAAGCCTGCATTCAAAACATTCAACGTAGGTGCATAACTTTGTTGTTTTTTAATATTTTTACAGCAAATTTCCAACATAACCTTCTTATGACCCCACCTCATGAACAAGGGCAGAAAAAATGTTCAGCTCCTGGCCGACAGGTGCTTTCACACAGGGACCACAAAATCACCTTTTGGGAAGTTAAAAAAAACATAGTGGCCAGGATTTGAAAAATTACAGCTGTCACATTCATGAGATGCTGTAAAGATATGGCTATGTTGTAAATTTGGGGTAAAAATATTAAAAAGTACCAAAGTTATGAGCCTGCATTTGCAAAATTCTACATAGGCTCATAACTTGGTTGTTTTTAATATTTTTGCACTGCATTTTCAACATAGCCTTCTTATGACCCCACCTCATGAACAAGGGCAGAGAACATTTTCAACTGGTGCCTGAAAGGTGATTTCATGCAGGAACCACAAAATCACCTTTCGGGATACTGTATAAAAAATCTTTTGGGACAGGATTTGAAAAATGACAGCTATCATACTCAGGAGGTGCTGTAAAGATATAGCTATGTTGTAAATTTGGGCTAAAAATATTGAAATGTACCAAATTTATGAGCCTACATTTGCAAAATTCAATGTAGGCTTATAACTTTGCTGTTTTTCAAAATTTTTACACCAGATTTTCCACATAGCCTTCTTATGACCTCACCTCATGAACAAGGGCAGAGAAAATTTTCAACTCCTGCCCTAAAGGTGATTTCACACAGGGACCACAAAATCACCCCCTGGGACAGATCTGCCTAATGACATTGATATTGTTCATGAGGTGGGGTCCCAAAGAAGGCATGTTGAAATTTGGACCAAAAATGTGTAAAAATGCCCAAGTTATGGTGCTAAGTTCTACCCCATTGAAATACATTGAACTGCATATCTGTGTCTTCAGTTTGTGGTCCAGCTTTGAGGAATGAAGACATATCTGTGGTCCAGAGATGATTATGGCATTGGACCCCCAATGGGTAAATAAGGGCTTGGGGATGTAGGTGGTGGATTCTGAGTGGGAGAGTTGGGTGGGGGTAAGGAATGGCCGCAAAAGACATCAATGGACCTTTTTTTTTTTTACAGGTAAAAATAAAAGAGACTGATGATCCCCGATCACAACACTGGGGGATTGGGCACCTCCAGTGTCACAGTTATGTGGGGGAAGACATTGATGGACCGTTTCTTTTTTTACAGGTAAAATAAAATAAAATAAAAAAAGGCCGATGATCCCTGATTGTGACATTGGGGATTGGGCACCCCAATGTCACACTTATGTTTCTTAGGGTGGGAGTTGGGTGGTGGGTTCTGAGAGGGAGGGTCGGGTGGGCAGAATGTTTAAAATATAAGTAAATACAATAGGAGGTCATGCAGAACACGCTCCACTCTGCCATGACCAAGATGGCTGCTATATGCTACTGTGCATGTATGACTGCTAGTGCATGTGCAGTAGAGTGTGGTGGCTATCTCGGACATGATGGAGTGTGCCTTATTCTGCCATGACTGCCGGCACTGTAAAATAGTGCAGTGCTGCATCGATAGGGACAAAATGGGTGGACTGCCTCATGGACATGGAGGCGACTGTGAAGCAAGTCCAACATGTTGTTCATTCAGAAAGAATGCAGAGCCCTTTTTCTCAAAGCAAAAGGTCTGCAGGGCTCCACCCACTGCATACCTAAAAAATGACTGAAAGACATAACAACAATCTAAAACATATTCCTATCCTCTTTAAGGTTCATCTCTTTTCTGTCCTCCAGACTGCCCATCTAGAAAACATTTTCTTTTCTGTATCTTTTCCCTCTCCTGCTTATCTGTGAAGCAGAATTTCTTTCTGTTTATCTTCTTGACCCCCCTGCCATAGTACGGTACTGTGGATGCAAAACAGCAGTGTTAGCTCTTTGGAAAAGGCTTCAGGGTGTCTTGTAAGCCCCCTGTGATAGGGGAGAGCTCATGTGCTGCTGTGCAATCTATTTATTTATTGAAATAGTTTCACCAGGAAAGGTATATTGCTCATTTCCAGAAGTGTCTTGTAGGAGAAAACACTCCCCTACATCTTAGAATGTGGGCTGTTACCACTGATGCTGTGCTGTACAATATATCTATAAATGAAATGAAATACAGCTTCTGTTTTTTACATCTCCACCTCTAAGGGCAGGAATTGGAGGGTTGAGGTTAGAGGTGGCTCCCAGAGGAGATACATTTAACCAGACTGTCCAGTTTTAATGCAAACAAGCTTGTTTTTCCCTGCACCATGGCTTGTAATGTACAAATAGTTTGAAACATATGGTTTTACTCTTTTCCTTCCCTACTGATAATCAAAGTATCAATAGTACAGAAAGGCATTAAGCAGATTCAACCCACCAGAAATCAGATGTGGCATCTCAGCTAGTTTATGTTGTGTAAATAAATTGCTTGTAAAGTGCTTTGGGATACAGTGTACAAACAGTAGAATAGAAACGTATAAAAATTGGTAACAGTGTCAAAAAACATAACACATATGTGGATGACATCCTATTAACCTCAGCCACCCAACAGAAAGTCAAAGGAATGTTAAAGAGGAAATTGCAGTTTTTGAGTGGTGGTCAGGACATCTCATTAATGTGAAAAAAAAACCCCAGAGATATTATTATCTAATATTAACAGTGCAAATGAAATTAAAGAAATAGTTATTTAAGATTAAATCTTTCTCTTAATATGCTGATTTTATAACTGTATAAGTCCAATTGTACCAATGTTGACTTGCTGATGAGTAAAATAAAGTTAAAAAAACCCACATATAACACCTTTACAAACATTGACACTTACTAGCAGAGTTGAGAGATTTCATCAAATCAAATCAAATTTATTTATAATGCACTTTTCCAAAGCCAAAGCACAAATACAGAGTAAAAACAAATATACAATAAAAACATTTAAACAAATATACAATAAAAACATTTAAATAACAGGCAGCAGTAATAAATGAAATATTGTCTCCAAATGCCAGGCCAAAGAGATATGTTTTTAATGAAGACTTGAAAGTCTCGGTGGACAGGCACTCCCTTATCCGACAAGGTAGAGAGTTCCATAGGGTCGGGGCTACAAAAGAAAAAGCCCTAGCAGACAGAAAACAGACCTTGGGAGCCTCTAGCAATCCCTCGTTGATGGAGTGGAGTGGAGAGGGCAGAGGGGACAGTAGGGCTGAAGGAGGTCTTGCAAGTAACCCAGTCCCTGTCTGTGTAGGATCTTATAGTACAGCAACACAACCTTGAAGGTGATCCTCCACACCGGCAACCAGTGCAGTTTGTGCAGCATAGGAGTGACATGCCTAGTTCTTGACAATCCAGTCAACAACCTGGCCAAAGCATTCTGCACCAGCTGCAGGCGATGGAGATCCACCCCTGGTAACCCTAGGTATAGAGCATTGCAGTAATCAAGACAGGAGGACACAAAAGCGTGAACTAAGGTAGGAAGGTCCTCAGGCAGAACAAGGTGCTTTATCTGGGCGATGTTCCTTTGATGGTAAAATGAGGACTTGACAACTGCTGACACCTGTGCTTTTAGCGTCAGTTCATTATCAAGCACAACTCCCAGGTTCTGAACCCGTTCAGAAAGTCTCAACTGGTTACCCCCAAGCACAAGGCCAGACGGTTGCCCAGGAGTCAACTTCTCTACCCACTGACCTGGGTCCATCACCAACACCTCGGTCTTGTCCGGATTTAATCTCAATCAGTTAGTGCTCATCCAGTCCTGAATCTCAGCGAGGCAGCTGTTAAAAAACAAAACTGCACTGTTCTGTTCGGGTACAAAAGACATGTACAGCTGGGTATCATCTGCATAGCAGTGAAAACCCAGCCCACACCACCTTGTAATGTCTCCTAATGGCAACATATACACTGTGAACAACATGGGAGACAGCACGGAACCCTGCGGCATCACACAAGGCAGGGAGAAGGGGGGCTGAGGAAAAAACCCCAGACACCACCCTCTGAGTCCTGCCTGTGAGGAAAGAATAGAACCATCTGAGAACTGTCCCTAGCAGTCCACAGAATAGTCACAGGCATTCCAGCAACAGCCCATGGTCCATGGTGTCAAATGCTGCAAAGAGATCAAGGAGGGCCAAGATCAAACAATTCCTTTGATCCCTCACTATCAGGAGTTCATTAAGTACTCACACCAATGCTGTCTCAGTACTGTGCCTCTTCCTGAAACCAGACTGGAAAGGATCATAGACTTCATGGGTGGTAAGAAAGTCCTCGAGCTGCAACACGACTACCTTCTCAATAGCCTTGCCCAAAAAAGGGCAGGTTACAGATGGATCTGTAGTTTCTGAGACAATCTGGGTCACAGGAAGGTTTCTTTAAAAGGGGTGTCACCACAGCCTCTTACCAGGATTCAGGAAACACCCCCTTATCCAGCAAGCAGCAGACTATCTCAGCAAGGATCAGTCTGATGACCTCCCAACACCCTGCAAGGAGGTGAGTTGGACCAGGATCCAAACTACAGTAAGTCAGTCGCAAGCCCGAACGATATTCACGATATCCACGATCGCTGGCTGGTTGAAATCTGTCCAGACAGACTGGGTGCCTGTGCCCTCACATCGATCACCACTGTACTCATTTGAACTTGTCAAGCAGATCTCTGACCTGATGGAGGACACCTTATCTGTAAAGAATTGAGCGAACTCATCACACTTAGATTGTGAAAAGGCTCTCTGCCCCAAAGGCAGGCTGGATTGCACAGTCTGTCCATGGTCTGAAAGAGCTGAGCCAGTCGATTCCTTGCTCCAGCAATCTCCCTGGACAGGAATTCTGCCTTCTTACAGGAGATTTCTGATTTATAGTCTCCATAATGGGCCATCAACCTAAGTCTGTCCTCCTCCAGGCCAGATTTCTGCCAACAATGTTCCAACCTTCGCCCAACTCTCCTCAACTCCCTCAAGCTCCCATCAAACCAAGGGGACCAAGGGTGGAGAGGGAGAGGGTGAACTCAGACAGGAGCTACAGAATCCAGGGCCTCCAGCACCTCACTATTATAGTGCATCACTAGGCCCACCCCAGATCTGAGCATTCCAATGGCCTACTCAATAGGTCCAGCATCACCATCAGACCCTCTGGGGTAACACCCCTCAAAGGCCAGTACTGAACCATCTCCAGAGGGGCAGGTCTCACAGGGGAAGCCACAAAACTGAACCTTATAGAGTGATGGTCTGACCATCCAACTGGTTCCACCACCAAAATAGTGGCCTCCATCGCCAGGAGAAACACCAGGTCCAGGGAGTGACCCTGAATATGGGTTGCAGCAGTAACTACCTGTGAAAAGCCCAATGAAATCATCAGTTGGAGGAGGTTTTGACCAAAATGCGATAGTTCATCATTGACCCAGGCATTGAAATCCCCCAGGACCAACCACCTGGAGGAGTCCAACACCATGTCAGCCATGAAGTCTGTAACTTCCTGCAGGAAAGCTTTCTCATCTCCAGGTGGACAGTAGATGAGGAGAATCCTGCTGCCCACACCTGCACTCATAATACACTCGAAAGATTTAGTGGTCCCCACTGGAACCTCTACAAGGCCCAGTTCCATCTTAAAACAGATGGCTACAACCCCGCCCCTACAATCCAATCTCAGGCGGTGTATCACTGAGTAACCGGCTGGAACAGCTGACTCCAATACTGGGCCAGCATTCTTTTCCAGCCAGGTCTCAGTGATGCAAGCCAGGTCAGATGTCTCAACAAGATCAGCAGTAATTGCTGTCTTGTTCTTTATTGACTTGACATTGCATAACACCACCTGGGTTGGATGAGAGGCCTTGGAAGAACGGGTGATTTTCCCACTATCAGCAGAGCCCTTGGGTATGGGTACCAGGCAGGAAGAACCCCTTTTCTGGACCCATTTCATCCCAGAGCACCTCTCGACCTCACTACCCCAATCTGCCCCCTATTCCCCCCAAAGCTCCAGGGACCCCTCCAGGCAATACCCAAGGCGTGACTCTGCATATACACCTTGAGCTGCAATGGGCAGCTATCAAAGGGGCAGAGATCCCTCAGCCTGGAGGGGGAGTAGTGCCTGCCCACCGAATCATGATCCCAACACATGCAACCAATTTAAAAAATAGCACCTTCTAAGGGTGCTACTTTAAATCGTAGTAAAAATTACCAACAATACCAAAAAATGACACAATAAATCCTAGCACTTTATCCACATACATATAAATAAAAAAATAAATCAAAAACAAAATATCCAAACAAGAATACATAAAATAACATACTTGGTTTTCCCAATATATAATCCCATAAACCCCTCAAACTCTTACTTTGAGGGTTTTGAATATATTGAGTATGGCAGTCCAGACCAAAATCAGACACAAAAAGAATTACGTATTTGAATTCTGGAACAGAGTTCTCTCACTGCTATGTGAAAATGACCATATATCATATACCCCCCCACCTCTCACTTAACGAGGAAGAGTTTTATAGCAAAGCCACAATAGTCATTAAAATAATAAAACAATGCAAGAAATTACAAACATTTTATCCAAACCATACATGTCTCTCCAAAAGTCCAGGGAAAAAAGGAATGAACGTAATCCTCCGTGTGAGCACAACTTGTTCAGTTCACAATGCTCGAAAAGTCCCAAAAATTCAGTGTAAAATCCACATAGAACAAGACAAACCCAGTCAGAAGCCAGGTCAAAAAAGCCAGTCCATACAATTCAGTGTTCCAGCCCAACAGCAAAGGCCATAGACAGCAGGCTATGGCAAAACAGCAGCTGAAACCCAGAGGGAGCTCCCCCCCCAATTGCACCAGCAGAAAATAACCGAACCTTGACCCCACTGCCCGTGACCCACAGCCACAGTTGCTTCAGATGTAGACCACTAGTTCCACCTCCTAGGTGACCTAGGTGAGCCCCAACTCCCTCCCGACTCCCCAACTCCCCAGGGAAAAGGTAGAGGCACTCCTGCTTGGTCCTGGGCTGCATAAGACAAGGGCCCCAGGAACAGGGAGAGACTCTCCCCCTCTCAGCCCTGCTCAGCCCCACACTGCCCATTGCACTTCACCACTCACAGTTCCAGGGTCAAGAAATTTCTCCAACAGCACCCAGCCAGCTCCAAAATCCCAGGCTTCCATGATCTGAGCAACGCCCAAAGCCCAAATGACTGGATATCACAACTGTGAGCCTTCTTCTCCAGGTAAATTCAAGTCCTTGTTAACAAATCTTGTAGACTTCCAACCACATGAAAAATAACAATTTAGTAGAGCCAACAAATATTGCATGGCTCCCTGAAAGACGGTTCTTCATAAAACAAGTGCTATACTGATATTAAAAGCATTCAGGCATAAAACCATGAATCACAACATGCACGGTCGAGTAACAAAACTCACGGTGGAAATGAAAAACATGGAATAACATTAAATAAAATTAAATAACTAAACAAGCCAAAAAACAAAATAAATAAACAAAATTTGCAGACTTAACAGAGCAGCACTACTGCACTCCTGATGGCCAGCCCAGCATGGCCACCATCACCATCATTCAAACATTTAAAATTAGTTACATTGTTAGCTTCAGTAATCAAGCCTGCAAGCTCATTTAAAATAGATAGTCCAACCCATGAGAACGCCTTATTGTATATATCTAATTTATGTAAGGGGATTGAAAGCAAAGATATTACACTATTTCTGGTTTTTCAACACATTGTCATTGGCTTACAGTAAGTGTATCTGAAAGTGATTTTGGTTCCAGTTTTGTTGTCACTCTACAAACAAAGGTAGCTACATTCAATTTAATCCTAAGCAAAAGGGGGTAGTACATCCAATTTTTGATACAATATACAGTGATGTGTCCGATAGGGGGCTTTAAGAGTGAAATGACAATTATTATTAAAAATAACTAAATTTATTTCCAAAAACACTCTTATGGTAAACAAACAGTATATTACCATAATATAATGTTGGCATAAGTAACTGCTTAGCTATAAGTAAGCGTGCTTCGTCTGTTAAAGAACCCAGTTTCGATACAAAAATCTCAATTTTTGATTCACTTTCTTGCCCACCCTATTACTGGGCCTTATGCACTAAAGGGCAGGTTATACATGCCTGAGGCATGTACAATGCCCTCGTACCTATGTGGTCCTAGACAGGAGTAGGGTGCATGGTATGCATGACTGCAAGCACTTGCAAGGTGCCTGTCCATGGCCATGCCCCCTCAGCATGCAGGGTTGTGCAGATGGTCAGGGTGGAGCCATGGACCCGGGCATTCATCCAATTTGATGCCCATACCAAGTTCCTCAGTGGATCCCTTGTGCCCATGTGGTGGGTACACAGACCTGGATTATGCCATATACAGCAGCAACATTTGACTGTCTGCTGGGCACTAGCCTGAATCACTGTCCCAGCCCTCCCCTGCAGCCTAGTGGGCTGGGGAGGTGCAAGGGTCCATAGCCTGGTACCACTGAGCCCAGCAAATCAGGAACACAGGGGTGCATACTGGGTTATGCTTGGTCCTGGCTGGCATAGCTGGCACCCCCTGAGCCTGGCACTACGTGGCTTAGTAAATGCCATGTAGTGCAGGCACATCCCCGACACAGCCCCAGTGCGGTGTTCCCCAAGTGGTTTGAGAGGCAGGCTTGTAAGTGCCTTACTCTTCCTTGGTGAATGCCAGCAGGGTCCACAGGACCCACACTTCAGGGCATTCAGACGTAAGGTTGCCTACACACCTCGGATACGTGGCACATAGGCAACTTTTTTGTTAATGCATATGGCCCAATATGAGTGGCTAGACTTAAACTTGGGTCCAATAAAACACCCAAATATTTAAAGTTTGATACCAATGGGAGACACTTCCCATTCCTCCCATATATCTGTAGGTGTTTTTTTTCCTTTGATAATCTTTAAACAGAATCAAACATCATTGTTTTAGTCTTAGCCTCATTTAAAATCAGCTTGCTTGATTCAACCCATGGGGCCATGATATCATACTTAATCTGTAAAGTTGGCTGTAGTTCTGTAACAGACAGTGTAGAATCCCATATTAACACATCATCTGCATACAATAAGCTGTTACTCCCAGAGAAAGGGCTGGGCAGATCATTCATGAATATTGAAAATAATAAAGGGCTCAGCACCGATCTTTGGGGCACCCCAGCCTTTACTATCATGGGTTCAGAAAGTTTATTGCCAATCCCAACTCTTTGTACAGGGTTCCTTAAATAACTGTTAAACCAATTAAGGCCCATTCCCTGAACCCCATGTTTCCTAACTTATTCAATAATAGTCTATGATTCACAGTATTGAAGGCACCGGCCAAGTGCATGAACACTGTGCCAGTGGCCAACCCCTTCTCACAGGCCCCCGGCACAGCATCCATGAACCCGACTAACGCCGTCATGGTAGATCACTCTTTTCTTAACATGTGTTGCTGATCTACTAATAGGCCATGTTCCTCCAGATGTGCTATCAACTGGTGGACCACACATCTTTCTAGCAGCTTACTCAGTACCGATAATAATGAGATAGGCCTATGCCCAACATGCTACATTTACCCCCCTCCCTTATGTATGGGGACTACCTTAGACTCTTTTTCCATTTTAATGGCACATGCTCCTTTTTCAATGAAATATTAAATATAACTGTTACAGGTTCCGCAATCCTGGCTGCTGCTAACTTTAGCAATCTATTGTGGATTTTATCTGTCCCACCACTCTTGCCCTCCATTGGCCTTCCAAAACTTTGTTTTCCTCTGTCTCAACAAAAGTAAATATAGGGTTATTGTGCTCCAAAGTCATATAGTTGTTTAGTTGGTGACCTTTGTTGCCTGGGTTGCAGCCTTCATCCTGCCCCTGGATAGTTTTAGAAATTAAATACTTATTGAATTGATCTGCCATCTCCTTTGCATCTTGAATTGTCTTGAAGTTTTCCTAACAACTTTAATCCTGTAACACTGCTCAGGCTCTAGGGGCTTACCTTTTGGTTCTGTGGAGCCCAGCCTGGACTGCCACCATCAGATTGCTTGCTCCCTCCAGCCCCCCGAACTTGAACTCTGTCATGGGGACTGGAGGAGGAGCAGCAGAAGAGGAGTGTTAGACTTCAGTGACTCCTGCTCCATTCCACGCGGCTCTCACCATATATCAAAGTTAGCTTCACTGCCACTGATGACCAAGCATGACCTGTTCTCTTGATGGAAACCAGGATTCCTCAATCACCCTGACTCAGCCAGGCATGAGCACAACCATGCACATACCAACAGGGACAGAAATAAATTGTTTAAGGGCAGGAGCTGTGTTTTAGTTGGGAACATTCTGGCCAGTGCCCTTAAGACTACAAATTGTCGGCCATCTTTGTCCCCTCTGACCCCTATCACTAAGGCATTTGAGTCAAAGTAAATTAGTACTAGGACTTTGAATCAGGCTCCAGCAGCTTGATCTAAAGTCACCAGAGGGCTTTAGGGACTTTGGAGCACTTAACTATTTGCCCAGATGTGAGGTAGCCAATCAGCTATTAAGTGAAAGCCAGACAGATGCTCCCAGGAGACTGGCAGGAAGTTGTAGTCAATCAGGAGGCTGTCCCCTCATAGACAGACTAAGCAATTTTCCAGCATGTTGTTAGTCTGCCTAAGACAGTGAAGTAGAGCAGACCTCTCATTTGGCAGCATGATGAAAGAACTGCACAGAGATTTTGGAGAGAGGTGTGCTTACACAGCCAGCAAAGAGGAGACTGCAGCTTGCAGAACTGATAGAGGGAGACACTGAAGCTGTAACTGAGGGATTCTTCTGTTGTGTCTTATATACCTAGATGGTGTGATCATCTTTGGTAAAATGCTTGAAGAGTATGAGGATTGTTTACTGAAAATTCTGGAGAAACAGGATGAGTTTGGGATTAAGCTCTTCCTCACCAAGTGCCATATCTTCAAGATATCAGTAAAATATACTGTGCACATTGTTTCAGAAGAAAGAATTAGTACTGACCCTGGGACACCTTCCTACTAGGGCTGGGTGGACTGTTCTGTGGAAGATCGGGACCCCCCAGATCAAACCCACAATCCATGGACCTGGATAAATACAGACTTTGATGCAGAAATCCGGTTCCAGGTCAGTGGAAATGCCATTTGTGCCATTTTGTGTATTGTTGCCATGGGGATGCCATCGGCATGCTCGTTCCATGTACAGGCGACCAGCGGCATCCAATCAAGCAAGAGACAGTCACGTGATGCACTCACAGTATATAACCATGCTGAGTGCACAACACAGCCCAGATGAGAGGAGGACGGTCAGAGGAGCACCTCTTTCACTCACTGCAGCAGAGAGCCACTAGAAGTTGCCAAAAAGAAAAAAATAGAATATAAAAAAAATATACATTTTTGGAAGGGAGGGAAGAGAAACTAGTAGAGAGAAAGGAGACTTACTGGAGTGAGGGGGGAGAGAAACTGATCATTGGGGAGGGTGACAGGTTGGGACTGGAGAAAGGAAGAATTCGGAGGGTCTGGGGGGATAGTGGTGGCCTGGGTGGATGCTGGGGAAGGGGAAGCAAAAGGTAGGCAGTGTGGCAGTGTCTGTGTACATGAGCAAGGGCAGACTGACAAAATCTTTGACTTGTGCCATTGCAGAAGATCCAGAAGAGAGAGGGAAGAGGCTACTGGGGGCCCAAGAGAAATTTTACAGTTACAGAAAATCCCAAATGAGAGTTTTTTTTTCTTTTCTTGGCCTCAGACAGTGTAGCTGTGTACATGAGCAAGGGTAGGCTGACGAAATCTTTGACTTTTACCATTCCCGATCCAGAGGAGAGAGGGAGGGAGAGACTACTGGTGGCCCAAGGGAAATTTTACAGTTACAGAAGATCCCAAATAATTTTTTTTCATGGATTCAGTGTGGCTGTGTGTACAGGGCAAGGGCAGCAGACTGGCAAAATAAATCTTTGACTTGTGCCGTCCAGAAGGGAGAGAGAGAAACTGCAGGGAGGCCCACGAGAAATGTAACCATCCCAGAAATCCCAAAGAATTTTTCTTCCTGGCTTTTCTGTGTGGCTGTGTGTATAGGATAAGGGCAGCAGGCTGGCAAAATAAATCTTTGACTTGTGCCCTCCAATCACGAATCACAATCACTTGTTAATGTTCATTCACAATTTCATCCAGAGAGGAGAGAGAGAGAGAGACTGCAGGGGGGCCTACAAGAAATGTAACAGTCCCAGAAATCTCAAATGCAATTGTTTTCCTGGTTTCAGTGCAACTGTGTGTACAGGGCAATGGCAGCAGGCTGGCAAAAAAAATCTTTGACTTGTGCCATCCAGAGAGGAGAGAGAGAGACTGATGGGGGATCACAAGAAATGTAACAGTCCCAGAAATCCAAAATACATTTTTTTCCTGGTTTCAGTGTGGTTGTGTGTATAGGGCAAGGGCAGCAGGCTGGCAAAATAAATATTTGACTTGTGCCATCCAGTCATGATCAATTGTTAATGTTCATTCACGATTTCATGTATTAAAAAAATACTATTCGGACAAACAACATACAAATTGATGCACCTGCGCTGCTCGCTATGGGTGGCTCTGGGGATAATCTAACTTTGTGACTTGTAGCAGGCTGTTTACACTACAACACAAGTAAAGTATAACTACTGTACACACACGTGTCATCATCATCACTCATTCCCCATTATTCCTGCTTATTATCATTAGTTTTATAGTAAGTGGCATTACATTACATATAAGCATTAAACAACCCCAGTGTGGGACTGTGCTGTATGCAGCTATGCACCAGATGTGTCTGCTTCTCCAATTCAAATTCTGAGGCACACTTAACAGTTGCTGAATTTGGTCACTTAACAGTAACTAACTGTACTGTAGGAGTCAGTCTGATAATCTTGGAAAGAAATGGTGGTGGACTGCTGTGCAGTCGGTGTGTTGTGTACAGTCATGAGTCATGACATAAAGTTTTCCCTGGCCTGTGGGTGGGAGTCATCAGAAATACATCACGTTAGAGGGATCTCTTTTGACAGGTTAGAAGAATAAGAAAAAATCGATCAAATTGTTGAAGAGGTGCATTTTGTTTCTGAGGTAGGCAGTGGCACTGCAAAAGACAGCAATCAGCTTGAAAAGGGAAAACAAAATCAAACCCCAAAAAGTTATTTTTTGGCATGGGGTCATTACCGCACATGGCAAAACAGTGTGACTAAAAATGGCACATGAAACTGAGCTGGACAAAAACAGATTTGGGCAAAACACTGACCTGTTCCATGCACTGTGCTCATTGATCACAATGGGTCTTCATGTGTTTTTGCAGGGGGTGACCATCCGGAGCTTAAATAACTAACTCAGGGGGGGACCTCAGAGATAGGGAGAAACTCAGGAAGGAGGTAGTTTTTTTCTTTAAATGTGGCAAAAAAGATGTGGGGAAACAAACCACAGTACCAGGTCTCCCGACTGCACTATGTGCTAGTGCCCTGGTCACTTCTCCATGAGGGTGTCTTGACCAGGCACCCAGCATGTGGCAACTTGTCCAGCCTCCCAATCTGTATGCAGTGACAGGTGTAGGGATATACCCCTACTGCTGTTCTACCCCTGTTGCTGTAATCCCTGGCACTCACTATACAGCATGATTAATACCGCACTGTCTTACATGCATAGCCTTGATCCGGTAAGAATTTTTCACATCTAAGGTTTCATCTCCCAAGCAAATGCTTTAATCCAAAAAAGGTGAATGTCTCGGATCATCATCAGGCCCAAGTAAAAAAAAAAAGTTATGTAGTTAAAAAAACTAAAGGTTTGGTGGGTACCACCCACAGAGGCACCCAATGGTATGGAACAATTGCATACTATGCTACTGCCAGTCCCTCACCCTCATCCAATTCTTCTGAGGTTGAATCCAATGAGGGTAATAATAAAGATGAAGAGCCTGAACAGGCAGCACAAGGTTTACTGTAGGGGAAGGAAATTGAAGATAAAGAAGATACAGGCAGAAATGTTTTGGTTGTGGAGGGGGCAGTGGGTTTAAACCACAAGAGGAACAGTCCCAATAAAAATCTGGTGGGTGGGACCCTGAAAAGGTGACCAAGGTGCCATGCCTTCCTGGGAAAAAAAACTAAAAAAAAAATCATCTTTTGTTTGATCATATGTCTCCATTAGTGCTTCCAATGAGTTGATAGCAACATGCACTATTTATAAATGACCAATCAGCAAGGGTAAAAAGAAAGGAACATGGGGAACTTCAGCACTGAAAAGGCACCTAGACAAATGTCATAACATTACTGAGAACTACAGTTGTGAGTCTCAAAGAGAAAGTGACAGTAATAGCTCACTACACTCAGGGGTAACTTCCATAGATGAAAGCATTGGCAGCCCCGCAGCACTATTGAAACACCTCCACCACCACTTCCTCCCATTCGAAGGACTCCTAATACTGTTACTGAAAGTGACCATGTGTTCAAAAGCCCTCCTTCTTCAAGCTTACTATCTCAGAAACATATGAGTGTAAAGCCAAATATGCCTTGACTCACACTGCTGCTGTTACAATAATCAAACACATTTCAGAAATGATAATTGTTGATTTGCTACCATATAACATGGTTGAACATATAGGATTCAGGCAGCTGCTTGAGTACCTCGAACCTTGATATAGCATGCCATCACGGAAATGCTTCTTGACAACAGGTATTCCATATCTTTACGATGTCGGATGTAAAAAATGAAGACCCTTCTTGTGCAATGTTGTTAGGAGGGTGGTGCATCTCACAACAGATATCTGGACAAGCTGTCAGCCTGAACTCTTCATGTCTGTCATGGCACATTGGGCATGTTTTGATAACTTATGTGGCACTGAGTACAGTGAAGCATCGCAGTTTGCTGTTCTAAAAATGTTTTATTTTCCATCTGAACCTACCTCATACAACATCAATAAAGAGCTCCAAAAACCAATACAGCAATGGCTCACTTCACAGGGACTGTCGGTTGGTTTTATAGTTGCAGATAATTGATCCAACATAAGGAAGGCCTTGGAGGAGGGGGCTTTATTCACATCCGTTGCTTTGCATATTGCTTAAATTTAATAGTTTATGGTTTTCTCAATGATGATAGGGAGATTAAGGATATTGTTAGCACTGCTAAAAGAATATGCACTCATTTCAGTCACTCAAGCAAAGTCCGTCACTTGTTTGAAAAAATACAGCAAGATCACAGTTTACCTTTGCACAAACTGATCCAAGACATTTCTACTCAATGGAATTGAACCTTTTATATATTCCAAAAGCTGCTGGAACAAAAGAAAGCTGTCAGACAATACACCTCGGAAAATAAAATTGGTGATGCAGACGTCTATATTACTCCACCACAGTGTGCCATACTGTAGTTTCTAATTTTCCTGCTCCAGCCATTTGAGGAAATCACCAGGGAGGCTAGTGCAAACACAGCAACTCTCAGCTAGGTGTTACCCCTAATACAAAATTTAAATATTCAGATTGAATCTGATTAGGGAAAAGTTAGAGAAGCAAGACAGTTCCATGATCACACAGGGTGCCAGTGATGCTGCTGAAACATGCAGGTTTCCCCCCAGAATACAACAAGATCTAACGAGACATATGATCAAAAAAAGTTGAAGGAGATGACATGTAAAATGCTTCATTCAGAGTACTACATAAAAGCAACAATCTTGGAACCACAATACAAATCGAAGCAACTATTGAGTGATGATGATGATGACACTTGTTTCGAGATAAACAAACAAGAAATAATTGACGAGGTGCGTGCTGTCATGGAACAGAGTACAACAGCAGCACCACATTCAGAATCTTCTTCACGACACAGCACAGCATCAGGTGGCCCATCCTCTACTGTTGCGCCATTTTCTCTCTCTTCCTCCTTAGCCACTGCAGCAGATTCTTCCTCTTCCCCCACTAGCCAAACATAACACTGGTCCACAGTCACTTGGTACAGCTTCATGTATCTGGAGTCATTTAGAAGATGTAATTGTAACATCTTTTTTCATCTGCCTCTTGTAACACAGCCTCAGCACAGACCATTGTTGAAATGTACCTGACAGAGCCCTATATTAGCTGTAATGCTGATCCTTTGCAGTACTGGAAATCCAAACAAAATATGTGGCTTGCTTTAGTAAACATTGCAGTGAAGTACATGAATTGTCCTCCAACTTGCATCTGTTTAGAACGATTTGTTTAGTTCTGTTGGTAAAGTCATTACTGACACACAATCTTGTTTGACACCAGAAAATGCTGAGTGCCTCACATTTCTCAAACTCAACATTCCTCACATTAATTTCAAATATGATACCTGAATAAAATGTACACTGACTGCTCTGAGCAGGCCCTATCCACAAAACACTTTCAATATTCTGTGCTTGTGGGGAAAATATTTTGTGAATAGGGTCCACTACATGAGGTAGCAATTAACTGCAACAAGTCAGGTCAGGACAGACTAGACCAGGCCACTAGTACTTGAATGATCCCGTGAGCAGCAAAGAATAGAAAAAAATAATAATATCAGTTGATTCAGAGTCCAAATACAGCAAGCAACTGCATTTCATGTCACAAACTTACTTAGTGGCACCTGGTATCACTATCTGATCTGGAAGGTAGGGTACTGCTGTCTACTACTACTATCACTTTTTGTCCTCGCGAGTCACAACTACTACTTGTCTTTTTTTGTCCTTACTCCAGTCTTAACTACTACTACTTACCACTTTTTTTGCCCTCAGCAAATGATCCTGACTACTGTTTTAATTTTCGTACAGTGCATGGCTTAGCAGATGCCTGAAACCCTGAAACTGAATACTCTTTGTATATTTCTCCCATCCCCTGTATTTGACTGTGATTACTTCTAAAAAAAAAAGCTACTAAATTGAAAATTCATATAATTTCTTTATTGTTTTTGTGTGTGTGGTATGCTAGCCTGGTTACATCTCATTTACAGTAACTGGGCTGAGATTATTACTATGTTTTATTTTTGATACTTAAATTACTTGGCAGTGGCTGGCAGCAATTGTGGAACTAGGAAGGATGTAATTGTGTTATGTGTCATCAGGTCTTCAGGTGGCAGTGGCAAACATTTGTTATGACTGGATGGCACTTGACCGATACGATGTGTGACTGGCTGCCTGCCTGGATGGAGTAATTACAAAATCTTTGGTTTTCCTTCTTTAAGGATTCAGTGAGTTGATTAGATTCAGTAGAAGTAGTTGTAGCACTAGAAAACATTATCACCTCTTGGACCAGGTAATGTACCATATACCACAGTACACCGTGGTATGCAAAGCAATTGCATCAAAAGCAGTGTCAGTGGCTCAGTAGGTAGCACACTCGCCTCTGAGGCCGGGAGATCAGAGGGCTGTGGGTTCAGTTCCCACATCTGGCACTTGGGTTAATATCCCGGTACTGACACGACACTGTAGTGCAGCATGAGAGGGGTGCTGCACTTCTGAGGTGCCGTCTTTCGGATGAGACGTTAAACCGAGGTCCTATCTGCCTGGATTGGTGGTAGTTCAGGTGGATGTTTAAGACCCCATGGCACTTATCGAAAAAAGTAGGGGAATTTCCCCGGTGTCCTGTCCAAATTTCTTTCATTCATTAAAAATACCACCAATGGCTTAATCTGGTTCAAAGTCAGTTGGCATTCATCTGTATCCCCCTCCCCCGGGTCGTGCCTGAAAATAGGCAGGAATTGTCTAGTGCACTTACCTGGTCAACAAAAATGAAATAAAATAAAAAAATAAATCATTCACATGGGTAGGGTGGTTGGGCTCTCTTAGTGCTGCTCATTTGATCATTCATATCCATTTCTTTAGCTTATTCAGCTCTGACTGGAACATCCATCAAAATAATACCTACACGGCACCATTAATAAAAAAAGAAAATCTTAGCTGCCTGGCAGTGCCTGCAGTGCTTGGTTGTGCTAAGATATAGGTATTTGCATCTGCATGTCTCTGTCTGTCTCTCCCAGCACACTCATGTCACGGACTCGAACAGGATATGCCACCATTACAGGCCAGCCATGAAGGGACTAGTTGTGAGTGACTGCTTTTTTATTTAGCAGTTTTACATTAATGTTTATACAAATAATCCATTAAATTATTTCCTTTGGGCCTCTGTGTCAAATGTGACTGACTTTGGCCACTTTTATGCATTTTTTCAAATATTTGTCATTAAATCAGAACTAATCAGAAGAAATCAGAACTTCACCGTGTTCCAGTTCTTATTTTTTAAGGGTCAGAACATCGCTGAGTTCTCCCAGCCCTGTTTCCTACCAACAAAATTAGGTAACTGCCTCAGAATGATGCTGAGCCCAAGTACTACTTCAAAGTGCAGGACTCATTTAGACTGTAATGGGATAGTTCCTGTGAAGGTGCCTTTAAGGAGATCATTCATCAGCTGAACCATGCACCAATACTGGCATAAGCTGATCCAGTGAAAGCATACACATTACACATTAACACCAGCTTTAGAGGGCTTGGAGCAGTGCTTTACCAGTAATACCTTGAAGGTATGAGGCCCATAGCATTTGGAAGCAGAAGTTTAACACTATCTGAGAAGAACTATTCAGTTCACAAACTAGAGTTCTTAGCTCTCAAATGGGCAACTGTAGCTCAGTTACACAAGTATTTATATGGCACCAAAGTAAATGTTTGTTTGTTGTTTGTTGAATTTTGTTGACCCCGGTAAGCCCACTGGGCCTAGAAGTCCCCTTTTCAGGGGCGGATGGGGGGAGGGGGGATACAGATGGTAAGCAACTGAAATTGAACCAGATTAAGCTGTTTGTGGTATTTTTAGTGAATGATGGAAATTTGGCCAGGACACTGGGGAAATTCCCCTACTCTTTGCCTGCAGGGGGCCTTGCTTCCTGTGAGCAGAGGGGACCCTTTTGTTTGCAGTACCAAGATGGCGGATGACAACGTAGTTACTGGTGGAATTGCTGGAGATATTTTGGATTCTGACCTGACTACAACTTCACCCATGGAGTCAAGAATACCTGACAGTATCTCTAAAGAAACTACAAGGCTGCAATCTGCAGAAAGAAATACTGAAGGTACCACTTTAAATGAATTGCCAGACAATCATCAAGAAGACTTGCCTCAGACACCACTTTACCCAGTTTCAGGAACTCAGTGCACTTCTAATGACACAGAAAATTATCTGCGGAGCATGTATTTTGCACACAAGGACTTTCTTATTGGTCTAATGCACTCTGATTCACAGTTTTCCTCATAGCCTTTTTTGTCAACTTACCCTGCAGCAGCCACTTCTGATATGACTCCTAGTACCAGAAATGCCACAAACTCTGCATCAGGAGCTCCTCTCTCTCTTTGTATCTACGGGACAGTCATTGCACCACAGAGGACATTGAGAGCATTTGGTCACCCATGGCAGTGTTCCATGCTGCTGGCTGGCAGCAACATTCAGAAGGAGCACCCTGGACCTCCCCAAGGACTGTTTCAGCCCAGGAAATCATCTCTGAGGCTTGCAATGAACTCCGATCTTCAGGATACACGCCATTACCGATGAAAGCAGCTCCAGAACCAGTATCTTTCCCTAGAAATGCTTCAAGCACACCTGCTATCTCCCGAACAACACTTGACATCACAGATACTGTCACGGGCCCCAACCTAGCTAGATATGAATCTACTTCATCCTCCTCGACTTCAGAACATAATTTAGCTGGTACATCTGAGCCATTTGGTCCACAGCCTGCAGGTGAGGGCACTAACTTGACCCCATTTAAACTCAGTGATCTGTTCACAAACTTAGGTGAGCCAGCACATCGAAGGAATGCTGTATTTATGAAGTTCATGGGGGACATTGCTACAATCCCTGACAAAAAAACTGTATTGCATAGTATGCTGTGGGACTCTTTAGGGATAGGGGCAACAGAATTATTTGCCTTCATTCATGTGCATGGGGAATCTGTGTATGACTTAAGTTTTAAAAATGAGTACACTTTGGAGAAATTCTGGGAGAAATATGAGCATGTAAAACATCTGCCACTCTTGGCTCCCTTTATGGTCATGCCCCTCATGAAACCAACAGTGAAAATTGTTACCTTACTGTTTCATAGCGAGGGGGTGAGCATAGTGGATGTCCAGTATTGGCTCAGGCAGCGCTGCGATATACTAGAGGTCCCGCGACCTATTTTGGACGAGGACCTAGTATGGACTGGGGGATGGAAAGTAAAGGTACAACTTAAAAACATGGATAAAAGTATCTCTCATTTACCAGGCAGCTTTCACATAGGCAGGGACAGTGGGTTATGTTTTTACCCTGGACAACCAAGGACCCGTCATAAGTGTGGTTCTCACACCCACCTGAGCAGCACTTGCAACAAGCCCAGATGTACTTTGTGCTTATCCTATGGACATGTGAGTTTAGGTTGTCCAAACCCTCTATACTGCAATCTGTGTGATGAGCTGGGGCACTCCTATCACCAGTACCCTTGGGCAGATCATAATAGGCTTGACCGCCCTCCCCAGGACCAGATAGCACTTATAACAGATTCCCAGACTCAGGCCTTACACCGCAGGGAGGCTCCAGCCCCTGCCACTTCTACCCTGGCACAAGAACCTCCTATCCCACAATAGCCTGAACCTACAGCAGGACAAGGGGCCATTCTCAAGTCCCCTGGCACCCCTATAGCAGCAGTATCCCCTTCTGAATCAGTCCTTGCTAGTACCCAGGCTACCATGCCTCCTCCCCCCCAAAGGACTCAGACCACTTTGTGGTAATCCCCACTTCTAAACGGGGTAAAGGCAAATGAAAAGCAGAAGCTTCCACACCAAGAGAACAATTATCATGAGGAATAAATTTCAGGCCTTAGCCAAGAGACGACAATGGGGAAACACAGAAGGGGAAGATGGAGACTTGGATTCTTCTCTAGACTCTTCCTCCCATATGGACTTCTCCTCTGACTCCCAGCCTGATCCCCCCATCAGCAGATGGAGGTAGGACCCATGCTAACATTACCTGACACTAGCTCCTTCAGAATGGCACTGTACTTTCTGGGATGAACCACCACCAAGGACTCCGCTGCTTCACCCTAAATGCATGCAAATCCTATAGAAAACAACTCTCTACAATGCAGTACCTTTCTGACTTACATCACGACATCTATTTTCTCCAGGACACCCGTCTGAAATCTCCTCATGAGCGTTCTCAAATTAAAACTCGTTGGCATCAGGGATCTTCCTTCTGGTCATATGGAGAGGATAGGTGTGATGGCCTAGGTATTTTGTTTGCAAATTTTAATTTCCAAATTTCCCGGTTGGTAGACATAATACCAGGACGAGCCATGCTTGTAGACTGTACATACCAACAACACAAACTCAGGCTCATTAATGTATATGCCCCCCCAGAGAATTGCCTCCAGAACAGACTTATTTAACAAAATACACCATACCTGTATTCCAACCGGCAAATCTATATGGGAGGTGATTTCAACTGTGGTCTTACTCTCTCAGATCAGGGCGGCTCTACCCAAAAACTTTTCGCAGATTCAATTGCCCTGAACAAAATTATTCAGACTGCGGCCCTCATAGATGGACATAATGCTTTACATGGTCCAGGTGCCAAAACCTATCATAGAGGCCCATACGCTACCAGGATAGATTTTCTTTTTGTCTCACGGAATATTTCGGTCACACAGGCAAGAATCATACCCTGTGAGACTTCAGACCATCTGAGGATCTCTCTGGTTTGCTTCCCTTCAGGGAACTCTTTTCCTGGTCAACCCCACTCTAGGTGGAAATTGAATAGTTCATTGTTGACAGACCCAGCCATTTCAATGCATTGCACAGACCTTCTAAGGGCCCAGCTGTCCGTATTGGAAGCATATCATTCCCCTCTACAATGGTGGGAAGACACTAAGAGTGATATCAAGATTTTCTTCCTACATACAGGGAAGAAGAGAACACTGAGTTCATATCTTTGATACCTCACTCTCAGACAAAAACTACAACAGGCTGTATCTCTTTCTTTCACATCCCACATTGACTACTCTCACACAATAAAGTCCATTAAGGAAGAAATGGAACAGTTCCAGTATCACCAAGCACATTCTTTACGGATGGAAGCTCAACATGGGACACAAGGCTCCGGTCCCTCCTTAGATATCTATAAAAGTTGCACTGACATGGTAAATGCAACCCACTTAGAGGAAATTTTTGATCCTGCTTCCAATACCCCCACAATTCCTTGCTGGACATAAAGCGTATTGCCAGCTCTTATCTAGCTATGATGTTTGGCACCACAACTCCTGTGGATAGTATCATACCTTTCCTTTCAGGTATTTCTATTCCTACTCCATCCCAAGATACAGTGAAACATCTCCTTGAACCTATAACACCAGAGGAAACCCAGCAGGCTATAAAATGCCAAAAGAAGCGCACTTCCCCTGGATCCGATGGCCTTACTGCAGAATTATATATACAGTTTATGTTATTTTTTGACCCCTTTCTGATGTTAATATATAATACCATCATAAGCACTAATTCTACTCCTAAAGGATTTTCTGATACTATTATGATTTTATTATTCAAGAAAGGGAACAGAGCCGATATACAGAACTGGAGACCACTAAGTCTGCTAAATGTAGACTATAAAATATTCACTTCCATCTTGCTCAATAGGATGCTCCCTGTTGCTGCTCAGATTATTTCTGAGGTGCAGACTTGTACCCTTCCCGGCAGATCTATCCTTTCCAACCTATCCCTCATTCGAGACATTATTTCAAACAGTACCCCCTCTTCACCTGCCCTGTTACTCTCATTGGACCAAGAAAAGGCTTTTGACCGGGTCAGCCATGTTTATTTGTTTCAGGTTCTTGCACACTACCATGCACACTACCATGTTCCCCAGAAATTCATCTCTTGGCTTAAACTCTTATATAGTACTGCTTGGATACAACTCTATATAAATGGTTCTCCATGCCCCCCTTTTTTAGGCCTTAGAGGAGTGTGACAGGGCTGCCCCTTAAGTCCTCTTGTGTCTATGTGTCTTTGATAAAGGATCTTGCAACCGAAACATGTTAGACGTTTTATGGGAATTGTAAACTATTGTGAAGTGAATAAAATGAATTGGAAAATGTTCGTGAGTCACAGTAAATAATTTTTGGCGTTCCACTTATGGGTTTTTTTGTGTGCTGGAAACTTTTTCATCTATGAGTTCTAAGTAAGTTTCTGCAGCACCTTTGTCCCAGTGCGCACTCAACTTGGATAGAAATACAGGGACTGTAACCAAATATTTTGTCATTGAGGAGGAAGAGGTAGATGCCCAGGAATCAGAGGATATAGTATAACCCATTTCAACTGAGGATACTTTGTCGCTGGTCAAGGACATGGAAGTCATGAACCCAAATTCTGATGAAGTGACTGTTACACTACATCACTTTGACAAAGTCATGAAGCCACTCATCATGGTATCATATAACTTACCTGATGCCTCCACTGACCTGCTCATTTATAAAGTGCAGTACACGGAGGTACTTATGCCACTCCTAGATCCATGCCCTGTATTGCCTATTACTATGCCCAACCTGATCACCAAGGGTTGTGGATACTGTGTGGAAAGGTTTCATGGTAGAAAACTGTTATTAGACATTAGTCATTTGTTTAGATTGGATGTTGATGCTTGCCTTTGCTAACTGGAAAACAATTTTCTAGACAGACTATTAATTGTGTTTGCTTTTCAGATGGATTCTGTGTTTAATTCTAATGTGGATGTCAAGTATTCAGTTGGGAGAGACTGTAACTCCACAACATATAGGGCTTACCTTCTGGTTGTATGGAGCCCATTTTGGACTGCCATAGCCAGATTACTTGCTCCATCTAGCACCATGGTTTCCAAGTCTGCAACAGGGACAAAAGGGGCAGCAGAAGAGGTGTGATAGTTCAGCACCTCCTGTGCCATTCAATGCAGCTCACACTATACAACAAAGGTAGCTACACTGCCACTGACAACCAAGCATGGCCAGTACTCTTAACTGAAACTGGGATTTCCCACTCATTGCCCCACACCAACCAGACATAAACACAACTGCACACACATCAACAAGAGTACAACAAATTGTTTCAGGCTGGGGCCTATTTAAATTGGAAAGAACACAGTTAAGACTACAAACTGTAAGCCATCTTTGTTCCCTCTGACACCTCTCACTAAGGAATGGGGTCAAAGAATATTAGGACACACAATCAAGCTCCAGTATCCTGATCCAGAGACACCAGAAGGCTCTAGGGACTTTGGAGATGTTATTATTCACCCATTAGCTTAATAGTCAATCAGCTACAATATCAAGTGACAGCCAGCCAGACCCTCCTAGCAGACTGACAGAAGGTCTTAGTAAATCAAGAATGTGCTCATGGAAAGACTGAGAAATTTTCTAACACATTCTAAGTCTTGCTGAGACAGTGTAGGAGAGCAGTCATCTGTCAGAGTGAGAAAAGGGTTGCAAAGGGACTTTGAAGGGAGAATTGTGCTTGTACACAGCCACTAAGGAGAAAACTGCAGCCTTTAGTACTGATGGACAGAGACAGTGAAGTTGCAGCTGAGTGCTTCAGCCTGCAAGGGCATGCTGCCCTGCAGCTGAGCCTTGGTATACAGCCTGAGACTTTTTTTCTTTATCAGACGGGTGGGGTCTAAGTGGAGACAGAACAGCAGGGACTAAGATCACCATATTTAACACTCCGACATGTGTGCTGTAAAGGCCTAGGGTCCTCAGAACACCTGAAAGAGTGAGAGACTGATGGAGTGAGAGCCCAGCTGACCTGTACAAGGTGCCAGTGAGAACAAGTGGCAGATGAGAGTTAAGGGATCCATTGGAGGTGCAGCATCAAACCACGGACTGGAATAGGTACATCCAGCCCGGACTGTAGCCAAAGACAGAGGCCTGCCCACCTCAGCATAGTTGAGAGAACTGACTCAGGGCCTATGAGTTCTGCAACACCCATCCTTTATGGTTTGATCTGGCCACTGTTTAAAGAACTAGACCATCCAACCAAAATTTGGGGGGCTTTATTTGAAATTTTAATTGTTGTTTAAGTACACCAAGGCTAGCCAGCCACATACAGTGCTAATGGGCCTACACCAGTTCAACACCTGGGCTTTCCTGGGAGCTCCATAGTACTAGAGGTAATTAACTGTTATCAGTGGAAATTTGGAGTAGAGCCAACAGTACAACAGGGTGTCACGGTGTCATAATGTCGCAAGACATTATGCCACATGGCAAAATTGTGCTGACAATACAGCACAATATTGCCATGCTGCATAAGTCTTTTTTCTGTGGGAGGCTCTGCCCCCACACACCACTCATTACAGGGGGCTGCACCACCCCGGAACCCCCCACTAAAGATTCTCAATTCTGGGGGAGTCCAACTCGGGGAGCACACAAATTGTGAAATAAAATAAAATGTCTGCGACTGGGTTCCTGTGGTATGGCTCAGTCCAGTGAGCCACAGCAGCTGCTCAGCAGAACCCACTCCCAGTAGAGGTCTCTTCCTCTGCCTGGTATTGTGTGAATAGTGCAATACTGTGTACAGTAGTAAATGCAGTATTGCACCATTTGCTGTCATGGACAATGCTGTTTCAGGTTATCTATAATGTCGTATGCCATTAGGCATATGACATTATGACCCAGTAGGCAACTAGGCAGGTGCACTGTGTTCATTGGGAGTGGGCTGCCTTATATTCTGGGCTGTGCCCAGCAGGGCAGCAGAATTTTAACTTCTGAATATTTTATGTGTGATTAAATTCATTCTTTTCCTTAGGACCTCATTCTTGATCCCCCAACTAAACACTTGGTTATGTATTTGCAATTTTGTTTTGTGTGTATATTCTTTGTAGAGTACCAAGAGTTGTAGTATGAGTGGATAAACTGTTGACTGCATTGTGAGGGGCTGTGTGGGTTGTGCCTGTGTCAACCACCGCAGATGTGTATTTTTTCCCAGGAGGCAGTACAAGCATTATATCTGGTTCACTAAATCATTCTCTGGGTGGAGCCACCACACAATTCACATCTGAAATTTAACTCAACATCTTTGGGTAACAAATCTCCATGGAAGTTATCAACTCAAGTCCTTTAACTTTAGCTGAGCCCACAAGGCAATGGTAGTGTACTGTCATCTACAGCAACAGGATACACTCCTAATTCATTAATCCTAACCAAAGCACAGATTTTCATAGTAGCAGATTTCACATTGTCAGTTTCACCACTTGCAAGTCCAATGCATGGCATTTTTGTCAGCAGAGATAAAGGATATGCTGTGCTCATTTCATTAACATCTTGGAGGACAGTCAGAGCTGATTGGGCACATAGAGGATTTAACATAGAAATACAAAGTGGGTGTCAGAGGCACAGATCCTGCTTTCATTCTAATGTTCTCAGCAATAAGGAATGTAGGGAGACAAATAATATTTATGAAATTTAAGCCACATTGTTTCTAAATCCTGTATGCAATTTTGAAAATGTGTGTCAGGATTTTGGAAAATCAGTTTCAGAATAAAGTAGGGTCCCTGATTTTTGTTATAAAACATACAAGGGAGAGGTATTCCAGGATGCTCACTACCTGATGGGTTACCCTGACAGGGTTGTAAAGATAAGGTAGTTTGGAGGAGCAATTTGCTATGAAGCAACCATCAGAGATGCAAAAGAGAGAAACTGAAGGCTCTATTCCTCTGTGCATCAGTAATAGAGACATTATTCATTATTCCACCTAACACAGGACCAGCATTTCATGGCACTGCCATATCATCAGGGTACACGGTGGTTATTCTTCTTCTTCTGATAGTAACACTGACAGATAGAGGACTTTGTTCTCATCCCAGGTGTAAATGTCCAGCCTGATTACTTAGTTTTCCCATCCATCTCTCATGTTTATGACTGTGGGCGGAGCCTACAGCCATCCTGCTTTCACTTGAAAAAAGGTGTTTCCATGGAACACATCTTTTAGGAGTTTTCAGTGTATCCTTCCATTCTGCAAATCTCTATGGTAGTTAAAGAAATACTCCCTTCTTTCTGTTTAATTAGAATGATGGACACAGAACTCCAAGCTGCTTTTCTCTGAGAGAAAATGTGTACACCTTCCAAATAAATCTAAATATCTTTAAAACTATCCAAAGTGCACAAAAACAGCCAGTGTGAATGTTGTTCAAGGCAAAAAAAAAACTTCCTCATGAGGGTAGTCACTAATCTGAATTTTTTATATATTGTAAAATATGGTCTTCCAAACAACCTCGTTTTTTTCTCTCTGAGTGAACACAGTAAGAGTTATGCCAAACTAATGTAAATATATCAGAAAGTATACAAGTTAGCAATATACAACCAACATGAAAGCTGTTCAGGACAAAATGACCTTTCAAATGAGGGTAGTCACTAATCTGAATGCATTAGATTTTTTTTAACTATGACCAACCAAAAGGTGAAAATTGTAATGAAAAATGAAAATTCCGTTTGATGGCCATAGTTTAAAAAAATATTATTACTACAGCTTAATGAATAGGCTCATTTGAAAGGTAATTTTGTCCTGAATAAGTTTCATACTGATGGTTTATGCATAACTCGTATACTTTTAGAGATATTTATATTTGTTTGGCAGAACTCCTATGAGAAATTAAAACTGAGGTAATCAGATGGCCATAGTTTAAAAAATATAATTCTTGCAGCTTAATGAATAGGCTCATTTGAAAGGTCCTGCTGTCCTGAACAACTTTCATACAGGTTTATTGTCTGTAAGTTGTATCCTTTTAGAGATAGTTACATTTGTTTAGCATAACTCCTATTATACTTCTAAACAGCTTCAATTGTGCAAATTACTACACCAAGACAGGATTAGTTCCATCAAATGAAAGCTATCCCAAGGCCAAATTTCACTGTCTTGAAAGTTCACTTCCTGACACAAATTATAAACCAAATGAAGCTTCATTTTAAATCCCTCTGTGTGTGTGTCTGTGCTAGCATTAGTAAATGACAATGATTAAAAACACAAGGAAAAATAAGCATAAAGAGCAGCTGACACCTTCAAGAGAACTTTAACAAAACATAATATTTAGGTAAAGTTCAGCTTGTATTTCACATTAGTTCTTTATTCCTCCTCCCCATTATTTATTGCTGAGGTCATTTGCATGAAAACAGGATTTTTGCTCCAGAAGAGTTCATCTATTTCTGTTGCTGTCTCTCTACCCGAGGTCATAATGCACTGCTTGTAACATCACAGTTACTCTCATGGCAACAGATTGTGATGTCACAACAGAACATTATGACTTGAAGTAGGGAGTAAGCTATAGAGGCAGATTAGCTTTAAAGTAACTGCAAGGGATAAAAATCATGTATTCATGCACATTTTCTTAGTAATAAATAATGAGGTGGAGAAATCTAGAATATATATGGAATACAAGCAGAATTTTACCTAACTATGTTTTTCAAAGTTTTCTTTGTGTCATCAGTAGTTCTTTAAGCAATACATAGTAAATAATGTTAAAAGTCTTATAAATATGAAAACATCTGTTAAGTAAAAAACAGGTTCAAAAATAACCTGCCCTAGTGTAAATTAAGCATTCACCAGCTGTTTCACACAGTGGTGTTAATCAAATTTTACACAGTGTACTGTTCAGATAAATTTTTCTTAAACTCTGTGTACAATAAGTCCATATTACTCATGGATAGTTAAACTTATAATATCTTAAACTTGATATATCTGCAATTCTGTAACAAGTGACAAGTATATGTGTACATTCAAAACCCAAATCTAATACAGACCCCCTTGTAATCGAGATACTGTTATCCTAGTATGTCCATGTATCAACATGTGTCCATATGTACCTAATCTGCTGTTGTATTAAATAACAGTCCTATAAATCTAAAACCAAAACAGAACACAATTGACAGCTTCAGCTTTTATTCAGGCATAGTAAAAATAGGGATACTTTAGAGGTATGAACATAATTTATAAAATTAGAGACATTTCAAACAGCTGCACATAAGTAATCAGTCCCTGACCCCTTTAACTGAAGGGGTTATTTCTAAAATGCACAAATGAGCATGGAGACCACTTTTTTCAGAGCATGTCACCACTGGCAGCAACCACTTTAAGACTACTACTTCCTTCTCCTAATACAATCAGGGGAAAACCAGAAATAGTCTACCAGCACTGAGATCAATACGGTTAAGGCACATCTATCAGAAATTACTGCTTAGAAAAGGATGAGAAAGTGACTGTGATGATGGGCAAATCTGAGACCAGATCTCCAGTTTGTTAATAGTCTCCTCCTGAGTCTGATTTTTACAGTTGTGTGGGCCAAGCTGCACCGATGTTATGCCATCATCAGATTTGTAAAAGAGCATTGTGGAAGCACTTAACTGGACTGCTGTCTGATGTTCTGCCCCAGTGCTCCAGCATAGTTTCCAGTGATTCTTTTTATGCAGCCCTTCCCCTCTGCGAGCTGCATAAACATACCCACTTCCTGGCACACTACTTTTCCTTTCCACAAGTGCAGACATGACGGCCACTGTGTGCAACATGGTGGCACAGAGTTAAACTGTGAATGCATGAGTATCATGCATATGTTTGTAACCCCCACACTACCTTTGGCTAGCTAGCACCTCCTTAAAACAACTATTGACAACTACACGGCATACAATTTTCTTTTGGCAGAACTACACTCTTGGTAGCACCCCTAGTGTTAGAGTGTATACCAGGCTCATTATCTAGAGGATTGGGGGAAGGGTGGGGTACATACTAAAAATGTACCTTTTTATTTACAACCAGGTCCAGGGGAGAGGATACTAGGCATATGCTAGACCTAACTGCTGAGGAGCCCCAATAATGTTCACACTAGAAGCAATAAATGGAATGTCCAAAGCAGTAACTGGGATTTTGCAGTATAACTTTATTTACAGATGTTACTTAAAGCAAGGGAGGTCCCCCAAATGTTTATCATTGCAATACAGGCACACTCTCTTTTGCAGGACACTTTGCTAGGCAGTACTGTTTTCCAAAGAAAACATCTCTATCTCTCGTCCAAGTGTATCTCTGTGGGATGTGCCACACACTTTAAACATTTTCCACACATTTCCATTTCCAAGGTGTATATCTATGGGATGTGCCACACACTTTAAAATCTACTTGGTGCATGGTCATTGGCTAAGGAACACTGGTGCCCATCCACGAACCACTTAGCCCTGTCTGAAACTCCAGATGGCGTTCCTCATCCTTTGCCCCAAACAGCCTCTGCCATTCCTTCAGGGTTACACCAGATGAGTCTCCAATCCCCAATGAATTGTTAAAGACTCCCAACTTTAACTTTAAATTCAGCACAGTTATGTTGAAAGGGGTCCTAACTGGTATGATCTAGCCTTATCTAGGGCACACACATCTCAGACAACTCCCTCAGAGAACAGTCTCAAATTTTGTATTCACAGATTAGTTGTTCCTTCTTTCCAGTCATGCAAAGAACAAAATATGTCTTTCTTTCTGTGGTAGCTGTCAGATTCTACTCATTGTTCTTCCTTAACACAGCTGTGAACTTCAAGAACCTCAGGGGGATTGCCCCTTGGATCCACAAGAACTGCATTCCCTCTCACTCCCCTTGGAGTGAAACTAAAGAGTCCTGCAGACAAACTGAATATTTTACCAAACTAGAATGAGACATACCAGGGATCCCTTTGACAGAGCCACAATGGCAGACCTCCTGCCAGTCTACCTGCCACACTTGATCTTACTGATGAACATTCTAAGCTCCCCAAGAGCAGCTGACTCTAAAATGGTTATGCTGCTGTGAGAGTTCTAAATGACATAATCATCCTTCTTTCAGGCTAGCTGAGTAAACATTTATGTCATTATGTAGAAAGCACCTAATGACCTTCCCACTAGCTGTCTTTTCCTACCTCCCTAAGACTAGTACTAATGGGATTCTAGTAACCTGAGGGGACTGGGTTGTTACACATAGTTATGTCAGAACTGCCATGTTGCGCAAGGCTGACTCTGGGGCAAACTGCACATGTGGGAACATCACACGCATGCAGTACTGTAATAACTGCAATATTACGGCTGACTCCTGTGCAGCGAGAGCACAGCATATTCTGTTCACTGCTCTTGCTGCTCCTAAAAGCTCTCCACAGCCATATTGGCTCTGACCAGACTTTGTTTGTGCTGTTATGGCAGCCAGCCTTGCTATGCTAGTGTTTCCACACCAGAGGTGCAAGAAAGTGGCTTACACCTCTGCTGTAAGGAGAAGTTGAGTAATCAAACAAGACGTTACATTTTACATTACATACTGACACTCAGAGGAATGGATCCTTCAGTTTTTCATTTTCCCTAGTCTTTGTTATCTCTGTTGCTGAAATGAAGTGTAAATTCAGGCTGATTTCGGCTCATGACTTTACATTTTCAAAGAAAGAAAGACAAATGACTGACTGAGGTTCACAGAAAGTGTCTGATAATTTGCCATGGTGATGCAAGACACAGATCTTCCCTGTTATAAATAATAAAACAAAATCAATATCCTGCAATCAGAAGGAGTCTAGCAAAATGTGTGTTAATTTCCCATATTCATATTCTGGAATTGCTAACAGCACTGTTAAACTATGCACACAGTACATAAGGTTTATTTGGGGTGAGGTATTAATGAAAAAAAAAAATAGAACAGGTAAGATGCCGACCTGAATCCTTTTATGATACTTTACAAAACAAACTGCCAATTCTTTTTTTTCAAGCTAAAACAGTATCAGGAAAATACAACAAAACAGATGGAGAAACATCCGTAACACAAGAAAAGCAAAAAAAAACAAAAAACTTTCTGTCCTCAACTAATATGTTCAATGGTAAGACTGTCTGCACAGCCATCTTGTGTCAAAAGGTTGCACGTTTTATTTAAGAAAAATACACCCCCAACATGGCTTAGCAAAACACATTCAGTATGTTCTCACAGTCCGTTTACCCTGCCATAAATTATGAAGTCACTTCAGCAAGCAATCTATCTCCACACACGTAAACCATACCTTTGTACATTTGCAAGATATGCTGAAAAACAAATACCCAGCAGTGGTGATTCACTGCAGTTTATTTTCTACTGTGTTATGAGATCAGCATAACTGAAGTACTGTAACTCAGGCCCTTGGGAGGTGGGGGATCCCAAAATATATGAGGGTGACAGGGTCAGTGTTATTATTCTGCTACTTCAGTGGTAATACATAGGAAGGAAGTAGGCATTAAGGAACTCTTCTGATGCAAACCATAACCTTAATGTTGTTTACCACTTTATATTCCCCACAGGTGTTCAAGGTGCATAACAGTTCTTACTCATCTCCGCTCCATGGCTCCAGGCCAACAGTGTAGGCAGGATGGAAAAAGCTGCACACAGCAGAAGTTCTTACTCCACTGTTCTCCATGGCTCCAGGCCAGCAGTGTAGACAGGATGGAAAAGGCTGCACACAGCAGAAAAAACAAAGCTGCACATTTATTCTTATGCTAAAGAGTGCATTCAGGTTAGACCTGGAACAGCTGGGCTCTCAGTACTTGAATTCTGGTCACATCCTGGTGAAAGATATACAGTCACAATAAAGCAATAGGTAACAGTCACCACACCAGTTTTGGTCATGAATGGATGCTTGCAACTCAGTTAATTAGCCTAACAGATCAATCTATCCAGGCCAAGTCTTGATTTTAGCATCCGAGTAATAAACTAACCATGCAGTAAATTACCCCACCCACCAGGAGTAAACTCAGTTTGTGAGTGGAAATAATCCCAGATAACCTGTTCATACTGTCTGGGATCACAGTAGCACTAGGGGTTCCCAGCTGCACACACAGCATGGCTGCAGTCCTCAGGTGTTGATAAGTTTCCAACTCAATCAGAGTTCCTTCAGAGGCTAAGGCATAATGGCAGGAATCTGGCTACACACTTCAAGGTCCAACCAGGCAGTTGCAGAATTGCTCTTCTCAGGGATTAGCAAATAGAATCTGTGCCCTTGATGGCCGTGTGAGACCTGATACCCTTGATCCAGCTGGACCAGTAAAACATTGCAGCACCACTTCCCCAGGAGCCACTTGACTGTGGCCTCTTGGGGAGAGGTGCATGGCAGAAGGGTCACACCTGACCCCCTGGCTGCACCCCCAGATTTAGAGCACCCACTCTGTGTTAAACTTCTTGATAAAGCCTCATAGAGAGGGAAAGCACCAGGGTGTCAGGCAGGAATTCCTGTTGGTTGCTTTTGTGGCTTCTGAATTTTGTGACTGATCCTATGGGATTTTCAAATAAAACAACTTTTTGACATTGATTTAATAGATTTTTTGTCTTCCTCAAGTGCAAATTACATTCTGTTTTTTGTTGGTTATTTAGAATTTGTCACTCTGGTAAGGGCACTGGGTCACAGCACCTGTAATCTGTCCCCCAATCTGTTTGTTTTTGACTTTCATCAATATGTGGCCTTGAGCAAGTCAATTAACCTCCTCGTACTTACAGTATGTCTGCCTAGCTTTAAACTTGGTAGATGCAGTACCCCACTAAAAACAAGACACTACATCTCAGGGTCTATCCTGTGTAAGTAATTTGTAAAACAAAAAGTACATTTTGTTTTAAATGGATTTGCTGTATTGAGATAGACAAAGTTTCCTTCCAGTATTTTCAAAAATTAGACTTCTATTAAAATGAAAAATGTTAATATTTTTTTGTAATTAGTTTTCTTTCAGAAGCAAAAAAAAGAGTTGTAAAACAGAGCAGGCTGCAGAAACTATGTCAAATACTTTCTAAACATATGTGACAACTGTCACAAACTCACTCAGCAGGTCAGGCCCTCTACTCCCAAAATGCCAACCTCTGAGCGCAGTCTTGTGTACAGTTAACAGAACAAGGTAACCATCTTGTCTGTTTTGTGAGTTCAGATCAACCTTTGGTCTCAAGTCCTGGAGGGATTCAAACTGTGGACCTCTTGTTAGTGTACCCAATGCACAGGCTCAGATAATTCTGTCTTCGGGGGGCCAGATATCTTTGCCTATGGGCACCTAACCAGGTGTACAGAAATGAACCTGTAAAAACTTTAATAAAGACCTCAGATTTAAAACGCTTCTCTTTCCAGTTTGGTATCATCATTCAAGCTTATGCCTAGTGTCTGCTGTAACCATATATACTTTTCTTACAAATGAAAGAAATTCAAAACAGACCAAGTATGCTCTAAAAAGAGTTTTACTAAAATAGATAAAAATATGTAAAACATACAATACGGAACTATTATACCACAAGACATACAAATCTTATAAAAGAACAAGGTTTTAAGAAGTGCAAATTCCTACTACAGTAATTAGATTTGTCTCTCTAAGTACCTGCTTAAAGTGCTCCAAAGATGCTTCTTTGTCAGAGACTAAATTGAAGTGTCTGAAGAAAAACAGAATGAATGTTTAAAAGATGTTTTCCCCCACCTATTTTGCATGAGGTCCCCATGCTCCTCCCCATCAGAATATGTAAAAAAAATATCTATATAAAAACAGGATGTCTTTTTCAAGTATTAAATTCTGCAATCCTCAGCATGTCTCATGTCCCTCAAATGACATTTCTTTGATCTGTTGATCAGTTTCCCCTCTCACACAGACATCAACATTTATGATTCTGCACCAGTTTACTAAACCTGGTTTACTCCTCTTGAAATGTCATAAAAGGGATGATGATTTCCCTTTTAGCAGTTAAAGCTATAATTAACTTAGAAAAGTCTGTAATTAGCTTCTGACCTGCCATGTAACACCTTGTTTCTAAAACCTGTGTGTGTGTGTGATCTCACATGCTGTTTCAGCATTTTCTCATGGCTTTCATCTTTCAGCTGAAACCTGGGGGGGAGCAAGGTCACTCCAAGAGCACCAGATTTCTCAGCATCTCTCATGACAGACAGTCCATAACCCATTTTTATTTTACAAAACATGATGCAGTGATCAGAACCAGCTGTCCAAGCATCACATTCCTCCCCACCTAGACTGAATTTGGGGGCTCTATCCTTTGCATGGGATGAGCTTCAAAAATCAGTTCACTCCTCATAGAACCTAGACAGACCATCTGAGTTCTGATTTTGTTTTCCAGCCCTATGTATGATTTTCAGATCATACCCTTGCAAAGCAAGACTCCATCTTAGCAATCTACCATTGTTTTTCCCCATCTGCTTCAGCCAAACCAGGGGGTTGTGGTCAGTCTGCACCACAAAATGCTGCCCATACAAGTATGGCTCCAGCTTCTTTAGGGCCCACACTATGGCAAGATATTCTTTTTCCACTGTGCAGTATGCCTGCTCCCTGGGAAGTAAATTTTTACTCAGGTAGGCTATTGGGTGATCTGTCCCTTGGCTGGACGTCTGACTCAGTACTGCCCCAATACCCATGTCTGAGGCGTAAGTCTGAACTATAAAGGTTTTGCTATAGTCAGGACTTGTCAAAACAGGAGCACTGCACAGTGCCTCCTTTAATTTGGAAAAGGCTTCCTCATAGGCTGGGCCCCAGGTAATTTTGTTTGGCATCCTTTTCTTTGTCAGGTCAGATGGGGGAGCAGCCAGGGCACTGTAACTGGGTACAAATTTCCTGAAGTACCCTGCTGTCGCTAGAAAACTCCTGACCTGCTTCTGGATTTCTGGTCTGGGCCATGCCTGATCACCTCTATCTTTATTTAGTTAGGACGGAGCTGTCCCCGGCCTACCACATGCCCCAGGCATGCCACCTTCTCAGCTTTGACAGTGAGCCCGGCCCTCTGTAGCTAGTCCAGCACTTCCGTAAGGTGAGACAGGTGTTCCTCCCAGCTGGTACTAAAGATGGCAATGTCATTCAGGTACGCCACGGCATACTCCTCAGCACCATTTAATACCTGGTTCACCAACTTTTGGAAAGTGGCCGGGGCGTTCTTCATTCGGAAAGGCATTACTTTAAACTCAAATAAGCCTATCAGAGTGATGAAGGCCAACCTCTCCCTAGTTCTGTCTGTCAGCTCTACCTGCCAATACCCCTTTGTCAGGTCAATGGTCGTAAGGTAGGTCACCCCTCACAACTTGTCCAGGAGTTCATCCATCCAGAGTATCGGGTGGGTGTCTGACTTTGTGACTGTATTCAGTCCATGATAGTCCACACAGAAATGAATAGAACCATCTGGCTTAGGCACAAGGACTACAGGTGAAGCCCATGGGCTGTGGGATCTCTGGATTACCCCTAAATCCAGCATCTCCTCCACTTCCCTCTTAATGTCCTTTAGGACAGCCTCTGACACCCAATATGCTGTCCACCGTATGGGCGTCTGTGTCCCTGTCTCCACATCGTGCATCACTAAGGGGGTTAGTCCAGGCTTGGCACTAAACAATGGGGCAAAGTCTGCTAAAACCTCCCTTACTTTCAGGATCTGGTCCGGGGCCAGCTGGGGAGACAATTTTACTGCATCCACAGAGGACTCTGACTTACTCTCTTCCACCAAATCCAGAAGGGGGTCTCATTCGTCCATCCCCTCCCCATGACTACACACTGCAAACACCATGTCAGCCCTATTTGCATATGGCTTCATCATGATAACATGGTACATCCTTTCTGTCTGCCTTTGGTCAGGTAACTCCACAATGTAGTTCACATCATTTACCTTCCTAACCACTTTGTATGGTCCTACCCACTCAGCCTGCAGCTTGTCCGTCTGGACCGGAATAAGGACCATGACTTTCTGGCCCACCATGTACGAGCGAGCTCTGGCTCTGCAGTCATACCACACTTTTTGTTTCTGTTGGGCAGCTGCCAGGTTGCTCTGGGCTGTCCCCATAAGCTCCTTCAGCCTTTCTCTAAACCTAAGGATGTAATCCACAATGGGAGTTCCCTGGGTGGCATGTTTGCCTTCCCAGTCTTCCCAGATCAAGTCTAGAGGCCCATGTACCCGACGTCCATATAAGAGTTCGAAGGAGGAAATCCTGTCGACTCTTGGAGCACCTCTCTGTATGCAAACAACAGGTGGGGAAGGTATTTCTCCCAGTCCCTCTCATGCTGTTCAGCAAACGCCCTTAGCATTGACTTTAGGGTACCATTGAAATGTTCCACAAGCCCACTGGCTTGTGGGTGATACGGTGTGGTGCATCTCTTTACTACCCCACACTTCTCCCATAAACATTTCATCAGGTCCAACATGAAGAAACCCCCTCGATTGGTGATTACCTCCTGAGGAAACCCAACACGGGATAAAATCCCAAGTAAGGCATCTGCCACTTTGTCTGTCCTCAGTGAGGATAGGGCGACTGCCTCTGGGTACCGGCTGGCATAATCCACCACAGTCAGGATGAATCTCTTCCCTGAGGAGCTGGGGGTATTTAAAGGCCCCACAATATCCATCCCCACCATCTGGAATGGCTCCTCCATTATGGGCAATGGAATCAGGGTGGCTTGGGTTTTCTTGCCCACCTTCCCTATTCCTTGGCACCGGTGACAAGACCTGCAATACTCCTTTACCTGCTGGGTGAAGTTAGGCCAATAGAAATTCTGGGCTAACCGCTGCATAGTGTGCATGATTCCCAGATGACCAGACAAGGGAATATCATGTGCAATTTTTAGCTATTGCTCACGATACCCCTGGGGAACGACAAGCTGCCTGCCTAGCATCTCTCCCTCAGTCTGTACTGTCTGAGTATACATAAGTCCATTTTCCCAATAAACCTTATGTCTGCCATCACCTCCCTGTGTGCTGCCCAAGTCTGCCCAAGCTCTCAGCTTCTCTAAACTAGGGTCACTTCTCTGAGCAAATGCAAACCCCTCACACATTCTCAAGGCATGGGACAGGTCCCCTTCAGTCACTAAACTAGGGTCCCTAGCACTAGTGTCAGGGCACTCAGGATCACTGTCAATCCCAACCCTCTGACAATGGGTCACCCCTCCCTCTTTGGAGTAACCCTCTGTAGCTGTGTGGTTACTTGCTACTGGGGAAATTTCTACCCCCTTTTCATTAGTCTCCCCATCTGGAGACACAGGCTGGGGAGCCAGTCTCTCAGTGGTTTCCACAATGGCTTTTGTGGGGTTCAGGGGACTACAATTTTCTCTTGCCACTTGGCTACGGGTAACTGCACAAATCATCCCCTGTTTTAGATTGTTGCCCAGGATCACATCCACTGCTAATGTTTTAGCTACAGCCACCTGTTGCACAGTTCCCCCTGTTTCACCCCAGCCTAAGAGAACACTAGCAAGGGGCAATATTTTCACATCACCAGTGAAGTCTTGTACAGTGACGTATTTATTAGGTATAAGCTGACCAGGCTGTAAAAGATCCCCCTTTACCAAGGTCAGGGATGCCCCTGTGTCCCTTAACCCTTGCGTCTGTACACCATTCACCATGACTGGGTGCATGTGTTCCCTCATGTTCACTGGTATGCTTCCAGGGACACACAAACAGCCCACTTCTTTTCTAGCACCCTGTTATGTATTATTTCTTGCCTCTTTGGAACACTGTCTGGCAATATGCCCAGTTTCTTTACACGACCAACATTCATTTCTTCTCTTAGAGAAGTCTTTTCTGTGAAACCTGGGGCTAACTGGTTTTGGTGGAGGCAGTGAGGGTTTTAGCTGCCCTGAAGGCATGCTTTTCCCTTTCTGCTCTGCCATGCCCACCCCATTCACTCTCAGAGCAGGTCTGCTCTTGGCATAGCAGTCCGGAGAGTTCAGCAGCCTCTTGCACTGTTTTTGGATCTCGGTCCTCTAGCCAGGTTTTTAGCTCTGCTGGGCATGCCCAATAAAACTGTTCTAATAAAATCACATTTTCAATTTTATCAACAGAGTTTGCCTCAATTCCTTCCCACCAACGTTTTAAAAATGGATGTTGTTTCGTGGCTAGCTCCTCATAGCTCATATCAGGGCTTCTCCTGAGCTTATGGAATTTAGCTCTGCATGATTCAGCAGTTAATTCAAACTTTTTTAACAGTGCAGCTTTAAGTTTTCTGTAATTATCACTGTCCTCATTGTCCATTTGACCCAATGCATCCCGAGTAGTGGGGATAGCTGGAAGCTCCAGGACTCTGTAGGAATTTTAGCCTGAAAACAAACTTTTTCAAAAGAATTTAAAAAGGCATCCATATCCTCCCCCCCTCTTTAAATTTGGTTATTAATTTGAATTCAATTTGTAACCCAGTCCTGTAGTCCCAGTTAAACCTAAGCCACTTACCTGCTCTGGTGCCGCTGGTCAGAGTCTTATCTTCTCCAGTTCATGTTGCCTCTGGCACTCCTGCTCCTCACGGTCTGCATCTCGGTGTTCTCACTCCCTCTTCTCCTCTGCAGCTTGCTGTTGCTCATGCTCCTCATGGTCTGTGTCTCTCTGTTCTCGCTCTGCCTCTCGCCATTCTCACTCTGTCTCTCATTGTTCCTGCTCTCTCTTCTCCTGGAACTCCAGCTCCATCCTGCACAACTCACTTTTCAGCCTGAGTACCTCTGGATTCAGGATACTGATGACCTTCCCCTGCTGCTGTGGTCCTTCACTGACAGTGGCCCTGTTGCCCTCCTCATCGGATCTGAACACTGCACTGGCAGCTAGCCCTGCCACACTCGAGGTTTGGTCCTTTCCAGTCATGGTCCATGACTCGCTGTTCTGGGTATCTCCTACCATCAGGGCATATATGAGGTTCTGTTTTTTGGCTGTCACCTCAAACAGGACTCCTCTGTCCCCGCACAACTGCTTTAAGTAATATGCAGTGTGCCTGCTGTAGTCGGAAGCCATCTTCTTCTTCCCTCACTACTGCTGCTCTGACTTGCATTTTAGGAAAAAAAAATAAAACAAGTAGGAACTTGACTGTATGCCAAATGATATAGTTCTGTTTCCTTTTTGAAATAAAACTCTGCCTTTTTCTTTCTTTGCAAGTGAGCTTATGGTCTCAAGCTGACACAGAACAATAAAAGCTTGTGATACCAAAATTATCCCACTGCTGCCACCAATCTGTCACAAACCCACTCAGCAAGTCAGGCCCTCTACTCCCAAAGTGCCAAACTCCAAGTGCAGTCTTGTGTACAGTTAGCAGAACAAGGTAACCCTCTTGTCTGTTTTGTGAGTTCAGATCAACCTTTGGTCTCAAGTCCTGGAGGGATTCAAACTGTGGACCTCTTGTTAGTGTACCCAATGCACTGGCTTAGATAATTCTGTCTTCGGAGGGCCAGATATCTTTGCCTATGGGCACCTAACCAGGTGTACAGAAATGAACCCATAAAAACTTTAATAAAGACCTCAGATTTAAAACGCTTCTCTTTCCAGTTTGGTATCACCATTCAAGCTTATGCCTAGTGTCTGCTGTAACCATATATACTTTTCTTACAAATGAAAGAAATTCAAAGACAGACCAAGTATGCTCTAAAAAGTGTTTTACTAAAATAGATAAAAATATGTAAAACATACAATACAGAACTATTATATCACAAGACACACAAATCTTATAAAAGAACAAGGTTTTAAACAGTGCAAATTCCTACTACAGTAGTTAGATTTGTCTCTTTAAATACCTGCTTAATGTGCTCCAAAGATGTTTCTTTGTCAGACTCTAGATAGAAGCGTCTGAAGGAAAACAGAATTAATGTTTAAAAGCTAGTTTTCCCCACCTATTTTGCATGAGGTCACCTAGCTCCTCCCTGTCAGAATATATATAAAAAAATTTATATAAAAACAGAGGGCTGGATATTCAAACTGCACTATTTTAGTGTGCAAGCCCTTGCTGCACAAAATAGTTCGCGAAGGTGTGGCGGCCGATATTCAAAGGAGTTCGCTATTGAGCAACTCCTTTGAATATCACCCCCCAGCCATAGCCACTGTGCATGGCGCAGTGCAACTTGCGCCACTGCAAGTGGTCAGAGTGGAGCATTCAAGTTGCAGTGGCACAAGTACCATTGCGCCATGCGCAAATTTCCGATATTCAAAAGGTGACATGCAAATGGGGCCATAATTCATGCAAGATGCAGGGGGGCCATTTACTTATGTTTATGGCCCCATTTGCATGCCATTAGCATGCAGGTGTGCTGATCCCTGAGGACTTGTGCCTGGTGCCCTGCCAGGCAGCAGCCATTGGGGACCGATGCTCCCTGCAGCCCGATCTTGGGCAAATGTGTAAGAAATCCCCCCACCCCCAACTGGCCCGATGCGGGCAAATGCATAAACATCCCCCTCCCCCTCGGCCCGATTGCAGGCAAAAGCTTAAATAACCCCACCACCAGCCCGATCATGGGCAGCAAAGTGTCCCACCTAGAACATATCCCTGGTGGTCCAGTGGGCGCTAAGCCCGATCGCGGGCTGTAAATGTTCAAACACCCCCAGAATGTATCCCTGGTGGTCCAGTGGACGCTAAGCCTGATCGCGGTCTGTAAATGCTTAAACCCCCAAGACCATATCCCTGGTGATCTAGTGTCCCCCACCCCACCCACCCACAAAGCCCACCACCTCTCCCCTGGCAGCCAGCAGGTGACAGCATCCACCTGCCTGCCACCCGCTGCCCACCGACTGACTGCCTGGTAAGGCTCGCCCATTGGTGCAGAGCAAGGCCAAGGTCGTGCAGCCCATACCGACCTAAGGCAGTCTGGATATGGAATGAATGAATTCACATATCTGGACTGCTCTTGTATTAGTATAGCTGCATGCCCATTGGCTCTTGCCTGCACCAATGGGCATGCAGCTCTACCAGGCAGTCAGTCGGCGGGCAGTGGGTGGCAGACAGGTGGGATGCTGCCACCGCTGGCTGCCGGGGGAGGTGGTGGGGCTTCATGGTGGGTGGAGTGGGGGGACACTAGATCACCAGGGATATGGTCTTGGTTGGGATTTAAGCATTTACAGACTGCAATCAGGCTTAGCGGTCCACTGACCACCAGAGATATGTTCTGGGGTGTTTGAACATTTACAGCCCACGATCGGGCTTAGCGGTCCACTGGACCACCAGGGATATGTTCTGGGGACACTTTGCTGCCCACGATCGGCTGGGGGTTACTTAAGCTTTTGCCCGCCATCAGGCCAGTCAGGAAGTGGGATGTTTATGCATTGCCCAATCGGGCCAGTTGGGGGGATGTTTACATATGCCCACCATCAGGCCAGTCGGGGTGGAGGGATTGTTACACTTTGCCCACGATTGGGCTGCAGGGGGGCACAGGAGAGGGTTATGGGCCAGTCACAGGCAGCTGCTGTGTTGCGCCCTGCAATGCGGCAGCTCACCTGTGGGTGGCCCCGACTTACTCCTTTTTTTTGGCTCAAAGTTGTGCAGGCGAGGTTGGGGGTTGTGCCTGCACAACTCTGCACAGCCCGCTGAATATCGGGCTGTGCAGTTTATGCATGGTTCCTCCCCCTCCAGTTCAGCATGCATTCATTTGCATTGCACTGTTGTTCAGCTTGCCTTGGGGGGGCACAACTGCCTCCTGCTGAATATCGCAGGATGGCGCAATTTTGGACTTGCGCAGACGCAACCCTATTGCACATGGCGCAACCCTTTTGAATATCCCACCCAGGATGTCTTTTTCAAGTATTAAATTCTGCAATCCTCAGCATGACTCATGTCCCTCAGATGACATTTCATTGATCTATTGATCAGTTTCCCGACTCACACAGACATCAGCATTTATGATTCCACACCAGTTTACTAAGCCTGATTTACTCCTCTTGAAACATCATAAAAGGGATGCTGATTTCCCTTTTAGCAGCTAAAGCTATAATTAACTTGGAAAAGTCTGTAAATAGCTCCTGGCCTGCCATGTAACACCTGATATCTAAAACCTGTGTGTGTATGATCTCACATGCTGTTTCAGCATTTTCTCATGGCTTTCATCTTTCAGCTGAAACCTGGGTGGGGGGGGAGCGAGGTCACTCCAAGAGCACCAGATTTCTCAGCATCTCTCATGACAGACAGTCCATAACCCATTTTTATTTTACAAAAAATGATACAGTGATTAGAACTGTGGTAATATCTGTTTTATAGGGGCATCCATATTTTTTTTTCTCTAACCCCCCATTTTCTATATTTTTTTTGCCTTATTTTATTTTGTTTTATATGTTAGATCAGTCTGTTGCAACAGCATGTCTCTTATTTTATTTTAAGACATTATGTATTTAGGTACACTGCCCCTTTAAGGTATATGTGTAGACTGGCCATCTATGCATATATCAGTGTAATGTACTAAAATACATAAAGTTTATGTGTTGCTCTGATAAAATTCATTTATTTCCACCTTTCTTGCTCTCCAGCCTCTTTGGGAACTGTTTAAAATATAAAGTAGAAACAGTGTTCGTTTGTTTTGGACCCCCACAGCGAGAAGGATTACCTTGGGTTTGCTGTGCTGCTGAAGCGAGCAACTAGAGATTTCTTCTGGAAACACTGTTCCTGCTGGAGAGAACTCCAGATACTTATGTTTTCTTTCTTCCCTTTCCACAGAAGGAAGCTGTAATTACTTGCATTCAAGTAGTGAAAACCCTAAATAAAAACTGTTTAAAACCTTAAGTAAAAACTGTTGAAAGCACTAAATCACAGGAGGATTTATTCATTTTGTTTGAAAGCTGTAATGCTAGATTACAGAAGTATAACAGTGTTATAAGCTCTATCTAGTAAAGCTGAATCTTAAAGCTGATACAACTAAAGGGTCTAAAAACACAGACATATATATTCTACAGTTATGTTTATTTCTTCTGCTTTCTTTTTGGTGTGTTTCTTCATTAAAAGAAAGGCATTCTTGATAACATTAAGTTAAATTAAGTTTTAAGAGAAAAGCTAAGTTTAAAAGTGCTCACCAAACCCAGGGTGTAGCTCTAGGGAAGCCATGTTTGCTTTGCCTTTCTTCCTATAGAGACAGCCAGCCTTTCTGTTTCATTATTTATAGTTTGTAAATAAGGGGGCGGGTCTAGATAGTTATGTAATGTTACTTTATAACTCTAGGCAGGATTTTATTTTGTGTGGTTACCAATATGATATTTTAATTAAGCCTAAAAGGGGATTTATGTTGTAAAAAACAAATACAATGTTTATTTAGCTGTGTTTAAGAGTTAGCTTCTAGAAAAGGGGTGGAGCTTCCAAATATCACATGACTTGTATGTATAAAAGGAGTCATTTCTCATTCTGTGATCAGATCTCGACGGGACTAGTGCTCTGCTATCCCATTGATGGAATTACACTAGCTGTTTTCTAGTGTGTTGTTATTTTGTCATTTGGAATTATTTTATTTTTATTCTGTTATTTTTTTTTGGTTGTTCAGTTTGCTTCTTATTTTTGTAAATAAAGACTTATTGCTGGACTTATTCTAGACTCCAGTGTCATCCTTATACCCACACCTTCACAAGAACCATCTGACCAAGCATCACAACAATCTCTCCAGACCCCCTGTGCTGCCTTTACTATGGCCTAGGAGAAGGGGTGGGTGGGCCATAGCCCAGGGAAAACACCTGTGTCTAGGCAAGTCCGAATGGTTACATCTCACCAGGAGTCATCCACTGCAAAAGTTTCTTATCTGGCTGCCACACTCGTCCTATGCACCATTACCAGTGCATTGCCTATACATGTCATGTGTCACCCTGTCAGAACTGCTCGGACCACGTTACATAGTACCCCCACATGGAGAGACCATAGAAACATACATTCTAATTGCAAATAAGAGCCATCTGTCCCACCCAGTCTGCCCATTTTTCCTTAACTACATTCTCTCTGCAGACCCTAATTGAGCTACAGCTTGACCTCCCTCCCTTACCTACCACCATGATTCCCTTGTGCCTATCCCATGCATTCCTCAACCCCACCACTGTTTGTGCCCCCACAATCTCCAATTGAAGGCTGTTCCAGGACTCCACTACTCATTCTGTGAAGAACTGGTTCCTTACATCTCTCCTGAATTGACCCCTTTCAAGCTTCTTAGCATGTCCCCTTGTTCTTAAGGGTATACCCACCTGACAGTGACTTTTTGACAGCGAGGTCCCCTACAGTGACTACAGTGCCACATCATTGTAGGGAACCCGCTAGAACCTGGCACTGTCTGTCGGGGGTCCTGCACCCCCCCAAATCAGCTCTGACTCAGAGTTGATAATCCTAAGTGGGGGTATGAGGGGTGAAGCCCCCAATGTGGGGGATTCATGGTCAAAGCCCCCCCAAAGAAAACACTTAGTGGCATTGGAAACTGGCAGCCAACTGCAAAATGCCATCGACCTGCTGGTTTCGCTGTCGGGGTGTTCGACAAAAATTTTGTTGAACACCCTTCATGGATCCATTCTTGAGCACTTCTCTTCTGAAAAATACTTCTCTCCTGTGTCTCATTTACCCCCTTAAGGTATTTAAAGTTTTCTATCATATCCCCCCTCCCTCCTCTTTTCCAGGTTGTACATATTGCGGTCCTTTAGTCTCTCCTCATTAGGCTTTTGATGTAGACCCTGCACCATTTTAGTTGCCCTCCTCTGGACAGCCTTCTCTATGACTATGTCCTTCTGGAGATGTTGGGTGAAATTCTAGAGGAATGGCGCAAGTCACTGCCAATGGACCCTTCACTTGATTCTAGAAAGGGCAGGGTCCCTGTGGCTAAGTCCTGCGACTTGCAACATGTGGATGGCTATGCCAAATGAAGGGCATAACCTAGGGGCATGTCACAAGTCACACCTTCTGGCAGTATGGTGCAGGTATCCTCCCAACACCTGGAAAGCTCCACGGAGCTGCTCTCTTCCCCCAGTCCGCAAACCCCCCTTGTGGAAAATGCCCCGCAGGGCTGCGGTGACCCCCCCATCCTCAAGCCCCTGACTGCAAGTGCCCCACAGGGCAGCTGTATCCCCCCACCCTGGGCCCCAAACTGTTAATGCCCCAAAGGGCAGCTCTGTCCTTCCCCCCGACCCATTCCCCAACCCCGAGACACAGGTCTCTGCAGTGCCACAATCTGTACAAATAAAAGTATCATGCAAATATCCCTGGTAGTCTAGTGGCCACCCACTTAGCAGTGCCAGTCCACCCCACACCCCTACCCATCCCCAGACAGTGACTGACACAGCCCACCTCTCACCTCCATGGCCAGCCACCGACTGAGTTCCGTAGGAACGCTTGCTGTACAGACACACTCAATGAATGAATGAGTGCTGGGCACATTCTGTGTAGGGGATTGGGGGCTGGGGTGAGAGATGGCCTGTGGGGCACCTACTGTGGTATTCTAGGCATGGGGAGGACACATGGATTGGGTGCTTGTCTGCTGGCAGGTCTACTCAACTCCCAGAGGGCGTACATACAGTTGTGTCAGCTAAATGCTGGTGTAACATACATAGATGGTTCTCCTCTGGGGCTGTTGCAGAATCACAATATTGAGGACTTTGTTGTTGCCCTTTCAGAATAGGGTGCAACTGCTACCATAAACCCCCTAGCACCATGTTGCAGGGGATTTAGGGTGTAAGTGCTGGCATAAGTCCACTTCAGTGCAAGTGGCCTGTGGCATGTCATGAGCCACTTTGTAGAATACCACATGTCGCAACTGCTGGTGTAACTTGCTACTTTTGCCATTTTTTTGGGTGCAAGTCAAGTTACACCACACATATCTCTTCTAGAATTGGGCCCGTTGTCTCCAGAACTGGACACAGTACTCAAGTTGGGGTCATCTATACAAGGGCAATACCCTTTTTCTGCTGGTGATACCCCTCTCTCTGCACCCCAGCATCCCACTAACCCTCCTGACTGATCTGTCACATTGCCTGGCCATCTTTCGGTCATTCAATATGATTACCACCTGGTCTCTTTCCTGCTTGACAGCCCATTTTGTACTCTGTTCCAAGTGCATTAATTTGCACATTTTTACATTGAAACCCAGCTGCCATACCCTTGACCAGTCCTCAAGTTTTCTGAGGTCACTGCTCATCCTTTCCACCACCCCCAGAGTGTTCACCCTGTTGCAGATCTTGGTGTCATCTGCAAAGAAGCAGACCTTGCCTTCCACCAGCTCCCCTTCAGTATCTCATATAAAGACATGAAAGAGGATCAGTGCCAGCACTGATCCCTGAGGTACCCCACTGGTCACCCTCCCTGCCGATAATAAACCCCATTTAGTCTAACATGTTTCAATATAAGAAAAATAGCAGGACAAGAGGGCACAACATGAGATTAGAGGGAGGCCAATTAAGGGGGGATGTGAGGAAATTCTTTTTCACAGAAAGGGTGGTGGATGCATGGGATGGCCTACCGTAGGAAGTGGTGGATATGAATACAGTGCAAGGCTTCAAACAGGCATGGGATAGGCACAAGGAAGCAATAAAGATGAGTATGAAGAGATAGGCCATTGACAGAGTACAGGCCTAAGGCACATTCATAAGGTAGAAAAAATGAGCAGACTGAATGGGCCTTGCGGTTCTTATCTGCCGTCAACTTCTATGTTACCACCCTCTGTCACCTATCCCCTAACCAGTTTCTTACCCAGTTTTCCACCTTTTTACCCATCCTTAAACTGCTCAGCTTGCTTACTAGTCTCCTACAGTATGTGGAATATTGTTGAAAGCCTCACTGAAACCTTAGTAGGTGACATCCAACACTCTTTCCTGATCTAATTTCTTGGTCACCCAGTCAAAGAAATCTGTCAGATTCATTTGACATGATCTCCCTCTGTGAATCCATGCTGTCTCAGGTCTTGTAACCTGTCGGATTCAATGTATTCCACAATCCTTTCCTTCAACAGTCTTTCCATTAATTTTTCCACCACTGTTAGGCTGACTGGCCTGTAATTCCCACCATCTTCCCTACTACCACTTTTGTGAAGTGGGGTTACATCTGTCCTCCTCCAGTCCTCCAGAACCACTCCTGTTTCAAATGATCTGTTAAATAGGATTGTCAGAGGTGCAGTGAAGTACTTCACTGCGCTCCCTCAACACCCTTGGATGCAACCCATCTGGCCCATTGCTTCATCCACCTTCAGATTTGTGATTACCTTCAGGACTCTCTCCTCTGAAAAAGGACTAGTGTCTTCTTCCCCCTTCAAAGCTCCTGTTATTTTTTTGTGGTCCCTCCCCTTCCCCTTCCTCTGTGAATACTGAGCATAAGTATTTGCTTAAAATGTCTGATTTTTCCTTGTCTCTCTCTGTACAGTTTCCCCTCATCTCATTTTGACATTACTATCCATCCCTTAGTTTTTCTCTTTTCATTTATATACCTAAAACATGTATTGCCCCCTTTTCCTACTGCTTGGGCTATTCTCTCTTCAGTTTGTACCTTTGTGCTCCTTATTGCTTTTCCTGCTTCCTTCTGTTTCCCCGATACATCTCCCTATCCTCCTCCTTCTACATCTCCTTGTACTTTCTGAATGCAACCTTTTTAGCTTTACCTTTTCTGACACCTCTTTCGAGAACCATGGAGGTCTCCTTTTCCTCTTGCTTTTGCTCACTTGCTTGATACAGAGGTTTGTTGCCTTCACTATGCCCCCTTTTAGCTTGGCCCACTGTTCCACCACCCCTGTCTGTCATCCTCTCACAAGGCATTCACCATTCTTTATAAAATCTGCCCTACTACAATCCAGGACCCTCACCCATGTGTGGCATGATTCCACAGCTGTCCTTATATTGAACCATACTGTATGGTAATCATTGGCCCCCAGATGACCACCTACCTTGACGTCTGTAACACTGTTCCTGTTCATGAGAACCAGGTCCAGTATTGCCCCATCATGAGTGGGTCACTGATTAGCTGCCTGAGGAATTCCCCCTGCAGTGAACCCAGGATGTCCCTGCGTCTAACTGAAGCCACAGTTAAGAGACTCCAATATACATCCAGCAGATTGAAGTCCCCCACCAGCAGCACCTCCTCTTTTCTGTCATTTTTCAAATGGCTTTCAACAATACCTTATCTAACTCCTCTCCCTGTGCTGGATGTATGTAGATCACACAATTGTGAATAATGATTTCATTCTGTGACTCCAAGGTGACCCACAGCACCTCTGCCCCCCCCAAATTCCCTGTATCTCCATCACTTTTATGCTTTCCTTCACATAAAGCACCATACTCCCTCCTTTCTTTCCCACCCTGTCCTTCCTGAACAGAGTGTAGCCTGGTATGGCCATATCCCTGTCATCATTTTCAGTGCACCATGATGTAGTAATGGCAACAATATCCAGGTCGGCTTCTGCCAAGATAACTTCTGGGTCCAGAATCTTATTTCCTAGACTTTTAACATTCGCACAAATGGCCCTCCATATTTTGTTAGCACTCTACTTGTTACCCCCTCTTCTTTTTTTTGCACCTCTTTCCTTCCACTTTTTAATGTTTCTGTTCCCCTCCCATTACTATCACCCTACTTCCTTTATTCATTTGCATTGGGGGGGGGCTCTTCCCACAGGATCGCCTTACTCTCTACTTCATCCTTGGTGGGAGGGGGCTGGTTTCTGCCTCCCTAATTTTTTCTGCCTCCTTTCATTGCTAGTTTAAATGTTCATCAAAGTACCATTTAAATCATCCACTGAGGTCTGTGGTTCCTCTCCTGGATGGATGCAGGCCATCACCCCTGTACAGGCCCTCATCATTCCAGGTAGATCTCCAGTCCCCAGTGTGGTTCAAGTTTTCAAGTTTATTGTTCGGCTTTTGGCCTTTACAAGAATATTTCAAAACATTTAAAGTACAGGTTCATAAACAGCACCAAATTATATGGTTATATTAAGAGTTTTATGATACATGTAATATCTTGTTACAAGACATCATATAATCAGTAATAGGTTATGTTTATATAACAAACTGTCTCTAAGTACCACTCTAACATGTGCACACTCTCAAGTCCAGTACCAATTAGAATGTAACATAAATTTTAATATGCAAAAAAGTCAGCAAAATTATGATCAGGGCATAAGTAAATGTAATTTTAGGTAGTTATTTTAAAAGTATATTTGATACTGATGTACAGATAAGGGAAACACAACAGTCTGCCATAATGAATGACTAATCTAAACATAAAATTCACTGAAAAAAGGAAATCTCAATCGTACACAAGAACATCTGAAAATGTAAGCTTTTATCCATAAATGCCACAAATGATCTATCTAGGTATACCAGTGTAATATTTAGAAAAAAGAAGTAAGAAATAAGGGGACAGAGGAAGCAACTAACTTTAGCAATCCTGAAACAGAAGTAAACAGGCTTTGGGTGGGTTTGGGTCTGGTTACCTACACCCCAATCCAAGTATCATGCCTGTAATCTCAAAATTCTCAAATCAGAAAACTATTGAATATTGGAGAAAAAAAGTCAATTTACGACAAAGAAGTAAGTCTTCTATGTCCCGGATAGAATATAATTATCTAAATCATTAGTATTTACAATTTCAAAGGTGGCAAAAAGCCAGATAAACTGCATAAAATTGATACATCTCGAGTGTTATACAACACTGGGATTAATTGATCCAAGAGAAGACTAAACTCAGCAAGTACAGGGCTTAACCAATCACCTCTTTTCTTTGAATACAAGGGGAATGTAAATGTGAAATGCTTAAGGTAATCTTCAACCTTCATCCCACATTTACAGTGGGGAGTTTTAATACCAGGTTGTCTCAGTTTGAAATGTATATAATTTGCATAATAGAGTTCCATTTTGAACCTAGTAAGATGTTTCTGATCTAAAGGATTAAATACGCAGGTTAAATAAGGTTTAAGATAATGTACAGTTTTAAGATGCTATTACCATTTGTTATTTTGAAGAGAAGAAACCCAGAGAAAGTCCCAATAAATTGCTGTATCTCTAACCCTTTTCTTTATTTGATTAATAACATCAAAATTTGATCTGTAATAAATTTAATATAATAAATGTCCCAAACCCAGCAGAAATTAGTTATCTTTAATAGTGTTAACCATTGCACAAGTAAAACCTTTCCTCAAATATTCAATTTCTTCTTCCAGACATTGCCAAGGGAGCCTTTCCTCAGGCAATTAGAAAAGATTAAGGAGAAAAATCAGACACCTCTCTGTGACAAGAGTAGAGACTGAGAATTGGCTAAGTTCCAATCTCAAAACCTCTGCAGGACCTGACTGAGGGACACACAATGCATAGTGAAATAGCTTCTTTACTACAATCTCCAATGATTTTATATTTGAGACGGCACAGATTTTAGTTGCATATAGCACACTGTTTTGTTTTTAGCATTAATAACTGTGAGTATACTCTTAACTAGGGCTGGGAGAACGCGGTGAAGTACTTCTGACCCTTATTAAAAAGAACCAGAACATGGTGGAGTTCTAATTTGTTCTGATTAGTTCCGATTATTTATAAATATTTGAATAAATGTGATAAAATGCATAAAAGTGGCCAAAGTTCATCATATTTAACACAGAGGCCCAAAGGAACTCATTTAAAGCATAAGTTGTATAACAATTACAGTAAAACTGCTAAATAAAAGCAATAACTGCTAGCTGCTTCATGGCTGGCCTGAACTGGTGGCATATCCAGCTCAGTCCCATGACATTGAGTGTGCTGGGAGAGAGAGAGAGAGAGAGAGAGAGACAGACAGATGCAAGTACTATTGCACCACAAAGCAATACCAAGCATTGCAGACAGCTAAGATAGTTTTTATTAATGCTGCTGTGTGGGTATTATTTTGATGGATGTTCCAGTCGGAGCAACCCAGGCCAAAGAAATGAATGATCAAAATGAGGAGCAGCAACAGTCCACTCACCCTACCAATGTTAATGATGCAACTGCATCACATGTCTCGGTGCAGTGTGGTATGGTACACTACCTGGTCCAACAGGTGGTAATGCTGTCTACGACTACTTCTACTGATCAACATGCAGTACAAGAAATGAAAGACATAAACTGATCATTTCACCACCCATGCAGCCAGTCGCATCACATCTGTCAAGTGCAGTGCAGTCATAAAACAAAGATTACCACTGCCACATGAAGACATGATGATACACAATTATTTCCTTCCTAGTTCCACAATTGCTACCAACCAGTGCCAAATAATTTAAGTATGTAAAGATTAATGTATAACTATCTCAGCCCAGTTACTGTAAGTGAGATGTAGTGTTGTTACAGCCAGGCTAGCATACCACACATCCACACAAACAAAAGGACCGCACTCTCGAAAAGGCTGTTTATTAATATAAAAGGGTGCTGCCAAACCACCACATCAAGGCAAAAACAGAACTAAAACCCTGACTGATTTCATGCATAGCACGTCATCGGTCAGGGTTTTAGTTCAGTTTTTGCCTTGGCAGCACTCTTATATTAATAAACAGCCTTTTTTTCGAGCAACAAGAGTGCGATCCTTTTGTTTGTGTGGATTTTGAGTTGAATTGCTGCACCTCTGGTGAGTGGAGCTGGAATTCTAGGATTGCTGTAGCATACCACACAGAACACACACACAATAAAAAAATGAATTTACATTTTTCTCTGTGAAGTAATCGCAGCCAAAAAGGGGGGACGTGAAAAATATATTATGCAGACTAAGAGCATTCAATTTCAGGGTTCAGGCTTCTGCTAAGCCATCCATTGTATGAAACTTAAAAAAGTAATACTACAGTACAGTCGGGTTGGAGGTAAAATAATATTTTTTTTAACCAGTTGCTGAGGACAAGAACGTGACAAGTAGTAGTAGTAGTAGTAGTGAGAACAAAAAGTGACAAGTAGTAACAGAAGTGAGGAAGAACAAAAAGTGACAAGTAGTAGTAGACTTGAGGACAAAAAGTGTCAAGTAGTAATATTACTAGACAGCAGTACCCTACCTTTCAGATCAGTGTGGTACCTAATACTACCAAGTAAGTTAGTGACATGAAATGCAGTTGCTTGCTGCATTTGGCCTCTGAACCTACAGGTGTTATTTTTCATGTATTTGTGTTCATGTGATCATTCAAGTAATTCTGGCCTGGCCTTGCCCATCCTTCTGACCTGACTTGTTGCAGTTAATTGCTACTTCATGTAGTAGACCCTATTCTCAAAAGATTTTCACTACAGGCACAAAATAAATTCTTGAAAGTGTTTTTTGGATAGGGCCTGCTCAGACTATTCATTTTATTCAGGCATCATGTTTGAAATTAAAGTAAGGGAATGTTAACTTTCAGAAATATCAAACACTCATATTTTCTGGTGTCAAACAGGATCATGTGTCAGTAATGACGTTACCAGCTGAACTAAACAATCATTCTGAACAGATGCTAGTCGGAGGGCAATTCATGTACTTCATTACAACGTTGTTTGGATTTCCAGTATTTCAAAGGATCCATATTCCAGTTGATATTGGGCTCTGCCAGGTACATTTCGACAATGGTCTGTGCTGAGGCTGTGTTAGATGAAGTAGAGGAAGCAGATGTTACAATTACGTCTTGTTAGTGACTCCAGAAACATGAAGCTGAATCAAGTAATTGTGGGACAGTGCTATGTTTGGATGGTAGTGAAGAAGAAGATCCTGCTCCAGTGGCTGAGGAGGAGAAGGAAGAGGGAGAAAATGCCACAACACTAGAGGATGAGCCACCTGATTCTGTGCTGTGTTGTGAAGAAGATTCTGAATGTGCTGCTGTTGTACTCTGTTCCATGACAGCATGCACCTCGTCCATGATTTCTTGTTTGTTTATCTCAAAAGAAGTGTCATCATCACTCAACAGTTGCTTTGATTTGTATTTTGGGTCCAAGATTGTTGCTTTAATGCAGTACTCAGAATGAAGCATTTTACATAGTTTGTCATCTTCTTCAACCTTTTTGATCATACGCCTCATTAGATCTTGTTGTATTCTGGGGGGCAACCAGCATGTGTCAGCAGCACAGCTGGTACCCTGTGTGATAGGACTGTCTTGGTTCTGTAACTTTTCCTTAATAAGATCCAATCTGAATTGTAAAATTTTTATTAGAGTTATCACCTGGCTCAGAGTTGCTGTGTTTGCACTCACATCTGTGGTGATTTCCTCAAATGGCTGGATGAGTGAAATTAGAAACTCCAGCGTGGCCCACTGTTGTGGAGTAATATAGATGTCTGCATCACCAATTTTATTTTCCAAGGTGTATTGTCTGACAGCTTTCTTTTGTTCCAGCAGTCTTTGGAACATAAGAAAGGTCAAATTCCATTGAGCAGATATGTCTTGGAACAGTCTGTGCAAAGGTAAATTGTGCTCCTGCTGTAGTTTTTTCAAACAAGTGACAGGATTTGCTTGAGTGGCCTGAAGTGAGTGCATATTCTTTAGCAGTGCTAACAAGAGCCTTAATGTCCCAGTCCTCATCAAGAAAACTGTGAAGTATTAAATTTAAGCAATGCACAAAGCAGCAGATGTGAACAAAGCCCACTCCTCCAAAGCGTTCCTTATGGTGGCCCAATTGTCTGCAACTATAAAGCCAACTGACAGTCCCTGTGAAGTGAACCATTTCTGTATTGTTTTTTGGAGCTCTTTATTGATGTTGTATGAGGTATGTTCAGATGGAAAATAAATGATTCTTAGAACAGCAAACTGTGTTTCACTGTCCCCACAAGAATGATCAAAACATGCCCAATGTACAGTGACGGATATGAAGGGTTCAGGCGGACAGTTTGTGCAGATATCTGTTGTGAGATGCACCACCCTCCCAACAGCACTGAACAAAATCGTCTCAGTTTTTTACATACAACATCATAGAGTTCTGGAATCCCTGTTGAGAAGTATTTTCTCTATGGTATGCTATATTGAGGTTCCGGTACTCAAACAGCCACCTGAATCTTACATGTTGAACTATTTCATATGGTAGCAAATCAACAGGTATAATTTCTGAAAATTTCTTGGTTATTGTAACAACAACAGGGTGGGTCGAGGCATATTTGGCTTTACGTTGTTATGTTCTGAGATGGTAAGCTGTCTCCTTGAAGGTGGGGGGCTTTTAAACACATGGTCACTTTCATTAACAGTAGGAGTCTTTTGAATGGGAGGAAGTGGTGGAGGTGTCTCTATAGTGCTGAGTGGGCTGCCACTGCTTTCATCTATCAGAGTTACCCCTTAGTGTAGTGAACTATCATTGTCACTTTCTCTCTGAGTGTCATTACTGGAGTTCTGAGTAATGTGATGACATCTGTCTAGGTGCCTTTTCAATGCTGGAGTTTACAATGCTCCTTTCTTTCTACCCCTGCTGATTGGTCATTTACAAATAGCACACGTTGCCACCAATTCATAAGAAGCACGAATGAAGAAGTATGACCAAACAAAAGATGATAGCTTTTTTCCCAGTAAGGCAATGCACTTCAGTCACCTTTTCAGGGTTTGTTTCCCCCTGTATGCCAATGCCGGTTTGACAATTTGATAGCAAACAATATTACAGTGACAATTTGCTGTTGCTGTTGTAATTCTGACTCAGAGTTGATTATGTTTACTATGCGGGTTGTTGGGGGGCTTGCCCCCACATGTGGGGTTCTGCGGCAAATCCCCCCAAAAGAAAAGTAACTTTCTTTAGATGGCTTTATGCCGACCGGAATTGTGGTCGACATAAATCCATTGCTATAACTTCGGTTGATAATTTTGTTGTCGAACTGGGCTCTACGATGCTGGTTCGACAACAATTTCATCAACCGGCATCACAGTGATGGAATTTATGTCGACTGCAAGTTGCAGTCGACATAAATCCTAAAGGATTCTGGTCACTTTTTCTACTAGGGGGCTTTCCCCCCGAACACCCCATGTGGGGGGCTATGCCCCCCCGCACCCCCATTCTAAATAGAATCCACTCTGAGTTGAATTTGATTCGGGGAGGTGGTGCAGAACCAGAGGCAGTATGCCTGGGTCTCTGGTGCACCAATTAGCAAACTTTTGATGTTGTCAGCATCAACATAGTTCACTGTATTGGTGTCGCTACCGGGGGGGGTATACCGTCGAACCAGCACCATGGATTTGTTTCCCTCCGAATATTTCTTGGGCCTGTTCCTCTTGCAATGTATTGCCACTGTCCTCCTCGGCAACCGAAACATTCCATTCTCTTTCTTCCTCATCTGCAATTTCCTTCCCCTGTAGTAAACCTTGTGATACTCAATCATTCTCTTCATCATCTTCATCTTTATTACCCTCGTCGGGTTCAACCTCAGAAGAATCAGATGACTATGAGGGACTGACAGTAGCATAGTATGCAATTGTACCATACCTTGGGGTGCCTCTGCGGGTGGTACCTACCAACCCTTTGTTTTAACTACATAACCTTTTTTTTTTTTACCTGGACTGAAATGACAGATACATCTTTTTTGGATTCAAGCATTCACTTGGAAGGCAAAACTTTAGACGTAAAAAAGCACTTTTTTGGGTATGATTTTGTTTTTCCTTTGCAGGCTGACTGCTGTCCTTTGCAGTGCCACTGCCTACCTGAGAATGTGGCACATCAACACTTTGATCCACTTTTTCTTATTTCTTATTCTAACCTGTAAAAAGATCCCTCGTACCTAACATCCTCTGATGACTCCCACACCCATGCCTACAGGTCAGGGCCAAATTTGTTGTACACAGCACACCAACAGCAGTCCACCACAACTTCCTTCCAAGTTTAGCTCACTGAGTGACTCCTACTGTTACTGCTCAGAGACCAACTGTATTCAGCAACTGTTACTCAACAGTGTGCCTCTGAATTTAAATTGGTGATGCAGACACATCAGACACATGCACAGTAGCACACTGGAGTGGGTTAATGGTTATAATGCTGTGTCTGTTTAGTTGCAATAAATTAATGAATGAAAACACCTTGTGGCTTTTGCCTTTTCATTCTCTAAGTAAAAAAAAATAATAAAATAGACTGCTATGAGTCACACATTCACACTGTCCTCTGGGCCCCCACAGCCAGCAGCACACGGGCAACAGCCTGTTGGTTTTTTGTCAGGAAAGTATTTTGTTTTATATGTGAACATTACGGTAATTTTGATGGCCCACTGCAGACAGTGCCTGGTCTCTCTGATACCCAGCAGTACCAGTCTGTCACTTTGCCCTCCACAGGGCCACCCCAGCCAACAGCACTGTGCCTGCCCTGCAACAGGGTCATTCTTTGACTCAGAAAAATAATATATTTTTTATGTCCCCCAGCAAGTCTCTCTCTCTCTCTCTCTCTCTCTCTCTCTCTCTCAGAGTCATGAGTGACTCTTCTCATAGAAGTGGATGGAACAACAAGAAATCAAATTTATTTTATTTGTAATAATATATGCCCCCCCAGTAAGTCTCTCTCCTGATGGAACAACAAGCATATACAGAAGATGTATATATTTTATTCGTGATTTCTGTGACTATAGTTGCATTTGGCCCACAGTACTCTCTCTCTCTCTCTCTCTTTCTCCCATGATTACTCTGGATGTAACAAGAATAAAGTCAGACATGTACTTTGCCTGTCTGTCTGCCCTGTACAGTGTAGACTCTGCACAGCCACACCGAGGCCAAGATTGATTTATTTGTGATTTCTGTGACTGTAAAATTTCTCTTTGGCCCCAGTAGTCTTTATCTCTTTCTCCTCTGGATGGCACAAGTCACAGATTTATTTGCCAGCCTGCCCTGTACACACACACACACACACACACACACACACACACACACACACACAGCCACTGTGAGGCCAAGGTGAATTTCTTTATTTGTAATTTATGTGAGTGTGATTTCTGTTTGGCCCCCAGTAGTCCCACTCTCCATCTCTTTCTCCTCTGGATGGAACAAGTAAAGTCAAAGATTTCTTTTACCTGCCTGCCTGACACCCTATACACTACATATACACTAAGGCCAAGAAGATGTATTGTATTTCTTTATTTGTGATTTCTGTGACTGTATTATTTGTGTCCCCCCCCACCCCGTGGCCTCTCTCTGTCAATTTCTTCTCTGGATGGAACAAATAAAGTCAAAGATTTACTGCCAACATGTATATACAGCCACACTGAAACCAAGATTAACTTTATTTGTGATTTCTGTGACTGTAAAATTTGTCTTTGGTCCCCAGTAGTCTCTGTCTCTTTCTTCTAGTCTGGATGGCACAAGTCAAAGATTTATTTTGCCTGCCTGCTCTTGCCCTGTACACCCACAGCTACAGTGAGGCCAAGATGATCTTTATTTGAGATTTCTGTGATGGTAAAAATTTCTCTTTGACTCCCAGTAGTCTATGTCGCTTTCTCCTAGTCTGGCTGGAACAAGTCAAAGATTTATTTTGCCAGCCTGCCCTTGCCCTGTACACACACTGCCACGCTAAGGCCAAGATGAACTTTATTAGTGATTTCTGTGACTGTAAAATTTGTCTTTGGGCCCCAGTAGTCTCTGTCTCTTTCTTCTAGTCTGGATGGTGCAAGTCAAAGATTTATTTTGCTTGCCTGCCATTGCCCTGCACACACACAGCCACAGTGAGGCCAAGATGAACTTTATTTGTGGTTTCTATGATGGTAAAATTTCTCTTTGGCCCCCAGTAGTCTCTGTTTCTTTCTCTTCTGGATGGCACATGTCAAAGATTTATTTTGCCAGCCTGCACTTGCTCTGTACACACACAGCCATACTGAGACCGAGAAGATATATATTTTTTCTTTCTTTTTTTCTTTCTTTGCTCCAATTGGCCCCCACCCACTTTCTCTCTAATTCTGATTCTTCTGCAGTCTTCTCTCCCTTCCTCACCTGATTACTTTCTTTCTACCCCCACCCCGGGAAGTCTCTTTCTCTTTTTTTTTCCTCCTCTGGGAACTGTTGTCACCAGTTGTCACTAAGGCCCACAGCTACTCAAAGTCTTCTGCTCTTTTAAAAAAGTCATCCTCCCCTCTGGATCTCCCAAATTATTAGTGCACTGCTAATGCTCCCAGCGTTGTCTTTCTCTGTGCCTGCTGCACTTCTGGGCCATGTTGCAAACTCATCACAGTTATATACCATGAGTGCATCACATGACTTTTCCCTGCTGGCATCATGTGACTGTTGCCTGATTGGATGCTGCCAGCTGCCTGTGTGTCAGGCAAGCATGCAGATGACATCCCCATGACAATAGTCAACACACTGGGGGAAGCACATGCTCTGCAGCTTACCACAGACCCAGAACTGGACTTCTGCAGTGAAGTCCATATTTATCCAGGTCCATAGTTTTGGGGTTTGATCTGGGGCTTTGGGTTTTGGGCAGAACAGTCAGCCCAGCCCTACCCTAAACTGTACCTTTTTCCCAACCTACCATTAAATCTTTTATATGCATTAAACTCCATTTTTTGTTTTTTTCTACTTATTTTTTATCCACTCCTACTGTCCCTTCCAATCACCACTCCTTCCATCCTGCAAGGAGTGATGACCCCCCAACCTCTGCCAACCAGCTTGATCTGCCCCTAGAGTGCCACATTGCCATTGGGGCCCCTTTTGATGGCCTGGATTACTCCCCCAGGTGGGGTGAGGAGAGGATCCATTTTCCCCCCTTTTTCCCTGCGGCAGCTGCACATTGGGGTCTGCCTCTGGTCAGAAGGTGGTAAGGCCGGCTCCGGAGGACTTCATCCAGGTGACCAGAGGGCATTTTCCTCCAAGTAGTTCCCCCCATTAAACCTACCCTCTGAGATGCCGGCACAGAGAGTCTGTGTGCTGACGCATGCTCCTCTCAAGCGCCTAATGATGTCCCCTTCCCCGGCTCCAGTAGACGGTGCCACCGTGCCCTTTGAGAGTCAGTGCATCCACTGACCCTCTCAGGATGTCAGGTGCTCCAAAGTGCCCCTGGCATCCCACCCCAAAGGAGGAGGAGAGCATCCATTGGGACGCTCCATCCTCCCTCCCCCAGCCGACCCCCGATGACCCGGTTCCCTTCCCGAACCCGGGTCACTGGCATAGTGCGAGGTGTGGCGTCCAGCTCCTCAACTCTCAGTGCCACCGGGCCAGCATTAAACTCCATTTTTAACCTGGCTTAAATTAGTGAAAGATGGCTATTCCAGCAAAAATTATCTGAGAATCTTACTCCCAGGTAATCATAATAATTTTGAGTTTTGATATTTTAAGTTTCCATAAATAACCTTGGAGTCCATCTATTTTTATTGCCAAAAACTACTAATTTGGTTTCACGTATATTGATAATCAAGCTGCTATCCTTGCATAATGCAACAAAATGATTCATTTTCCTTTGTAGGGCAAGTAATGATGTAGAAATCAGTACTATATCATCTGCGTAATATAAACAGCTTACCTTAGTATTTGACACACTTGGCGAATGAAATTCAATAAGATCCAATTGCTCTATTATAGTATTAATATACAGTACAAGTTAAATAAAGTTGGGGCAAGAATACGTCCCTGTTGGACTCTGAGATTAGTTCTGACAATAGATGTTAATCCTCCAGACTGGTTGTACTATACTCTTACCCAGGTGTTTTGATGTAACCTTGTTATAATAACCAGCAGGAAAGGGTCAATATTATAAGCTTGCAATTTCTGCCATAATAATTTATGGTTAATGCTGTCTAAGGCAGACCTGAGATCCCCGAAACAACAATAAAGTTTTGATTTCTTAATATGTGTGTATTTGTAAATAAGATGTAACAAGATATAGTAGTGTTGAATAGTAGATCATCCACTCCTAAAACTATTTTGTGTCTCATTAATAACTGATTTTCATGGATTCATGACTGTAACCACTGCAAAATATATATTTTTTAATATTTATTTATTTGTTAACCGGGTGAGGACACTGGACCAAGTCCCTTTTTCAGGTCTGACCTAGGAACACACAATACACAATACAAATTATGAAACAACACACTCACAAAAAAAATTAACAACAAACATTAGATAATACATTTACAAGCTGAGTTCCCAATAAAAACTGTGTAAACATAATCTTAAAACAAGGAAGATAAGTTACCAAATGAAGTGACACAGGTAGAGTGTTCCAGTATAAATGTGCTGCAATGGAAAAAGCACAAGAGCCAGACCTATGCTTATGTAAAATTGTATATAATAGCAAACCATTGACAGATCAAGTTTAGACAGAACTGAATGGACAGAAAACAAATCAGATAAGGGAAAAAAAGAATTAGAAAAAATTGATTTAAAAATCATACATCCAAAAAATACTCAATTTTGTATTATTTTACAAAATAAATACCTTCTGAGATGAATCAATAGGACTAATGGGTCTATACATGCTAGTATCAGAAGCTTGACCCTTTTTATATACAGTATATATAGGAAAGATGAAACTTCCCTTCCAGCTATCTGGCAGATGTTTTCCTTGGACAAATCTATTAAATGCTACTAAAAAGATAGGAAGCCACCAATCAAGAAATATTTTGTAAATGTCAGATAGAATTTGATGTGGACCCTTAGCTTTGTTAGATGTAACTTGGGACAAAGCTTGCTTAATTTCCTCCCAATATATACAGAAAGGCCTGGGTGAGTAATACAAAAAAATGTCAGATCTCAGTTCACTGACATTAAAATTTCCAATATTTTCTGTATGGGAGAAGTAAAGAGATTGAAAATGTTCCTCCCGTAATTGTGGTGTAATATATGCTTCCACTTCCCTTGAATATTGGTTATAGCCATGGCTAAACAAAGACCAAAATGCTCTAGTGTCTTTGGCAATAACGATTGTTCTTAATTTATTCCACATACTCTTCTGGTATTTTTTCCTTCTCAAGGTCCAATAGTTTCCTATAGTCCTTCCTTGCTCTTTTAAGAGAACTAAGATTTTTCCTGGATTTATGTTTTTTTTTTTTACATTATCTAATGTGTCTATTTAAGTTTAGCTATCCAGCAGGTCTTACTATACCATGTTGAACAGAAATGCTCCCTTGTCATATTGGTTCTAAATAGGATTTGATGTAATTATTAATTTCCAGCCATTTGCTGATCATTTGGTTACTATCTGAAGCTGAAACTATTTTGTTGCATAAAGGTATTAAGGGATCAGTGTAAAACAGTTCTGAAAATAGAGTGATAGCTTAATTTTGCCATTTAATTCTTTTAGAATTGATTATTTGCAGATTACCCACATTACCAGCAAACTGGGCAAAGTTATTGCCCATTCTTGGTGTTTGAAAAGTTACAAGTGATGGCAAATGAGCAGAATCCAGATTGTCCTGGACCTCAAAATCAAGCAGAAATTTTAAAGCATCCAGATTAACCCAGGCTAGATCAATAATAGAAGATCTCATATGCCTCATAAATGTATATTCACCCTCTGGATCACCAGGCAAATAACCATTTACCAGACATAGACTCAATACCCTGATGATTAAGTTTCTTATAGTTGGAATTTCCAACATTACTTACTTTAGGGTTAATTATGTTCAAGCCCTGAAAAAACTCACCGTATGGATTTTCCATCTGGTTATTGACATGGATTCTGACATTAAAGTTGACAATAACAAGGGAAGCATGCTTTTCTTATTTAGTTGTTAAATCATCTAATAATTGACAAAATTGCAACCATATAATAGGTGAATAAATTAAACTAGTTGTAGGGGGGAAATAAACATTTAGAATAATTATTTTATTATTACTGCTGTCCAGTTTGACTGGAAGTATTAATGATAACTGACAATCCAGAACAGTAATTTTGTAGTTTAGGGAAGTCTTAAGATCTGTAGCTATACCAACTTGATTTTTACCATATTGCTTGTTTTTTTTTAATGGCTGGAATAGCAAAAAGTTGTGTATCCAGGGATCAGTGGCAGTGTGATATCATGCCACCATGTTTTCTGTAGACCCAAAATATCAAAGGTAATTAGAAACTCTTTAATTTCATCATCAGCCAGTTTATATGATAAGCCCTCTATATTGCAGAATAGAATAGTTAGCATTCTGAATAATTTATCAGACATTTGAGCAATACTTAAAACAACTAGATTCTTGTCATTGAGAGGTTAGATTTTGAAGTACCAGAAAATTATTGCTAATCACCATTTTTGAATGATCCCTATTTACTAATGTATGTCTGTTTGTAGTCTTCTCTGGTGAACTCTTCTGCAAGCTAGTTCTGGATGCAGCTTGTTTATTAAACCCCATAGTATTTATATCAGTTAGAAGGACACCAAGTCCATCCAATGCTGGGGAGATATCTAACACTGATGCTGCCAATCTAGGGTTCCTTAAAGTAATATCAATCTGTGGACTATCTGTGATCCCACTATGATCCACTCAGTTACATTTCATTTCTAGTCTATTCTAAGGGTATGGGGCAAAAAGGAAGCTATATCATGTTTAATCAGACTAGGTGGCTCATTTCTAGAGACTTTCCAGCCAAAAAGTAAAAGCATTTTACTTTCCCAAGTTTGTGATTGAGCCCCTGTAAATTTAGAAATGACCGCAGAGACCATTCTTGCCCATCTAATATCCTACTCATGGTCCCTGTTTCATATTGCAGATACCTGGCTCTCAAATTGAACTGGAACTTTCTGAGGGGGTAAAATATTAATGTCATTTAATTTAATAAGTGCATCTTGGGACCAAATACAAGGTGCTATACTAAAGGATTTACAGTAAAGCAAAACACACACAGGGAAAATGTACATTAGGTGGATGAGTAATAAAAATGCCATCAGACATAGAAGAGATGTGTAATAGATGACAAATCCATTTTGCCAATTTTTGAGGAGTTTTGTCATGTAATTTATTAATGCCATACATTTCAATTAAAAATCTCTCACTCTATCTCAGTCTGATTGTTATCAAAGCCAAAGAACATAAAAGCATAATTCCCAGGCTTATCAGGAACACCTCCATTGTGAAGAGATTGCTGCTCAGTCTCCCCTTGGATTATAGCATCAGAGAAAAAAGGCCATTGTTCTTTATTTATTTATGCCATAATTGAGTGAGCTGATAAATTCATATGAGGTTGCACTGATTCCATATTACCACCCCCTTCAAAAATCAAATTTGCCAGACTCAGGGAATTTGTCCCTGGATTTAGTGCCCTGTTTTTGTGTTATATTTTTCCTTTTAATTCTTCTAGGATTAGATTTTTTTATTTCATTTTGTATTCTGGCTTGATTTTGAATCTAAAATGATAATAGGATTTTCCTTTGAAAACGGAGAGGGAAGTTTAACCTGAATACCTTTATTTTCTCTAGAGACAGTTGGAGCTACCTGACAGTCTTCAGTAAAGCTCTCAGCAAGTGCCTGAGACTCACTACTAAGTTGTGTTAATAGGGCTTGATTATGAAATACATCTGCTCTAAGGTTAGCTATTTCCTCCTTCAAAGCCCACATATTCTCCAATATTACACATTAGCATAATATGGATTTTTTATAATTTCTTAAATTTGCTTAGACAAAGAAGAGAATGAAACAAAATCTCCCTTATTTGTGAAATGCTCCCTGTCACATTCCACTAAATTCTGAGGTGAAGTTAAGATTGATCTTGCTGGCGATAGCTCTGGAGTTAGTGACAGATTGTTCCTGCCTCCAAGTCCAGATTCTCTTACATCAAGCAAGTTGGCTGGCATCAATTTCTTAAGTCCCTCAATGGTATTACTAAGATCTTGTATTACTGAAGTTAAATTATCTGGATATGAAGATAATTTTACAGTAGTTAATTTCCCCTTCACCTTAGATCCTAGGGATGGGTGAAAAATCTACATGTCTCGTAGAAAGGTAAGACCATGAATCATCTCGGGTGAAAATTCTTGAGGAGAAAAAGTAATTGAGTTTGAGCTGGAGTTTTCTACCAATACTAAAGAGCTATAATCAAGGTCACCATAGAGAGTCCTAAATCAGAAGGTAGTATAGATATTGTTTCCACTTGGGGGGGGAGCTAGGGAAGTTCATTTGGGACCTAACTTTCACCAGATTTTTAGATGTATTAAATGACTACTATGAATTAACAACAGGAGTTGAGAGGGCAGCTGGAATGGGAGTCAGACCTCCCCAGGAAATCTATTATTTTGTCATGGGTTGAGTCTCCTTTAACCAGCCCCTTAACAGTACTTAAAGATTTTAACTTTTTTAGCTTTTTATCCCTTCAAGGTTTACTACTTTGAGAAGAACTAATTATCAAAGGTGGAGAACTGTTTTTTCCACTTCTGGTGCTGACCATTGTGATCTCTAAAGGGTTAGGACAAAAAATAAAACCTATAAATATTGTCTACGGTACTGGTTGGAGTGTCTTTGATTAATTAATTAACCTAAACAAGGAAGGTCAAGTGTATAACAATATACCAAACGTCTTTCTTTTAAAATGCTGTAGTCGCTCTGTTTGTTACAACCAAATGAGCAACACAAAAAGAAGATACTTAGGTCCTCTCTACACAAAAATCTTAAAAGAAATAACAAAATCAGTAACCCATTGTAATGTATCCTGGTGTGTCCTGGTTGATTCAAATTCAAATTCTGACACCTTCAGAATGCAGCCTCTGGAACAGTCCTTATTCTGGTTGATTACTTCCAGAAGTACAGAGGCTCATATCAGTATTCTGTTTATATCCTTTCTGTGTGATTGATGTTAAGATCCTTCATATCACAGCTTATGGGCCAGCACAGCTTTTGTTCTGGGTCGATGTTTCCGAAAATAAGCTTGTCAGGCTCAGCATTTCATTCACATAATGTGACACTGTTGGGGGAAAAATAGATGCTAAGCCATACTACTAAAGCAAAAGACATTTTTCTGACACTAAAATTAACTGTGAGGAAATAGAAATGTGCAGATATAACTGCTTTAGTAATTTTATTTGTTTATGTTAGCCTTATTTATTTAACCTTTAGTTACTGTATATTGCAAAATTCCATCTAAAACAATTAAATACAAATACAGATAAAATCAACTACAGCAAATACTATTGAACTACTTAGTTACTTACTCTCCAATGCTGATAGAACAAACAAAATACAGCCAAAGCAGTACAAGGAGTTGCTGGGTTACAAGGAAACCCCTTCGGTCCAACTCAATCAACTTAGCTTATTCAAAATCACAATACCCTTGCTGCACCTGAAAACCCATCACGGATAAATAAAATTAACAGCCAAATATGATTTACTCAAAAACCCAAGGTTAATTCTGAGGCTTTTTTGAGTAAACACATACCAAAAGAACATTTAAAATAATGCTGGCTGTGTTATTTTTGAAAGGCAAAGGGCAGGATTCACAAAGAAAGCCCCAAATCCCCTAGCTGCGGGAAAAAGGCCTGCAGCACTGCAGAAATGCAGTTGCATGATATTCATAAAGAAATATTGAGCAGGTGTGGAATTTCATAAAATCCCCGCAGCTGTGGAAATTCAGCAGCTGCGGAAATTACGCAGGTACTGAAAATCTGCAACTGCGGATCCGCAGCTGCAGAAATAGCTTAGGAGGAACAGCAACAGCGAACTTAATTAGCTGGAACAGCAGACTTTAACAGGACTGCCAGAGAATGAAGCTGAGAGCACCCACAAAGAGACCAGCAACCAATCCCTCAACTGGGACCACTGCAGCACCACAGGTACCTGCAGTACCATGGCACCACAGTGGCCAACTGTCACTGCTGATCCTCCCTCCTTGGGGTGTTCCTGTTGCCTGCAGGAGTAGCACTCACTGCTGGCTGGTCGGGCACTACTGCCTGTGGGGCTCCGTCATGGGCTGCACTGTGTCTGGTGGTTGTTGCCTGTTGCCATATCATGGCAATGTGTGCTTTGGTTGCTGTTACAGCAGCCACTGTTATACTATCTGGGATGCTATTACCTGTGCCTCACCTCCACCTTAATTGATTCCAATTGCTGGGACACTACTGCAGTTTGCTGAGGGAGAGTTAAACCTCATTCCACTGTGTGTAACATTTTTTCTGCAACTGCAGAAAAAAATGGTTGTGAATAGCCTTTCAGGGGCTGTGCCTTACTTATCTCACATCTTTTTTTCTTCAGGGACTTCTGCAGCTGCACTTTTTTTTCTACAGTCCTTAGTGTTGTTTTCCACAGCTGCGGAGGGTTTTGTGAATAGCTGTCAGTGCAAATTCCCCTTTGTTTCCATAGCTACGGCAGTTTTGGGAACTTAGGGAAGGTTTTGCACCTTCAGAAAGCTTGTGAATCCAGCCCAATATGTCTTGCAAAAGAACTGATGCCACAGTGGCACAGCCTTAGCTGGTGCAAAGTGCCAGAATGGACTAAGCTGCTGCTGTGGCTACTGTGACCCAGGTGGAATGAGGAGAGTTGGTATTTATCCTGACTACTTGATTATTTAATTCATTGATTCCAGTGGAATCTAATAAAATTAAATAGAAGTAGTCAGTATTAAGTAGATCTTATACAATCTATTCAAACTCAATGCATGGGAATACTAACAGAAATATAACAAGTCAGTCAGGATCTGCTACATGTGTCAGCGATTTAGCGATTAACACGCTAATCAGTGACACTCCAGATGAATGTAATTTTAGACACAAGGTAATTTTAACAACAATAAACAACAGTGAATGCTTAATATTAGAAAATAAGAGAAGGTAACAAAACCCGTGGAGAATTTCTGCCTTAAAAGAAATCAGTTCAAATTTGCATAGTGAATTAATTTTTGCTAATTAAAAAGATAAAATAAAATAAATAAAAATAATGATCACTGTCAACCTAAACATATGCCAAAGCACAAATCACAAAAAAAGGCTTTGTCTTTTTAAAGATTCTTAATTTCTTTCTTTTATATTATGAACTCAGAAGAAAGTCCACATTAAAAGACGATATAGAGCAGACCATATACGAGTCATATATAGATACATTGGAGTTGTTTTAGACACATTTGAATATTTATTTGGATTTAGTACATTTAATTGTATAATTATACTCTCCTTTGTTTAAGGAAAAGCTTTCAAAATACTGCTTATGTAGAGTCTTTTTAGTTCTTTGGCAGGTTTGAAGTAATCGGTGAGCTGCATATCATTGCTGCAGGTAGACTTCCAAACTTGAAAACCAGTGGTCCTGTCGTATTTGTTTGAAACCATTCAAGTCTAAAACATTTTAAAAATTTCAGAGGAACACCACCCCACACTCTCCTGACTCCTCTCAACACCATCGGGACGCTCCTTCGTGGAGTGGGGGGGCCAGCTGGACCCACTGACAGAAATTAAATCAAATAAGGCTTCTCTTTGCAGACTACACTGCTCACAAGAAGACATCAACTTAAGGAGATAAGCCAAATGCTGTCCTCCTCCTTCTCCTCTGACTGAGTCTCCTGATTCAACTATGATTTTCCCTATTGTTAGGAATCAGTTACATTAGGTCCTTTTTAATCCAAAGGGGATGAATTTTGACCTTGTTCTGTTTATTGCTTATAGATTGCTGCTGCTGCTTAAAGCACTATCTTTAACAAATTCCACATGTGCTCTATATTACCAGCAAGTCCCCAATGTAGCAGAACCCCTCCTCTGTGCACCATTCCTTCAGTCATGAGTTGAAAGTCCTGGTGCAGAGAACCCTCTGCTCCCCCTGTCATAGACAGGCAGCACCTCAGTGAAAGCTAGCGTGTCACCAGTCTAAGACCCTCCCTAGTTCCCTAAGCTTCCCCTGCATTATTGCAGCCCCATCCTTAGTCAGGTAATTTGTCCCCAGGTGGACACTGACATCCAGCTCCACCATCCTTCCCACTACCCTAGTGATTCCCTAGGATAAGTTTTGCATCCTGTTCTGCCCCCTTCCTATTCCTAAATCTATCTCCCTGACAACTGTCCCCAAACAGAATTTGCTTCCTCCACCTCTGGGGTTCTCTCCCACCCTCCTTGGGGTCTCCACTATGGAGGGCTCCCACATCTTCTCTGGCCACCACCACAAGTGCCCCTTCTTGGCAGTCTCACTTTGCCAGAGTGGCATAGACATTTTTTAGTGGTAACAGTTAAGGACTGTTCCTCCAATACACCCCCCCACACAGAATTTCAGAGCACACCATCCCCACCTTTTCCAAGTCCACCATAGTCCAGCAGCTCCTTCTTCCAGGCATCCTCTGACATAGCAGTGTCAGACCTGGTGGCCCCTGGGTTAGGGAGAAGGTCCCCCAAATCCTAGCCAACTCATCCTGGAGTCTAGTGAACTCCTACCTAAACCCAGAGAGGTGCATGTAAATGGGGCAGCACCACAGTCTCCAGAAGGTCTCTCTGAAACTGCTACTCCACAGTCACTGCACTACATCACTCCCAGCATTTCTAATTGCTACTCTCTTTGTGCTACTTGGAATTTTCTTCCCCTCTGTTGTTTGTTATACCCCTTTGTACATCTACCCTAGATGGAGTGTTGCTGCTATTCCTAGTTTTGGCCTATCACTTTTCTTTCACTCATCCCTTTCATACTCTTTACCCCTAATAGGGTGTTATTAGTGTTTCCTCCTTTTGTTGTTTGTTATTTTCCTTAAACACCTAGCATGTCCCCAGCTCGGAGTGCAACAAAAAGAGTGAACAGATGCCTTTCCTTAGTCAACTGGCAGATTTCCCCCCACTCTCCGCTTCCTTCTGCTGATGCCTGCTGGTGCCTAAGATACCAGTCTTACACCTGCTCCACTCCTTCTTTGCTCCACTCACTGACTGGGACATGAATGTAAGTACCCCTTTTTGGGTGTGTACTATATAGTCTTCTCCTACCCTTTGCCCTTTTATGTCCTGGGGACATGGCCTGCCTGCTGGCCAGACAGAGCCTTGGGTCCCAGGAGGGGATTTAAGAGAGGAGTTTTGGCACCTGAGGAGGCTGATAGGAAAAAAGAAGGCAGATGTTGTAGCCTGGGTGGGTTGTCTTGCCCCAGCCCAGTCCGTGTTTCAGCAGGTGGTGAGTCATAGTTCATACAGGTAGTCAAGAAGTGGTGGGCAGTGATAACCATGGCAGCAGGTGCAGCATGTACGGTACCCCGTTGCACATTTTTGGGAGCTGCAGCCCGGTGGGGGGGGTAAGGTGGTCCCACCTTGTGCACTGAGGCACTGGAGTGGGCCAGCTTCGGGGTCCGTGTATGGGATGCTGCTGATGGGGTGGTGTGATGGTGGTAGTGTGCATCATGGGGCATGCGGTGGTGGCAGCCCCTAGCCCCTTTCCAGTGTGGCACTACACAAGTCACAGGGCATTGGACCTGCTTTGCAGTGCTGAGAGACTGATACATCTTTGGGATCACCTTGGCCAGTTGGATTCCTTGCAGATGCTCAGAGCTCAGTTGGGGGCCTGTGAAGTGGAGTCAGATGGTAAATAGACCAGAGTGAGAAGACTTAGGTGAGCCACATTAAGTTGAAAGTGAGAGCGGAGCCTGGTGTAATGGGTAGTGTTAAAGGAATAACAATGAAGTGCTGCTGCCATCATTTGGAGCTTGTTCCAGCTCTGTAGGACTCTAGAAAGATTTGAATACCTGGTTGCAAGTGTGAGCTGTGGCCCTGTGCCACTGTAGTACTGTTGCTGCTTTCTGAACTTTGCCGTGCCCCCTGCTCCATGGGGTAGCCACTTGTGATTTATTTTTCAGCATTAAATTAATTTGAAAGATTCTCGGTGTGGACCATGGCTTCTCTTATGAACTTGTGCAGTGTGCTATAACCCTAATTTCCCCCTCTGTAGCATGCTGGACCCAAAGAAGCTGTACCCCCTCTACTGGAGTGATCATCTGGCACCTAGTCAACACTCAGGTAAAATTATTAACTTATTTTATTCTCCTGGATTGTGTTCTGCAATGGAAAGAGCCCCTCCCCCTTGGACTGTTACCATTACACCCCTAGACATATGGGAGAGGGGCCTTTACAAGAATGTGTGGGACACCTTGGCAGTGGCTGCATTTATGCAGAACATGCCCCCTTCCTGGGGGCATGTTATTGGCTGTAGGAGGTCATGTGATGTCCTATGACTCCTCCATCCCAGCCAATGCTCTTCCTGGTCTGGGATCCCACCATCCTGACCTCTCCAAACTGAGTTGCAGTGCTTTTTTGGTTTAAAGTACAGCTTTCTGAGCCATCAGTCACTCTACCTTGCTGGTTCCTGCACCATTCACAGTCCATTTCTTTTTCTGCTTGGTCTCTACTGTGTTGCCTCCATTACCTGCAGCAAGTGCCCCTTAGTAACATTCTTCAACCCTTGAAGGGCACCAGGGACCTCCAGTGTAATGGCTCTTTGGAAACCCCTCTGGGTGTTCAAAAATATACTTGATTTACATGTACTATATACAGATCTCAGCAAGAGAACTTAGGAAAATATTAACTTAAAACTTAGCAGCAAATATATTTTTGGCATACAGTATGTGAATTCTGTTTAATGTTACTCCCCTTCTTTGCATATCTGCAGCAATGGCTTGGGACACAGGGCACCACATTTGAGGCAGAACTTGCTTGCAACAAACCAATAATTTATTTACAAGGTGCAGTGCAAAATAGTAATTAATGTGACAGGATTTTGCATCCGGAACCCCAGCTGCAACCATGCCAAGGGCCTATATGAATCAGTATGAAAATGTCCCAAGCAGTAAGCATTGGGAACTGGTAGCAGCAATCTAACTTATTTAAACATAAATACCTTTCTCATCCTGCCCCCTTGCAGCTGTGAAGGAAGTCCAGAGCTGCCACACAATGTACCCCCATCCCATCAACTCAGGTAGGCACAGTGATACAGGCTCTCTCAATACAGGGTGAGGGGTATACTGTCCTAACTAGCACAGATGGCACCTGGATTATGGTACCACGGTAATGAAGTAGAACAAATGGCTTGCTGCACCTTACCCCTTCAAAGGTTGGGCACAGATATGAGGCTTAGCACTGCTCACTGCATCTCACCCCTTCATCAGGTCTCAATGTCATGGTTCCACCTGGCCTTGTGCAGATTCTCCGGTTTGTTCAGTTTAGCTTCTGCTCCTCCACACAGGAGCCAGGCTTGACAGGAAACTATAAAGTACTGTCTGATACACAGGACATAAGGGTGAAAAAATCTTCCTTGAGGGTGGACCACCAACAGCCCCTAGCTGTCCCCAACCTCAGACCCCGGTTGGGATTTGAGCCTCCAGAGAATAGATCTGTGGAACTGAGTAGAGGATGTAATCAGCACAAGGGCAGTGCCCTGTTGCGGGGGCCAGAAATTGCAATCACAGGAAAGGTTTTCATTTCTGAACAGGCTAAACAATTAACGCTTTGGTGCAAATGATTATGGAATGATAAGCCACGTAGTAACCCCTATTTTAATAGCTGGATTACACACAGACTAACTTTCACGGTTGGTTAGTTGGTCATCAACCTAGATTCAGGTCAGGACAGTAAGTTTTAAAAATAATGCCTCGCACAGAACAAAATAGAACTGCAAATTTTATGTTTGCAGTCTTTGGATTTTACATAGAAACATAAACTTTGTCAGCAGATAAGGACTGCTTGGTCCACCCAGTCTGCCCATTGTTTTTCCCTGCCTATACTGACACTGCAGATCCTACCTGATCTCCAGCTACTCCCTCCACCCCCCACTGCTTTCTTACCAAGATTCCTGTGTGCCTATGCCATGTACGCTTGAAACCCAACACTGTTTTTGACCCTATACCACCTCTGCTGGAAGGCTGTTCCAGACATCCACCATTCTTTAAGTGAAGAAGTACTTCCTCACATCCTTACTAAAATGTTAACCATTACAAACTGCTTTCAGGCAGCATTTGCATATTTTGATTATAATTTATAACTGCTTGAATACAAATTACACCTGAGGAAGAATGGCTTGAATGGTGACACTATTGAGCTGATAGAGTGAGATTTGTATTCTTTTGCTTGGAATTTCTTTGCAGCTTCATTGTGCAACACAAGTTAAAGCAGCAGTGCTTGTTAATAAACATAGGCATTTTTCAGTAATAATGATTGCCTTGCAAAAATATCAAGATACATATTTTTCTTTTCATTTTCTTTCCTTCCTGAACCAAGATATGGGGTCTTAAAGTTTTTAAAGTTGCCATGCCCTTTGCCACACCCTTGCCACACCCATGCCACACCCGCCATAAAAAAAAAAATATTTTGTGCTGCTTATTATCAGAAACTTGCAGAAGAATCATCCTAATGTAACTACAGTATGACTCTAGCATGCACATTCAACAAGTAACACCAGGGGAAGAGATTTTAAAAAAATGGTGAATGACAGCCATCTTTAATGACTTGAGTCATTAATTCAAGATCAGCTGTAAAAAAAGTCTTATCACACCTGAGAAAGCAAAAAAAAAAATACACTGTGCATGAATCTTAGGTTGTCAGAATTATATTTATACTAAAAAACTATATGATGAATTTTTTCACTGACTAACAAATACTACAACCTGCCAAAGCTTAACTTCTCTCTGCTTTATTGCTGTACTCTTTGAATCTCCATTTGTACTGCAAATGGGCACACAATTCTCTCCTCTACCTCACCCTCTCCTGCACTGTAAGGTGTTTTGGATAAAGTCTGTTTGAAAACACAACACTGCATTAAACTGTTTACTTACTAACATGGATGCACTTCAGATCCATGTTTGCTGTGACCATCGTGGAATGCACCGTATCGATGGGAATAAACGTTCTACCAAGTTAACACTGCAGACTTCACTGGTGCAGACACACTATACCATATTTAAATAAGGTTTCTTCAACAGTCTGAGCGGTCAAGCTCTGTGAGGTTTAAATGGTTTATAAAGCAGTTTTTATAAACAAACTACCAGTGTGGACAGAGCATTCAAACTGTCTTTAGGATATAAGCCATTGGGTAATATGTGAAAAGCATCTGAATCAGAAGATATCTGACAGAATTTTCAAAAGTCATAAAAAGGATGCAACTCTTAGTTACATCAATGTCAGGAGCTACCCTGGTACGTCTACACACCATGTTCTGTCTTGCTGGAATTATATTCACTGGCTGGACTTTTATGCCACATTTCATGCTAGTTTATAGACGATTACATCCACTTTGGATTAAAGATGTTAGACACAGATGTAAAGAATACACCAGGTTACATGCAGTTAGAATATTGTGTCCAGGCACATTTATACCTGAACATTGCAAACTGGGCATAACTAAGTCAGAGTTCTGAAAATAGGATACAGCTATATCTAGCTTTGAAAACAGGACACAGGGGCAATTTGCTCTTATGTCCAGATCTGTGCACAATACAAAATTGCATCTAGACATAGGCTTTGAAAATCCCTCTCACTGTATTTATGTACAAAAAATTGTAATGAACATTGAAAAATGTGCATTAAAAACTGCCTTGAACTTCAGAGGCACGCTCCTAGAACTCTGAGACCCTTTAAACTACGTGGAACATCTATCCTACTATGTAGAAGAACATCAAAAGATTTTACATGGTTGTTGAGAAAAATACACTGATGAAAGCCTGCCTTGTACTGTTCTTTCTAGTTGCAGGATGTGCCATTTTCAGCACTAATCTTCAGTTATGTCTTACCTGTAATTTGTCAAAGTAGAAAGAAAAACACAAAAATGCAATGCAGTGGACTCATTCACTTCAGTACACTGCTGCTTCCTATACATGACACCCTCACATTACAATGGGCAGATTACTGTATGCTCAGCTCTAGGGCAGAAAGGGTTCAGTGCCTGAAATCCTGCCAGAAATGGATTGTTTGTAGTGATGTAGGTGGGTGCAGCATCAACAGCTCTACAGCAAAAACAAAAACAAATAAAATAAATACATAATTCCTGCATGTTTTTGCTTGCTTGCACATGGACTACTAGCAACATTTTAGAACTACCAATACGTAGTAGAGCAAGCAATAATGAGCAAGATTTTGGTTAATATTTGTGGAAATCGGCAGAAGGTCTGGGTGCTGTTGGGCTTTTACTATAACAACTCCACCCCCACACCATATACAGGCTGATACTATTTTAAAAATACTGTATAGTCCAAAACTGAAATAAGCCCAAACGGATTAAGATGGAATGGAATCTGTCCTCCAGTAGTTGAATAGATCAACAACAGCTCCAATTTCTGTCAAATAAATCAAATCCTCAGATTTATCTGCACTCTTCAGTGAATTTTGTTTGCAATATGGTTTCTATCATCTCAGAAACATCAGTCAGATTCGTTCCCTTGTCCCCCCGGGGACCTGCTTTTGCTAGTGAAAGCCTTTGTTACATCCCGTCTTGACTGCTGTAATGCCCTGTACTGTACCTCGGGATCAGTAGAGGTGCAGTACATCACCTGCTGCTGGTGCAGAATGCTGCTGCAAGATTGTTAACTGGTCTTCTGAAATCTAGCCATATCAATGCTGCTCTGTGAGATCTGCACCAGGTGCTGGAGAAATGGCACATCTCCTATAAGACTAGGCTATTAACCTATAAGGCCCTACACAGCCTGGGTCCTGGTTAGCTGCGTGATCTCCTGATCCATACTGTCCTGCATGCCCCCTGCATGAGGGCCTCCTGAGAATCCCCCAAACCCATCTAAAAACATCTGGGGACATGGCCTTTGAGGCATCTGGCACTATTTTCTGGAGTTCTTTACCAAAGGCTCTGAGGGAGGCTTTATCAGTTGACATATTTAAAAAGAATCTCAAAACCTACCTCTTCACCTAGGCTTTTAGTTCTTCTCTAGATTTCGATTTTAGTTAATTTCATAACCTCTTTTCTCTTCATAGCGAAATTTTTTTATGTAATTTTATGCTAGATTTTATGAGGTAGTTAGCTGATCTTAGTTTATTTTCCATTAGGTGCTTGCCTGTGTTTTATTTGTTCTATTTGTATGTAATGGCACTCTGGGCCTCCGGGAAAGACCACTAACACCAAATAAAGCTACTACTACTACTAGTTTATTAATTTCTTTATACTTCATTCAGAATTACATTCCAGTCCAGGATTACATTTCAAAGATAGATGTCCCTGATTTTTATTTATTTGTAATTTTTGACAAGGAAAGGCACACTAAGCAGTGACAGCTTGTTTCCATGTGATTCCTGGGGAGTGGGTTACATGGACCTGTTGTATTGACAGGGAGAATGGTGACCATGACACCAGGTAAACTCCAATACTCTTCTTCGATAAAAGCCATGAGATCTTGAACTTTCACCTGGTCAGCGACAAGGGATAGGCAGAAGAGACCACATTTTGACATTTCATCAGCACCTCAACTACAGTGTCAGTTATGGGTATTACTCCAAGTACCTGGTGTGAGGCTAGAACCCATGACCTTCCGGCCACAGAGGTGGGCATGCTACTTACTGAGTCACAGACACTACACTGATTTACACAGAGCTCCTATAATTTACCTTTCATTATAAGGAAAACAGTACAATATAAAAATAAACAGGGTGCCCAGTTCCAAAGCAAATACCAATTCAAACATATCAAATACATTAAATACCATTCAGAAGTGCCTATACTTAAACAAGCATTTGTCAATGCCGAATGTTTGTTTGCTGGCATTAGCAGTGGAAGTGCAGGAGTTAGACAGATGCAGTATTTCAATGGCAGTGAAGTACTGAACTGACTCCAACTCCGCCCCCACCCTGCAGAGATGGACAGGCATTGGGGTGTGCCTTTGGGTCATTGCCCATGATGGTCATGGCATTTCACCTCACCCTACCTTGCAGACACTGACAAGTGTCGAGGTGTGCCTTGGAGTGTTTGGGCTTTATGTTCACCTCATTCCATAAGGAAGCATGCTGAAATGAGTGTAGTATAGGAGAATGGGGTGAACTCTGGGGCCAGGGGGTCCAAGGTGCACCTCAATGCCTGTCACTGGCTGCAGGATGGGGGTGGAATGGCATGAGTATTACTGTTGACAATCCCAAGTCACACCCCTAATGCCTGTCAGTCCCTACAGGGTAGGGCGTTATGGTCAAAAACCCTAATGCCCTGGGCGTTTCTTGGTATTTTTACTCCAATTTTTCAACATGGGCTTTCTGTGACCCCTCCGCATGAACAATGACACTATCAGTTTGTTAGCCGAAAGGTGATTTTGCACAGCGGCTGTGCCATTTGGTGCTACAGGTGCGAAAACACATTTCAAACAGGATGTGAACAGTGACAGCTGTACTGTTCATGAGGAGATGTAAAAAATGGTAATGTTGAAAACTTGGAGTGAAAATATAAAAAAAACTGGTGAAGTCACAAGCATGTGTAGAAACTGCACAACGAATACCCGTAATGTAATTAGTCTAGGGATTTTTTACAGATTTTCAACACAGGCATTTTGGGAGCTCCGCTCATGAACAGTGCTACTGTGATTTTCTTAATCTGTCCTGAACACTGATTTCCCACAGCAACTGCGCGATTCTGTGCCAGAAGTGTGAAAACACCTTTTGGCCAGGGTGTGGAAAATGACAGCTGTACTGTTCATAAGGAGGTGTGGAAAAATGACAATGTTGAAAATCTGGACTGAAAATATTACAAATTCGTGAACTTATGAGGGTGCGTGGAAACTGCGCAATGCTCCATACGGAGGTGTGGTAAAATGGCAATGTTAAATATCTGGAGTGAAAATAGTAAAAATTCTCAAAGTTACGAGTATGTGTAGGAAATGCTCAACGCATGCTCGTAACACAGTCATTTTGGGGAATTTTTCCACCAAATTAGCAGCATAGGCTTTTTGGTAGCCCACCTCATGAACAGTGACACTGTTGTTTCATTACTCTGTCCCAAAAGGTGATTCTGTGCAGTGACCACAAAATCACCTTTCAGGACTGAATAACCAAATGACAGTCACTGAATTCATGAATGACCGAGATATGCACCAAAGTTGAAAAAAACATATTTATGCCATTATACAGCTTACCGGCATTTCTTCAGTTCGCGGTCAGCTTTGAAGAGTGCAGACGTGTTCCCGCTCCACCAAAGATCATTGTGCGGCCTCCAGAGGTAAGTATGGGTGAGGGGGGTGTGGGAGAGGGGTACGCAGAGGGTTGGCATGGTTGTGGGAGGGGCAAGAGAGCCAACAAGGACCGTTTTTTTTTTGTTACACGCTTTTTTTTTAATTATACGTGGACAATGTGGGACTTTTGCCACGCTGGAATGGGCTCCCAGGATGTCACCTGGAAGTTTTGGGGGGCAGTGGAGTCAACGGGGCATTGGCACTCCCGTTGGCCACAGTGTGGGGGGGACACATGAGGATGCTGGACTTCTGCCAAGCTGGGGTGGGCTCCCAGTGTGGCACCTGGAAGTTTGTTTTCTGGGGGGGGGGCACTGAAGCTGATGGGGATTGGGCACCCCCTTTGGACATACAATGTGCTTGGGGGGAATGTGCATGAGCTGAGGGGGATTGGGCACCCCCTTGGCACACAACAAAGGGGGGGCGTGTGCATACAACCACCGCTATAATCAGCAATGGTGACGTGGAGGCATTTTTGCCTACTGCTGATGGCAGGGCAGCATGCAAATTGCCTACACATTACCACCACTGATTGTAGCAGTCGTTTGCTTTCAACTGTATGCCACTGCAATCTGAACTGCTGTCATAGACAGCTGGGACATTCATTGGTGCGGTGTGGCCATGCCTGCAAAAATGCTGAGGGCATTGGAAGCGGGGGTGCCACACCTACAAAAACTCGTATGGTGGCACTATGTTTCTTGCACATGTGTGCAAGCAAACATAAAAAACAAACTCTTGTTTCTCACAACCTGTACTTCTGTTTCTGTGAACCTCCTTTGCTCTTAGACAAGCTTGCCAACCACTGGTGCACAACAGCTGAGAGCAGTTATCTTGTTACTTTTTAAAGTACACCTTGAGGTGCCACTTTACAATTAGATTTGAGGATGGCATTTTTTTTCTGGTTTCTAATCTCAGTGTTCTAGTAAAGGTATCCCACACAGTAACTAGTGTACATCAGTTTTGCACGTAGGCAGTACCGAACAACATAACCAAGAACTGGACTTAGTAAATGTTTTAACTTTGGGAATTTGCTAGACTGCAGTTGTAAGAAAGGAACAACGACATTGGTTATACCATATATTATTTAGCTCCTGAATTTTTTAATCACTCTTATTTAATACAACATAGGATTCTGGGGAACCTCATTCTTTTTCATTCAATGTTTGAAGGTGGCCAGGAGGGCAAACAGGATGTTGGGCTGCAACAAAATTAACTCAGCAGCAGCAGTGAAAGGACATGATAATGTCTCTTTACGATGCACTTCTCTACTCTTCTCAATCTTCTCTCCAATCTCTCTAATGGCACCAAAACTCCCTTTTTATACCCCTAGGAATGGAGCTCCCCCTACCAGCAGCAAGCAGTCCTACATCCCAAACCTACTGGCACTACTGCTATCACTGCCCTACTACAAAATGTAACTAGTAAGCTCCCAGATAGTGCTTACGCTTTCCCCTCCACATAAAACGTTCACCTCCAACCCCCCCCCGAGGAGAGTTATGGGCACTCTTCCTCCCCCCAAGGGCCAAAGCGCTACTGGCAACACCACCGGGATGGTGGTAATTCATATACTTTACCTCAACCTACACTTTAATACCCTACTACTGGGGAATACTGGTGACCCACCTACTGGTTCCCACAGTCGGTTTGCCAAGTACTACAGCAGGGACATCCCTCCCCCTACTATCACTGTAACCCTTCTAACAAACTTGGTTCCCAAATTAATAAGAGGAGTGCTGCTGCAAGAAATAAGAAAATAATACACAGTTCCCCCGTTAATATGCATAACCAGAACATTTGTAATAACAGCTTAACCTAGATTTTTTCTTTTCAACTACCAACACAGCATTACCCATCTACTCTAAAATCTGACAGGGTTAAACATTTTACTAATTCAAAAGTAGTCATCCAATCAACCACACCCAGACTTACATCCATTTGTACACCAACTTACACAGCCAGCAGCCAAACCTCAGGCGCACCAGTAATGTACACCTCCTCACACATTAAAACTTGAAAGGGGGTTCTCAAAGGGTATATTTAAATCCAGCCACCTCCTAGCAAACATTATTAATTACTAGACAATAAACAGTTTCTCTCTTCCCTTTTTTTTCCAAAAACACAAAATATTAATTTTAATCTAAATCAGAATAGTGTCATTCACGTAGGTGACTGAATAGTCAACTCCTAAACACATTTGTAATCATACCAACAGTAAACATAAGGGGTTGATCTCACCCAGCCTTCAGCGTTGGGAATCCAAAGTTGGTCAGTACTGCTCTTTCTAGATGCACAAGCCAGCGTTGTGGGGGGGGTAGGGATGTTCCAGTTTAGTTTTAACAGTTCTGCTGAGCAGTCTTTTCATGTCTCTCCTCCCCCCCCCCCAGGACAGGACAGCACTAATCTGAAGCATCCTAGGCAAAATACAACTTGGGGTCCAGCTTAATATATTCTTCCCTAAAGGCATCCTCACAAATGATGTACTTTGTTCACTGTCCCTCGGCATTCTGGACCGTTGCAAAGGTCTTGAACAAAGTCACTCCTGTCCATACAGCGGATAAATACAACTGCCTGGCCCTCTTGATGACTTCTTGCTCGTGTCCACCCTGATCCATAGCACTCCCACGTTTTTTTAGTTTGATCTTATCCAGGGTACCCTGAAACACCCAGTCCTTTCTCTTTTCTTCAATAACATCCCAGATTCGTTCACACACATAAGGGTAATTTTCTCCAGGGTACTCCTTCTTGATCCTCCTGTGACCCCATTGCTCAGCCTGCGACCAGTCTGGGATGCTCTATACACTAGTTTGAAGGGCAGAACCAGGCAGCAACCAACTCCCCAAAGTGTACTTCAAGTAGAGGGGGTCAGTGTGATGGAAAGTGTCCATGTCTTTTCTGCACAGAACACAGGCCCAACACAACTGGGGCATGTTGTCGGGAAATTTTCAACTGAGGAAACAGTAAGGCTTAGGAATGTCCCACTCCCAGAAAGGGTCATCAAAAGTATAGGACTTAGGACAAACACCTGGAAGATGGAGTACTGTGTCCACTTCCTCCTGGTCCTCCACCATACTGAAGTCTCCCTCTAACATGATCTCTTCCACTTCCACATAAGGGCACTTAACAACTGTGGTCCCTGCAGCAATATGGGGGGGGGTACTCTGGAGCTCTTCATGGTGCCTTCCACCAAGGGGTTTTGGCCCATCACAGGGGACTCCAATGACTCAAGTCTCCCTGCCACCCCATGGCCTCTCCCTCTGCCACAGGGAAGGGTCAGGCAGCACAGGGGAAGAAGGGATGGGATGACAGCTATCGCCCCTCTCCATGGAGGCTACTTCGTGGGAAGCAGCCCCTACCTCTCCTCAGTGTTCCAAACTGGAAGAAGCAGTGCTCACCAGAGCAGAGGCAGTGGATCAACTCCAAGCAGGCTGATATTTGATGCAGGCTGAGCTGGAAGAGAGGTTCTACTGCTGGTACAGTCCAGGCATACTGGCAAAACTTTCACCAAGCCTCGGGTATGGTGGCAAATTACACACCTCTCCTGAGTTTCCCCTTTCTGAGCTATATCCCAAAGCCACGAAAGCAACAAGGTGGGAATGAGAATCATTCAGTTCCCATCTCCTGAAGCTTCAGCCATGATGAGGTTTATAAAGGTTTTTTCAACTTTGCAAGAGTCTAAAACAAACAAGCTTTTCCTCTCCAACAACACACTTGTAGTGCAGTTCACTTGATGCGCAGCAAAAAATGGCACTCCTGCTCCATCAACATGACCTCTGGACCCAGCCCAGCCACTGTCAACCAAAACAAATGGATCCCCAAAGTTCTGCATACATTAATGGTATGCTAAACAGTCCATGCTGGCAAAATGGCACTGCATATAGGCATTAAGTTGCACGAGTCTAAAATGACAACTCCACACTTTGTAATCCTTTCCTGCAGCTCCTCAAAAGTTAGTCCAGGCACAAAGCATGCTCTCCAAACACTTCAAACATCTCGGACGAGCCCCCACATTGTAAGCCCCCCCCACTCCTGATGTCTAGGGGTATCCAGATGGCAACTTGGTGGTGGGGGTGGGGTACTATACAACCATGAAAACAGTCCAAGAAAATAAAATATGCTCATTACTTGGGTCTGCTGTTGTTTCGAGAAGGCTTTGCAGAATGAAGAGCAGGTAAATTTCTTTGCTTCAGTGGGCTAGCTGAAGGGGACAATATTCATTAACAGGCACAATTGTACAGTCTGAATCAGATAAATTTAATGTCCACTCCAGAATCAAAAGTGCAAAACTGATCTATTATGAATGAGAAATTTGATAAACCGCTCCATGGAGCATGGGGGTAACAAGTACGGTGGGAGCACTTCACAGGCAGAAACCTGACATTCATTCCTGCAACAATTTATTTTTCCAACAGATTGAATTCCCTCAAGCCGAAAAGGCTACATTCCTGATAACGGCAAATTGCAGACTTTCAATTCATAGTCCTTACCTTCATACATTTCCTTAAACACAGGTACTTGCTTACTTTCTCTTCTCTTAGTCTCATCAACACTTAAACTGATGTAGCAATTGTGACAGCACAAAATGTTTCTACTGTCCCAATCCCATTTCTTTCTTGCCTTGCTTTAACTTGTTACCAACAAGGGGTTGCTTTCAGGCAGGCAGTCATCTTCTTATTGAGAGGTCTTAACTTTCACAGGGTGTTGAAATTAGCATGAACAGAACCACTGAAGACCTTCCTGATAGCCAATTGCTGATGCCACATGCCTTCTATGAACATTCCAGGAAATTATTTTGTCCCTGGTGATCCCGAAGACCTGAGGCACTTTCTGCTCATGCAGCAGTTCCAATTTCTAGACTGCCTTTACCCAGAGGACTGCTTGCTGTGCCTTACGGAGCACCCAAATGGCATGCCACCGCACCGGGGTCTCAATCAACTACTCCCCACGTGGATCTTTTCCTGCATCTACAGACTGCATACCCTGAGAGCCCCAAACCACTGTAGTGGCCACCAGCTGGGGGAAAGAGGTAGACTGCCACCAATACATCCTACAACGACTGGCTGTCACCTCTGGACCGTGCCCCAGGACCAATCTGCTAGAGCAGGCCTGACCACAGAAACACTCCCCGGCTCTACAGGTTGCACTCACCCACAGGTGAGATTACTTAGGAAACAGGGCCCTTCATTGGTGCCTACCCTGCCAAGGTGCCAGAGATCACTTGGCAGGCCTCCATACTTCAGCTTCTCTGGGCTCCTGCTCCTAACAGCAACAACAGGACCCAGACTGGTGCTTCAGTGTCTTCCCTGCATGCTTACTGCCTGAATTGCTGCATTTTCCTATGTGGGTCTTCGAGAAAGGAGGGCCGGAGTGGCAAGCAGCCCCCCCCGCCCCATCACGGCCCTCTGGCTGAACTAGCAGGCCCCTAACGCCGACTTCTCTCCTCTTCTCAATCCCCTCTCCACTCTCTCTAATGGTACCAAAACTCCCTTTTTATACCCCTAGGGATGGAGCCCCCCTACCGGCAGCAAACAGGCCCACATCCTGGACCTGCTGGCACCATTGCTCTCACTGCCTGCTACAAAATGTACCTAGTAAGCTCTTAGAGGGTGCTTACATGTAGTCTGTTGGCTACAGCTCTGTGGTCCAAAAAAAAGGAATTAGGAGAGAGGAAAAATGTTCAAAAAGGGTATTGGTCAATATTTGTTCACTCGGGTGGTAACAGGGGTTTACAAAGTGCTACCAGAGGACATACTCCCTCACCTCACCCCCCCACTTTAAAACCCTTTCCCTTATCCCTCTCTCCCTCCACATTACCCAGCCCTGCCCTATCACCTACTTACGTAACCCTGGGTAGATTCCTATCCAATCCCACCCCTCTGACTACTCAACCCCCTTATTCTGTCACCCTCTTTGTCTCTGTCCCCACCCTCCGCCTGCTCTCATCTATTCTGTCCTCCCGCTCCTTTGGTCACCACCACTTCTGACCCTCCATAACTCTACCTGCATGCTCTAAAGCTCAGCTACCACTATAAATTGCTTGTCCACCTTAGGTATGCTCCTAGTACTGTTGCAATGAAGTTGACCTCTCCTACCTGATGTATTTTAACTGTACTTGCTTGAATCTGTATCTGTATGTACCATAATGTACTTGCCTGCTGTATATACCCCTATCTGTTTTGTAATGTCTACATACCTTGTCTATTGCCTTATGACGTGGAACCTTTGTAAACGAGCTTTTAGCTCAAAGGTGTTATCCGAGATTCCAATAAATAAATATTATATGTAGATAACATGCATTATCTTAAGTCCAAACTAGGTAAATTCTTTTGTGGCAACAATATTTAGGGTTACTACTCTTAAGACAAAGGTGAAACATACTCAGTGGATCAATGGTCTTACCCTGTCTAACCCCATCTACGTACCTGTATACCTTCAACTATTTTCTCTCAGGACTATATCCACAAAGCCTCAGACACACCATTGCAGGTGTGTATAACTACCCCACATCATGGAGGCCTCCCTCTTCATCTCTGGAGGCCTTAGCATTCTCTGCAATGACTTTCCCACCACTGCACTCACCCAAACTTTGCCTAGTGCAGGTCAATGTGCATACGATCAGGTGGAGCATCTTAGAGGAGCACCACCCATGCAGCATGAGATCCTCAGTTTGTTAGATACAGGTATGTGCTGTATTTTAGCACCACTGGGGTGCATAGCATCTACAGCATGGAGGGACATGGCTGCCATGCACCCAAATCACCTGGTCATAGATTGACCTTATTGGCCACCAATCATAACCCACTTCCCTAACTCCATATTGGGGTTGAGGGGTGATTGGGTGATGGGGAACTATGACACTAATTGCAGCACAATCCCAGCATCTTCTATTCTGACCTCTTGATGCAGACCATGGATGTACCAGGGTCAGAAGGTAGGAGTCTCATTGGATGTCTGACCCCTGGCCCAGCTCCTCTGCAGCCACCCCTGTCTTCCATTGAGCTCTGCATCTGTGGGAAAACTGTAGGATGGGATATCTGATTGATGAGGAGTTTGGTGGTCCTCTGTACAGCTGGGTGTGTGGAATGCAATAGCCGGCCTGCTTTGTGGATTGTGCCCTAATAACTTAAATATTTACATTTAGACTTCAATCATTGTTGATTTTGTTGTACATTTCTTTAACTGTAAGTATATTAAAAACTAGATGGGTATTAGGCTTTTGGATTTGTAATCCTCAGAGGCCATCACATCGAACAGGCAAAATAAACATGTTACCTTAACAGTCCCAAAAATAGCTCGGAATCTATCCTGTGAAAAACTTTTACCACAGTTAGACTTCAGGCTGTTTGGATTTTTGTTATATACTGTTTATACCCCATTGCCCTAGTCTGAACACCTTTTTCACACATTGGCAACCTCCAAACCTCATCATCCCACCAGCATACAAGTAAAGAAACATAGACTGTGATGGCATATAAGGACTGCTTGGCTCACCCACTCTGCCCATCAAAGCTGTCCTGGGCTAATCATATAATTCCCCCTCCACAGCAGGGTCTCCTGTTCAACACCCCTTCTGACATAGCCATGCAGTAAAGCATGGTGGCTGTTTGGGGCCAAAGCATGCTAAACAGCATAATCCTATTGGACTGGGACATTTTCATCTTAGTTTTTCACCCACCCTGGGATGCTGACAGGTAGAGTTCCAGTGTGAGATCATGCAGTCCTCCCACATCCCCTACCAGCTGCTCTGCTGACAGTAGTGCTTCCTGTAGTCACCCAGGAGGCACTTGCATGGCAGAGATTTCTGGCTCCTGCCTCTGAGGAGGTGAGCATCCTTTGGGATGCTCAAGTCTCCTCCCCTCGCTGGCTCTCCAGATGACCTGGGCTCATTCTTGAACCCAGGATGCTGACATCATGAGCCATAATGTTGCTGCTGCACTGACAGACTGTCTTGCACTGTTTTGGATTTTTGTTTGTTATTTGCTTTGCTTTTTTGGGTCTGGACAGCTCCACATCAGCCCAACACATCGTGCAATGACCACCATCGCCACATCAACAGGGCCCACCACCACCCAGTGTTCCCCTCTGGCTTACCCCCCCAGGGTGGGGTCTCCAGGGCCTTCCCCTTGCCCCTTAAATGCCATGTCTGGTGTCTGGGCAGGGAGACCTGGGCCAGCTACATGGAGTGGCGGTGAGATGAGGGCATCATGCAGTCCATCCGGCAGGTTTTGAGGCTAAACTGTGGGAGGTGTGGCATGTAATGATGCAGCACAGCAAGCACACCAGGTGTCTGACACCCCCCCCCCGGTAGCAGCGCATTTGCCTCTGGTAACCGGACAACCTGTGGTCATTCAGGAGCCCTTGTACCAGGGACACAAGCCCCTGGAGGTGGAGAGCATGAGAAAGCCGCTCATTCCACCCCCCAGGCTGGCTGTCCAGCAACCCGGATCTACTGCCAAACCTGGGTCACCAGCGTTGTGAGTGGTAGCTCTACCATTGCGCCAGTGGACTGGCTGGATATTTTTTTATTAACTGTTTCCCCCCAACTCTGGTCAGTACCCCCATCCACTGGCATCCCCAGCTTCATCACCCTCCCATCTGTAGAACTTGCCTTCCCCAGTGCCTCATGGCATACCTCTCACAGTGAGGCCACCAGGATAAGATCAGGTCCTCATGGGGATCCATTTGGCAGTGGAGCAGAAACTGGTCTGCAGGTGTATGGCCTGTGAGAAGTTGGAGTTAAAAATCCAAAACAGAGCAGCTGCCTGGAGGTAGTAGAAACATAAGGTCAAAACAACATGTATACAAAAGATCAAAAGACCTCGCTCAAATATAAAAAGGACTGGATTGTCCATAAACCATATACTTCAGTTTAAAAAGCAGGCTTTACTATAGAAGGCACATGATACAAACACTCAGGGTAAAAAAGAACACCCGATGATCATTTTGCCCACTTGTGTGAGCTTTATCAAGGGATCTTTGAGTTATCCTGCATCCTGGCCAGGACTTTTACCAACTTTTTTCTGGCCCTTCCTTGGAGTCGACAGCATGAATGCCCCCATGCCTGCATGCATGCAAAAAAGGTGGTACAGAGTGGGAGAGTACCAGCTGTGGCAGCACACAGCAGGTAGCTCGGAGGCCAGTGTTGAGATACATGACCATTGTGGAGCATAGGGGTTTCAGGACAGGTGCCAGAGGTGGCACAGCAGAGCAGTCAGGGCCAGAGAAACCTGGGTATGCCTCCCCTGGCCATGGCAGTGGCAGCAGACAGTGGAGGTAGGTGGGCCATTTTGCACCTGGAGATGCAGGGCAGACATCACAGGAGGCAGCCCCCACCAGTGGTATGGAGCAGTCATGCACTGGTAGTGATCGGTGGTGTCTGTATCAACTGCGCATGACTGGAAACGTCACCGCCAAGCAGGTGAACATGACGGTGTTGTGATCAGGCATACCTATGCCACACTGTATGGCCAGGAATCCCTCTGACTGTGGCCAGACACCAAGCCCACATCTGGAAAGCTGTCCAGACAACCATCAACACAGTGGGGCTGATACTCAGGTCCATCGAGGCCATGAAACACAAGTGGCAGGACCTGAGGATGGCTGTTCATAAGAAGTTGACAGTTGATTGACAGGCACGGAATTCCACCAGTGGGGGCTAACATCACTCCCAGAGCTAACAGTAGTGGAGGATATGGTGGAAGACACCATCAGTCAGGTGAATGTGGACCGCAAGGAGAAAGACCTGGACACCATGTCAGGTGAATTAACATAGCCCTACGTAAATGGCACAGTGCACACTAGAGTGACAGTGACAGTGACACTGACTGCGGCATCCCATCTACCACTGCAGCATACCTGCCCCCCTTGTCAGTGGATGAGGAGAACTGGCTGCTTTTATTTATTTGGTAACAAGCTGGACACTGCTGACCAAGACAGTGCCCTTCTTATGCATGATGGTAAGTACAGTAATGGTAGTGCATTGCATTGACCATAACAGTGTACTCCCCTCCCACTAACCACATGGCATGCCCCCCAGAGATTACACCAAGGCCATCACAGGGGGCAACCTGCAGGACTATGAGCAGACAAGAGAGATCAGCCAGAGCACTGGGCACCCAGTCAGTGACCCTCCCCGCAAAGCACCCCCACTCCCCAGAACCACTGTCTCAGAGCCCCGAGGACCAACTGTGGCAGGGACCAGCTGCCTCATGGACCAACTGTGCACCCAGCAACACTGGCAGGGCATCAGATAGCAAGTGACCCTGGCCCTGACAGTTGCTGTGGCAATGAGGGTCCATCAAACAGGACAGGACCATACAGAAGGGGCAGTGCTGCCGCATGCCTACTCAGTAGGTACTTCAAGGATGTGTGGCAGCTGGAGCAGAACAGGCTAAACGCCAGCAGGGAGAAAAATTAACAACTCTGTGCTCTCAGGCAGAGGTGCAGTGGCTCTGTACAGTGAACAGGAGGATGGGTGACCTGTTTGAGAGTAAGCTAGGGTACCTAACCACCCAGGCTGGTAGTTGTGGCAGTCTGCCACCTGCACAGCCCACCTTGCCACCACCGCCTCATGCCGGCCACACATACTGCCACAGCCCTGTGTCACACAGGCGAATGGGCCCATTCCTCCCACAGAGCCAACAGCCCCTGAACCCTCCACCACAGAACTGGTCACCTGTGGTGACCAGAACTGGGTCAGTCCAGACAGGTTGGCATGGATGATAGCTGGGGGTGGGGTGGGCAAGGTGTCTGCAAAGATCTGCAACACACGGTCTTCCACCCCGTGACAGGGCCACCACACTCATCAGGGAATGCAATTCCTGCACACACACATGCTCAGGTACACTGCATGCCTGGGCACTCAACACCGCCAGACATCACTGTGCACTGTGGTAAGTGGGCATGCACTGTCAACCCCCCCCAATCAATCAATTAATCAATCAATCAAAATCTTTATTTATCCAAGCGGACATCATTGAGTAGAGCTCATTTGCAAGATGGACCTGGTTAATGCAAGGTTATTCACAAATTCAAATGGATGAAAAACATTGTACGTAGAAGTAAACATATACATTTACAGAGTCAGGGGTTAATACAAAGTGTACATTGAATAACCAAGGTAATACAACATCATTCATGGTGACACAACAAAACATATGGGTCAATAAGCCCTAGTTCATTTACAAAATTGCTTGTTCATATACAGTATGTATATATATATATATATATATATATATATATATATATATTATATATATAAAGACAAAAAGAACTCTCTGCTGCAAACACTGAGGTGATGGTCATTTGGCTGGAAGCCAAGTTTCAAGGAAATGCAAAATCACACATGCCCACACAATGCAAAGCATGAGGCCCATGATGCTTGCATTGTGTGGGCATGTGTGATTTTCTATATATATATATATATATATATACATATAAGCAAGTATAATTGTATAGTATATGTACAGAAATATAAGGGGTAGGGATAAATACCCAACATGCACTCCTTTCCATCACCTACAGAGATATCCATAGGGGGATGGGAAGAGGATATCTGGTAGTTGTGGGCCAAACTGGGAAGGGAGAGCTGTAGAAGTGAATTATTAATAAGGAGAGGTAAAAAGTGAGACGAGGGGACAAAGGGGTGAGATGGTAAGTGCAATGTGAGGAGTAGGGGTAAAGCGCAAAGAAAAATATTGCTGTTTAGTAGGGAGTAATTTAGACTAATTTTAGGAGCAGTGTAGGGGAGCACATAGAAGAATCCCAAGGAAAAGTGAGACGAGGATAACGGGTGGAATGTAGAATAGTTGTACTTTGGATTAGGAGGTACTAGTCAGACATGGCGGTGGTATGGTGTATATGTGTGTTCAAGCTAACGATGCGGGAAGCATTGGCAGTGTTCCTTAATAAGGTGTGAATAAAGGGACTTAAAGGAGGTAATGGCTATGGGTATACTAATTTTCAAAATGTTTTGCAGTTTGTTCCACAAAGAGGGTAGCGTGAAACTAAAGGCAGTCCTTCTGAGGCAAGAGTTAACTCTGGGCACTTTCAACATGATATAAGAGTAGCTTCTTAGTGCATATTTACTTATTATGTTTTGCTGGAGACACTTTGAGACATATGGTGGTAATTGATTGGATAATGCTCTGAATGTCCATGTGGCAGCATTTCTGTCCCTCCTGAACTGAAGTGAAATCCATCCTACTGTTGCATAGAGGGAGCAGTGATGTGTGGTAAGCGGGAGTTCTGTAATAAACCTCAAGGCTCTATGGCAGAGTGTATCCAGTTTTGCCAGGTAGGAGCTGTGACAGTGGCTATATAGAAAGTCTGCATAGTCAATGATAGACAGAAATGTTGACTGGACCAACCTTAACTTAGCGTCACTTATAAGAAAGTGGTTGATCCTAAAGTAAAGACCAAACCTTTGGCGTAGTTTTTTTAGTAATTCCTCCATGTGTTCTGTATAAGAAAGCCTGTTGTCAAGTCAGACTCCCAGGTACTTGAATGTTGCAACAAATTCTAATTTTTCCCCTAGAATTGTGGATAGCTGCAGGAGAGATCATGGGACAGTAGGGTTTACTGCATGCATGCCAGGAGAGAAAAGCATTACTTTTGTTTTATTTGCATTAAGCAGGAGCATTTTGTTTAGGAGTTGATGCTGGAGTAAATTGAACTCAGTTTGTAGGTCGCTACGTGCTGGTTCTGGTGATGTGCGGTTCATGTAGAGCACCGTATGATCAGCAAATAGATGGACTGTAGCCTTGGTAATATTAGTATCAATGTTGTTAATATAGATAGTGAAGAGGATAGGGCCAAGAATGGACCCTTGTGGTATGCCTCTTAGCAGCGGCTCAAGGGGTGAGAGTTCGCCTTCGGCCTTGACCTGTTGGAGGTGTCCAGAGAGATAGTTGGTGAGCCACTGTAGGCAGAGTGAATCCAGCCCAATGGATTCCAACAATGAGAGGAGCAGATCATGCGCAACCATGTCAAATGCCTTACTTAGGTCCAGAAACACAGCACATATAAAATTCCTGTTGTCTAGTTCCCTCTGCCAATGGTTGGTGACTTTTGATAGGGCTGTAATGGTAGTATGCTTGGCTCTGAAACCAGACTGTGCGGGGTTTAGGAGATTCATAGTATCAAGGTAAGATCTCAGTTGAATACTTACAATTTTTCCAGCAGTTTAGAAAGGACTGGAAGAATGGAAATTGGCCTATAGTTAAGGTCATGAGTATCCCCTGGTTTAAATAATGGGATGACCTGTGCAGTTTTCCAGATCAAGGGGATTGTTCCTTGTGACAGGGAGAGACTGAACAAGTGTGTTATAGGCAGGGCCCCTACTTTTCTGTGGCACAGTGGGACCAAGTTCTGCGGCAAGACTACCATTTGCCACAGAACTTCTTCGGCAGTGGTTTGCAATTTCTGCGGAAGTTCTGCGGCACTAACAAACTACCACATCACAGTGTCAGCTTATCATCCTGACTTCACTTTCATGGCAGTGGTTATAGCAATCAGGATGGTGGAAAGCACAGTAACACTAGTTCAAAAAATAACAGACATAAAAATAATTTTATGCCTAAAAAGGCAAAACAAATGTCTCTCCCTTAAGGTCCTAGCCTGTTGCATAAATGACACATGCAGAGGGGATCTTATGTGATAAATAAGGTATTTCTATATGCATGCTATCTGTCCCACTAATGAGGTTTCCACTGTCTATCACTTATACATTTATATGTGCTTTCTACACCACTCATGAGGTTCCCACTGTGTATCACTTATATATTTATATGCAATCTGTAACATGCCTACAAGTGTGTGTGTGTGTGTGTGTGTGTGTGTGTGTGTGTGTGTGTGTGTGTGGTGAGAGAGACAGAGATACTGTATGTATGTGTGTGTGTATATACTGTATATAAAACGGTTGCAAAGTTATTAAGGTGCAAAATTTTGGGCTTTAACATAGAAATGGCTCCTCTACCATAATATATATATATTTTTTAATTTCCATGAACTTGCATCCTCATTCATACAGGTCCCATTGGAAATGTAATAGAGGAGTTATTGCAAAACTCATTTTTCATGTCAACCTGCTTACCCTGACACACTGCGTAACACCATCAGGCCATGACATGCTTATGAACCGATTGTGAGATAGAGCTCTCCAGCCCATCACAATGTGTCCACCATGTGACAGAACACTGCACCATACCTTCCCAGGCTCTGAGCAGTAATGTGTTCCACCAATCCTTGTGCTGCCCAGCCAGCTCCCAGAGCTAATCTCTGAACCTGAGTTGCTGGCACGGAAACACAGCATGCTACCCTCTGTCCCAACAGCTGTCCCTGCACACAACATTTCTCCATAACTTTTACATGATTCTATCAACCAATGACAATATGTAATCAATAACCCTGGCAAAAATGCGTACAGTGCAATTATTTATTTAACAGGTCTATTCTTTCAACAGGTCTACACATTATTATATTCCACTTTTCTGGACATAATTACTTTATTTTTCTTTAAAAATGACAGTTGAATTCATTTTACCAGTTATTCATTTCAGATGGCATCTCTATACCTTAAAGGCACAAATAGGTTTGTACAAAGTGAGGTATGGACTTAACAAGTCTGTGCTATTGACAAGGTTTTGTTTAAGCTGGCCCTAGCACAATAATGCAAGACTGAAAATTGTATTAGGCTGTAGTGCAGGTTGAGCAAATATCACCATGCATGATGTGCTGTGCCACCATCTCTGGCAGTGGGAGCTGTGGTAGATAAGTGACTGTTCATTTCTGTTGCAGAATGCAGCCATGTCATTAGCTAACGTATGATGTTATAGCAATGATAACATCACATTCGGAGCATATAGGAGGGTTTTGGATATATAAAGAGGGGAAGGGAGCCAGATTCTATGGATAAACAGAAATATTAATAAAAAATCACCAAGAAGAGTAAATTCTGCGGCACCTCAGAAGTTCTTCGGTAGATTGCAAGTTCTGCGCAAAATTCTGCAGCCGCAGAATTCTAGGGGCCTTGGTTATAGGTACCGCTAGTACACAGTAGGTAATCTTCAGGAAGTAGGGGTCGAGGGAGTCTGCACCAGCACTTTTCCTTGTATCCAACTGGTGTAGCATTTCTTCAACCTGTTTCAAAGTGGCTGGTTGCAGAGAGAATATAGACTTTGTCACTATGGTATCAGTATATTGAGTGCCAAGCTGGGAGAGAATCGAATTTGCAGGAGAGTTGTCAAATGTGAGGCCTGCAGTCGTGAAATGATTGTTGAATGACTCTAGGATTTCCAATCTGTCAGTGATAATCTCATTTCCAGAGATGATCTTGGTTGGGAGCGAGTTACCTGGTGTGTGGCCAGCTAGAGTGTTGATGGTGTTCCAGAACTTAGCTGGGTTCTTGATAGAGGAATCCAATTCAGTTCGATAGTACTCAGCTTTTGTGTCCCTAATCATCCTTGTGCATATGTTCCTTGCCCTTTTAAACTGACACCAGTCTGATGATGACTTAGTTTTCTGTGCTTTTTTACAAAGCTTATCCCTCTCTAACAGGGCAATTTTTAGATCTTGGGTGAACTATTTGCATTGCTTATTTCTTACACGCACTTTTAGTAGTGGTGCGTGTCTGTTTAAGGCTCCTACTATTATTTCATTTCAGATTTCATAAGCTGAGTGTACTGTTTTTGACAGGAAAAAATCTTGCCAGCATGTAGAGTACTTCAGATCATCTAGGTACGCATGTCGGTTGAAATTTCTCCTTGACATTCTAATAGAGAACTTTGATAGGGCTAGTGGTTTATTGGTTGATCTTACACTAGCGATGAAGTAATGATCACTGACATCACTGAAGAACACACCGGCATGTGAGAAAAGATGTGGTTTGCTCTCAAGGATAAAATCCAACAGTGAACTATTGCTTGGGTTCTTTTTATTAGGTCTGGTTGGTTCGTTGATAAGTTGTGTCAGACCATGTGAATTGCAGAAGGATTGAAGAGGTGTAGAAATCTTATAGCCAGTCTAGGTTAAGGTCCCCTAATATAATAATTTCCATAGACCCTTTCCCCATGGTGTCACCTAAATGTGTTAAAAGTTGAAGACCAGCAGACGGAGGTCTGTAACATCCTATCACACGCAGTGTTGTGGTGTGCGAGACCACCAACTTAAGGGTTAGACATTCATATTCATTCATCACAGTTGTTTAGTCAAGGCAGGTTACTGTGAAGTTGTCCTTAATATAGATGGCTACCCCTCCACCTCTAGACTTTCCATCTGCTCTGAATAATAGGTAATTAGGTAGGTTAATTTCCCTGTCAGTTGTGGCAGGTCTACGCCAAGTTTCTGATATCACCAAAATGTCTGGTGATGTAAGGTTCACCCACATTTGGATCATAGTAATCTTTTTTAGTAAACTGCACACGTTGACATGAAGGAAGCTCATACCTTTGAGCCTGTCCAAGTCGGATGGAGAGTTGATAGCCTCTGTGGGCCAAGGATTGAGTTCTACATCACCAGAGCATAGTAGAAGTAGGAGCAGAAACTTTTTTATGGCAGTAATGGATAACGTATAGGTTCTTTTTTTTGCGCGTCTTTGCAGGTTCTCCAATGGTGTTCTAGAGACCCCCACCTTGATGTTTTGCCATCCTAACACAGCAATAACTAGTACACTCAAACAGGCCCAGTCTGGAACATGCCACACACCAGCCCATACTAGGTCTCCCTCTTGCCCAATATCTACCCTTCCCCACATGCCCAAATCTGTCTCCTGGTATTCCACCCCCTGGCCCTGGGGTTTCTCATCCACAGGGAGGTCTTCAAGTGATCTCTTTACTGGAGATGTTGTGCAGCATGCAGCAGAGAAGAACATCTGACACACCCTACCCAGTGCAAGCAACATTGTGCCACCTAACTTGCCTAGGCATCTGAACCGCATTTTTCTTTGCCCAAAGGTATACTCCACCACAGTCTGTGCCCTTTTGTGGGTGTCACTTTATCTTGGTTCAACCTCCCCCTGCAGAAGCCAGGAATGGGTCATCAGGTAAGGCCTCAAGGGGTACTCCTGTCAGCTGTATGGGGTACAAGGAAGAGGCACGTCATTATCGACAGGTGCACAGCATGGCATGCAACATGCCCACATGACCCCTGCGATACATACAGTACCTAGGAGCCTCGTTGACCTGCCTCCATTATTGGCCAGTACTATCCTCAGCTCTAACTGCTGGAAGATGAAATCATCATGCATTGAGCCATGGTCTTTGGCACTGACATTTATGACAATGCCCTCCAAGTCTACAACCACCTCTATATTCACACAGTGGAATATTTTCCAGTTCCCATTGTCCTGCTCATTGACATGGGGTCCAGGATCAGCATATGTGTGCACTCTATGGCACTCCTGATCTTCAATAACCCATATCACTCATATTGTGGAACTGGATGTAGTCCTGACATGTGTCAGCAGTGCTGTGGTCACCTATTGTAGGACATGCAAAATGGAGGACTAGCTCACCACTGTCATTTATTCTGCAACCTGCTGGAATGACCCTGTGGCATAGTATGCCAGTGTGCACATCACCTTCATCTCCATGGACATGGCCCTGGACCTGTGGGTGGTGCAGTGTATAGTGTTCCAAATCAGCTAACACAGCTTATCAGTGGTGCTGTGGTCAAAGTCAGAACCATTCCAGGTAGTCAGTATCGTAAATTCCCTTGAATGACACATGGGTCCTGAAGATATGTGGCTTGAGTCCCAAGTGGTCCTCCTCCTCCACAGCAGCATCTACACACCACAGCATGGCGTGCATCAACAGTGAGGAGCACATCCTTAGGGTCCTTGGCCTGTGGAGGATTGCCTTTTTATGATGTTCCCCCTCCAGCTGGCATCGAATCCACTACGTGCTCCACTGGGTAGCCATCACCAGTGTGTACGCCTTTATGCATGTAAGCATCCCACAGAAGTGCCAGGTGTGATTCGATATTGCCGTATGCCTTGGGCATGCATTTTACACTCTGCTGGCCATCACATGTCAGTGTACATTTGCTGTGTAGGATGGCTGACGAGCACATGTGGCAGCAGCACCCTTATGCGCTAGGCAGGGAAGCCCTTTCTGGTATAAGGGCAACCACGAGAGCTAGTAAACAGTGATAGTCCAATCCCAGGTAAGCCTGGGGGTGGTGTCCAACTGTTATCACATCTGTGCACCTTGGCAGGGTGTTGCTCTGTACCTGATACTGATGCATGTCACGTTTGTCATCACAGCTTTTCTAGCAATTCGTGGCGAAGATATTGCTCTGCTTCAGTGATCTGCCACTCATCATGCCATAGACTCAGTGGCAGAGGGTGCTTGCATTGGCAATGCAGCTGCCAGAAGGCCTGGAGTGCATTGACAATGCCTATTACGTGGATGAATGTGGCACCACCTTGGTTTATCGAGGAGCCCCCCCCCCATGGTGAATACCTCCTTGTGCTTATGGTCAGGGGCTGTATTGGGAATGAGGAGGGTTGAGTGGGAAATGGGGTAGTGGTGCATGGGAGATGGGGTGGTGGTGCATGGGGGCTGGATAGGTGCATTGGGGATTAGGTGGTTGTGCGTGAGATATGGGCAGGTGCCTAGGGGATGGGGGGTGCATGGTGATGAGAGGATGCATAGGGGCATGCATGGCACCCTATCCATAACTCAGTCCTACCATTCCTCCCCTACTGGATATGCCTGGGCCACTCACCATGTGTCACTTCGTCTGGGAGGGCCTGGAGGAGGAGGAGGTGGACATAAATCCTGAACTACTCAGGAGGCCTCTAAAGCAGGGGAGTGGGTCACCATGCCCATCTATTATGGGTCAGTCATGGTCGGGGTCAATATGGAGGCATAGACGGCAGTCTGCACAAAGGGGATACCTGTATCTGTGTACTGGTGTGCCCTACCATATACCACCATGCTGCTAGCACAAGTTGTGCCAGACATTTGCTAGACCACATGGGCATCCCTCAAGGGTATGGTTTGCCTGTACATTTAGTGGCTGTTGCCATTGATTTTCTTTTCATATTTTATATGTTGCTGTTGTATTACAGCACTGTTTGTTTTTCTATTGCTGTTGTACATAGTGCTGTGCCCTTGTCTTCTGGGGAGGGTGTGTACATGTGTTTACAGCTGCCTTCTGGCCATGCAGTGCCTGGTGTGATCCACACCGCGCAATGTGGCCATGCACTATCTTCCACACTGTTTTGCATATGTATTGGGGCTGAATACATGGACACACACCCTTTTCATGACTATTGCAGGACACTGCATAGTTGCAGGTCCACCCCTGCATGTGGTGTATATGCCCATAGTGCATGCAGCATATGGCCATCTGTACTTTGTTTGGTATGTATGGCCCTGTGCACCTGCGATATGCACTTTGTACTGGCCATAGTGCCATTCTGCATAGGGGCCAATATGTTTTCGACACGCCTACACATTTTATTATACACAAGCTCTAAGATGGCCAACACTCATGAAGCACAGCACAAGAAACTTCCTAAATATGCAAAATTCCATTCTTACATCAACACTGATGAAAGATAACACAACATGGTAATGTATGAATAATCTTTACAGCTTGTATATTCCCATGGACCAACACTCAAAATGCATTGAGAGACCAAGTGTTTAGTTAGTTTTTGATAACCGGGTAGGTGCTGTAGACAAAGAAATTGCCTATTTTCAGTCACGGCCCGGGACAGTTACAGACATAGGTAAAAGCACATCACATAACAATGGTTACTATTATATAATACAGACTTGGGTCAAACACATTACAGTATAGACAGGCATGGTGATACCTACTTTACAGGAGAAAGTAGACATTGCACAGGCTATCCATAGATAGAGGGAAATGCACATTTCAGTTTCAAGGAGATAGATCATATGGAATAAGTAAATAGAGAAACTATTCCAGGACAGTCTTGCAGTGGGACACCTCACAGCCTGTCCTTGCCTGATATTTAAAAGCGGACAAGAGTGATAAGTGCCTAAATATGTGCTGAAGGGACATGCAAAGGAAACCTAACTAGGTGTCCTCCCCAGGCGTTAAGTCACAAGTGCATCTGTCAGAGGCCAGGAGGCAGGCGTAGAGCTCATTTTTAAAGATCAGGTGTGTAGTGGAGTGCCTCGCAGTTGAAGGCAGGGAGTTCCATAGTTTTGGGGCAGATACTTAAAATGCCTGCTCACCCATCCTAGTGGCACATTTGAGTGTATTAAGGAGCGACGTTTCGGTAGATCCCAGCGGGTAAGTCTGATGTGCCAGGTTCATCAAGCATGCAAGGGACATTGGTGTTCTAGTTCAGATGATACTGTCAATTGTGTATCCTGTGGTATAGACTCAGTAAGAGGTGGGAGAGAGCTAGCCAAGACTGAAGTAAAGTACACAATGGTGGGTACGCCTAGGTACTGATAGTGCGAAACAACAGATACTATTACAACAGATGTCGAGAAAGATCTAGTAATTTAAGAGAACAAGTCTGTGACTGTCTTTTATTGTGGCCCTATGGGCACACCACACTGACAGTGCAGTGTGGACATTACCTGCACAGGCTATTATTCTAGTCAGCCAGCACTAAAAAGTGCAAAATGAAATTATTTAGAGTTAGAATTTTTGCACACTGGGATATTCACATTTAGGCCATGTGCCTAGTTTTCAAGAAGCTCCAAGTGGGACAGTTACAGCAGTGAACATCACTAACATTTGGTGTTTAAACTTAATTAGATATGCATATTGCAAGAGCACAGCTGAAAATACAAGAGAATTAAATTCATTGGGCCTGATATTCAAACCTGCGCCTGGCAATGGCGCAAGTGGGTGTGCAACATAACTGAGTTGTAGGTCCGGCCCGGTGGCACTGAGGATTGAGGCGCTGGATGCCACACCTCGCTCCACACTGGCGACCCGGGTTCAAAAGTGGACTCGGGTTGTTGGTGGGTTGGCCGGGGGGGAGACCGGCATGAGCATCCAACGACTGCTTGCCGTCTCTGGGAAGGGATTTGGTCGATGCCCGACACTTGCATGACCCCGAGTGGGGGCTCGAGGAAATGCAAGCTCCGACTCAAGGAGAAGAGGGGTGGCCAATGAGCAGCAAGGACGTCAGCGTCAACGCCTTGATGTCAGGGATCCACTCGCTGCTCGGGAAGGGAGAAAAACAGGAAAATTGCCTGCCACAGCCGAGAAGATGGGGAGACTGAGGCCGTGCCCACGATGTGCCTGAGGCCGTCCAGCAGCCCTCGACCGACGAACTTGTAAGTAACAGGGCATTCGGGCCCCTGCCTCGTCACCGCCCTGGGGGTAAACCATGGCTCTATGGGGCATGAGGGTCTGTCTGGGTAGGGTTCTAGGCAGCGGGATGTCCAACTTGTCTCCCCTGAAGGATCGGAGGTGGCAGACAAGGGGAGGAGATAAAGAATAATTAAAAAAAAAAATAACTGAGTTGTGCTGGAGCAACTAAGGGAGATATTCAAAATGATGTGCCATGGTGCATCACTTCTGAATATACCACAGTATGTGCGCTGTGCAAATACAATGCACTGGCGCATCCCCCCAGACAGGTCTGACTACCAGGAATGGGGAATGCGTCAGCGCATCAGAGACATGCTGTGTGCAAATTCCTGATATTCAGACACCGATATGCAAATGGGGCCATAATGCATGCAAGGCACAAATGGGACCATTTGTATGTCATTATGGCCCCATTTTGCATGTGTTGTGCTGGGCTGGCCAGCAAAATGCACCTGGCATCCTGCACAGCATGTGGTCCCTGTACCAGGGACTGCAGCAGTACCCCCTTCCCAACCCGACCCTCTGATCACTGAGAATAGAGATGCAGAGCTCCCTGGTAGTCCAGTGGTACCCTCCTTCCCCTTCTGAACCTCCGATTGCCGTACAGTAAGATGTGTATAGAAATACAGAAACATAGACTTTGATGGCAGAAAAGGACCACTTGGCCCACCTAGTCTGCCCATTTCCCTACCTAGAGGATACGCTGCAGATCCTAGTTAACCAACAGCCTATTTCTTCCCACCCCCCACAAGAATTGCCTTATGTCTTTCCCATGCATTCTTGAATTCTCCCACAGTTTTAGACACCACAACCTCCTCAGGAAGGCTGTTCCATGTGTCCACCACCCTCTCTGTGAAAAAATACTTCCTCATATTGCCCTAGTGTCCCCCTCTATCTTCAAATTGTGCCCTTGTTTTGCATATCTCTTTTTCTGAAAGATGCTACCCTCTTGGACTTTGTTGATTCCACTGAGGTACTTAAACATTTCTATCTGTCCCCTCTCCTCCTTTCCTCAAGGGTATACATATTAAGCTCCTTTAGTCTCTCCTCGTATAGCTTCTCTTGCAGACCCTGCACCATTTTAGTTGCCCTCCTCTGGACTGCCTCCATCCTGTCTGTCCTGCACAGAGAGGGGTCTCAGAACTGGATGCAGTACTCCAGATGGGGTCTCACCAACTGTCTGTACAGAGGGATAACAACTTCCTGTTTTCTGCTGGTGATGCCTCTCCCTATACATCCCAGTATCCCCCCAGCTCTCCCTACTGCCTTCTCACATTGCGTGCTAACCTTAAGGTCCTCTAATATGATTACCCCTAGGTCCCTTTCCATTGTTGTTGTTATTACTACCCCCCCATTGTGTAATCTTCCCCTGGGTTTTTTGTTTCCCAGGTGCATTATTTTGCACTTCTTTGCATTGAATCCAAGCTGCCATACTTCTGACCATTCCTCCAACCTTGCCAAGTCCTTCTCATCCTTTCCACGCCTCCTTGTGTATCAACCCTGTTGCAGATCTTTGTGTCATCTGCAAGGGCATACTTTTCCTTCCAGTCCCTCTACAATGTCACTTATAAAGACATTAAAAAGGACCGGACCCAGTACTGAACCCTGCAGTACCCCACTAGTAACCCCTCTTTCTTCAGAGTGGATTCCATTTACAATTACCTTCTGTGTCCTGTTTTCCAGCCAATGTTTTAACCAGACTACCACCCTGGGACCCACTCCCAGGCTGGTTAATTTGATTATTAATCTTTTGTGTAGGACTGTGTCAAATCCCTTGCTAAAGTCTAGGTAGGCCATGTCCACAGCCCCTCCCTGTCTAGTACTTTTGTCTCCCAGTCAAAGAAATCAATTAGATTCGTCTGACATGGCCTTCCCACTGTGAAACCATGTTGCCTTGTGTTCTGTGCCCCACTGGCCTCTAGGTACCCAACAATTCTTTCCTTCAGAAGTGATTCCATCACTTTCCCTACCATATAGGTCAAATTGACAGGTCTGTAGTTTCCTGCCTCTGTCTTGCTCCCACTTTTGTGAAGGGGAATCACATGTACCTTCCTCCATTCCTCAGGTACCACACCATCCTCCCATGATTTCCTAAAAAGGGTAGTCAGTGGTGTCACTAGTTCTCCCCTTAATTCTTTAAGAATTCTGGGGTGAATTCCATCAGGCCCCATTGCTTTGTCCACCTTCAGTTTTAGGAGTTCTTTCAGAATCCTTTCTTCTGTGAAAGGACTGGGATTGACCCCCCTATCCGGACTGCTTCTGTTAATTGGATTAGGCACCTCCCCTCCTCCTCTTTTGTGAATATTGAGCAGACGTATTCATTCAGTATCCCTGCTTTTTCACTGTCCCTCTCTGCCCACCCACTGTCCATTCTATTCAGCCTCACTAACCCTTCATTTGTCTTTCTACGCTCCCTGATGTATCTATAAAAGGTTTTATCCCCCTTCTTAACTGAGTTGGCTATCTTTTACTCAGTCTGGGCCTTTGCTATTCTAACTTTCCTCCCTGCTACCTTCTGCCTTAACTGGTACAGTTCTCTGTCCTGCTCCTTCTGTGTTTCCTTATACTTCCTAAATGCTATATTTTTCTCCCTAACCTTCCCAGCCACCTCTTTTGAGAACCATAGTGGCTTCCTCTTTCATTTTGATTTGTTTAGTTGCTTCACTCAAAGGCTTGTTGTCTCTGTGATGGCAGTTTTGATGTTTCCCCATTGTTGCTCTACCCCTCCTTCTAGCCTGTTTCCTAGTGCTTTTAAAAGGCACTCTCCCATCTTGCCAAAGTCAGCCCTCCTGAAGTTCAGTACCCTCACTTTTGTATGGCTTGACTCTGTAGCTGAGTTTATCATGAATCACACTGTTCAGTGGTCACGTGTTCCCAGATGACTACCCACTTCTAGATCTGAGATCCTCTCACTGTCCCCATTTGAGAGTACAATGTCTAAGATTGCTCCCTCACGAGTGGGTTCCAAAACTAGCTGTCTGAGGCATGCCACCTGTAGGGCATCGAGAATGGCCCTGCTCTTTGATGTGGCTGCAGCGAAAGTGCTCCAGTTAACATCTGGCATATTCAGGTCACCCATCAACAGTATCTCCCCTTTCTCTGCCATCCTAAGGATGCCTTCTATCATATCCTTGTCCATTCCCTCCCCCTGACATGGGGGTCTGTATAAAAACCCCTGTGCGGATTGTGGTGCCATTTCCAGTCTCTAAGTTGACCCACAGTGCCTTCTGTTCTCCCTGTTTACTCTTTTGTTCAGTTGCGTTTATCCCTTCCCTTACACAGAGAGCTACTCCTACCCCTCTTCTCCCCTCCATGTCTCTCCTGTAGGTTGTGTGTCCTGGTATGTTAACATTCCAGTCATGGTTCTCTGTGTACCATGTTTCTGTGACTGCTATGATATCCACGACTGATACGGTATCTCCCTGGTAGTCCAGTGGTCCCCCCACCCTGCCCATACCCCGATCGCTGTAGTCACATCCCGAACTAGCCCTCAAAGCCCCGATACCGTTAAAAGTATGAATGTACATTATCCTGGTGGTCAGTGGTCCCCCACTCTGCCAGTACCCATGAGTGTCCGTAATGGTAATGATTCCAATACCCTGGTGGTCCGGTGGCACCCCCATACCCACAGGACCCCCAGCCACCCAGCTCCCCAGTCATGCGGCGGGCAGCATACCAGCCCACATGCAACACAGCTGCCGCGCGAATGATGACTACAGTAGGGCTGCATGCTGAGCCCACTGTGGACCAATGGGCTTGTGGTGCATGCTGTAATACTCATTCATGAATATGTGAAGAATTCCATATTTGTGAATGAGTATTACAGTATACACTGCAAGCTTATGGGTCCACAGTGCGGACCAATGAGCTTGCAGCTCCTATTGTAAGCTGTCATTTGGCGGGCAGCTGCAGTGGTATGCGGGCGGGTATGCTACCTGCTGATGACTTGGGAGGGAGCTGGGTCAGTTGGGGGTCCTATGTGGGTGGGGGGTGCCACTGGACCACCAGAATATTGGAATCATTACCATTAAGGGCGATTGCAGGTACCGGTGGGTTGGGGGGGTACCACTGGACCACCAGGATAATGTAAATTCATATTTCTAAGGTGATTGGGGCTTCGGGCAGGGAGGTGGGAACCACTGGACTACCAGGGCTAGTTTCAGGATGTGACTAAGGTGATCAGGGCATGGGCAGGGTGCGGGGACCACTGGACTACCAGGGAGATACGCATCTCACTATATGGCGATCAGAGGGTTGGAAAGGGAGGGGCGTGCCACTGGACCACCAGGGACTGTCATGTGTGCTTGTGCATGGTGTGGGAAGGGGTTGCCACCCACGGCCAGTGGCTGCTGTGTTGTGCACTGCAATACAGCCACCTGCCGGTGGGTGGAAGTCACTTGAGCCATTTTGTACAGGCTCAACTTTGACCCCAGCTAAACGGCACATCTCTGGGTTGTGTCAGCAGATGTGCTGCACATCCCAGGCTGAATATCGAGATGTTCCTGCATATGCATGGGCACGCCCCCTGGAGATGTGCCACATATATTATCTTTGTGCCCCGGCGCATTGGAAATTGCACTGCACAATTCCCACATTTGAATATTGCCCCAGGGCACAGATCTGGGGTTGCGCTGGTGCAGCTCAGTTGCACAAGGTGCAATCCCTTTGAATATCTAGCCCATTATGTATATATCTATAGTGGTAAGATGTGCATAGTTCTGGAAAGGGAAAGGGAATGGTGAGAACGAAAGAGTAAGAGGCAAGGCCGCTGGGAGGTAAGGTTCCAGATGTGTCAGATGCATAGGGACAGGGACAGTTGAAAGGGTGCTGAGATGGGGGTCAAACTGACTCTTTAATGTTGCTGGAGAGAGCATTATTCCAAGTACAGTGCATGCCACTTATACTGGACACAAATGCCTATATGCATTTTGTGCAGTATAACGCTTGTCTGGTAAAACCATTAGCAGGAAAAAAAGTGTCTTTACGGTGTTCGATCACGGCAGCTCGCAATCAAATAGCCCCACACTAAACAATTTATCTGACACAGTGACTGTGATTTACAGCTCTTTCTGTGAATTTGTGGTTGGTTAGCAGGTTCTGAAGATTTATTAAGTATGAACATAGAAACATACTAAAATAGCCAGCAGAAGGTCTATTGCTCTATCTTGTCTGCTTGAACTGCAGAGCCCCTTCTCAGCAACTACAGGGGGCTCCACCCCATTCCATCACCCTTGACGCCCTCACATTTTTCCTGCCCCACAATGACCTTGACCCTCCCTTTCACCCCATCCTATCATCTCTTGGATCCATCCACCATCTCCAGAGAGATAACCTCCTCCAGGAGTTTCGTTTCAGCCCTTCAACACTCATTCCATGAAGAAGTGTCTCTTGGCCTCCTTCTTGAGTATTTCCCCTGCCAGCTTTTCCCCTTGTGGTCTTGTTCCCACAAAGACAAAGAAGTTCCCTGTAGTCACCTTTTTGATACCTTTTAGGTATTTGATGGTTTCAATCATGCCCCCAGCGGGCACATGTTGAGGTCATTTAACCTGTCCTCATATGCCTCGCCCTGCTGCCTCCGAATCATTTTCGTTGCCCTCCTCTGGACTGCCTCAAGCAGTTTTATATCCTTTCTCAAGTAGGGTTTCCAGTTTTGCATGCCATACCCCAGATGTGGCTGCACCAAGGATCTGTACAGTGGAAGTATAACCTCTTCCTTTCTGCTTGTGATCCCCTTCATAATACCGACAGGCATTTTGTTTGCTTTGGCTGCTGCCTTTCTGCACTGATTTGATTGTTTCAGGTTACTGGTGATGGTTACCCCTCCTCCAGTTTTTTTCTGTATCCAGTCTGGTGTCCTGGACCCCCCACAAGCAGTAGTCAGTCTTCGGGGTTCTTACGTCTTATGTGCATGACTTTGCATGTCTTTGCATTGAATCTGAGTTGCCATATTCCAGATCCCATTTCTAGCTGGTCTAAATCTTTCATAAGGTCCTGTATCCCCACAGCAATGTCTACCCTCCCACAGGGCTTGGTGCAGTCCACAAAGAGGCAGATCTTACCATGTATGTTTTGTCCAATATAGCTTATAAACATGTTAAACAACATTGTGCCAAGCACAGAGCCCTGTGGTGCCCTGCTGGTGAGTTCTCTTGAACTGGAGAGATCCCCCCCCGCTACCAGTCTTTCTGTCCTTCCTCCCAACCAATTTGTCACCCACCTAGTTAGTTTAACCCCTGCTCCTAGGTCCTTCAACTTCCTGATCAACCTCTTATGGGACACAGAATCAAAGAACTTGTTGAAGTCCAAGTACTGTATGTCCACCACCTAGCCCTTGTCTGCTGTTCTTGTTACCCAGTCAAAGAAGTTGATCAGATTAGTGTGACAGGATGTTCTGACCATGAACCCATGTTGCCTCTTGTCCTGGAGATCATTCATCTCCAGAAACATGACCAGACTTTCCTTAAGGCTGGTCTCCATAAGCTTGCCAACAACTGAGGTCAGACTGACTGGCCTGTAGTTGCCAGGGTCATCTCTGAGTCCACTTTTGTGGACTGGCACCCCATGTGCTGTTCTCCACTTCTGTGGTACTACTCCTATATCCAGTGATCCGTTGAACAGATCCACCATCCCAGGTCCCATGTCCTCTGCCAGATCCCTCAATACCCTCAAGTGAATACCATCTAGACATGTAGACTTTTCTACTTTGAGGGCCATGAGTTATCTTTTCACCTTGTCCTCTGGGATCCTGTCTTCTGCCCTCCCTTCCTCCCTTGAGGCATGGGGCCATCTTTTTCTTACATGAAGACAGAGCAGAAGTATTTATTCAATACTTCTGCCCTCCCTGCGCTACTTTCCACCCCTTAAACACAGGTGCTTACTTACAAAGTTTTCGTGTCAGTGACAAAGTCACAAAATGAACAATTACAGTAGCAGTCATCCAGTTTCAGAGGAATGTAGTCAAGGCAATAAATTCATAAATGGTACAGCAAGCAAATTTCAGAGGATTTCAGTTAAACACATTACCAAACAACAATGCTGATTACAGAGCAAGTCAGCATCAACATCAGGCATGGTACAGTTACATTGTTTGCAGTTACAGCTGCAGTGAACAGATAGTTCTGACTACAGAGATCTCTTGAATTGGTCAAAATTAAGGAGATTTAGCTGGAATTAAGGTAATTCATTTAGCCAGCTAGCAGCCCTGACTACAAAATCAATCAATCAATCAAACTTTATTTAACCAGGCAGTTATATCATTGAGCAAGCTCATTTTCAAGATGGTCCTGGACACATAGGACACTTTCATTTACAAAACAAACAATTCACGTATACCAGGCAGTAATACAGAGCGTTATAAAATACAAGGTCAATAGGCATTTGAGGTAAGCTTGGATGGTAATTACATACATTATATATCTGGCAGTATAGCCTAGAGGTTAGAGGAATGAGGTGTGAACAAGCTTGATACATCCAGCAGAAAAGACCTGAGTTTGATTCTCACAACCTCCATTTGCATACTGTGTGACTCTGAGCAAGTCACTTAACGGCCCAGTGCTCCCAGGTCACCCCTGAAAATAGGCACTTGTGCCTAGTGGGCCTTACCCAGTTACCAAAAGACTAAAAAAAAAAAAAAAGTAGATATACATAAACACTGCAAAAGGAGCGCTTGACTAATTGAATTCTCTGGAAAGGCAGTTCTAGGGCACACCTTGCCATGCTCCTGGTGTTGTACTGGTTAGCAATGGAGTGGAAGCAGTTTTTTAGGGAAGGGGGTGTTAAACCCAGAAGCACCTTTTTGGCTAGCAGATATGTTTGACACTTGGCTAGGTAGGGGTAGCTGATTAGTTAGCGTGTACAGAGTGTAGTTGTAGGTACCCTTGTCAGCTCCTAACATGAAACAACATGCCCTATTGCATATATCAATAATCCTGTTTAACACAGTCACTAGCAGCTTTATAGACAGGAAGACCATAGTTGATGAATGACAGGACAGAGTTGGACACTATATCTAGCATCTGCAGTAAGGTTGATCCAGTTTCTATACAGGGCTCCCAATCTTGTGTTTACCACAGTTAACAGGTTGTCCACATGTGGGGCAAATGACAGTGGGCAGGATTTTTAAATGTATTAGATCATCACAAGCCCCAGTGTGCCTAGGATGCCAAAAAAAAAAATATTTACAGTAATGCATATGGGTGGAATAATCCACAAGCAAATTATACACTTGGGGGGGGGGAGGAAACAAATGCAACTGAGCAGGAAAAGGATTTAGGAATCATAATCAAAAACAATTATAAGGTGGGGACCCAATGCAGCAAGGAGGTGGGCAAAGCAAACAGAATTCTGGCCTGCATAGGGAGAGGGATAACCAGTAGAAAGCAGGAGGTGTTGATGCCACTCAAAAAAATCCATGGTGAGGCCCTACCTGGAGTACGGGGTTCAATTCTGGAGATCTTACCTATGCAAGGATATAGATGGCATGGAAAGAGTACAGAGAAGGGCCACTAAGATGGTGCATGGGCTAAGTGGGAAGCCATACGAAGTGAGGTTGAGGGTATTAGATTTATACCTGCTGAAGACCAGGAGGGAGAGGGGGGATTTGATAGAAACTTTCAAATATGTGAAGAGGATTCCATATCATCCCTAAACATGACCCAATTTGTGGACTTCTCCACCTGTATGAATTATAGAACAGGGACTAGTATGGTCATAGACTGGCTGATAACAAACCATCCTGAGAGACTCACCGGTAAATTAGTCTTCCTGGATTCGATCAGTGACCATTCCCTAATCCTCTTTATTTGGTCTAACAAATCCCCCAAGATCACAGTAAAAACTACAATGACTAGAATTCTAAAAAAAGGAAAACTGGGTGCAATGAAGGAACACCTAAGTTGCCAAGACTGAGGAGCTATTGACACTGTAGCAGATGTGGCCTCAACGCTTGATAGCTTTATCTGCAAATTCAATGAGGCATGCAATATCTGTGCCCCCTACTGTAAACGCAAAATCTAGGGCTCTAGTAAATACTGGATCTCACCCCAACTCATTGAGCAGATGAAGCACAGGGACAACCTGTGGTTCAAAGACGGAAGTAAGAGATCACAAGTTGACCTACAGAATTATAAAACAGCCTGAAACAAGGGTACCGGAGATATTTGAAAGGCCAAAAGCCAATACTTCAGAAGTGAGCTGGCTAACTCCTGGGGGGACAGTTGAAAGTTTTGGGAAAATATTAAGACACTGACTGGTAAACCTAATAAGTCACCTCCCTCTATGCTAAATGTTGAGGGGATACCAACCCAGGACCCTGAAATCATCGCCAACACTCTCAATAAGGCCTTCACCGACCTTAGCAGTGTACTGCCTCCAGACTTCTTTGACCCACCGCATGACAGTAATCCTGCACATAAGACAGATACCCAGTTTTGCTCCCCCTCCCTTCTACCTCAAAATAATCACTCAAGCTGAGGCCCAAAAATATCTTGCACAAGTTCTTGGAAAGACCAGAGCCAGCGGTGACACTTTAGACCTCAAGCTCGTGGCGCTTACCCTTGGTATGATTCTCCCATCCCTCACAAGAATTCTAAACCTATCACTTATATTCAGAAAGTTCCCTAGGATCTGGAAAGCCACAGTGGTAACATCTGTCTACAAAAGTGGGGCAGGACTAGTCATACAAACTACTGTCCTATCTCTATATTTGCCCAGCTTTCAAAGGCACTGGAATGCATTGTGTATGCTCAAATATGAACAAACGAACATACAAAGAAGCCAGCAGAAGAAGGCCATTTGCTCTATCAAGTCTGCTCTTATTGCAGGATCCACAGCTTGAGCTAATGTCCTTGCCCTCCTTCCCCACTCCTCCTATCCTCCCTACCCATGATCCTTACCTTCCCCCTATGCCAATCCCAGCCTTTCTTAAAGCTGCCCACTGTCTTCAATGAGATGACCTCTTCCAGCAGCGCATTCCAAGTGCCCACCACCCTTTCTGTGAAGAAGTGCTTCTTAACCTCCCTTCTATACCTCCCACCCTCCAGCTTATGATTGTGCCCCCTCGTGTTATGGCTGCCACTCAGCTTAAAGAAACTCTCCTTATCAACCTTATTTATCCCTTTCATGTACTTGAAGGTCCCAATCATATCCCCTGTCTCTCTCCTGTCTTCCAGGGAGTACATATTCAGTGCCCTTAACCTCTCCTCGTATGCCTTATCCTGCTGACCCACTATCATCATTGCAGCCCTCCTCTAGACCTTCTCCAGCAGGTTAATGTCCTTTTTGAGGTGTGGACACCAGAACTGAACTCCATACACTAGATGTGGCCTTACCAGTGACCTGTACAAGGGCAGTATAACCTCCTCTCTCTCCTTCTACTGATCCCCCTAGACATGCATCCCAGCATCTTGTTTGCCTTTGCTGCTGCTTTCTTGCACTGTGTGGAGTGCTTCAGGTCACTACTGATCATCACTCCTAGGTCCTTATCCTCCTCTGATGCACATACTCGGACTTCACCCAGGGATTCTTGGCACCAATATGCATAACTTTGCATTTCTTGACATTGAAGCCAAGCTGCTAGATCCTGGACCACCTCCCCAGCTTTTCCAGATCTTCCTGTAGGTCCTGTATCCCTTCAGCTGTGTATCCACTCTCCTGCAGAGCTTGGTGTCATCTGTGAATAAGCAAACTGTAGACTACCTTGACAAATATCAGCTGCAATGCCCACAACAGCATGGGTTCCAAACACAGCACAGCACCACAACTGCCCTAGTATAATTCACTGGGTATATTCACAATGCACTTGATCTGGGGTTTCTGTTGGGGGAAACCTACATTGACCTCACCAAGGCCTTTGACACAGTTACCCAAGAGCTACTTCTGAACCAGCTATCCTATGCAGGACTATCCCCTTAGTCAGTGGCCTGGTTCAGGAGCTACCTCACTAAGAGAGTATAAAAGGTAAAAATCCTAGATGTTCTGTCTGGAAACCGGAGTGTGAATGCAGGGGTCTCCCAAGTCTCCCTCTTGGGTCCCCTGCTCTTTAGCCTGTTTTTAAATTTACTCCCATCAGCTTCTCAAGATAAAGTACTACTTTGATGATGTGGTGCTATACTCCAGTCACTCTGACCCAGTAGAACTAGAAAAACAGATGCAGGCTAACTCCATGACTATCGAAGCTTGATTCCTAAAATTAAAACTACTGCTAAATTATAAAAAGAGAAAAACAATGTTATTTGCCTCCACTCACAACAGACATAGGTCCCACCATCTAAAAATACTTAATAGCCAAAATACACCCCTAGAAATGGTTCAAAACTTTAAATACTTAGGTGTAACACTAGATAGCTCCCTCTCTTCTATGCAGTACATAGATTTTGCAGGAAAATCCACAAATGCTAAGCTAGGCTTGCTATACAGGAACAAACAATGCCCAATGAATAGGGCACCAAAACTAGCAGTGAATAGCTCAGTGTTACCAGTCATAGACTACAGACTAGTGGTCTATAGTGCCGCAACTGACTCAGCCCTCAAGCGGGTAAAAACAACCCTCAACAAGGCCTGCGGGCTGGTTCTGGGAGCTCATTGTCTTACTCATACATGCGAGCTTTATGCACAATCTGGTTGGCTAAACTAGACTGTTGAATACAGTACAATGTATGCCTACTCACAAAGAAATCCACCCTAAGCTTAACACCCCCCAGGAGTGCGAAATTTCCTCTGCATGTCCAACAAAGCCAGGCATACCAAGGGATCAAACAGTCAGCCCCTAAAAGTCCCATTCTGTTGAACAACTCGAGGCCAACGGTCTTGCAAGTACTGTGTGCCCTACTGGCTAAATACACTTTCCAAGGGCATGCTGGCTGAAACAAAACTAGGCCCGTTCAAATCAAAGCTTCATGCCCACCTAGTATCACACTGTAGTGACTGCAATGTCTAACCTTAACCAACCTGTTCTTGAAATCTCTGCTTTAGCTTTAGCACTTACCTATTTTACCTAATCACCAAGTAACCATCTCCTCCCTACTTCCTCGCTATCCCCTCCCTCCACCGCACCTTCAATTGACCCTATAGCACAAGGTCCCACCTCTTCCAGTAACTCCATTCTAAATTTAATTCTTGGCTTATACCAGCCTCCCCTCTATGTACTTCCAGATATTTGTCTGTCTGATCTCAATGTTCCTACTTGGTCTCCAGCTGTAACACATCTCTCCACCCTTCATTATACTGTATTTTTTCTCCCCCTCAGGAATTTGACATAAATACAACTGAACCACATTATGGGCATTTATAGGCAAGAACGGTTTATGTTTGCTGAAATTCAATGTTCTTTTTTTTTACCTATTTTTTTACCTCCAGTCACAGTCTGCAGAGCATCTCTCAGGCATCCTGCCTGTTTCTGCCCTGCCTGAAGTCTTCCTACCTGAGCCTCTTCTCTCCTCCCTCTCAACCCACACAACTGGCACCCCCGGGTGCTCTATACAGTCAGTCTCCGACTTTTTCTGGGTGAGAGCCCGGGTGGAGGACACTGGAAGGCCAGGCAGGATAGACATGGCAGTGGGCATGTGGGCAGGTGCCATCGCCTACCCCTCAGACCAGTGTTTTTCCCTGTTCTCGTGTGTTCTCGCCCCTCCCATGTGTGGTGCACATCCCTTATGCTACGGTGCACGGCAACCCTGGCAAGCATCAGCCACGCTATGTATGTGCTGCCCTGAGTGCTGCAGCAACCCCGGTCTCCACCAGGAGCCGCTGGCATGCTGAGCGATGTTCCATCCCCCCCCCGGGAAGGAGAGCAGTCCAGCAGGCGCTTAATCCTCACCCGCCCCTGCTGACCCCCTGACACCCAAGCTTGCTCCCAAACTCGGGTCACCAGCATAACGCGAGGTGTGGCGTCCAGCGCCTCAACCTTCAGTGCCACCAGGCAGGCCTATAATGTTCTTTATAATATGTTAATGTGTAATTGTAGTTATGCTTACATCTATACTGTATTAGTCTAACTGACATGGAACCTCTGTAAATGAGTTTCTAGCTCAAAGGTAGTGTAATCCAAGAACTAAAAATAAAATAAAATAAAATAAAGTGTGGGGAGGGGAGCTTATTCACAGGGAAGATAGGCGACAGAATTAGAGGGCATGGATTAAGAGTGGAGGAAGTAGGTTTAAGGGAAATGTGAGGGGACATTACTTCACTGTGAGGGTGGTAGCACCCTGAAACAGTCTTCCAGAGAAAGTGGTGGAGGCCAGAACTGTGGAGGGATTCAAAAGGGCATGGAGCAAACACAAGGAGATGACTAGGGAGTGAAGGGTAGAATCTATGGAATATATGGGTGAGAGGAGCAAGTAAAGATGGGGGGAATGAGCAGACTGGATGGGCCAAGAAGGTCCTGTTCTGCCGACACATATCTATGAATCTATGAAGGGCTTGTGGCAATCTAACAGGATTTTCTATCCTGTGCCATAATTGCCGCAAGGTAGACCAGCTTTCTATGGTCTACCTTGCAGCAATCCTGGGGGCCCTTGTTACAGAGCTTGCGCCAGATATTTGACGCGAGCTGCAGCAACACATGGAAACTGTCGCAACTGCACCGAAGATTGGAAAATCAGGTGCAGTTGCGGTGAACGGTTCAATTCATGGCCAGAACCTAAATGTGGTGGAGCAGGGCTGCACACACGATCCTGTACCACCCTTCGAAAATCCTGCCCAATGTATTATTTAGACTTACTCCAGGGTATTAAAGATTTCCACTAGTTTGAGTTTTTGTACATTGCCATTTAGGATGTGAAGAGTAGAAACCTTTCTTTTCAGTAGAGGGCTTGTAAAGTCATAGTTTTAGGTTTTTTTTAGTTAAGGACCAGTTTCTTGTTAGAGAACCAGTTTTATACATTCTCAAAGTTGCACTGAAGGTCAGAGGTGAGGTTACAAGGTCAGAGTTTTTGATGTAGATAATGGCATCATCACTGTGCAGTAGTACATTTGCTGACTGACAGGCATTAGGCAGGTGGTTAATGAACAGGCCAATTAGGAGGGGGCCCAGTATGGAACCATGGGTCACACCAATAGATACACTCCTGTCATCAGGCATGGAGCCCTCAGTCTTCACACACATTCTGCAGTTTGAGTAATAGCTTTAGAACCAGGCTGCTAAGTCCAGAGACAAACCAAAGCAGTGGAACTTGTGAAGCAACAACTTATCACTTGACCAAGTCAAGGGCCTTTGTCAGTTCAGTATAGATAGCCCCAAACACATCACCATTGTCAAGGACCTCATAAGTGAAGCTGGTATATTCTATAAATGCAGTACCGGTGCTATGGTGTTTTCTGAAGCCATGCTGTTAGGAACACTAGATTTCATATTTTTCTAGGTAAGAGACAAGTTGGTCTTATGCAGTTCTCTCCAAGCATTAGAGTGGAGATAAGTGAGACTGGCCTGTAGTTGTTAAGGTTAGAGTGGTCTCTGCTTTTAAAAACTGGTGTTACAGAACATGCAGAGGAAACATGTGCACTAGAAAATTCAGCCTGTGCTCTGCAGTAATGGTTCCACCATCAGAACTTCTTCATCCGAACGCGTCTATCATTAGGGATCCAAGAATTTAATTTCGCCACCCAGTTTATATGTGGCGGTCTATGCCCCCACACCCCCAATGCACCCCCTAACTATAGACTCTAACTCCAGGGGGGTGGACTTCGGGGAAGGGGGGGCAAAATTTTTATTTTGGCACCCTATTGATGGGCGCACTAGGACTGGCGCACAGATGGCCAGAAAGTTGCAGGAATAACTAAACACTTGACACAGGAGGAAGCACTCAAGCAGCAAAATAAAACAGAAAAGCAAAGTTGCTAGGAAAAAACTCACAGTTTTAATGCAGGGAAGCTTCACCCACGTAAAGAGAGTGCATCTCCAAAACCCCGTCACTTTGGGACTATAGCGGTTCCCTTTGTCTGGGGACATGGCTGCTCCAGTCCTCAAGAGCAATTTAAATGCACAATTTAAAGGTACAATACACATTATAGAGCACCCTTGGGGGTTAGAACAGCATGTCAGGTGGCACCATTATAACATATAATTCATACAAAGTGATACAAAAAGTACCCCATATCAAAAATGAAGTACACTAAGAACCTAATATCTTACTAACTACAGGTTTCTTATGTGTTTAAAAGGGTCTGTTTACACAAGAAGTTTCCTCCAGCATGTATTAGCTCAATATTACCTTTTAAGAAATTAATCTTGTGGTGATAACTGATCAAAGGGTATTTCCCATAGTTAACTGACCAAGGGAAACAGGGGTGAATAAAATGTTTAGGAGATATACCAAAATCCAATTACCTGTCATGAACTATGCATTTCCAAAACAGAATTCTTTGATCCAAGAAAGCTGTTATAATATGCTACATTTTAGGAGGTAATAAAAAAGACACATTTTCATCTGGACACCCTGCTTGACAAACACCAGCAGCCAAACAGCTGAGAGCCAGTGTGGCTGCTAAGAACTAAAGTACCTGACAACCTTGATCTACTTTCCTGGACTTCAATTTACTGCAAAAATAGGATAGACTTTTTAGCTAATGGTTTTAGTGCTTTTCACTGTACGTTTTTCCATTTTTGTTTATGTATACTGTAACCCAAATGAGTATATTCTCTTTTTAGTTGTAACTGTATTTATTTAAGTATTAAATCTGCCTGCATGATATTTATATATATTTGCGTGTTAATTGGAAACAGTATAGATAATCTGTGACAACTGTTAATTGCTTAGAGGGGTCACCAATAGCAACCAAATTGAAAAAGGGTCTGGAAGGGATCTGGAAGGATAAGGAGAATACCAAAGTCTTAGAGACAAGTCTGCAGGGATTTTGAACCAGGCTGCTGCATGTCCTGTAGGGGACTCAAGGCCCATTTGCTGTTTTCCAGGTGAGATATAGATTGTTAAAAGGATGAGAGATTTGTATCCTTTTCCCAGCAGAAGTTCAGTAGCCAGGCATTCACAGTACCTTGACAACCCATTAAGTTTTATTTGAAGCCTTTCAAGTCAGACTTTAGGTAAATAAGGCAGCTCCCACCATGCATACCTAGCTGATCCTCTCTAAAGAGGTTAAAACCTGACTGGGAGATAGCAGAATCTGAGATTTTCAGAATGAGCCAGGTCTTGGTAAGGAATAGTACAGCAAGTGGTTCACATGTCAAATACTATTAAAACCTTGGAGGGGGATATTGAATTTAAATGCTCAAGTTGCTTGATGTATAGCCTAATGCTAATTCCTTTGCCACACTCACCTTATAAATGTATCAAATGCACTGAGTATGAGACCTTACTCAAAGAACTAGCTAGCTTTTATAATAGATCCAGGTGCCTTGAATTTATACAGCAGACTCCTGCTTTTGGAGATGCAATAATTGTATATCTATCTCTAAACAACCTTTAAATAGGAGCACAATTGTAGACGTACAAACTCTTGAACAAATTGACACCCCATCTTCTTTGATAATGACCCAAATCACTGAAAACATACCTAAAGCATGCAGTGAAAGCAATGTCAGCACTACTGCTTCCACCTCACTTTGTTAGTCTTCCACTCATACAGGTGAAGGTAGTAAGAGAAAGAGAACATGTGATGATGACTCTTGTCACTCAAATGATGAGGGGTGGTATGAAATTTAGAGTAAAAGAGTGACAAAGAAAGGAAGGAAAGCTGAACATTTTGTATTACCCTTCTTAAATAGTTTTGATCCCTTTAGTTTACAGGACCAGGATATGGAAATTAATAATGGTGTATTAAACCAGCTGGATGTTAATAAAGACCATCAGCTGGCTCCCTCAGTTGCACATGAGGGAAATTTCATTGACATAAGTAACACAGACAATGAGGCTCATTGCTCCCTTGTTGGAAATAATTTAACCAATGACCAAATAGTTAAGGTAGATAGGCCAGATATGGGACAACAAAAGTCCATTAATTTGAACTATTCTCAGAACTGTATGGCATCTACAGAGCCTGAGGTCTCAAATCACCCTGTGAGTGATATTAATAAGCAATATTACATCTTGGGAGTCTCAATCATACGTTATGCAGATTGCTTCTCTACTAGAGGGAATAAATCAAATGCCACTAGTTGTAGCTATAGTGGTACCACAATTAAAGACATCTCTGATATGTTGCCTGGTATTTTGAATAAAACTGAAGATCATAATACTGTAATACTACATGCTGGCACGAATAACATAAACAACTCTAGTATGCAGGATATGATAAATGAGATGATTGAAGCTGTGTCTATCTTAAAGGAACTAGTTACTGAATTTATTGTTTCTGAGATTTTGCCAGTTCCACGAGCATCTAATATAAAAATGAAAAAAATTAAAGTCTTTAATAACTGGCTTCGGAGGTGGTGCTTGGAAAATAATATAAAATGTCTACAGACTTGTGAAATCTTTTTTTCTAATGAGCGTCTCTTTTGCCCTGATGGTCTGCATTTGAGCAAACAAGGTTCTAAGCTACTGGGGAACATTTTCTACCAAACAATTAATAGCGTGAATGAAGTACCAAAAAACTGGTAGCCAAGGGGTGAGCAATTATTCAGAAATTAAACCAGTCCCACCTATAAATATCATTAACATTAAAAATTTGAAGTTAAAAGTGTTGCTTACAAATGTGAGAAGCCTCCATTATTTAAAAAAAGATGAACTTGAGCTAATATTAGTCAAAAATAATATTGGCATTGCTGCAATTTCTGAAACTTGGTGGGATGAGACTACTTTGTGGAATAATTCTATCCCTGGTTATAATCTTGTCCATAGAGATAGAGATAATAGAAGGGGGGTGAAGTAGTGATTTATCTTAATACGAATATAGCTTTCAGAGAATTAAATCACACCCCTAATGAGTTTAATGAAACCCTATGGGTCGAAATAGAGTCTAGAAATAATAAGAATCTATTGTTAGGAATGTGTTATAGGCCCCCACATACTACCCAGTCTGATCAGTCATCCTTATTAAAAGACATTTCTAATAAATTAAACCACAAGGATATTTTGTTACTTGGAGACTTTAATGCTCCTGGGATTAATTGGATTGATTACACTGCATCTGCTTCCCTGGAACATGAACTGTTGGAACTTTGTATTACTAATGGTCTCCAACAAGTAGTTGACAAACCTACAAGGGGTAGAAATTTATTGGACCTGGTCCTCACTAATATTCCTGAAAATATTGCTGACCTGGATTTTTGTGATCCATTTTTTAATAGTGATCACAAGATCATTATTTTATCTATTAATAATGAATATATTAAACAAACTGGTATCACAAAAGTTATGGATTTTAGTAACGCTAACTTCAGTGCCATTAATGAATAATTACAAAATTGTACTTGGAGTGATAATACCATCTCTGTAAATGGCTTATGGACTACCTTAAAAACCAAGATTCATGAGCTGACTGACAAGTACATCCCAAATCGTACATTATATAACAAAAAAGGGAAATTGCCTATGTGGTACACAAACAAAGTACGCAAATTCATATTAACAAAAAAGAGAGCATATAAGGCCCTGAAAAGATAAAATAATGATTACAATAAATTTAAACACAAGGAGGTTTTAAGATCATGTAAAAATACTATAAACAATGAAAAGCAAAATATTGAACTCAGATTAGCATATATAAAGGATGGAGGGAAATCTTTTTTATTCCTATGTAATCAACAAAAACTGATTCTAATAGAGTTGGTCCAATTAAAGTCTCAAATAATATCATCAGTAATCCATCTGATATGGTAAATGAATTTAATCATTTTTTTTGTTCAGTGTATTCATATAAGGACAAACATTGCATACAGGGCCTTGTTGGTATTCCTTCTGAAGAACTAAATATAACAAGGGAAGAAATACTTTGTAAATTCAATCAAATAAAAGTAAATACTTCCCCAGGGCCAGATCTACTCCATCCACGAGTTTTAAGGGCTATTGGATGGTGGTTGGTGGAACCATTATATATCCTTTATAATTAAGCAATAAGGCACTCCAGGGTGTGTGTTATTGTGTAATAACGTCACTCCTGGGGTGGGTCGAAGCACGAGGCGAAGCTGAGTGCTTCCACCACCCCAGGAGTGACGTTCTTACACAATAACACACCCTGGAGTGCCTTATTGCTATTATACAATGGCTCATTTTAAAATAATATAAAAAAGTTAAAAAAAAAAATTTTTTTTTTAAATATTTGTATTGTTTTTTGTATGAGAGGTATATTTCAGAAATAAGAGAAAAAGTAGTCCAGTAGGTGGTGCTGCTGCTGCTAATGTATGGCTTTCTTGTGCATGGAACCCCCCCCCACAAGACACTCGTCATGTGGTATGTTTTGTATTTAATTAGTGTACTCCCGCTGCTTGTTTTGGAAGCAGTTGAAGAAGATGTATTTTTTTTTATTTTGTTACCTGTGACAGAAAGGCATGGCGAGTGAAAAAAAAAAACATCGAAGCCAAGTGATTACTTCCGGTTTTCCCCTCCATAACTGGACATCAGCAGGAGCTGTAAGTTACAGGTCATTTTTATTTTGTTAAAAGTGCTTTTTGTGAAAAGGGAAAAGTTTTTCAGTTTTGAGAAGCTGGTGAGGTTTAAAATGGCATTTCCTCTGTTTGTGTTTTTTTAAGCGGCCGAGCATGTAGGCAGCAGCAGTTTCATATTCATGAGCAGGTAGAGTGAAGTCAAACATAGAGAGCCGCTTTATTTTTTATGTTGTTGCTTGCATTTACTTGAATGAAGGAGTGAGGCAGTGATCCAGAAAACGTGTGTTTGTTGTTTGGAAATGCGAGCTGCTCTAAGCTGTGATAGCTTAACAGACTGTTGGTTTGACAGGGGCTTGCGTGGGCAGGGAGGGATTTTTCACTGTTGTCCGGTCAGTTGTGTGCCTGGACTCAATACAGTGATGTTATGGCTTAATATCATCACTGTCCGAGGCACACACTGACCAATCAGAGAACAGGATTTTTTATTGCCATTATATAATAAATCTTTACTCACTGGGGAGGTACCGGATGACTGGAAACAAGCATTAGTGGTCCTTATTTATAAAAAAGGATACCATAGTAGTATGACAAATTACCGACCGATTAGCTTGACTTGCATTCTGGGCAAAATTATGGAGTCTGTTATAAAGGATAAGCTTACATCAGATTTAAAAACTAAAGGCTTTGTTGATGATACACAACATGGCTTTAAGCCCCACAGATCTTGTCTGACTGCAAATCTCTGTTTTTATGAAACAGTCAGTAAACTATTGGAGGACAAGAAGGCTGTTGATATAGTATTTCTTGACCTCTGCAAAGCCTTTGATAAGGTTCCTCATGCATCCCTTATTAAAAAAATGAGAAAATTAGGGATTAATAGATTTATAACTAGATGGGTACATGAATGGTTGATGAACAGATAACAAGTTGCTAGAGTCAGAGGCTTTACTTCTGTTGGGGGTAGGGTGACTAGTGGGTTCCCCCAGGGGTCAGTGTTGGGCCCTTCATTATTCTCAATCTTTGTTTGTGATCTTGATAGGGATATCAAGGGATACTCAATTAAGTTTGCTGATGATACAAAAATTGTAATGGATATTAGTAAAAAGGGTGGATACTCTGACCTTTGCTGTATCCTTTTGTCAATGGAATCTTGGGCAGTTACAAATGGCATGACGTTTAACTCAGATAAAAGTATAGCTGTGCATTTAGGTAATAACAATCCATGCTACAACTATACTTTAACAAGAAAGCAACTACAGTCTGTGGATAATGAAAAGGATCTGGGGGTATTGATATCAAAGGATTTTAAATTCAGCACTCAATGTACGGAATTAACCAAGAAGGCTAATAGACTAATTGGCTGTATTAGACACTCTGCTACATCTAGGAATTGGGACTGCTTAATTCCTCTGTATAGGGCCTATGTAAGACCCATTCTGGACTATTGTTCCCTGTTGTGGAGTCCCTTTTTACATAGGGATGTGAAGAAAATAGAGGGGGTCCAGAGGAGAATTACAAAAATGGTTCAAGGGCTTCACAGGGCTGACTATGGCTCTAGATTACATTCTTTAAACCTCTATTCCTTGGAGTTAAGGAGAAAAAGAGGTGACCTTCTTTTAATGTTTAAAATCATAAAGGATCCTACACTATTTGCTGAGTTGGGTTTCATTCGACTCCAAAGAGATTTTTCATTAAAAAGCCATAGTTATCAATTAAGGCTTACCTACCCGAAAACTCAGTTAAGAAGTAATTTTTTCACACAACGTGCTATCCCTATGTGGAATACTTTACCAAGAGATAGTGTGGCAAATGACTCCTATGACTCTTTTAAATTGAAACTTGACAGATTTCTATTAAATGTAGGTAAAGGGGACTGACAACTGCTACGGCAGGAGATGTACATTCATGGACTTTCAGCCTTCTGCACATCTACACCTCCTAGTATGACTCCTAGTAAGTTGCATTGATGTGACCCAGGCTTCAAATTCAACAAATTTTGGTAAGAGACTGCCAGTGTTTAGAGGGACATATTCAGTTTCCCTTGGTTACCAGGACTTGACCCAAAGTTTCCTGCTGAGCATGGGTTAGGGTGGATATTGCCTAACAATAAAAGTAAAATTAGCATTAGGCCTCTTGGGCCTGTTAGGTAATGGCTCAGTCTCCAGGATTTTTTTCTGAGGGGATACGGCTTATGAATGACTGGGAAACACATAGATAATAGGAAATCCCATAGCACTCTCCTAGTACTACCAAACTTAGGTCACATTGAGGAGGTAATTGGGCTGGGGGACTTGGGTACTGAAAGGCTGTTCAGGAGGATTAAAGAGACAAGGATTCATACCAGGGTATGATACCACCTCAACCTCAGTAGGCTCTGTAGGCTCATAAAATGTTACAATAGATAACTGGGTCAGCAGTATGAACAGTGCTAGAGACATTTTACAGTGGTGTTAACACCAGCCTTAGATGGCACAGATCCAGAATGGAGGAGCATGACACTGGTAGTCAGACTCCACTTTTAGTTATCCTAGGAATTAGCACACATTAGAGTAATAAGCTTAAACCAATACAGTGATGTAGAGTACCCACAGAATTACACAGTTATGCTAAAGTAGCGAGGCACTGGTGCCTTAGGGTACAGCAAGGGTGAACCCTGGGTACAGTTAGGGTGAACCCTGGATGCACTCTGTGATTTAGGTGCCACTGGGTAGGCAAGACCAGTCACAGAGATCACCCAGCAAGAACATAGCACCTGGAATACCTTAAATGTTCAGTGCCAAATTACACCACAGAGGCCAACAAGCAGTCTGTACAAAGTATTGTAGTCAACAGAATCTGCAATAGGAAGGTGACAACTCCAACTGCTAATTAACACATGGAGATTTCCATTAAAAGTTTGTCCTATTGACTATAATAGGGTGCATGGCTCTGGGACTCCTTGTGGATATGTCAGAGTGTATGCCAGCATGAGGGTGGGGCAATCATCATTAAGGAAGGGGATCTGCTGGATGGCCCCTCAGGGCTAAAATACGATCCCTTGCCACCAGACCAGGGAACATATAATAATGATTAAGACTACCTAGGTAGGTGTTTGCCACAGTAAGCAGCCTCACAGAGGAAGCACAGTTATAATTTTTCAAATCATTTTAAGCAGTGTCATAGCATCCTATCTCTGAGGAAGAACTCAAGCCAGTAGATGACAGTGCTGGCGAGTCCACAGTGCTCCCTGAGATGATCCAACAGCAAGCTATAGTCCATAATGTCAAAAGCTGAGAAGACTGAGGAGAAAAATAATTGACCGCTCTCCTTTATCCCTCAATCTAGGAAGGTCATTGTGTACCCTGACCAATGCAGACTCAGTGCTGTGCCTTGACCTAAACCTGGACTGGAGAGGTACATAAATGTCAAAAGCCATGAGGTCTTCTTCAAGCTGCAGTGCCCTCATCTTCTTGATAACCTTCCCCAAAAAGGGGAGGTTAGAGATTGTTCTATAATTCACCAAACAGTCCAGGTCCAAGGATGGTTTCTTAAGATGTGGCCTAACTAGCGTGTTTTTCAATGCACTTAGAAAGACCCCTCAGAAATGGAACACCAGATTAGTCCAGTCAACACTGGACCCAGATACTCTACACACCTCACCACAAGGTGTGTTGGGCCTGGAGTCAGTTCACAAAAGGTAGGCCAAAGATCTGAGATCACCCCACAGACCTTCTCCACCAAAACTGGCCTAAACTCTTTCCAAATCATCATACAGCCACTGCCCACTGCCAGCTTGGCCATGCCAGGTTGCGCCAACCTGGTTGGGAAAATCCAGGACTGAACTGAGGACACCCTGTCAGAGAAAAAATGAGCAAATTATTCACACCATGTGGATGAATTTGGTCTCACCGGCTGCAGACAGATTGGGTGAAGTAGTCTGTCTAGCATGCAGAAAGGCTGAGCTGGTCAATTTTTCCCTGTCACAATTTCCAGGAACAGGAATGCTACCTTCCTGTGGGAAATTGCCCTTTGATATTCACCGTAGTGAGTCCTCAAAGTCAGTCTATCCTCATAAGCCTGCGACCTCCTCCACCAATGCTCCAACTTCTGACCCTTGGACTTCAGCTCCCTGAGCTCGCCATCAAACCACGGGAATCTCAAGCGCAAAGTCCTGGGTCATATATAGACTGGTGCAACTGCATCAAAAGACAAGAAAATGGCCCTATTACCAGCCATCACCACTTCCTTCAATCCAGTCACACATGCAGCCATCACTTCCGATAGATCAATCACCACCTGGAGTCCTTCCAGTGACATCCACATTTGAGGGTGGTAGTTGACCATCTCCACAAGGGTTGGACTGCAAGGAGGGTCCCTGAGTGAGAATCTCACCATACAATGATCCAACTGACTGGCTCAGTCTTGAGGTAATTAATCCTGAGTCTCAGTAAGAAGACTAAATCTAAGGCATGACCACACTGGTGAGTTGCAATAGTGTCACTAGATCTGAACAGCACCTGTATGAACAGAGCTGTCAATAACAGCGCCATCCATACAGCACTGCTCAGAACAACGGCAGGAACAGATACTGCAAGTAAAGACAGCACCACCGGTAGAGGTCACAAGGCACACTGATGACCGCTACCAGTCAAAAACTATATTTTAGTGGTGGGCTCCACCCCCACACACACCAACATGGGGGGCTCTGCCTCCCACACCCTTCATAACTAAAATAATCAACTTTGAGTCAGAGTTGGATTATGGGGAAAAACAAAAATGTGGGAGACCACGATTAGAACCCTGGTCTCCACCACCATTCTGGCTAAGTTGCTCCATGACTCAGCCCTCTCCGCAATGGGAGCAACTCAGTCAGCCTCCCGATTACACATCCCTTGACTTTTTCCCCTAGTACCATGGACAGTGACATGGGAAATGCTTACTGCACAACTCTGTTTAACCCCTGTCACTGTTCGTGATATGCTCTTCCTACATTGCTCGTTTTCATTGTGCTATATTTGTAGCACTATTGTAACTAGTTACTACAATAGTAACTACCTGTGTCAGGCCCAGTGATTCCATCAGTTGGAGGAAATCATGACCAAAGTGCGGGAGTTCATCATTGAGCCATGCATTGAAATCAACCATCTGTGTGACTCCATCACCTTCTCAGTGATGAAGTAAGTGATTTCCTGCAGGAACTCCGCCATGTGCCCTGGAAGTTGGTACATGAGAAGGATCCTGCAAACCACACCTGACCCCCCATGCATGGCCACGCATCAAAACAATGAAGTTTCCACAGCTGGAAGAATAGTGAAATTCATGTCGGATCCAAAACAGATAGCCACCCCTTGCAATCTCTCGAAGGTAGTGAACTATGGAGAACCCCGCTGGGACAGCTGCTTCCAAAATTGGACTGGCAAGAGTTGTTTCCACAGTTCACTGCCTTCAGAGGGATCATGGGGGGTGGGTGCTATTGGTTTTAAATCTGAGATGAATTTCACCATTCTCTGAGTTAGGGAAACTTTGTCATTTTAATGCATGACCATACATGGGGGTCCCAGTGTAGGTTGCAGCCAGGTTGGAGTTGGGAGCTGTGCTATAGACCTCACCACAACATCTCCTGTACCTCCTCAAGGTTCTATTTCTAAATAGTATTAATACCAGCACAGTACTCACTGACTGGAAAATGGCAAACATCACCCCCTATTTAAAAAGGGTGACAGATAGCACATGGAAAACTACAGATCTATCAGCTTAACCTCGGTAATTTGTAAATCACTTAAGGGTATTATCCATGATAAGCAGGCAATTTTTCTGGGTAACCTAGATGACAATCAACATGGCTTTACTGAGGGTCACTTGTGTTTGACCAATCTCCTTTACTTTTATGAAACAATAAGCAAGGAATTCGATAACAAGTCCCCCTGTGATGTCATTTATATTGATTTTAGTAAGGCTTTCAACACCATCCCGCACGATGCAGTAATCAAGAAATTAATGCACAAAGGTGTCAACACCAGAATTATTAAATGGAATTCCAGTTTGCTAGAAAACAGGACACAAAGGGTAATGATAAACGAGCACCTGCCTCAGGAGGGTTTGGTGACTAGTGGTGTGACACAGGGTTCAGTGCTCAGGCCGTATATATTCCTATTATTCATCACTGACGTAACTGTTGAACTTGATAGCTTGTTCATCAAATACACAGATGATATCAAGATTGGAGGAACATGTGGTACTGCAGATGGTACACTCAGGTTGAGGAGGACCTTAATAAAATCACTAACTGGGCTCACAAATGGGGGATATACTTCAATTTGGATAAATACAAAGTTGTGCATTTTGGTTTAAACAATCTTAGACAAAATTATTACCTGCTGGGGAAACTTTTGAGCACAACAGAAGTAGAGAAAGACATTGGTGTCCATATTACACACAGCGTATGTTATACCAGACAAGTTAATGAGATTATTAGTAAAGCCAATAAAATTTCATGGTGCATAAGAATAATATCAGGTCAAAAACTGCTGAAGTTCTTATCCCACTCTATCATTCATATGTCCTACCACAGGTGGACTATTGTTCTCAGCTCTGCTCCCCTTACAAGGTAAATGACATTATGCAGCTGGAAAGAATTCAAAGGAAATTTTCAAAACAAATACAGTACATGGCTTTCGCAACTTGAACTATGAGACCAGACTAAGATCTCTCAGTCTCATATTGCTTGAGATGAGAAGACGTATAGAGGATTTACTCTTTATGTGTGATATACTAAATTATCCTTTTTTATTTAATTTTATTTATTTATTCATTTATGAGATTAACCAGGCAGGCATACTGAGCATGGGGCCACTCATTTCCAGATGCGACCTGGGGACAGTTACAAGGGGTACGCAGGACATGTGTTTACATGGATTTAACATATACATTCAGGTACAAAGATATACTCAAATTTAACCTAGGTGCAGAGTATATGCACAGCAGAGACATTTAGGTACACAGGCAGTGTGAGAAACCTGTAACAGGCCATGGTAACATAACAGTACTTATGAGTAAGCAATAACACACGACGAGGTGTGGGTTATGTGCTGATAGCACTTAGGGGTACTAAGGCATGAGGCGCTTTCGCCGAGTGCCTTATGCCCCTAGGCGTGCTCTTATCAGCATGTAACCCACACCTCGGAGTGTGTTATTGCGCTTATAAAATGGGCAACAGTAAAGTGAATCAGCATTTTTACTTTTTAAAGTTTTTTTTTATTGATATTTCAATTCATAATACAACAACATATTCTAGGGAAAAAAATAGTCCCTTTTTCTTATTGTATCATTACCTTTAGGATAGTTACATTGCCATTAGGATTGTATGTTTAACCTTTTAACATGTATTTTAAAGTCATTAACAATTGTTAGTTATGGTAAGCAAGAGGAAACATTTTGGTTTTGGTTTAGGAATCAAAGACTAAAAGTGTCTTAAAGTAATCAAACAGTAAACAGTGCCTTACTGTACATATTGTAGTCCATTTTATGGTACATTTGTACTGGAGAGGCGTTCACTGGCGTTTTGCTTGCTGTTGTTTTGGGTGCATTCTTGAGGTTTAGTTCGATTTTTCTTGTGATGCGATTAACTTCTTAAACTGAAATGAAGAACTTTTGAAGGTTTAAAACTTAAGTGTATAAAATAGGTTTTATTTTATTTTGTTGAATCTGCTCGTTTATGTCGTGCTGCTTCCTGTTCGTCGTGGCGCATTTTACTTGGCTAAGGTGATGAACTTTACGTTGTGCATCACGCAGTTTTATCGTTGAACTGGCGTTTTCATTGTTGCATTGAATTGCTGTATTACGCTTGTTCCTGGGAAGTTTTCTTGAGGTTTGATTCCGTCGGTGGCGGAAGTTGTTTTCTTTCGGTTATGGCAGCAATTTCGGAGCTGGAGGAAGGTAGATCGTTTTCGTTGGAGAACTTTCATTTTGTTGGATGTATTGCTTTTATTGGCGTGGTTTACTTTTTTGGGACAGTATGTGGCTCCATCGCTGACGGTCTTCGGGGGTGGCAGCCCAATAGGAGCGGAGGCTTGATTCAGATTTGTGCCCTGTAACAGACATGATCTGTCGGGCTTCTAGGCCTGCTAGTGAAAGCAATTGGACAGCTGTGGCTCTTACGGAATGATTGGTGTACCTGCATGACAGAGAGGCTTGTTTACTTATTTGTGGCATTAAGTTAGACAGGTAGTTTATACCGAGAGGTTCTCTAGTGTACCAAGTGGTTACTGTTTCTGCCATGCTGTCAGATATTTTTCTTGGGTGGCAGTAAAAAGCTGGAGGGTTAGGAGGAAGTTTTTGCAGGTATTTTTTGAAGGATTTCACAGGGCATAGAGGATTGTTTGGCAAGGTATATATGTAGCCACGATATTGTTGTTTAGAAGGTTCGTTTTTTTTATGGTTCTTTGTGTATTCGTTGAATGTCAGAGTGATGTATTCTGTACCTTGTTCATCTGTTTTTATTTCGAAGTGCTCTGGCTTTAGTTCTCGTAAGCCTTCTCTGCCTCTGCGAGCCATGCAAAGTTGTATGTCCAGCCATACTTTATTCAGTAGTCCTCTGGGTGTATCTGGAGATAGAGCAGGAGAGGTTTTTAGGATTTCTAAGTCTTTTTCTGATATGGCAGGGTGGTGTTGTGCTCGATCTTTGCCCTCTCTTCTGTACTTTTTTAGTACTGCTTAAAAAATGTTGTTTGCTGGGTTTATGTCAGGATGGTTGTGAAGGTTTATATTTCTGCTTAGAGTGGATTGTTCAGGTGTCTGTTAAGGCCAGCTCGTAGCTGTATGAAGCTTGATAGGCTGTATTCTGTGCCATCAGTTTGGCAGTTCTGCATAGAATTTTCGTAGTTTTGATTGAGGTCAGTAGGTGTTATTGTTTTAAGATCTATTGGTAATGCTTTTGAGTCAGCCCAGCTTTCGAAAACTGACAGTGCCCATTGTGTAGCTTTTGTGTGTTCTATTCATCCTTTTCTTTTCTAGTTGTTGTAGTTCATCGTCTGTAATTTCTTTGTAATGTTTTATATTTTTTTCTTCGTTTTCTTTTTGTAGCATTTGGGGTGCCAATCGTTTGTTCTCTGCTGCTTGGTGAAGATTCTGTGGTGGCACTTTGGGCTGCGAGGGTGAAGGTCGCCAGCTGTGCCAGTCGTCCGAGGTGGATGCTTCCGTGGAGCTGTCAGAGGCGCTGTCATTTGAGGAAGCTGCTGCTGTTCGTTTCTTGAAACTGGTAAGTATTTCTTGTATATTGATGTCGAAATTAGCGGGATTGATTTCAGACATGTTCTGACTTGTGGTATTCATGGTTTGAATTCCGTTTTCAAGTGTACTTCGTTACGGTCTGTCCTTTTACGGCTTTGGCCGGGTCTGACTAGAATGAATTTCGCTGTGTGTACAGTGAGCTCTGCACAGCGTTGTTGTTTCTCTTGGCAGAGCTCACTGATTTGTTTAGGTCATCAGGCTTGTTGCTGGGTGGTAGTGCCGGTTGGCTACAATATCATCTGATAAGGACATGGCTCAGATGATGTTGTAGCCAATCAGTGCTTTGGGATTTAGAAGCCCATTTTATAAATGCTAGTAACAGTTGCATGTGTCAGAGAAGTGGTCGTAGAGAAGCGAGTTTAGGAGTCTTCAGTTAGAGGTGAGCCTAATGTCTGCAGGTAAATCATTCCAAAGTTTAGGCAAGTGATATTTGAAGGCTGATTGTCCATTGGATGTGTGCATGAGTGGGACTTGGAGGAGTCTAGAATCGGATGTTCTGAGAGAGTAGGCCGAAGAAGGTTGGGCCGATAAAGTGGAGGTAAGGGGGGAGGGAGTTGGACCAGAATTTCGCTATGACTCTGGAGCAGTGGATCTGTCTCCCACAAGTGAGTGAAGGGCTAGGGAGCTGTATAGGTCACAGTGATGGGTCATTGGGGGGCAGTCCAAGATGAAGTGGCAGAAAGAGTGAAAGAGGGTGTCCAGGCTGGCCAGGTTGGAAGAGGGTGCAGCGCCATAGACCACATCGCCATAATCAAGTATTGGGAGAATCATTTTATGCACTAATTCCCTTCGGACCGTGGAGGACATGCACCCTTTATTGTGATATAGTGCACCCAGTTTGGGGTGCAGTTTTTAGTGTAGTGATTCGATGTGGGCTGAGAAATCTAGGTGTTGGTCAAGCCATACCCACAGGTATCTAAAGGAGGTGCAAGCTCCTTTAGTGAACTGGGATTTAATTTTAAACAAGAAAAAAAATGAAACCGGGGCCAACCCCTGCAAGTACACCCTTTCAGATACAATACAAACAGACAAAAGCATTTTTTCACAGAAAGAATAGTTAACTTATGAAATTCACTTCCCTTGGATATTATTGCCAGTAGAAGCAAGGCCATTTTTAAACTTAAACTTGACATTTGGCTTTTAGGCAATGGTAGGTGATAACTTTATGGGTTCAGAGATGGGGTCTGTCATGGACTGACTGCCTTTTGCTCCCTGCCACACATCAGTACGAACCTCAGTATGAACCACAGTCAAGATCGGGAGGATTATTTTCAAACTAGCTCTCAGCAGGCAGAAAGTGGGATGCTAACTCTGTTCCTGTAGAGCATATTCAGTTTGGAAGAGAGTTTGAGGTGGCCTGCATTGATGAGCACCAAAACATTGATGTGACGTCCATCCAAACCCTGAGGTACTTAATGGAGGAGACATCCTCAACTGCAGTATCATCGAGGGTATAAAAGGAGAAAAGGAGGGAGAGTCTGACAAGCCTCTGCCAGGAGATGAAGGTCATAGAGAGAGTTTTCCTGATGTTGAGGGACAGTTGATTGGATCAGAACCAGCACTGGATGCTGTCAAAATCCTGTTGTAGTTCAACACTGAGGTCAGCAGCAGAGGAGTCAGAGGCAAACAGCACCATGTCATCTGCATCCATGTGAATGGACTTGGAGGAGCAGGCATTAGGGAGATCATTTAGAAATATGGAAAAGAGATTATGGCCCAGAATAGATTACTGGGGATTCCTGAGCAGATGGTGAGTGGGGGACAAGATGTCTCCAATACAAACAGCCTGATATCTGCCCTCAAGGTAGGAGCAGAACCAGCTAATTTGGAAGGTGGAGAGCACTCCCATCTTAAGCTTGTCCAGAGCAGGGGGTGTGACACAGTTTTGAAAGCTTTGACCAAGTCAACAAAGATAGCAGAAGTGAACTGGCCCTGGTCCATGTCAGACAGGATGGAGTTGATGTGGAGTGAGATATCCTGAAACCTGACTGGAAGGGAGTAAAAAAGGAGGAGGAGTCAAGGAAAGGGGAGAGCTGTTAGAAAATAAGGTGTTCCTGGAGCTTTACCAGGGTGAGGAGAAACGATATAGAACAATAGTTACCAGGAGAGGAAAGATCACTCTTTGAAGGGAGATGACAGTAGCCTGTTTGCAGGCATCAGGGACAGAGGCTATAATGGAGAAAGAGAGGCTAAAGACTTTGGATAATCTGGAATTCATATAACTGGAACTAAAATATGCAGAGGAATATTCACTTGAGTGACCTGCTACCAGTCATCTAAAGGGAAGTTCAGATAACAGGGATTCTTTAGATTGGGACTGTACCATGTATGCTAATAAAAAAAACAGACACTAAAATCCTCAAACTTGATTGAAGAGCCAATTTCTATACCACTGCTAAAGCAAGAGGAGGTGACCCCACAAATACAATAGACATTGTAAGTAGCAAACAACAAGAAAGCAGTGCACTGTCAATGCAAGGAAGGCTCTACTAACTTCATTTGGTAAAGTCACCCCAAGGGCTTTAAGCAAAGGACATATGCTGGAGAAGCCTGGCAGAATCTGGTAATTCCTAAGTGAAGGTAGTGCCTCATTCAACCCAAAATATTCAGAGGCCTTTATGACTCTTGAAATGGAAAAGCACAAGGAGGAGTCTGTTCCACAAGACCATCAATCACAATGCAAACAGTGGATCTGACTCACCATATTCTGTATTTAATCAATCACTTCTGCATTCCTGCAGTATGTTTGTTGGATCCCTTCCTGCAATGTTGGTGATGCAGGCAGGTAGTTGGGAGTAGCGGCTGTTTGCATTTGTTCTTTGGGTGAACGATCCCTAGGTTCATATATGGTAAAGGGATTTAGATGCGGCACAGTGCCTCCATCTGTATAGATCCTTTTGGAAACATCTTAGCAGGATACTGGTCTACATGAAATCATAACACTCTCACCCACAGTAAAGGGGGACCCTCAGTATCATGCAACCCAATACCACACAAACAATATGTAACAAAAGTACAATAGCAGAAAATATAACACTACATAGTAATAGCAATGGAGTCAGTAAATATGCTTCAAACAAGGAAACAATTTTATAGGATGGGGCAGGAACACAAAAACAGTGCTCTGGAAAGGAAAGTTTGGGCAAGACAGGTACTGTAAAAGCAGTATACTGAAATACTTAACCGAGAGGTCTGAATCCCACCACCCTACAAAAACAATATTCCCTAAACTTAGATGACGATGGACAATGGAATACAGGATGAAAAGCAGCATGGGTTTGTGTCAGGGAGGTCTTGCCAGAATAACGTGATGCTGTTTTTTGATTGGGTCACCATGGCAATAGAGGAGAGGTAGTAGATCTGCTGTACCTCAACTTCAGCAAGGCCTTCAATTCAGTACCACACAGGAGGCTGCTGAAGAAGTTGGGGGACTTGGTAGTGGAGCCATGCTTAGTTAGGTGGGTAGGAAATTGGCTAAGGGGTGGCAACAGAGAGTAGTGAGTCACAGGGCTAAATCAGGAGACAGAGAGGTCATGATTAGAGGGCCACAGGGATCAGTCCTGGGACCTGTCCCATTTAATATGTTCATAAGTGACATAGGGGAAGGTATCTGGGGAAAGTTGTGTCTGTTTGCCGAAGACATAAAGCCATGCAGCAGGGTGGATCATGAGGAAGTGATGCAGGAGCTCCAGAAGGACCTAGAGAAATGAAAGAAATGGTTTAAGGTCTGGCAATTAAAGTTTAATGCCAAGAACTGCAAAGTAATGCACTTAGGTAGACAGAATCCACAGACTGAATACTGGATGGGAGGAGTTAGCTTGGCCACTTCAACAAAGGAGAGAGAAAGAGATTTGGGATCATAATCAGTGACTCCCTCAAGCAAACAAGTCAAAGCAAGAGAGCATACAGCAAGGTGTCAAGGATACTGGTTGTATAGGGAGGGGTTTTGACAGTAGGGGAAGCAAGGCAAATTTGGCACTTTTACAGACCGTTGTTGAGGCCTCATCTGGAACACTGTACCTAGTTAGAAGGACATCAACAGACTAGAGATGGTACAGTGAAGGTTCAGTAAACATGATCCAGGGCCAGCAGGGCAAATCCTATTAGGAATGGCCAGAGGCCCTAAACATGCATTTGCTGTAGGCCAGGCAGGAGTAGGGGACATGACTGAAACACATATGTTTCTCAGGGATATACACAAGTTAAACCCTATTTCTGAAAGATAGGAATGCAGTCACTAGTGGGCATGACTGGAGGTTGGTGGGAGGAACATTTGGGAGAAACTTGAGGAAATTCTACTTCACTGAGAGGGTGGTGAACCATGGAACATATTGCCAGTGGAAGTGGTGAGGGCAGCTACACTTAATGGGTTTAAACATGGTTGGGACAGAGCAAGGGGACTCATAGTACTCAAGAGGGGTAGGGGGGCAGCAATGATTTGAGTGGTGGTGTAGCCAGGTATTGAATACAACACACCAGTGCAGTAGGTCAGTGGGGTGAGGTAGTATAGCAAGACTTGATGGACCTTCAGTGGTTCCTTGTCATAACTACAATCTCCAAACAGCGATCACCATTACAGCGAGTGTATATCGTTGAAAAGAACAAAATCTAGCCAGAGCCAATAGGGCTGTTAAAAGCTACCAAATGACCAAAGTCATTTTCTTGTTGGTGCCATATAGTGCTATTTAGTTACAATCATCACAGCGCTCCCAGATCCAAATAATCATTTTCCTGTAACAAGCCCTCATTTTTCTTGTATTTTCCCTGTAGAGGCAGCATCAAATCCCTGTATAAATCCCTGTAGATTTTTCCATAAGCCACTAGTTCCTTATTTGTGACTTTTTTCTTTATTTAAATATAATATGTTGGTAGCCTTTTGTCAGGAAAAGGGCTCTGATTTGCTGTTAGGTATTAAAGTTATATGTTAAGCTGACAGTGAAATCACAGGTGAATGACCTGGCAGTCACTGAACTGCTTCTCCTATGTAGCAGTGATGTCACAGTCAGTGAGGTCATAATGCTGGTGATGTAGTGGAGGCAGTATAGCTAGCTATGTCAGCTGCCACACAAAGTGATGTTCCACACATCACACATATTAACATCAGGTAAACAATCTTCTAATTAAACAAAGGGAAAAGATAAAGTACCTCAAATATAAAGGGTAATCGTTGGTTGCTTTTAAAATCTAATATTAGTTTTAGGCAGTACATAAGATCTTTAACCCACCTAGTGTGGGGACAGAATCTACAGCCTTCTGATCTTCCAGTCTCAGAGGCATGCTATTTTTTGCATCTTTCATTTGTTAGTTTTCACACAAATTCTCTCAGACTTTTTTCTGACCACCTGATGGAACCTTGAATGAGTTACATACACGTTATTATTTTCTTCAAGGCCCTGACCCTGCAACTAAATACACACTCAGTACATCATATTATAAAATGAGAAAAAAAAGTCTTCTGTTTCCAGTGCTTGCCTCCAACTTATCCTGTGGAAAGGAATGTCAGCTAATAAAATACAATTCCACTATCTGTAATCTGACACTGAGTCTAACTTTCATTTTCACAAAAACCTAGAGGAAATGAGTTAACCCCTATGTTACTGAAAGAAATAGAACAAATATGTTAGACTGAAATGGACAGATGATAAAAACAGCAGTTTAAAATGTTTTTTTTGTTAATATCCTGAGAAGTTCTGAGGTACAATACAGTAGCATCCCCCTCCCCCCTTCAGATGCCTTTAACATAGACCAACACATAGCAAAAATCAGAGGGGGAGTGCACTACTTTGCAGCTGTAGAGGAATACACACAAATGTCTAAAAAGGAAGTTCTAGGAAAATCAGTTTTTAGAGCTACAGATGACAGAAGGGCTGTAGGCTCTGCCCACAGCCCTAAAAATGGTAATGTACACTCCCAGCAAGAACTGGGCAAAAAACATAAACAGTATTTATGCGGGGGCTTTGCCCCTTCACCCTCTAACTATAGATTGTTGACTCCAGAAGGGTGCATGCTGAGGAGGGGGAGACAGTTGCAAAGAAAAAAAAAAACACCCGCACAAAAAGTTTTCCCCTGCCTAGCCCCAAACCCTGTATCTAGCTCCCTAGAGATGACCACCCTCACTGCCACACCATGGGGGAAGCTCAGCAACATTGTACCGCATTACCTCCCACATGTTCTATTCCTCATCCCTCATCCCTCCCCTTCCACTGGCTGTCCTACCTTGTTGCTTTTCTTCCCTCACTAACCTGCATCTTCACTCTTCTTCCATCGCTACCCTTTCAGGGTAGCTCACATTACAGGCACTGAGACTGAATCGCTCGTATGCAACTCGCTCAATCTCAGTCACCCATATTACAGGTTACTCCTTCAGTCCCATTCTGCCATCAAATTCTGTGTTTCTGTTTCCCCACACAAACCAACTGACCCCATCCATCTGATGCACTACAATCCTCATGTCACTTTGTGATCTCCCACAATCTCTTAGTGTACACACACACAATTAGCAAAGGTTGCAAGTCTGAATGGAGAAATGAAGGGATACTTTCAGAGGGTGCAGATAACAAACAATAATCCTGAAGCAGATAGTAGAGAGTCAAACACACTGGTGGTCTCATTAGGAAGACAGGCAGTTTACCTGGCCTAAAGAAGTAGCATAGTCCTTGCCCAGGATCTATATGTATTGTAACTAGATAAACCCTACCTACAGTATCTAGAATGGTCGCAGGGCCAGGATCTGATTTGTGCTCATAAATTTGCAAATCCATTTCAGCAGCAGTCCCTGGGGGATGTACTTTAATCTGGTTCCACAGGAACCTGTCATACAGGTGCAAGGAACCTAATGTACTAAAAACAACTGCCACCACTACAGCACCCAGCCAGTTCAGCACTGCCTAACAACAATCAATCAATTAATTAATTAATAAAATAAAAACTTTGCAAAAAATTATCCCATTCCAGTCATATCCCACCAGTGCGCCCCCATCCTTTAAAGTATAGGTACAGTACCAGAGCACAGTATTCTTTGATTTCTATTACATTAACTCTCTCCTATAATTTTATTTTTATCCCTATGATACTGGCCTTATCAAACTATAAAAACACAAATGTAAACATTATTGGTATTGGTCAGCGTATTTTTATTCTGTCTGTGGCACTGCCCTTTTCATTGGAGCAGTAGCTCCAACATACATTACTTACTCAGTCTGCAAATAAACTTTCCCCAGGGACTCTTTGTGTTAAAGAGCATAAATGCAGTTCTTTCAGATCAGAGGTGTAGTTAGGAAAGTACCTTGTCCCCCCCCCATTTGTAAACATGCCCACATTTGCTACCCAAACCACTCGTACAGGCCATATCTTACTTCAGGAACTTCATAATAACAGCAAAGCAGAACGTATAGCATTAATTAGTTTTTAATTACTGGTAATCATTTTTTATACACAGATAACAAGAGTTTTCTCCTGAATTATAACCACCCAGTTGATATTTGTGGTTGTAACATGGCTGTGCAGAATACTGAGAATGGACTGGGTGAAATGCAGCAGGTGACCATGGATTACTTCTCAATTAATCCATGGTTAGTCCTGCAGTACCCTCAGAAGCCACAGCAAAACAGCAGCAGTCAGCTATTGGTAGTGCGCTCAACAGTGTGTGCTATGTAGAACCAGAAGATGGGGGAGTGGAGGGGTCTGGGGACAAAACTATGGGGAGCGCATGTGTGTGTGGACTGAATGAGAACGGCACACCATGGCAGAAAGCCATCACACATGCACAGAAATGGAGGTGTGCTTGCACTGTGTCTGGGAATCAAACCCAGGTGGGAGTCAGCAGGGCTGTCGGGAGCACTTGTGTCTGTGTCTCTGGCTCAACAAGACAGACAGAGGGTGAGTGAGAGACACAAAAGTCAGAACAGTGAAGCAGGAGAGAGAGAGAGAATGAGGGCTGTCAGTCAGTCAGTCCACACTGAGCATCACGATCGGTGAACCAGGATGAGAGCAACACCCTGACAACCTGCACGTGTCTGCTCCTCTCACCGCTGCTGGCTGCTGGTCCATTTCAGGCATGGCTTGTGTGTGGGAATCCAGATGTAACTTTCAGTCACTGCAGCTCACTTCTTCCTGTGGCTGGTTTCTGGTACTCCACTCCTTGCTGTGTTCAGCGGCACTATGTGACTCATTTGTGTTACTCCCCACGGCAGTCTCAGAGCGAGAGCCACACTTGAAAAAAATCTTCTGCTACAATCAGGGACAGTTTCCTCATTGCAGCTGGAGCTCCCCCCTCCCTCCCAACCAGGCACACAGACATCCAGACAACAGGAATCTGGCCATATGCATTACAGTGCACAGTAATGTGCATGGGCAGAGTTTTGGTTCTCATCAGTTCCTGTCCCCAGTTTGTTCAGTGTGCCTTTCCTGGTGAAACAGTTAAATAAACCACATTGGCAGCTCCTGCCGCCTTCCACCCACACACTGTCCGGAAAGCTGACATCAGGGGCTTAATCCCTGTGTCAGTATGTATCCCACTCTCCCTCATTAATGTGGCACACTGGGAGCCCACCCCAGTGTGCCAAAATACTTCTTTATGTTTGTGACACTAGAATGCCCAATGCCAGTGTCAGAAGTGCCGGACCCCCCCATGCCCCTATATTCTCAGCCGACCTTGGGGTGTCCAATCCTTGGATCAGCATTGACCCCCCCTCCACTAGTCTGCACACTTGGAGCCTACCCCAGTGTGCAGATATTGGTTTTAATAATATTTCACCTGTAAAACAGAAAACTGTCACCAAGATCTTTTTTTTTTTTAAACCTGAAAAGAAAGAAAATGGTCCCTCATCATCCCTGCCGCTCCCCCTCCCTATCCCGACCCTCCCTCTGTGGACCCTCCTCCCCGCACCCCCCTTCACCCCATACTTACCTGCAGAGGTCGGGAGTAGCAATTTTTGGTGGACCGGGAACACATCTGCACTCTTCAAAGCAGAACCTGAAACTGAAGAAATCACGGTAAACCCTATAATGGCAGTCAATGGGGGGGTTTCAACTTAGGTTGATATCTCAGTCAATATTTGGAGTTTTGGTCCCAAATTTTCAACATGTGGTTCTTGGGACCCCATCTCATGAACACTGGCACTGTCTTTTAGTTTCTCAGTCCCAAAAGGTGATTTTGCGGTTGCTGTGCCGAATCACCTTTCGGGACTGATTAACAAAATGACTGTGCAACTGCTCATGAGGTGGGGTCCCAAAAAGCCCATGTTGCAAATTTGGTGAAACAACTCCAAACAATAGCTGTGTTATGAGCGTGTGTTGCGCAATTTCTAAGCACACTCCTAATTTCATTGATTTTTAATATTTTCACACCAAATTTCTTACATTGACATTTTTCTACACCCCCTTATAAACAGTACAACTATCATTTTTCGCATCCTGCTCAAAATGTGTTTTTTCACCTGTGGTGCAGAATGGCGCCGTCACTGTGCAAAATCAACTTTACTGCTACTTGGATAATAGGACAAAAAGGGGCAACTTGGCCCATCTGGATTGTCCCCCACATGTGGGTCATACTTAAACCATTCTAGTATTTGAGTAAACAACTCTATTTAGTGTATTTTTAAATTCCATGAAGCTGGTTGCCTCAACTACTTCCTTAGGCAGGCTATTCCAGGCCTTAGTAGCCCTTACGGTAAAATAATTATCTCTTTTTGATGTTACAGAATTTGGGACCACTAGTTTTCTATTATGTGACTTTAGGCAGTTTATTGTATTACTGGATACAAGGTTACACTGACTACTTAACTCTTGGGACTGTAGCAGTTTATATAGAAGCAAAAGGTCACCTCTTTGTCGCCTTTGTTGTAATAAGAACAAACCTGTTTATTTCAATCTAATATTGTAGGGCATCCTTTTAATACTAGGAATTAATTTTGTGACAGAGTTTTGTACACCTTCAACCATATTTATATATTTTAATAAATATGGTGACCAGGCTGGAGAACCATAATCAAGGATGGGCCTAACATAACTGTTGTAAACAGGAATAATGAATTGTTCAGATTTACAAATAAAAGAACAATGTATTTTTCTGATGAAACCTCTAGCTCTATTTGTGACAAGTCTACAGTGATTGGATGATGTAAGTTTGTTATTTATTTTAACCCCAAGATCAATTTCAGATGTAGCCTTACGGAAGATGGAATTATTTATGATATAAACATAGTTACGGTTTTTAGTACCAGAATACATGTAAAGGAAGGGAACTAAAGGGTAAACAGGGAGGAAAGAAGGCACTGTGGGTCACTCTGTAGACTGGAAATGGCACCACAATCCGTACAGGTGTTGCATACAGACCCCCTTCTCAGGGGGAGGAAATGGACAAGGAAATGATAGAAGGCATCCTTAGGATGGCAGAGAAAGGGGAGATATTGCTGATGGGGAACATGAATATGCCAGATGTTAACTGGAGCACCTTTGCTGCAGCCACATCCAAGAGCAGGGCCATTCTCAATGCCCTACAGGTGGCATGCCTCAGACAGCTAGTTTTGGAACCCACTCAGGAGGGAGCAATCTTAGACCTGGTACTCTCAAATGGGGACAGAGAGAGGATCTCAGATCTAGAAGTGGGTAGCCATCTGGGAACAAGTGACCATCAAACAGTGTGGTTCACAGTAAACTTAGCTCTAGAGTCAAGCCATACAAAAGTGAGGGTACTGGACTTCTGGTGGGCTGATTTTGTCAAAATGGGAGAGTGCTTCAGAAAAGCACTAGTAAACAGGCAAGAAGGTGGGGTGGAGCAACAATGAGGAAACATCAAAACCACCATCACAGAGGCAACAAGCCTTTGTGTGAAGCAAATAAACAAATCAAAATAAAAGAAAGAAACACTATGGTTCTCAAAAGAAGTGGCGGGGAAGGTTAGGGAGAAAAAGATAGCATTCAGGAAGTATAAGGAAACACAGAAGGAGCAGAACAAAGACCTGTACCAGTTAAAGCAGAAGGAAGTGGGGAAGGCAGTCAGAATAGCAAAGGCCCAAACCGAGGAAAAGATAGCCAACTCGAAAGAAACACTATGGTTCTCAAAAGAAGTGGCGGGGAAGGTTAGGGAGAAAAAGATAGCATTCAGGAAGTATAAGGAAACACAGAAGGAGCAGAACAAAGACCTGTACCAGTTAAAGCAGAAGGAAGTGGGGAAGGCAGTCAGAATAGCAAAGGCCCAAACCGAGGAAAAGATAGCCAACTCGATTAAGAAAGGGGATAAAACCTTTTATAGGTACATTAAGGAGCAAAGAAAGACTAAGGCTGGGATACTGAGGCTGAATAAAGAGGAAGGTGGTTGGGCAGAGAGCCACAGTGGAAAAGCAGGGATACTGAACGAATAGTTCTGCTCAGTATTCACAAAGGAAGAGCAGGGGGAGATACCTAATCCAATCAACAGCAGCACGCTGGACGGGGGGGTGGGGGTGATATTAGTCTTTTCACAGAAGAAAGGGTTTTGAAAGAACTCCTAAAACTGAAGGTGGATAAAGCAATGGGGTGTGATGGGATTCACCCCAGAATTCTAAAAGAACTAAGGGAAGAACTAGTAACACCACTGACTAACCTTTTAAATAAATCATGGGAGGATGGTGTGGTACCTGAGGACTGGAGGAGGGCAGATGCGATTCCCCTTAACAAAAGTGGGAGCAAAACAGAGGCAGAAAACTACAGACCTGTCACTTTGACCTCAGTGGTAGGGAGAATGTTGGAATCCTTCTGAAGGAAAGAATTGTTGAGTACCTAGAGGCCAGTGAGGCACAGGACCAAAAGGCAGCATGGATTCACAGCAGGAAGGTCATGTCAGACAAATCTAATTGATTTATTTGACTGGGTGACCAAAGTAATGGACCAGGGAGGGACTGTGGACATGGCCTACCTAGACTTTAGCAAGGCATTTGACACAGTTCCACACAAAAGATTAAAAAACAAATTAGCCAGTCTGGGAGTGGGTCCCAGGCTGGTAGCCTGGGTAATACACTGGCTGGACAACAGGAAACAGAGGTTAATAGTAAATGGAGTCTACAGTGAAGAAAGGGGGGTTACTAGTGGGGTACCGCAGGGATCAATACTGGGGCCAGTCTTTTTTAATGTCTTTATAAGTGACATTGCAGAAGGACTAGATGGAAAAGTATGTCTCTTTGCAGATGACACAAAGATCTGTAAAAGGATTGATATGCAAGGTGGGGTGAAAAGGATGAAAAGGGACTTGGCAAGGTTGGAAGAATGGTCAAATGTATGGCAGCTTAGATTCAACGCAAAGAAGTGCAAAGTAATGCACCTGGGAAACAAAAACCCAGGGGAAGAGTACACAATGGGGGTGAGATACTGACAACAACAAAAATGGAAAGGGACCTGGGTGTAGTCATATCAGATGACCTAAAGGTGGGCCAGCAATGTGAGAAGGCAGTGAGGAGGGTTAGGTATACTGGGATGCATAGGGAGAGGCATCACCAGTAGAAAACAGGAAGTTGTTGTCCTCTGTACAGACAGTTGGTAAGACCACATGTGAGAGTACTGTGTATAGTTCTGGAGACCCCATCTCCACAAAGACATAGACAGGGTGGAGGCTGCCCAGAGGAGGACAACCAAAGTGATGCAGGGTCTGCACCACAAGACATATGAAGAAAGACTAAAGGAGCTGAAGATGTATAACCTCGAGGAAAGGAAGGGGGGCATGATAGAAACTTTCAAATACCTCAAGGGAATCAACAAAGTCCAAGAGGGTAGCATCTTTCAGAAAAAAGATATGCAAGAACAAGGGGGCACAATTTGAAGATAGAGGGGGGACGACTCAGAGGTAAAGTGATGAAGTATTTCTTCACAGAGAGGGTTGTAGCTGTACAGAACAGCCTTCCTAAGGAGGTTGTAGAGTCAAAAACAGTGGGGGAATTCAAGAATGCATTGGACAGACATAAGGCAATTCTAGTGGGGGGTAGGAGGAAGTAGACTGTTGGTTAACTAGGATCTGCAGCTAATCTGTTAGGTAGGAAAATGGGCAGACTAGGTGGACCAAGCAGTCCTTATCTGCCATCAGATTCTATGTTTCTATGTAACGCATTTTTTAGCATTGACTTGCATATCATTTTGATTAGCCATTCCATTAAATTATTAAGGTCATTTACCAATGACAGATGTTTGCTGAAAGTATCTACCTCACCACTTAGTTTAATGTCATCTGCAAATTTAGTCAAGTTATTAGTTATGCCATTTTGTATATCGCTGACAAATATACTAAACAGTGTAGGGCCCAAAACTGAACCTTGGGAGACTCCACTAGTCACTTTCTATTCATTCGATAAGCATGCAGAGATTGCGTGCATGTGCAGAGATTGCACACCTCAAATTTCATATTCAAGAGGAAATACATTATAAGAACCACCCACCATTTCCCCAACATCCAACAGAAGAACCTCGACCGCAGAGGGTAGTTGGTCCAGGAGGTTGGCAGGTGGTTAGGAGGGGCAAATCAGGTGCCCCATCACTCTGTGCTCTCCATCATATTACCCCCAAAAACCATATAAACACTGCAAACGGGTATCTGCCTCTATCTCCAAAATCAAACAAAGGGGCAGAGGACATTGCAGAGTAGGGCACTGCAGCACAGGAGCTAGCACAACAAAACTCGCCCAAATCAGGACCCAAAACAAAAAAAGCAAAAAGGAAATCCAAAAAACTTCTGATCATAGGAGAATCCATGATTCAGGGAGTTGCTACCCATCTCCAGCAAGGGGTAATGGTCAGATGTCTCCCAGGTACCTGTACATCAGCGTGGAGAGACACTGACCACATTACTAAAATTGTTCACAAAGCAGGAGAAAACATTGACGTCCTGGTACACATAGGGGCTAATGATCTTGCCAGCCGGTCAGTTGTGGAGACCAAAGAACACCTGACCAGGCTGGGTGACAAACTATCATCTATTTCATCCAACATTTCCTTCTCTGAGATCCTGCCAGTCTGGGAGAGGGGGGCAGATGGACGGAAGGTCAGAGAAGGGGAGATAGGGGAGCTAAACATGTGGCTCAAGGGCTGGCACCAGGAAAAAAGACACAGATTTGTAGGGAACTGGCAACAGTTCTGGGAGTGAAAGTTCTTTAAATTTGATGGACTGCATCTGACTAAGGAGCGAGTCAGTGCATTGGGGCAGAAGTTTGACGTCTTTTAGAATATTTAAACTAGCAATGGGAGAGGGGTGCAGCACCCACGAATGGGAAGAACACCCTCCCCTCAGCTAGTGGTCAAACAGGGATTCAGCATGTTTGCAGTTCATTTGTATCACCAGGTAAGAAAAAGGTCCATCTCCCACACGACGCAGACAGGAAATGCCAAACCTCACCCAACAACTAACACACCAAAATCTGGCCAATGGAAAATCATATACACAATGCTCACAGCCTGGGAAATAAGATCCCAGACCTGCAGGCAATAATGTCAGAGGCTAAACTGGACATAGTAGCAATTAGTAAGACGTGGTTTACCAGTAACCACACTTGGGAGACTTCAGTACCTGGCTATGTATTGTTCAGAAGAGACCGAGGTGAAAAGGGGGTGGAGGCCGTATGTCAATGAAAATATCAAAGCTACAGAAATTCAGAATACACATAAGGAGCCAGAAGAACTGTGGGTCACCCTGAAACAGGAAATGGGACAGCCATAAGAACTGGGGTTTTCTACAGGCCCCCAGAGCAGGGGGAGGACATAGACACATTACTGTTAGAAGACATACAAAACATGACAGCTAAAGGGGAGGTTCTGATAATGGGAGACTTCAACATGCCGGATACAGATTGGTCAATACCAGCAGGAACATCTGCCAGAACTAAGCACATGGTGGATTCCCTGCAGAGGGAGGGCCTCAAATAACTGGTACAACAACCCACAAGAGACAGGGCTATCCTACATCTAGTACTGACTAACAGGGAAGGGATCACAAATCTCCAGGTAGAAGGTCACCTGGGGGCCAATGACCATCACATGGTATGTTTCAATTTGGCCACTACATCTAAATCATCCCATTCCAAGGCAAACATATGGGACTTCAGAGGAACTGACTTTGATAAGATGGCCAACAGAGTTAAGCTAGCCCTGGCAAAAGAAACACAGGTGAGGGGTACAGGCAAAGTGGGCAAGCATTAAGGATGCAATACTTGAAGCAACATCCCATTGTGTTAGACAGAAAAGGAAGTGCAAAAGAAGAAGGAAACCACTTTGGTTCTCAAATACAGTAGCAGAAAAGATCAGAGCCAAAAGGCTGGCTTCAGGAAATATAAGGGAACACAGCGAGATGAAGATAGGAGGTATACCAAACTGCCCTAAGGGAAGCAGGAAGGCAGTAAGGCAGGCAAAGTCTCAAACTGAGGAAACACTAGCACGAACAGTAAAAGAAGGTGACAAGACTTTCTATAGATACATTAGTGAAAGGAGAAAGTCCAGGGGGTATTGCTAAGCTCAAAGGAGAAAAGGGGGCATGTGAGGAGGAGGACCCTGTAAAAGCATCTATCCTAAATAGATACTTTTGCTCAGTATTTACTGAAGAGAAGGTAGGGCAGGGCCCACAGCTCAGCACCATAGACACAGGGGGGAGGGAGGTGAGCACTACTCCCTTCATAAAAGAAAGGGTCCTACAAGAGCTCACTAAGCTCAGGGTGGACAAGGCAATGGGACCTGATGGCATACATCCCAGGAGCTTAAGTCACTATACTTATACTTAAGGAGCTAAGGGTGGAACTAGCAGAGCCATTAGCAGAACTGTTTAGTGAGTCTCTGAGCACAGGAGAGGTCCCAGAAGACTGGAGAAGGGCTCATGTGATCCCGCTCCACAAGAGTGGTAGCAGGGAGGAGGCAGGGAACTACAGACCAGTCAGTCTTACCTCAGTAGTGGGCAAGATTATGGAGGCACTTTAAGGAAAGGATAGTGCAACACCTGGAATCCATAGGGGCACAGGATTCAAGACAGCATGGGTTTACAAAAGGAAGGTCCTGTCAAACTAATCTCATAGATTTCTTTGACTGAGTAACCAAAGTGGTGGACCAAGGAGGAGCAATTGATGTTACCTATCTTGACTTCAGCAAAGCTTTCGACACTGTTCCACATAGAAGATTGATAAATAAGCTGGGTAGGCTCGGGTTGGGTCAGAAGTTGGTCAACTGGGTGGCAAGCTGGTTGGCAGGCAGAAAACAGAGAGTGGTGGTAAATGGTATACAGTCAGAAGAGATGCAAGTCACAAGTGGGGTACCTCAGGGATCAGTCCTGGGGCCAGTCCTCTTCAATATCTTCATTAGTGACATTGCAGATGGACTACAGGGTAAGGCTTGTCTGTTTGCAGATGGCACCAAGATCTGCAACAGAGTAAATGATCCAGATGGGGTGGGCAGAATGAGAAGAGATCTGGATAAACTAGCAAAATGGTCAGAAGAGTGGCAACTGGGATTTAATGCAAAGAAGTGCAAGATCATGCACATAGGGAAGAGAACCCTGAAGCCACCTATAGGCTGGGAGGAGTTGCTGGCAGTCACAAAGGAAGAAAGAGACTTGGGCATCACCATCACTGATGACCTGAAATCATCCAAGCAGACCTCTAAAGTAGTAGGCAAGGCTAGGGGGATGTTAGGGTGTATTAGTAGGGGTATCACAAGTCGTAAGAGGGAGGTAATAATCCCTCTTTACAAGACACTGGTTAGGCCCCATCTGGAGTACTGCATGCAGTACTGGAGGCCACACCTTCACAAGGACATTAATCAAATTGAGGCTGTCTAGAGAAGGGCAACCAAAATGGTGCATGGACTGGATCAGAAGACATATGAGGACAGATTAACGGAGCTCAATATGTATACCCTTGAGCAAAGGAGGGAGAGAGGTGATATGATCAAAACATTTCAAACATCTTAAGGGCATTAACAAGGTGAAAGAGTCTAACATGTTTAAATATAAGAAAAATAGCAGGACAAGAGGACACAGCATGAGACTAGAGGGAGGCCGATTAAGGGAGAATGTGAGGAAATTCTTTTTCACAGAAAGGGTAGTGGATGCATGGAACGGCCTACCTCAGGAAGTGGTGGCTATGAATACAGTGCAGAGCTTCAAACAGGCATGAGATAGGTATAAGGGAGCAATACAAATGAGTATGAATTGATAGGCCACTGACAGAGCAAAGGCCGATGGCACATTTATAAGGTAGAAAAAGAAATGGGCAGACTGGATGGGCCTTGCGGTCCTTATCTGCTGTCAACTTCTATGTTTCTATGTTTCATGCATTTACTTTTACACACTGTACTCAACCCTTTAGTCAAGTTATTTATCCACCGCGCTAATAAGGGACTAAGGTCAAAGTCAAGTAATTTTTCAGTTAAGGTTGTGTGTGGGACCTTGTCAAAAGCCTTGGAAAAATCTAACAGTATAATGTCAGATGGGCAGTCTTTATCAAGGCTCTGACTTATCTGCTCATAGAAAGTAACCAGATTAGTTGTACTCGATGCTCCCTGTTTGAACCCATGTTGGTATTTATCTATGATGTTTAGTTTGGTAAGTTCTTCTAGTCTCTTTTTAAATAGCTTCTCCATGATTTTGCAAGGGACCAAAGTGAGGCTTGTAGGCCTATAATTTTCAACTTTGGTTATATCACCTTTCTTAAAAATTGGTGTTACATTTGCAACCCTCCAGTCATATGGAACAACCCCACTGTCCAGGGAGTTATTAAAAATTAAGGTTAAAGGGTGAGCGAAAACATGAGCTGCCGCCTTTAATAGTCTCGGGTGGATATTATCGGGTCCCGGACTAATGGTAGTCTTGATGTTCTGTGATTCGATTTCCACTTCTTCTTTAGAGAAATCATACATATTATTACTATTTGGTACCAATACATCATTATTTGCAAATTTTGGTTCAAAGACCGAGGCAAAGTAATTGTTAAAATAAACTGTTACTTTGGCCTGGTTATTTATGGTGTTACCATTATAGTTGAGGGGCCCTATGCTCTGAGTAGAGGATTTTTTGGAACTAAGATAGGAGTAAAGTAATTTGGGGTTTTTGAAGTGAGCAATTTTGAATTCAGTATTGTATTTTGCTCTATTAATCATATTTTTTTAGTAATTTTTGTGCTTTTAGATAAACTATTTTGGATGAACCAGTTGGATTAATTTTATATTTCCTAAAAGCTTTTTGCTTAAGTTTTAGTTGTTTTCTTATGCCTGAAGTCATCCAAGGTGAAACTTTACTCCCTTTATTGTATTTGCTTCTTAAGGGTATTAATTTGTTCACTGTAGAATTTATAAACTCCTTGAAACTGATCCAGGCCTCATCAGCTTTCAGGTTATTTAAATGTTCCCAATTTATATTTTCCAGATATTTTATAAGTCGATTTAGATTATTTCTGTTATAGTTCCTGACTTTTGTGCCAATATTGAATGGTTTGGTGTTAGTATTAAGTTAAGTAATCAATCATATTATGGTCGCTGTTTCCCAGGGGAGGTAGTGTAGAAATATTACTTGTGGTGTCACTGACATTTGTTACTATTAAGTCTAAGATATTCTCACCTCTGGTAGGTTCATAAATTAATTGTTCTAATCCACAATTTATGGACATATCCAGGAAGTTACATTCCTGATTTGAAGAGGCTTTGAAGTTATTCTAATCTATTCCTGCATAATTAATATCACCCACAATAATTGTATTGCCTTGTTCATGGGCTTGTTTTATCTCATGGAGCAATGCATTGGTAACATCTGGACCAGCACCTGGGAGTCTATAGCAATTTCCTAGTATTATAGTTTTCTGTCTTGGTAGATTTAGTTTAACCCAGATTGTTTCTAGACTGTTATCTGGATAACTGCACTGAATCTGAGGGGGTTGAGTTTGAAACATAAATGCAGACACCACCTCCAATTCTATCTATTCTCTCTCTATTATATAGCCTGAAATATGATGTATCTTTTGTCCAGTCAGATATATTGTCCCACCATGTTTCGGTTATAGCTATTAAGTCAATACCAAGTTGGTTGATTATTGTTTCTAACTCTGCTGTTTTAACTATGTTGAGGCTTCTTGCATTAGCTATTAACATTTTGTAGTCATGTTTACTGCGCAGTGGACATGGTGTCATAGTGCCATGATCTGGGGCAGTATGCCTTAACCCCTCCTCATCTATCTAGTTTGAATTCTTATTTTTGCAAGCTAGAATCTTTCAGCCCAGTGGGTTACTTTTTTCATTTACTGAGGTGTAAACCGTCCCAACAAAACAAGTGGAGACAATTTTCAAAATCTTCCCAGTGTACTAGACATGTGATACCCTTGTTAAGGCACCATGCTCTGAGCCAGTTGTTTATATTTTTAATTTTTTTAATCATCGATGTCATAGCTCTGGGTACGGGAAGGATCTCTGAAAAAGAGACCTCACATTCCTTGGTGGCTAAAAAGTCACTTAATGTAATAAAATCCCTTTTTATTTCTTTAATACTAGAAGCATTAATATTATTTTTTCCAATATGTAGAACCACCAATGGCCTGTGTCCAGCATTTTTTAAATTGTGTTAGCCATTAATGCCAGATCAGAGACTTTAGCTCCCCTGTAGCTACTACAGGTACAATTTGTTTTGTCTGGGTTACAAATTGTATAGTCCATATGTTTTATCATAGAGTCTTCCAGGATGAAGATCTGATGGGGACTTGATCTTTCAAGATGGTTTCTGGTACAATTATCTAGGCCTAAGGGCTGCATTTCAGTATTTTGCTCAACATCACTTTGTGTCTGTCTAACATGATTTAAGAGTGACGTTATTGGTGGTGAAGTATGAAAGGCACTTAGGGGTGTAGCAGTATCTGATAAGGTAGTGTCCAAAACACCACTATTAGCAAGAGTCTTTTGACACTACTTGTTCCACTCTCCCTGAATTAATGGTTTCTGCTGGTAATACACCTGTCTTTACTCTCTCATCTTGCTCTAGGTTATCATGTATTTTATCAGATTCTCAGTTTGTTTCTAATGTGGTACAGTCAGCTATAGGGTCTACTAACAATGAGCTTCCCAGTAAGCCTTGAACTTCAGTATGATTTTCAGTAGCACAGAAGCCCATCATTCTAGGAGCACCTGTAACATCAGATTTATTAAAGGCGTTTTCACGATTATTTTCATTCAGAGGTAGGCAGGAGAATCTGTTTTGCAAAGGAATATGGAAATCCATTGCTCTACATCCCCTTTTTGGTCTCTTACTACCCTTCACCAGGTTCCAAGCCTCTGTATTGTTTGTATTTTCTCAAGTGTCATCATCTCTAACCCCTTTTCTGTTTTTCTCATTTTCAATTGAGCTAACATATATGGATGTCTCCCCCTGTATATTTACATTTGTTTGCTCCTTATTTCTTGACTGTTGGTTTGGAAAGTATGGGGGTATCTGTTTCTGATTTAATTCATGGATCTGTTTTTGAATGGAATACTGTTCCTTACACAGAATGTCTAATCTATCCTTTAATATGGCTATTTCTTTTTCTAAGCATCCTATGTACTTGCATTTCTCACAGAGGAATCCATCATCTTTGTATTCACTATCTAAGAGAACGTACATTTCGCATGACCAGCATTTATTATCCCAGTCCTTCTCCAACACTGTTATCCTCTCCCTCATTTTAAAACTCTCCTTCTAATATAAAAGAAATGAGGGATCTTACTTTGATATGCAATAACTCTTGTAGAGATTCACAGCCGATATTTCCACCACACCCACCAAACACGCATAACATGCGTTAGATGTGCGTGTCTTTGCACGTGTCTTCACACGTGGCAACTGCATGCTCGCCCACTCCGTGCTCACTCCGCTCACATGGAGCACCTGTTTTAAGCCCCAGGACCTGGAAGTAGTGTGGGTCACATGACTCCCAAACAGGAGTTAGCACAAGACCCCGAGAAATATTAAAATTCCAATAATCAGGCTACAACACACTTAGAAGTATGTCGGATTGTGGTCTAGTAACCCAAACACAAATATAAGCTGTTTGTTAAAACACTAAATTCACCTTGTAACAACTAACAGGAAGCTCTGTAGTCCTATACAGGCTGGACAGACTACAAATCCCTGCTAACTTCCTGTAAGCACCAACTCTGCAACAATAGCAAGGAGACTTTCAACAAGCACACCAAGCGAAATCCAGCACCCTGCCAGATCTGTCTCACACCACACAGGGAGTCACACAGTGTGTGGACAGAGAATCAACAGATTAACAAAATCACGGTGCCACTATTCATGAGGGGAGGTCTCAAAAAGGCCATGTTGAGCATTTGGTGAAAACATTCCAAAAAATGACTGCGTTACGAGCGTGCGTTGCTCAGTTTCTATGCAAGCTCATAACTTCATCAATTTTTCATATTTTCACTCCAGATTTTCAACATTGTCATTTTTCATGCCTCCTCATGAACAGTACAGCTGTCATTTTTCACATCCTAACCAAAATGTGTTTTCACACCTGTGGTGCTGAATGGTGCAGTCACTGTGCAAAATCACCTTTCAGGATTAAATAATGAAATGATAGTTCCACTGTTCATGATGTGGGGTCCCAAAAAGCCCATGTTGAAAATTTGGAGTGAAAATACCAACAAACACCCAGGGTATTAGGGTTTCCAACCATAATGCCCACCCTGTACAGACTGACAGGTGTTGGAGGTGTGACTTGGGGTTGTTGGCTGTAATGCTCATGTCATTCCACCCCACCCCCACCCTGCAGCCAGTGACAGGCATTGAGGTGTGCATTGGGGTCTTCGGCCCTAAGGTTTGCCCCATTCTCCTATACTGCACCCATCTCAGCTTATTTCCTTATGGAATGGGGTGAATGTAAGGGCCAAAGACCCCAAGGCACACCGTGACACCTGTCAGTATCTGCAGAGTGGAGTGAGGTGGAATAGTGTGAGCATTATGGCTGATGACCTAAAGGCACACCCCCAATGCCTGTCAGTCTCTGCAGGGTGGGGGTGCATGTTGGCATTACTTCAGTACTTCACTGCCATTCCTATTATGCATCTCTCTAATGCCTGCACTACCAATGCCAATACCAGCAAGCAAACATTTGGAATTGACAAATGCTTGTTTAAGGACAGTGTCATACAAAATGATGACCAGTAATTAAATAAAATAATGTATGGGTGGGTGTGTTGTAACCAGAATTTTACACACACCCTCACTGTGGGATACTTGTATAAACCCCTTGAGCTTCACTCTCAGGGTTTATGTAGCATCCCACACCTCAGGTGTGTGTAAAATTCTGGTTACACACACCCACCCATACATTATTCTTTATTTTAAATTTAACAGTATGCACAATTGAAACAAAGCACAATGTCCATATTATAAAACCAGCAGGGGTAACCAAAATCAATGGTCAGATGGTCATGGCCCAGAATGTCACCTCCCTCTCCAATCAACTTGTAAGCTGCTGCTTACTTGGAGTACATATTCCTATACCCATTTTTCAGATCAAGAACTGTGCTTTAGGGTTCATGCTAGGCCTGTCTGTGCCATTTCCTCCAGTACTTGTTCCAGATATCTGAACATTCCAATGTTTAACCTTAATACAAAATGGCTGCCTCAGAAGAATTGAATTAACATCAATAGGAATGCACTGTAGGCTTATTTTAAGTAGTGAAGCAATTCAATCAAATTAGTGTAAGTGCAAAGCTCTATTGTATGAAGAAAAAAAACCCAGACTAAAGCATAAACAACCCCCCAGGGGGTACCTCTAATGAGCTGCTGTGGTCAGATACTTTACATGCCAATTTGTGAACAGTCACTGCTCTTCTTAGGTCTGATGGGATATTTTGTGACAGATACTGCAATCCACAGTGTGCACCATGGAAGCCAACAAAGGACAGGAATGAAAGGGAAAGGCTTACTCGTGAACACATGGAGAATACAGCAGCAGTTCATTACACAAAAACATTGAAATAATCTTTTCTAAACTTGTTCCACAGGCAAGTGTACAGGTACTGTATAGATTAACAAGCAAAAACTTAAAAACACGAATTTGTCCAATCATTTATTTAATTCCCAAGGCAAGATTGTGTTCCGGAATTTGTAAAAAGATCCTCTTTCAAAGACCCACTTTGATAAAGTTAAGTTGGTTTGGGGTAGTTCCATGCTGTGAATCATCATAAGCATGCAATTGCTCTACTTAAATCTGTCTGCAATCTAAATACATTGTTCACAGCTGAACAGCGACCTCAGAGAAGAAGGTTTCTAAAAAAAAAAAAAAACTGCTGGGGGGGGCCATAATCTTTATCACAGAGCCACACCAAATGCAAAACTAATAATGAATACAATTTTAATTAAAGCACCAATATTAATGAGAGGTCCCTAAGCTTAAATGGGTAGAAATGAATTACGTGTAGACTAAGAGTTGGCTACAGTTAATAATGGCTGCTTTTGCATTTTGTTGTAAACTCTAAAATATTGTTTTAATGATGAGTGGTAGCAAAAGGTTATATATTTATTTGTTTTTGTTTACCTAGTATTGTAACTTAATAAGTAGAAGAAATTACAGTACAATGTAAGGGTGTTGTTGCAATATACATGAGGTTATGTTTGTATCTTTTTGGTTATAGATTTTCAGATGACATTATATCATAAGAAAAAGGGGAAAATACTGTACATCCAAACATTTCCTAAGTAGGTGTACTATATAATAATATTACTTAGCTATTTAGCACAATAGGGTTAGTCCAAAGAATTGGGAGATCCAGTCGGGCCAAGCAGTAATAAATATGTATGTTTCAGTTAACAGCAAGGGTTCCGTGTTCATAAAAATGCATGTTTACAAAAAACAAATAAGGAAAATTGTTTTATTTATTTCAGATGTTTCACCAGGAAAGACATACTGAGCTGATAATAGCTTATTTACAGGTATGTCTTGAAGGTGGGTGGGAGAGGTAGACAAATACAACAAGATGCAGAGTGTAAATAATATTCTGTGCCAAATAATACAGTGTAAGCAAAATAAGGAGCAAAAGTCCAAAACATGCTGCATTTCGAGCATGCTGCTGGAGGGGGGTGGATCCAAGATGGCGCAATGACACTGGAAGGCTGCAGCACTGAGCTCTGGGCAAGAACAAAAACAGGTAGATAAGTGATTTTCAACACCTGGTAACCTTACCTTTGCTAATTTTTACTTCCCAGAGAAAGGTCTGCTTGGAATTAAGTAAGTGCTTTTTCATTTCACTGTAAAACTATAGTTGGAATCGGACATGTCTTCACATCTGAAAAATGTTAATGTTAAAGAAATAAAAACTTACTTCACTGAAAGTGCCATTAAAGGGGGTCGAGCAAAAAAATCCCAACTAAGAAAAATGTATTCAGCCCTGAATTCCCCTGAGAGAATGGCTATAGCATTGACAGTGAATACTTTTGCATTCCAAGTTAAATCGGTAGGGAAAGGGGAAGGGAGGTCTATGGATACAAGAAGGGATGCCATCCAGTTAAACACTGATGTAATCCCCCCTCCAAAGGTGGATAGTCAGAAGGTAGTCCTTCCTGATCCCAGTGCCTTGGCATCCCGGGAAATGTCAGAGAAGGAGACCACTTGTTTATCCTTCAGGATTATTGGAATGCTCCTGAATCAGGGAGTGAATAGCAGCCAACATCTGCAACTGTTGCAGCTCAGGTGGAGCTGGGGGCAGAGGGAGTGCACTTGTTCCTCCAAAGTGTTTGGGAGAGAATGCACCAGCCATAGTTGGAACAATGGAGTTCAGGATATGAGAAGCCGGGATCCCTTTGGTGGTCTCTGGCTCAGATGAAGACGTTACCACCACTGATCTTACCTTACACACACACATAGTATGGCTCCCAGCTTAAAAAAATATATGATTTCTCCACTTGGGTTTACTACACCAAAACAGGAGCATAATACGGGGAAGGGGGGGTAATTTCTTGAGCTACAACTTTACCCGTAACAGCTGTTGATTTAATCCTGAGTTCAGCCTGCCAGATAAAGGACCAGACATGGTGTGGGGGATGAGTGAGTGCTCAACCACCAGAAAAAGCATGAACAAACTTGGATTTAAAAGAGAACCAGAATGAGCAATTAAAAACTGCTTCTGAACAATCACTGGAGTTTATTTCCCAGCACAGGGGGATTAAGATTACTGAAGCAGCTACTGGAAATATTGAATACCCTTATTACAAAAGGAGTAGAACTAGAATATAATTTCCTGGGTTTTACTACAAGAAGATACTAACAAGGCACTTCAGCTACCACAGACAGTGGAAAATGAGGAAATTAACATCGCTAAGTCAGAATATACTTCTCAAGATCCTCAAAGATGAAGAAAAGATTTGAGAAAAGGGTCTGGACAAGCAAAAGGTACAAATTTGGTGATGCTATTAATGTAAACCAGCATACTGCCAAACAAAGAAACACCACTTCAATATGGAAACATATCAGAAGACGAGACCCAGAACTGTAACTCTTCTTCAGAATATGAAATGGAGGAGACTGCTTTTAAAAGTACTTCTGATGCAGCATATCTAATTCAAGGAGCAACATCAAAAGAGAAGAGGAAAAATGGGCAAAAGAGAAAAGAACATGAGGATAAATTTGAAGATATCATGGGAAAAATAAGATCAGGTTTTTTAAGATTGGAAACTAAAATATTGGATGTACAAAACAAAATTAAAGGTCTGAAAGGGGAAGTTAAAATTCTGGACAGCAGAATGTCACAGTATAAAGACTATAGTGGAAATGGAAGATGAGGTACCTTTAATCAAAAAGAAAGGATCTTGGGATTCATCAGGCAGATATGGGAAAACTCCAAGAGAAGATAATGGAATTGGAAAGGCAATCCAGATGGGATAACCATCAGCTCCTAGGACTTCCAGAAGGAAATAAAAAATGGATATTATGGGATTTTGTGAAAAATGGCAAACAGAGCTGGTGGGGAAGAAATTTCCAGAAGAGAAAATAGAGTTAGACAGAGCACGCAGGTCACCAGCTATTTGGAACTCTAATTTTAAATATTTAAGAGTGGTCTATGTAAAGTTCTATAAATTCCAGAAAAGAGAAAAAGTCTAAAGAGAAGCGAGGAAGAAAAAAACATTAAAGATACAAGAAAATCAAATCTTAATTTTTCCAGACCTAGGTCCGTATTTACAGAAAAATAGATGTGCTTACAAGGATAATAAGTCCTTTCTCTGGGAAAAAGAGATCCCATTCTCACATCCTACATCAGCTACCCTGAAGATATCCTATATGGAAAAAGTACAAGATATTGGAATATCCCAAAGAAGTGGAAGACTATGTTTACCAAGTTTTTAAACTTGGCATATGGTAGTTGGCATAACAACATCTAAAGAGTAATGGCCAAAGGACTTTTAGAATACTTAGTTAATTACTACAATATGATGACAAAAAGTAAAAATTTCTGCACATATTTCACACTCACCAGGCAGGAGATAAAGTAATTAAGGAATTCAGGAAATAGAATCTTATAAGGGAGCTCAAGCAGACTGTAGCTTGAGGTTGGGAGGCCAAATATTGTACTATATGCTTTTTGTTTGGGTCTATATTGATTTAGGCCTTATCTTAAAAGGGTTGGGGGGGGCAAAGGATAGTCAGTCAGGAAAGGGGGAAGACTGGAGAGTTTGGGGTCGAGGGTTCAAGGGTTTTTTTCTTTTTGAAGACTTTGACCCAGATATTCAAAACTTTGCCCTGGGGCTAATTTAGCACTGCCTGGTGTGCTAAAATAGCCCAGAACAAATAGCCTTCAATATTCAAAAGGATTAGCCCCAGTGCTAAACCTGGTGAATAAAGCATGCTAAGGAAACTGGGCAAACTGGGCTGGGAGTGCAGTGTGAAAATAGCCCAGGAATAAGACAGCTCTGAATATAACAACAAGAAAGTGCAAACTGCAACAGCAGCTCAGTAGAAACTGGAGCAAGCCAGTGTTGCCCGTGGGGAACATTGTGTGTAACTGCAAAGAGATGCCTCACAACTACTGCAAACAACAATGCAGGCCACACACTGCAGAACTGTGCTATGCTGATGAGAGTTTTACCCGGGCTAACCTGATTTCACAGTGCTAACACAATAGCCCAGTGCAAACAGGTTAGCAAATGTTTGCTATATTCAAAGCTCCCATACAAATGAACCTACTTAAGTAATCCATGGGCAAATAGGCATTGGGGTTGTCAGCCCTAACTCTCACCCCATCACATGTGTAAAGCAGCAGAAGTATAGGAGAATGGGGTGAGAGTTAGGACCGACGACCCCAATGCACACCCCAATGCCGGTTGGGGGGTGGGCAGGGTCCAAGGGGTTTTCAACCCTAACACTGAATTTCTCACTTTTGTCGCTGTGGAACAACCCTAACTAATGCATTAAATGGAGCTTTTGCCTCTAATTTCCTTCTTTGAGAATGATAACGAGAAATAGTAGATATAATACTGGCGGCAGCCTGGGCCTCCGTCCTCGCGATCCTGCCACGCGGATGTCTTGAGGCATAGTAACAGGAACAGCAATGCAAACAGAAGCGCTAACAGTGGCTAATAATGGTAACGTGCTAAGTGCAAATGAGAACAGAAAGGGTAACTATCACGCGTGGTGTAGATCGGAACAGTCTGCCACGTAATGTGTTGTCACATAGTAACATGGTGCCTGCAAATGGAAATGTCAATGGGCATGGTGACGCAAAGTGAAACAGAAAGAGAAACAGTTCTGTAGACACAAATGGCAAAAAATAACAGAAACGCAAGCGCAAATGAAAACGCAAAGGATGACACACGTGGTGGTGTAGACGTCAACGGTAAGTGAAACGGGCATGGAACCGCAAGCGGAAAGGGCAATGGTAACAGTAATGTAAGCGCACAGGCTGGTTTTCCCCAAAAGCTGAATAGAGAAAGACAGTGAGTACAAAGAACGATGCATAATAATGGGTATTGGAGCAGAAAATGAGGACTTGGAATACTAAATGGGTTATATCTCAGGAACCGTACGACGTGGAAAAAAAATTTAAAAGTCGTATGATTTATGACTGTCCTGGCTAGTTTTGTAGTTAGCCACTGTTAGGGGGCTAAGAATTTTTCTGACGAAAAGTCCGTATCTCGCACCGTTTCCGAGATACGGGCCCTGAAAGGCGCGGCGAACGCCGTAATGTTATCCTATGGGGGAAAAAGAGAAGTTCAGAGCACCATAACTTTGCCTCCTTGTAATATTTTTTCACCAAACCACTGAAAGGCACATCTGTGGGCTATTGGCTGTCTTCCCTCCAAATTTCAGGAAAAAAGACCAAACCGTTATTTTGCAGCAGGGTGCCAAAGGATTCCTGTAATGCATTGAGCGCCGTAATGTTATCCTATGGGAAAAACTGTCAACTTTGGAGTGCCGTAACTTTGCTGCCATGTAATATTTTTTCAATACAGCACTGAAAGGCACATCTGTGAGATGTCGGCTGTGTTCCCTCCAAATTTCAGCCCAAAACTCCCAACCGTTCTTTTGCAGTGCAGTGCCAAACAATTGCTGTAATTTTCCCACAGACTAGAAAATTACTGTCGCAGTTTGTGAAAGCTGCAAACATTTGCGACACTGCGGAGCACGAAAGTACTTTGTAAAAGTACTTTTCCAGAAATCTGAAAACATATTTCTGGTGTGTTTTACCCCAAAATAAAGACATGGCTAGCATCCCTGGGTCTGACTAGGTGAATACAAAAGAATTAGGTTGCTAGAGGGTCCCAAATTTAAATTCCAAGCATTTTCTAATCACCAACTGAAACAAAATGGCGATTTATGAAAGTAACTGGCCCATTTGCGAAAGTAAAATGCATTTGATGAAAGTGTTGAACTTTTTGTTAACTTTTCCATTGACTTATAATGGGAAATTGTTTTTGAATAACTTTTGAACCTGCTTATTTTTTCACCAAATCTTCAAAAGGCACATTGGGGATCCTGGCCACATGTTCCTGAAGATTTTGGGCTGGTCGTGGCAAAACTGTGCGACCTGTACACGCGACCGTAGAATTCCAGAAAAAGCGTAATCGTGCGTGCAAATTACGCTTAATAACTCCACAGCCATGTATCCGACTGGTACAAAACTTGGCAGATGCTAAGGCCTATCATTATTGATCCTGTATTCCAAATTTCAGCCAAATCTGTCAAACAGTTGCAAAGTTATTAAGGTACAAGGTTTTGGGGTTTAACCTAGAAATGGCTCCTCAACCCTAACTATGGTAGCACTACTGTGCTACCATAATACATATATATATATATATATATATATATATATATGTATATATAGCTATATACACACACACACACACACTACCTGTGGGGACACATGCCCTGGATGATGCCCCCCCACACCAGCAGAGGCGGCCCACAGCAGGTGTGGGTGGAACACGATGGGGGGACACAGGTATGCATGGCGCAGGCATAATGCAAACCTGATGGGGTTGGGGGGACATCAGCTGGTGGTCAACTGGGCTGTGCAACACATCCAATATATTGGGACCTGTGCAGACTGGCTGGGCCAGGCAGCCCTTCTCAGCCGTCATGGTCCCTGTTCCCATGTGTGTCTGTTGCACTCCCTGGTAGTTTAGTGCCCCTCCCAACATGTTACCCAACTCCCATTCAGTTCTTCACAGCTGTTAGGTTATGTTGTTCCCCACCCAGAAGCATGAGCCCAGAGCTCATGGTACATCATTCCCTGGTAGTCTAGTCGCCCCCCCACCCCCGCTCCATCTGCAGTATACACGTCATCACCTGACACACCCTGGTAGCCTAGTGTCCCCTCAAAGCCCTGATAGTACATGGCAAATCTATCCCCAACACATCCCTGGTAGTCGAGTGGTATTCCCCTTCCCTTTCCTGAACCCTGTCCAATTAATGATACATCGCCAAAATTCCCTGTAGTCCAGTGGTTCCCCCTCGTGATGGCCCCATTCCTAGTTATCCTTGAATCTGAGCTAGTGACTGTCTCAACTTTTCCTTCATTTTTCACGGTTACCACTCGATTGAGTTATGACTCGATTGGCGCACTGTAATGAATCAGCGCCATTCATTACAGTATGCGCATCAGTCAGAACTCAGTCAGCGGCCGGCCGTGGAGGTGAGAATAAGGTTGAGCCAGTCACCGGCTCTGTTCCAGGATAGTGGGGGGTGCGGTGGCCATCATGGGGGGTGGGGGCCACTGGACTACCACGGAAATTCTGTGTAGAATCATTTTTCAAATGAGGTTCAGGGAAGGGAGGGGTGTACCACTGGACTACCAGGAAATGTCAGCGATGTCTCATTAATCGGACAGGGTGTGGAGAAGGGAGGGGGGTATCACTGGACTACCAGGGATGTGTTGGGGATAGATTTGCCATGTACTATTGGGGCTGGGGGGGACACTAGGATGTGTCGGGTGATGATCTATATACTACGGATGGGGGTGAGACAATAGACTACCAGGGCTGGTACTGTGTTACTGGAACCGGGTAGCGAGGATGGGGGGTGTACGGTGTGCTGTGTTCACGCGGGGAAAGCCAGGAGATCCTCCTCCTCCCACTGCTTGCCCTGCAGTACCACCTGGTTTTTGCAGGCGGTAATGTGCACTGCACTACGGGTCACGCTAACACCTGTAGCATGGCACTACGCCTTTGAATATACCGGTGCACCAGCATTCATGGATCCTCTCCTCAGCCCCTCCCCGGAATACATTATAAGTTGGTGTTGGCACCTAGCGCCAGTGCTAACTTTCCCTTTGAATACTGCAGTCGGGTGCGATCTCAGTGCTAGTCCAGCGTAACGGCTTTGCCCCCAGTGCAAAGCTTGGAATATCTGGCCCTTTGGGTTTTATAAAGAGAGTATACAGAAGGCAAAAATGTAGTAACCAAAACAGGTCTGAAAGGAACAGGCTAAGTATGTTACAACTTTTTAAAAGAGGTGGCTTTGAAACTAATATCTTAAAAATTTGTTTTAAAAATGATTGAATGTAATGTTTTGTCATGGAATGTAAATGGTGTTAACAATCCTGTTAAAAGGAAAAGGATTATTTCATACATTAGAAAACACAAAACAGATTGTGCCATGGTACAAGAGATACACTTAAGGTACTCAGAATATCTTACATTTTGTAAACTTTGGGGGGGTGACTACACATACTGGATCAGATTGGAAGTCTAAAGGGACAACCATTGTTTTCTCCAGAAAACAAAGGGTAGAGATAATAAATACATGAGTAGATAACAACAATACATGTCAAAACTGACAATAGAAATATGATCCTGGGAAGTCTTTATGGTCCAAATGAAGACTCACCAGATTTTTACACCCAGTTTTTTACCCTATTTTCACAGTTTCCTCAACCACACACACACACACACATATATATATATATATATTTTTCATGGCAAAAAACTCTGCTTAATGCATCAGTTAGGGTTGTTCCACAGCAACAAAAGCGAGGAAACTCAGTGTTAGGGTTGCCAGCCCTTGTACCCCAAGCGCACCCCGTCCCCCCCACAGGCATCGGGGTGCTGCTGGAGTCGCCAGTCCTAACTCTCACCCATCCCATGTGTAAACAAGCGAGGTGGTGCATGGGAATGGGGTGAGAGTTAGGACCAATGACCATAACGCACAACCCGATGCCTGTGGGGGTGGGGGGTTGGGGTGCAATGGGTAGCAACCCAAACACCGAATTTTCTCACTTTTGTTGCTGTGGAACAACCTTAACTGATGCATTAAACAGAGTTTTTTGCCATGAATTTCCCTTTTTTTTGAGAATTAGCACTATAAATAGTGAATGGAATGTGGTGGCAGACGCTAACGGTAACGCAAACGCAAGCGCAAATGGTAATGCACATGGTAAGAGAAACACAAGCACAAACGTTAATGAAAACAGAAATGGTAATGCAAATGGTAACGCAAAAGCTAATGGCAACAGAAATGCAAACGTTAACGAAAACAGTAATGTAAACGGTAATGCCAACGGAGATGCAAACAGTAACACAAATGCAGACAGAAATGCAAATGGTTAAGGCAACGGCACTGCAGAAGGAAACAGTAATGCAATCGACAATGGAAATGCAACCAAAAACATAAAACGCTAAGGGCAACAGAAACGCAAACAGTGACGAAGATGCAAACAGTAACGGTAACGCAATTGGAAATGCAAACAGCTACAGTAACAGCAACGATGATGCCAAAGCGAACAGTAATGAAAATGTAAACACAATTGCAAGTGCCTATGGAAATGCAAATGGTAATGCGCACGGTCACGGTACTGCAATTGGAAATGCAAATGCTAATGGTAACAGCAACGATGATGCCAAAGGAAACACAAACGCAAACAGAAGTGCGTACGCAAACACAAATGGTAATGCACATGGTGACGCAAAATGAAATGCAAACAGAAACAGTAATGGAAATGCAAATGGTAACAGTAATGTAAATGAGGGGAGAGACACTAGGGGCCATGATATGAGACTGGAGTGAGGAAGGTTCAGGAGGGAGATGAGGAGACACTTTTTTACAGAGAGGGTGGTGGCTGGGTGGAATGCGTTACCTGCTGAAATGGTATGCAGTAGAACAGTGGACTGCTTCAAATGAGGATGGGACAGGATAAGGGGGAGGGTTAATAAAGGGGAAGGGTGGAAGGGAGGGGCAGCTGCAGAATAAGGGGTGCTAGCTGCACATTCGAGCAGACTTGATAGACCTCTAGGCCTTTATCTGCTGACAAATTTCGTATGTTCATATGTTCTTAAATGCAAGCGCAAATTAAAATGCAAAGGGTAACGCACATGGTGGCGTAGACAGGAACGCTAACGCAAATGGTTACGGAAACACACGTGGAAATGCTAATTGTAACAGTAACGAAAGCGCACACCCTTTTATCCCCCAAAAAGCTGCATAGAGAAACACAGTGAATACAAAGAAAGTATGCATAATAATGGATCTCAGACCAGAAAATGAGCACTTGGAATACTAAATTGCTTATATCTCAGGAACCGTATGACATAGAAAAAAAATTAAAATTTCACATAATTTATTACTTTCATGGCTAGTTTTGCACTTGGCACCTAGTGGGGGCTAAGCATTTTTCTAATGAAAAGTCTGTATCTCGAAGCGTTTTCGAGATATGGGCTCCGAAAGGTGCGGCGGACGCCGTAATGTAATCTATGGGAAAAATCGTCAACTTCAGAGTACCGTAACTTTGCATCCCTGTAATATTTTGTCACCAAACCACCAAAAGGCACATCTGTGGGATGTTGGCTTTCTTCCCTCCAGATTTCAGCCCAAAAGACCAAACCATTCTTTTGCAGCAGGGTGACAAAGAATTCCTGTTATTTTGGGCATAGTGTCACAAAGTAGTGTCGCAAATCACAACACTTTTGCAAAGAAAAATCATGAAAGTGTCGCAGGTGTGACACTACTTTGTGACACTACAGTTTACAAAAATTTCAAAAACATATTTCTGGGATGTTTAACTCCCTAAAAAAGACATGGCTACCATCCTCAGGGCTCAATTAGGTGAACACAAAAAGAATTGTGTCCCTAAAGGCTCCCAAATTTAAATGGCAAGCATTTCTGTGACCAGTAACTGAAAACAAAATAGCTGACTCACGACACTGCAGGGGTCATTTGTGACACTAAAAACTGCATTTGCGACACTGTCGAACTTTTTATTAACTTTTCTCATTGACTATAATGGGAAACTTGTTTTTTTGAATAACTTTTGAACTGTTTAATATTTTTTCACAAAATCTTCAAAAGGCACATCAGGGACCCTGGCCGCATATTCCCTGAAGTTTTCAGACTGGTCACGCAAACTGTGCCACCTGTAAGCACGAGCAAAGAATGCGCAAAAAAGCGTAAATGCGACACGGAACAGCACTTTATAGCTCCACAACTGTATATCTGACTGGTACAAAACTTGGAAGATCCAGAGATTTATGGTACCATCCCATGGCTGCTAAATTTCAGGCAAATCCATCATACTGTGGCAAAGTTATTAACCTGACAAATTTCACACTTTAACCTTAAATGGGGTACTCAACCCTAACTATAGTGGCACTACCGTGCCACTATTATATATATATATGTATATTCATTGCAAAAAAAACTGTGTTATTGCATCAGTTAGGGTTGCTATTACAGTAGCAAAAGTCTGGAAATTCATTGTTAGGGTTCCCAAACCTACCACCCCCACCTTCCACACACCAACAGGCATCGGTGTGTGCCTTGGGGTCATCTGGCCTAACTCTCACCCCACTTTCCTGTAATGTACCATCTCAGCTTTGGTACACATGGAATGGGTTGACAGTTAGGCCCAACAACCCCAAGGCACACCCTGACGCCTGTTGGTGTGGGGAGGCTGGTGGGGGGGGGGTGGCGTGGGAGAGTTGGAAACCTTAATACCAAATCTCCAGACTTTTTCACTGTAATATCAATCCTAACTGAAGCATTAATGGATTTTTTGCAATTAATATATATATATATATATAATATATATATATATATATATATATATATATATACACACATATATAGCTCTATATATATCTATGTATCTGTATATATCTATACAGCTAGATAGATAGATAGTGGCACCATAGTGCCACTATAGTTAGGGTTCAATGGTTACTTCTATGTTAAACCCCAAAGTTTGTACTTTAATAGCTTTGCAATCATGCAACCTATTCACATGACATTTGTTGTGCACCATTGTTGACCAAAGGTTTCTTGATGTGGCAAGTTGTGTTCCAGTTGGATGTGTGGGTGCGGAGATACGGATAGTCAAAAAATGTGAAAATTACCATTTTTATGCAAAATTTTTGTCATGCTGTTCTCAGAAATGGCTTGGGTGTTTGGTCTGAAATTTTTAGGGTATGTCGGGATTGGATCACAAATGTGTTCTTTGAAGGCTTGGTGAAAAAATATTAATCCATTCAAAAGTTATTCAGTTTCAAAGTTTCCCATTATTTCCTAAGGAAAAAGTTAGGTGGCAGCCTCAAAACAACTTTCTTTGCCACAAATGCAAGTTTTTTGCCACAAATGCGGAAAGTTTTGTTGAGCTTCCAACTAACTTGTTTTCAATTAGCAAGGCAAACAAACTTAAAATGTGGAAAAAATACTGTGTGTTGGTAAATACCAACACTTGTATTTACCTAATTGAGGTCTGAGGAATCAGATTCTGGGGTCAGTTTCTGAAAATATTGCCCAGAAATGTGTTTATTTAATATGCAGAATTCTTTTGCTGCAAATCACGGTAAGGTTTGGCAAAACACAAGCTCAGAAAAGGTTTCCTTTTTCCACAATTAGTGGCAAAACACATCTAATATAGCTGTTTCTTTGTCGCTCCATAGCAAAGAAATAGTTTGGAATTTCGGGCTGAAAATTTCAGGGTACAAAGGGCTTGCCCCACAGATGTGCCTTTCGGAGGTTTAGTGAAAAAATATTAATGCACTACATACTGTAGTTATAAACAATTTATGTTTTGGTTACTTTCCCATAGGATAAGATTAGCATTTAGGCAATTATTTGCCCAGCTGAATGTCCAAAATGATTAGGAATTTTGTTGAGAAATCTTTAGGGTAAAACTGGCTTTGCCTGAAGATGCACCATTTGCTGATTTGGTGAGAACATTTTCATCTGCTCCCTAGTTATAAGAATTTGAAGTTTAGTCATTTCCCATAGGATGACATCATAATGGTTGGGGAATGCTTCGTGAGCTATATTTCAAATATGCTTTGAAATGTAGTTGAATTGTAATGAATGGGGCTAAGGTGACCATGGTACTGTGGCATGCATTCACAATGTGTGAGCTGTGCTGCTTTGCCTACAATTAGGTGTATATTGCATGGTGAATACCCCTCAGGAAACTTACTATGCCCTTGGGGGTGGAGTAAAGCATGAGGTGTCAGAAATATTGAGGAAGTTGGGGTGAGTAAAGGCACAAGGCTTACTCCACCCTCCACACAAGGATACCATTATTAACTGATGGGAGCCCACATGTAAATGAAGGGTAATTACAATATGCATGGATGGGAGTATAGGGCCCAGGGGCCCTGTGCTCCCACATGGATATATGGATACCATTATACAGTGATGACAGTGCAGTTCCTGGAGGGCATTGTGCTCCCACAGGGAAATGAAGGTCAATTACAATCTCTGCACGCTTATGAATAGATGGGAGCAAAAGGCCCAGCACTTCCATAGTAAACAAGGCTACAATTATGCTTTCTCAAAAGTAGAATTAATTCTTGGCAAAAACTTTATTAATGCATCAATTAGGGTTCTTACCATCAAAAGTTGGGAAATGTGGTGTTAGGTTTCTAACCCTAACACACCACCCTCCATGTACCAACAGGCATCGAGGTGTGACTTGTGGTTTTCACCTAACGCTCACCCCATTCTCCTGTGCTGTATCATCTCAGCTTCCTTACACATGGAATGGAGTGAGTGTTAGGGTGACAACCACAAGTCACACCCCAACACCTGTTGGAACCCCTAACTGATGCATTAACAACGTTTTTTGCCAGAATATGAATATATGTGTGTGTGTGTGTATATATATATATATATATATATATATATATATACTGCAAAAAACTTGTTAATGCATCAGTTAGGGTTATTCTACAGTGACAAAAGTGAGGAAATTTGACATTAGGGTTCCCACCTTGGACCCCACCCCACCCTGCCCCCACCAACAGGCATTGGGGTGTGCATTGGGGTTGTCGACCCTAACTCTCACCCATCCCATGTGCAAACAAGCTGAGGTGGTGCAGAGCAGGAGAATGGGGTGAGAGTTAGGGCCGACGACCCCAAAGCACACCCCAATGCCTGTTGGTGGGGGCAGGGTGGCATTGGGGTGCAAGGGGTGGGAACCCTAATGTCAAATTTCCTCACTTTTGTCACTATAGAATAACCCTAACTGACGCATTAATGAAGTTTTTTGCATTTAATTTCCTTACTTTTTAAGAAAGAATAGAAGAGTAGAAAGTTGCGCACGTTGGTTTGGACCCCACATTCCCACCAACTTGTAAGTGTTGAGCCATATTATACAGCTAATGACTAAAACGTACATTAACAACTGCACAACCAGCCAGTAAACAAATGTTAATGTAGTAGAGCAATACAAAACGCTGTCCGCAAAACATTAACTGCGCCATGCAATCTCTCCACAAAAAATAAATTGTCCGACACATAAACACTGCAATTCATATTCACAGGAAATCCTGTCAACACTCTCCAAATTTCAAGTGAAAAGACCAAACCATGTCCGAGATGTAACATTTTAACGTATGAGATTTTCATTCATCAGACTTGCACAGTTCCACACCTGTTGACATTTAACACACACAACGACTGAAAACTACATCCATGACACTAAGGCTAGGTATCCTATCAATTTCAAGCCACCACCACAAGCAAAACACTGTCCGCAACACGTAAAGTGTGTCATGCAATATGTCCCCAAAAAAATGATTCTTCAACACATAAACACCATAATTCACATGTACTGGACATGACATAAACACCCTACAAATTTCAAGTAAAAAGACCAAACCATTTCCGAGATATTCAGTGTTAAAGACTGGTAACATTTCCCTATCTATTCCATTATAAAAAATTTGCCCATCTTGTCCCTATCTCGCGATCAAAGATGGCGATCAAAGAATCTCACAATCAGAGAATTTGCAGGCTCTCGATCAAAGAATTTGCAGGGTCATGAATAAAGAATAAAAACTTCTGTAATTTAAAAAATTGAAAGAATTGTGGTAAATCACCGCCATGGTTCGACAAAAGAAGCCCCCTGAGCAAAACCACCCTCATTTGACTTCCTAGGGCACCCCTGGGCTGAGAAAATTGATTTTTTAATCCGGCCAATCCGATGCACAATTGCGATCAAAGAATCTCGGGATCAAAGAATTTGCATGGTCACAATCAAAGAATTTGCATGGTCACGACCAAAGAATAAAAAGTAGTGTACTTTACAATATTTACACAATTGCAGTAAACCACTGTCATGGTTCATCAGAACAAAGCTCCCTGAGTAAAACCCACCCTCATTTTGTCTTCCTAAGACACCCCTGAGTTGAGGAAATAGATTTTTTCATCTGGCCATCTCGTCCCTCACTCCCGATGCATGATCGCGATCAAAGAATCTGGTGGTGAAAGGATTTGCAGGCTCACGATCAAAGAAATTCCTCGCTCTCGAACAAAGAGCGAGGGATGAGATGGCCAGATTTCAAAAGAGTTTTTTGTATCCCAGTGGTGCCCTACAAAGTAATATAAGGGTTTAGCGGCCCCCTCCCCATCATAATAGTGTCCATAGTGATCCCTCTATCCCTGGTAGTCTAGTGCCCCCCCAATGAGTATTTTATTAATATGTGTGTTTTTATCCGTGGTAGTCTAGTGGCCCCCCATGTGTGTTTATTAATACTTTTTTGTCATATCCCTGGTAGTCTAGTGCTCCTCCCCCCATCTGTATTTCATTATTATTAATATCCCTGGTAGTCTAGCGTCCCCACCCCATCACAATAAAATAAATAAAATTGAATTGAATTGAATATTGTATGCTGATATTAGTAAAGCCAGACTGGATCAAAAATGAGCGGTCTAAACTGATTAAATCTATCTGAAAATTGCAGCAGTAACTCCGAACATATACATTAATGTTGATGTTAATGCACATGCCCAGTCACAGCTACAATTTTCAAATACAGATTTAACCAGGTTAGACTGCTGCTCATTTTTGATCCAGGCTGTCTTTACTGATATCAACATCAAATGAGCCAGGAGGGAACAATCACTTTACTACCCATCTAGATAAGTTAGCCACAGCTTTAATATATTGGGATAAAGGAACAACGAACTTCAAAAGGAAAAAAAAAAACAAGACAAAGGGGGATGGTACTATTACAAACACTTTTTTAAAGTATTAGAAATCAGGAGTTAGTATTAACAAGGGGGTTCATAAAAAAAAAACAGGTGTGTCAGAAATACAAAAAAAAAATGTTATTTTAATAGCCTCAACATATTGTTGTTATTTAATCTGCAAACACAAAAAGTGATCCCTCCTTTCCAGAAGATCCAAAATTAAAGTTAATGTGGAGGAACTGTACAAAATGTGCAATATGCAGAAAATCAAAAGGAACATGTGTTCCTCTCCATCTAAAATTAACAACTTTTCTGTTATTGACTGTATGAAGATATATATATATATATATATACACATACATACTTTATATATCAGTCTAACTTTACATTTTACACAGCACACGGTGTGGCACTCATGAAAATTCACCATTATTTTCTTTTAAACAACAGGAATTTATTTTACCAGTTGTATTTATTTCCAGTGCCCTCAGTAAGAATGAGAGTGGGCGGTATAGCATAGTGGTTTAAGGCTCTGAGCTGCAAACCTGGAAACCTGGGTTTGAATCCCACAGCCCCACTTGCATACTGTGTGACCCTGAGCAAGCCACTTAACTTCCTTGGGCTCCCAGGTCACACCTGTAAACAAGTTTCAGCTTAGTGTGTCTCTCCTGGTAAAAAAAAAAGTGGATTGCAATGACATTATTGTAGTGTTACAAGCAGGGATACACCACCTACTGTAGCACAATACTTTATGCTGTAAAGGCTTTTCTTGTTCACATATAGCCACCTTGGCCCCTAAATCATAATTTAAAAGTTTGCAGCCAATAATTCTTACATGTACACAGTCATGGAGTTACCAAAAATGTTAGTCTAGCCACTAGTAGTAGTGCCAACTGCCAACAGCCATCAGTAGTCTGCATTTCAGTGAATGACAGCCTGAGTACATAAGATTTCTCTTACTGCTCCCTCTCGCAGACAGGTCTCAGCAATTTATGTTTGTAGGGCTCCAAGCCTCTGCTCAGTCTCAGAGTGGGCCATGGTTCATTCTCTGACTCCAAGTTTTGCTTCTCACCTCTGTGACTGTGCACCTGATCACTGTCCAGACCTACTGCAGTGTCTGACCTGTTGACCTTGACATATGTGACAATGAAAAAATGGGAGATCACTCAAGTCAGGATCACAACATGATAACTTGTTTGGATGTAAGATGTCCCCAAAAGTTGTCAGGATGCAGGCGAAGGGAGGTGAATGGCATCAAATGCAACAGCAGCCTATCTGCCCCTGATTGATCTGCGCAGCTACAGACTTGGGCCCAGAGCTGAGTGTTCACTAACTGGCATGCCTATGCCTGTTAGCTGCCTGTTTTGCTCTAGCCTACCACTGTTGGTCCCCAGGCTACATGCGCCTGAGCAGCAGTGCCAAACAATTGAATGGCAGTGCATGCACACACAGAAAAGCAGCTAAGAAAAGCGTTCCCAAGAAACAAGGACCCTACGCCTGGGCAAAGTTGGTATCAGAATAAATCCAGCCCTGGTGGAATCCATTCTGTCTGCATCCATCAGATACATGGAAATTCTGATTCTGGTTCTAGTAAGGGGTGGAATCACCAGAATCAGAGCCAGAATAGGAATTTCCAGTTCTGCATCAGAGTCCTAAACAAACCACTCACCACATGGCAGCAGAAAGCTAGGGCCCTCCTTCATTGCAAGAATGTTTCAAACTAAATTCAGCCTTACCTGTTGGCCTTGGCCAGGGCTGAGGAGAAGAACAGCTGTTGCAGACTGCAGAGATGGTAATGGTGGTCTGGCATCAGTGGTCTGCGAGGACTCCGTAGACTGACAAGTTTGGTCCCAGTCTCTGATGAGGACATTTTCAGGTATACAACACATTAATGGCTCCTGAGTCCAGTCACAGTGTAGCAAGCCAGGAAGGAGGACTCATCAGCAAGTATTTTGTGCCCCTACCCTGTGCCCACCTCCTGGACCCCCAAGGAGTCCCTCCCAACTCTCTTTAACCCCTGCCTAGTAAGTGAACCAGTTCAGCTCCCATACATGAAAATCAAGCCCAGTGGCCAACACACACAACAGCAGCTGCAGCATGCCATTTATGTATCATCCCAGTCCCGAGTCCTGACTCCCTTCACTACCAATTTATCTAGTCTGGTTGGTCCAGTACTTGGTTGGCTCCGAACACTGATTCAAGACAAGCATCTGTTACTTACAGTCTGGCTTTAACTGCCCCCTCCAGCTGTGGTTTCTTTTCTGTCCCTGATCTGACTCCCTGTCACTCCCCGTTCCAAATCAGACTGACCCAGCTGGTCAACTGGCAAAACCTAACCCTGGGAAAATAGTATGCCAGACACTACCCAGACAGCATCTAGCATAATGTTTCCCAGGGCTTAAGTCATGTTGAACACATAGCGGTTAATAGTTTTTCCCAGGTCACATTGGGAGTAAGCTGTACAGTGTGTCACTCTGGTATATGTTGCCACCGCAATTGGGAACTGGCAGCAGTCACAGACAGAAGATGACTAAGTGGACTCTTCTGTCTTTATTCTGACGTGGAGTTTGGATGGGAGACTGGTCTGATATAGAGGGGTGTAACCAACTGAAAAAAAAAATGGACTGGACCAAGTGGACAATGGACATAATTTGCAGTGTGGTGGGCTGGTGGTGTGTGTGTGCTTGTACTGCTACTCTGATGGAGAAGGATGTTGTAGTTGGGTTGGTTCCTGTTGGTGGACAGACACAGGAACAGTTCAGCACCAGCAATGCCACTGCTGCCCACTGCCCACCCAGAGGAGCTATGGCACAGAATAGAGCCTAATCAGCAAAGGTAGAGGTGAGGGACTTGGTGGGGGTGGGTGAAGAGGTAAAATTAAAGCTGTACTGGGCTTGTCGGATGTAGGGCAACTGAACTGAACAAGGAAGTGTTACTGTAGTAGATGTATCCACTCAGCTGAACCAAATGCTGGATGCAGAATCAGAAATGGATTCTGATTCTGAAATCCGGCTCTGAATTACAGTTTTCAGAATTAGGATTCTTGGGCTCAAGATTCCAGAAGACAATGGCAAGATGGCGGCCACCCTGGGTCAGCCACTGAGGGCTACTAAGAGTTATGGTTTTAATTAGTTTTAAGTTTGAAGATTAAATAAGTTAAAGTTTAAAGTTAAAGTTTATTAGCCTTATTTTTGATTTGTTCATTAACCGCGTCTATTATGCTATCTGGATACTCGATATTTGTTACCGTTTTAGTCGGAACCAAGGGCTGACTACACACTGTACATGTTAATTTTAGGTTTTCCAATTGACTTGCTCTGGTTTTATTGACTCCCACCATCTCGCTAGGATACGTGGAGCAGTGGATTTGCTTGGAAGAACTTGTAACAAGGGAAGGAGTTCGTTTTAATCAGCGGGCTCAAGCAGGGTTTGTTTTGGCAAATACTGATCGGGCGGAGACCTATTTGTATTTCTGGGAGCTACGGGAGCTACGGCCACTGTTTCGGTCTTCGACCAGGCAGGAGTCATCTCGTTTATTCCCTAGGGAGCTGGGGGAAACTGGGGCCTCTTCTAAGCCGCCTTAGGGGTCAGCTGTTGGGCTGATCGCTGAGGCGTCTGTAGCCACTGGTCGTCGACCAGCTTGGGGTGTGTTTGGCTTCTGTTAAGTGAAACGGCTTGTGTAGCTGCCTGTGACTGTTTCCTGGAGTTGCTTGTTTGTCCGGAGTTTTTTTGGTTTTTGGATCGAGCTGCGAGGATCTGCTGCCAGGGGACTGTGTCGAGTGTTGTTCGGCCTTCCCTGCTTGGATTCGATCTTGATTCCTGTTTTGTGACTGGATCTGCTGGAGAAACTGACTTGCCTTCCCCCTGCCCTGTTCCAAGACATAGGGGTGGTGAGAGTGCGGTGCACATTTATTTTTCTTTACAGTTATGGATTAATGTCTGGATTCATTTATGAATGGTCTCCCACCATGTGAGAGGTTGTACTGGGGGAGGATACAATATTTTTTAATATACTGATGACTTGTTGGATTGTTGCTCGTGAGAGATGCTACACTGAACTCTATAATATAGACTTTGTTTTTTGTCAGTTATCTTAGTTTTAGCCTGGGTTTAGTATCCAGTAGCATATGATGACATTGGACATTGTGTCCTTTTGGACAATTTGATGTTATTTTGTTACTATATTTTTTGTTATTTGGGTTATTTTTGGGTTAGGGTTTAATTTGTGTATTTTGGTTGTTTTTTTATATTTTGTAATACTGTTTGTTTTATTCTGTTCCCCCTCTGTGAGAGAGAGTGGAGAGTGTTTTTATTTATCGGTTTGTTATTTATAGGTTTTGTTTTATTTATAGCTGATTTGATTAATTAAAATGTGTTGGACAGGCGTAGTGATGGTTGGGCATTATTGCCCCGCTAGGCTCAGGGAATTACGTCCTTTTGAATGCCCACCACTGTCATCTGACACCTATTTTAGGTGTCGTGTGCTGGGCATCCTGAGGAAGTGTGGACGAAGGTGGAGAGCTGGGTCTGGTGGGGGACAGGAAAGGGGAGGGCGGATTGGGGTTTTGGGGTCCAGGAGATGCCCTGGGGTGAAATGGGGTCAGAATAGAGGTTACTCTTGTTTTGTCCCCATACCCAAGGGTTCCGAAGTAATTGGACAGGTGCCGAGGTCTTCCCCAACAGCTCATCCCGCCTTGGCGGTGTTATGCAATGCCAGATCAGTTAAGAACAAGACAGCTATTATTGCTGATCTTGTTGGATCATCTGATCTGACTTGCATCACTGAGACCTAGCTGGATGAAAATCCAGGCCCTATACTGGCCTCGGCAACTCCAGCCGGGTTCTCGGTGATACGCCGTCCAAGGCTGGATCATAGGGGCGGGGATGTGGCCATTATGTTTAAATCTGAGCTGGGCCTTGTGGATGTGCCATTGGGAAATGCCGGATCCTTTGAATATATCCTGGGAGAGGGTGTAGGCTGTGGGATTCTTCTTGTCTACCGTCCACCAGGTGACGGTGGAGAATTCCTGCAGGAGATAGCAGACTTCATAGTCGACCTGGTGCTGAGGTTTCCCAGACTGATAGATCTGGGGGATTTCAATGCCTGGGTCAACGATGAACTCTCTCATTTTGGTCAAAATCTCCTCCAGATGATGAATATGCTGGGCCTGACACAGGTAGTTACCTCCTTTACCCATATAGGGGGTCATTCACTGGATCTGGTCTTTCTCTTGGGTATGGAGATCGCTGATTTGGGGGTGGAACCTGTCAGTTGGTCTGACCATTACACCATAAGGTTCAGTTTCAGGGCCCCCTCTAATAGGTCTGCCCCTACGGAGATGGTTCAGTACTGCCCTTTAAGGGGTGTCAACCCCAATGACCTAATGGCGGTATTGGATCTATCGGGTTTGTCGGGTGAATGCATGAGTCCAGATGATCTTGTATTAGCCTATAATAAGGCTGTAGGAGATGCTCTGGACAAAATTGCTCCTGTTCATGTCCGGCCTCTCGCCCTCCATCCAAGGAGCCTGTGGTTTGATGGCTCCTTGAAGGAGTTAAGACGAGTTGGCCGAAGGCTGGAGAGAACCTGGCAGAAGTCGGGCCTTGATGCCGACAGGCTTAGGTTGATGGCACATTATGATAGCTATCAATCAGAAATCACTCGTAAGAAGGCAGAATTCCTGTCCAGAGAGATTTCTGCTGCACAAAATCGACCGGCTCAGTTTTCCGGACTGTGGACAGATTGTGCAATCCAGTCTGTCTTCAGCCCAGAGAAGCTTTTTCTCAGCTAAGATGCGAGGAGTTTGCTCGTTTTTTTGTGGATAAGGTTGCTGGCATTAGGTCTGGCATCGGTCCGACCCCTCCTATGGGGGATTGCGGTGGTCGACTAGAAGTGGCTTGTCCTCGGTCTGTCTGGTTAGATTTTCACAGGCCAGAATTCAGGGACATTGTGAAGATCATCCAAACAATGCGACCAACTAGTTGTAGTTTGGATCTGGGTCCTACACCTCTTTTAGTAGGTTGTGTAGAAGTTATCTACCCAATCCTTGCAGACATTGTCTGGAAGTCTTTGGAGAGGGGGGGTCTTTCCCGATCCCCTTAAGGAGGTGGTAGTTCGACCACTCCTTAAAAAATCCTCCTTGGATCCAGATTGTCTAGCTAACTACCGGCCTATCTCTAACCTGCCATTTGTTGGTAAGGTTATTAAAAAGGCAGTTGCATTGCAATTGGATGATCATCTTATATCTCACAATGTCTACGATACTCTCCAGTCTGTCTTCAGGAAAAGGCATAGTACAGAGACTGCCCTTGTCCGGGTATTGAGTGACCTCCTTATGGCTAGAGATCGAAAGGTGCGTACCATTCTGGTCCTTCTCGATCTCTCTGCTGCATTTGATACTGTAGACCATGGAGTGCTATTAGAGCACCTGTGGGTCTTTTGTGGGCTGTCTGGTACAGTCCTCAAATGGTTTCGTTCTTACCTCATGGACAGGTCTCAGAGAGTTGTCACCGGAATTTATTTCTCTGGCGCTCACTCCCTGCCTTGTGGGGTATCACATGGCTCCATTTTAGCTCCCATGTTGTTTGCAGTGTATATGCTGCCATTGGGAGAAATAATCAGGTGATACAGTCCGGGTTTTCACTGCTATGCAGATGACACTCAGCTGTATCTGTCCTTTCTCCCCGGTCAGGGTGATGCACTCTCTGTACTTAATAACTGCCTTGTGGAGATCAGACTTTGGATGACTTCGAGCTGGTTGAGACTCAATCTGGATAAGACTGAGGTATTGGTTGTGGATCCAGGTCATCCAGGGGTGGGTATGGGAGCTGGACAACCATCAGGTTTATTACTTGGTGGTGTACCGCTCTCTACCTCTGAACAGGTGCGAAATCTGGGTGTTATTTTTGATGATGGTCTGACCCTGAAATTTCAGGTGTCAGCTGTTGTCAAATCCTCTTTTTACCATATGAGGAATATTGCCCATGTGAAACATCTGGTTCCCCAAGGGATCTTCCAACATTGGTCCACACCTTTGTCACTACTCGTTTGGACTACTGTAATTCCCTCTACCTAGGGCTATCAGGGGTTGATATCTGCCACCTCCAGCTGGTGCAGAACGCGGCAGCCAGACTTTTGACTGGGACTTCTAGAACCAGTCATATTACGCCTGTGCTCCTCGATCTACACTGGCTGCCTGTTTGGTGGCGGATCACCTTTAAGGTTGGTTTACTAACCTTTAAAGCTCTACATGATCAGGGACCCGGTTATCTGAAAGATCTCCTGATTCCATATTGCCCCCTCCGTGCTCTCCATTCCAGCAATGAGGGATTGCTGGAGATTCCCAGGGTTCGATTAAAGTCATCAGGATCTCGTGCCTTTGCTTTTTCAGCACCAACCCTGTGGAATTCTCTACCTCGTTGGTTAAGAGAATGTCCAACCGTCGATAGTTTTAAGGTTGCCTTGGAAACATATATTTTTGCTTTAGCATACTCCAGTTAGTTGTGGTTGACTTTTAAATGCTTGGATTTTAATTTTAATGTTTCTGTACAGCGCCTTGGTTTTGAAAGGCGCTATATAAATAAAATTAAATTTAATTTAATTGAAAAAGATCTGAAAATCCTAATTCCAGATTTTGGACAGGAATCCAATTAAATCAGATTCTGGTTTCCAAAATCCAGTCATCCCTAGATTTCATACTTACTAGTTCAATGCATTTCACCTTTAAATAATTCTGTTTCTGTTCCATCTCTACAGTAGCCATGCATGAGATTTAAAGTTAAAATATCCTAGTGGCTGTTTCCAATTTACATTCTGCTGGTAACAAACCAACTTAGAACTGTATAATAAAGTTTATGTCCCCTGTTCTCTTGTTTTGGGGGCATAAACTAAATTATACAGTTTTAAAAAGGCATTGATTACTGCACTATGGGTGAGCAAATACCTTATTTCCAACATTCGCTGGGCATTCATGTTTAGGGTTCCAATTATTCATTATTCAGCTGCTGGATTTGGCTCTGAGAATACAAGATCTCATGAGACTTCCTGTCCAATCACAGATCACTTTGGAAGCTCACTAAATGCAGGTCATGTGACCCAATAGCACTCCCAGAAGCTTCAGACAGGAGATACAGCTGACTTGAGCTGCTGCAGAGAAAGAATCTACTTTTATTCACTTTTTAAAACTAGACAAGAATCAGAAGTCCTGATGTGTTTTTATTCCCCTTTCTAAATCCCAAGCTAGAGAGGGTAATTTTTGTCACACTTTTTGTGTGATAAATAATTTTCAGTACTTCTCAAGAGAACTAATAGTAGTGTTTTTTACCTAAATACTATGCCTGTTTCTGTTCTGCAACCCAAAGCAATCAAACAGTCACAGCCTGGCTGAAAGAGCTTAAGAGAGGCCACTCAGTCAGCAGTTGCAAATTACACAAAGTCAAAAAATACAGAACATTTCCAAGATCAAATTGTTAAATGTTTTCCATTAAAATCACACATATTAACTCATTCTATCTTGCGCAGCCGTTTTGGATTGGGTTAAGCAATGGATGGTTCTAACGCCATATGGAGCTATCGGTAAGAATACGGTTTGCTGAAAGGGTACATTTAGGGCAGTGTCTTTACAGTTGTCATTTTACTATTCCTTTTTTACTTGTAGTAATTTAGCACTAAATAAAAATGTCTGCTTGCTTTTATAACTCCTTTTTTACATCCTTTCGGCAAGGTCTTACAGAACATTTTTTCTAAAGCACCATTTTGGTCTCCTTGCAGGTACTCCCAACCCATGAAGTCAAAATGTTTTGGTTGTGTACAACAGCACAATGTGGGGGCACTCACAAACTCCAAATAATATCCATGCTGTAGTAACAGAAATTTTCCAAGCTTTAACAATATAACAGTGGCGTAGCTAGGATTTGGTGAGGGGATGTTCAGATATTTCTAGGGAGGGTCCGAGGGCATGCTCCACAGGAAAAGTTTGAACATTTTGGAGTTAGGTGGTGCAGATTAGTGCATTTTTAGGCAATAACTGTTGAGTTACAACATGCATCAGCACAGACCTCTTACTTTATTTTCCTCGTGTTCTATTCATTTTTGTCTTCATTTTTATGCTGATCCACATTCTGTCATTTGCCCTAAATATTCTCTTGCCTCTGACCTGCCAGGCATTTCTACATTGGAACTCCTTATATTCCCTCCTGTATTTGATCCAGAAACAAATGGTTTGATACCTTTTATTGGACCAACATAGATGTTACAAAAAGTAAACAATGTCTAAGCTTTTGGATTTCCTTTACTAACAGAATTATTACTTTATTTCCCCCTGCCTTGTTCTTTTCATCTTTGCCTTCACTATGTGTCCCAGTATGTTCAACACCAGTCATTTGTCCCAAATATTCTCTTTGCTCTGACCTGCCACTGCATTTCATTCTTGGTACTGATGAGCCTGCAATTGAATTACCTTTACTAATATTACTTTATTTCCCCCCTGCTTTGCTCTATGCATCTTTTCCTTCTTTCACTTTCTGTGTGTCCCAATTAGATTCACAAACCTCTGTCACTGGAATTTTATTTTTTTTTCTGCATTTTTTCTTAGTATTTGTAAGCAGCAGCCCCCACCACACCACACTGTTTTTTATTTCTTTTTATCCCGTCTTCAGTCTCACAATTGGCTGTCTCTGTGGCTTTAATCTACCTTTTAGTCAAATAAATGTAGACACTATTCAGACTTAGGATGGACGGTGGCTTTACAGCAAGGCATGACTAAATGATTTGTTTTCCACTTGCTGCATAGCTCTGCCATTAGCCATTGCCCAAGTTGACTGACTCGTGTTTTGAGGACTCTCTGTTACAGCACGCTTGACTTTACTCCAGTCCGACCACTGTGACCAATCCAGACTGAGCCGAGGCAACAGAATCACAGCACGTCTAAGAATAAATTTTTATACTGCCACCTCAGAGATGCAATTGTACAGAGAGTGCTGACACACTTCTCTGACTCACTTGCACTGATGGGAAGTGATTGTTTCTCGCAAGTCTGCATACTCTGCTCCTCCGAACTACCACGTGACCTCGCTCTTATCAGATCATCTCCTCAAATGCATTTGGTTCTGGAAGCACAAAAAAAACTTTACCAGCTTTTGGAAATAGTTGACACATTAAAAACCCATCATTCAGAAAGGGTTTAGGATGGTGTATAAAAGAGACAGTAATATTCGGGACATGGTCACTTCCAGCTACCATGGAGCGCAAAACATAGAGGAGATCAGAGGAATTTAAATGGGACACATCCCTGTGTAAATTGTTCCTGCTGTGAAGTCATCAAAAAAGGAAGAACTTTTTCCAGTTATAACACAAAAACATTTTTGATATAAGAGATTCTGCAACCTGTGGGACGGAGTCAGTTATTTACATGGCCATTTGCTGTTGCGATGTATTTTATATAGGAAAGACAATTACAGTCTTCAGTAACAGAATTAAAGAACATATAAGGTCCATTGACAGAAAATATTATGCCAGTGCACTAGCTCAGCATGTGATAAAGACTGATAGTTTGCATACTTTCGTGTTTCAAGTTCTGGAAAAAGTGACACTAGGACCATGTGTGTGTGTGTGTGTGGGGACTTGAATAAAGCACTCCTAAAAAAGGAATGTTTCTGGCAGTATACATTGGGATCATAGAAACATAGAATTTGAAGGCAGATAAGGACCACCTGGCCCACCTAGTCTGCCCATGTCCCTACCTATTGGATAAGCTGATCTTAGCTAACCAACAGCCTACTTCCTCCTACCCTTCACTAGAATAGCCTTATGTCTGTCCCATGCATTTTTGAATTCCCCCACTGTTTTTGACTCCATGACCTCCTCAGAAAGGTGGTTCCATGCGTCCATCACCTACCCAATGAAAAAATACTTCTTCACATTGGCCCTGAGCTGTCCTCCCCTCTATCTTCAAATTGTGCCACCTTGTTCTTGTACATCTCTTTTTCTGAAAGATGCTCCCATCTTGGACTTTGTTGAGTCCCCTGAGGTACTAGAAAGTTTTAATCATGTCCCCCTCTCCCTCCTTTCATCAAGGGAATACATATTAAACAAGCTTAGTCTCTCTTCATATGGCTTCTGTTGCAGACCCTGCACCATTTTAGTTGCCCTCATTTGGACTGCCTCCATCCTGTCTATGTCCTTGCAGAGATGGGGTCTCCAGAACTGCATGCAATACTCCAGATGGGGTCTCACTAACTGTCATTATCATTAAGGACTCTGGATCTGAATGATTATTTTCAACTGTCCCCTTTATGGAAGATTGATTTGCAATATACATTTTTGTATATCTGCTATAATTCAGTGTGTGATTCTGCCAAAAGTTAAAAAGTGCAATTTTAACCTTTTATTTCCTTTTTTTAATACCACTTGTGTTTTTGCCATTCCCCCTGTGATTTTGTCCAGTCTTTTTATAGTGCATTTAAGCACAATTCCATATATACATCAACCGCTCCTATGGCAATTCTATCTATCCATCACCTGCTCCAATGGCAAAATGCTGGGTAGTCTATTCTATCTATCCATCACCTGCTCTGATGGCGATGTTGGGTAGACTTTCAATCTATCCACCACCCGCTATAGTGGCAGTGATGGGTAGGCTATTTCATCTATCCCCCACCCACTCTGATGGCAATACTGGGTAGACAATTCCATCTATCCACCACCCACTCCTATGGTAATGCTGGGTAGACTATTCCATCTATCCACCACCTGCTCTGATGGCAGTACTGGGTAGACTATTCCTTCAATCCACCACCTGCTCCTATGGCAATGCTGGGTAAACAACTCCATCTATCCACCACCCTCTCTGATGGCAATGCTGGGTAGACTATTCCATCTATCCATCACCTGCTCCAATGGTAATGCTTGGTAGACTATTCCATCAATCCACCACACACTCTGATGGCAATGCTCGGTGGACTATTCCATCTACCCATCACCTGCTCTGATGGCAATCTGGGTAGACTATTCCATCTATCCACCACCTGCTCCTATGGCATTGCTGGGTAGACTACTCCATCTGTCCACCACCCACTCTGATGGGAATGCTGGGTAGAGTACTCCATCTATTCACCACCTACTCTGATGGCAATGCTGGTTGGAGTATTCCATCTATCCACCATCCACTCCAATGGCAATGCTGGGTAGACTATGCCATTTATCCAACACCTGCTCTGATGGCAATGCTGGGTAGACTATTCCATTTAGCCACCACCTGCTCTGATGGCAGTGCTGGGTAGACTATTCCATCTATCCACCACCTGGTCTGATGGAAATTCTCAGTAGATTATAGCATCTATCCATCACTTGCTTTGGTGGCAGTGCTGGGTAGACTATTCCATCTATCCACCATCTGCTCCAGAGGCAATGCTGGGCAGACTATTCCTTCTATCCACCACCCACTCCGACGGCAGTGCTGGGTAGACAATTCCATCTATCCAACACCTACTCTGATGACAATGCTGGGTAGGCTATTCCATCAATCCACCACCTGCTGCATGGCAATGCTAGGTAGACTATTCCATCTATCCAACACCTGCTCCATGGCAATGCCAGTTAGACTATTAGTATTAGTGATGTATTAGTGATATATTGCATAAAGTATTAGGATATGACAAGGGCTTATATAGAAGGCTACTTGTCTGTTTTGTCTTTCTATTTCCTCTACTACCCCCTCCACTTTTTGGCCTTTTGCATTTTAGATATGCAGGGTTTTAGTTAAATTACATTAGCACCTTTTAAAGATCTGCACCTTACATTTTTAATTAGTATTATATATAAAGACATTGGGTGGTTGGGTGAATCACTCTTGATAGTGCACTTTTAGCACAAAACTGTTGACTGTTGTTGAGAGAGGACTGTTTGCTGTCACTGGCTAATATTTTATAATTATGTTATTAAAGTTTGGAAAGTTTCTATTACAACAGTGTGGACATTATTTGGAGTTTGTGAGTGTCCTGCATTGTGCTGTTGTAGTGACTTGAATTTTGGGTTGCACCTTGTACACTTTGGAGCCGCCTTTGAGGTAACTGTTTTGGTTGTGTGTTCACCCTGATGGACCAGATTCAGGATGAGCTGAGCTGGGTGGGCACCATATGTCATATTGAGTGGCACTAGGTCACAACAGCAAAAGCAAGAACAGTGCTATTAAGAACAGTGCAGTATAAACAGTGCTGTCAAACACAGCTGCAGTTCAAAATGCTGCAATAGTAAACAGCACCAATGATAGCAGTTGGAAAGCACAATGATGACCACTACCATTATTAAACAACATGCTACACACTTTATTTTTGAGAGGGGCAATGCCCTTCACATCCCCCGACATGAGGGGTCTGTTCCCCACACCACCTGTTATTTATAGCACTAACTTCAGGGGGGGTGGATCATGGAGAAAAGTGCTGTCCAGAAAAGGAAAAAAAAACACACACACACACAAAAAAAACAATAAACTTGCGGTGAGGAAGACAAAACGGCATCATTCAGGTAGCAGTCGGAAGGCACACTGAAGACCACTACCATTATTAAATAACATGCTGCACATTTCGTTTTTCAGATGGCAGGGAAAATTGCTGTCCACATAAAAAAAAAAAACTTGCAGTGGGGAGAAGATGAAAACATATGATTCAGGAGACCAGGAACAGGGAACAGAATTCTGGTCTCCCGATCTGCGCTGACTGATCTGCTTCTGCATTAGCCCTCTCTGCCATGGGAGCAGGTTGGCCAGCTTCTGCATTTTTTCCTTAGTTATCTACTGTACTTCCACCAGTGTCTGGATAGCTACAGGGGTAGCAGTAGTTGATATTCACTATTCTAACCCTGTCACTATTCAAGCATACACGGTTTCTGCAGCACAGTTTAGACAGCACTATTCAGGAAGCGTTGTTCTAACCAGGTAGGGCATTGGGCCCATGACTGAAAAAAACTCCCTGTTGTCTCAGTGATGGCTTATAGAGCCTTAACAGAGTTCCCATTCCCTTTCTGATTACAGGACAGGGTACATTTGAGGTTACATCCCTATCTGATTACAAGGTATCCCCACAACCCTACAGTGCCATCAGTACTGTTAACTACTCTGACAAACCAAGTTTCTGAATGGGCCTTGGACACTCAGAGGCCAGCCAGGGGACAGAGGATTGTGCATCCCATGAATGGCTCTTTTGTAAAATGGAGGCACAGACAGTATCCCCCTGTGTGACTGCCACTGTGTCCTAGCGCTTGCTGAGTACCGAGTGATGGCAGCTGAGCAAAGTGGATGTGCAAAAAAAGAAATGGAAAGGAAAGGAAAGGATTTTGAAAGAGCAATAAAAGCAGTCAGCCTTTTTATTTGTGAGATAAATAACTGCATGCAAGAAAGGGATAGCAAAATGATGAAACCACCAAAAACAGTCCCCTAAACAAGCCATATCTGCAAAACATTGGGACAATGTAGGAACTGAGAAGCAAGAAGATTTTGGGGATGTTGTTTTTGTAGGCTTTATACAAAAGCAGAGTGTTGAGTGATGGTGCACTGTGTAGTGCATCCAGTTTCACAACCTCATTGTAATGAAGTCTCAACATGAGACCGTACTTCTCAACCTCCTGCCTCATAAATCAGGGGCAAGGCTTAAAAAAATCAGGGACAATGGACCAAAATCAGGGACACATCTTTAAAATTGGTGATATCCACTCAGAAAGCTGTTAGAATAAGGGGCTTAGCATAAAATACATTTTCTAAGGAAGAACAAGTGTGTAAAGTTAATGTCTGACATTATTTTGTGCTTACAACCCTCAACGTTTGGTCATGGAAACACAATTTTTAGGAGGGATAGGGTAAAATTCTGAGGCAAAAATCAGGGACGTCCCTGAAAATCAGGGACAGTTGAGAGGTATGCATGAGACGCAAGTTACAGTATTAGCACTCACTGAGGTTTTATTTACTGTGGTGCTATTATAACTGTGTTCTTTTCAGCATCCTTACTGTTTGCAAGATACATGATAATAACAAGAAGAGAAGTTACAGTACATCTGGTTCAGAAAAAGTTATTGTAGTTATATTATAATGAAGGTGTGTGCATTAAATACTGTGTGAAGAAAGCATAGCAGGAAATATACAGGTTAATGTTATGAAGAAAAACAGTTAGCAAAAGCAGACTTGACAGACATTATTTCTATTTTTATGGAGTAGTTCATATTTGTAACAAAGTAATGGCAAGTTGAGCTTTTTTTTTTTATATTTACTTTGTATGCCTCCTCTCTCACCACCGAACTCCTGCTCCTTCTGGAGACTCCATCAGCCTGGTTCGTCCCCTCTCCTACTAGCTGACGTCCAGTGCAGTCCATCCCCCCCATGGGTTGGGGGATACTGGTACTGGCGTCGGTAGGGGCATTGGGGATCGTGGCCAGGAGCTCCATCTACCAGGAGTCTGGTGGAGTATTTTCCTGTTTTCTTTTCCTCCCCATAGGACATCGCATGCTAGGGGAGCCAAGGGGTGTAGCATGTCGTAACGTGCCTGATGCTCCAGCTCCCGGCAGACGTCCTTCCCTCCCTGCTATGTGCAGTCTCGCTGCACCTCCACCTGTGATCACCCAGGTGGTGGTGTTGCAGTGGGACTTACATCCCGACCCTCCCTGGAGAAGGGAGAGCAGCCGTTGAGGCGCTCAATCCTCCTCCCCAGCTGGCCCTCCAGCTACCGAGTCCGTTCGAACCGGTCACTGGCGCCATGGCGGGAATCAACGCTCGCCCGGCAGACCGGCCTGTGAGTTAAACGATAAAAAACACTGCCATGCATGCTCAAGGTGTAGTGTTGAACAAAGAGGCTCAACAACATCACCAGCTGTGCTAAGCATCCTCCCCAATGGTACACTCATAGAGGGAGCAACTGATGTATCTCTTAGCCAGTTGTGCCAAGTGATGGGATGAATGCATCTTCTGTGCCCAGTAGCCTAATGAATCAACCTGAAATGGCTGAAGAAACTCTGTAAAATAGTAATTCAAGATATTTTCTGCAGCAAAAGTCTGTGTATGTGTCCTCTTCTGCTGCTTTTGATGAAAGGCCGTGCTAAGCAGTGCTCACTCAGTTTTACTTTCAGTAACAGGTATTTCTTCCGCATCTCCACCAGTGGAACTGGACCTGCCAGATGGAATTCCCTCTCTCTCATAACCCTCTGAGCCAGCTGGTGGTGTCAGCAACCCCTGCATGCAACTAGTCAGCTTATCATTCAGCTCTTGTCAAAAATGAATAACTCTGTGGCTATTCATAGCCATGAGAAGGTTCTCACATTTGAACTGGGGATCCAGCATGGTTGTAAAAATGTGGCTGCATCTATCCAGCACTTTCACAAACCTTGCATCCAATTCATCTTGAAGCTGCTCATTGAGCACAGCTGCCCCATTTGGAATCTCCCTGTTTTGTTTTATGTATCTCTCCATGGATGCTTTCAGTATATGCACTGCTGGGATAACCTGACAGAGTGGCAGTTGTTGCACTTAGATCATGAGTGCTCCTCTCAAAAGACCTAAGTACTCTCATCATGGCATCAACCAGTGATCACTCATGGTGGCTAAAGGACTGCACTTCTTCAATGTTGAACTCCATTGCCATGTCATGAAGTGTGCACTTCTGTTCTAGCAGTCTAGACAGTATCAGGTATGATGAATTCCATCTGTTACTGACATCCTGTATCAAACGATGTTGGGACAGATAAAGGTACTGTTTTACTTCTCCTATTTGCTGCTGTTGTGCTTCTATTTGGTTAGTCACTGTTACAGTGCACAGATGGAGTGTACTGTAGAGACAGTCTTGTTAGCCTCAGTACTGTGATATAATGCAGATATGACCACTAGATTCAAGGTGTGGGCAAAGCAACAAATGCTGACAAAATTTCCATCAGTAAATGTGTTCACCATATTTGCCCTGTTATCCATAATGAAAAAAAAAAAATGTAGACTGGTATCAATTGTTCATGACTGTAGCATGTCTTTAATGAATGCCAGGGTGCTTGGTGACATGTGGTCTTTCTCCTTTAGCCCAACATTTACAAGAGTAGACCTGGAGTGACTGCCTGACTGTGGAGGGATGAAGGAAGAGCCAGTGACACAAGGAGAGAAGAAGGAATCTGCAACAGAAGACATAGGATTTTGTACACACCAGTGTGTGGTTAAGGAGAGATATGCATGCATGGAGTTTGTACTGCTCCAGATGTCTGAGCTGCAGTGGAAAACTCTACCCACAGCTTCACAGCATAGTGTGGCAATTGCCATTCTCACACCCTTATATATCTTTGGTGCCACAGTGCACAAAAATGTGGAATGTGATGGGAGCTAGTACCCTTGCCACAAGTGCTGCAGAAGTCTCTGAAAGCCAGTGTCTTCCACATGTGAAAAGGGTTTCAGGTCCAAAGCCACCATTTCACCAATGAGCTGTTTCATGTGTTGAGCAGTTGGATGGGATGACTGGTACTAAATTCTGGCCTAGAATGTTTCCAGTGTTTGTATTGACCATGGATAGGTGGATGTTCCATGCTTGCCTGATGGTGTGCAAATAGGGAACTGGTGCTGGCGAGAGTACTTGAGGTGCATGGGGACACTGGTGTTGAGAAAGATGGAGCGATAGCAGCAGCAGACACAGCCGCATTTTTTTCAGAGGCAGAACATTCTGTGGCATTGCCAGTGCCACCTGCATCACTGCCTACATTATCATCATGAGATGGGTCTGATGGAACCACAGGTGCAGAGCCTGATGCTTTAAAAACCTGGGAATTTTTTACCTTTAGGTGGTTCATTATGGAGGTGGTTAGTAAATTTACCAGAGATTTTCCCTACTGAAATAATTACCAAGTGGGAAAAAGTAAATGGAACAACTACTGTTAGGTGTTATCGTAAGACAAATTATGAAGCCATGAAGAAATATTTAGCTGGATGGGACTGGGAAGAGAAACTTAGGAAAAAAGAGATGCAGCATATCTGGGAAAGGCTATGTGCTAAAATAGAATACTGTGTACATAATTATGTGCCACAATGTAAAAAGTATATATCAACTAAAAGAATGCCAGCATGGTTTAATAAAAACATTAAAAGAAATATAAGAAGGAAGAAGAAATTATATAGTAAATTTAGGAAGAATGATTCTAAAGAAAATTGGAATAAATATAAAGCACAAGTAAAAAGATGTAAAACAATTAGTAATACAGCAAAAAGAGATTCGGAAAATACACTGGCTAAAAATATTAACAAAAATAACAGTATGCAATTTACGATTATGTTGGATCGTTGAGAGGCAATCAGCCTAAAATAGGGCCATTTAAAACTGGGGAAGAGATTATTACAAATACCAGTGAGAGGGCAACTGAGCTTAATAAGTATTTTTTAGGCAACTTCTTACCAAAAGAACAAAAATTGTATATAAATCAAGGGGAAGTTTTAGGAACGATGGACATAACAATTACAAAAATGTGTGTTAAGGAAAGATTGCTGAAACTAAAATCCAGTAAATCACCTGGACCCAGTAACATACACCCCAAATTATTAATCCAACTGGCTGAGGAACTCACAGGACCAATAGCAATTTTGTTCTCTGTGGCAATAAAGGAGGGGAGGGTGTTGGATGAGTAGAGGGAGGCAATTGTGACACCTTTACATAAGGGTGGAAATAGGCAGGAAGTTAAAACCTGTCGCTCTATAAGCCTGATCTCAGTTGTGGGTAAGATCTTGGAGGGAATGTTACAGGAGTACATACTCATTCAGATAAGGACACAAGGGCATCAGGACATCACGCAGCATGGTTTCATTCAGGGTCGTTCATGTCTGACAAATCAGTTACTTTTTTATGGATCTGTTAGTGCTGCACTGGACAAGGGCTCCCGGTGGATGTCATTTACGTGGATTATGCCAAGGCATTTGTCAAAGTCTCCCACAGTCTTCTGATTGATAAACTTGTGTAATTAGGAACAAACACACATCTGGTCCAATGGATAGATTCATGGTTGGATAGAAGACAGCAGAAAGTTGGGCTTATGGGGCACTATTCAGACTGGGGAGAGGTTATGAGAGGAGTGCCCCAGGGTTCCGTTCCGGGACCAACCTTGTTTGGTATATTTATTTCATCAATGCAGACATCAGGTCATTCTTGGATTGCCAAGTATGCAGACAATAGCAAAACTGGTGCTATTACAAATAGTGCAGAGGTTGCTAAAAAACTAGAGGAAGATTTATATAGAATACAAGTATGAGCAAGTGACAAATAAATTGAGCTTTAATGAGGAGAAGTGTAAGGTGATGCACCTAGGGAAAGATAACTGTAAATACCAGTACATCTTAAATGGTAGAAGGATTCAGGAAACAGGGGAACAGAAAGACCTGGGTGTAATCATTACAAATGATTAGAAGTTTGAAACTCATGCTAGGATATGTATGCTTAGTTTAGTTTAAATGTTTATTGATCGGTCATATGACCTTTTCAAACATCATAATAAAAAAACAAAATACACCAATTTCTGTCACACAGATAATACATATTCAAGTATAAAACATCTCTTAAATAAATAAATATGCATTAGCCAATATCTAAAAAGCTTGCTGTACAGGAAGGGATTAATATAGTAAATAAAATATTTCCCTTAATTTAACTTCCATTTTTGTTTACACATATCCACTCATTACTTTAACCTATCTTGACAATCTCTAATGTAAAGCACTCTCATTTACACCTCTTACTAATTACACAATTGCTTAATCTAGTTGTAATCATACCTCTATGAACTGTTTGTTTTGTGCCATAGTAGGATTCTAGAGATTGCAACTAGATATTTAGCTACTGCTTTAATGATAACATCATAATCAGCGGTGAAGAATATTTCAAGCAATGTATCCCAATATGAAGTTAAAACAGAACTGCATAATGGTACAATCCATTTTTCTCTTGGGGTCTTGTGCCAGCTACAAACAAACATAACATGTTTTAAATTTTCAACTGACTTTGACATACAACAGCATAGTTTAGCTTGTTCAGAGCTATCTTTGTTATACACGGCATCATCTATGTTGCTAGGAAATAACTCTAGCCTGTATTTGGTAAACTGCATTCTTTGTGTCTTATCTGTTAGGATCTCAAAATAGTACCTAAAAAAGTGTACATTGTCATTTGATCTAAACCAGGGAGCAATCTTCAAGTTATTTCTTTCAAGATCCTTATATTTGTAATGTTCCATAATTCTATTTTTAACATATTTCTGATATTTAAGGATAATTCTAATACCATTTTTAACATAGTTCTCTAGATAATTTAACCCTGCCTCCTGCAGAGTCTGGGACACCTGAGTCAGCTAATTAGATTTCAAATATCCCAAATCTAACCACATATATTTCTCATTCAGACACAATGAGGTAAGCCTGCTTTGATTATGTTGAAGAATTTTAATCCAGTAGTTTATTTTCCTGATTGACAAAAATGTTTCTAAACTAATAATCCCTAATTCTGGTCTGACTAATGAAGCTGGAACTGAATTCTTCAGTCCCAAGCTCCTTCTAAGCAAATTATTTGAGGGTACTTCTAATTTACTCACTACTCTTAGATGCCATACTTCCCCATTATACAAGGCTTGAATATAATATTTAACCTTAATAGCCGGAATCAGGGCTTTAATAGAGTTCCCTCCATATTTTTTTATTAAATTTATGTAAAGACATAGCACATTTTTTAAGTTTAGGAATCAGGTTTTGTGTCTGTTTAATCTGTTTCCCATCATTTGATAATTGTAGGCCCAAATAGGTGTAATCGTTTACAGTATTCAGTTCTTTACTCCCCATCCTCCACCTTTTCACCCTATTTTGTCCTCCAAAAATTAGTATTTGACTTTTTTTATTTACCTCTAAATCATGTTCATTTGCATAATTATTCAATATGTTAAGTTTAATTTGCAATCCTGCCTGCATAAGTGAGAGCAAGACCAGATCATCTGCATATGCTAAACAGTGCAATGAATTCCTAGGATCTTAAGTGAATCAGTTAATGAATCTCTAAGTTCCAGTAAAAAGATTATCAATATAGATACAAAAAAGGAGTGGAGCAAGAACATAACCTTGTCTAACCCCTATATTAGTAGAACATGTGGAGGATAACTGTCCCTGAGAGCCTAATCTCACTTGGGCCCATGTTTCCCAGTAAAGTTCCCATATAATAGCTATAATTTCATGGGAAAAACCCTTCTTGTACATTATTTCCCATAATTTATTACGAGATAAACTGTCAAATGCAGTACTAAAGTCTATAAAGGCTTCATATAATTTCTGTTTCCTTAAGGTTATATACTTCTCATACATACGTAGGATAACAAAACAATTGTCAATGGTGCAATACCCTGGACGAAACCCTGTCTGCGCTTCTGATAAATTCCCTAGGTTAGAAAGTTCCTCTTTAAGTCTATTCAGCACTATTTTGGAGAAAATGTTACCCATATGGTCCAACAATGATATAGGCCTATACATAGCAGGGTCTGCTCTGTTACCTTTTTTATATATAGCTATTATAAAAGCACCCTTCCAAGACACAGGAAAATACAGGTTGCTACAGCAATTATTAAAGAAAACTATTAAATATTTAGCCCATAAGGATGGACAATCCAGATATACCTCTACAGGTATCTGATCAGGTCCAGGAGCCTCATTTGGTTTTAAGGAAGCAATAGCCAAATAAACTTCTTGATTGGTGAATGGTGCAAAGCAGCTCATATCAAAGCTGAAATCCTCAGTTCTACACATGTTCTTATTACTAAAAAAATTACTAGAATAATACCTTATCCAAATTTCTGGAGTTATATATGTGTCAATGTCATATCTAACACTATTAGACCCTTTGGCCACTAGAAGCCAATATAGCTGATGATCTTGTTTACTAACGGCTTCCAGCATTTTTTCCCATAATTTTTGCTGATAAATTTCCCCTTTCTGTACCAGAAATTTCTTATATTCTTCTCTATGTTTATTCAATTCTTTATACTCTCCTTTACTCTTGTTTTTAGTAACCCTCCTTATTATTCTACTGAGGTTTTTCTTTGCTTTTCAGCATTCTTCATCAAACCAGGTTACATACTTTGATTTTAGTACCCACTATTGGAGTAGAAAGAGTGGACCTTATCTTTTCTAAGCATTTTTCCAAATTATACTTTATGTTCACAGTATTAACTTCTTTTTCTTTAGTGAGCATATTGGCTACTGTTTCCTTAATTTGCCTTGAGGCATACATTTTCCACTTAATTTTATTATTCCTGATTGCAATATCAAGTGGCTGTGACTGAATCGGTAGCTGCTCACCTAGTGTTATTGATTTCAACATTAAAGGGAAATGGTCACTTTCAGCCTTCATTGGAATTTTTAGAAAATCCCAGAAAGTAATGTCTCCTCCAAAAACAATAATCTATTACCGAAGGATCTCTGGGTGCTAAATGAGTATAGCACCCAGTATGATCTCCTTGTATTCTGCCATTTTGTGGAGCCAAATCGAAGGTGGTTAGTAATTCTGTAAGTTTCTGACCCAAACTATTTATTACACTGTCCCTCGTATTCCTTTTTTAATCTGCTATTTCCACATGGACCCAATTATGAAATTCATTTTCTGCATAACCATCAAAATTCCCTATCCTGGCATTGAAGTCCCCATAAAGAAGAAACTCCTCACAGTCAGTTAATGCCCAACTATCATATATCAGGTCTTCAATTTGCTTCCAGAACAAGGGATTGTAATATTTAGTGTTCTTTGGTGGAACATATACATTTTCCAGGCAGAATCTTTTGCCTTTAAAGCAGAGTAGTAAAATTATAATATTCCTAGTGCAGTCCAATATTTCTACAAAGATGTCCTCTACTATTTTAACCTAGACTACTAAACCACCTACTATTCTAGCTTTTTTTGTCTGCTTAAATCCAGCTGGCTGAAATGTTAAATAACCATTCAATAACACATCTGTCTCTACCTTATGCCAAGTTTCTTGAAGGTAAATTACATTAAAGTTTAGCATGAACTCCTTCCATTCGAGGTCCACAAATTTACTTATTACACCTGTTATATTCCAGGAGACCAGGTGCAACCTAGTTTGATCCTGTTCATTGCAACTTTGCTGCTTCATCAGGAGTCAGTTTTCCTGTATCTCTAAAACCTCAAACATATTAGAGGTTGAGATATTATATACAACAGTATCTGACTTCTTGTTTATATTAGATTCTCCCTTTAGTAACTGAGTTTTCTTTAGGACACTGCTATTTATGATGTTATGCTGTAAGACGGACTTTTCAGGTTCTATATATAGTCCTGTGGAGTCTAGCATGCTCACATTCTCTAGTATTTTATTAAATAAAGTTAGATAGCTGACTTCAATATTCACCATGTCACAATCCACATCAGAACTTTGTCTCCATACCAAAACTGCTTCAGGGTTATCAATATAAATATTTAACAGTTGTTCAAGTATATCTGTTATTGTATCTTTAAGTTTATTACTATTTTTATTTTTTGTTCTTCCTAATCCATAAAGGTAGAGTCTGTTAATACTCTTACCTTCCCTCATTAATTCTCTAGTCTGTGTAACTTCCGATACTGGATTATCCAAAATAGCACTATCAATAATGTGCACCCCTGTTTCATCTAACACTAGGGCTTTACTCAGAATGGATTCTGCCATATCTTTGCTCCTTAAAAGTACATCCACCTGGCCTATTTTTGAGTTGCTAGTATTTCTCCAAACTTTAATAATTCCCAGATCTTTTTCAGCGATTCTTAACACATGTGCGAACAGATTACTTAATATTCCCTTCAGCCTATTAGTTGTCTCATTTACAGATAATTTGAGACCAAAGATAGTGACCTGCATTGATGTACTCTTGTCTGATTCACTACCAGTATTCAACTTCATCCTATTTTCATAATGAATCATATAGCCAGCTCTTTTTAGAGATCCACTGCTTAGCCAAACTGGATTGGCTATATGTGGGGCAACACAGAAAATAAATAAACACTCCACTCCATCCACATCTTTATCTGCCCATATCTGTACAATATCTGAATTTGTCATATCTGCTCCCATGGCTGTCCTAAATAGGTGCACAATCTTATTTCTTAATTCATCAAATGACCACTCTTGATACACCTGAAATCCATATAGAGTTAAAATGGCACAATCAGCGATATTGACCCCTAAATTACCCTTTCCCTCAGTATTTACTTTTGTGTATAATACCTCATTATTTTGTTCTACCACTCTCTCTTTTGCAAATGATTCTTTTGATTCAGCTCCTTCCATCAATTTCACTTCCTTAATTATTTCATTCATTTTCCTTTGATGGTTTGAATTTAATTTCACTATAGTCATTCTAGTCAAACCCGTATCATTAAGTAAAAACTGAGTGGCCTGAGCTGGCACACTGGGTGATTTTACCATTTCAGCATTCTTTCTATCTTTATTTATTTGTATCTTGTCTTCCTTTGATACTGACAGCTGAACGTCTTTACCTTGCATTAGGGTATTATCTGAGATACTAGCCATCCAATCTACTTTTTGTATGCTTTTTCCTTTATTCTTGTTTTTTTTCCCCCTCCTCTCTCTCTCCCTTTTTGAGTACTTTTCTTTTTTCCGGTTTTACTTTCTGGAGTTTTAATCAGATCAAGAGTGGGAAAATCTGGTTGAGTTTGAATACTGGTTGTCTCACTAATGGACAATTATTTTTCTAATGAAACAGACTTGTTGAACCTAAAATGTATATCATCAAGTCTATCTCCATTAATAGCTATATTTTCTTTAATGGTATCCAGCTCGCATTTCAGATTAATTAAATGTTCAAGAATCACCAGATGAGCTGCATATGGGTTACTTATAAACTTATTCATTTCATCACTTAATAAAACAAGATAATTAGCTACAGAATCACTTAACTTTAATTATGGTGACTGACCGCCCCCATTTGTCACGCTATTTAAAATTACTTAAGTCCCTTTATGAGTTCCTGTAAATCAATAGCAATATTTTTTAAATCATATTACCAATTGGGATCCGGGTTAGATTCATAAAAATATTCAGGGGAGAATTCCAATGATGTCGAAACGCTAGTAAGCGGATCAAAATTCAGGCTGTCTGAGGCCTCTAGTGTAATGTGTGACCCATGGCATTCTATGCTATGCCTCTCAGTGGCCTTCATTCCTAAATGGGGCTTATTTATTACTACATTGTTCTTGTCTTCAATAATCAGAATACTGTTATATTTACTTGTATCATCACTTATAACAGAGTCCTTACTTAGACCAGCCTTCCTATTCCCCACATTAATTCCATCATTCACAACATTTCCAACATTCACATCCCGATTATTAACTGAGCTACAGGAACCTAATTTTAAAAAGTGATCCTCAATGTTTGTTTGTTAAGTTCAAGTTGGAGCTTTTTCTATATTCTTTGTTGTTTCTATTATTTACAAGGACAGTGTGAATAGCATTTTTACTCTTTTCCATAATAGTTACGTTTAAATTAGGAATATCTATTAGCGTATCTGTTAAATTTCTCTTTTTCCTTTTATACTTAATTCCTTTCTTAATAACATTTCCATCTTCTAATATAGGCATGGAATGTAATTCTACAATGTTCTGACTGAACTTCTTAAACAAATCTCTCTTTTCTAACCCTAGCTCTTGCTTTCTTACATGTCTTCCTTCCACTCTAGCCATACTATCCACGTTACCATCTAATTCTTCCTTGTGTCAGTAACTTCCTAGATTTCCAATATTCTTTTTATTCTTTAAGTTCCTTGCAGACCTTAAATTGGGGAATGTCCCTTCACCTTTCCCCGACCGTTGTTTCCTTGTTTTTACCATATTCAGTTTTCTAATGCTAGGCCTACATTATATCAAACCATGCTGACAAGAATGACTAGTCTAAATAAGAACTCAAGTTAAATGAGCTAAACAAGAAATGCCACAATAAATTCCAGAAAGTTCCTCAGCGTCTATATAGGAAGGTAAAGTTTTTCATAGAAAGATCCTAAGGAGGAGAATCTTGATGCTTTAGATCACAAGACTGCAAGACCAGATCCAAGGCCAAGTCCCATCAGTAAACGCCAAAACAAAACTGAAGGACCAGGTTCACAAAGTCAGTTTTCTTGCATTAATACTTTGTCCAAAAATTCTCTCTTTAAACTTTCTCTTGGGGGTCTTATACTTGCTAGACCCTAAGTTAAACAAGGGAGTCCAGTTCAGAAAAAAGTTTATATGCGTCTTCTTAAAGTTTCTAAAGCACATCCACTGAAGATTCTTATTTCCTGCTTTTCTAGGATCACACTTCTGTAACTTAAGGAAACGTTAATAAAAAAGGAAGTATCAGTAGAAATATCAAAAACTTACAGATTCAACACAATCCTACTGCACAATAAGCCTACAATTTATAAAATTCTAAAAAAAAAAGTCTAATATTTTAAACAGTAGATCAAAGTCCACATATTGAATAACATAAACAGCTCTTTAGATCCTCGGTTATCTCAGCTATTCTAATTAATACCTGCTAGCTACTTACAAACTACTTACTAGTTAGCTAATTAGTTGTTAAAATATATAATCACAATTCAGAAAAGCTAATATAACTTACTTCATTCTCACATAAAATACCCCCAATGTATGCCATATGTAATTGAAGCACAGGATAAAATCCAAGGCCTACATCAAAGGCCTACACCAACATTTTCAGTGTATTCGGTGAGATCAGTGTGCTCAGCCCAGAATAACTTCCCGGTCTGTTATGACTACAAATAACAGCTAAAAAGTGCTGTACAGTGCCAAACAGCTAATTATTTAAAAGCTGGATTTGAGCAAAATTACAAATTGAGAGAAAAAAGATTGCAGCAATAATCTGGCATTCTGGAGTTCCTGCCTGTAGCTCAGCACGCATCACACAGCTTGACCGACTGCTCACGAATGCCAGTGCATGTGCTTTATTAGGTTAGTCACATGATATGATCACCAAAAATGAGTGAAACTCAAAGATATATATAATATATGTGCTATTTTTTAAAAATAAAACAACCGCTGTTCCCCTGGTTGTATTTTAGAAGGGGGACAGAGGGTGAAGGGCTTGGGTATTTACCCATGAACAAGGGGAAGAGGAATCTGGCCCTTGCATATGACCCTCCTTTGTGCCTCCCCCCCATCTTGAAACACTCTATTTGGGGGCTTGACTGAACTGATCTTTGCCCATATCCACTACTCTCCCACTCTGGCATGGGACTGGGCTTATGGGCAACCATCAAATAGTAGACTTCTAGGGTGAGGGTAGCAGAGCCCTCAGGCTTTGGGGAACTGGTCTTAGGGGAGGGAGGGGGTCTATGGCAGATTGACCAGCTGATCATAGAATACTTGCCATTTAGAGGGACGATCCCTCTCCCTTCAATTAGTTGGGAAGGATTCAGGCTAGGATTGAGGGCTCGGGGGGTACTCAGGGTAATGCTCTAACATGGATCGATATCTTCTAGGAGGGCGATCGATCGATCGGGGATTTATGTGTGGGGAAGGGGTCAAGGGAACTGGTAAGAGAGAGAGAGTCTGAGCTTTAATATAAGAATGAATGCAGATCTTGTGAGAATGAAGAGCAGGGGTATGACTATATACAGTGTCCTATATTAAAATGATCTCTTGGAATGTTAAAGGCCTTAGGGGTAGACGGAAGAGATTGGTGATTTTACGACATATCCAACAAATGGGGGCTCAGATAGCAACTTTATAAGAGACCCATCTCTTAACAGAAGAACTTGTCCTTCTGAAAAAGCTCTGGGTGGGACAGGTAATAGGAGTGGGAGGTGCCACTTCCTCGGGGGGTGTTGCGATCCTGGTGGGGAAAGCTTGCCCATACACGGTAAGGCAGGTGGTGACTAGGAAGGGTAACAGAGGGATTTTTACCTTTGGCACTATCTTGGGGGTTGACCTGTCCATAGCTTCTATTTATGGCCCAACACCTTCTAGGCCTGATTTTTTTGCTTCATTAGAAGTGGATATAGCAAGGTTGCCAGCGCAGCCCCTTATATTAGCAAGGGATTGGAACTTATGTATAAATAATTGGGATGACAGGAAACCACCTTCCAAAAAGCTGCTATCTGGTGCCCAGGTGGCCATGAGTAGGTTTCTTGAGGCCACTGCTATGGTGGACCCTTATAAGTCCCATAACTTGGGAACTAACAGTATGACTTTCTTTTCAGAGGCCCACAAAACCCACTCTAGGATTGATTTTTTTTTGGTTAATAAGGCAGTGCTTACTGGTGTTAAGGAGATACTTACCCACCCTAGAGTTCTATCTGACCACTCCCCAGTCCAGTTGACCTGGGAGATTAAGGAAGCCCCAAGCCAGACCTTTTAGATGGAGATTGGATGAATCTCTCCTGACCGACTCTAACCTGAAAGAAAAACTGGATGACACTCTTCAAGAGATCATTCAGTACCAACTTCCCACGTTACAGGATAGCAAACTTGCTTGGCCAACCTGTAAGGTCCTATATGTGGGAATAGCCCAAAGATACACATGGAGAAGAAACAGATTGAGAAGAGCTAAGGAGGAGTTTATTTTAGGTGCTATAGACTCCCTTGCCCCCTTAGAAGGGTTGTCAGCAGAATTAGATGCTGAGCTTAAAGATCTTAGACAAGAGACGGCCGATATAGTATATGGTAAGGTGGACTATTGGCTAGAGAGGATTCAGGCTAAATATTTAATACAAGGTGATGCCCCTGGCTGCCTCCTAGTGACAAAAGTAAAATAATGGGAAGCAGCCAGAACTATAACTTTAATCAAGGTGGAAGGGGCGATTATTACTGAGCCTCAGAAAATGGCTAACACTTTTGTGTCCTATTATAAGGGGATTTACCAAAGGCATGGGACTGACACTGAGATTGAAATACAGTCATTTCTGGATGGTATCTCCCTCCCTGTGTTAGATGTGGACCAGGCTATGGAGCTAGCAGCTCCAATAACAAACAGGGAAATTTTGAGTGCGGTTAAATCACTACCAAGTGGTAGAACCCCGGGATGGGATGGTCTCACTGCCCAATTTTATAAAGCACATCTCTCAGTGATACTTCCCCTCTTAAAGAATATGTTCACTAAGATAATGCAGGAAGGAGTTCCCCATTCCCCACTTTATCAGGCATATATCACTCTTATCCCGAAGCCAGATAACCCAAAAGACGTACTGGAGAGCTACAGACCCATAGCATTGATGAACCAGGACATCAAGATACTCACCAGAATCCTGTCAAATAGAATCCTTAGGGTTGCTCCATTCATAATTAGTCAGGAACAGGTAGGGTTTATGCCTGGCAGTGGGGCAGACGGTGCACTCAGGAAGCTTCTTAACTTAACATCTGACTCCCAGTTACCCATGGCACTAATATCCCTAGACGCAGAGAAGGCCTTTAATAGGGTCTCCCACGCCTTTTTATTTGCCACTATGAACAGGATGGAGTTCCCTGAGGGACTTATTAGAGGAATCAAAAACCTGTATATGGCACCCACAGCTAGGGTTTTATGTAATGGATACCTATCAAGAGAAATTAAGCTAGAAAACAGAACCAGACAAGGATGCCCCTTATCTCCCATTTTGTTTAATATTTATTTGGAGCCTCTGTTAAGAGCACTTAAACTACAGCCACAAATTCAGGGGATAAGAGTGGGGGGGAGGAGAGCTCAAATTTTCTGTTTTCGTGGATGATGTGCTCTTACATTTGCAAGATCCATCTGAAAGCTTTAAATGCGCTATAGAAGTTATACATCAATTTGCTGCCGTATCGAATTATAAACTAAATTTGAATAAAACACAAGTTCTTCCCCTTACCCCACATACGTATAGGGTAGACTTTGAACCACTCCAAATTCACTAGGCACCAAAGATAATTAAATATCTAGGCTTCTGGATCACTCCAAATATAGAGGAAGTAAATATGGGAAAACTCCTGCGAGTTATCAAAGCGAACATACTTAGATGGAATAAACTCCCCTTGAATTTTACTGCTAGGTTGGGACTGATCAAAATGAACTTAATACCTAGACTACTATACCCGATTCATCTAGCTCCGTATATTATTCCCAACTTTTGGTTTATTAAAATCCAGAAGCTCTTATCTGATTTCTTATGGAAATCCAAACCTCCCAGGAAAAAACATACTATTCTTCGTCTTCCCTATTTTATGGGAGGATTTAAACTTGCAGATCTTCAGCTTTATTATGTGGTAGAACAGCTGGGCATACTGGGACATTGGGGTAAGCAAAGTGAGAGGGTGGATTATGTGCCAACATGGCTCCAGATAGAGAGGCAGATATTAAAAAATTAGGTGTCTCCCCTGAAGCGTTACTTTTTTTTCAACCCTGAAGGGCTCCCAAAAAAGGGTAGGATATCCCCACTCGGTAAAACACTCAGTGCCTGGTGATCATTCCTAACCCTGGCACAGAGAAAGACACAATTGAAAGCACAGGATCAACTGGTGCTGGGAAACTCTAACCTACATCTTGGAGGGCAAGTTATCTCAACACGCTGGGCTAATCAACTAGAGGGACTCAAACTCTCTGACTGTATAATAGAAGATAGAATAGTTCTCCCACCTTGTTGCGATGGCTTACAATTCTCTAAGAGGGTGCAGCTTACTAACCTCCTAGGTAAAGTGATGGTAGGGCTAGAGACCCCCCAAGGAACTTGTTTTCATGGGAGCGGCTAATGGAGCTAGATCTTACACTTAAACCGATTTCACAAGTTTATAGGGTGCTCTTAGATTTTAGTGGTTCTGGCTCCCCAGCACGAACTCCTTACTGGGATAAAATTATGGCTCCCCTAAGACCTAACTGGCAACATATCTGGAACAGTTGTAAATTCTTACCTATACCTAAATTTAAACATATGCAGTTATTCATCTCTTCTAACATGTACTGTACTCCTGCTAAGCTTTGTGATAGATGCCGCAGACAGACAGACCTGTGCTTTAGATGTGGCCAGCAGCCAAGAGACATCCTGCATGTGATGTGGGACTGCTCCAAAATCTGGACCCTCTGGGATGCAATTAAACAGAACATGGACCCCATTCTAGACTACTCAGAGTTTTTGCTACCTGGAATTTGTGTATTGGGGGACTTGACCCAAGTTACTGGGGTTACGGTAAAACATCACCTTTCCTTGTTAACAGCCTTGGTTAAATCCTTTGTTTTGAAACATTGGAAAGATGATCTTATCTATACATATGATCAGTGGGTAGGAGACCTTATGAGTTTGCTGGGAAAAATGAGGAGACAGATGATTGGAGAAGGTAAGAAAGCATTATATAACAAAAGGTGGCTGTCTCTAGAAGCAGTTTATTCTATAAAACTTAAAGGTCCCCAGAACAGAGGTCTGTCTGTCAGGCTGAGATCAGTAGAAGGTTGAGGTTTTAATTACTGAACTATGTTTACTCCCATTCTTAGAGGAGGTTCAGGTACTCGTCTCTAGTGTCAGTTATTTGTACTGGAACATAATGATCTACTAAATATTTAAGGGTGGGGGGACTCTCTCTCTATACTGGGGACACAGCTGCGTGTCACTTAATTATTGTTGTTTTGCAGCAGATGAACCGCCTCACTAACGTAACCCATGAGGTGAGGTGAGATATATTAGTTTCAGTTGGTCTTACAAGGCTGATATTTACCTACTGCATATTGCTTGTGTATGGACCAGTTTAAAATACTGCTGTTATAAAGCCTGTTAATGCAGCTGTGCATGTACATAGTTAATGTTGTGCATGATAACCACAGCCAGTTTGGGGCTGGGGTCCCAGGGCTAGTCCCTGGATGAATGTCTGTATGTCTATGTTTTATCAAAAACAAAATACACTAAACATCTTTAAAAAAAAAATAAAACAACCAAATCTTAGAAAAATAAACTAAACACCATCCCAGAAATCCAAAAAGGAAAAACCAAAAGAAAAAAACTAAACAAAACCAAACACTCATACACTAGAAAAAAAAACATCAATACTGCAAACAAAAACAAATGGCAGTCAGTATTAATTTAAAAGAGAGACTGAACCCCCTGGAATTCCCTCAGGGGACACTTTCCTTCAGGCACAAACTCTCTTCTTCTATTTCCTCCACAGTCGCTGTTCTGACGGCGTCTTTCTTGTGACTCAGCGTTCACGGTCCAGCATCTTCTAGGAGACCCCCCCCCCAGGCCACCACAGCCTTCCTCCTGCAAACAAGAAAGAAAGCGACAGAGAGCAGCACAACGGGGGCCAGCAATAAGATGTACTGGTAAGGGGATTTAAATCAGGATAGTTGGCATACCTTTACCAAAAATTTTTAAAGCTTATAAATCTTCCTGCTTCTCTGTTCTAACTCCACAGTGCAGAGAGCGCATAGCTGACGGCTGTCTCAATCAGTCTCCCATTAGATAAGTTTGTTTGCATTCGGAAATGTACTCAAAAAAGTAACAGGATACTGGCTACTATACTAAAAAAAATATTGGAAGTAGAACACAGGAAGTAATGGTTCCATTGTTCCATTCTCTTGTGAGACCACACCTGGAATACAACTCTGCATTGTGTGCTCCTCAGAGTATTAGAGGACAGAAATTAATGGAAGGTGTACAACGTAAGGCAACAAAATAAATAAATAAATAATTGTGCAAAAAGATAGGCCATACAGTGATAGACTGAAAAATGTGAATTTGTATTCCTTAGATTATAGACATATAAGGGGGGATCTCTGCCTGGTATACAGTGCAATGAAAGATGACTTGATGTGCGAAAGCACAGGAATAAGTAGGAGGTTAATAAGAAAAGGAACAAGAGCACATAATCTGCAGATATGGGGGGATATACCTACTACTGTCCAAAGATCTAAATGGTTTAATTAGACAGTAATATCATGCTGGAACAGCTTACCTCATTGGGCAGTGAATAGTGACTCACTGATCTATTTTAAAGGAGCACTTGATAGATAGATGGGAGACAACAAATGGAGGTACTTCCACTAACAAGTAACGAGTTGTTAATGGGTCTATCGACCCTAAAGACTCGTAATCAACCTATGAACCTATGATAGACATACTGCACAGTGTGCACACTGCCTTTCTGTTATCTTTTTTTAGTAATGTGAAAAGCAACCATACCATGCTCCTACTGTTTCTGATACCACCGATGCAGCTAGTGTCACCAGTACCACGACCATTATTTTGGCCCCCACTAGCCTTTCTTGTTTGGACCTACATGGTATCACTGGTGCCCCTGCACCTGCTCTACTTGGCTGTTCAGGCTGGTATGCAGGCTGCTGAACAAAATGCTGAAGGGTAGCTTGCTGAGGTTTTCTAGGGGGAAGGCGCCTTATCCTTCTTTCCCCTTCCAGTGCAACCCCGAGAGGTTGAGTTTTTTTAGCCACCCAATTTATTTTGCTTTACGGCTCTCAAGGTACTCCCCATACTCTGCCTTATCCTCAAAGCTGCTTATGTTAGCCTCCTCAGATGATGTATCAGTGTGCAACTCTCTTAGTGGAAAGTACTCAGACCTGGATGAGTTCACCTCCTCCTCATCTGCACTAACAAGTTTGGCAGTAGAGGAGACAGGCAGAGAAACAAGAGGTGTCACAGCAGGGGTGGACTCAGTACTGGAAATAGCTGTGCAGCTGGCTGGGGCCACAGTGGTAGTATTAGTAGTGGCCAGTGTCACTATAGCAGTACTGGTTGTCACCATGGTTACAGTGGCAGGTGTGGTCGGGGTCACAGTGGCAGAAGTAGTGTCAGTCACAGTGGCAGGAGTGGTCTGGGTCCCAGTGGCAGGAGTGTTCTCTGTCACATTGGTAGCAGTAGCTGGCAGGGCCACTTTTACAGCACAAGCTGGAATACTAGTAGTCTCAGTGGATGGGTGGTGGATTAGAGTAGTGGTGATTTTTAATAAGGAAATCCTTGTCTGGCAATGGAAAGGGATGAGGAGCACATATTCACACTGGCAGTATCAGTGGCAGTTAATGACCATGCCCTCCTAGCAGCACTACTAGTACTTTAAAGCTACTTTTACTTTTTTCTCTGGTGTCAGCTGATGCCATATTGGTGCTGGTGGAGACTGCAGGCTTTGATGGAGTAAAACATAATTTTGTACAGTGAATGTACCCTGAGTACTGCTCTGCAGTATGCTGCTGCTCACCATCTCCTGCTGCTTGCTGCTCTACACCCGTTGAAGCTTTGATGAACCTGCTGGACCAGCTATGTTTTCTGTTACTATGTCCTCTGTCTGCCATGGCTGTATTCCTCACAGAAAGAGGTACAAAATTTAAAACATATTACTATGAAATCTAGTCACCCAAGTCACTGCAGTAATACTGAGCTGACAAGTCACACTGTCAGCTCATAACGGTCAAGCCTGATTTTTCTCAGAAAAAAAAAATTTCAATGTGCTTTTGGGCACACATCCAAAAACTTGGCAAAATGTCTCAAGTACACATCCATACACACACACAGAACAGAAAAGCCTTGAGAGTGAGCCGACTAGTCCCACCCTACCAGCTACTATGCAATCACACTTGCTTAAGAGGCTGTGGAGAGATCCAAGCCTGGGTTCCTCATAGGAATATTTCTGGTATTAAATTTAAATTATATTATTTATTAAATCAAGTCACTGCAGCAGTGCTGAGAGAACAAGTCTCACAGTCAACTAATGCTAGTCAAGCCTGATTTTGCTAAAACAAACTGTTAAATCTCTTCTTGGCACACAGCCTTAGAAACGTTTCTTGAGTGCACAGCCGTGCACACACACAGAACAGAAGAGCAGCTAACTGAGGCTCTGGGAGTCAGCCGACTAGTCCCACCCTACCAGCAGTTGTGCACTAGCATTTGGTTAAGTGGCCATGGAGGTACCCAAGCCTGAGTTCCTCATAGGAATATTTGATATTAAATTAAAATTACATTTATTATTAAATCAAATCACTGCAGCAGTGCTGAGCTGACAAGTGTCACTGTCAACTAATACTAGTCAAGCCTGATTTTTTTCTCAGAAGAAAAAATATTTTTTTAAATCTCTTCTTTGGTACAGAAGCTTAGAAACATGTCTCGAATGCCCAACTGTGCACACACAGGACAGAAAAACAGCTAATGGAAGTTGTGAGAGTCAGCTGACTAGTCCCATCCTATCATATGGTGCACTTATGCTTGCTACACAGAGAACCATGACTGGGATGTTAACATACCAGGGTACACAACCTACAGAAGAGATGGGGAGGGCGAGGAATAGCTCTCTATGTAAAGGAAGGGATAAAACTGAACAAAAGAGTAAACAGGGAGGAGAGGAGGCACTGTGGGTCACCTTAGAGACTGGAAATGGCACCACAATCCACACAGGGGTTACATAGACTTTGACTTTGACAGCAGATAAGGACCGCTTGGCCCACCTAGACTGCCCATTTTCCTACCTGGAGGATAAGCTGCAGATGAAAAAGCAGGGATACTGAACAAATATTTCTGCTCAGTATTCACAAAAGAGAAGGAGGGGGAGGTGCCTAATCCAAGTAACAGAAGCACTCTGGATAGGGGGGGTCGATCCCAGTCCTTTCACAGAAGAAAGGGTTCTGACAGAACTCCTAAAACTGAAGATGGACAAAGCAATGGGGCCTGACTGAATCCACCCCAGAATTCTAAAAGAATTAAGGGGAGAACTAGTGAAACCACTGACTAACCTTTTTAGCAAATAATGGGAAGATGGTGTGGTACCTGAGGACTGGAGGAAGGCAGATGTGATTCCCCTTCTCAAAAGTGGGACCAAGACAGAGACAGAAAATTACAGACCTGTCAGTTTGACCTCTGTGGTAGGGGAAAGTGATGGAATCACTTCTGAAGGAAAGGTTTGTTGAGTACCTAGAGACCAGTGGGGCACAGGACCCAAGGCAGCATGGGTTCACAGCGGGAAGGTCATGTCAGACGAATCTAATTAATTTCTTTGACTGGGTGACCAAAGTAGTAGACCAGGGAGGGGCTGTGGACATGGCCTACCTAGACTTTAACAAGGCATTTGACACAGACATAGATTAGTAGTCAAATTAACCAGCCTGGGAGTGGGTCCCAGGGTGGTAGCCTGGGTAAAACATTGGCTGAACAACAGAACACAGAAGGTAATTGTAAATGGAGTCCACTCTGAACAAAGAGGGGTTACTAGTGGGGTACCGCAGGGGTCAGTACTGGGTCCAGTCCTTTTTAATGTCTTTATAAGTGACATTGCAGAGGGACTGAAAGGAAAAGTATGCCTCTTTGCAGATGACACAAAGATCTGCAACAGGGTTGATACACAAGGAGGCATGGAAAGGATGAGAAGGGACTTGGCAAAGTAGGAGGAATGGTCAGAAGTATGGCAGCTTGGATTCAATGCAAAGAAGTGCAAAATAATGCACCTGGGAAACAAAAACCCAGGGGAAGATTACACAATGGGGGGTGAGGTAGTAACAACAACAAAAATGGAACGGGACCTGGGGATAATCATATCAGATGACCTTAAGGTTAGCAAGCAATGTGAGAAGGCAATAGGGAGGGCTGGGGGGATACTGGGATGTATAGGGAGAGGCATCACCAGCAGAAAACAGGAAGTTGTCATCTCTCTGTACAGACAGTTGGTGAGACCCCATCTGGGTGCTGCGTCCAGTTCTGGAGACCCCATCTCCACAAGGACATAGACAGGATAGAGGCAGTCCAGAGGAGGGCAATTAAAATGGTGCAGGGTCTGCAAGAGAAGCCATACGAGGAGAGACTAAAGGAGCTTAATATGTGTACCCTTGAGGAAAGGAGGAGAGGGAGAACATGATAGAAACTTTTAAGTATCTCAGTGGAATCAACAAAGTCCAAGAGGGTAGCATCTTTCAGAAAAGAGATGTGCAAGAACAAGGGACACAATTTGAAGATGGGGGTTCAGGGACAATGTGAGGAAGTTTTTTTTTTTTGATGTATTTTCTCAGGAGCTCCAGCTGCCCCCACACACCGCCGTTCCTCGCCGCCATCCCGGACATGAGACCCCCCTCCCTTCAGCACCCCGCGACTTACCCTTCGCGGCAGGGTGGTGGGGAGTGACTCAACCCACCCGAACGGGTCCATGCCAGGGAGGCGTCCTCCGGGAATGGTGACGGGTAATGACGTCGTGCTGCCAGGCTCCATTTGTTTCCCCGAATTTTTCTCCCGGCGGGCATGGCGTGCAATGACGCCAGTGACTGAGTGCGCGCATGCTCCCGTGCGCACACTAGTCAAGCGTCTGCCACATCCCACCTCTCCCCTGTCTCAAGCGGCTGTGTGTTGTCGATCCCTCAGCCTCCGTTAGGAGTCAGGCAAGCACCGGCCGCCAGATCCACCCGGAGTTGGAAGCAGTCCTCCGGGCCTCAATCCATCTCCTCCCGCCAACCTCGACAACCCGTGCTCGTTTCCTGAACATGGGTCGCCGGCGTGGCTCGAGGTGTAGCGACCAGCGCCTCAACCCTCAGCGCCACCGGGCCGGCCAAGGAAGTATTTTTTCACAGAGAGGGTGGTGGATGCATGGAATAACCTTCCTGAGGAGGTTTTGGGCCTGAAACTGTGGGAGAATTCAAGAATGCATGGGACAGACATAAGGCAATTTTTGAGGGGGGTAGGAAGAAATAGGCTGTTGTTTAACTAGGATCTGCAACTTATCCTGTAGGTAGGGAAATTGGGCAGATTAGGTGGGCCAAGCGGTCCTTATCTGCCATCAAAGTCTATGTTTCTACGTTAACTGGCCATGGAGGGATCCAAATTGGAGTTTCTCACAGGAAGATTTCTAGTATTAAATTTAAATTATATTTATTATGAAATCAAGTCACTGCAGCAATGCTGAGCTGCCAGGTCTCAATGTCAACTAATAATAGTCAACCTTGACTGACTAAATAAATTCTCAAGGAAAAAAAAAAGGTTTTTTTTTTCAATTTCTTTTTCAGCATGAAGTCAAGCCACCAACAACAGAAATCATGTCTCTGAGCTGATTTCATTTCAATTAGACGATTTTCTTGTTCTTTGTTTCAGAAAACTAAGTTACAAAAATCTTAAATTATTAATCAAAATAAACACCTACAAAACCTTCCTCCCTTAAGCTGTTAGTCTTCTTCACTATACTACAGGTTTAAATTTTGTTTTAGTATACACACACACACACACACACACACACACATATGCACAGAAATGTGTGTGTGTGTGTCTGTGTTGTTGTGGCCTATCTCTCTCCCTCAGCAAATGCTAAACATTTCTAGTATTTTCCCTTTCTTAAAAGCCACATTTTTACCCTACAGAGGCAAAAACTGAACCTCTTTAACTTGGGATTTAGAGAGAGAACAAAAAACGTCAAGGTTTCTGATTTTCTTCTTATTTTAACAAAGGGATGGAAGTAGATTCTTTCTCTGCAGTAGCTTGAGTTGTTTTCTTTCCTGCCTGAAGCTTCTGAGAGTGCTGGATCACATGACCTGCCTTCAGCGAGCTTCCAAAGTAGCCTGTAATTGGACAAGAAGTCTTGGGAGATCTTGAACTCCTACTGAATAGCCATGAAAAGCACTGATTATTCATTTTTCTTCCCGAGTAATGAGTAGCCTATTCTTCGTGGTAGTTGAGAAATGCTATTTGTTCCTCGCACAACCCTATATTGACCTCATTGTAAAGCAGAAACTCTCAGTTACCGTAGGCTGCTAAATGGCTTGTTTAGATGGAACAATGAAAAATGTTTGAACCTGTATTCCACTGAATTTATAATAAGGCCATTGAAGGTGGAACAATAATAGTACTGAACAGTATGTTGGTCATTGTTTTACACATGCCCTCTACATACAGTACAGTACACTGTAGCACTATTTCTCTGGTCTCAAAGAATTATTAAACTTAACATTAGGTGAAAAAAAAATCAAGACAAACTATAGATGGTCATATATGCTTTTTCCTATTCTTTCAGTAATTTCAAGTACAATTGCACAGTGTTTTATTTCCCACAGCTTTTTAAAATGTGTCAACATTTTGTGCAATTTTGTATGCCCCCACCCCCATAACTCAGTTACCTCATGGCAGGTGGTATGCACCATTCACTGCCCCACCACCAAGGTCATGGTCCCCCCCCCAGGCTGGTGTAGACACTGGGAATGAAGCTGCTAAAAAGGGATTTGCAGAGAAGTGCAAAGCAGCTTCCAGCAGTAATGAGACTGAAGAGTGAAGATCTGGCAACAGTGTTCCTTCTGCGAGGACTCCAACTTTATATTCAAAATGGCAAATGGAAATGAATCATAAAGGCGATCAAAATGTTCCTCAGCAGTTTAATAAGGCAAAAGGATGTGTATGTTTTTTTTCTGATCAGAAAAGTGCTGATGTGAGGAGGGATAGTTCAGTGGAAACTGTACTATGTCCCCCCAGTCTCTTGTCCCCAACCCCCAGTCATTACCTTACGTTAGCTAGTGGAACAAAACATGTATTTAAATAAAACAAAAAAGTCAAGATACTGTATGTTAATGCATTGTCATACAGTATATACCTATATTCAATAATTTCAAGTACAATAGCACTGTTCTATTTTAAACAGCCTTTCAACATTTTTCAATGCGTATGACAATCCACACCGAGATGTAAAGTGCACACCACTGTCATGAATAATGCTGTGGGTTGGGTGCAGGTGGCTGGTGGTATGGTGCCTGGCAGCCACTTGCCCTCCCCCAGTCAGGTGACTGGGGGGTATGGGACACATCACCTGTCCACAGCCAAATGGTATCAGCCATGTTCCCCCTAGGCAGGGGGCTGGCAGGGCATACTGCCAACAGCAAATCCTCATCCACAAGCAGTATGTACAATGTTCCACAGTCCTCTGCCCACCCCAGGTAAGCGACTGGTGGGGCACAGTGCAAACCACTAGTCCCCTTCCACCAGTAATATTCAGTATCTACCCTCAGTTTCTTGCCCCCTCCCAGCATTGCCTTAGGCTGTAGTAGCTGGAAGCATCTCCCACCTCTCAGTCTCCCCCAGAACAAGTATTTTAACTGATCCAAATTTAACAGTTTAAATTCCACTGAATGACTCCTGAACACCACTTGCATGACATAATGCATCACAGTTTTAAACTTTCACCCAAACCCACAGATTCCCACTTTCTGGCATCGAGATAATGCCAGTGGGTTGGGGCGGAGGGCTGGGGGGGGCATAGTGTCTCCTGTCTCTCCACTCCAGGTAGGTGACTGATTGAGGAACATGGTACACAACACCTGTCCCCGGCCAGTTGGTAGGCATCATGTCCACCCAGTCTTCTGTCCTCCCAGGCAGGGGACTGGTAGGGGCACAGTGCAAGCCACTCATCCCCATCCACCAGCAGTATGCATCACATCCTTCCAGTTCCTTGCCGCCCACTCCCGGCATTACTTCAGGCTAGCATGTACTTCTCCTATCCCCAGTTCCCCACAAAATGTTCACATACAGTATTTTTCATGGTTCCATAGATGCTGGTTCCAAAGCTGCATACCCACAATTAAGATGCCATGGGATGCTACTAATGCCACCCACTCTCCTCCATCCAGGTGCTCTCTCTCTCTCTCTCTCTCTATGATGATGATTCATACACATGTACCCCCTCATCTCCATTCATCCAGCCACATTTTTCACTAAACCTGCACATAGTAATGCTGAGTGGTTGGGGCCAGAGGACTGGGAGACATTGTGTCCCCCCAGCCCCCTGCCTCCCCACCCTGGGTAGGGGGCTGTTGGAGAACTGGGTGCAGACCATCTGCTACTGGCTAGGTGGTATCACCATGTCCCCTAGTCCTCTGCCAACCCTAGGCAGAAAAATGGCAGGGGCACCATGTAAACCACAGGTCCCCATCCACCAGTGGTATGCACCATTTTCCCCCACCCCCAGCATTACCTCAAGCTAGCTAGTAGAACAAAACATTTTTTTAAATTAATCATGATTAAATAATCAGTAGTGCCATGTACACATGTACTTCCTCCAGGCCCTCCCACTGCAGAAGAACTCTTGTTGCCTGACCCACAGACACTTGCCCCATACCCACCCACACACACATGCTTCACTCCACTTTCATGGTTGGGGGCAGGGGGTTGGGAGCATGGTTCCCCCAGCCCCCTGCCACCCCCACCCTGGGCAGGGGACTGATGGGGAACATGGGGCAAAACACCTGTCCCCAGTCAGGTGGTATGCACCATGTCCACCAAGTTTTCTGCCTCCCTCCATGCAGAGGACTGGAAGGGGCATAGATCAAACCACTGGTCCCCATCCACAGCATCATGCACCAGGCCCCTTGTGCCCTGTCACTTGCTATTACCCCAGGCTAGCTCCCACCTCCACCCACAGTAACTTAAATTTAAAGTTTTAAATACAATTTTTAAATAAATACATTTAGATAAGAATACATAAAATAGGATGCAATAACACAATTAATTAATCAGTATTGAATTCAAATGTCCAAATAAATCTCATGTTTCCACAGATGTGGCTTTCACAGCTGCATCCAATATAGAAGCCATGGTATACTGGTAATGCAGCCCACTCCCCTTCATCCAGAGGAACTTTTGGTGGTGGCTCATCATTGTGTATCTCCTCCAGACCCTGCCATCGCAGTCGTATTTTGGTTACCCAACCTTCAGAACCTGCAGGAGAATGAACAGAACATATTATTCAAAAATGGATACAAAACTTAAAGTACACCTATGTACAGTAATTACTATCTTTAATAAACTATTGCAACATCAGTCACAAATCTAACATAACACTTTCCAGAAAGAACAAACATTTGCAAACGCAATAAAGCCACTTTATATAAAATTTTATTTATTAAAATCTTAAAGTACAGTAAACCTGCAAAGTGCTTTTCAGTCATCTGCACTTTACTTTCAGACCGATGGCATGAAGGACTGACATTATTCCAGATTTTTCTGGAACAAAAACAAACGGAGAAAACTCACAAATACTTGCTAATATATTTATAAAAGATATTTCTAAAGACTTAAACTAAACCTTAAAAGGGCGTTACAGTCATCTGCGCTTTACTTTCAGACTGATGGCATGCAGGACTGGCATGAAACCAGATTTTTCCAGAATGAAAATTAACTGGGATACAAGTTACAAACACTTGCACACACTGTCTATTTATAAAATATGAATCGTACTGTACTTCTGGCATTCCCATCACAAACCACAACTTCCCAAACTCATCCACGTAGTATGTAGTGATCAGTTCTAAGCCTCTAGGGATGTGCATTGCCCATGCAGTTTGTAGTCCCGCCTGTGTCTGCCACAATCTCTCACTCAATTCCCCATCCACCAGTTCAAATTCCACTGCCTTCCCTTGAACAGCTAGAAGACAAAAAAGAGATCGGTAGCTGGCCCCATCATGTAGCAGTAGTGCTACCATCCACCACACCAGTAACCCAGGATCGGGAGTGATCTGGGGCTGCTGCGGTCAGCTGGGGTGAGAGAGGATGAGTGTCCTATGGACCGCTCTCCTCTCCCAAGAAGAGAGGCATACTGTTCTCACCAAATGACCTTCACCAGGCAGTGCAGAGCTGTAGGGCAGCACATGAAGGGAGGGAGCTGCAGGACATCTGTGTCATGCATCAATGCCTCCACGCACATGCATGTCTGCTTACATGCTTCAGCACATGGATTGGGAAGAAAACGAAGGTGTAAAAAGTGGTGAAGCAGGCATGAATGACACCCTGCATGGTGACCCCCACCCACTCCACCAGCAGGGACTCTGGACAGCCAAGCACTGGATATGGAATTTCAAGGGGGGAGGCCAGCCCTCCACACTGAACCCACCATGAAGGGGAGGCAAGCCATGGGGGTTGCCTCAAATGATAAGTCCCTGAAAAGTGGAAAATGGTGGGGGTGGCTAGGAACATGGTCGAGGGGAATCCTGCCTGTCTCAGCCACCAGGCAGAAATCAGCTTGATCAAAAAAAGAAAAAGAGATCAGTGAGCAGACTGTTCCAAAGACAAAATGCATGCACATTACTGGCCCTGGAGCCCCCATTAGTGTTACAGACTTCACCCACCTTTTCAGGCACAGTCACATGCCATAGTTTGTCTTCATAGCCTTCATAGAGGAGAGCCCCAGACTGGCCGAGGGCATATGGCAGCAACTTGTAGTGAAAGTCTTGTTCTGCAGCCTAGTCTACCAGGCCTTGTTGGACCCTGCTTTTATTCCTTGATGTCTGCAGATGCATGCTTCTCCTCTGATGCCACACTGCTGAATAGGTGAAACATTGAGGTAGAGAGCAATGGTACTGTATGTGAGAAGTGAACCCCCAAGATGCTCTGTCTTTTTTAAAGGGTCAATGACACTGCTTTGACAAAAACACTGTACAGTTTAAAATCAGTGGGTTTACTCAGTGCTCTTAGAGTAACTGCATTTTACCTGTAACCACATGTCAATATTTAGGTGCTTTTTATTACAATATTTATTCAGCAGCATAACTGATCTATTTTGACAAATAAATAATGCACGTCTTTGAGAAAAATGTCCTTGTGCATCTGCATTTCCTTGTAGTGATGTGTATTGTTAGTCATCTTTCCTGACTGTGGTTAGAAACAGGGTTTTGCATGCTCTCCTCCCACAGCTTCTTAACACAACCTGTACCTGTTCTTCAGAATTTTAAACCAACCTAGGATTTCCTTGACACACCTCCCACACAGCCTGGATTAGCAAACCTGAAATCAAACCTCTGGATGCTGCCCAGCTTGTGTTAGAACATGACACTACAATGACATGGAATACAAAAAACAAGGGTAAAACCATCTGAATTGCAGAGTTTTATTTTATTCAGTGTTCACATAGGAAACATACTGTATAGTGTAATCATTTTCTTTAGATTGCTGTGGTGCAACCATTGGCATGAACAACAGCTGACATGACCTTATCCAGGTAGCTAACATATTTGTTACAGCCTTCCATTGTCAGCACTCTCTTCCAGAAAAATCTGATGCCACATATCAGTTGTGTACCTTTCCATGGTTTCACCCACCTCCTGATGCAATGCTTCATCTGATGCCACACCATCCCTATGGGGTTTGGATCTGATGATTCGAATGGTATCCTGATACAGTTCATACATTCCTGAAGCTGCATGTTTTGGTTCATTGTCTGTAAAATAAAAATAATGAAGGTGTTATAAAACCCACAGAAAAATATTACACTGTATATCACTGCCCTTAATACGGAATAACTGTCTACAGGAATACAGTATGAGTCTAGAAAGATATGTCATTTAGTGTAAATTGTGGCCCCCAGTATCAAACCTTGGAAAAGTCAATACCCTTCCACAAATCTATCTCCTCTCTGAAGAGATTGCCTGGCATTATGCCAGTAAAGAGTAATATTGGCCCAGGCCTGTGGAGTGACACGGAACCCCAGATGTGTATTTTCAGTGGTTGTTTGGGCTATGGTTTCAATACCAGGAGTCATTTTTATGGCTGCAGGGCAGAGCTCTGCAGACATCTTGCTATCACAAAAAAGCACTCTTTGGATTCTGAACAAACAACATAAAATATTGGAGTTGAAGCACAATCACTCTGCTAGTTGAAGCACTCTGCTGTCTCTGTTCAGTAGACCAGTCCCAGCACTATTTTTCCTATCTTGGTGAGCTTGTAGCTGCCTGTCACTTCTGAAAGAGCCTGCCATGCTCAAGATGGCCACCATGAGCTCAATGTGCATGCACAGGTTTCACAGCCATGATGCACATTTGCAAAACAGCCCGCCATGCCCAAGATGGCTGCTATAATCTCAGTGTGCACATGCATGTATCGCTGCTATGATGCACATGCTCAAAAGAGCCTGTTTAGTTTTATTGCAGGAGCACTTTACGAAGCGATAACTGATTTTTATTTTAAACAGTTCATCGGCTGCAGTACTGTTGCCACTGTTTTTAGACACTGTTGTATTTCTCTCTTTGGATGCCCATGCATGCTGAGTCACAAAATAGAGATATTTCAGTCTCACATTGATGGCAATGTAATCGTGTTATTTATTTAGGGATTGGAAGAATAAAATAATGACTGAAATTAATGTTGTAGCCTAGTTCTCCTTAAGAAAATTATTTCCACATTATGTTACTTACAGTTTCCTGATCATGGGTTACCATTTTACTGGCTTTGTCCTTGATTTTGGTCAGTTGTCATTGATTTGTTCTCTCTCGTCACCAACTTGTGATGCAGCAGATGTATAGGTATGAAATAAAATAAGTACTTGTTGTGTGCATTAAAAAGGACTTTTCACCTGCTTGTTGCATGTACTGTATCTTGCTCTTGTTTCTCATGTATAAATGATCTTCATTAGGCTATGACTCTGATATATTTTTGCAAACTCTGTTCAGAGCCGAAACAGCTTCTAATGCATTGGCATGGGGTAGGAGAATTTGTAATGTAAAGATGTTGTAAAATCCCCATGCATGTTCAGATGGTGCAAACTTTTTTTATACATAAAAGCTTTTCTGATTTTGCTGTGCATAAAAAAAGTTTGCATCATAGTAACGTGTATGGAAGTTTTACAGCAACTTTGTTTTACAAATGCTCCTACCCCATGTCAATGCATAAGCAGCCATTTCAGCTCTCACCAGAGTTTGTTTCCTAAAAGGTATAGGCCAGAAAGACTGCATCACTGTAGTACTCTTGTCTGTAAAAAAAACATGTCTATGAACTTTTTATTGGCTTCCATTCAGGCCTTTGCCTGTTCCAATTGCTTAGTTTTCTTAGACTAATGGATAACAGGACATGTCCTATGGGGCAGACAAAAAGGTTGTCTGGATCAGGTGTTACTGTACAATAGATTACCAAGGATTGACACTTCCACCACCTAAATATTCCCAAAATAAGTACCATTCAGCTTCATGGACTAAGCAACACAGATGCCTATGGTTTACAGTGGGTGCAGTCCTTACTGGGCTGTACCATAAGGTCTACTCCTTCATGCATCTCATTCATCGGACTGATGATTCAGATACAGAGAACCCCCATTCCTCCAGTGTATAATGGACCTCTCAAGCACTACTGTCATCATCCTCTATTGTTAGCTGATCCACACTGTGGGAAACTTCACTGCAACAGAAAGTAAAACAGATTAGGTTATGGGAACTGTGGCAACACAGCACTGTCCAGTACCATCTCACAGCTGTGTAAAGTGGCTTGCTCAAACCACTGAGGCAGCAAAATACCTTCTCACTCTCATGTAATGTGCCTTGTTCAAGGTCATTGAGATAGCATAATACCATCTTACTCTCATGCAATGTGACTTGCTCAACGCCATTGAGGCAACGCAGTACCATTTTACTGCCATGTAAAGTGGTTTGGTTAAAGAGCTACTGACGCCTCACAGAAAACTTTAAAAAACATAATAACTAGGTACAATTCTGCCTACATTCCATTTATATTTTATTTATAAAATGTTTTTTTTATTTCATGGCATCTGACTGGTACCCTTACCAAGGGGGTACAATAACTAACCATAGATGCCAAGGAAATAAAAAGTATCAGCCCAAGTGCTCCTTCACCCACCCAGGTATTCTTGTGCCCACCCTGCTTCCTCATTGACTGAAAGCACCACACAGAAATTCAAATCACTGACATTTTCTTTCTCTCACTTGCCACCCACTGCTCCCTGCTTCAGTGACAGCTAGCTGCCCTGACAAAATGCACATCAACCTCAATAATTTCTCAGTACAATTTTTCTTGTTTAGTACCCTCTTGTCACATGCCTGGAGCTCCCCTGATAACCGATAGTGTGACTCTCAGACAGTGAGCAAGAGCTTTTGCAACACCCCCTCCCTCCCCATCCCCACTCTCAGGCAAAAATGCAATTCAATGGCCTATGCAGCCAGTACAGTGTTATGCTTGTGCAACTGTGTTACTCTGATTTGGCTGTTTGCACTCTCTATTCTAGAGGAATTACCACCCTGTAGGGGTACCAAAGGCAAGGAACCCTCGGAGAGGGTTCCACCCCTAGAGGTGCCATGGGACTATTCCCTTGACCAAAGGTACCTTAGGAAGCATCCTGAGGAGAGAGCCAATGCTGCTGAAGGAGGAGGGGAGGATGGTGGGGCAAAGAAAAAGTGCTTCAGAAGGAGGCTGAGAGAAACTGCTTATATAGCTCAGGAAGGGGGAGTGGCTGGCTGCTTGTCCATTGAACTACAGGCCCAGCCTTCCAATTCAATGGCCTACATGGCCAGTATAGTGTTATGCTTGTGCAACTGTGTTACTCTGGTTTGATTGTTCAGAATCTCTATGCCAAAGGAATTACCATCCTGTAGGGGTGCTAAAGGCAAGGAACCCTCAAAGAGGGTTCCACCCCTAGAGGTGATGTGGGATGATTGCCTTGGCTAAAAGTACTTTAGGAAGCATCCCCCCAAAAGAAATGTATTGGTATGAAGAATGTTAGCAATTGGAGCTATGGGGCAGGGTAGAATAGGCAAGGCAGCTTGAGAGATAATGAGAGGTGCAGATGAGCAAATGGCGTGAGTATAATGGTTTGCACTGGAGATTGAGGGGGCTTCCTAAGGAGAGAAGAAACAGCAGGTAGGGACACCATCCACCTCCATTCAACAGTGGAACCTACCTAAAGGAACTAGGAAACACTAACTACACTAACGTTTATGACCTGAGGCACAGAGGAGAGAAAAAAAAACCTTTGCGGGGGGAGACCTCTGGGGATACAAGGCCTAGGTCACCTTCCCTCTAGTCTTGGGATATTTTGTTTAGTGATGGCTCTGCTGCTGCGATTTGGAAACCCAGTTAAGGGAGGTGGAAAATATTCCAATTTGGAGGAAAGCTCTCACTCGATCCTTCTAATGGGAATGCTGTGGAAGGCTGCGAGCGCTACTCTACAACAACTGGCAACCAAGGGAGTAGGAGAGAGCAATGACTGCTGAGGTGTTCACCTGGCCTACTCATACTAAAAACAAACCAGGTGAACCAGAGGCAGTCATTGGGAGAATAGCTTTGAAGGGTGCCTCCAAACCCACTCAGGCAGCTAAAGGGGCCCTGTGAGAGCCCCACCCCTTCACCACTGAGTCTTAAATTCTACAACTTGAGATGCTGCTGGTATGGTTGATGACTGAAGGTCCACCCAAAGTGAGGACATTCCCAGCTATGGGCCAGGTGAGATGGATCCCATCCCAAGCTTCACATGCTCAAGCTGAAGACTCTGGCTGCAGAGCGAGACCATCAGCTGCAGGGGTGGCCCTGCACCATGGAATTTATGGTCATGGTTGGCATGCCCCAGAAAACAAATGAGGAGGAAGCTGAATGAAGCAGTGAGTGCTGAGACCCTCACATAGGTCAGACATGTTAGTAGCAAGCACTGAGCAAATTAATTGCATGAGCAATGAGTGGACTTGCATGTAGGTCTATAAAGCAGAGTAGCAATGGTTGGACCTGCACATAGGTCTGTAAGGCAGGGTAGCAATAGTCAGACCTGTATGTAGGTTGGAGGAGCAGAAAATATGAATTAGCAGGGGCAAGCCAAACAGTCCCACAAAAGTAGCCAATGAAAAGGTGACAAATACTCAGAGAATTTTAGCGACAGATGCAGGATTCAAACATGAGGTAATTAGGCCACATGAGGACATGGCTGTTCAACAACACCCCCAAGTCCCCCACATAGAAAAAAAAACAAGAAAGTGATGGGAAAGTGCCACAACTCACATACAGATATTAAAACCAGTTTACAGCATCAACAGTAGCCTAGCTGACCTCCAGAGTTCAATAACAGCATGCAAATGTAATAGAGCAGCATCAGCATTGAGTAACTGTCGGTCATAGGTGTAGCAATCCAAATGAACATAGAAACTGTAGGAAGGCAATGCTCTGAAGCACCAGATTGGCTAGGCAGTGCAGTGAAAACAGCAGCAATGAGGTACGTAGTAGGAGTTCAGGAAGCAGGATTGAGCTGAATGGGCTAGGGTTCAGTGTGAGCCTAAACCAGGTAAAAATAATTGAGGTGCATAGCATGGAGCAGCAGCAGGGAAGCAACTTGAGCTGAGCACACAGAACCTTTACAGTTGCAGTGTGAGGAATGTGAGCAAGTAGCATGAGCTCTGGAGTAACAACATTTAGGCAGAGATAAGGATTGTAGAAACAAAAGCCCCAAAAAAAGAAAAACATCTGAACAAGACACAAACACAGAATCACAGAAAGAGCAACACAAAGAAGCACACAGCCAGAGGCAGCAATACAAACCAAATGCAGGAGAACAGAAAAATAGAATCCCAGCAGAACCAAGCAGGCCAAAACATAACAAAATTGAGGGGGGGGGCAAGTCCCAGCAGGCCGCAGAGGAGATGACAGACTGACAGAGCCTCTGGCTGCAAAGAAAAAGTACTTCAGAAGGAGGCTGAGAGGAACTGCTTATATAGCTCAGGATGGGGGGAGTGGCTGGCTACTTGTCCATTGATCTACAGGCCCGGCCTTCCAATTATGGCAATCGTGAAATAGCAAGGGAAACAGTGTGCACACGTTTTAAATATGTATGAAACTATTTCACTTAAGCACTATTTATTTCATTGACCAACATAATATCTCACAACTGAGATATTCACAACCCAGAAAACTGTCTCAGATGTCCAGGGCCAGGCGATGTACCCCTTCCTTCTCACAGGCTCCCTGATGGCCCCCATAGCCCAACACCTGCCCTCCAGCTCTTACTCCTGCTCCCATCAATGCCCCTGGAGCACATTCCCTTGCAGCTCTACACAGTCAGCAAACCTGTCGGGATTATGCTGTTTGCCATAAACTCTCAGACTCTTTCATTCTGCCTCTTTCCATCCCTGTGGCAACCAGAGCGCATTTCCCTCACAGCTCTACCTTTCAGAATTACTGTATGCTGTCTACCAACAATGCTAATACTCTCTCATTCTGCCTCTTGTCATCAGTATGGCAACACCTGCTAGTCCCGTTAAAAAAAAAAATAACAAACTTACATTGCCACTGAAAGTGGGGAGAGGAAGAGGAAGATAATTCCAAAATGAAATAAAGCAAAACTGTTAGGTTGGGGGGACACAAACAAAGCCGTCACATTTACAGCTCCAAAAGTGGTATTACTTTTACTCGCGTCCTCTCACTTCCTCACTCACTGACATCCACACAGCATCTCTTGATTAAACTCTAAGTTTTCAAGACTGAATAAATAAATTATACACACTAAAGTTCAATGAATAAAGTTATGAAACCTCTGTGTGTGTGTGTGTGTGTGTGTGTGTGTGTGTGTAACCATGACAACCATATCCAAAGACCTTAGCTCAAAAAAAAACATTATAGTTCAGGTGGAGGAACTATTTTACTACAAAATAAGAGTTTTCACATGTAAACATAATTATTTTTTTCAGACATACTGTACATATTATAGTGGCCCATTTTCTAAGCACAATAATATCCTTCAGGGTGGGTGGTATGGTCTATGCCGGACCTTCCAGGGGCTATAAGGCCCTCCGCCTGCAGTGTTGGGCATCATTACACCCTCGGCAGTCTGGTATAGCCCAATACTGCCCACCCTGTTGGGTATTATTGCTTCCATATTTCTCCTCCCCATTATTTATTACTAAGGATGTTTGCATGAATATATGATCTGTATCCCTTAGAGTTCCTTTAGAGTCCATCTGCCTCTATAGCTTACTCCCTACTTCAAGTCATAGTTCTCTGTTGTGACATCACAGTTGGTTGCTATGGGAGTAACTGTGATACCACAAGGATTGCTCTATGACTTCAGGTAGGGAGAAAGCAGGAGGACTACACAAACTATTCAGTAGCAAAGATCCTGTTTTCATACAAATGACCTCAGTAATAAATAATGGGAGTGAGGAATATAGAACTAATGGGAAATAGAAGCCAGACTGTCTAAATATTAAGTTTTGTTAATGTTCTCCTGAGCATGTCACCAGCTCTTTAAGACTCCTGAGTTAGCACAGTGCCATCTCACTACCATGTGATGTGGCTTTCTCAAGGCCACTGAAGCATAACAGTGTTGTATCATGGTGTCACAGATGCCCACGTATTGCACACTGTCAGCTTGTGTGGATGTTCTTTGCATTGACAAATGTGATTGTAAAGGCTAGAGTGAAATCAGAATTCTGGCAGTTGCAAGGTAGTCCTGTATTTTATTCATTGGAGTCACATTTGTGTGCATTTCACAACAGTATTGCTCATTCATGCATCCAGCTTCTTGAGCATGATGACAGTGTGAAGGTGGTGGTTTTTAGTTCTTTTTTGTTCTTCCATAACCTCCCAAAAATTGGATTGCATGCCACTGAACTTTGTGACAGGTTGGATAAGATCCTGTTCCATTTGTTATGCAGAGAGAGGTAAAAGCACAGATCTATTCTGTCCTCTCCTTTTCTGTCACTTGTCTATCTCTTGTCTGTCTGATTGCAGAATCAAATTTTCCTTACGGAGCCTTGGAACTGGTTGCTCCGATGGTTCCACAATGGCCTCTGTTGTCTCCCTTCCTTCACTTGCGGTTTCTTGCTGTTTCTGTTCTTTTTCTCTCCTCTTGCTTCTCTGTGGTCAAATATATTATAGAAACATGGTACCACCACTATAGTTAGGGTTGCGTAGGCTGTTTAATGTTAACCCCCTAACTTTGTACCTTAATGGCTTTGCCCATGTTCAAGGGAGTTACACAAAAGTTTTCAGGTGCAGTCATGGGGTAGAGTCTCTTGATTTATCAAGTTTTGTTCCCAGTTGAATGTGCAGATTCTGAGATCCAGATAGTGTGCTTTTAGGAAAAGATTGTGTTTTTTGCAGTTTATTTGTCAGCGCGTACAGCACAGACAGTTTGACATTTTGGTCTGAATTTATTTTAGTATAGAAAGGGCTTGCCCCATAATGGTATCTTTCATTGGTTTTGTGACAAACCATTAATCTGTTCCCAAGTTATAATGATTTGAAATTTTGATTCTGAGTATGTTCAGCAGGGTCTTCTGGATAGATGTTTGATATCCTACTGATCATGCTCAGAACCAAATTTTCAAATCCTTATAACTTGGGAATGGATTTATATTTTTTCACTAAGCTAATGAAAGGCACCATTATGGGGCATGCCCTTTCTACTCTAAAAAATTTCAGACCAAATTCCAATCCATCTGAGCTGTAGGTGATGACAAAAAAAAAAAAAAAGATTTTTCCCTAAAAACACATTACCTGGATCTTGGAATTTGGACATCTGACTGGACCAAAACTTGACAAATCAAGACATCCCCCCCCCCACTGACTGTTCATGCAAAATGTCATGCAATTCTGTTGAATGGGGGCAAAGTTAATGATATATTTATATATACAGCATATTTATGTACATACAGTAATATAGTAGCACGGTAGTGCCACTATAGTTAGTGTTGAGTAGACTGTTTAATGTTAAACACATAACTTTGCAGCTTAATAGCTTTGCCCCCATTCAATGGAATTGCACAAAAGTTAGCATGCACAGTCTGGGGTCAAGCTCCCTTGATATGCCAAGTTTAATTCCAGTCAGATGTGTAGATTCCAAGATCCAGACAATGCATTTTTAGGAACACATACACACAGAGGAGACAGAGAAAGAAGTAAGTCCTTCAGCTGCGACTTAAACCCAGGCTGCCTGGAATACCATTCTGTTCATGCTAACCAGCTGCACCACCAAGGTAACTGGAACCTGGACCATCCCAGAGCACACATTACTCTTTCCTCCAATGCACATCCTAGTGCTGCACAAATAATTACTGCATCTCCAATCACATGAGTGCAGTGTACATATTTATGGAACACATACAAACAGAGGAGAGAAAGAAATAAGTGCCTCAGCTGGGGCTTGAACCCAGGCCACTCAGAATACCATTCCAGTCACACTAACCAACTGCGCCACCAAAGTATAGTAGTAGCCAGAGACATTGCCAGCTATTTCCAGATATTTCCAGATATTTCGTGAAATTTCTGAAGAGTTTCTCTCTGCTGCCCCTACTGTGGAAATGCAGAAAGCAGGAGATATTTCTTGAAATATCACAGAAATTTCGGGAAATATCTGGCAGTGTCTGTGGCTGCTATTGTAACTGGAACCTTGGTCATCCTGGAGCACACATTACTCTTTCTCCAAAGCACAACCTGGTGCTACACAAATACTTACTACATTTTCAATAACAATTACAGACAGAGGAGAGAAAGATGTAAGTGCCTCAGCTGGGAGCTGAACCCAGGCTATCCACTAACCATTCCATAAATATGCATTGGAGAAAGAGTAATGTGTGCTCTGGGATGGCCCAAAATCCAGTTGCCTTGGTGGCACAGATGGTTAACATGACCGGAATGGTATTCTGGGTGGCCTGGGTTCTATGGACTGTCAGGGACGGTCCTCAGATGGTTCCATTCTTTTCACATGGGCAGGCCTCAGAGGGTGGTGTCAGGAATTTTTTCCTTGGCCCCTTTTGCCCTGCCTTATGGTGTTCCACAGGGTTCTGTACTGTCCCCCATGTTGTTCATGGTGTATATGCTGCCATTGGGAGACATCATAAGGCGGTATGGGCTGAGTTTTCACTGCTATGCAGATGACACTCAGGTCTACCTGTCCTTTGAACCTGAAAAGAGTAGTGCTATCTCAGTATTTAACAACTGCCTCACCAAGATTCAGGACTGGATGAGTGCTAACTGGTTGAAAATAAATCCGGATAAGACTGAGGTGTTGGTAGTGGACCCTGGTCACCGGGTAGAGAAGTTGACTCCTGGGCAACTGTCTGGCCTGGTGCTGGGGGGTGACCAGTTGAGACCTTCTGAGAAGGTGTGGAATCTGGGGGTTGTGCTTGACAATGAACTGACGCTTAAAGCATAGGTGTCAGCAGTTGTCAAGTCCTCATTTTTCCATCAGAGGAACATTGCCTGGATAAAGCACTTTGTTCTGCCTGATGACCTTCCTGTGTTGGTTCATGCCTTTGTGTCCTCTCATCTTGACTACTGCAATGCTCTATACCTAGGGTTACTGGGGATGGATCTCTGTCACCTGCAGTTGATGCAGAATGTAGCGGCCAGGCTGCTGACAGGGCAGTCAAGATCTTACCATGTCACGCCTGTGCTGCATGAACTGCATTGGCTGCCGGTGCAATGGAGGATCGTCTTCAAGGTTGCATTGCTGACCTATAAGACACTACATGGACAGGGACCGGGTTACTTGCAAGACCTCCTGTGTCCTTACCACCCCCTCCGCCCACTCTGCTCCGCCAACAAGGGATTGCTAGAGGTTCCCAGGGTCCGTTTACAAACATCAGGTGCTAGGGCTTTTGTTTTTGTAGCCCCAACCCTATGGAACTCTCTACCTCATTGGATTAGAGATTGCCTGTCCACTGAGATGTTTAAATCCTCCTTAAAAACTTATTTATTCAGCCTAGCATTTGGGGAGGATATTTAGTCATATGTATGCTGTCTTTTAGTTGCTTGTGTTTTAACTGTTAGAAATAAATTATGATTTGATTTGAAGTCCCAGCTGAGGTAGTTACTTCTTTCTCTCATCTGTTTGTATGTGTTCCATAAATATGCACACCACACTCATGTGATCGAAAATGTAGTAATTATTTGTGCAACACCAGGTTGTGTATTGGAGAAAGAGAAATGTGTGCTCTGGGATAGCCCAGGTTCCAGTTGCCTTGGTCGTGCAGCTGGTTAGCATGACCAGAAAAATATTCAGTGTGGCCTGGGTTCAAGTCCCAGCTGAGGCACTTACTTCTTTCTCTCCTTTGTTGGCATGTGTTCCATAAATATGCACATCGAACCCATATGATTGAAAGTGCATTTTTAGAAAAAATCTGGGGGGGGTGTCCTGTTTTTTTGGTCATTGCCTACAGCCCAGACAGTTTGGAGTTTTGGTCTGAAATTTTCAGGGTAGAACGGGCTTACCCCAGAATGGTGCCTTTCATTGGTTTGGTGAAACAAAAATCCATTCCCAGGTTATAAGGATTTGAAATTTTGGTTCTGAGCATGCTCAGTAGGGTATTTTGGACAGATGTTTGATACCCTACTGAGCATGTTGAGAACTGAAATTAAATTAAATTAATTTAATTAAAATAAATGTAAACTAAATTAATCTGGTAGGTGGTCAGCAGCTACTGGTATAAGGACTCTAAAAAATACATCTTTGTTTTGCTAATTGTCTCAAGATGTTTGAATATCATAACAGGCTGCAGATATTGGATATGCACAATCTGTGTAACAGCAGCAATCACAATCAAAATATAGTAACAAGAAATTTGTACCCCCGCCACCCCATACACAAAAACCATGTCCCACAACAGCACTCATCTCAGACAGTAAGTTTCCTATATACAATGAACAATCCATTAAGGCTAACATTATTGCAGAAGGCCATATAAAGTGAAATGAGAGTAAGGCTAAAAAAAAGACATACTGCAGTTTTGCATTATTCATCTGAAGTAGAACATGCTTTGTGAGCTGATTATATGAATCTCAATTGCATAACCACCCTGACTGTCACTAAAATCGAAACTGATGAACCAGCATAAATACGCTATGAATGAAAATAGAAACATTGATTGAAATAGTATAAGTATAAAATACAACATTATCGTAACTGAGCTCAGTTTGGAAAAATCAGAAAGATAACTTACAGTTTAATGTTTACTCCCTTACAATGTTTAGGGTGCTGCTTGCAAATCAGAATAACAGGTTGTACTTGTATGAATATCAGAATAAATAAGAAATCAAATAATAATAAATAAGAATATCAGAATAAAGAATAAATCTAAGATATTCGCATAATTAAAATAAAATTGTGTTTCTGCTTTTGAAAATTATGACCGGAACAAGATGAATTGCTTACTGTACTTCTAATTACTGTATTTCATGGCAGGTCAAGATGCGCTTCATTACCTATGTGGTGTGAAACTGAAATTAACATTGCCAGCGCACTTTGTCCATAGTTCTAAATTTTAAAAAAGGGTTAAAACTTGCAGTATTGTTAGTTGCCACAGATGCTGTTCTTCTTAGCTGCAAGCACATAGGTTCCCTGAAATCAAAGCAGTTCTCCTTTAAGTGGACTGGGGTGCCATCCCCAGTACCGCATCTTTCCTCCTCTCTTTCTCCCTCCTCCTGTCCAGTTCACCTGACCAGTGATTTTAGCTAATATACAGAAAATGCTAGATGTTATGTTTATAAGGACAGTCATAAAGTGACTATCTGGGTCAAACTAAAATAAAGAGTGACTATGTGAAGAGTGAAGGTGTTAAGAGTGAATTTGTAAAGACTGGATGTGTAAAGAGAGAAGGCGTGAAAACTAAATATGTAAAGAGTGAATATGTAAAGAGTGAATGTGCCAGGCCCTGCACATCTGTATGCAGATGGAGTATTCCCATGGTGCAGGGCCCAAAGGGCTCTGCATATCTGCACCTGTTCACACAGGTCCCAAAGAGACCTGCATGAATGAGGATATGATTTCACTATCTCAAAAAGAAAGGAAATTCTTTGCAAAAAACTTTGTTAATGCACCTGTTAGGGTAACTTAATGCCACAAAAGTAGGGAAATGTGTTGTTAGGGTTTGCAACCCTAAATCCCCACCCCAAACCCCCAAGCAGCAAAAGGAAGAAACATTAGGGTTTTGGGTCTCCAAAATCTTGGTGAATCAGTAGTGGGATCTTCCTTGGGGTTGTCATCCCTAATGCTCACCCTATTCCCTGAGCAAACATCACACATGATCTCCTTTCTTCACACTGGCCCCTGCATGAAGAAAGCTACAATAAATTGTGTTGACAACATGTAATAAGACATACTTCTCTACCTTTGAAGAGTGTATCACTATGAGGCACTAGCTTGTAGCTGTACTTTATGCTTTGGACTGGAGGCTATGGGCTGGGGGGGTTAGCATTAGGGTTGGCAACCCCAAGGGAGACCCCACCACTGATATGCCAAGACTCCAGAGACCCACTGTTGCATGATAGGCCGATATCCATTTATGTGGGTTCATGTTGTATATGATGTAATGTACTTTAGAATTAAGACACTGTCCCTTTAACAGGTAACTACAAAGTAACTGGTATTTCTATAAAGGCTAGTGTGGACCTGTTATATTTCAAGATAAGGGGAGACAGGTATATGACCCCAGGAAGACATAAAACATCTCACTGTGGCTTTCCACGACAAAGAAGGGGTAATGTAATGACCTAGGGGTCAGAGGTTAAGCCAAATGCATGGAGCAGATGTCACTGGGATTGACATGGAACCACAGTGACACCTACAGGGAGAGGTAAATTGTTGTACCTTAATATCTGTATTGTCCTGGAATCATTAACCCCACCCAGAGAAAAAGATAAGGTGGGTGTGTCCCAAAATGACCCTCCAGTATATTATCTGACACATTGCCTAATGAACTGTCATTTCTACCAGGACATTTGAAATCTTGTCTGAACTTTAACATCAAAACAAGGTATAGTTTAGAATACAGTATCTAGTGTTTTCTGTGAACCATCCAGTTTTACTTTTGTTATTGTCTGCATTTCAAAGTTCTTCCAAACTGTAGACTTTTCTGTATTGTTTTTTTTTAAGTAAACTTTTATGATTTTCTTATCAATTCTGCCTGGGGTCTGGTTGTGTGATTGTAGCATAAACAGCACTCGTACAGAGGGCTCCCGGAAGTAATTGTCAGCACTTTTAAATAGTTAATCTTTTTTCTTCTCTCCAGATCCTGTTCCAAACCACAGTCCCTTTTACAGGTTTTTCAGCTCTAATAGCTGCTGCCACCTGTACCCCCTACTCCGTCAGCCCAATACCACTCCTTGACACTGGACCCCCTCCACATCTCCCTGACTCACTGTAGCCACCCCATGTCAAAGGAATGCAAAAAGGGCAGTTTTTATTTAGCTTCCAAAATCATTGAACCATGCTTGCTCCTGCTAGAACAATCAGTGACACTACACTGCTGGCACCTCTCAATGCACCACTCACTTGGACTGTCCACTCAGCCGATACCACCAAACACAGAAATATATTTCAAAAAAGCTGATTTACCTCAACAAAAGATGCGCAGCAACTACTGAATAAGCAGTGCTCATCATGCAGTACAAAACCCATGGCAGTAGCTAAACATGCTGCAATTTGTCTAATAAAATTTTCCAAAAAACCCTCACTCCACCAATCAGTGGGTATGCCATGATGTCAGGTTGCAACCCAACACAGCAACCAGGCAGAGGAAAAATGCAGAATGGAACTATTTGAAAAAAAACATTGCAGAACACAAAAACTAGACGCACTATAAATAAAATAAACTATCATGCCAGATCCTCTCCTAGTGTATAAATTAAATATGCAGGGGGTGACTGTGTGATAAAGCATTTATCTTGTGTAGTTCCACTGCCCTCTCGTAACTCCATCACTAGTGAGGTTACTTGAGGTCAATGGCAACTACACAAGATATTCACACAGTCGCCCCCTATATATCTGGGGTGGCAGTATAGCCTAGAGGTTAGAGTAATGAGCTGTGAATGAGCTTGTGTATAGTATGTCCAGCAGACCTGGGTTTGAGTCCTACAACCTCTCCTTGTGTACTGTGTGACTCTGAGCAAGTCACTTAACCCCCAGTGCTCCCAGGTCACCCCTGAAAACAGGCACTTGTGCCTAGTGGGCCTTACCTGGTTACCAAATACTAAAATAAAATTATATATATATATATATATAGTGCAAAACTTCATTAACATCAAAACCGCCATCACAGAGGCAACAAACCATTGTGTGAAGCAAATAAATAAATCAAAATGAAAGAAAAAAACACTATGGTTCTCAAAAGAGGTGGCGGGAAAGGTTAGGGAGAAAAATATAGCATTCAGGAAGTATAAGAAAACACAGAAGGAGTAGAACAAAGAACTGTACCAATTAAAGCAGAAGGAAGTGGGGAAGGCAGTCAGAATAGCAAAGGCCCAAACTGAGGAAAAGATAGTCAACTCAGTTAAGAAAGGGGATACAACCTTTTATAGGTACATTAGGGAGCGAAGAAATATCAAAGGAGGGATAGTGAGGCTTAATAAAGGGAAGGATGAGTGGGCAGAGAGGGACACTGAAAAAACAGGGATACTAAACAAATACTTCTGTTCAGTATTCACAAAAGAAGTGGAGGGAGAGGTACCTAATCCAATCAATAGAAGCACTCTGGATAGGGGGGTCGATAATAGTCCTTTCACAGAAGAAAGGGTTCTGAAAGGACTCCTAAAACTGAAGGTGGACAAAGCAATGGGGCCTGACAGGATTCACCTCAGAATTCTAAAAGAACTAAGGGGAAAACTAGTGACACCACTGACTACCCTTTTTAACAAATCATGTTAGGATGATGTGGTGCCTAAGGACTGGAGGAGGGCAGATGTGATTCCCCTTCACAAAAGTAGGAGCAAGACAGAGGCAGGAAACTACAGACCTGTCAGTTTGACCTCAGTGGTAGGGAAAATGATGGAATCACTTCTGAAAGAAAGAATTGTTGAGTACCTAGAGGCCAGCAGGGCACAGGACCCAAGGCAGCATGGATTCTCAGCGGGAAGATCATGTCAGATAAATATAATAGCTTTCTTTGACTGGGTGACCAAAGTAGTAGACCAGGAAGGATCTGTGGACATGGCCTACCTAGACTTTGGCAGGCATTTCACACAGTCCCACACAAAAGATTAATAAACAAATTAGTCAGCCTGGGAGTGGGTCCCAGGGTGGTAGCCTTGGTAAAAAATTGTCTGGACAACAGGACACAGAGGGTAACAGTAAATGGAGTCCACCCCGAAGAAAGGGAGGTTACTAGCGGGGTACCACAGGGTTCAATACTGGGTCTGGTCCTTTTTAACGTCTTTATAAGTGACATTGCAGAGGGACTGGAAAGAAAAGTATGCCTTTTTGCAGATGACACAAAGATCTGCAAAAGGACTGATACACAAGGGGGGTAGAAAGGATGAGAAGGGACTTGGCAAGGTTGGAGGAATAATCAAAAATATGGCAGCTTAGATTCAGTGCAAAGAAGGGCAAAGTAATGCACCCGGGAAACAAAAACCCAGGGGAAGAGTACACAATGGGGGGGATTATTAACAACAACAACAAAGGGATCTTGGGGTAGTCATATCAGATGACGTAAAGGTAAGCAAGCAATGTGAGAAGGCAATAAGGATGGCTGAGGGGATACTGGGATGTATAGGGAGAGGCATTACCAGTAGAAAACAGGAAGTTGTTATCCCTCTGTACAGACAGTTGATGAGACCCCAACTGGAGTACTGTGTGCAGTTCTAGAGACTCCATCTCTGCAAGGACATAGGCAGGATGGAGGCAGTCCAAATGAGGGCAACTAAAATGGTGCAGGGTCTGCAACAGAAGCCATACGAACAGAGACTAAAAGTGCTTAATACGTATACCCATGAGGAAAGGATGGAGAGGGGGGACATGATAGAAACTTTCAAGTACCTCAAGGGAATCAACAAACTACAAGAGAGTAACATCTTTCAGAAAAAGAGACGTGCAATAACAAGGGGACACAATTTGAAGATAGAGGGGGGATGGCTTAGAGGCAATGTTAGGAAGTATTTTTTCACAGAGAGGGTGGTGGGCACATGGCACTGCCTTTCTGAAGAGGTCATTGGGTGAAAAACAATGAGGGAATTCAAGAATGCATGGGACAGACATAAGGCATTTCTGGTGGGGGAAAGGAAGAAGTAGGCTGTTGGTTAACTAGGATCCGCAGCTTGTCCAATAGGTAGGGAAATGGGCAGACTAGGTGGGCCAAGCAGTCCTTATCTGCCATCAAACTCTATGTTTCTATGTTTAAAGCATCAGTTTGGGTTAAAGCCAGAGTTGTCGACTTGTGTTTTTAATGCTCAGGAGTTGTGTCCATGCTGCACTGTGTTTGCTGTGGCAATGGTTTATATAATCCATGGATCAAGTGGCGGAGCAGAAACTGCTGACCCAGGAGGTCATAGGTGATAGTGTGGTCAATAGTGGATGTGACAGGGGTTGCTGGATGGCACTACAAACACAAGTGAACAAATCTGGGTAAAAACTCTTGGACTTTTCTCCCTAAAAAGCTTAAAAAAATATTTTAAACATAGTGCTAACTTCTGCAACTTTGTTTATATGTAGCAAAAAAACATAACTGCTGACTGGCATTTTAAAACCAGTCCAGTGGCGACGCAATTGACTAAACATGTTGTGAGTGCATACAAAATCTTGTATCTATTTAAAAATATCACTGAATAAGCACATAGATAAGTGACATGTAAAACCTTTTCTATCATTTTCACAGAAGCATGCCTTAATGAGCTTCCACCCGAACTTTGAATTAAAACACAAGAAGCGCCGTTAAGAGGTTAGAACTCTTTGTACATTACAAGTTAACTGTGATAAAGCTGCTAAATCCTTGAAATGTAACACTGCTGTACAAACATCTAATTACCCTACATGAAATTCTTTTTAAACTATCACTGAGTTCTGCTTCTATCAAATATTTAAATTGAACTTCAAGTCATACTATGAGAAGTACCCTTATAAGGTCAACACTGTATATATGTTATAGACTATTGTGACATAGACTTTCTTTTTAAATACCATTTTGGAATATTTATATTGAATTACTTTATGTGATTTTCCTTTAGAAACTGTTCTAGATGTGAGACAGCAACGCAAAATGTATGAATACAAGTCTCAAACAAGCATTTGTCAATGCCGAATGTTGTCACGCTGGCATTGGCTTTGGTAGTGCAGTGCGGAAACACATTTTTAGCAGGATATGAAAAATGACAGCTGTACTGTTCATAAGGAGGTGTAAAAAAATGGCAGTGGTGAAAATGTGGCATGTAAGTATTGCAAATTTGCAAAGTTACAAGGGTGCGTGGGAAATGCACAACACACACTTATAACACAGTCATTTTATGGAGTTTTGGCACCAAATTTTCAATATAGGCATTTTAGCACCTCTGCTCATGTACAGTGTCACTGTCATTTCCTCAAACTGTCCCAAAAAGTGATTTCGCACAGCGACCGTGCTATTCTGTGCCGGACATGTGAAAACACATTTCGGGCAGGATATGTAAAATGACAGCTATACTGTTCATCAAGAGGTGTAGAAAAATGCCAATGGTGAAAATCCAGAGTGAAATTATTACAAATGCACAACTTTATGAGCATGCGTACAAACTGCGCAACGCATGCTCGTAACACAGTCATTTTATGGAATATCATCACCACATTTTCAACATAGGCATTTTAGGACCTCTGCTCATGAACAGTATCACTGCCATTTTTGTAATCTGCCCTGAACACTGATTTCCCACAGCGACCGCGGTATTGTGCACCGGAAGTGCGGAAACACATTTTGGCCAGGATGTGAAAAGTGACAGCTGTACTGTTCACAAGGAGGTATAGAAAAATGACAATGTTGAAAATCTGGCATGAAAATATTGTGAATTTGTGAAGTGATGAGAGTGCATAGCAACTGCATAATGCACGCTCGTAAAACAGCCATTTTTTTGAGTTTTTCCACCAAATTTGCAACGTAGGCTTTTTGAGAGCCCACCTCATGAACACTGTCACTGTCCTTGCATTAATCAGTCCTGAAAGGTGATGCTGCACAGTGACTGCGAAATCACCTTTCGGGACCGATTAATGTCATAACTGTGACAGAATTCATGAGGGGGGTCCCAAAAACCCCATGTTGAAAATTTGGTGCAAAAATTCCAAGAAATGCCTGAGATATGCATCAAAGTTGAAAAAACCCTATTTATTCCATTATACAGCTTACCGGCATTTCCTCAGTTCGCGGTCAGCTTTGAAGAGTGAAGACGTGTTCCCGGTCCACTGAAGATCGTCGCGCCAAGCTCCGGAGGTAAGTATGGGGTGAGGAGGTGTGGGGAGGCAGGCTGCTTCAGTGAGTGGGTGTGGGTGGTGGGTAAGGAGACTATAAGGGACCGTTTTCGGTTTACAGGTACAAAAAAACAACATCGCAGATGGTTTCCTTTTTTACAGGTGAATTCTTTTTTGAGGGGGGTGTACAGTAGCCAACGGGGGATTGGGCACCCCCATCGGCACAGAAGAAGGGGGGACATCATGCCGATGGGGAGTGGGCTCCCCCGTCGGCACATTAAAGCGGGAAAGGGGGGAGACGGATGCCAATGGGGAGTGGGCTCCTCCGTCGGCACATACTTTGAATGGCAGGGTAAGCTGACAGGGGGATTGTGCACCCCTGAAGTTGGCAGTTTAGCAGCCACTGTGGTGCCATGTTACTTGCTGGTGAGCATGTAGGAAGGGTCTGCTGCGTTTGATGAGCTTTGCTCCGATTGCAGCAGACCTTTCCTCAGATGTGCTCGCCACATTAGTATGCATGGTGTGGCACCAGCATGCAGGCTGATTGAGGAATGAGGGACACACCTACTGGTGCGTGCCCTGCAATTGCCCAACAGTGACCATGCCTCGAAATCTGCACTACCACAAGATGTTGGCTGTGCAAGCGCGCCAACATAAAAATGAAGGTTAGCAATATGTACCACTATTATAGTATCTAGTCACTATACTAGAATTTAACAGAAATGAAAGCCTGGTTATGTTTTAATTTATGAATACGGTGCACTATTAAGGGCTACTACATAGAAAAGAGGATCACAAAGGAATAAAAAGCTAGAAGCTAATTTTAACTAATACAGAGACCAAGGTATGTGTAAGAATGAGTTATATTATACAATGGCAATAAAGAATCCCAGATTCTGATTGGTCAGTGTGTGCCTGAGACAGTGATGATATTACAGTATAACATCACTGTCACTGATTAGCATTAGCTTTGCTTGCCATTACCATAGCTCACCTTTACCTTTTTTTTCTCTTCTCTTAAGAAATTCACAAAAAATCTACTAAAAATATTTTTCAAATTTTTTTTTTATTTTGGATCACAATGAGCAATTGTATAATAGCAAGAAGGCACTCCAGGGTGTGTGTTATTGTGTAATAACATCACTTCTGGGGTGGTGGAAGCACTCAGCTTTGCCTCGTGCTTCAACCCACCCCAGGAGTGATGTTATTACGCAATAAAACACACCCTGTTGTGCCTTATTGCTTAATTAAAGCATGATACTTTAAAAATGATGTATGAGTTGATACATTAACTACAACACTAATGAACTGATAGAATATATCTCTATGTTTAAATAGGTATTATAATAATGGAGAATGTTCAAAGTTTTCACTGTGGACCAATAAGGGGTCTGAACACTGAGTTCTGGCCACTTTATGGTTGTTAGAAGTACCGCAGATTGTGAATTAACAGTAATATATACAAATAATGCTTCAATATCAACATTAGAACCTGGGAGAAGTTACAGATACTTACCAGTGATATGTGGCTTTCACCCTCTAGTGGCATACAGTAAGAAACTTTTTGGAAAAAAATGTGAATTTAAAAAATATATATTTGATTTAAAAATATACTAAAACAAACTTGTACCTATGTTTATAAACAGATCCTTTCCCTGAAGAAGCCTTCATTGGTGAAATGTTGGGCAATCAAGATCTTAGAAAGAAAAAAAATACAAACTTTTGAAATTTTTGAAGGCATGGCTGACCATTCTTTCCTTTTTTGCTTGGAAACCTTAACACCACATGTTACTACTTTTGTTGCTTCAACACCAACTGATGCAGTAACAAAGCTTTTTGCAATGTACTTCCTTACTTTTTGAGATGCCATCCCTCCATTGAGATAGTATACCAGTATCCTTTTTTGACCCCAAATTTTCAGCAAAACCTTCTTATGACCTCACTGCATGTACCCAGTGCATAACATTTTCAAATCCTTACCGAAACATAATTCTGCACAACTGTAATGCCATTCTGCCGCCACAGGAGCAAAAAAACCTTTTTGGGCAGTATTTGAAAAATGACAGCTGTACTGTTCATGAGGTGGTGTGAAAAAATGGCAATGTTGAACATTTGGAGTGAAAGTATTACAAACTGCAAAAGTTACGTGCGAGCATAGAAAATTTCAATGACCGCGCATAACTCGGGCATTTTTAGGTGTTGTTGCACCAAATTTTTAACATGGCCTTTTTGGGATCCCACCTCATGAACACTGGCACTATCATTTTGTTACTTTATCCCAAAAGGTGATTTCGCACAGTGACCACAAATTCACCTTTCAGGACAGAGTAATGAAATGACAGTGCCAGTGTTCGTGAGTTGGGGTCCCAAAAAACCCATACTGAAAATTAGAAAATTTGGTTCAAAAATACCTAAAAATGACCATGATATCAACATAAGTTTAAAATGCCATTGCCAGCCATTATACAGCACTTACCTTGATTCTTCAGATCGCGGTTCGGCTTTGAAGAGTGCAGATGTGTCCTAGTCCACAGAAGATGACAGCCCTCGACCTCTGGTGGTAAGTATAGGGTAAGAGGGTGTGGGGTGGTGGGTGCTCATTGGTAGGGTTGGGATGGGGAGGGGGTAGTGGGCATGACCAGGGGCCATTTTCTTTTTTCCAGGTTAAAAAAAAAGATGTTAGAGGACTGTTTTATTTTTTTCAGGTCTTTGTAAATAAAATAAATATTACAGGACATGGAGATGGGCTCCCCAGTGTCCCACTCTGTTTGGGGGGATATTAAATGCTGACACAGGGATTGGGCCTCCCAGTGTTGGCACATTAATAAAACAAAGGCTCTGGAGTTGGGGTCATCTGGCACCGGGGGTGGGCATCCCAGTGTCAGGAATATATAAATAAAATAAAATAGAGAAGAGACTAGGAGACAACAATCGGAGGGTGGGGGGGTGCCACTAAACACCAGGAAAAAACTGGGAGAGGTTCTTAACTCACAGTGCAGCCCACAGTATGAGTTCAGCTGTGACTGCAGAACTAATTAAATCCACTGTTCTTATACAGAGAACATGGCAGAAGGCTCCACTCACTAAGTTGGGCACCAAGGATTTCAGGTGCCAAGAAAAAATATTTCTGAGGCTAATTGTGGAAAACAAACACCAGAATCTAGCTAAATGTGTCCCGTTTAGCTAAATCCTTGTATTTGTTTTTTTTCTAAAATTACATTTGTATGTATTTTACAGTTTATTTAGTTGATGAAAAAAGATGGTGGCTAAGGCTAAGGCAGTAAGGAGGGCTGGGGATACTGGGATGCATAGGGAGAAGCATCACCAGTAGAAAACAAAATGTTGTTATCCCTCTGTACAGACAGTTGGTGAAACCCCATCTGAAGTACTGCGTGTAGTTCTGCAGACCTCATCTCTGCAAAGGGTATATCTTCTGTGAAATTATTACAGGTGGTGCTTACATATTTGTGACTTTTTATCATTAGGCTAAGCAAAATTACTGTTTGCCCCTATTTTATTTATTTCTTTTTTGCTGAAAAGGTTTTTTTTGTCTCAGAGGTGTTGCAGTCTCCTTCTCACATTGAAGACAGGGAGAGTGAGAAAGCAGCCACAGCTTCCTTGAATCAAGGAGGTTATTTTCTAGACTACACTGAACTGAATTTTTACTTTTTGGACCTGTGTAAGTAACTAGTATTAATTCTGTTTTTGGGGTGGACTTTTCTTAGTTTTAACTTTAATTTGCCTGGGAGGAACTGTAGCTGGGAGATATGTGCAGTCAGTTGTGACTAGACCTGTTATTAGCCTTTGTGAAACAGGTGTCTGAAAGGAAGGAAGGAAGGCACTCCCCCGAGGTGGAGGGTAAGAGCTGTAGGTGATTGTTTCTGGACAGCATAGGTTTACTCCCACCCACCCTTCTCCTCACTCCACCCACCCCAAATGCATAACTTCCTTTATAGAAGGGTCTCTGACATCACTTCCTCAAAACTGCTAACAACATACACCTATGCATATCCTTAAAGGCACAGCACACTGAATAGGGGTTAGAGACACTCATAAGCTTGCACACAGTAAAACAAGAGCAAAAAACAAAAAAGCATCTGTAACACGAAGGGACACAGACATGTGGGGAGTGGTGCAATGCACTGGCTGTGGAGCAGAAGTCTTCTGGGAGACATTCTGGAAGCTGTGTTGCTGCCCTATTTGCAGGCACCTCTCTGGTCTGAGGGAGGAGGTTGTTCGTCTCCATGCTGACCTGGCAAGGATTCGGGAAACCTGTTCCCCCACCCAGGGACCACCCAGGCCACCACTCCTACCTCAGAGGTTGCCAAGAAAGAGGAGTGGTTGGACCACGGTGGGCTCAGGGAGGATGAGGGTGGTGGAACAGAGGTGCATCCCTTCAGTTGTGCCTCTGCACAATTCATTCACCACTCTGGCGAAGCATGGTTCCTCTATGGAGGCACCTGCAGTGGAGACTGAGGAGGATGCTGGTAACCTCCACAATGGAGACCCACAGGAGGGTGACCCAGGACCACACAAGGGAAGGAAACAACTCCTGGTGGGGGACTCAATTGTTAGGGGGGTAGAACTGAGGGAGGGAGGGGAAAGATAGGTAAGGTGCCTGCCCGGTGCCAAGGCTTGAGGACAGGAAACAAATCCTCAGGATCATGGGAGCAGCAGCAAGGGGGAGGGAGCTGGATGTCATTATCCACCTAGGGATGAATGACCTGGCTGAGAATGGGATCAGAGCAGTGCAATAGGAGTTTGTGGAGTTGGGGAGGGGCCTCAGACAAGTAGCACACATGGTAACTTTCTAGGAAGTGCTACCTGTCAATGGCATGGATGAGGCTAGGGCACTCTGCATCATGGGGTTCAATGATGGGTTGATAAGCTGGTGCAGAGCTCAGGAATTTGGCTTCATTGGGGACTGGGGCTCCACCTGGAGGGATGCAGGCCTATACAGGTGCAATGGTCTGCATCTATCCTGGATGGTAACCAGGATCCTAGGTGATAGGTTTAAATGCTTCAGTGGCAAGCATTTAAACTAGCCAAGGGGGAAGGCACTGAAGAGGAGAAGGGAAATCCTAGCCCCCCAAAAATCAGGGTAATTAGTGAGGTAAACACCAAAATAGAGCAGTCGATAGGGAGAAAGGCAGGGGTAAATGGAGAAAAAGACAAAGGCAGTAGGGACAGGAATGGGGAAAAAAGAAATAAAGCCATAAAAAAATGAAGGGTAATGAGTACCAATGCCCGTAGTCTAGGTAAAACTCCCTGAAATGGTGGCCTTGATGGAAGAGGGATGCCTGGATATTGTGGCAGTCACAGAAACATGGTACACAGAGAACCATGACTGGGATGTCAACATACCAGGGTACACAATCTACAGGAGAGACAGGGAGGGAAGAAGAGGAGGAGGAGTAGCTCTCTATGTAAGGGAAGGGATAAAAGCAACAGAACTAAAGGGTAAACAGGGAGGGGAGGAGAGGAGGCACTGTGTGTCACCCTGCAGACTGGAAATGGCTCCACAATCTGCACAGGGGTTGTATACAGACCCCCGTCTCAGGGGAAGGAAATGGACAAGGAAATGATAGAAGGCATCCTTGGGATGGCAGTGAATGGGGAGATATTGCTGATGGGGGACCTGAATATGCCAGATGTTGACTGGAGCACCTTTACTGCAGCCACATCCAAGAGCAGGGCCATTCTCGATGCCCTACAGGGGGCATGCCTCAGACAGCTTGTTTTGGAACCCACTCGGGAGAGAGCAATCTTAGACCTGGTACTCTCAAATGGGGATGGAGAGAGGATCTCTGATCTTGAAGTTGGTAGCCATCTAGGAACAAGCAACCACCAAACAGTGTGGTTCATGATAAACTTAGCTGTAGAGTCAAGCCACATAAAAGTGAAGGTACTGGACTTCAGGAGGGCTGATTTTGTCAAAATGGGAGAGTGCCTCAGAAAAGCACTAGCCAAACAGGCAAGAAGGTGAGGTGAAGCAATAATAGGTAAACATCAAAACCACCATCACACAGGCAACAAGTCTTTGTGTGAAGCAAATAAACAAATCAAAATGGAAAAAAAAAACACTATGGTTCTCAAAAGAAGTAACGGGGAAGGGAAGGGGAAAAAAGATAGCATTCAGTAAGTATAAGGAAACACAGAAGGAGCAGGACAGAGAACTGTACCAGTTAAAGCAGAAGAAAGAGGGTAAGGCAGTCAGAATAGCAAAGGCCCAAACCAAGGAAAAGATAGCCAACTTGGTTAAGAAGGGGAATAAAACCTTTTATAGGTACATTAGGGAGCAAAGAAAGACTAAGGCAGGGATACTGAGGCTGAACAAAGAGGAAGGTAGTTGGGTAGAAAGCAACAGTGAAAAAGCAGGGATACTGAATGAATATTTCTGCTCAGTATTCACAATGGAGAAGCAGGGGGAAAGACCTAATCTGGTCAATAGAAGCACTCTGGATAGGAGGGTTGATATTAGTCCTTTCACAGAAGAAAGGGTTCTGAAAGAACTCTTAAAACTGAAGGTGGATAAAGCAATGGGGCCTGATGGGATTCACCCCAGAATTTTAAAAGAACTAAGGGAAGAACTAGTAACACCACTGACTACCCTTTTCAATAAATCATGGGAGGATGGGGTGGTACCTGAGGACTGGAGGAGGGTGGATGCGATTCCTCTTCACAAAAGTGGGAGCAAGACAGAGGCAGGAAACTACAGACCTGTCAGTTTGACCTCAGTGGTAGGGAAAATGATGGAATCACTTCTGAAGGAAAGAATTGTTGAGTACCTAGAGGCCAGTGGGGCACAGGACCTAAGGCAGCATGGATTCACAGCGGGAAGGTCATGTCAGACAAATATAATTGATTTCTTTGACTGTGTGACCAAAGCAGTAGACCAGGCAGTTGCTGTGGACATGGCCTACCTAGACTTTAGCAAGGCATTTTTCACAATCCCACACAAAAGATTATTAAACAAATTAGCCAGCCTGGGAGTGGGTCCTAGGGTGGTAGCCTGGGTAAAACACTGGTTGGACAACAGGACACAGTGGGTAATAGTAAATGGAGTCCACAGTGAAGAAAGGTGGGTTACTAGTGGGGTACCGCAGGGTTCAGTACTGAGGCCAGTCCTTTTTAATGTCTTTATAAGTGACATTGCAGAGGGACTGGAAGGGAAAGTATGTCTCTTTGCAGATGAGACAAAGATCTGCAACAGGGTGATACACAAGGTGGGGTGGAAAGGATGAAAAGGGACTTGGCAAGGTTGGATGAATGGTCAAGTGTATGGCAGCTTAGATTCAATGCAAAAAAGTGCAAAGTAATGCACCTGGGAAACAAAAACCCAGGGGAAGAGTACACAAAGAGGGGTGAGGGGTTGACAACAACAAAAATGGAAAGGGACCTGGGGTAGTCATAGCAGGTGACCTAAAGGTGGGCCAGCAATGTGAGAAGGCAGTAAGGAGGGCTGGGGGGATACTGGGATGCATAGGGAGAGGCATCACCAGTAGAAAACAGGAAGTTGTTGGCCCTCTGTACAGACAGTTGGTAAGACCACACCTGGAGTACTGTGCACAGTTCTGGAGACCCCATCTCCGCAAAGACATAGACAGGGTGGAGGCTGTCCAGAGGAGGGCAACCAAAATGATGCAGGGTCTGCATTAGAAGACATATGAAGAAAGACTAAAGGAACTAAAGATGTATAGCCTCGAGGAAAAGGAGGGAGGGGGGGACATGATAGAAACTTTCAAATACCTCAAGGGAATCAACAAGGTCCAAGAGGGTAGCATCTTTCAGAAAAAGAGATGTGCAAGAACAAGGGTGCACAATTTGAAGATAGAGGAGGGATGGCTCAGAGGTAATGTGAGGAAGTATTTTTTCATGGAGAAGGTTGTGGATGCATGGAACAGCCTTCCTGAGGAGGTCGTGGAGTCAAAAACAGTGGGAGAATTTAAGAATACGTGGAACAGACATAAGGCAATTCTAGTGGGGGTAGGAGAAAGTAGGCTGTTGGTTAACTAGGATCTGCAGCTTATTCATTAGGTAGGGAAAAGGGCAGACTAGGTGGGCCAAGCGGTGCTTATCTGCCATCGAATTCTATGTTTCTATGGCTCGTGAAGAAGGATTTTTCCTCTCAAAAAAGGATTACGGATCTCGTGAAGCACGAACACTCTTGCAAGACTCAAACCTTTTTCATGAGATGAAATCCTTTGTAAAAAAAAAAACAGCTATTCTAAAGATTGGAATGTTCATAAATGTCCCATAGGATATAATGGGAGTTAAAAAACTTAAGAACTTTGCATCAGGTTAATATTATTGCACCAAATGTTCACAGTCCATTCTACTACCAAAGTTCTTTATAACCTATAAAATTCATGCATAAATTCCACACCGTCTGACCACAAAGCAATGAGGACAAAACTGAAAAAAGGTGGATATTAACTTTTTTAACTACCAAGAACTCAGAATCCACACATCCAACCAGAATGAAACTTGCCATATAGGAGATCTACCCCACAGAACAGTGCATATCAAATTTTGTGCAAATCCATTGAATGGTTGTACAGTTTTTATATATATATATATATGTATATATATATGTATATATCTCTACATATATAGATATAGATAAATATATACAGTACTCCCCAAATATATCGATCATGGATATAAAGTTTTTTCGTTTATATCAGCCGTTTACTGAAAACCCAAACAGTTGCCTTGTATTCCTGCACTAAAACTTAGTGATACAGCATGTTATTACAGCCGTGTAAATCGGATGGTTTCTAGGGCATGACTTACCACTGAAAAGTGGTAATTACTACCACTTAGCTGTTAATTGGTGTTCATTCACAGCTACCTAAAAGACAGCTGTAGAACAAAGAACTGTATGCATCACTGGGGGGCTGTTACTGTGTGTTCTCTGTTGTTAGCTGCTGCTGCTGTTCATACACATCTCTGCTGTTGTTAGTTCTGCCTAAAATGTCTAAACGAACAACTCTTAATCTGTCACAAAAAATGTTGATTTTAAAACAGATTGATGACATGCCGAAGACTTCAGTGCATGAATTAGCTATTCACTTCGGCATGCCACGATCAACTTTGTCTGACCTGCTGAGGGACTGTGAAAAGCTGTTGGAGGGATGGCATAACAATGGAAATCCAAATAGAAAACAAAAAAGGACAGGCAAAGACAAAGTGGAAGATGCACTTCTATGTTGGTTTGCCAATGCTTGGGGGAGAGATGCGATGATCAGTGGCCCAATCTTAATGCAGAAGGTGGCAAAGATTGTAAGGCAATGGGGAAGGAAGATTTTACCCCATCTGAGGGCTGGCTCCACTGCTGGAAGGTGCGCCATAACATCACATACAAGACGGCACATGGTGAAAAGCAAAACGCCGACAGCAGTGGAGCCGAGTCCTGGGTTCAGTTAGTCCTGCCTGGTCTCATACAACAATTCTCACCTGCTGATGTTTTTAATTGCGATGAGACAGGTTTTTTTTTCACTGCATTGGCAGCGGTACATTAACATTTAAAGCTGACATACTTGAGGGTCACAAAAAAACTAAGAAGCGCCTCCCCGTGCTGTGCTGTTGCAATATGCAGGGCACAGAGAAGCTTGACCTTCTTGTCATCAGTAAGTCCAACAACCCCAGTTGCTTTAGTGGGATCTACCACCTTCCCATACTATACAACACAAATCAGAGTGCGTGGATGACCGGGGAGAAATTCACAGACTGGGCAAGGTGTTGGGACAAAAAACTGCGAGGCAGAAAAATACAGTAGTAGCCAGAGACATTGGCAACTATTTCCAGATATTTCGTGAAATTTCTGAAGAGTTTCTCTCTGCTGCCCCTACTGTGGATTTGCAGAAAGCAGGAGATATTTCTGGAAATATCACAGAAATTTCGGTAAATATCTGGCAGTGTCTGTGGCTGCTACTGTAGCCCTACTGTTAGACAATTTTACCGGCCATCCTAAGTTTGCTGGACTACGAAACATCACCCTTTTCTTCCTTCCTCAGAATACGATGTGCATCATACAGCAGCTTGATATGTGAATAATCTATGCATTTAAAAGGCGCTATGTACGGCTGATGAGGCAGAGGGTGATAGATTCCATTGACAGCAATCAAGAAATCACAGCCTCAGTCTGCGTCAAGCAGATCAACATCCTAGATGCTATAGGAATGATGAAGACAGCCTGGGATGAAGTAAGTCTACAGACAATACAAAGTTATTTTAAAAAGGCAGTTTTTTGTTGCTGCATTGGCAGCACTACATTAACATTTAAAGCTGACACACTTGAGGGTCACAAAAAAGCTAAGGAGCACCTCTCCGTGCTGTGCTGTACGGTACAGGTTGCACGCCCATTGGCTCATGCTATGAAAATAGAGACATTTCAAACAGCTGCACATAAGTAATCAATTCCTGTCCCCTTTAAATGGAAGAACATTTGGTGCTAAGAAAGGTGAAATAACTTTTCTTTCTAAATGGGTTGGCTCAGTCCTTGATTTAGCTGTTATAGATATATATTTTTTAAATATTAAACATTTTACAATATTATTGGAAACACGTAGTGACCACTACCTTGTAAGCTTTGAAATTTAATGAAAAAGGATAGAATGTTTAAATTACAGAAGGATCCACTATTACAGCAAATTGCTGATGAACAATTAATTAGATATTGTTCCAAGATAATTAAATGGGACCCCATAGCAGTGGAAATAATTGAAGAGCATTAGCAAAATGAACACATTTCTGAAATTAAAAGAAATAAATTAAATTCCCAAATAAATTCACAATTAATAACAAAAAAGTGGGATATTTTAACAAATGAATTTAAAAGGGAATTATGGAACTTTCAGGCATCCCATACTATCTCAGAAGATTATAACTTTTGTATAATATCTGTGATATAATATGGCTGGTAAAAAGAAGAATGCAGTTCTAAATAAATTAGTTAGGAAAGCTAGATATTCATTTCCAATTCTGTATAGAGAAGTGTTGATTAAAAATAGAGTAAAGTATGGGTTGGTATGTGTAACAAGAAGTTTATACACACACACACACACACACATACACACCCAAGGTGCTAGATGCTACATAAACTCCAAGAGCAAAGCTCAAGGGGTTTATTAAGCATCTAACAGCAAGGGGGTGTGTAAACTTTGAGTTTACACACACCGCCCCATATTTAATTTGATATAATTGTTGGGTCATTTTTTTGTGCCTCAACAATTATATAAAATGACCAGGATATTCAGAAGAGTTGCACAGTGTGTAACTGACTTGCACAAGCACCACCACATAAATGCGGCCCAGAGCCATATTCAAACAATGTGATTGCGCAGCGCAAGATCCATTGCACCGATGTGCAACAGTAATGTATGTTGCACAAATACATGGGGGCGTGCCCATGAATATTTTGTGCAATGGTATATTCAGCAAAAAAACAGAGCTCAAATAAGGAGCAAGTCAGAGAATGCACCACACAGAGTTGAGCACAGAAAAGGGAGGCTTAAACACACACACAGCAGATGCACAAGCCAGTGCAGTAGAGAGCCATGGACTCAGGACCATTCCTTATGGAGGAGGTAATGAGGGGTGTGAGGAGAAGGGAGGAGCAGCAACGTGGCTGAGGAAGGGTCCACCGGCGGTATACCCAACACAGACAATACAGTGCCTGCCTCATGTATGAGGACTATGGGGACATGGAGATAGTGGGCTGGTACCATCTAAACAGTACGCTTCTGAGGCAGCTATGTGAGCTGTGGCATGACAAGCTGTAGGCACCCACCAAAAGGAGCCATGCCATGATGGAGACCAAGGTGGCAGCAGCAATGTACCTACTCACCACGGGCACCTTCCAGACACCAGTGTGGGCAACCACTGGTATATCCCAGTCAGCCATGTCCCACCTCCTCACACAGTTCCTCAATGTTCTGCTGCCACATGCTTCGGAGTACATACGATTCTCAAGCACACAGGCAGACCGTACAGCAAACATGCAGGAATTCCACAGGGTGGCATGCATGACCAGCATGATCGGGGCATTGACTGCACCCATGTGGCCATATGCACACCACCTGGCTCAGAAGGGGCACTGTACATGGAGAGAAAGGGCTACTCTTCAGTCAACTGCCACGTGGTGTGCAATACCAGTGGGCGTATCATCAATGTGTGCACCACACACCTTGGAAGTACACATGATGCATTCATATGGCGGCAGTCCATCTTGTGCCAGTGATTTGAGAGTGGGGATATCCCCATGTGGCACCTACTAGGTGAGCATGATGTGGCATGGGGTGACAAGGTGGCCGTTCAGGGGTGGACAGCACCAAGGCACACAAGGATATGGGTTGGTGGGGGCGGCTGTGTGCAGCATAGGGGGTGGCCATGGGACCAAGCAATGCCACACACTAACCAGCATATGTGTTACCCCCCACAGGTGACAGTGCATACCCCCTCTGGCCTTGGCTGCTCACCTCCATCCAGTGACCATCTAGTGCTGTGGAAGTGCAGTACAATGAGGCACACATTGCAACATGCAACATCATTGAGCGTGTCTTTGGCATTCTCAAAATGCGATTTGGTTGCCTAGACAGGTCCGCTGGTGCCCTACAGTACAGCTCTGTGAAAGCCTATGACATATTCCTGGCCTGTTGCATGCTGCACAACATGGACATTGACTGTGGGATAGCTTTCCAGGTGGATGAGGGCAACAGCAGTGATGAGGATGGGGAGGACGAGCTGGATGGGGGTGTGCAGCCACATATGAAGAAGCGGGCCCCAGGATGGCAGCCTGTGCCAGGAAGTATCAGGACACCATTGTGGAAGAGCACTACGGGGACCACAGGTGAGTACCAGAAATGGCAGCCGTGCATGCATGGGACATCACACACACAGACAGAGATGCACAGCTGTACAGGGATGCATGCATACACAATGGCACACACACAGCACACACAGGTAACACATAGACACACAGCCACATGCCCACACCACTGCGGATGGGCACAGGTGCATGCACCATCACAAGTGACCAGTGATGGGCACACAGGCACCCATACCCTGTGCTACACAAGCACCACCAGCACCAGCACCAGCAAATGTCCGATGGCAAGGCACAGTGGGGCATGAGGGCAACATGGCCAGGGGCAGTGGGCACAGTGGCAACAAACACACAAGTACAGCAGGATGTGGCATGGATCAGAGTGTAAGGGCTGGCATACAGGCATGGCCAGCACAGAGCTGCCTTCATCATGCCCACACCACAGGGACCAGCAAGACTGCATGCACACATGACAGACGTGCCACACAGCACACTCATGTGGCAGTACATGCACAGTGGCATGCCCAGCCAGGTGTACAGCAGCCCACAGAAGTGGGTCAAAGGATGGTGCAGCATACCTCACTGGCCTACCACACGGTACCACGGCCACCACAGCCATGTGGGTGGCCACACCCAGGCTGTGTGGCAGGCACAGGCTGCTCAACAGCCACAGGAGGTGTTAAAAACACACTCATGGGTGTAGAGGCCTGAGAACATGACCGGATCCTCCTGGGTGTGTCAATACCAGCAAAGAGACTACCTCTGGGTGTGTTAGGGATGGGCATGTCAGAGCACGGTGTCAGCCATGCTGGGTTCACCAGATGCCATGACCATGGAGCAGACGTTGCACTACGGGGGGGGGCCCTTGAACCCTGCCATGCACAGTGGACACCAGCAATGCAAACCCAGCAGCAATGGTACTGGCACTGTGGTTCAGTGATGCGGTCATGGCCTCATGCAGCTGCCATATCTCACCAATCAGCTGAGCCTATCCAATGTCCTCTTGCTCAGCTAGGTGATGCACCTCCTCCTGCAGTGTATGTATCTCAGCCTCTAGCATTGCCTGGTTGTCCATGGATGCCCGCAGCAGCCTGGTGTGCTCGTCCAGCCTGTCAGCACCTGATGCATCATGGGGCTGGTGCAGACCAGCTGGGGGTGTGGGGGCATGCTGTACAACATCCCCTGCCTGGGAACACCACACAGGTGACCACACAGGTGGTGGGGATTGTGTGGGTGCCCCAATGGCAGCCCCCACAGTGTGTTGCCCAGTGGTCTGTGCAGCCTGCAGCTGTAACCCATCAGCCCACTGAACTGGCCCCACAACACTGGTGACTGTGCTAGCACCCTATCCATGGCTGGCACCAGCAACAGTGACACATGCCACTGTGCGGTCTGGGGCAGGATTTGCCTGCGTGGAAGCCGTACTGCCAGTGCTGGCAGCCACTGCCTGTGCACACCTCTTTCCCCTTGGCAGTGTGTTAAGGTCATTGCCACCCAGGATCAGGGTAATATCATCATCACTGTCTAAAGACATCCCCTCCTGTATTGCAGATGCCAGCACTGGAAGGGCATCTGGAAGCAAGAGGTCTGCCAGGGGGTCATCATTGCCCACGCCCAGGAAGTCAAGCAGCTCCACACTGCTATATCGCTGTCAGTCACTGTCTCATATATCAGAAGAGGTTGATGGCACAGATTCCTCATGTTCCACGCTGTCATTCTCATCCTGCACTGCACCCCTGAGGTGTGATGGAGCTGGGGGACAGAAAGGCTGGTATCAGAAGTGAAGGTGGCTCCATGCATGCAATTCAGTGTCCATGTGAGCGAGCCTTGCATAACCACCAATGTGCCAGCCAGCAACAGGAGACAGTTGTGCAGCACTGCATATCTGGGTGGTCATGCCACAGGCAGCACACAGGGCAGACCAGATATTGTGCATAGCCACAGCACATGGTGTTGCACCATCACATGTCCGGCATGCAAGTCCCTGCCCCCGGGCCCCACCCGGAACATGCCACCTGTGGTGTGTCAAGCAGATGCCTGTGACCACAGTGGAGCAGCCTGTGCCACCGACACATGCTGTGCAGGCAACGCTGCCGCACACCCATGCAGCACATCATGACCTGGGCCCCGACAATGGCCAAAGCACAGTGCACAGGCAGCACTCCCAATGTACAAGGCAAGACATCACCATGCACGGTGCGCCCATATGCAGCATGTGTCATGCATGGAACACTGAGCACAGGTATGCAGCACTGCTGCAGTCACACCAGCACTCTGGTGGCATGCACACACCAACACCACACAGCCCACCTGCACATACTCACAGCGATGTGATGGGCTGCCACCTGTCTGGAATCCACCACCTGGGACACTCTCAATGGCTTTGCAGCTGATGGATGCTGCCACAAGCTCCTCTCCCAATGACAAGATGGGTGCTGTGTCCAGTCCTTCACCTGTCCTACTGCATGCCACCCTGATGGCTGCCACCTTCTCCTTTATTCGCCTCCTATCTGTGGCCATCTCCTTTTTGCACTCCTGCGCATTGCAGTTGTTTCTGCCATGTGCATTCACAGATGTGGCCACCTTCTCCCACCCAGCAGCACTGTCCTGCAGAGTACCAGTGGCCAAACTCAGCAGCGTCCTGTGTGCCACATCCCTCTGTGTCACAGTCCCTTGGTCATTGGCTGTGCACCTACCCTGTGCATGGTGCAGTGCCATGTGTCCCTGTTTGCCTGTGCTGTCCTGTTCACCTCCAGCCATGGTGCCCTTCTCAGTGCTGGGGTACTGTGCAGTGCTGTGTCTTGCTTTCCTGTGTGTTGGCAAGGCTTGTGCTTCTTGTTGCCCAGTGCATGTGTGGCAGTTTGGCCATGGTGCACTGTACATGCCTGGGGCCCTCACACCGTAGCTGTGTCATACCATATGGTGTTGCCTCTCAGGGCAGTGGTAGTGCAGTGCCATGTGCCTGCTGATGCCCATTCCATGTGTGTGGGTGGCTTAGTGACATTGGTAACTGGAGTTTGTGTTGTGCACCAGGTGTTGTATATGGCCCTCTGGCTGTGTGCCTGTCCTGTGCCTCTCTGGCCACTGTCCCCTTGTGATTCCGGTCTGCCACCATTGTCTTGGCCCTCTACACTTGTGCTGCCATGCCTGTGCTCACCTTTGCCTGTTGGCCTTGCTCAGCATGCTGGTTGCTGCGTGCTCTCCTGCTTCTGCGCAGTCCTGGTTGCTCTGGTGCATGTCTGGTTGCATAGTGGCACATCTCTGCTATATTCAGTGTAGTTTGTGCCTGTGCATGTCTGTGGTGCATCTGCTGAATATGGCCTTTTTCCTATGGTGCACCTGGATTGCACTGTGCGTCCCATTGCACTCATTTTGAATATCTTGGCTAATGTGTCCTGTTGACTGTCTTACGGAGTGTGAAGGAATCAAGGTAGTCTTACCTTTTTGAAGCAGTTTTATTTTTTATTTGTGATCAAACAGTGGTTGGAAGAGAAGAAATAGTTAATAGAGTTTCAAACATTAAACTTTTAACTTTAAACAGAAGAAGTTTTTCCTCATTTGCTTCATGCACCATTGCTACAGTGGTTGCCAAGGAGGTTCTAGTCTCTGTGGTTACTTTATCAGGTGACTTGCAGAGTGAGGGGGGATGAGAAGAAGCAGAGGAGCTGCTGTTAGGGATTGCATTGTAAACTGGGTTGTCATTTTTTTTTCCGTTCTTTTAAAGTGACTAAGAAAAGGCACCCATGTTATGGGAGAAAACTGCTAGGAGTATGTGGCTTTGAGTGTTTTGTGCAGTCAGTGTACAGGAGGGGAAGAGAGGGCTTTAGTGGGCATGAGACACTGCTCTGGCTCATGATTTTTTTGCCATAGGAAGGTGGTACATGATTACCATTATAAACACTCCTTTATGACAGCAATTTACACACACTTTTTCCTGTGGAACAAAAAGGTGACCCGTTAATTATAGTAAGGAAAGAACACAGAACATTATTATCAATAATGAAAAGAAATTTTGAAGAATGTCAATGAGTGGAACTCCAACATGACAGTCATACTAAGGATTCAAAAGCATTTTGGAATTTAGTTGTATATATATGAAAACAAATGGATTACTATCATTTCATCAGGATTATAGAAAAATCACGTGGAGATGATCATAAAATCAACAAGAGCTTCAGCTCTTTGTGTACACTGAATTGCTAAAGCATGTGCAAATCATTATTGTAAAGCTATATCAACAATATATGGAGATAAAACCAATGCATTTATACTTAACGGAGTGGAGGTCTGGGGAATAAGTGATTATATAAAAGAGAACCAATACACAATTTATATCTTCACTTAATATTGGGGTTGCCACAATTTGTGCCAGGGGATTTTCTTAGGGCAGAAACAGATACTTTGTCATTGATGGCTTTAGCAGATATAAGAATGATTAATTATTGGTATCATATTTGTAGCATCTGCCCAGAACCCAAATAGTAAGAGTGACATGGTATGAATATGTTGATAATAAAATGACACAAACATCTTACAGTTGTTGGTATTTAACACTAGATGGTAAGATCAAAAAATATGGTTTAACCTCTTTATTAAGTATACAAAATGCACAGCATCAACAGATTAATACTTACAAAAGTTGAATTGTATTGTACAAAGAATTAAAGATGTAAATTATCAAAGAGACATAGAGAGAATAGGGAAAAACTGCATTCTTTATGTACAAAAGTATAAAAAAAACACATATGGCAGAAGCCTATTTAACTCTCTGTGAATCTGCCCTTCACTTAAAAACATTGGCAAGACAGACTAATATAAACTTTGGATGGTATACCAATTATATTGTATATCTTAGCATACCATTAAAACTGGACAGTACAGTACTGTACATTTGGATGGAATTCCAGATGGACAATAATACATATTTTAGTGGATTGCACTTACTGTACCTGAATGAATTGAAGGAAATGTGGCTGAATACCTTTATGAAAAAGCACTAATTCCAGCTGAAAGATGACCTTGTAAAATCTCTTGTAAATGCATCAGAGATTTCAAATTTATTCATAGTTTCAGATTTTGTGTTAAAAGCCAATTTGTTACAGGTTAGATAAGAATACATAAGAAGATACTTATTGTGACTTTGTAGCTATCCCATGATACTGGATTAGGTTATGCTGAAATGCCTAAAGCTTTAAGGTGACTATTTTTTTATACAAATTTTATCTGTGATATGAAACTTTGTAATATTTTGTATGTTCAGATATGTTATAGTTATACATAATTACGATAAAGCTCTGTGTCAGCAGCTTTTTTATCGCAGGTAGGAAATTGCCCCTGTGCCTATAGAGGAATCCAAGTATTGAGTTTACTGCCTTAACAAGGTAGTCTACATGATCTGCAAAGTACAGGGCACTGTCCAGGATAATGCCTAGGTACTTAAAGGTTTTCACGTGCTCAAGTGTGACCCCAGATGAAGAGGAAAAAGCTTAAGCCAACAGAGACGTCAGGCTTGTTGCAATTACAAAATAGTATACATTTAGTCTTCCTCTCATTCATTACCAGGAGATTTGAAGTGAACTATTCCTGAATGGAGGTAAAGTCATCCTGCAGCCTCCCCTTCAGATGAGCCACTTGAAACAAAATCTTGCCAGAGCCAATAGGGTTGCAGGTGAGGAATGTGGTGTAAAAATATTGAAAATTACCAAAGTTACAAGCCTGCGTTAGCAAAATGTAACATAGGCTCATGAATTTGTTGTTTTGTAATATTTGTACACCAAATTTTCAACATAGCCTCTTTATGACCCTGTCTCATCAAGAAGGCAGAACAGATATTCAGCTCCTGCCCGCAAGGTGATGTGTTTGCTCCTGTTCACCTTGTATTATCAATGTCTGTTTATCTGCTGGTGTGATATTACTGGGGAGGGCTACTTGAGAAGGAAAATGGATAGGGACAGCTTCTCAGAGGGATGTACTCCACTACCATGTAACCCATTTCCATTCATTCTCTTGCTGGAGGCACCTTGGTATACAAGATTAATCACCCTCAGCCCAGGCCCCCACAAAAGGTTATTCGGCTATGATAGGGTCGAGTATGGTGGGACTGTAACCCCCCCAAATAAACTGTACATCTTGATTTGAATTGAGTTTTGAGTCATATAAATCGATTCACGATTATGACACATTTTTGCAATGGGTGGACTAAGGTGCAAGGCAAAAGGTAGTAAAATGTAAAAGTGGCAGCACAGGGATGTTTACAAAAATATACAAGATCTGGTCAGAGCCAATAAAGCTGCTCAGAGTGACGAGAGTGTGGCAAGAGTGAGTAAAAGAATACTTGTAGCTCTTGCCGTACTTTCATCACACCAGAGTCTGTCATGCATGTGTGGAAGTAAATGCAGAAGTGTCACATTAATGTAGTAATGTAGCATTAATGTGGTATAGTGCATGCTGTCTATATAAGGGAGCTCACCAAAGATTGCAAGCATATTGCTATTAGAACATATTAAAAACTACAAAGTAACCATTCAGTTAATTATGGAACTAAGAAAGAATATTCACATGTGACGCTGAATTATTAATAAGAAAATAATCTAAAAAGTATTATTAGAAAGAAACATTGGAAACTTTTTAAAACAAATGACTGTGTAGAGTAAAGCTCAATAAGTATAAACATACTGGCATGGTTTGTACTCCCTATGAACTGCCATGGAAAGAAGTGTGTAGGAGAACAACCCTGTTATATTAAGACCCCGGAGTGGGCAACAGCTACCTCTGGTGCCATAATTAAGGTGGCTTCCTGCCTGCAATAAATTTGTATTTGCTTTCTCGTAGGAAAGGGTCAATACTGATCTTTTCACTTACTGTAAGCATGCAAATTGGTGCTGCAGGCTCCCCAATATGAACAACAGATACCAGTTCTTCTCGCTGTCCCCACCAGCAATTTGAAGTGAGAGCCACAGCCTTAGCACCTGGCAGGCAACAGTACAAGCAGTTCTCTGGATAATGGCTGAACATCTTACAGCCTGTAAATCTAAAAACTGAGTCTCATACCACCAGAACCCGATGCTAGCCTGAACTAGACTCAGGCATCCCATTGTGGAATCCATGCCTCTTGGTGCGTGACTGCCCAGTTACCAAACCTCTTCCCCTGCCTGTCATTGCCAGGCTCTGCCAAAGGTGCAGACCTGTTGGGGTGGGTGAAAGAAAGAGAAAAAAAAGGAACAGGATGGGAAAGAATGGTAGAGTGTAAGTGCTTTAAAAATAGCTCATGTAGTTCTTAAAAGCACAAGTATTGGAATCAGATAGACATGAACCTGTTTAGGAGAAATCAACTTCTGTGACACAATCTACTTTCAGCCACACAAAACAATCGAATGAAGGGCTAGTTTATTGACTGGTGGATGCATCACATCATTATGTATTGAATAATAAAAAACATTTATTAATATTGTGTTTTAGTGTTTTTCACAACTGGGTCCATTTTATTATCACAATGATGCACTCCATGGCAAGGGTGGTTGTGGGATTTATCCATTTCCTATGTGGTTTAAGGCACATGACTGCACCTCATGTCACACCACAGCAGGAGGCACAGGTAACTTGCCCACTGACTTACACTCAGTGATATCTTATTGCTTATTGCTTAAACATCTACTATTAGTCCCACTCCTATATCTCCTGGTGGCAGGTCTCTCTGGACTTTTCCCACTTTCACTGGCACCATAATCTGGCATACCACCCCAGCAGTAGTGAGGCAACTCCTTCCTCTGATGATTGTGCTAACAACTTTCACATTGTCATCAACAAGAAGCTCCATATGATCTGGTGTGCCACTGTCAACACAGAGCACACAGAGTTGGTATCAGTCAATGAAGACCCCTCACATGCAACGTAATGCCGTACATGTAATATCTTTTACTTTTTAGGATTTTTGATGCACAACTTGTTTTTTTTGAGGGGGTGGGTGGGTTGTGCTTATGTAACTTGAAAATCAATGTAGCCAGACACAGAAAAATATAGAAAGTGTCACGCATGTAAAGCAGAGGCTACATGGGGGTAAACAGTATGTCTTGAGGTCAGCAATAGATAGTAACTATTATGGTAGCTCACACTGGGCTGTAACTGTCTTGGTGAGATTTTCAGGCTCTGTTACAGCACCATAAACCGCAATCCACAGCAGATGCATGCCAACAGCACCTGCAACTAGTAAGTGATAATAATTCATATTCATTGCTGACCTTAAGACTTTCTTACTCCCTATCTGTGGTCAGTTTCTACCATGACATTTACTGTATTTGTAGATGAAATAGTTTTACTGAATCCTGTAAGCCAAACCAAATGTATGGGTTTAAAGTCAAATTGAAGTTGCCAATGGCCTATTTCTCTAACCCTTAGTGAGAAGACTGTTTATAATACAGTATGACCATACTTGTGTACCACCAGTTAAATGTCTTGACTGGCTGCAGCTAAATATTTGATTGGCTAAATACTATTAATGTTTTTTTTTTTCTATCAGAGCCTGTAGCTGATGATTCAGTCTTAAACTATGTCCAGTGGCAGGGAGTAGAGTAGAAGACCATATTTCTTAATTACCTGGAGGAAGTGGGAATTTGGTAGAAAGGCCCTTGAATTTTCAGCATCATATACAACATGTACTTTACATACTTGCCTTTGAGGTGCGAAGTGCATATGTCTGTGTATGTGTTTCACAAGAGCTTCCTCTGTGTCTATGTGGCCCACATACCTTGAGGTAGATGACAGAGCCACAGCCACACAGATACCGCTCGCAACACTTCACTGACATTAATTTTCCTGAGTGGTGCTGCTATGGGGACAAGAGAGAGAGAGAGACACACACACATACACTCATACACACCCACACTTCATTTTTTCAAGCACACAACAGCTGAGTCTGTGTGTGTGTGTGTGTGTGTGTCTCTCTCTCTCTCTCTAGCTCTGTCTCTCTCACTCACCCCTTAGACAGTGGAAGCTTTTGGCCTACTGGGGCCCCATGCGAAGCTCAATGGCAGGGCCCCCAACAGACAGTGTTGCCGGGAGGGGGGTGCAGCAGGGCCATTCCCTCCCAGCTGTAATGGTAAATCACCAACACTATCCTTTTATTTCTCCTCTCCCTTGTCCCTAAGAGCTCCTATATATTCTGCTGGGTGCCACAGTTGTTGCATCATCACAGGCCTATAAGCCTCTCACGTGACTATGTCTGCTGTGATGCAGTAAAGAGCCACAGCATGCAACCAGCAGCTGCTGCACACCAGAGAGACCAGCATTATACTTCTGAAACCTTTCAGGATCTGATTTGATCTGCACACCATGGGTACTGAATCAGACCTTTGTCCCTACAATCCTTTTAGTTAGTTAAGGCAGGACTGGACTGTCTGTTTTGGGAGTGCCCAGGTAGAAGACCTGCATTTTGGACATTTTGCATTGTTTTGGATTACAAATAGTGATCCCTTTAATTTTCAACTTAATAACTGTGCAGGTTAAATAGCCACATCTACTATACATCAAACATTGGGCCAACGATGATTCAACAACTGTGTTACCCAGGAGAATACAGGGGGCTCTTAGGTACTGTGGGGATAGCATAGTTGCTGTGTCTGTTAGCTGGGACTGTGAGGGACTGACAGGGATGAGGGGTGAGGGGGAGGTGGAGAGGGGATTGCAGGGATTGCTAATTATTTGTTTATTTTTTAACCCTTCCCTTTCCTTCCCCAGAGCCTTGTTACTGCCTTCTCTGTTAAACCTTATCCCATATCCCATATCCCTTGTTTGTGTTTTACTCCGGTTTGCTGTTTTCTATTGCTTGCTCATTGTGTTATTGCATGGTGTAGTGGGACCATGTGGGGCTGTTAAATCACAGCATAGGGCTGGCAGAACAGCCTAGACATTAGAGCAATGAGCTGTGAATGAGCTTGATACATCCAGAAGAACAGGGTTTGATACCAACACCCTCCTCTTGCTCACTGTATGACCCTGAGTAAGTCACTTAACCATCCTAGTGTCCTAGGGTTTCCCCTGAAAACAGGTCCTGGGCCTACTGGGACTTACCTTGTTACCAAAAGAATCATAAAAACAAAGAAGAAATATATTATTTTGAGGGGGGTGGTAGCATTATGAACACCAACAGGTATTTTATGGACTCATGAATATGTTACGGGATAATAAAGCACTAATAATCTAATGCATTAAATTAATGCAATTAAGACTTTCCAGATGCTGCCTATACCCTTAGACCTTCAAGTTTTCAATTCTGAGGGAAACATTTGGAAGGAAATCAGGCTCTTTTTAATTATGTTTTGCCTAATACATAGATTTGTTTGTAGCCTCTCCCATGTCTGTGTGTATGTGTCTCTGTGTTTCCCTTGTCCAAGACTACCTTTCGCGGGCACTGGTCAGTTTTGGAGCTGGGAACAAATAACATTTATAGCACACAACTGACAAAATCTCACATGCTATCCTGGGGGGGGTCGGAAAGGACAGCCAGCAGCCAAACAGTGAAAGTGTGTAGTCGGGGGGGGGGGTTATGTATTCAAATAGGCTCCTGTGGATGTCCATTGTGCCATCCTGCCCACTTGCCAGTACTATAAAAACAACTCATTAAACACACTTTTATAACTCCTATTAAGCTAATAAAACATTTGAACCCTATATGTTATATTTGACATGTTGTTTTCTTACTTTTACAAACAAAGCCTGTAATTACTGACCATCAATTTCTGGACTGTCTCCTGCTAGTAGCTACAATGTTCCTCTGTCTCATAAATCAACACATGTTCTTAATTAGCCATGTGCTGCTGGGTTAGTATTCAGTCATAGTGATTTCATGGTTTCTCTGACACAAAATGGCCAAGGAGATCTAGAGGATAATGTATGGTCCTCTATCAGTAACCGGTCTGTTAACCATTAAGAGGTTGCCAGGGCAACCGTGTAAACCTTGAGAGCGGAGCTCGAGAGGTTTATGTCACCATGGCAACTTTGAGACGGTTAACAGTAACCAGTTGCTGATAGAAGGACCATACATTGTTTTTTATAGTGTATGGTCCCAAGAAAAAGGGAAAACGGCTCCTTACTTTTCGAAACATAGTCACCACCGAAGGCCGTTTAGTCCTTCCCTTACCGCTGCGTGCATCCATCAGTTCCCGAGTGTAAAAAAAGGCACGCACATGTGCAGACCGATCCCCGTTGTTAACCTATTGATATGATGTAGCATCGCTAGGTTAACAACATTACTACGTCACATCGATGGTATAACAACCTTAGGAAATGATGATTTCCTAAGGTTAACAGCATTCTACTATACATTATAATGAGTTAACCCATAGGCTGCTGAAAGAACTAGAATGAATCTATTTGATTGAGCTGGACAGATGCTTAATCTGCAGCTCTGCAAGGGTTAAATTGACAGGCTACAAAAACAGTAGCTTCAAAAGTTTTTTTTGTTTATATCCTAAGAGGTTGGGAGGTACAGTAGCATCCCCCGCCCCTTCAGATGCCTTTAAGATGGTATCCAGTGATAATAGTGACCAAATATGGGTGACCATCAAAATGGTGACTCCATATTCAGCACTATTGGGATAGGCCACACACAAGGGTAGTGACTACTGCTACTGCAAGGGTAGGGGAAGGTGACCGGAAAGAAGGAATGGCGAGGGGAAGAGGGGAGGGCTAGAGAAGAGGGTTATCCAGAGGAACTGTGCCTGCTGCCATCAAGTTAGCCATGTGGTGTGGTGGTGAGGGAGGCTGGCTTCTGTACAGCAGGTACTGGGGATGGAATGGTCTGAATTTTGACATTGCCTGTGGCTCCCGAACTTCATTTTTTTTGCAGACGGATTTGTACCCCCTCCCTGACATGCACCCACTCTGGAGTTAAGAATCCTAATTCAGAGGGTGCGGGGGCAAAGCCCCCATGAGGGGGGTGTGGGGGTGCAGCCCCCCCCCACAGAAACACTTTAGGTTGGCAGATGTTGGTTCGCCAGTAAGCGTATATTGCTGATTTGCTTTTCGGCGATATGCACTCCCCATAATAGTGATCGCTGTTCCGCATTCGCTATTATGACATAGAACCCTTTAAGACAGAGCAGCAAATAACAAAAATTAGAGGGGGAGCTCACTGTTTTGCAGTTGTGGATGAATACTTCCAAAAGTCCAAAAAGGAAGTTTCATGGTAAGTTCATTTGTAGAGCTAATACAAGAGGGATGCAGGCTCCACCTATCACCTAAAAAATGACATCATCATCTGCGTAAAAAATTATATTGGTCAATTTACTAGCCATATGTAGGTTGTTTATGAATAAACTGAATAATAGAAGCCCAAGAATGGACCCATGAGGGATGCTTACATTGATCGAAAATCATCAGATCACACATTCCCGGCATTTTACAGCTTGTGATGTAAAAGACAGGTAGTCTTTAAGCCAGCAGACTGTGTCATTAGTGAGGGTAAGATGGAGTAGCTCCTGGCAGAGGAGGGTATGGCTGGCAAGGTCAAATGTCTCAGTGAGATCTATAAATAAAAATACAGCCTGTACCCCACGGTCAAGCATACAATGTATCGCATCTGTAAACTCCAGAAATACAGGCATGGTGCTGAAGTTCTTCCTGAACCCACGTTGCTCTTTGTCCTGGAGGTCATGCTGGTTGAGGTGCTGTAGTTTACAGTGTGGTTATTTACAACTCTCTCAAGTGTTTTGGATAGGGAGGGGGAGAATAGAGATTGACCTGGTAACTGGAGGGCAGGTTGGCATTCCTACTCTTGAACACAAGGGCCACATAATCCTTTTTCCAGAGATCAGGCACTCACCCAGTGGCCAGGGACAGATTGAACATTGTTGCAAAGGATAGGTGACTCCCTAATCCCATATATGAGTAGCTTCATGTTAATGCTATCAGGAGCAGTTCTAGTTTACATTTTTATTTTGGCTAGGTAGCCATGTACATCTAAACCAGGATACAGTACAATGTCTTCCGCTCCTGTTGCACAGGTATGCTTTGTTTGCCCTGGTAGTATATGACATGAGGATACATGCATCCTACTATGTACTATGAGGTGTACATGGTCTGTAGCTGACATGTACAGTGGTAGTCATACAAAAGTGCTGAGGTATACTGAGGCACCCAAGATACAATCTGCATTGGCTGTAATGTGATTCTGCCTCTGCATACCACAGCATTGCCTCAGGGTTCCACCCTCAAAATGCACCAGCATTCCAGTGCCAGGAAATTAGGGTGCCAATCGGCAATGTCGCCGAGCACTGTTTTTGCAGGGGCTGTGTCCGCTGCACCCCCCCTTGTGGTGAGCAATGTCCTCCACACTCCCCCTACTTAAGGATTCCTACTCCAGGGGGGAGGACCTCCCGCATTTGGCACCATGATTTCTAAGCACCATAATGCCAGTGCTCTGAGCACAGTAAGGGTCATTGCAGTACTTGGGTATGTTGGGCAGGGGTGTTGAGGATGCCTGGATAGGGATACTACACAGGACTGGAGTATATAGTGCTTGGCCACAGCTAAAACAGTGGAATTTAGCATTGAAGCTTCACCTGGGCAATGGCACACCTGTGTCTGTTGGGTGCCATGGCTGGGCACAATGGTAAGATGTGGCTGTACATGATCCTGTCCATCCCAACCATACACATGTGGCTGCTGCTGCACAGTACTGGTATATTGGCATGTGTACTGTTTAGTGTTTATGGTACTATGTCATGTGTTCTACCGCATTTTATTGATCACACCCTCTTTGTCCTCCACAGACACCAGGGCCAAATCTGGGCCAGCCAGCCAGAAGAGGGCCATCAGGACCGGTGGCAGCAGGAGAGGATGCCCGGCCATGATAGGGCCAGACATAACAAGGGAGTGGCAGGAAGGTCTGCAAACACGTGTCCACATTGGTACCCTGCATTGTGTACTGCATTATCTGGGTTGCGTGTCTACACTGTGCTGCATGCTTCTGTCATTGGGGATGGATGACCATGTATGTCTCCTCGGGCTGCTCACATGTCTGTGGGGGCAGCACCTATGCAGTTGTGGTTGGCTGAACTCACCCGGAGCTTATGCCATTGTCCCACCACTGGCACTGTTTGTCAGTGTTTTTGCAGTCTACTGTTGAACCCATCCTAGCATAGGGCATGCTGCTGTGTGTGTGTGTGTGTATACTGTGTCTTGGCATGCATTACACCATGTGGTGGCATGTCACCTGTGCCACCAGCCTGGTACACCATGGTGTTGGGGGTATGGCTCACAGCCCCATGTCATTGTCAGTCAGTTCTGTTTTGCCACATGGTTGGAACTAGGTATGTGTATCTGTCTGGCATAGATAGGCATGGTCCACTGTTGTACCAGCACACCACTGTGCTACGCCATGTGCTTCATACAGTGCCTGTGGCAATCTGCCCATATCAGTGCCATCTCCAGTGGCATATGCACTACGTGTCATGCTGTTGCATCGCAACAGAGCCAGGCTTATGTGGCATAGGATAAATGGCAGGGGTAGGCATTGGTGGACATTGAATGTACTACACCATATTTGATCAACATGTCCAGAGTATGGTTATTCCAAGGTACACTGGAACGGACATTCATACATTAGGACACTACTGGGTCTTTTCAGGACCAGAGTCTTACACTAGCTCTGTATGATGGGAAACCCAGAACCTAGGGTGAGACTAGCCTTTGCTGGGATTAGCAGTGCCTCCAGGTGGCTCTGCATCTCACACTGGCATTGTGCTGACAGTGGTTAAGGGTGTAAAGCGTCTAATCGTGTACAGTGCCACTGCACACATGTGTTGTCCTGGCTGCTGCACACAGCACTGCATGACAGTCCTAGCTATACATAGTTGTTCTGTGTGTACCATGTGTGTGCCTGGGTCTACCCCTGAAGCTGAACAGGGTGGCTCATGGATATCTGTTGTCTTGCACTCCTGTGTTGACCTGTGTGCTGGATGGCTGGTCTACAGGGTGCTAAGTGTATGTGTGCAGCTCCAAGCCACTTGGGCTATTACACTGTCTATCATGCTCTGGCTTGGCACTGCTGTTGCTTGTGCTGCATTCACACATCTGGCAAGCATGCCGAGTGTTGTGTGGCCCATATACAGCTTGGTCATGCTCCATTGCAGCACAGCACACTCACTATATGTACAGTCCTTACTTTTCAGAGCCACAGTAATGTCTCTGGTATGCTATGCACATCCCCTTGTGGATCTTTGACTCCCTCTTAAGGATGGCATGGTGGCCCATGAGGCAGCTGACTGTACTTCTGGTATGCACGTTATCCCATATCATGTCACTTGTCCTGTGTGCACAGCTGGCTGAGTGCAGTGTATTTCTTTCCATGGGTGCCCAGAGGGATGCAGAAGCCTGCAGGGGTTGAAGGAATGGAGCCCTGACATGGGGATAAGGCAATCTCCTGCAAGAACAGGTCCGCCTGCTGTACCTGATAGTGCGGTGGATGGGGAACTGCAACTGCATGGTTACTGACTGCACCAGCACCATTCAGGAACTACCAGCAGCGCTGACATGGGAACTGTGCCAGCAGCCACCACCACAACCAGAAGCCTCTTGATGGGATACAGGACATTTTATTTCTGTATTTTGTAAAGGGCAGGTCCCCTTTATTTATTAGTTTTTGTAAATGGTCATGTGCCCTATATATCTGATCATTTATTAATGGGTGTTCGCTTTGTTGTTTTATTTTTATGGGTATGTGCCCAATTTCTTTTGTTCCCTCTTCCTTTATGCAAATGAATGCTCTTATGCCTTTGTTCTCCCCCTTTTCTCCTCATGGGCAGATGCTCTGATTATTTTGTTTCTCCCCAATCCCTTTATATTGGCAGTTGCCCATTATCTTTTATTCCCCCTTCCTTTATACAGATGAGTGCCCTTATGCCTTTTTTCCTCCCCCCTTTACATGGGTGGGTGCCGTTATTATTTTTTTTCTCCCATTTATTTATTCTTTATACTCCCCCTGCCTGCAGCACTCCTTCTCTTCAGGAGAAACCTATGGCCTTCTAGTCCCTGCCCTCTTACCTGGAGCCCAGTGCAGTCCATCCCCCATGTAGCCGTGGCTATGTCCCACAGGTGGGCATGGGGTCGGGCCACCCCCGAAGTCCTTCTTGTTGTTGTTGGGACACTGGTACTGGGTTAGGCAGGGGCACTGATGATCGGGGCCTGGTGCTCCATCTACCGGTAGCGCTGCGGGACATTTTCCAATTTTTTCTATGGGAGTGGCATGTGCCCCAACGTCAAGGCATTCCCGCTGACGTCTACCACTCCGAACCCTCTTCTGACACTCGTGTTTCTATGCCTCTGGCTTCCACCAGAGGCTGTCAGGCACCGGTGTGTCCTCTAACTCCCAGAAAGGAGAGCTGTCCTTGATGCTCAATCCTTTCCCTGCTGACCGGGCTGGCAGATCCGGGCTCGCTCCTCAACCCGGGTCACCGGTGTGGCATCCAGCGCCTCAATCCTCAGTGCCACCAGGCTGGCTTGTTTCTTCCCTTTATACAGGCAGTTTCCCTTGTTGTTTTGTTCCCACCCTTTATACAAGTGGTTGCCCTTTTTGTTTTGTCCTCCCATACAGGCAGTTGCCTTTATTGTTTTGCTTAACTCCAGCCCCTTTATACGTATGGTTGCCCTTTTTGTTTTGTCATCCCCCTTATATGGGCAGTTGCCCTTTTTCTTTTGTTAGTTTTGTTGTCATTGTTGTTGTTATTATTATGATGTTGCTGTTGTTCTGGGTTTCTTGTATGGATTGTTGCCCTTTTTATACAGCATAGTTTATTTTTAATATCTATTATACTGTGTTGTGTCTTTCATTGGTACCCTCACACCAGCAGCTGCTCACTGTGTTCAGCCCTATATCCAGTGCTGCCCAAGTACATTGTGCTATGCTGTCACTATTCGTGCTGTGCATGCACAGTGCATTTATGCTGCTGTAGTACAGCCCAATATTCAAAGGTGTTAGTGCTGGGGGCAGTTCATCTGAATATCCCTATCCTAGCCTACTGGCACAAGTACGAGCGCTAATGCAGCCCTAGCACAGCGACACCCTGCTGGCTGAATATAAGGCACAGGATCTGTATTTTCGGGAAACATAGCAATCAGCACATTACTGTTAAAAACCTCAAATCTCTACTTAACGTAATTATTTCTTTTCTTCAAATCTGAAATAAAATCTAAATAGTATCTATACCCATACCATACATTGTTAGCCATAAACCATAGTGACAGTTTAGAGCTAGTGATTTTTTTTTCAAGATCTAATACTTGATTACAAATAGAGATGTTGCAAAAACAATTTCACCTGCAAACTTGCTGTGAAATTAGCAATTTCGCCACGTGAAATATTTTGTGAAATTTCGCCCCCAATTTTGCCCACAAATAGGCATCATTAAGATCCTATCCCTGGTGTCTAGTGGCCCCATGAGGCCGATAACTAGCCCAAATTTAAGAAACAGAATCTTCTAGGTGTCTATTGTTCCCCCCAAGGCCGATCACTGGCCCAAATTGAGGAAAGTCCCCTGCCGAGATTTACTCTTATTATTTCTCATTCAGATCTGTAAAGAATTCCAATTCACTCCTGGTGTCTAGTGGACCCCCCCTATCATTCAGATAGTACTACCACTATTTTCCTCCAGTACTGATCAGTTACTGGTTATGCCTTCTCCACTCATTAGCTGAGCGCTTCAATGAATGATCAGTGTAAGCACGCGCCATTCATTGAAGTGCTCAGTCGGCTGCCAACCATGGAGGTGAGTGGAGGGCTATGCTGGTGGCTTGATAAGGGTACTGGGGAGGGGAACGCTATCTGATAACAGGGTGGTGGGGGTGGTGGGTCCACTAGACACCAGGAAGAGGGGATTGGATTTTTTTTTTACAGATTGGCAGTGGGAAAATAAGGGCAAATCTTGGTGGGGGGGGGCTTAGATAACCTTCTGGCTGAGCAGGCACCATATCGAACTGAAGGGGGCCTGAGACTTTCATTTATGGATTTGGGATCCTCTATTATGGAATGGCTCATAGTTAGATAAATTAAAATTCTCTGAATTAAGTATTGGCATTGATCTTATATAATGTTTACTTTCACTGGCTCAATTTAAAATTCTTGACATAGTATCAAAGTGCAGGGAAAACTTTGAATTCTCATGTATACCAATACAACTAGACATTATGGGGTGTATTTATCCCTACTGACACTCATATGGTGTTTTATCATCTATAGTGGGGAACTTTTTCATTTTTGGGCCAGGCTGGCCAACTGGGGGCACGGGGTACGGATTGCCTTGGATTTAACCCCCATTCTGGGGTGAAGCATAGAACCATCAGCACTTCCACAGTATATATAGGGAAACATAGTCCTGTTTCCTCTACCTTGGAAGCACATGTGATTTTGTTATACAGGTTGTTTATTGTTAATTTTTAATTTTTAACTGTTCTGAAATGTTCTATTATCAATCATTGTACATGGTTCGTACAACAGATAATATTTTTTGAGTGGTTATATTTTCCAATATCTAAAGATGTTTGGTTACATTTGGAGCCTCCTGGGGAGATAATATTCTGGTGGACTCCTTATTGAACAGCTTTTAAACAGAAGACAGATATGCATAATATTTCAATGCTGATGGGAAGGAAAATAAGTGGTGTTAGAAAATTAAGCTGGGCAGTATATGACCAATATAGAGACAGGAAGGGGTCTAGCTATAATCAGCATTGTGCATCTCCTCCTTCTATCAAAATGGGTGATACTTTGCTTATTATGTCATTCAATGTAAATGGCATATACAACCCTATAAAATGTAAACAGTTGTTTCATTTTAATAAACAGAGCAAACTAGATATAGTTCTTCTTCAAGAGACCCATTTGCCTCAATTAGAGCATGATAAATTGAAAACATGGGGGTTCCAGACAGTTACAGCTTCTTCGCATCCATCAGTAAGGAGGAGAGGTACAGCAGTTTTGGTGCCACATGGTGTACAGTTTCTAGTTCAAAAACAGTTAATAGATAAGGATGGTAATTATGTTATAGTTGTGGGTCAACTCTATTTGACACAGATTACTTCAGCTTCCATTTATTTGCCCCCAAACTCTCTGGCCAAAGTTGCTTGGAAATTTTGGGATGAGTTTATCATAGAGGCACAAGGTTTATGTGTTATTGGCAGAGATCTGAATGTGACTTTACATTTTAATTTGGATACTTTAGTTCCCTCCAGACACAGGGCCTCTCCACTCCAAAAATATTTGAGGCGGACCCTCCCACCACTTGGTTTAATGGACACATGGAGGCATTTCTTTCCCTCCTCTAGGACTTATACATATTGCTCCTCCAAAACTAATTCCTCAACCAGGTTAGATTATTTTTTGACTTCGATTGAACACCTGGAATCTGTTAGGGACATTTCTATAGGAACCTCTATACTTTTGGTTCATACGCCACTCTTTTTAAAGATAGATGTTGCAAAGCATAGAAAACAGGCATTCTGGAGGCTGAATTTGTTGTGCCTTCAAGACCAGGAGTTTTTACAATTGGTTAAAGAACAAATTCCCCGTAACCTCGCAGAAAATCGTTCCCCCAAGACATCAGCTGTTATGATATGGGATACCTTCAAAATGGTACTGAGAGGGGAAATAATTCACTACTCCATCCATAGAAAGAAGAGAAGGGAAGCTCTGGAAAAAGAACTCCGGGGAACTATGGGAGAGTTGCAAAAAAGACTACATCAGGGGGATATATCAATAAAATCCCAGTTGCAAACTACTAAACAGAAGCTCCAGAAACCCATAGATCAAAGCATAGAGCAACAGCTTTTCTATTTGAAGCTTAAAACACACGAGGGAGGACCTAAAGGAGCTAGGAACTTAGCTAGGTGACTGAGGGGGGCAAAACACCAGGCAATGGTCACTAAAATGCTTGATCCAGAGACTAAACATCTCCTAACACATCCAATGGCCATTAGAAATGTCATGGCAAAATACTATCAAAATCTGTATTCGGATCAAATACATCCTAACCCCCAGTGGATAACTACATATCTTAAGACTTCTCCCCTCCCCCATCTTACCCAGCAACAAGCTAAGGATCTGATCCATTCTATTTCTGGGGAAGAAATTGAAATCATCCTTAAAACTAAGACTCAAAAGGCTCCGGGCCCAGATGGCTATTCCAATGAGTTTTATAGGAAATTCCAAAAATCCTTGATCCCCATGGTTCTTTTGGCATATCGGGAGATTCAGGATGGGGGCTCCCCACCTCCATCTTGGAGATATGCCAAGATAGCAGCAATTCTTAAACCAGGAAAATACCCCACTCTGCTGCCCTCCTACTGCCCCATTTTGAAACCTAATTGTGACTATAAACTGTTTACTTCAATATTGGCCCACAGGGTTAATGCTTTTCTACCCCAGCTGATAGATCAGGACCAAGTGGGATTTGTCACGAAGCATCAGGCCCATGATGCCGCCCATTGAGTTTTACTACTCATGGAGTATGCTGTAAAGAGACAGATACCCTTAATCCTCCTGAGATTAGATGCTGAGAAGGCATTCGATAGGATGAACTGGTCCTTTCTATGGACTACATTACATCAATTCGCTTTCACAGAAAAATGTATCTCCCAGATCCAGGTTTTATACCACTCACCGATAGCTTATCTTAGATTGGATGGGGCCCTTTCTTCTCCCTTTGCTTTGTTTAGAGGTACTAGACAGGGATGCACCCTCTCCCCTTTATTATTTGCTCTTTATTTAGATCCTTTAGCAGCCCATATTAGGGCTCAGGCCAGGATTGAAGGAATACCCTTAGGGGGTAGACCATATAAAATCACTCTTTTTGCAGATGATGTCCTTTTAACCTTGACCTCTCCAGAGACATCAGTCACAGGGATTTGGGAACAACTTAATATATTTAGTTTTGCTTTCATGGTATAAATTAAATAGTTCAAAAACTGAAGTACTCAACTTTTCATTCAACCCCTCTCGACAACTGAAAAATGAGTTCCCATTCAGCTGGAATAGAGTGGAAATGCAATACCTGGGCATTAAAATCCCTTCTAACCTAATTCACCTGAAGTTAGTAAACCTGGAACCGATCACTCAACAGATCACCAGAAACCTATCTAAATGGATCCAGTTGTTCCTGGGAATGGTGAATCGAACGGAGGTCATTGAACAAAATATCCTACCCTGCCTACTTTTTTTTCTCCAAACCTTACCTATAACTCCCTCGGAAGTCTACATTAGATCATGGGATAAACTCACATCTAGGTTTATTTGGGGGGGAAGAACACCTCGAGTGAGGTACAGTCTTCTGCAATTGCCTAGGGTAAAGGGAGGTCTTAGTTTACCGAATTGGAGGGAATATGCCTTAGCGGCACAGATACATATAGTACTCATGCACATGTCAAACCAATATAATGCACATTGGAAGGACATTGAAGTTATACTTAATGGGTTGGATCCTTTCCACCCTTATATCCTGGGGAAACCCTCTGAGATGTTTACCACTGAAGCATTTCTCGATTTTTACAGGAACATCCTTTAAGAGTTGGCGGTATCTGATAAGACATACTTTGCCCCGTCTGAAGTAAGATTTCTAACAGCTGCAGCCTATGATGTCACCCTATGACCACCCTCCTTGATAAGCTTACTAAAACGCTGGGAGCAGCACTCCTTACGCTATGTTTACCAGTTGATAGGCCCCTTTGGCATACATTCCTTTACACATCTGCAAACCACTCACAAATTTCCATCTGAATTTTTTCCAGTGTATGCTGAACTTAAGAGAAATTTGATGCCTCTGAAAGAGACACTAACGAAAGTAACTCGGGCACCATCTGACCTTGTAACTTTGATTACCAGGCACCTGGGAGGTGAGGTTGTAGATCACATCATAAGCAACTTGTATAAGGCAATTAGAAATTATAAGAAGGACAACCTGGACTTGATAAGGCAAAGGTGAGAAAGAGTATTAGCTATTCTGATAGAAGAAGCTACCTGGCAAAAAGCAACCCTGCCCTATTTTAAAATTACTCCTACAACTTACTGGAAGAAGTTTGCCTGAAAGTCCAGGATTCATTTTTTTAGGACCCTGGATGTGACTGCAAAAATGGGAGGGCAGGAAAGGGGATATTGTTGGAGGAATTGTGGACATGCTCCAGCAGGTAATGAGCATATATTCTGGTCATGTCCTTTCCTTTCAGGATATTGGGGGGAGATCACAGTGGAGATCTCGAAAACCTTCGGTGTCTGATTGGTTGACACCCACTTTTGTCCTGATGGCAACACCTCCTGAAGGGGTAAGAAATGAACTGTATGTATTATAAAGTGGTAGTACTTTAAATTTTAATAGCCAAAAAATAATTACTTGATGCTGGCTGACAGATAACATTCCAAAGAAAGAACATTGGAGGAACTTAACTTACGAAACATATAATTTGGAACGTTCCTCAGCAAAAATGAATAACTGATTAAACAGTTTCAATACTAGATGGAGGAAATGGGTTTCCTATCAATCACAGCATTACCAAGACTTTGTCCCATGATTGGAGTATATAGTCAAACAACTAATGAGGCTGCTCCACCTTTGGATTTGCACATGGCAGGTAATGTTAGAGCAGAAAGTGACTCTAGACTGGAATAAAAATGTAATTTGGATCTTTACTAGACCAAGACAATTTAGGGAAAATCAATTATTGATTAATCTGTCTCAGTTGTCAATATATGAAATCATTGCTTTATCTTTCTCACAGTGTATTGTAACCTTGATACAGACATCAAGATTGTCATGCTGCAATATTATTGGGCTCATATGTTTGTCTTCTTCTGAGTTGTATGATGATCATATGGTTGTACACTTATTTTATAAAAATAAAAATGTAAATTAAAAAAAAAGAAGAGATGCAAGTCACAAGTGGGATACCTCAGGGATCAGTCCTGGGGCCAGTCCTCTTCAATATCTTTATCAGTGACATTGCAGATGGACTGGAAGGTAAGGTTTGTATGTTAGTAGATGACACCAAGATCTGCAACAGAGTAGATGATCCAGATGGGGTGGGCAAAGTGAGAAGAGATCTGGATAAACTGGCAAAATAGTTGGAAGAGTGGCAAATGGGGTTTAACGCAAAGAAGTGCAAGATCATGCACATAGGGAAGAGAAAACCTGAAACCACCTATAGGCTGGGAGGGGAGTTGCTGGCAGTAACAAGGGAAGAAAGAGACTTGGATATCATCATCATCACAGATGACCTGAAATCATCCAAGCAGACCACTAAAACAGTAGGTAAGGCTAGGGGGATGTTGGGGTGTATTAGTAGGGGTATCACAAGTCCTAAGAGGGAGGTAATAAGCCCTCTTTACAGGACACTGGTTAGGCCCCATCTGGAGTACTGCGTGCAGTACTGAAGGCCACACCTTCACAAGGACATTCATCGAACTGAGGCAGCCCAGAGAAGGGCAAACAAGATGGTGCAGGGACTGCATCAGAAAACATATGAGAACAGATTAACAGAGCTCAATATGTATACCCTAGAGCAAAGGAGGGAGAGAGAGGTGATATGATCGAAACACTCAAACACCTTAAGGCATTAACAAGGTGAAAGAGTCTAACATGTTTCAATATAAGAAAAATAGCAGGACAAGAGGACACAGCATGAGATTAGAGGGAGGCAATTAAGGGGTAATGTGAGGAAGTTTTTTTCACAGAAAGGGTGGTGGATGCATGGAACAGCCTACCTCAGGAAGTGGTGGATATGAATAGAGTGCAGTGCTTCAAACAGGCATGGGATAGGCATAAGGGAGCAATACAGATGAGTATGAATAGATAGGCCATTGATAGAGCAAAGGCCGATGGCACATTCATAAGGTAGAAAAAGAAATGGGCAGACTAAATGGGCCTTGTGGTCCTTATCTGCCATCAACTTCTATGTTTCTATGTAATTTTGTTCTAAAAATTGATGGTGTAAAGGAGGCACCTGTTTTAAAATAACAAGCCAGGCCACCAGAGGCCCTTCCTTATTTTAAATACCTTTTTGCTGGTATGTACAAACATATGAAATTGCCAGCAGAAACAGGCCACATGGCCTATCAAGTCTGCCCAAATGTGCAGTTAGCACTTCATCTTGCAACTGTCCCTCCCACCCCCCATCACCGTATCCCTTCCCCTTACTCTGTCCCACCCCTTTTGAAACTGCCCACTGTCTTACAGGACATCAGATCTTCCGGTAGGATATTCCACTTGTCCACTACCCTTTCTATGAAAAAGTGTCTCCTTACCTCCTTCCTAAACCTTCCCCCCTCTAATCTCAGTCCATGCCCTCTTGTGTACCTCCCTCTCCTCAGCTGAAAGATCCCTTCTGTGTTAGTCCTGTTAATCCCTTTCAGATACAGTACGTAAAGGTCTCTAACATATCCCCCCTTCCCTCCTCTCTTCCATCGAGTACATTAACTCTCTCAATCTGTCCTCATAAGGCCTGTCCTCCAAACCCTGTATCATCTTCATGGCCCTGCTTTGCACCCCCTCCAATAACCATATATCCCTTTCGGGAACAGGCACCAGAATTGCACACAATACTCCAGGTGGGACCTGACCAATGATATGTACAGGGGCAGTATAACCTCACTCCTTCTGGAAGAGATCCCCCTTGCTATACACCTCAGCAATTTGTTGGCCTGTGTTGTCACCTTCCTGCACTGGGCTGAGTTGTTCATTCTCCCTGTTATGGTTACTCCTAGGTCCTTTTCCTCTGTGGTGCTTCTCAACAGCACTCCATTTAAAAGTGATAGTCCCTTACTGTTCCTTCCCTGGTCCTTTGCTCCAAAGTGCAACACCTTGCACTTCTTGGCATTCAAACCCAGCTGCCATGTTTCTGCACGCTCCTGCAGTTTAATCAGGTCCTCCTGCAACCACTTCCACCCCTCACTGTCATCAACCATGGCTCCCATTTTGGTATTGCTCATGAACAGGCTGATCTTGCTCCTGATTCCATGCAAAATATCAGCTATGTATACCCCAAACAGCAATGGTCCCAGTACAGATCCCTGTGGCACCCCATTCGTCACTGCTCTTGGTGACGAGAGTTCCCCCCCACTACCACCCTTTGCTGCCTTTCCCTTAGCCAGTTTGTGATCCAATTCGCTAATTTGATCCCACCCCCACATATTCCAGCTTTCCCCCCCAACTCTCATGTGGTACTGAATCAAAGGCCTTGCTGAAGTCCAAATACAGGACATCCACTGCATGGCCTTTGTCCAGTTCCCTTGTCATCCAGTTGTAGTATTCTACAAGGTTAATTTGGCATGATCTTCCCACTACAAACCCATGCTGCTTCTGATCCTGGAGACCATTGTCCTCCAGAAAGCTCACCAGTCTCTCCAAGAGGATGGTCTCTATGAGCTTCCCCATGATCAATGTGAGACTGACTGGCTGATAGTTTGCTGGTTCATCCTTTGGGCTGTTTTTGTGGATGGGTACCACATGCACCACCCTCCAGTCCTGCAGTACACGTCCTGTGTCCAGAGAGGTGTTGAACAGGTCAGCTAGTGGCCTCGGCAGGACCTCTGCTAGCTCCCTTAGCACCTGTGGATGAATGCCATCTGGTTCTGGTGCTTTGTCCACTCTTAGAGTCCTTAGCCCTTCCAGTACCCTGCCCTCTGTAATCGCTACATTTGTTATCAATTCCCCCCGTACTTCCCCACCATCACCTCTAGGAAGCTTCACCCTTCTCCTGGTGAATACTGAGCAGAAGTACTCATTGAGTGCTTCTGCCTTCTATCCCTCTCCACCCACCCACCCACCATCCTTTTTATCCTCACCAGTTGGTTCTTATTCCTCCTTCTCTCTCTTTCTCGAATGTACCGGAAGAAGTCTTTCTCTTTTGATACCTTTCACCAGCCGCAGATCCCTGGCTGCCTTAGCCGCCCTGACCATTCTTGCAACATTCCCTGGACTTCTGCATACTTATCCTTATCTTCCTCCCGCCCCGATTTCTTATATTGTCTAAATACTGCCCTCTTGGCCCTTACCCCTTCCATGACCCCCTGCATCAGCCAGCTTGGTTTCTTTGCCCTCCCTTTCTTTCTTTTTTTCCTCATGCATGCTACCATAGCCTCTACCAACCCATTCTTTATAATCCCCCATTTCTGGTCTGCATCCATGTTCGGTTGCATACCTGCTAGGTACCTTCCTAGAATTTTCCCCATTTTCCCAAAGTCTGCCCCCTTAAAGTCAGTCACCTTTGTGTCTGTTTTCCCTGTATCCCTTCCCATGTTGAGCTTGAACCACACTGAATAGTGGTTGCTCCCAGCCAGTGGTTCTCCCACCACCAGGTCTCTAACTGACTCCCCCTTATCCAGTACAAGGTGCAGGGTCCTCCCTACCCAAGTCAGATATCATAGTAGTTGCATAAGGAAGCTTTCCTGGAAAGCCTCCAACAGGACCAGTTCCCTTGCACTTGTGGTGGATGGTGTTCCCCATTCCACCCCCGGTAGGTTAAAATCCCCCCCCCCACCACCACCATGCTTCCCCTCTTGCAGACCCTCTTGATTTAGTCAGCCAATTCCCTATCCAGGTTACTCCCCTGGTCGGGTGGCCTGTACACATTAAATAGATCATAGTTATTAAGGCTTAAGTCATGTATGTCCAAATGCCATGTTTCTTGGAATAAAATTATGTGAAATGTATTTATAAATTACACCAATCCACATCAGTGAGTTTTAACATTAAGCCTATAATAAAGAACACAGGGGATCCTCTGTTAGATCAGAAAACCCCTCATTTACAATAATATTAGTCCTCTGTTCATTTTCAGCATCCCCCTTTTAATTTAGTCAATGATATCCCACAAGACGCACGCACCTATTACTAGTTGTTATGTAGTACTGAGTGTTCTGAGGATGTTTATTGTTGATAGTCCCTCTGTTTATATTAACTGGGCATTGCTTGTTGTCTACAACATAGATCCCAGTAGTAGCACTCGCTAATGTTTTCTCAAGTAATCTGTCAGCCAAATCTTGATTTCTGGCAGTAATGTCCACCTGACCACCATCAATCCCCTTTCCCCTTCTCTGAACCCTCAACACACCTCTACTGCCTAGTGGAATATGCAAATAATTCCTCAAAAAAATTTCAGATTGAATCTGTTAATATTTTGTCATTTTCTGTTGGGGGTCACGCTAGACCCAAAACACTCAGTGTTACCGGGTTCACAGTTCATGTCCTAGTTTCTCTTATTGTCTTACTCTAGTTTATATTACAGAGAGTAAAAATAAATGTTAGCATTTCCAATAGATAACCATTATTCCAGACGTAATTAACTGTTCTCTGAGCAGCATATACTATTTTGACACATTCTAGTCCCAGTTCATCCCTTATTCTTGTTGTTTTAATTATGCCTCTACTATCATCTATCACATGCATTTTAGTTTTAAAAATGGAGACTACCTCTTTCAATAGGGAATCCTAACTCTCATTTTCTTTTCAATTCATCCCATAAAAGTCTGAGAATGACATACTGTAGTTTGTATTATAATCAGAGAGTCTATTAGGGTGCACTATTGTGTCTGTGCTCTCTTCTATACTTTTTCCTTTTTCTTAACTCTGTTTATTCTCTTTGTTCAGGTGGGGATGTATCCCTTATCAGTTCCATTGGTCCCCCACACACTTCCCCCACCTTTCATCCCCTGAACTGCCAAACTGGGAGGTCTGCAAGTTGCTCCTCATGATGGGGCTCCCTGAAGAGAGAGATCAAGATCCACCTGGAGTCCCCAGCCAAGACTAAGTTTCAGCATCATTTAGTTGGATGGTTTGTGACTCCCACAGGACACCATTCTATGCTTTCCAAAGGGTTTCCTCTTTTTGTTTCCTGCAATGGAATTGCAGCCATGCAATGACATTGGTGGTGACCCACGCATAGCTCACTAACATTCATCGGCACCTCCCTTCCTTCTCTTGCAGCTTACAACTGCTGCACCCTAGCCTCCACTAGGTGCCAGCCTAGCACTGGGCCCCTGCAGCCTGTATCCTGGAGAAGGAGAACAGTCCATCAGATGCTCATCCTACCTCTCCCTGTCCAGCTCTCTGATGATCCAGGCTCATTCCTGAAACCGGGTTGTTAGCATCACAAGTGGTAACACTATTGATGTGCTGGTGGGCCAGCTTTCTCTTCCTTACAAGGAGCATTATGGGTTAAAACCTCCCTGAGTTTCAGATACTCAGCTTTCTCTTCAGTGTTCTTAGTACTTTGTTGAGAAGTTGATTTCACTTTGTTTTTAATGAGAGAAAATCTGCTCTGGTGGCAATAGCTCCTTTCCTCCTCGGAATTCTTTCTGCTGACTCCCTACTATTTTAAAACTGTGCTTAACATTCTCATTGATTTCTGCTTTTTCTGTCACTACTACATCATTAACCAGGTCTTGTGCTGCTGTTACCAGCAGGGAGATGGGGCTGCCTTTCTGATAGGGACTTTTTCTCCTTTTTATTTTGTTTACTTGTTACCTCTCTTCTTCTCCCCATTTTGCTTGTGTAGTTCTTTCAGTAAACATGATTGAACTAAAATTTGGTCTTAGCTCCCTCTTATCTGGTTCTAATTATCTCCACATCTATCAATGAGGACTCCTTTGGTGATGACATGTCTTGATTTCTGATAATGTCATCCATTCTAGCACCATTAATTGCCAGATCGTCTCTGACTGTGTCTAGGCCATTCCTGATGATGACAAGCTGCTCCATCACCATCAGATTGACACCATATTGGTTATTGGTCATATTTATATCTTTACTGAGGCAGGAGGGGAAATAAGTAGGGTGCTGCCCTGATTCTTCTTCCACCACAAATTCAGATTTTTATTGCTTTCTTTTCATGAGCTGGTGTTAATGAACCTGATGAACCAGAACCAAAGGTCTCGCTCCCTGTTGTCTCTGCTTTGATTGCTCAAGCTCTTTTAAGCCAATAATGGTGTTCTATAGCTCCTGCTTTACCACAGCTATAGTTTAGAGGTGGGCAAGCCAGAGCAGGCTCAAGCTTAGTGCCTGCTCAGCTCGGCTTGATCCCTGTAAGCAATTGAAAGCCATGGTCAAGTTGAGCTAGTTATGGTCAAAGTAAGCATTTTTGTCAACCTGAACAGTTAGTGTACTGTCTGAAATGTTCAACTCCTTTGTAAGTAAGTAAGTAACAACAATTTATTGATCAGCAATAAGCTGTATACAATATAACATTTATACACCATCACAAAAGGTACAAATTATAAAAAGTTAAAACTGTTATGAGTCAAACATACAGACATCATATAGCACCAAAGCAAAAAATGCCATGTTAAAAGCTATAAATAAACTGTCATTTGCTTTTGATCATGTTAGGTGAGTTTCATAATAACATAAACCATACTTTACAAGTGTGTGGTTAAGAGGAACTTTGCCAACAATTCAATGCTACTCTTGTCTTTAGTTTTGAAAAGGTAATCTAACATATTAGAGGGAGGGAGACTGAGACCTCCTTTGTGGAGAACAGCCTGCAGTAGCCAGGGCTCGGCTTGTGTTTTGGCTCTTAGAACCAAGCCAGACCTCTGGCTTGGTTCTAGGTGAAACATTCTTGGCTTGCCCACCTCTACTATAGTTTGTCCAGTTTTGCCTCTTACTACAGGACTGGATGCAAGTTTTTCTTCACTGTTTATGTTTGAAGAACTCCTGTTAGAGAGGACCAAAAAATTATGAATTGGAGAAATATTATTAGAGGGAGAATCTGCTGAAAGGTCTACCTTGTTTATAAGACACACTGGTGTTTTTGCCAAAGAGTTTGATAGTCTGTAAGAGTCTTTGAGGCAATTACAATGCTTCCATTTTTCTTTTATCAGTCAAATTTGCAATATGAGGAGTGGAGGTCAACTGAATGAGGAAGTATTGTTAATCATTAATGCAGTGCCCTCAATATTGTTCTGTTGATATTCATTATCCTTATCCTATCTCCTTTATATTTTCCCCTAAATGAGTAGTGATTTTCATCTGATTTTTATCCAATCCCTTAGTGTGGTTTCTTTTCCTTTTTTGGTTTAAGCATTTGGGGAGAGGTCTATACCCTTTGGACTCTTTTTGTTTTCTTATTTGTACCAGCTGCAATATGGGGTGCTAGCTGCACATACAAGCAGACTTGATAGATTGTAAGCCCTGTTTCTGCTGGCAAGTTTTGTATGTTCATATTATAAACACAAAAGTACTGCTCTAATATGTAAAAAAAAAAGAACAACACAAATATACAAAAATATTAAACTAAAAACTCTGCCCACCTATATTTAAAGAAAAAAAGTGAATTAAATAATTATTTGATCATCTCTGAAGTTTATCTTTAATAAAAAGTCCAGTGTGTAATCAGCAAAAATATTTTTGAAAGTGGTCAGGGATGTAGCTGGAGAGGTCTTTGTATAGTAAGCACACAAAGTTCAAACCAAGGCAAAGCACTGAGTGAAACAATCTCTGGAAGCACAGTGTTGTTGCTCATATTTTTAGCAAGGTCATGAGCAATCTCCCTAAACACAAGCTTAAGCATACATAATATTAAATATTTTATCCATAAACAATAACTGCACAGGGAGCACTGTCTAACCAGAGAGATTCCCTATCAACAGACACAATCTAGGGCACTAGACACACAGAAATCAAAAAGCAAAACATCTGAGCTGTAAGTGAGTCAAGTAACTTACATTTTATTAATCACACTAGAATAAATAAAGCTTTCAAAGCCGTATTTTTTTAAATCAGTCTGCTTGTCTGTAAGTGCGGCTGGCAAACTTTTGTCACAAACACCTGTCAAATAAAGCAGAAAAACAATATAAAAATATTTGTGAGAAAAATTGAATAAGAAAGTACATTAGATTACAGTTTCTAATAGTAACTAATCATCTATACTGACATTGAGATCAGGATTAAATGGTTAAATGAACAGTGCAGAGGAATATGCATCTTAGCTGTTCAAAAGACCATGAGACTGGTGTACTTGGGTGGCCACCTTTAGAATGGGGACAGGGCCTGACATCAATAGTGTGAAATGTGCAGGCTCCAACTGGTGTGTGAGATCAGGAGATCCATCTTTGCCGTGAAATTCAGACTATCATAAAAAGTAATAAACAACATATATAAGAATAACAAAATTGTACTTTGTACTAATGGCTCATGTAAACGTCAACTTTAAAATAACAATAAAAATACACCCAAATAAAAGGGACCTGGAGTCAGGATAGTGTTTTAAGAGGTGAAAGTGATCTGACTGCATTACTGCACTAGTTTTAGTCTCCATTTTTACTCTTTGGAGCAGACAAATGTAATTTCCTGCCTCCCCACTCTTCTTCACTTTCTGGGTACAAAATCCCTGTATGCTCAGCTCACACTACTGCCACATGAGCTCTTCAATCACTCCAGTCTTGGGTGTTGTCAGATGTCTGCAGTCCTCCTCACGCTTCTTTCCTGGGTCTCCACACTTGCTCCTCCAATTACTCATCCTATTCAGCTAACTTGACGCATCCAGTTTCTCGGTACTTCCTCCACTTTTTGGCTTCATGAGGATTCCACTCCCCAGGTCATCTCAGAGGCAGTACTTTCAGACACTCTGTGGAACAAACACACAAGGGAAGCACTCTTCTGTGAGCACAGAAAATACAGTCACTTCTAGAAATTTAGAAAATCATCATATACCTCAAGCAATGATGGCATATCTGTAAATAAATACAGGTAGGCTCAAATATGTGTGTCCTCAGCAAGAGCGCTCACCGATCTGCCATTAACAACAGCCCATTACACAGTGTCACATGACTGATATTTGTATTTTTGTCTCAGGTATTTGTATATGTACAGTGTTGTTTGCATATTCATGCCTCCAAAATGTTTTATTTTACTTTTGTGACTTGTTTCTATAAAAAAGTGTAGTGTTTGTGTGTTTTTGTCCCATAAATCATTTCTTTTGCATAGCCCTATACAATACATTGTGGCATACTGTTATGTTGTTGAAAAATAAAAGTTATTAAAACAATTAAAATAATTTGCCTTCTCCCTGTTATTTTGCAACATACAGTGACTTAGAGCATAAAATAGTTGATTACATGAGTGCCAGCACTACCATGACTTAAACTTAGAGGTAAAAATAAATCAATGTCAATTAATAGAATCAGATTCTGTGATACAGATGTATAATATTGAACGTGTGGGAGGAGGGTGGGACAGGATGGGATAATAAGGGAGAATTTTTAGGTAGCGTGGATCATTTTGCTGTTTGGTGTGCTTGCTCAGGTATGGGGGGAAGGTTGCAAGGTTGCCCTTACATACTGTAAAGCACAAAATTTGGTGCTATCAGACACAACAGACACAACTGTGTATTGGTTGTTGCTTCTAAGAGTGTATTCCATGTTGCCTGCAGCTAAGCAAACATGTCAAACAGAACAATAGATCACAAGCCACCTAGCAGCAGACAGAATAACTAAAAAAGTCAGCATTTGTTGCTCCAACATCAGATGTCCTGTTCATGGTCCAATAGCACACCACAGGGTGCTAAAAGTTACATCCAATAGCACTCATCATGGCAAGGGCTACCACCATGGTTGTGATCCAGTGAGGTTTCCTCAGTTGTGCCTCACAGGATTGCTACCATTTTAAGGTGTGCTGTGTGCTTAACTTCCTGTACACACAGTGAGCAGAGGTGCCACTGCGTATGATGTTTGTAGTGGGCAAAACACCATTTGCAGAGACAATAAAGCAGGCAGTATGTACTGGGCTATACACATAATTTTGTAATACCTTCATTTTCCAGCACAGGGGTAATGACTAAAGGACTGACAGAAATGTTTTTGGGGTGGACTGTCAGCAGACAGGGCAGAGGGATAGAGGGAGGTCTAGATGCTGGAGTGCTCCAAAATGACCCAGGGAGTATGTAAATCTAAAAGGTTATGGGGACCTAGGCAATGATGGTTCCCACATGCTAGCCTTCAGTGTACCCCATCTCCCAGGAAATTCAAAAGTTGACTCCTATAGGCCTGATCTTTTAACTGCCACCTAATGCAACTCAGCAGTGAAGCTACCCAGGAGTGAGAGCCACCTGGCACTGCTCAGCAGGGGGTTGGGAGGTAGAGGGGGAGCACCAATCCATTTGCCTGTTGTGGTTTTCCTAGGAGATTTGACTGTGATGGCAACTGGTGGTGTGACACTTGAGTAAAGGTAGTTGATTTTTTTTTGCTGTCTTTTACTGTAACTTTTCTTTTTCAAACAGCTCTGCTTCATTGCCTTGCTTTTACTCTCATATATGTAGTATCAGAACATCTGTCAATTTCAGGGGAAAGTTGTTCCTTTTGCACTCATATGTTGCATAATAGGAGGTGGAAGTATACATCTATACAGTACACTCACCTATTGTTGTGAGCCTGGATTACTTTTTTTTTTTGCTTTTAATAAAAAATGAATATGATTGCAATGATTTGTAATTTTTTTTTATACAGGATTATAAATATATATCAGATACAATGTGAATCTCCTATACAAAGGAAGAGCTGTTGAAATCCTGTATAACCTTGGCAGGCAAATTGCACGATAGTGCTGAAATGTCTTCCTCTGTCTAAAAAACAGTTTAAAAAAATCATATAGTACTTAATGAGATAAAAAAATCTTTTAGGACCAGCTTGTATTCAGCCAGTTTTGAAGGCTGAAGCTATCACTCCACCTCCAAAACAGCTTTTTAATGTAGCTAAATAAGGAACAGAGCTACAGATGTCCAATGTATAGTGTGAGAGAGTCAGTGGGTGGAGGCTATGTATAGTAACTTTACTCAGCTTAGCTGATCACCTTTCATTGTGTGTGTGTGTGTGTGTGTGTGTGTGTGTGGGTGTGTGTGTGTGTGTGGGGGGGTACTGTCATGTTTAATAACAACACTCAAAGATGAACAGTGGACTGCTAATGCTAAAGTTACTTCAGTACACACAGCTTCTCTTCCCCATTCTACTATGCTTTACATTAAACATTCTGTGGCCTTGTTTCTCCCTTAGTGCAATCAAAAGGCTATTTTAATGGCAGGCGACAGTTTGAGACTCATGTCATGTGTAGGACAGGACTAATAAAATACAAGCAGAGGTTTCATATGAAACAAAACCGAACATTCTTATAGACTCTAGGGCAAGCCCAACTGAGGCAGCTGCTATAGGAATTAACTGTATCCAACACAGTGGTATTGTATTATAAGTCTACAAATTTATTTCAAAGTTTTAGTTATCAGTATGCTGTCAGTATCCAGATTTCTGGGCAGCTTTCCATTAAAAAAATGATATTTGCTGTAAGGAGAGAAAATCTTCTGCAGATTGTCTATTCTCCCATAATTACTATTTAATTATTCTGCAGTTGTATGTAAGTAAGTAAACATGCTATTTTTGGCAGTGTACCTATTACTCATATTGTGTTACTCACAACTAACAAAAAACAGTGGATATCTCTTAAAGAGCATCTGATATGAATATTTCCTCAAGGCAGGTACTCATGATATGGAGATGCCTGCCCACGGAGCTAATATAGTCATAATTTGAATTTTTTGACACAAAGCTTGTTAACTTATTTATCTTACTTGTTTTACAATCTCACTTCCTACTCCAGGCCAAGATGCTGAGTACCACTGCAGCCTCATTCTCAAAATCCATGCTTTGCAGATGTGACATAGGAAATAAATCTGCAGTGCAAATAGTAGAGCACCAGTGTGGCTGGAAGCTGTGCCTGCCCTTCCATACATTTCTATAGCTTTGCAGACAGTTGCACTGTACATGTTAATGGGGTAAAAACATTTAATACTATCACCTTAACATGTGCAATTGCCTGCAGTCACTTATTGTAGGAGACAGTACCTTCTCACTGGGGCTATTTATATGCTATCACCCCCAGGTGACATTTTAGTTCCATTGATAGGGCAGCACTCTCCTGTGTGATGATTGTGAAATTATTGACACCATTACAATTCCACTGCCAGTCATTTTGAAATCATTTGCAAGTGATGCTTCATTGACAGACCTCAAATGCCAATGGCATGGGGAGGTGGAGGCTAGTGAATAACTAGTAGCCTGACTAAGGGGGATTACATGTAGGTAACAGTGCAGTATTCTACACATTAGGGTTGACATATGTTTGAGTACCGTACTCATCACAAAATGTGCAACATTTATAAAAAACTTTAGAAGCTAGTTTAACATTATGTTCATATTACTGTAATACAGACTTTTAAGTAATTTGTTTATATTTTTTTTTGACTTTTTTACAATACAACATGAATTGCAGTTGTCAGTGAATGCCAACTACATATAAACTGGTGTTTGTCAGTGGTCTGCATGTTACTGGCATTCAGTAATAACTGTGATCCATATTTTTCTAAAGAACAACAAAGCACACTTTAAAAAAACAATTAATGCAACACTAACATAGAAAATCATTGAAGAAAAAGACCATTAGTCCATCCAGTCCACCTTGTTTTACTGCTCGGAAACATGACTGAATATAAAAATACTGAACTGATAAATTAAATTAGCTTATAAAGTTTTCTAAAATACCTGGTAGCACTTTTGTAGCACGTATCAGCTACTGTAGTGCAATATGGTGTAGTATAGTGTCAGCTACATGTAGACTCCCTTCATGTGGGACAGCACCTGTCCTTTGTGGGACAGAGCAGTACTGCATGGTAAGCAAAAGGATAGCTCTCACTATTTGTCAGACAGTGAAGAGGAGTGCTTCTTGGCTTGAGAGCATGCAAAAACCCTCTCCTACCATTCATTCTAAAATGCAACACCTTTGGCACAGTCTTTTACAACAGCAACTTGGATGTGAAGATCTCTTGTTGTTTGAAGAAGTTCTCACTTGCAAGAAAATCTCAGCACTGAAAGATTGATCCAGTAACAACAATTTGTAATTGTAATCATACAGTATTGACACCAACTGCCATTTCCTTCTGTCCATTTCCAGTGGTTGACCACATGGAAGTTAAAGATTCCCTGGCCATTTGTAATAAGGGTAGTGGATAGTCATGTGTGGGCTAATCTTCCCTTTCTCATTAGTATAGGTATTATAATTGTAGGTGGCTGTATGTGTACTCTGTGCACTTACAAAGCAAGTATACTCTAAAATAAAAAGGTTGAAAATCTTATGCTTCAAACAATCATATTTACCATGGTATTAGACACAGTGCCATAATGTGTCAGCTTCTTGCATGACAACTGCCATTGAATAGTGCTGTTTTACTGTAGAATTCTGCAGAATCACATATCTGGAACTGGCAAGCACCATTATTGTTTTTATAGATTGAGGAAGCACTCCTGACCAATTGGAGTGATCCTTTCCTCTGCGCATGATACACTCTTATTCTGTGAAGAGCATCTCATGTGCAGATGCCCTGGAAATGGGCAGGTTTGGGGGAGTTTTTTAATATATATATTATTGATCGCTCTCGATCAATAATATATTAATACGTCCCCAAGAGGCACTCATTGCTGAAAACGAGTGGTTTCATTTGCCTTCAGCTTGAGCCAGAACAGCTCAGCTTCGCTTCACTGTTCTAGCTCAGCTGAAGGCACATAAAATCACTCATTTTCAGCAATGAGTGGCTCCGTGGGATGTATCAACACATATTCTAGTTCCTTTAATATCACCCTAATATTGTTGTTCTAAATATTGTGGAGATTGCGTGACATATTTCATTGTCTTTCTGAAAGTATCAGGTTGTTCCTAACTGACCCTGCACTTATTGTTTGTGACATCAGAGTTTATTGTCATAGTAGGCACCATTATGTCATAAATAAGAGAACTACTTATCAGGTCAGTTGGGGATATCCCAAATGCTTTTTGTATAGACTTCTTGAATAGGCTACTAAGGTGTTTTTTTTGTATAGTACAGAGGATACATGCCTTGTACAATACATAGGATGCATATTCTCTGTGGATTTGCATACAGCGGCTGGCTGAGGAGGTGTGAAGTGGGCTGTGCTGGTCACCATATGAGCTCCTGCAGCACCGATGATTCAGATAGGTGGGTTGGCAGGGTGGGGGGCTGATGTTAAGGTGGGTGGGCCAATAGATGCCAGGGATTACTTCAGTAACACAGGCAGTACCAGCGATTGGGGAGGGGGTTACCAGGACATAACAGGAACTATTTTTTTTTCCTGTACCTTACAGTATACTAAGAACATAACCAAAGGACTGGATGGTGTTTGTGTTACGGTCCTGGGGATTGATGGCTAGGAGAACTACCGGACACCAGGGAATATGTTTACCTAATGGGGAGGGACTACTGGACTCCAGAGACATCTCTTATCCTTAATGGGCTGAGACCAGAGGAAGAGGTTTGGGACAATTGGCAACCGGGGACTATATTTGTGTAACTGACTGACAGAGTCATGAGTGAGTTATGTAAATCCTGTTACTTCGCAACTGATGATAAGTGACATATTTTGAGGCAGATCATTGTGTGTCTAGTTTATACAATGTATTTTAAATTAAAAAGCTTTTAAATGAATTCTTTTTTTTTTGCAGATTTAACTATTTCTGTTTGATTTCACTGAGCTGTTTTGAATGCCTTACAGGCTAATGTGATGTCATCAGGTATTATTCAAGCTACTCTCTCATTGGTTAAGGGTCTCCTTTTTTAAACTATATAAAGTGAAGATAAATGGCTAAAATGATGATAAATGATTTAGCTTCACTTAGAATGTTTCCTTTGCTAAAATAAATCATTAATCTATAATATTTTTAAAAAATTTACTGTGCTTTTTCCACCTCCCATCCAGAATGGGCCCTCATCAGCTCACCTCTGCCCCATTGCCATCACCCACCTTTCTTCTGGGACATCCTCCATCCAGTGTTCCTCCCTGGCTTACCCCCCAGGGCAGGGTCACTGGGTCCCCTTCTTCCCTGGCGATCCTTGAACTTGGTGTCTGGGGGAGGCCCCCAGTTCAGTTGAGGAGTGGGGCACAGTGAGGAAAGTGGCATCCTGTGCATTCCAAGCTTTTTTATTTTCCTTCCCCACACAAAGGATATCATGCATGCACACGTTGAGATGCATACATGCACTGTACGAAGCCAACATCCCCCTCCCTAACCCAACAGTGCAGCTTGCCCACCCCTGTGATTACCCATGGAGCGGTAGAGCAGTGGCAGCCATACACCCTCCCTCCCCCAAGGTGGAGAGCGCCTGGATGGATGCTCTACTCACCTCCCACTGGCTGACCCTCCGATGACCCAGATCCACTCCCAAACCCAGGTCATCAGCATCGTGGGCTGCAGTACTATAAATTAATTATATATATGATAGAAAAGGATAGAAACATAGACTGTGATGGCAGGAAAAGGCCTTGTGGCTCATCCAATCTGCAGAACCCTACCTATTACTTGTGCAATGGCGCTAGTGAACATGTTCATCCCTTTTACCCGCCCCTTTAAACCCCCATGTACAGTATATATAAAGAGCATATATTAATATCAAGGTGTGTGACAAGGTCCAGATGAGTGGCAGTTATGATCGTATTAGATCCTAAAATGTAAACAGTGGAGCCTCACTAAAAGCAATGCAGTGTCTCAGGTTACTGCTTGACAACACAGATTAACTGCCACTGAAACTGCTGTGTTTCCTGCAGTTATTCTGTTGTAGAATGCTGCACTATTGTGTAGCGTCCCAGCAGGCTCCACTGTACTCAAATACAAAACCTTTTACCATTGTTTGTTTTTCAAAATATATATGCTTAGTCAGCATATGACTGCATTTTAACTTTTGCTAGAGATTTTAAACAATTTTCAGCAGTAAAAGAGCAAATTATGGACTGATTTAAATTGCTTTATTAATTGAATAAATGTGTGTGTTCCACAGAATGGTGAATCACAATAGTGAGAGGAAGTGCAAGGTTGCTGAGAAGCTGAACTATGTGTTTGAGAGATGCTTCACAGCTCTGCAGTTTTGCTATTTCAATGTTGTTTCTTTCTATTTATGTACTGTAAGCACCTTTTCATTACGTTTTGTTTTTTCAAATATGCTACATGTAAAAATGTAGACAGGGTTTAAATTGTTCCTTTTCTGCTGCAAGTCAAAGTGTGTTTTCAGCAGTTTCATGTACTTGGTGGTACAGATATGTGTAAAAACGATATGATACATGACCACAGATAACTGGGAAGGGGCATCATGTGGAGAGAATGTGCACAAAACTGACATCTCTGGCTTCACATCTGCTGCTGCCTCTGTCTCAAGACTCTAGCTAGACTGATTCACAGCCTGGAAGATTCTGTGCTGACTCCACTGACTCACTAAGCTCCTCCCCCATTTCCTATAGTTACTTAGAGCTAACTGTAGAGGTGCTATTCTGAACTTTAACCACATCGTTTATGAAACATTTAATTAGCCCAGGGGACACTTTTTAGTAGTCCATCTTTGAAAAGTGGTGCCTTCCTTTCCAGCAGGGTGCAGCAGGCTGTGTGGGGAATTTTTTTTCCTCATGCCCTGCTGTCCTGACCTGTGGGGTCTCTCTGGGTTCATTCTTGTTGCCCATATTGTTTGTAGTGTATATGCTGTCACTGAGGGAATGTGATAGGGAGATCCTACCTCTTGTGAGGACTGACTTCTTCTTAAATCTGTTGCAACAGTTCTTCTATTTTTTAGCCTAATCTATCCTTTACTATTTCTAGTCCATAAGGTTGGTCACCTATGGGTGCTCCCTCCCCTTTCTTAACTAGCTTTAGTGCCCTCTTTAATTTTTATTTTCATTCTCAGGTCCTCATACAGGGAGGTCATTATGGTGACCTCTGAGCTGATGTAAAACGACAGGCTGTGTTCCTCATTGTTGGATTTAGTATGCAACACCACTATGTCATAAAATACCTTGATTTATTGTGCCTTATGTGTGTGAAACCTGTACATGTTGAAAATGTCATGGCACTAGATGTTTTTTGATAAAGGTAAAATGTTGCTAAGGGGGCTGTATTATAAAAATAAGTTACCTGGGTAGAGATATTAGAAACCCCCATTGAGTTGTTTAAATACATGTAAATTACAGATTGTTTAAGAGGCCCTTTGGCACCATGCACTCCTGCTTTAAGCTGAACTAGCCTAAATGTTCTTGGTGATTTGCATATATATCCCATGATGCTTTGCATTATGTGTGATGTTGTGTTTCTTTGAAACTTTGCTTTTTTGTCAATGCTCTTTGGGGTAACCCTTGCTTCAGTGCTTCTGCACTGAGGTTCTTTATCTTTAGCTTGTTTTTGGATTTTTCTTTTTTGAGCTCCCCATCACCCAAACACACAAGACCAACATTGGGAATGGAATAATTTTCACTAAAGAGATAGAGTGGTAGATCAGTAGGTTAGTAGGTGCTGACTAAGTGCAGATGAAGGACATGCATAGTCTGTTGCTGCAAACTGATGTATTGTAGAAGGGATATGCCATTCCTAAAGGTATTCCCCTGTGTTTTAAATAAACATCACACAGAGACTGTGCGTTGAACCTAAAGTTTTGTGTCTGGGCCATCTGTTATCCCACAATCCCTCCACAGACTTGGTGTTAAAGTGGGATAACTTGCTGGAACCATCTGGACTGGGCTAGGGGGATGTATTCTGGTGGATATTGCCCAGCTATCCTAGGTGGACCGATGCACCAGGAGTCACCAGAGGAGAACCAGAGAAGAAAGTCCATGGAGTTCTGACCAGAACCATGACCAGCAGACTGGGAAAGAAGCTGCTGCCTGGACTGAACCTGGGAGCTTGAAGGAAGGCCAAACCTGAAGATGACAAAGAGATGCAAAGGGACGAGGAAGAAGCAAGGGAACTGCCTCTTCTTGAAGACGCTCTGCCTGAGGATGTAGGGGAGTTGTTGAAATGGCTCTGCATAAAACAGGTGCAGATGGAGAGAGATAAAGACATTGAGAGAAGAAGGCAAGATGCCAAATGGGAGGATACCATGAGAGACTTGCATGCCATTGATGCAGCACAAACTGAAAGAACCAGTAGCCCAAAAGACATTAAACTGTCCAAACTATTGGACAGTGATGACATTGAAGCCTACCTCACAACATTTGAGAGGATCACTCAAACATGTGCATGACCAAGATAGCAGTGGGTTGTTTGACTGGCACTGTACCTGACAGGCAGTGCCAGTTGGTTTATAGCCACATGGACCCCTGAGAGGCAGAGGACTATGACCGTGTGAAGCAGGAAATCCTCAGGTGCTATGACATAAACACTGAAACCTATTGCCAGAAGTTTAGATTTCTCAAAATGCAGTCACTGGCTACCCCCAAGATACTTATGCCTGTCTCAAGGAGCTCTGCTACAAATGGTTGCAGCCAGATAACAAGAGCAAGGACCAACTTCTGGAGGAGGTAATTATTGAACAGTTTATTAAAGTTTTACCCCAGGGTGTACACCTTGGGGTTTGGGAGCATAAGCCTGATTCTGCTGATAAAACCATCACATTGGTGGAAGACTTTCTGGCAGCCTGACCATCCAGACCCAGAGGGTTCCAAGGTACATCAGCAGCTGCAACCACTAGCATTCCAGTAATTAACCCTTTTACTTATAAATTCTCAACTACAACCCCAGTGAAACAAGACTAGAGATCAGAGGAGGGGAGAGGCAAATTACAGTGGCAGAGATTGAAGCTCATGGGTGCCAAAAGAAGGGACATTATGTAAGAAACTGTCCTAATATAAAGAAAGAGACAGCTCATCTAGCCTTAGTTAACTGGGGTCACTTTAGGGCTACTGTGCAGATTGGATCACAGCAGATGATAGAACTGATTGATTCAGGGAGACGCCAGACTGTTGTGTGAGCAAATATGTTGACTGGGAATAATAAAGGGCTGGATACAGCAGTCATCTGTGTGCATGGTGACACCCATTGCTACCCTACAACCACCATACAAATGACTGTTCAAGAAAAGACACATAAGGTAGAAGTGGGGTTGGTACCTCACCTACTCATGCCAGTTGTTCTCAGGCATGACCACCCAGACTTTGCTTCATTTATTCATTGTCATGCTGCCCAGGACTCTGCTGTAGTTGCCATAACCATGAGAGCTCAAGTGAAGCAGGGACATTTACCATCTGTGTTCCTATTTGATGATGATGTTTTTGAGAATCCTGGCAAGGACCATAAAACTAACATGGAGAAGAGGAAGCTAAAGAAGGACTGAATTGATACCCATGCTGGTGTACAGCCAGACTTGGGACACACTTTTAAATGTGATATGCAACATGAGTAAAAAGCAGACCCTTCACTTAACCCTTTTTTTCACAGGTGGGGAAGGGAGTGGAAAAAGGTGCCCCTCAGTCTGTTGTAAAACAGGGAATACTGTACAGAGAATGCATTAACCCCAGAACTGGAGAGGTAGTAGACCAACAAATGGTTCCAGAAAAATCCAATCCCAAATCATATATCTGGTTCGTGACATCCCTTTAGCAGGCCATGCAAGCAGAGATACTACCCTGAATAGGATATTACCAAGGTTTTAATGGCCGTCTATCTAAGAGAACATAGCTGGGTATTGTAAAGCATGTGCTGAGTGTCAGAAAGTAGCTGAGGCAGGAAAAAGGGATAAAGTACCACTACAACCCATCCCCATTGTGACTAACCCCTTTGACAGGATAGCCATGGATGTAGGTAGTGGGCCTCCTGGAAGAGAGCTCCAAGGGTAACAGATTTGTACTGGTCATATGTGTTTATGCTATCCGCTACCCAGAAGCTATCCCCATGAGAACTGTCACTGCCTCAAGGATAACAGAGGAGCTAGCAAAGGTATTTAGTCACATGGGAATCCCCCAGTAAACACTGACTGATTAGGGGAGTCATTTTAATGTACACCTCCTAAAAGAATTGTACCGTCTTCTGGGTGTGGTAGCAGTGTGTACTTCCCCATACCACCTGCAGACTGACAGCCTTGTAGAGAGGTTTAATTAGACATTAAAGAGAATGTTGAGGAGGCATATAAAAGAAGAGGGTAGATATTGGGATAGGTATCTCCCTTATTTATTTTTTGCTTACAGAGAAATCCCTCAAGCATCCACTGGTTTCTCTCCTTTTTCATTACTGCATGGGAGAAACCTGAGGGGGGCCACTGGATGTAGTTAAAGAACACTGGGAATAAGGGAAGGATGTGGGACATCTTTATGTTATAGAGTATACGACTCAGTTAAGCAAATGCCTGGTGGGTATATCAACTTGGCACACCAGAACTTAGAACAGAAGCAAGACTTGCAGAAAGAAAGACATGATCAGGGTTTGAAGATTAAAAATTTCAGTCAGGGGGAAAAGTGTTATTACTTCTTCCCTCCACAGAGAACAAACTACTCATGAAATGGCAGGGTCCCATCACCATTTTGATGCAAACAGGAGCAGTGAATTATGAGCTTAGCATGCCAGGAAAGAGACCCCCCCCACAGAAAATTTACCATGTGAACCTCCTTAGGGAATGGTATGAGAAGCCTAACCCCCTCCCTTTATATCCATCCTGAAGTTAGGGAGTCAGAGCTGGAGGTTTCCTATAAAAGGCTAGAACAGTCAGGACAGTTGGGGGAGATCCAGAAAAACCCTGAATTGGAGCCTCAGCAACAGAAAAATTTGAAGGGGGTATTACAGAATTTGAGACCATATTTACAAACATCCCAGGGAGGACCAAAGGAATTATGCACACCATAACTGCCATGCAAGACAAGCCCATACACCAAAAACCCCATAGATTGCCCATGAAGGTAAGGGATGAGGTGATTCAGGAAGTCAAAAAAAAGTTAGGCATAATTGTGCCCTCAAAGAGTGCATGGTCTTCACCCATGGTCATTGTGGACAGGAAAGAGAGCGGGATACATCTATGCCTAGATTTTAGAAAACTTAACAACATGTCACTATTCAATGGCTATTCAATGCCCTGAATAGATGACATCATTGACAGGCTAGGCAATGTACAGTATATCTCCACCCTTGAGCTTACTAAGGAATATTGGCAAATCCCCTTGTCACCTGATTCACATGAAAAAAAAAACATTTAGCACCCCAATTGGTTTATACCAGTTTGTCACAATGCCATTCGGACTACATGGGGCCCCAGCCACTTTTCAGCATTTTATGGACCACATACTAAGACCACACACTGACTACTGTGAAGCTTATTTGGATGATGTGATCATATTCAGCCCTGACTGGGAATCCCATGTTAGACACTTATCCCAGAGTGACCATTAACCCTACTAAGTGTGCCCTAGCAAAGACCGAGACATGATACCTAAGGTTCATTTTAGGCAATGGACAAGTGAAGCCTGAGGTAGAGAAGGTTATAGCAGTAGTAAATATCCCAATACCTACCACAAAAATGCACATGAGATCTTTCCTTGGCCTGGCTGGTTATTACCAAAGATTTATTCCTAATTTCTCAGCCATCGCCAGTCCTTTGACTGATCTCACTAAAAAGAGGTGCCCAGATAAGGTTCCATGGATCCCTATTTGTGATGAGGCTTTTAGGAATATCAAGGCCATTCTATGTACAGCTCCTGTATTGAAAAGCCCTGGCTTCAACCAAGTGTTTGAGGTTTAAACTGATGCATCAGAGAATAGTATTGGGGCAGTCTCATCTCAGAAAATAGATGGGGAAGGATATCTGATCATGTGTATCAGCAGGAAGCTACACGAAAGGGAGAGAAAATATGCTACCATAGAGAAAGAATGCTTAGCTCTGAAGTGGGCTATTGAGTCTCTGAAATATTACTTGTGGGAAGCGAATTTAAGGTTGTAACTGATCATAACCCTCTTTGCTGGTTGCACCTAATGAGAGAAAAAAATCCCCATATAATGTGGTGGTATTTAGCTCTTTAGCCCTATCAATTTACTGTGTCCAACAGGGCAGGGAAAAAACATGTAAACACTAACTTCATGTCTAGATATGGTGCAGGAATTGATGTCAATGAAATATGATGGACTTTCCCTAAAAGGAGTTAGTACAGGGAAGGTACCATTAGTCTCTGTTGAGGAATGTGTTACTGCCTCAGGGTAAAGAATGATGATAATTACTATGTTTATGATGGAATGTTTATCGTTCATAGGGACCCTGATATGGAGCTTCTGAAGATGGATGGGTGGAAGCTCCATCCCTTACTGGGACAGGAAGGTAGTAAGCAGTCTGAAATAACTGCTTCCCTCTTAAGGTGGGGGATATGTGATTGGGAGATCCTGCCTCTCTTGAGGACTGACCTTGTCTTAAATCTGTTGTAACTGTTCTTCTATTTCTTAGCCTAATCTATCCTTTACAATTTCTATTCCATAAGGTTGGCCATTTATGGGCGCCCCCTTCCCTTTCTTGACTATGCTATAGTGTCTTCTTCCATTTTCCTTTTCCCTCCCAGGTCCTCATACATGAAGGTTATTGTGGTGACCTTCGAGCTGATGTTTTATTTATTTATTTATTAATTTATGTATTAACATTTCAGAAAACCTGTGAGCATAAGCTGTTTACATAGGTACCACATCAGAGGATAACCCAGTCAGGACAACAATTACAAAACAAAGTTACATTTCAAGTGATAGGTTAAAATACATCATGTAAGTTACAGATCAGACAGCATGGGTTCAGAGGGAACAAATACATAGAAACATAGACTTTGATGGCAGATAAGGACTGCTTGGCCCACCTAGTTTGCCCATTTCTCTACCTATTGGATAAGCTACAGATCCTAGTTAACCAACAGCCTACTTCTTCCTACCCCCCACAAGAATTGCCTTATGTCTGTCCCATGCATTCTTGAATTCCCCCACTGTTTTTGACCCCACAACCTCCTCAGGAAGGCTGTTCCATGCATCTACCACCCTCTCTGTGAAACAATACTTCCTCACATTGCCCCTGAGCCGTCCCCCCTCTATCTTTAAATTGTGTCCCCTTGTTCTTGCACATCTCTTTTTCTGAAAGATGCTACATTCTTGGACTTTATTGATTCCCTTGAAGTACTTAAAAGTTTCTATCATGTACAGAATTGTAGTGGAGGCAAGAACAGTGGGTACAGACAGTAAGGAAAACAAAGAGATTGACACTGGAAGCAACATATTTCTCAAATACATCATAGACATTGTACAATGTATGCCTGAGTCAGAACATTACCTAGCTCACTAAGGACAAGGGGGGTGGACAGGGTGAAGGTCAAGAGAGGGAGAGGCTTCATTACTGGAGGGGAAGGTATGGGGCAAGAGCAGGACGTGAATGGAAGAGGGAAGGGAATGAGTAAATGCAAAAGAAAGCTGAGGTGCAGAAGGGAAGTGCTTAAGGTTTTCTGTCCATTGTGAACAGGTGTGGGGAGGGGTAGGAGGCCTAGTGGTAGCAGTCACAGGTTGCCTCAGTGACAAGGTGTTGCCTGAGCTGATGTTTGAAGGCACCTAGAGACATTGCATAGGTTATCTCAGGTGATAGTGAATTGATCCAGAGTGGGGCTCTATAAGTGAAAGCTCACTGCCCAAGTGCAGTACGGCAACATAGGGTTCTGAACACCTGGTTGCTGGATTTCCTGGTAGTACACTGGTTCAGTGGTGGAGTTAGGAGAGCTTGGACACTGGGTGGCATCAATCGAAGGCTAACTTTTTTAGCAATGATGTAAAACAACAGGCTGTGTTCCTCGCTGTTGGATTTAGTATGCAACACCACTGCCATAAAATACCTTGATGTATATGCCTTATGTGTATGAAACCTGTAAATGTTGAAAATATCACAGCATTAGGTGTTTTTGACAAAGGTAAAAAGTTGCTAGGAGGGCTGTATTATAAACATTAAGTTACTGGGGTAGAGATATCAGAACCCCCCCCCCCCGTTGTGTTGTTTAAATGCATTGTTTGAGAGGCCCTTTGGCACCATGCACTCCTGCTTTAAGCTGAACCAGCCTAAAATGTTGTGGTGATTTGCATATACATCCCATGATGCTTTGCATTATGTGGGTATGCGTGTTGTGTTTCTTTGAAACTTGGCTTTATTGCCAATGCCCTTTGGGGTAACCCTGGCTTCAGTACTTCTGCACTGAGGTTCTTTGTCTTTAGCTTGTTTATGGATTTTTCTTTTTTGAGCTCCCCCATCACCCAAACACACAAGACCAGCATAGGGAATAAATTAATTTCCACTAAATAGATAGAGAAGTAGATCAGTGCATTAGTAGGTTAATATGTTAGTAGGTACTGACCAAGTGCAGAGGATGGACATGCATAGTCTGTTGCTGCAAACTGGTGTATTGTAGAAGGGATATGCCATTGGTTAAGGTTATCCCCCATGTTTTAAATAAACATCATGCAGAGATTTTGTGTTGAACATGAAGTTTTGTGTCTGGTCCATCTGTTAACCCACATCCCCTCCATAGGGAAGTCATTCATAGGTATAATCTGTAGTTTCATTGCTCTGTTGATGATACTCAGCCATACATATCGTTTGCCTCTGGGGAGAGAAATGCCATCAGTGTGCTAAATGACTGCCTTGCTATTATCAATAACTGGATAGTGAACAGCTGGCTTATGCTGAATCCATACAAAATGGATGTGCTACTGGTGGATGCTTGTGCTTGGAGTATGTCAGGTTCAGGAGGGGTGGTGGCTGGATTACAACTCTGAATCACTCGTCTGCCAGTGACAGGGTGAAGAATCTGGATGTCATCATGGACTACTACTTGACACTAGAACATCTCAGAGGTGGTCCGTGGTGGATTTTTCCATTTTAGGAATATTGCTTGGATCAATCCCTGTATAAGTTTCCAGGATGTAAAGACACTGATGCTTCCCTTCATGACATGTAGACTGGATTATTGCAATGCTCTTTTCCTCAATCTATCTGGAGGTTTGACGTGCCACTTGCAGCTGACTCAAAATGCTGCAGCTCCATTGATTGCTGAAGTGTCCCACTCCAAGCAGTTTTGAGGACATTGCACTGACTGCCTGTGAGATGGCACGTCTCCTTCAAGATAAGTTTGTTAAAATGTGAAGCCCTACATGATTTGGGCCCGGGCTATCTTAAATAGCTTGTTTGTCCTTGTGCAACTGACCACCCCTCTCCGTTCCTCTAAGGTGGGCTTCCTGAAGGTCCCCAGATCATGGCTAAAACTGTCTAGGGGCCAGGCATTTGTCATGGGGGTGCACTGCTTCATGTGAACTCAAGGAAGATCCCTTTGTTGAGGCATTTAAATGGGCTAAAGCATCAGCTGTTTTTCATGACTTTTCCATCTGAGCTAGAAAAGCGAGGATATACTTTATTGTAAACTGCTATATTTTTTTATTGTGCTACTATTTATTCTGTATGCTTGTTGTAAGGTGCTCAGGGCCTACAGGATTGGGAGCTTAAGAAATGAAAATACTACTACTACTACTACATATAATATGCTCTAAGTATTTATTTAAGGCTGTAATGCATCTATGGGTTCTGGTGATAAATATACTCATGCTCACTAATGCTTTACACTCATGGGGCTAGATATTCAAAGGGGTTGCATCTGGCGCAACTGAGTTGCACCCGCACAACCCCAGAAATGCACCCTAGGGCAATATTCAACAGAGGGAATTGCACAGTGCAATTCCCAATGCACAGGGGTGCAAAGATAATGTATGAGGCACATTCCCGGGGGCGTATCCATGCATATGTGGTACATCCCGATATTCAGCCCAGGATGTGCGGTGCATATGCCTGCACAACCCTGGTATGCACAGCATACTGATGCCCAAAGTTGAGCCTGAAAAAAAATGGCTCAAATGGTGGCCTCCCACAGGTGAGCTGCTGTACTGCAAGGCACAACACAGCAGCCACCAGCCATGGGTGGCCACCCGCCCAACCAGTAAACTGTGCAGAAGCACCATATTGTCCCTTGGGGTCTAGTGGTCATTCCATATTTGTGAATGACTATTACAGTATGCACTGCAAGCCCATTGGTCCACTCTGTGGACCAATGAGATTGCAGCCCATACTGTACGCTGTCATTCGGCAGGCAGCCGTGGAGGTATGCGGTTGGGTATGCTGCTGCCCACCGATGACAGGGGGAAGCTGGGTGGGCCAGGGGTCCTGTGTGGGTGGGGGGCTGGGGGACCACTAGACTACCAGGGAATTACAGAGTTGTACTTTTACAGGGATTGGAGCATTGGGAGGGTTGGGGGTACCACTGGACTACCAGGGATATAGTTTTATTTTATTTTAGGTAATTGGGGCTATGGGGAAGGAGGTGCCACTAGACTACCAGGGCATATTTAAAAGGTTATTTTATGGCAATCGGGCTAGAGGGAGGGAGGGAGGTGCCACTAGACTACTAGGGAATATTTAAAAGGTTATTTTATGGCGATCGGGCTACGGAGAGGAAGGGGGTACCACTAGAACACCTGTGGCAGCACCACATGCTGTGCAGGGTGCCATGCACATTTCTCTGGCATGCCTGTACAACTCATGCAAATGGGGCCATAATGACATGCAAATGGACCCATTTGCACCTTGCATACATTATGGACCCATTTGCATACTGCCAGCTAAATATCAGGCTTTTGTGCACTCCATAAGTCTGTTGCACTGGTGCAGTTCTCATTTCTGGTATTCAGTCCTGTCTGGAGGGGGATGTGCCAGCGCATCTTATTTGCACAGTGTACATTACCTGATATATTCAGAGGAGATGCACCATTGCTCATCTCTTTTGAATATATCCCTGAGTTGCACCGGCACAACACAGTTGCGCTGCGCCACCATATGAACCATTGCCTGGCGCAACTCTGAATTTCAGGGTCATGGTATACACAAGTCCTCAGAACCCCTCAATGCCATTATAAGCTAATATTATATAGTTAAGGCCAATACTGACAAATGAGGTATAATTTTAAACCTCCTAATTCACGTTAAATCTTATAATTCACAGTCAGTCATTAAATTATGAGATCTACCTGCCAATCAAATTCTAATCCTCATGGTTTTTCTCCTTCCAACCACAGCACAGACCTTATGCTCTGCACTGTTACCTCACTCTCAGAACGGAAACAACCATGGCTTCATTGGCTGTTACCAAAAGCCATGAGCAGGCATAGCATTTAGGCCCTGGGTGGGGCAGGCAAAAGAGGGCTACAGGAGCAGAGAGAATGTGACCAGAGCCATGAACGGGGGTACCTCTCCAGTGGCTGTTTGCCAAGGCTCCGTGTGGTTCAACACCTTTGGTAACAAACAGCAAAAAAGAAAAAAGTTAACGCAGGAAGCTGCTTGAATGGCCCATGTTACAACTTCTGCTGAAAAGTAATGAAACCAGCAGGTGTCCTGTAGAGCTGAGGGACAAAAATAGTAGACACTCACTTTTTTTATAGGATTAGCTATATCAAATAAAAGGAACACAAACTATGAATCACAAGGGAATAATTCAATTTTGAGGCTTATGGATCATATAAACTCCTTGAGTTTTGATCTTGTGGTTTAGGTTCAGTTAACCCCAGAACTGAATTATTCCTTATGGAACAAAGTTCCCATCATTTTTTCTAGGTATCATGTACACTTGGGTGTAGTTTATTGCTTATATTATTTTGTAATTTACTTATTCATCCATCCATCCATGCAGGAAAGCACAACAGAGATGCAATACCTAATTTTCAGTTAATCCTGTTTTCTCCTCAGTTTTACAGTTAAAAGCACTGAAGCATAGGAATGTCAAGTTATGTGCTCAAGGTTAAATGGTGAGTCAGTAGCTGTGTTGGGATGATCAGAACCTGTGATCTCCAGTTTTACAGCCCAGTGCACTACTTGATCACACTGTTTTCCTATGAGTACTACATACATACTGAATGACACCATTGTGAAAATGACCATAGCCTCCACCACCCCAATTGTCTCAGATGAGAATATGATGAAAATTGCCAACTAACAATAGGCAGTGTTTAAATGCACCAGTTACAATTCTAAATCTCACATATCCTGGAGACATGGTTTGGTAGGCACATCTCAGATCTCTACAATTGTTAGACAAGTTAAAAGTTTCTTTCCAACTCTTGTGTTAAATTATTCCAACAATGTAATAAACAGCTGCTCTTATTCTACAATAAGACTCTCTTGCTGCTCAGCTAATGAGATGATGTAGTTATTAATACAGACGTCTTTTTATTAGAACATTGTAGTGAACTCAGACTCCAGTAAAAGTCTAGGATTAGTCACCTTCTCATGAGCTTCAAAATCAAGTGTTCTCCCGCTATGGCAACCCTGGGAGTTTACTCTGTGGCCAAGTCTATGTGTACTCTAGCCCAATATTGCCCTAAGTGTAAAGTTTCTAAACAGGTTAAACATATATCTAAGTGTTTTTGCCTGTTTACTGCTTAGCCATCAGCAACAAAGAGCTTTAGTTTTGATGAGAACATCCTGTGCTCATTGGCTCCTATACTTGTATTTTTCTGGTTGCCTGCCCCTCTGCGTATATGTAAGGGGTCCCTGGTTTACCTTGTGAGTTTGGGTTGAGGTTCTGCACCAGGAAGGGTGTAAGAGTATACTCTGGCTCTGACTTGCTGGAGGAGCCCATGGACTTGAGATGGTGGCAGGGTCCTAGGTCTGGCATGGCTCTGGCTCCCTGTGAGGTGTGCCTCTGGAGGCAAGATCTTGGTGAAGATCCCAAGTTGGGATAGTGAGGGCCTATTGGCAGCTCACCCTCAATGAGGCTGGCCTGCTGGTGATTACTAGTAAACCAGTGTTCAGAAAGGCAACCCAAAGTTTCCCTGATGATTTCCAGTCTCTCAAGTGGGGAGTGTATGCTGGACATATTTTCCTGAGGACCTGGGGCATCACTGAGACACTGAGGCCCAAGGGTAGGGTAGGGTAAGATGCAGTGAGCTCCATCTACTTCATTTTGATGCCCATGCCTGGGTAACAGTGATTAGTTAGGAGGGTATATCTGTCAGAATGCCTGTTAGTAAGAGACTGTTTGACTGTGTACAGAAACTATACGTTAGGGCTTGGGTAAACCCTGCAGTAGTCCCTGCTACCCTTCCAGCTGTGATGGGGACAATTTAATATGTATTACATGTTTCTGAGCTGATTTGGCTGTCAATGCTTATGGGCTTGAAACATGTAAATAATGATTATGCTGGTCCCTAGCAAAGGTACCCTAAGAGGGATCCATTCATGTGAGACAATTACTATGAAACTTTGCATGGTGCAGTGTAAATAAATTGTTTGTTGCAAGAAATGTTTTCTGTTTCAAGTGTAGTAACCTGTGTTCTGGTGTTTAATGTACGTAAGTAAAGGGGGCCACTGAGTGTTTAACAAAAATGCTGAACCTTGTGCTGCTGATCTAACTATGCTACTCTTACCCCAGTATTCACAGTACCAAATGTAAATAAATCTGTTTTTTGACTAAAGGATGTGCAGAAATGTAGGGAATGATTGGCAGGGTTTGGTGGGAATTAAATGATGAAAGGAAACTGATGATTGGTAGTGGAGTGGTAGGCACTAAAGTTGGCTAGATGGCAGGCAACTTGACAATGCTTGTGCAACTTGATGCAGCTTTGAGGCACCATCTCTCTGTCCCTACAGCAGGGACAACACACATTTTTGGTTGCCATGAAGACACGTGAACCTTATTGAGGAAGGCTTCGTCCCTAGAAGGGCCACAGGACCAAAATTCATTTAGGCCAGCGGTACTTAAAGGAGGAAGGCCCAAAAGCACAGATGAAATTAAACAGACACAGCTTATCTTCTCATAAGGAGAGAAGATATGTAGCCTGGGAAGGAGAAAGGGGAAGAGGAGAGTAATGTATACAATCAGGCAATAATTACATGACAGGTAGAGCACTAAGCAAAAGCATTAAGCTACAGTCATATAAAGAATTATACAATATTTGTGCAATTTTTGTGCAGTTTATGCAGGAAGGAGGAGGTGATTGCAACCCCAGAGAGAATCAAGGAGGTAATGATACTGAGGAACAAATAAAGTGCATAGTGGAATAAGAAGGAAGAGGCAGAGAGAACGATCCACTGGGTTTCTAGGAAGAACAGATCCTAGGTGCCAAGGTAGTGGTGGAATAACAGAAGGGGTGGCCAAGAGAAGATCAGGAGGAGAGGAGATATTAGGTAGAAGTAGAGGAGAAGAAATAGCTATCAGGTGAAACTGCAGGTGTGAGTTAGTAAGTCATGGAGCAGGGAGGAGAGAGAACCCTGGGAGGAGGCAGACCAGATGTTTAGGGGGGTCAAATCCCATAGTTTGGGGAAACAGTAAGAGAAAGCAGCCTGGCCAGCTAAAGATTTTTTTGAAGGGAGTGATAGCCAGAGTTATGAAGCGTGTAAGAGGAGGGTGGGGGTGGTGGAGAGGAGAGAGCCTAGCCAGTATTTAAAGATAAAGGAGATGCAAAGAGCAAGGTGTCTGGCTTCAAGGGAGGGAAGGGACAGGGAGGAATAGAGCAAGCAGTGGTGGTGAGGGGTGGACAGTCCAAGATAAAAAGAATGAAAAAGGGGGTCCAGTCTGGCTAGGGTAGACTTAGGAGCAACACTGTAGACAATGTCACCAAAGTTGAAAATGGGAAGAATCATTTTCTGGACAATAGCACAATAAGCAGGAAGAGGAAGAGGAATGCAACCGCTAGTCCTATATAACACAATGAGTTTAGAGTGAAGTGTTTTGTGGATGGCAGCCACATGTCCAGAAAAGTCAAGTTGATGGTTGAGCCAGACTCCTAGGTACTTAAATGTGGGGACATCATCAACTGAGGCCCCATCCAAGGTGTGGAATGAGGGGAGACCAGTAAGCTTTGTGAGCTTCTGTCTAGTGCCAAAGGTTATGGAGACCATTTTCTTGGCACTGAGTGATAAGTCATTGGACCAGAACCACTGATGGATGTTATTGAAGTCCCATTGGAGCCTGACCATTAGATTAGAGGAAGAGGAGCCAGTGGAGTACTGTATCATCTGTATACATGTGGGTGAACGCAGAGTTGAAGGCAGCAAGGCGGTCATTCAGGAAGACCAAAAAGAGTATCGGATCAAAGACAGACCCTTGGAGGACACCAGTACTGACAGGGAGAGGGGAGGATAGGGAATCTCCAGTTCCAATAGACTGAGTCCTACCCACAAGGTAGGAGTGGAACCAATTAGTAGAGGAGTTGGAGAGCCCTGCTGCCTTAAGCTTGTCATGGAGAAGGGGGTGGGCAATGGTATCAGAGGCTTTGGCCAAGTCGACAAAGATGGCTGAGGTGATGAGGCCCTTATCCATGCCTGAGAGAATGTCAGTGAGCTGGAGAAGGAAGCAGGAGGTGGAATGGAATTTATGGAAACCATACTGGAAAGGGGTGAAGAAGGAAGAGGAATCGAAGAAGGGGGAGAGCTGAGCCAACGCAAGGGTGTTCTTGAAGTTTAGCTAAGGTGGGGAGCAGGGAGACAGAGCAATAATTGCCAGGATGGGTGTAGTCTCCACCTTCATGAAGCAGAATAATGGTGACCTGTTTCCAGGCATCTGGAACAGAGGCAAGGGAGAAAGAGTGGTTAAGAAGGGTGATGATAGGTAGGACAATGGCAGAGGTAGAGAGATGGAGGAGTTTGGGGTCAAGTCCATCAGGGCTTTTGTCCTTAAGATGATTTAGAGCTAGGAGGGTCTTTAGGCTGTCAGCAGTAGTGACAGAAGAGAAGGAGAAGGGGGGAGATGGGGTGAAAGGATGGGGGCTTTGGGGATGGAGGAGAGAAGGGAAGAGACATAGGAGTTGAAGAAAGAGTTGAACTGGGAGGCAATGAAGGGGTCAGAGATTGGGATGTTGCCTACCTTGAGGACCAGGGAGGAGGACTGGCTTGGGGGAGAGAAGTGGGCATGGATGACTTTCCAGAAGTTTGATGGGTGGTTAAGGTTGCTCTGGAAAGTGGAGGCAAAGTACTCAGCCTTGTCAAGCTTAGTGGCTCTGGTACAGGCTTTGCAAAGGGCACAGTAGTTGAGTAAGTCAGCAGTGCAGGGGAGCAAGTTGACTTGTGTGACTTCCAGGCAAGATAATGTGCACGTTGGCAGGGCAGTGACTTTGCAGAAATTGAAGGGAGATGGGAACCTTGGACCATGGATTTCCTAAAGGGGGCATGCCAATCCCAAATTGCAAGGTATTTTGTATTGAAGTAGTTAAGGGCATAGTTGATAGAACTGACAGTGGAGATGGGCAACCAGTCAGCATCTATTAAGTCTGCATAGAGGGAGGAAAAATCCAGTGACCAGAATGATCTGATCTGCAGGAGTATGGGGATGGGCTTTGGAATGGTGTACTTTGCACATGCAGTAGACCATGTAGTGGTCACTAATGGCATCAGGGAGGATGCCAGCATTGATGATGCAGTGGTGGTGAGATGTAAGAGTCCAGTCCAGCAAGGAGTGGTTGAGGGATTTATGATTGTGATAGGCTGGGTCACAGATCAATTGAGTTGGATTGAGAGACTTAATATTTAGATGGAATTTAGATTGTGAGGGGGAGAGTCAGTTGATATTAAAGTCCCCAAGGATGAGTAATTCTCCAGATGAGGCATGAGTGGAAATAGTGATCAGTAGTTCAATGACAGATGAGGCAGCAATAGACACCAGCTACAAAGATAGGGACAGAGAAAGGGAGGGAGATTTTGAGAAGGAGAAGTTTATATGCAGAGGAGGAGGTGATGGAGAGTTCAGGGACAAACTGGATGGTAGAGGAGAGGTAGATGGTAATGCCACATTTTGGGGGATAGCACATCAGGTTGAAAATTAACCATGAGTGATTGCAGATGGTCAGTCTTGGGGAGGAGGCTTCGGGCATTGGTGTGACTCACTCACAACCCTTTGGGGAGACAAGTGGAAGGAGGGTGTACAGGGCTGGGACTGGGCTCAACATCACCTGTTACTAAGAGCAGCAGTGAGAGAAGGAGCTTGATGGAGACAGATATGTGTCTGCATGGCTGGTGAGGGGAGGTGGGCATGGGAGGGGAGAGGAGTGGCAGGGGAGAAAAGATTTAAGAGTTTCAAGGTGGAGTCAGGAGGAGGGGAGATGGAGCAACCAGGAAGCTGGGGGGGGTTGAGAGAGGAGAAGGCTGGAGGAAGAGGAAGAAGTAGAAGGGGAGGGAGAAGAGAGGAGAGCAGAGGAGAAGGAAAGCCAGCAGAAGGGTGAAGCTAGGAAAACAGGAGGGACAGAGAGAGAGGAGATAAGCAAAACATTGAAGACTAGAACTATGAGGGATCAGAACTTGATAAAAGAGGAGTGTGTGTGTGTGTGTCTGTGGCGGGGGGGGGACACTGAGAGAGGGGCCAGGAGATAAAGTGGAAATTAGGTTAAAAGGTATGGGGGTACACATTTCAGATAGGAGGGGGAGGGAGAGGGAGAGGAGGAGGGCTGAGCAGGCAAGCAGCAAAAGTAGAGGGAGCAAGTAGAGCAGGTGAGCGGCACAGTAATACAAGATAAAGGGACCCTGCATAGAGGGTTTGGACAACTGATGGAAAGGCAAGGAAGAAAGGGCAGGACAATAGAGCATAACAGTGATACTAGATATGGGGACCCAAAACAGAGAGATTTGGGCCAGTGCTGGAAAAAGTAAAGAAAGATAGAGAGTGAAAGCAGCCGGGGTGGGGGGAGGGGGAATCTACCGGCCAAGGCTGGAACAGTGCAGTGGAGGAGGAATAGGGGACCTAGAATAGGGAATGGCCAATATGTGAGGGAGGCAAGGAAGAGTGAGGAGAACATGAGAGATGCATTATAGGGAAGGAGGAGGGGGAGAAACAGGCAAGGATTACAGTAGCATAAGTAGAGCAGGGCAACTGGGATGAAAAAGCAGCAGTAGCAAATTGCAACAGGCAGCAATACAAACTATATAGAATACACTAGTAAACATTGGTAGCAATACATATCAGAATAATCAATACACACATGGCAGTGGTGGTAGTCTAGCTGTGAGGTACATAAAACAGTCTAGCATTGACTACAATCTGTAGTAGGGTATGCAGGTTTAGGTAGTAACTCCTTAAAGCAAAGGCTGGTTATCGGTACCCTAAATGAGGCACAACAGATTATTTCCTCAGAGCACCACACACAGGTTAGGTTAATTGAATACACACAGAGCACAAATGTATGAGGAAAGTAACACACAGACAGACTGGTTATCAGTACCCTGAATGAGGCACAGCAGATTATTTTCTCGGCACTACACACAGGTTAGGGCATTGGATACACACAGAGCACAAATGTATGAGGCAAGTAACAGACAACGCGAGCCAGCTGTGCATCTACTCGATAAAAAAGTTGATGTTTTTAAGCATAATGTGTTATTTAAATGACTAGACAACATTTAGACACTTACAGACACTAGCAGGATGGAGCTTAGGTGAGTCTCCCGGCATCCTGGCATCTCCCCTCTGGTGACTCACCTAGAGGACTCTCACTCCTGCTGTACAACTCACACTGTGACTGCTCATGTGGGGACCACTTGAGCCTGAAGGGCTTAAAACAGTGTTTGCACCCACCCCCTCACTGCCACTCTGGAGTCTGATTGTTGCAGAGTGAAAGCCCCTTGGAGCAGCTCCAGCTGCCAAAAATGTCTACAGTAGCCCTGTTGGCTATGGACTCACAACCCAGTGAAGAGGGGAAAAAAAAGATGGCAGTCATGGCTGCATGGCAATGGTCTGGGGCTTCTCTGGCTCTGAAAGGAGCCTAGTGAACAAGTTCAGGAGGACAGTGTCGTGCCCACCCCCTCAATATGAAAAAGGGAAGAAATTGTTGAGAAACATGGGAACACCATCCATCTCCAGTGCTTAGCAACATATTAAGTACTAGAATTGTTGGTAACTATTACTGTATGACCTTTGAAATAGAGGATGGAAAATCCCCTCTGTGGAGGAAACCCTTGGGGAACCAAAGTCTATGATACCGTCCCTCCAGGCAAAGAATTACTTATTATGTCTGGAAGATGAATTTGGGTACACTGCTTCAATTAACAGGATGAAGAGTCTTTCCTTCTGTCTGCAGACGTCTTGCCTTCTGAAGGTGCTGCAGGACAGGCCGTACAACTGAAGGGGTCTCTGCATGGAAGGATTCTACCCATGGGAATATTCTGTGGGCTGTGCCAATGCCAAGAGAATGGCAGGATTACTAAGAGAACTGAGGAGGAGAAGTAAGGCAACTAACTGCTGCTTCAGTCTTGGCTGCTAAGGTACCTTCCTCTGGGACAAGTCACGCTCTTGAGGCGTAAAGACAAAGGGAACTGTTGTAACCAAGCCCTGAAGGGGCAAAGCCCATGCCAAGCCATTGAGGGACAAGGCCCATGTCTGGTGTCCCTTGAGGGGCAAAATGAATGAATGTGCCCTTGAGGGCCAGTGATAAAAGGGTATGATAAAGAGAAGGAGAGGAAGTACTGGGGAAAGGAACTGTGATGAGCATGATTATGAGGGAGTATTATGAAAAGGATGGTGTGGCCCACATTGTATGAGAGTTCACCACTGACAAATGCCTGGACAACACAATGGAGACAGAAGGGGCCAACAGCGGGCCAGGGGACCTATTTAAGCAGAATGGCAAGAAAACACAATTGACTCATGAAAAGAAATAGGAAGGTTACTAAGTGAGTGAGTGAGTGAACGAGTGAATGAATGAATGAATGAATGAATGAATGAATGAAAGAATGAACAAATGAATAATGAATTGTTAAGATGAAGTAACTGAATGAATAAACAGCTGAATGCATACCTGAAGTCTAAAGTACAGAGGAGTGGATCACTACCACACTGTCAAGGCTGGTAGAAGGCAGGCCAAAATAAGACATTGGACAGTAAGACAGGACAAGGCCAGCAAGAACAGGAAATGGATGGTGAGTGCTCAGGGCAGGAAGGCAAAGAACAGCATGATGAGGAGGGAGAAGATGGTGGGAAGGGGCAGGCAAGCAGGCAGAGGCCGGGGAGCCATATGATGGAGTGGGTGGCAGTAAGGGAAAGCAGCACACAGCAGCAGAAGGGGGAGAGAGAATGAGCTGTAGGGGGAAACACTCAGTGAAAGAACAGCAGTGGCAGAGAAGAAGGAACCAAGGGAGTGGGCTGCTAGCTGCAGGGGATGAGTGCAGCAGCAGACATGACCACAATGGTATGGCAAGCAATGAGAAGACAGATACTGAGGCAGCAGGTGGGATGCCCCAAAACAGCAGCTATTGATGAGAAGGAGACAGCAAGAGGATGCAGGCAAAAGTGAACTTTCTGCAATGAAATCGAGGGTCCAAAGGATGTTTGGGAATGCACAGTTTAAGTATCACTCAACGGGGGCATGCCGTGTGACACTTGATGCCCCATGATACGAAGTGAAACATCCCTAGCAGTAAAAGGACAACTGACTTTGAGTTATAAAAGCTAAATGCTTTCTATGATGTCCCACTGCACCCCAAGTGCAGGGGGCTTCACCCACTGCACCCCCGGAAACTAAATATATCCTCTTCCAGGGTGGGCATGCCCTGGAGGAGGTAGAACTTGTGTAGGTGCAAAGGGCGGCATCAGTGAGGGGTGATCTAAAATCAAGATTGTCCCTGTCACTGTCGCCCTTGTTGTGGTTCCATAATTTCGGCACCAAATTTCAGCCACACTGCTAATGGTATACAATGTCCTTAGAGAGAAACCATCCCCTTGAAAAAAAAATCCTAAGGGGATTGGCAATTACGCAGTGCTCCAACATGAACATGGAATGTTTGACAGATACCATGTTTGCTTCACACACACACACACACACGCACACACACACACACACACACACACACACACACACACACACACACCTCCCCCTAGAGCATATAAATAGTATCTTCCTGGTCCCCAGGAAAGGGTATCTTATGGTAAGGTCATTAAAGGCAATTCAAAGACAAGCTCAGTGACCATCCTTTTGGTTTTTTATTTTCAAGAACAGAATTACAGAAAGGATCAGCTGACCCTAAGGAAATGTGCTTTGAGACATGGAACAGTGGCACCAGTATACAGTTGTTGTCTCTCTCTCGAAGCTGCTCACCATATTCAATGAGACCACCTTTTCCGGCAGTGCATCCCAACTGGCCGCCACCCTCTCCATGAAGATGTTTCCTATCCTCCCTCCTAAACCTTCCTCTTCCAGCTTAAGCCTGTGTTCCCTCATGTTTTGGCTGCCACTTAGCTTACAGATACTCTCCTTATCCACCCTATTTATCCCTTTCAAGTACTTGAAGCTCTCAATCATGTTTTCTCTCTCTCTCCCTGCTCTCCTCCAGAGTATATATGTTCAGGGCCCCCAGCCTCTCTTCATATGCTCTAACCTGCTGACCAACAATCATCTTTGTTGCTGTCCTCTGGACAAACTCCAGCAGGTTAATGTCCATTCTTGAGGTGTGGGACCCGGTACTACACTCCATACTCCAGATGTGGCCTCACCAGCAACCTGTACAAGGGAAGTATAACCTCCTTTCTCCTACTGCTGATCCCTCTGGCTTGCATCCTAAAATCTTGCTTGCCCTTGCTGCTGCTTTTTTGCACTGCTTGAAATGCTTCAGGCTGCTAGTGATCATTACTCCCAGATCCTTCTGCTCCTCCATTGCAAATACTCAGACCCCTCCCAGGTAGTACTTCATCCTAGGATTCTTGGCTTTAATGTTTGGATTGCCAGCACCCATCAACCTGCAGCTCCTGATACAGATGTGCATCTGTTATACTACAGTGGCTATTAATACCTCTCGAGCTCGTGTGAAAACAGTGCCTCAGTTTACACGTACCCTCCATAAATGCTTTATTTTAAAACTAAATTAAGCAGGGCAAGACTGTAAAGTTCATCAAAATGTAGGAACAAAGAAAGGGACAAACGAAATGAAACATGCCAGCAATTACTGTAAATTGAATCATTGCCTTTGGAAACCTCTCTTTCTTTTACAAAAGGTACTGCTGGCTGGCTGCCTCTGCCTTGTTAAAGATGTGATTGATGTTCAGAATCCTAAAAAGCAATTGGCCCTGGTGAGATGATATGTTAACATTCATTTAAAACAATAAACTTATTTCTTAGAAAAAGTCACCCAGGGAAACAGAACCTGAGCATATAAATTTTGTATATGAGTGGAATTCACGTTGTCCTCTCTGTGTTCTTGAACCAGACATGACCCTCCTAGATATAACACTTTCTGTCCAAGTCTCAGTTCAGCAGTAATTCAACATTCTTGTCACCATAAAACAAAACAAACAAGTGTTTTTTTTAATCAGAGACGTTGCTGTTCTGTTTCTTAAGATGTTTATTTCAATGTAATATTCTGAGCACTATAAGCCACAACAGATTTCAATTTAATTTATTTACTAATTTAATTAAGACAATTGAGCCATAATGGCACTGTGCCGAAGACAGCTTATTTTCACTTGCATCCTGAGAAAAGGGAACATGAGGTACATGGACATGATAAATACAGCAGTCAATTCCATTGGCACATTAATAAATACATGGGAACACATGACACATAGAGAAATCAAGTCCAATATACTGTACATTGATACATTAATCAATTTCTGGGAATACATGATGCATAGAGCAACACAATCCATTAAACATTGAGGCACAAATAAATACATAGAAAAACAAGAAAAATATAGCTGTCAAATCCATTACACACGAATGCATTAATGCATACAATCCAATATAGAGAATAGCAGTGAAATAAGCTAATAAATAATGAAGCAGAACATGGTGTAAAAGGCAAAAAGGTTCACAGGACAGCAGGGGGTGTGAGCCACTGAGGGTGGGGTGGGGCAGGCGAGGAGATGGAGGAACAAGGGTGAGGTTGGAGGTGAATAGAATAGAGAAACAAGGTGCAAGAGCAAATATAGGTGAAATGATCATGTAGCAGAAGCTTCAGGACTGAGAGGGAGTAAAGGACATGGGGGGAGGGAGGTTAGACCAGAGAAGAAAGAGGTAGTCTGAAGGAGAATGTAGTTTAACTTGCAGAGGTCTTAGCATAGGGAACAGTGGAGGAGGTGCAGTTGGAGTACTGAAAACAGTAGGAGGAGTGGGGTGGGGGGGGGCAGGTAAGGAGAGAGTTAAAGTAACAGGATGGAACTAAACCAGAATTTGGACATAAGATAGATGCGATGTGAGAGATGCTTACCCTCCAGTGAGTGAAGGGCAAGGTCAGAGTAGAGGGTATAGTGATGGGTGTGAAGGGGATGGTAAGGAGCAAAGCAAAACAATGAGTGAAAGGGGAATCTAGTCTGACCAGGGCAGTCTTAGATGCATCAACAAACAACACTATTAAAACTAAAGACTGAATTCAGAAAGAGGCTATTTTAAAAGGAATTAACTGCCTAGGTAATACACATGCTGTAGCTATACAGCAGTCTGTGCACCATGCAATTCTGGAAGCAATGGACGTGCACAAACAATAGACTGCAACACAGAGCAATATGGACAGGGTTGTGCAACAATAAATGGGCGGACTGATACCACTTTGAACCGCCCATTGACCCCAACATATGTAACAATTTGTAGCAGAAACAGCTGAAAACAATGCTGTTACCAGTAACTGTGTAGGAATGGGTAGCAAACAACTGCCATTGCCAATGGAACAGTTCAGTGGTCAGCCATGACCATGACATGGAGGTACTGGCTGAATTGTATGGCCATGGACACCAAATTTCACCACTGAATTAAGCGCTATAGAAGCAATTGAGGTGTGCCACCACTGCCTCACACTAAATGACTCTCCATGGCCATCCAGCATGGAAGGTTGTGGTGAAAGATCCAGGAAGCAATGAACTCTGCAGGTAGACATGGATGCAATAAAGAAGAAGTGGCATAACCTACATGGTGTGGGGACTCATCATACCTCTCAACTGTCCCTGATTTTCAGGGACGTCCCTGATTTGGCCTCAACATTTTACTCTGTCCCTCGTAAAATTTGTGTTTTTGTGACAGAACAGTGGGGATTAATAACACAAAATAATGTCAGACATTAAAGTTACAGACTTGTTGTTCTTCAGAAAATGCATCTTAACACAAATTCCTTTATTCTATCAGCTTTCTGAGTGAATAGTACCAGTTTTTAAGATATATCCCTGATTTGGGGTCTTTGTCCCTGATTTTTTTAAGCCTTGTCCCTGATTCATGAGGCAAGAGGTTGAGAGGTATGGGACTCATAAGTGGACAGAGAGGAGGCAACTGCAGTTAAAAATGGGAGGAGGCCCCCCCAACACACCTGAACTGACACCCATAGAAAAGTGTATAGCAAGACACATTCTCTCAGCAGTCAAGTGGATGGTGTGGATGGCATGAATGGTAAGAATTCTGCAGCATGCCAGTACCCTAAAAGCAACACACATGTAGCATCAGTAGTGTCATGTACAGTACATGTGCAAGGCATTTTTATTGCAGATCCTGATGACTTGCAGGATAAACACATTGATGCTCATAAGGATGAGGACACCCAGAGACCATCTGCAACACACACATCTGTGCCCATCAGTACCCTGGAGGAGCATGGGTAGCACAGTCAACTGGTACATACAGTAGCAACTATGGTGATGGGACATTGCAGGACAACACACATTTAGCTGTTCTGTTATACATTGACATGTGTATAGCAAAGTGAGATGACAGCCAATAACCAAGCAATGTTCCAGTGACAATACAGCAGCAGCAGGTGGCATATTGGTAGGAATCACAGGCACAGAAGGTGGTGATGCACACAGTAGCATTCCCATCTCCCCCCCTTACAGTGCCACCACACAGACTCACTTGGCAGTGAGGAGAGCACAGAACACACCAGCCAGGAGGTACCTACAGCTGTCATACAGCAAACACAGACCATGACAGTGAATGGCACTGATACACATGACTTACAAATGACAAGGCCCAAGACTGGCACAGGTTACGTACCAGGTCATGAACACATTATGTGCATGCCCCTTAAACTGAGGCAGTTGGAGCAGGAGAGGGTAAGCTTCAGCAGGGGCACCCCGCATGAAATGCAGGGCATGCACAGTGACTTCACAGCCCTTTGAGGTGACATGCAGCAAGGGTTCCGTAACCTGTGTGAGATCTTGGACAATGGCATAACACTCTCACTGCTCTACAGTGGCAGTCAACTGCCAAGTTACAGTCAGGATACTATGGAGACTCTCCTAGTCACCATATGTCACACACAGGCACCCAAACACCATCAAGCACATTAGCACAATCTACATATGAAAGCCAACCCACCCAGGATGCAATGCTAACTGCAACAGGTGATGATCTGATGCCACACATCCCATAGCAACAGCATAACCCTGTTGCATGGCAGGAAATGGGCCAATGCCAATGGTTGGTGCATTCCACATGAAACGTCCACTCCTCACCAAAGCCAGAACAACACACATGACCCAGTTGCAAAAACGTAAGCAGCACAATCAGAATGTTGGCAGCAGAAGAGTTGCTATGTATGTGTGCAGCTCCAATGGCAAAGTGCATATTTTCTGTATTTTTCAAATTTTTAAATATGTTTCTTGTGTACAGTTGGTGGATTGAGAAGAAGGGAACTGTCACTAAATGGAAGGTGTAGGATTTGTGTGTTTCATGCTGCCTGAGAGGAGGATAGTCCTCACATTTGTTCTGTGGTTAATCACTTCCAGTGTAAATTTAATTTTAGTTATATACAGTAGTTTAGTAGTTTGTGTTTTATTTATTTATTTAATTAATTAAAAGTTTTACCAGGAAAGCATACTGAGCAGGTAACTGCTGGTTTCAGATCGTCTGGGAGGGGTGGGGGTGGGGGGCATTGGAAAGCAACATTTGTATACAAAAACTGAGCAGTAAAACATGAGCATCAAGTAATAGAGGTGTGTTACCATACAATACAAAGCAATACAGTACAATACAGTACAGTACAAAGCAATACAGTACAAAGCAATACAATACAAAGCAATACAGTACAAAGCAATACAATACAAAGCAATACAGTACAAAGCAATACAGTACAAAGCAATACAATACAATTCAACTGGAGTTAAATTACAGCAACTGAATAGTGCAGTAGGATGTAATCATTAAGCTGCTGAGGTGACACAGTGTCTGGTAGTCCAGGCTTAGCAGGTATGCAAGTGCTGGGGCATTGTACAGCAGCGAGAAGTTTAGGAGAAGGAACAGGAGGTGCTGAAGTGGCCTTTGACGAGACAGTTGAGATAATCTGGGGAAGGAGTGTGGTGAATGGCAGAGGGGAGAGAATTCCACAATTTTGGCAATCGATAGGAGAAGGCCACCTGGCCTGAAGAGATGGACATACAAGGGACTGACAAGGACCGGGAGTCAAAGTGTCTGAGGGAGTGTGAGGGAGGGGGGAGGGGGAACAGCATGGAAGAGAGATAAGAGGGCAGGGACTGAGACCAGTAGTTAGCCGTGAGACTAGCGCTGTGTGCTTGCCTCCTGTTCTGTAGGGCTGAGAGGGACAGGGAATGGTAGAGGAGACAATGGTGGGTATGGGGTGGACAGTCTAGGATGAAACTGCAGAAAGAGTGGTAGAGGATGTCCAGTCTGGTTAGGGAGGATTTGTGAGTGGTACTGTAGACTACATCCCCATAGTAGAAAATAGGGAGAATCATTTTCTATACTATTGCACAGCGGGCCAGTAGCAGGATGCAGCCATGGTTGCAATACAGGGTGTCCAATCTGGGGTTCAGTTTCTTGTGGATAGCATCAATGTGTCCAGAAAAGTCAAGGTGCTGGTTGAGCCAGACCCCAAGGTATCTAAAGGAGGAGTAGCCCTCCAGCTTTGTCCCATCCAGGGTGCAGAAAGTGGGGAGGGAAGGGAGCTGACAGAGTCTCTGCCTTGTGCCAACTGTTATGGAGACTGTTTTCTTGGCATTCAGGAAGAGCTGATTTGAGCAAAACCAGTGCTGGACATTCTTGAAGTCGCGGTGTAGTCTGGTTGCTACATCAGAAGTTGAGGGGCTGGATGTATACAGAATAGTATTGTCCCCATACATGTGGATGGATGTGTGTGGGCTGGCAGAGGGCAGGTCATTAAGGAAGATGGAGAACAGCAGAGGACCAAGGAGCGAGCCTTGAGGAACACTGGTGATGATGAGGAGGGAAGAAGAGATGGAGTTTCTAATCCTGATGGATTGAGTCCTACCCACAAGATAGGAGTGGAACCAGCTGGTAGCCTCACTTGAGAGCCCTGCTAATGATAGCTTGGATATGAGGAGGTGGTGTGAGACAGTGTTGAAAGCCTTAGCAAGGTCAACAAATATGGCAGAGGTGATGAGGCCCTAGTCCGTGCCAGTATGGATGGATTCAGTGAGCCTTAGTAGGGAGGTAGTGGTGGAGTGGGACTTCCTGAACCCAGACTGGTAAGGTTTGAAGGAGGTGGAGTCAAAGAAGGAGGAGAGCTAGGAGAGGATGAGACACTCCTGTAATTTTGCCAGAATGGGGAGGAGGGAGATAGGGTGATAATTCCCAGGAGAGGAGGGGTCACCACCTTTCGGAAGGGGGATGATGATAGTGTGTTTCCATTCCAATGGGATAGAAGACAGAGAGAAAGAGAGGTTGAAGAGAGAGGTGGGGGGGATGGCAGGAGCAGCCAGGAAAAGCATTTTGGAGTCTAGCCCAGAGGGACATTTGCCCTTGGAGGGGTTTAACATGAGAAGGGCCTTATATACTTTGGCCAGGGTAACGTGGTGGAAGGAGAAAGAGGGGAGTGAGACTTGGTTAGGTAGAGGTGGGGTTGATGTGTCATGGCCGTGGGAGGCTGTGGGGGGGGGAAGGACAGGAGCGAGGCAGTACAAGAAGTGAAGGAGTTAAATTTGGTTGCCACTGCAAGTGTGTTGGTAAAAGTGATACTGCCAGCTTTAATGGTGGGGGTAGGGGGCTGGGATGGGGGAATGGAAGAGGGATTATACCACCTTCCAAAATCTGGAGGGGTGATTTAAGTTAGTAAGGAAGGTGGATTTAAAGTAGTTTGCCTTGGCCAGAGGAATTGCTCTTGTTTTATTTATTTATTTATTTGCACATATCGGAATTACTATCCTTTGAGTCATGGACTTGTTTCCAAAGGCTCCTCATCAAAGAATACAGAGACATTCACAGAGTTACATAGTTCCATGGACAAACACAGGGTTACATAGTTTCAAAGAATACATCGTTACATAGTTACAGTACAGAAAATTTGTACAGTCAGGTTGTAATGACAGCGTACTTTTACATGAGATAATGTCATTGGCCTATACAAGGTGGTAGCTTGTACAGGTGTTTCGAAGAGTATGGTAATACTGGTAATCTGACTCAGAGTGGTGGCTTTGTGAGTCTTCCATGCTTGATCCCTAGCCTGAAGGTAGACCATGAGGTCCATGGTGATCCAAGGCAGGTGGCAGCCCCACACATGGATCTGTCTGAGTGGGGCATAGGAATCCTAATCCAAAAGGAACTTGGACTTGAAAAAGTCTAGTGCAGCATCTATAGAGGTGGCGTGCAGGATGAATGACCAATCGGTGGAGGCCAAATCGTTTAGGAGGGGAGCGAGATCCAGAGTATTGTAGGACTAGGCCAACAGAGTTTTAGGGGAAGGGGTATTGGGCCTACGGATTTTCTGGACTGCATAAATTAGATGATGATCACTTATGGAGTTGGGAAGAAGACCTTCAGTGATTCTCCTGTGCGGGTATGAGGTGAGTGCACAATCTATTAGAGAGTGGTGTAGAGTTTTAGTGTTTAGACGGGAGGGTTCACTGATCAGCTGAGACAGGTTGAGAGTGGCTATATTGTTTCGAATTTTTGAGTTGGAAGAGGAGAGCCAGTTCATGTTGCAGTCACCTAAGACATGGAGCTCACCACCAGATGCGTGTGGTTGTAGGGCTGCTAGGAGGTCAGTGATGGTGGACATGGGGGAGCTGGGGCAACAATATGAGCCAGCAACAAAAATGGGAATGGAGTGGGGGGAGGGTGGGAATGGAGTGGTGGCTTTTGTGGGGTTGTGCTTGTCACCAAGATTTGCCGGTTTGTTGCTCTGGTGGCCTATGGATTATGTGGTGTTGCGATTTTGTTTTTCACTTTTTGATGGGCTTTCTGGCCTACTGTTATCTAGTTGTTTTAAAAAAAAAAAGCATTTTATAAAAGCATTTTTAGCCAGGATCTAGCTGCTGCTAAGGTATCACTTTCCGATACCTAGCATTCTGGTCTGGTTCTGCTAGAACATCTGAAGTAGCAGTCCACTGAGTCCTAGAATATTAAGATTTGCTCTTAACATTTGGACCATACAATGATTTAACACAAGTGAAATAGGTATTTATATATTCTTGTATGTTTATATAGTACGTGATTAGTCTGCATGTCTTTGTCCGCCTGCTCACTTCCTAGATCTACTAGCTTTGCTCACTGTCCTCAATTCTGTACCATTGTCTTAAGCTGGCTTAGTTGAGTAAGATTATTCTCTTATGTTGTGTACTAAATGTACTACCCTGATTCTTTGATGTTTGCTGTACGTTGCTACCTGTCACAATGACTTCAGGATATTGGTGCATTTAGCTAGTTAATTGAATTATAGATAAAAAAGTACTTGTTATATCTATGATATGTATGTTATTTGGCTTGTAATGTAATGCAAATGTTTATTGTCTCTACTGAGGCTTTCACCTCCTCCATCTTTAACACCCCTTCCCCCCGGATGCTTCTGGAAATGAGCTGTTCACAGTTCATGTTGCTCTCCTGGTGCATCTTTTCTAAATAAATAAAAAAAAATTCCTGGGTAATTGTAAAACTCTTCCTCCACCTGCATACCAACCCAACTTCCTTGCTTCCCCTACCCACTTCACAAAGTTTGCATCTTAGTTTACCAACTTTGAATGATGAAGTTTAAAAAAAGTTTGCAGTTTTAAATACTACCCCCACTCACTCAAACTATACCCTACACCTCACACTACACTGTACCTTATAAATATATTCCCCCTCCCCACACCACCCTCTCTTGTATATTAATACAGCCACCAAGACCACTCATGCAGTTGTAAAAGTGGTCTTTTGTACATTCTTAGGGTATGAGAACTGTGAACTGAAAGTGAATGTAAGCGAGATCACTCTTAGAACTGTAAGACTGGTCACAGTGGCGGTAATAATATACTATATATTATATTATATATAGAATACTACGTGGGATGGTGTACATTATGATAATGTAATATATGGATCATGAAAATAATATGATCGAAAACGATGCAAACAAATCCCTGCAATATATGCTCAGCTTTCCAATAACACCACAGTCCACTCCCAATAATACTACACTTCACTCCAAATAATACTATCATTGCAAAGTTGAAATGATAGTATTATCACTCCAAAGGAAAAGCGCATGCGCAGCCTGACACCTGGTGCTGACCATGAGCCGATTTTTTCAACAGCCAGCAAGAAGTATTTCAAAGCCGGCTGCGAGGTTACCATACCTTACTTTTCAGCGGCATATTCCGGGGTAAAAAAAACAACAACCTCACCATTAATATCCAAAAGTGTCCTCAGCCCAAAAAATGAAGATACCTAATCTATTTGAACTTGGAGTCTGAGTGAAAAATTAAACCAATCCATGCCATCGCAATGTTCCCTCCGTTTACGTTACTCGTTTCTTAGTCTCAATCATTATTTTTTTCCCAAGATAAAAAACTATTCTCAGTTATACACTTGGTTAAACTTTCACTGAATTTTGCCTCTTACTGTTAAAACAAACTGTTACAGCACTTTCTTGCTCAGCTTTCCACAAAAAAAATCACTACTGCCAGATTCTTCGCTCAACATGTCAGCCTGCACAATGCTTCAACAGGTAAGACCTCACCATCTTCTCTCATCCATGTATTACAAAAAATAAAAACTAGGTTACTGTAAATTACTCAGCTGAAATTCCATCTCGAGGTTCTGGGGACATAGAAACCTCTTGAGCTTCGCTTTTGAGGTTATCTATGTTCCCAGAACCTCTCGATGGAATTACAGTCTTGTAATTCACTGTAACCTATCTATTATTCCATTTATAATAACTGGCTTCCCCTTTTTCCATAGGGAAACCATGGCATAATTTGCCATTATAAAGGAGTGTTTATAACGGCAAACATGTGCACAATTCCCCTTGCTGTGCGCATGCTCACGCAGCAGCACCACCAGTCAAGACCACTCACCGCTTACATCTCTCCCGAAACAGCACCGCCAGAAAAACTTTGTGGTAAGTTCTTTTATTTTTTTCCCCCGATACACAGTGGAAACTTCAGAAACCTGGACACACAAAAAAAAGGAAAGCAGTTTTGAAATATGCCGAATCAAATATGCCAATATTCAAATCTGGGCACCGGACAAAAACAAAGCCGCACTGTGGATGCACTGGAAGCTCTTTATTTTATATAATTGCTGAGGCAAAAAAGGGAAACCCAGCAATTATATAAAATAAAATATGGGTTGGGATGTGTAAACTCAAAGTTTACACACACTCTTGGGGTTAGATACTAGTCCTAAACCCCTCGAGCTTCACTCTCAGGGTTTATGTAGCATCTAACCCCTTGGGTGTGTGTAAACGTCTCATTACACACCCTGGCCCATACTTTATTCTTTATTTAATGCACAGATGAGGTGTGTAATGCTACATAAACCCTGAGAGCAATGGTGGGTGTGGAGTAATTACACCATACCATGAATTATTTTATATAATCACTGAGCATATCTTCCCCCCCCCACCCAAAAAAGTGCTAGCAATTAATAAGAAAAAATGTAAACTGTCAAACAAAGTTTATCTCTGGACCTGAGAAAACAGTGGCATACAAAATTTCAGAGTTCAGTTTTATTTTTTAAAATTAGTGATAGAAACTACACTGACAGAGAATCATTCATACTGTCACGGCTTCACTCTGAAACATGGTGATCCAGCAAGTCCTGCGCTCGAGACACAGATAGTGAGGCAGTCTTGAGCACAGCTGTGCTTAGGGCACTATTTGTTTTATTTCAGCTGGGTCATAGGTTTAATATATGCAGAGCTGGTTGATTGAATCCATTATTTTGATCTACTTTCACTTTTTAAAACAAGATTGTAGAACAGACTGCTGTGCACGAGACAGAGTGACATAGCGAGTCTTGAGCACAGCTCTTGTGTTGAAAGGTGAGTGTTTGCTGTAATAAACAGCCAGTTAGTACAGCAAATAATGACTGGTCATCAACACTGAAAAAATTAATGGCCTGTTATTATACGTATTATTATATATCGAGCTTTATCAATAATATATATTTTTTAAACACTTTATTTTTAACTTTTATGACTCAAGAAGTATTCATACATCAATATCTAGATGGGTAGTGGCTATTACAAGCTTAGTAACAATCAATTGCAGCCTGTTCCATTGATGTGACAATTCCCTTAGTATGCAATATTATAACCCAGGTACAGAATAAGATCTTATTTCATCCTTTTGCTTCTTATTTTGAGGGGATATCTCACTCTGCTCCTCCCAGGGGAAGGAATTCTTATCGCACTTTAACTTTCAAGTCCTTTCTCTGTCCCCTACCCTGGGGTTCCCCACCCTCCCAGACTTTCACTCCATATCCATTTTTATTAGAATTTTTATTATTTTGTTTACCTGGGGGAAGGGGGGATAAACAAGAAACATGTCATGCAGGGCCAACGCAACCAGACCAAGAGTTCCCAGTAGTTCCCCAGCTATGCCCCTGTGCCCCCCTTCCCCGCCTTGTCTGTTGGCCTCTCACTCTCTCCTCACTGAAGTGCTTTAAAGTATCAGGTCTGATTTTTTTTTCTCCTATAAGAAGAAACCAGGGAGTCCATCTATTCAATAGTTTTGGGACCTGATTTTGCAACCTAGCTGTAAGGTGTTCCATTTTATATATATATATATATATATATATATATATATATATATATATATATATATATCATAGATAGTAGATTCCCAAAGTGGAATTTCTGGGGGATTTGGTGTAAGCCACTTATGTGTTATTACCTTTTTAGTTGCCACTAATAGTATAGTTAATAAGTATATATTTACTTTACTCCGGAAGTGTTAGTAGTAACGCTATCTCTGGAGTCAGGACTCTGAGTGTTGGGAAAAGGTAGAGCAAGGTGTCTCCCACCTCTTTTCAGAAAGGGACAGCTTTGGGCACAGCCAGAAAATGAGAGGGTGTGTTGCCACTTCACAGTCACATCCTCTCTAGCAAGACAAATCCCGTATATTAGAATATTTGACTGTAATCTGTAGTGTCTGAAAATATCTTGCTACCACCTTCCATGCAAATTCTCACCATGTGTATGAGCTGGTGGTTTGGTGTTGGCATTGCCAAATCAATGACCAGTCCTTTGGGGAGAGGACTTAATTAAGTTCAGCCTCCCAATTAACCTGAACTGACTCCAACCCTGTGGTTGGGGCCCCTTGAATAGCTTTATAAAATCTAGAAATTAGATGTTCTGGGTTTCTCTCCCTGGATACCTGTAAAAGTAGTTGAAATATTGGGGAAATGTATGTTCCTTCACCTGTGTATCTGGCCATCCCCCCAGGAAGTGCCTCATTTGTAAAAATCTAAAAAGCTCCTGCCTGGGCAATGTAAATTCTATCTGGAGTTGTTGAAATGTTATAAATGTGCCTTGTTCATAGAATTGTGAAGCATGGACTAGGCCCTTATCCTACCAATGCTTAAAGCCATTATCCTGTCATGCAGGGATGAAATCTGGGTGTCATCCCAGGATTCCCACCCATGTTGCCCCAAGCCTATTTTCTGGGTATCTCAGGAATTGGCTCCATCTTCTCAAAATCTCCTCTGCAAACTTTGAGCTTCTGCTGCCCAGTCTTCCCTGGCCAGGTTGAAATATAAGCTCCACATTTAGAGGGAATGTTGCCAATGAACCATCCACTCTAACCCATCTGGATGGGGGCATATTCACTAAAAATACCACCCACAGCTTAATCTGGTTCAAGGTCAGTTGGCATTCATCTGTATCCCCTTCCCCCGGGTCGTGCCTGAAAATAGGCAGGATTTGTCTAGTGCACTTACCCGGTCAACAAAAACTAAATAAAATAAAATAAAAATAAATATCAGATGAGAGCCAACCCATGAGATGAGTCAGGGAAGTTGCCAGGAAACAATGGGAGAGGTCAGGTAGGGATAAGCCCCCCTCTGTGCTTCTGTAATTGTAATTTCTTGAGGGCTATTAGGGGTCTATCACCTCCCCATAAGTATGCCAATAATATTTTGCTCCAGTGAGTTAAGTCTGTATGTATAATTGGGAGTGGTATGTTGTGCATTAGGTACAGGATTCATGGAAGAATCACTATTTGTATAGCTTGCACTAGTGAGAATAGGGTGAGGGACTAGTGTACCCACTTTTTTAATTCAATTTGAGTTTGTGATAGTAGTTTTTAGTAGTTAAGCTTATATAATTGGTTTTGATTGGGAGGAAAATGTATGCCCAAATAGGTAACATGTTGGCAGTCCCACCGGTACGGGAATTTCTCCTGGAGCACTTGCAGGAGGTCTTGTTGAATGATTAGAGCCTCAGATTTATCCTAATTTATTTTGTAACCTGAGATCTGCTCGATATGCTTTAGTAAATCTTCTAGATTGAAAAGGGAGGTCCCAGGCTAGGTTACATAGAGCAGTAGGTCATTGGCGTAGAATGCCAACTTGTGTTGGATCCCGTTTATTGTATATCCATGGATCCTTTTCATCCTGCCTTAGATACTGTGCTATTGACTTTGCATATATGGCAAACAAGCATGGCGACAGAGGGCACCCTGGGTGAGTTCCTCGTTGTAGTGAGAAATTGGGTGAGAGGGAGCCATTGATTTTTACCTTCGCGTCAGGGAGGGTAGAAAGGCCTTTAACATTTTCTAAAAATTCAGAGGGAAGTCAAATTTTGCTAATGTTTGTTGTAGAAACTGCCAGGAGACTCAGTCGATAGCTTTTTGGGTGTCTAGACTTAAAACCAGGAAGGGATTTTGATTATTTTGAGCATGCTCCAAAATGAATAGGGTCCTTTTTATATAATCAGTTGTTTGCAAGGTTTTAATGAAGTCTGATTGGTCTGGGTATATTATTTCTGGAAGAATATAGTCTGATCTGTGGGCTAAGATACTTGTATATATTTTATAATCCTGGTTGAGGACTAAAATTGGGTAGTAGGATTCACACAGGTGCGGAGGTTTTTAGGGTTTTGGAATCACCAAGATGACTGCTTGCCTGCAGGAGGTCAGGTACTTGGCTGTGGTGTGACTCTCTTTCATAGCAGCTATCAGGGGTGTATGTACTAGAACTATGGCCTCTCTAAAAATCAGCTGTATATCCATCAGGCCCAGGGCTCTTATCTTTCTTCAGGTTTTTGATAGTGTAGCTCAGCTCTTGATATGATAGGGGGGTGATCCTTGTGAGCTTCTGTGAGGGTCAGGAGTTTTAAAGAGGAAAAAAAGGTTGACAGAGAATTAATATCTAACTCTGAAGTGGCTGCATATACTTCCTGGTAAAATTGTCTGAAACATGCTAAAATTTGTTCCGTAGTATATTTTAAATGACCAAAATGGGGCTCTTATATTTTATGGACTGCGGATGCCTGGATCCGTTTTCTCAATCTATATGCTAAGGTTTTGGCAACCCGTGTCCCTCCCTCGTAATATTTCTGGTGGAGCCACGCCAAGGCTTGTTCAGTTCGAACTGTCAGAACATTTGTATTTCTTGCTGGACCTGTGCCACCTGCTCAGAGACTTCACTCTTTCCTAGCATGTGTCGGTCCTGAAGTCTTTTAAGTTGGGCCTGAAGGTCTAGTAGCCTAGCTTCTCTTTGCTTCTTTTTCCCTAGTTGCATAGGAGATAATGTGCTCTGAGTACCACCTTAAGTGTGTCCCATAGTAGTTGTCGTGAGACCTGGGGAGGGGGGGAAGTCATTCTCAGCTAGTATTTCTGAGATTTTGGCCTTCAGGAACTCCTTAAATTCAGGGTCCAGTAGAAAGGAGTTAAACCTCCAGACTGTGTTCCATCTTGGTTTACTCGGGGCTATGTCTAAAATTATTGGAGCATGATCAGAAAGAAGAATATTGCATATGTCCACTGCATGGACTAGGTTTCATACTGGGTAATGGAATGGAAGAAGGTGTCTTAGCCCATTATACCATTCCCCGCATAGCAGGCTCAATAAATTCCTTATACATACTAATTTATCTATCTCTCTCTTAAACTGATCCAATGTATTACTATGAACAATATATTGTGGTAGAGCATTCCATATTCTTGCTGTTCTTTTTACAAAAGAAAAGTATCTTAAATTTGTTTTAACCACGTTAACTTTTATTTGGAGTTTACGTGTTCTCCTGAGATGCATATGTAATCTAATCTAGGGTAGTGTTTACGGGGGTGGGAGTAAAAGGAAAACCTCCTCTGGGAAAGATGTAGGAAGTGCCAGGAATCCACCAGATTTATGTCTCATAGTAAGTGTCATAAATGTTTCTGTCCTGTGGTTTGTGGGGAAGGGCGACTAGTTGATGTGTCTATTGATGGACTCAGAAGACAGTTATAGCCCCCAAGTATCAGGGCTCCCTTCTGGTGGGAAATAATAAAATCTGTCATTCGTTGTATGCCTGAAGCATCACTGTTTGGTGGTACATAAAAGCTGTATAACGTTAACGTGTGCTCACCATATGTCCCTATGGCTATACCAATTCTGTCTTCCTTATCTGTGTAGTCTTCCTGAATGACAAATGGGGATGACTGAGGGATTAGGACAGCTACTGCCCTGTGCCTGCCGTGTTTATAGGTTGACTCCATCAGCCATGAGAAACCAAACCCCAATAGTTTTTGATGTTCAACAGAAGATAAATGAGTCTCCTATAGTAGGAGTACATCAGGTTTGTGTCTCTTTAAGGCCATTAGCATTCTATATCTCTTAATAGGTCCAGTCAGCCCATTTGCATTATGTGAAATGATTTGGAAATGGGATGTCATATGGATGGACCCGCATGGTCATGTCCGTTCCCCTCTCTGGTAGTATAAGTAAATTTTACTGTAGCAACTTCTGCCATACCTCGGAAGTGTTCACATCTGAAGCCTCCCTGATGTACTATCCTAAAATTAACTTCTATGTCTATAGGAAAACCAAAAAATCTTAACCATCTACCTAACTATGACTGCTTAACATAGCAACTAGGCATTAAGGGCCTTAGTAAACAACTACTTATATTTACATATATTCCAAAACCCTGATTAAAAACAATAATTTTGTTATATAGTCCGAATTCCACATCCTTGACCTCCAATCTCGTAGGCCAAAGGGTGGGCGGTGAAGTCACCTGCCCTTGTGGAATCCTGGTTCCCAATGGATGGGGTATCCCTCAGAGAAACACACCCCAAAAACAGGAACTGGGATTAAATAAAAAGGAGATTCGGTTAGAATGTCTGTACCTGATTAGGGATAAATTAAGATGAAAAACAAATTAAATAGAACCGATAATTGTGGGTAAAGGTGCATCAGGTTATACCACGTCACAGCTCCCTTATCTCCCCTTTCAGTGCCTGCAAGTTTTGTATGATTAGAGGAGGGGAGACAGAACCAGGAATGTTTTACAGTACATTTTCAGTCTGATGATCGCTGCTGAGGTACTCAGTCTGTTTTAGAAGTCCGGTAGTTCTTTCCCTTTTCCAGATTAAGGCTTTATTTAGGAGTATTCAGTGGAGATTAGAAAAGGTCAAGTTCTGTGGAATTATGAGGTAGATCCCCCCCCCCCACTACTCCGTCGGAAAGTTCCTATTAAAGTCCTAGGCAGGGATAGTAGAATCGTGGTTCATCATCTTGTTTCTCAGTGGACCCCCTTCAATGTTCAAGTCCCCTTTGAATCTCTGCTAAGACTATATTCATGTCCCTGTGCTCTGCTTGTATAGTTCAGGCCTTCATGGCCCACCCATCAGTGTCACCAGGGGCATCAACCAGACCACGCCCTCCCGCCCCCCAGAGCTGGGTGCATACCCTACGGAGGGAAGCAGGAGAGCATAGAAACCTGCAGGATACTACTGAAAATGTGGTCCCAGGGACTAGAGAGGGCCCCCTGCCACCCACCCAAGTGGTTCTCAGAGCCCACCCCACAGGGCCTCATCCCCAATGATGACCCCAGCATTTGAGCAGTATTCCCATCACTGATGCACAACAGTGCCACTCTAGAAAACACCCAGGAGGGTGGCCTCATTTCCTGTCATAATGTTCCTCTCTTCCAAACCCCTCAACCCACCCAACAAATCAAATAGGGGTCCTGTCCAACCATCCCCCCCATTTAATGGGGGTGTACAACAGTGCCTTATCAGGATGATCCTCATGCCAAGGATACCTTCAGGGCTCGCAGACCAGGTGGGGGGCTAGTGCTGGTCAATATTTAAATCTGATTTACTTGTCCTATTTAATGGGCTAGCTGGAAGGATAACTCCCACCCCAAGAGAGTTGAAAAACAACCCCCTCTGGGCTTTTGAGTCTCTCCCCTGTGGGATCAAGCAAATTGTTGATAGCTCCTTCAGAAACCCTATCTAGCTGGCAATACTCTCAGAGGGACCATCTATTATCTGGACAGACCAGCTTCTCCCCCCCAGACCAAGAAGCCACCAGGGTCCCCAACACTAGAACTTTAAGGTCATCAAGAGGAAAGTGGAATCAGGAGGAGAGCAATTCCTGTAACGTGTATTAATGCATTTCAAGGATGGCTCAACCTCCAGCTCTTGCCAGGCAGCACTGCATCATTAATTGGATCACCACACAGGGAGAGGCCTCTGACCTATACCCCAACTGCCCACCCTGGTTGAGCACTCAGAGAGCCACAGGAGGATTCCCCCCCTCTAATCTCTGGTCCCCAACCCCCCCCAAGTTGGATTCAAGCCCCTGGCCTCAGATAAAAGCAGCCACATCCTCCAACACCACCAGTACTCACTGTGCTCCTCTTAGCAATTCTTGAAGAGTTGTCTTAGGGCCTATGTTCTGGCGAACTGTGCTAGGATATTTTTGATTGAATCAATGGTGGCCTGCTGTGAGGGCTGGTCTGGGACAAGCATCTGCATGGAGCATTTTGTGGGCAAGCCTCTCCCGGGAAAACTGGCGTTTGTCAGCGGTTTAAAACCGTACTGTTTCAGGTCCTATATGGCCCCCCTCATTGGACTTATCAATGTGCTGCCCATTAGGGTACTATATCACCAGTTTACTGGGGTATGGCATTTGAAATTTCAAGTTTTGCTGTCTCAGGAAGGGGAATAGTGGGATATAGGCCCTCTGGCGCTGCATAGTAGTAGGTACATAGTCATTATCCACAAATACTCTTGTTTTCTCATAGTGTATTTTACTTTGCCTGCAAGCTTTGCATAGGATAAGCTCTTTGGTTTGGAACCTTAGTAAGCAGAGGATAATTGAGCTGGGGTGGACGCTGGACTGTGTAGGCTTAGGGCCCAGTGCTTGATACACACGTTTCAATTCCAAATCAAAGTCCGAGTCCAGGGTGAGAGCTGTTCACAGGATTGTTTCCACAAATTCTGTAATATTATTGCCATCACGATCCTCTGATATGCCATAAATATGTAAGTTATTTCTTTGGTTTCTGTTTTCTGCATCCTCCTGTCATTCTACAGTGAGCTGGCAGAGCTGCACAACTTGGTTAAGGGTATACTGTATTTGGTCCATTTTACTGGCCTGATCTTTGGCTTGTTGTTCCACCACTGCTACCCACATTTGTATTTCAGTTACATTTGCCCTTACTGTCTCCTGGGCTTGTTTGTAAGTAAGAAATTCTCACTTAGAGTCCTTTAGTTCTGATAAGATTTTGTCTAGCTTCTGGTTCATTTTATTTGTTTTTTTACTGTTGGCTTTCAATGATTTGGTGGGTGTAGAATGGATTGTTTGGGCTGAGCAGTCAGAGGTCACTGAGTCAGAGAGATCGGCGTCTGAGATTTTAGGTTCTTGAGGTAAAACCACAAATCTGTTTCCCCCTCCTCTTGTTTTACTTGTAGCCATTTGGTTTTTAATAGTTTTCCCAATGAAACTGCTGTTTGATGATGGCTGCTGATCAAATTTAGGCACACTGAGTGGGAGCTCTATGATTAGGCTGCCATGTGGGTCGGGAACTGCATTGGAAGTCCAATCAATAATATATAAATTTTTTTAGAAACCATTACTTTAACATTCCTGTTTCCAGGGCAGCTGCATGTGAGACACTCTTCACAGAATAAGAGTTACTTTTGTGCTGGGGAAGGAATACTCCGATTGGTTGGGAGTACTCCTTCGATCATTGTAGAAAAACCCTTCTCCGCCCTCCAAGTGAAGTTCACCACCACCACAAATTTTCAGTAATTGTAAAGGCCTTCCCCACCTGCAACCCAACCCAACTCCCCCACTTCCCCTTATCTGACCAAATCCTGGTAAGTTAGTTAACTCCCCACTTCTTACCTTCACAGCACACCACCAAAAAAAATTAGCTTTGTACCTAGGAAAAAAGAAAGCTGGCCGGCTCGGCAGAGATCTCCCCTCTGTTTGGTAAGTACTACATGAATGATTAATGTCTACTCTTGTAGTAAAACCTGATTTGCTGAAGCCTCAGTTAATTAGGTTTTACTACTGGATAAATGTCATTCATTCATTCATTCATTCATTCTTTCATGTGATAACTTTTGAGCAGAGAGGATGTATCTGCAATGCAGAACAGTTTTCTTTCCTCACAGGTAAAAAAAACAAATGCGTTTTGGTTACTTGGTAGAAAAGGGTGGAGGCTGCCAGAGGGGGGTTTAGAGGGGGAAATTAAATGAATTATCTTGGTCGGGATGGGTGGGGGAAGTGGGGGCAGTTGGGTCAGCATACAGGTGAGCAAAAAGGTTTTACAACTACTGGTGGTGTGAACTTTGCAGGGAGGGGTGGAGGAGGGAGCTTTAACAGTAGTGGGTGGGTATGGAGAACGGGAATATATTTATAAGGCACTAGGTGGTGGGGTGCTACAGCTTAACTATTTGGGTTGGGGTGGAATAAAAAAATGAATTAAGAGTACATTCACATAGTTTTTATGAGCAAAGTGTCACTTCACCTAGCATAAAATTATGTGACGTGTCACTTCACTGTCACTTTGTATAGTTATGTATGCAGAGTTTGATACTTTCCTGGTGTAAATTTATGTTAAATGCCACTTCAGGCTTTGCAAAGTTGGGGAACTTTGTAAAGAAGCTTCAAGAATTAAGGTTCTCTGACTTCGCACATCCGTACTCAGGGCCTGCTCTGTGTGAAGGAACACTATGTAGTCCTTCACATTGTTCACATGTTGCAGAAAGCATTTGAAACAAAGGTTGTACAAAGTCACATGGAAGGCTGACTGAAGTTAGTCACATCCCTGGCAATCCTCTGGAATGACCAAGTGGCATAGTACACAAGGGCAGTCATTACTGTTGTCTGCATGTCTAGTGCATCTGCATGTCTTGTGAGTCTGCTAAGGTGTTCCTCAAGGAAGTCACTTATCTCCTGCACAGTGTCGGAGTCAAATCTCAAATGGGTGATAAAGTGGTTCCCACCAGTGTCTGCCAGTTGTAGTCTAGGGGCTGGATTTCCAGCCCATTCTGGGACTAAGTCCCATTTTGCAATGGCTGCTATGGACCAAAATCTCTACACCTGCGAAGTTTCATATTTTCAGCCAGTGCGGCTGCGGGGGATGTTATACCAGGTTCCACCAAGCACAGTTTTTCCCTGCAGTTGTGCCAAAAACATGGCTACAAGCTGCTGTAAATCAGTGAGTTTGTTCTATGTAATAATGGCAAAAGCCTAAAGGTGATCGGTGTTATCACTAAGACAAAGTGGCGAAATCTTTTGGGCACTCTGACAGCCCACCGCACAACAAAACAGCACGGGAACTCCATTTTAATGTTTTCTGTGAAGTTCACCCCATCCCCCCTACTAAAGATTCTCAACTCTGGGGGCGCATGTCAGGGGTGTGTGTGAAAACATTAAAAAAATAAAAGGTTCGGGCCGGGCACAATAAAAATGCACCAGCACCTGGACCCAAACCCCGGACCCTACTGACCAGCACTGTTAACCCACCCACCTTGCCACTCGGTTGGCTTGGCAACCACCACGGCATAACCCCTCATGTCCTCTCCTGTGCACGCTCACTCCCCCTCCCCTGCATGTACAGGAGGTTGCTATATTTGCCCACCTCCTATCCTCCCTAGCTGTCCCTGAAATACGCTGGGGTAGGGGTCACCGTTATTGTAGGTGCTCTTTCCCCAGCACCTATATCACAGGCTACCAGTAAGTCATTGTAAACTGGTTCCCCTTTGAAAATACTGCAGCTGCGGGAAAAACTGCAGCTCCGCAAGTGGAAATCCACGTGTACCAGTTTTTTCCCACAGTTGCGTGGATGGACAGGGGCTTTGAAAATTGAACTCTAGGTCTGTTCAATAGTGGTTGTTGTCTAGGCCTTTGCTCCTTCATCTCATACTACAACAATATGTATTAATCAGCAGGGATAGACAATGGCACTTGCAGTAGGTATCACATAAAGTCAGCCACTGTGGTGCTGGCATGTGATTTATATGTACATGTTCTAGTAACACTGTCCACCTGCGCATGGATGGCTGTCAGGGATTGATTGCACAGCCCTGTTCATTGGCAATATGTATGCATCACAATGGGCTTGTCTTGATGCAGCTGTATTACACTCCCATACTGCATTCAATAACATTGTCATTGTGGGGAGGAGCACACATTGCCATGCTGCACACCAGTTTTGGAAGGCAGTTTGTGATACTGAACCCCATGTAGGTACAACTACAGAGGTCAGGCTATTTACTGTATATGTTGATGAACAGCAGACAATGTTGAATCCCAAAACAGATATGTCTGGCAGCACTGTATAGTTTTTCTAGCAGTAATATGTGATGGATGCAGTCATTGGATCAAGTATGCATGAAGCATGCTGTAGATCAGGCAACTTGGGTTGATATGGTATTATTTGTCCATGGGATGAAATAATTGGTTAAGAGTAGAGCATTCATGAGTCTATGACATTTGGGACATTAAGGCACTCCTATATGTGTGGATGGACACTTGGACATCTGTGATTGTATGAGTGACATACACAGACAGAACTGCACATGTGTTGTATGATGTAGTACACTTTTCCTCACATATTGTGCTGATTATGCATGTGATGCAGATATTATGGTAATTCTCTATATGATACAGTTGCCTTTTTCTGTTATTGATGTTTTACTGTGGGCCTGTGTGCAATGACAGGCATGTCCATCACACCTGTGACTTGCATTTGTTTTGTTTAGTGTACCCAGTAATAAATACAGTACCCTTGTTGATCAATGTATCCATAGTGAACCGTGTTGTCTTCTGGTAAACAGTGAACTGGCATCCTGTGTTTTTATCGTTCTTAACTGGATCGGTCATATGCGGTTGTCTATAGTTAGTGGCTGCTGCTGGGGGCTTTTGGCATGCCATGTCGCCGGAGTGCCAGGCCTGTGTGTGCGAGGTTACATTTTGCATTGGGTTGGGAATGTCACATCACCTACGGCTGCCATTCCACTCATGTACTGTGCATCCATGGCATACATGACTGCATAGGTTGATTTTCTGTTGTGAATATGTGATTGTTGTAGCTGCCTATGTCTCATGTTCAGCCGTGCCCGCATTTTGTGCATGTACCACTGCTGTGCACCTTCCCTATTTTTCCAGCTGCACACTGTACATTACTACATACCAGAATATAGAGCGACTGTGTTACACATGCTGCTTTGTACATAGTGGTTGTATTGCATAGTGGTTAGGAGCACTGAGCTGCAAACCTGGAGAACTGGGTTTGATTCTCACAGCCACCCCTAATTTTATTTATTTATTTATTTATTTTAGTCTTTGGTAACTGGGTAAGGCCCACTAGGCACAAGTGTCAGTTTCAGGGGTGACCTGGGAGCACTGAGGAGGGTAAGTGACTTGCTCAGTCACACAGTATGCAAGTGAAGGTTGTGGGAATCAAACCCAAGTCTGTCTGCTGGATGTACCAAGCTCATTCACAGCTCATTAGGCTATACTGCCAGTCCCAGTACAATGTACCCCTTGCATACTATATGATCGTGAACAAGTCACTCAATGTCCCTGTGCTTCCAGGATGCACCTGAAAACAAGGCTCAGCTTAGTGTGCCTTTCCTGGTCAAAAAAAAATTGTAAAATAAAATAAAAAGGACAAAAAAAAATTACACCCTGTGTAACACTTTCAGATCAGGCCCTTAATGATTAATAATTGATAAATTAAAACAAGGCACAATGAAAGGGCAAATTTCATCTGCTGAATTTGCACCTCTCAATGCTGCATTGAATTTCCTGCACAACAAAAAGGACTGCTAATGTTTGGTACATCAAATAAATACTATTGTCCCAAGGCTGAACAATACTGTGCATATTATTTGCAGTCAAACGCTGTCAATAAGAGATGATAAAAAAACAAGAATGTATCATTATTCTTGTCTTTCATGAAAACAACTTCAGCCCTTTATCTTGTACTTAAAATGCACAACAATGAATTTCAATGGAACGGTGTACTTTGCACCTAGGGATTGAACCATCTGCTGTGGCCTCAGATAACCCCATCTGAAACTCGAACATAATGATGAGATGCAGGATTACCCCACAGACCACTAGGCATGATACAACCAAGTACTGCTAACAAAACTCTAACATCAAAAAATCACAACACTGTCACAAAAGTATGTGTTCTTATCTTTCTGACCCCATGTTTTGAAATATGACTTTTGCAGTATAGTTAGACCCTGCATGAGCAAGTTGGTGGTGGGTATGCTGTAATTATTTATGTCTTTCTGCCTCTGCCATTTTTGTAATTAATTCCGGGTTGCCCTTGAAAAGGGACATTGTCTCAACAGACTTACCCAGTTACCAAAATCCAATAATGAAATAAATGTTAAATGTGTACTTACTAGAAAACCCACATGGAGTTTCTTCTAGGCCCGCAATGAACAGTTCTGATCCAGCTTGGAATGACCCAGGGATGACACAAAGTCATTCTGTAGAAAGACTGCCAAACAGTAAGAAAAAAAATATAAATGAATATATACATTTTTGCAATTTATATTTTATGCCCCCTATCTTCAGGGCCAGTTCCCCTTGGAACCCTCTGGCACCTTCCTACCAGCCCCATCTACATTTGCTCACCATTCTCCATGGAGCCTTAGATTACTCCCTGGGTGGGGTATGGGTTACAGGGGATATACCCCCAAACTCTGAAAGTATCAGGAGGAATAGCCAGGAGGTGGGGCTGCACCTGATGTACCAGAGTTCTTGGGAAGTCAGCACTGAGGCTTTCTGTTTTCTCCCCCAATCCCCTGGAGGATGCTGACACAAGGGGGACCAATGCACATGTTCATGCAATAGATGACAGTGTGGATCACTGGCTGGCATCCTCAACCTCTCACTCATTGTCATATTGCACTGCCACCTATGGTTATACAGGTGGTAGTATTGCAGCAAAGATGACATACCTCCCTCTCTCCATAGTGGAGCAGTGCATCCACTGAAATGCTGGAGTCTCATCTCCTTTGTTAGCCCCTGATGTCCTGGGTCACTGGCATCCCAAGTGGTAGCACTATCATTGTGCTGATGTGCTGGCTGAAAAACTAATACTTTAAGGTTCTTTATTCATTAGAAACAAAATCTAAGAAATCCAAAAATGCTCACTGATTTATGCATCCCTAAAAAGTTTGCAAACGATAGTAGGTTTATGGGGCAGTAAGATAAGAATAGTCACAAAACATCACAATGATGGCATCAGCTGGGAGACAAACTCAAAATTCATCAGTCCTCCTGCTCTGAAACAAAGGTTTACTCTGGTTGATGTACATTTTCTTTCTGATGAAGAGCTAGTCTTAAAACATGAATCTTTCTCTTTTGTTTTCCTGACAAATGAGATCTGCTGTGTTAGCCCATAAGAAAACTATAGAAAAAAAGGAACTGTAGGAGTAAGAATAGTGGTTGGGTGACACTTTTTGATTAGGGTAGAATTACTTCCCTTAAAAGCAAACTCTGGCCAGAGCTGATAGGGCTGCAGCCAGGGAATTTGGGTTGGAAATATTGAAAATTAGTTTTTTTAATATTTTTACACCAAATTTTCAACATAGGCATGTTATGACCCTGCCTCATGAAGAAGGGCTGAGAAAATGTTCTACTCCTGGCCTATCAGTGGCTCAGCAGGTAGCACACTCACCTCTGAGGCCAGGAGATCAGAAGGCTGTAGGTTCTATTCCTACACCAGGCAGCTGGGTTAATATCCCAATACCAACACTGTAGTACAGCATGAGGGGGGTGCTGCACTCCTGAGCTGCCATCTTTTGGATGAGATGTTAAACCAAGGTCCCATCTGCCTGTTCTGGTGGTAGTTCAGGTGGATGTTAAAGATCCCATGGCACTTCTTGAAAAGAGTAGAGGAATTTTTTTTTTAAACTTTAAAACAAAATATACAAACTAGTATTACATCATACAAGTCATAAAAAGATACCAAAAACTTAAATGGTATTACTTCATACAACTCTTATAATAAACAAAAAATCAAAAACAGGTATTACAGTATACTCAAAGAACATCTCACCTGTAAATAATTCATGTTATGCTAAAATAATCCCTTCCCTCTCTCTACTAAACACATAGTAGATGCTATGCTATGTTATGCTAAAAAAATCCCATCTCTCTCTCTCTACTAAACACACAGTAGGATGTGTACCATCTGGATCAAATTTATATATATATATATATATATAAAACACAACTGAGGTATTGGTTTGCACCATTCACATCTAAAGTAAATTCATTCTCTGGTGGTACTTTCCCTTTTTGTAAGCAAGTGAAAAAAATATATATTTTTGTTACTATCAACTGTACCCTTAAGTTTTATAAATAGAGTAGTACATTTCACCTTAAATCTTCTGTAAGAAAGTTTACTACTCTCTTTTGTCTAAAAACGTTCAATGAAAAAGAATTATAATATTCAGTACGATACAATACTGCAGGTGCTGGCCATGTTCGCTACAGAAACCAAAGGTCTTATTTTATATTTTATATTTTGATGGGCTTCCAATATCTTTCCCCGATACCTCTTTTCAATTTTTTATATTCGGAGTCTCTTACACAAGTAATACTGTTGACAATTGAAAAATATAGTTGCAGTGGAGTTATATGCTGCTATTGAAAAATATAACAACACCTAACTTGCCGTACCCAATACAATATGCAAGCTGATATAATATTTAATGTACTAGAATTATACTTCGATCATTCTTTAGGGTAAAGACCATAATATAGTTTCTTATTATCCCACACTTGCAAAGGATATGTTCCCAAATTGATTTTCCAAATCTCCCAAAATTCTTTTATGAAAGGAAAATCAAAATATAGATGATCTGGTGTTTCTAGCTGTATAATACAGGTCTGTCGTAAGCAATATCTTTCTCCTACAGTTTAATGCTTGTGGTTACTTCTAGTATTAATACGTCCATGTGCCCCTAGCCATACTAAATCCCACATTTTTTAGGGATTCTTTTATATATGTTTCTCTTCTATATGAGTTTTCTCACTTTGATTAAAATCCAAAAAAGGCGCTTCAAAGAAATTTTCTAATAGTATCCCCTGGTATAATTCCTTCCTTGACTGCTTAATGAAGCATGTGAAAAATACATTCCATTTTTGAATTAAATCAAAGATTGTACCCCAGACTTTTGATTTTTATGAAGAAATGCAGCTTTCTACCACTGTATTAAAATTTCATTTATTTTCCCTGCTACCCATACTCTCCATGGAGTGTTTCTCATTTGTGTAATAGGTTTCAAATTTTTGTTGAGAAAAATTGAAAAAAAAGAAAACTATTGTATTTATCATTTGAACACCCCATTTTTGTAATCCAAATAAAGAAAATTCATTTTAATCGGATTTAATCCGCTCCCCCAAAAGCTAGAGAAAAAACAGGCTAATAAGGTTGTTTAAAAATTCTTGGGTAAAGGAAAATAGGGCTAACAAAAGGAAAAATGGGTACTAAAAATGTTTTGATCAAAAATATTCTTTTCTTTTTTCCAATTTTCCATTTAGCCCATGCACTGACCCTTTCTTTACCTTTGTTGATACATAACTCCCAATTATATTCAGCCATATTCTCTGTTCCAAAGTAAACCCCTAAAAATTGTTGTGGAGTATGTGATACCCGTATTTCCCCTATAGTATTTTCTTTTCCTGAAAAACCTGTTAGGTTTAAACAAAAACATTTTCCATATTAATTTTAGAACCAATACAATGTAACAGGGCTTGTAACACTTTAGAAGCTAGTTTCCTTATTTCTTCATTGGGAACTATAATACAGAGATCATCTGTGTTCCCAATTGTCTTTAAGTTCCCTAGTCCTGGAACTTCAATTGCTTTTAATAGAGGCAATCTATTTATGATTCTTAAAATAGAATCCACTGCCATAATAAACAAAATCAGACTTAGCAGACAGCCTTGTTTAACACCTCGCCTGATGTAACATGGTTTACCAACCCAACCATTTATGTATGGTTTTACATAAGCTAAGGCATAACAGATCTTTAACCAATTTATAAATTCCATCTCAAAATCATAACCAGATAAGGTGAGCCACAAAAAATACTGTGAAATATTGTCAAAGGCTTTTTCTTGATCAAAATTAAAAAAGATAACCTTTCTGTGGGGATTTAATTTCTTGATCAAACTATTCATGAATCAAAAATAAGAGGACCCTGAATTGAATGGCCTGGAACTGAACGGAATTGAGCTGGATGTATTAAATCTGTTAAAACCCCTAATATCCTATTGCATAATAACGTTGTAAATATCTTGAAATCTGTATTCAGCAAAGTTATGGGTCTCCAATTGTTTAATACTGTCCTATCACCTTTTTAAATAAAAAAAAACAACATTAAACCTTCATACATTCCTCTGTAAGTCTGTCTTCAGCTAGAAAAGCATTATAGACTTGTAATAAAAGTGAGGGGAGTCTTTTCCAAAGCATTTTATATACTTCTGCTGGAAGACTATCAGATCCTGGGGCCATATTATCTTTTAAACCCTTTATTACTATCCCTAATTCCTCTGTCATAAAATTTCCAATCAATTCTTTTTTCTGGGTTTATGATACTTTCGGGAGCTCAGCAGCTCTTAAAATTGGTGCCATACTTTCAATGTTTGTAAAAGGAGACCCAAATTTATAAAATATAAATGTTTCCAATTCCTTTAATATATTTATAGATCCTGATACTTTGGCACCTGAAGGATCCTGTATTTCTAACATCTTTTTTATTTGTATTCTGTGTTTATAGTCTTCATATGGGTTCATTTGGTTTCTTCGACCCTGCATTCCAAATTGCTGCTCCTTATCCAGTGATTTTTGCTTATTATACTGTAGCTGTGTTAACATTTGCTTTAAATGGGCAATTTCTTCCATATAACCCCCTTGGCCATTTCGTTCTAAAGAAAATAATGCATATAACTCTTTTTTCAGAATAGAATATTCCTGATTTTTACAGAATGTAATATATCTAGCTTTACACTTAAAAAACTCTATCAAACAGTGCTTGGTGTCCTCCCACCAATCTATTGGGGAATCATAAAGAAAAAATACAGACTGTCTATCTGCCAGGACCTCTAAAAATAACTGGGACACCTCAGGATGTTGTAATAAACTTACATTACACCTCCAGATACCATTACCATGTAGCTCGGAGGAATGGGGGGAAATCTGAACAGATGCTAAACAATGATTTGAAGTCTCTACAATCTGAGAGGAACCGAATGCAACTGATAGATGCACCAAAATAAACCAAAAATCAATTCTGGTTTTTAAATTTCATTTGTAAAATGTAGGATGTGCCTGAGCAGTCAATGCATCTTTTAAATTCACTTGCATCACTATTCCTTTAAGTTCATTTGAATCATAAAAGGATTTACAATTTTTCTTAGTATCAATACTTGTATTAAAGTCCCCCCCACCCCAAAGTACTTGGCAGTTGGTAAAAAGAAAGGGATTTATTTTTTGGAGTAAAGCAACCCTTAGTGCTTTCTGCTGAGGGGCATATATGTTCAATAATCTATATTTGATTCCCTGCAATAAAATATCACTATGAACTGTTTGTAGAGAGGCATCTGAGTCTTCCACCTCCATTATAGCTCCCCAACTCTGTAAGGGTTCATATTGGTTCACCACAGTTAACTCCGGTGTAGGCTGCACTTGAGATGACTTCCTTAACCCAGCTTTTTTTCTTTGTACCAGTTGAAATTCTACAGTATCTTTCTGCGGTTTGTCTTTCCAAGAAGTAGTAGATGCCATAGCTAGGCCTGGGGAAGGGGGGCATAGGTAGAGTAGATGTTTCTGGCTCCTTCTGAGCTGCTTGCTACCCTTGCTTTCGAGTATTCATATTCTGGTCAGTATTTCTATTTTCTGATCTTGAGGGCCCAGGGGGTTGCACCAGGCTTTCTGTAAAGTACTGAGCAGATGTATGGGCTTTAGCTGCTTTATTGATATAAAAGTCATGTTCCATAAAATCCGAATTATTATGGGCTGCCCATGGACAAGATGAAAAAACATGCTCTTCTGCTCCACAGAGATTACATGGAGGGGTCATACGTGTTGTAGCAGAGTGCCATAAAACACCGCAAACTGAAAATTTTAACTGGTCACAATCAGAGTTTAAATGGGCCCACATCTGTAACAGGAGCATGGTTGTCCTGGGTAAAATAAAATGCCTCTGTCATGTACTAAACAGAAACAATTTGGTAGATGCTGAATACCATCTTCAGACAGCTTGAGTTGCACTGAGAATTTCCACCCTCCAGTCCAAAAACCATTACAATCTATAATGGCTGTAGGTAAGCCATTAACTGTACACCATTTTTCTAGCCAGTATATTATATACAGGACATTATCCCAGCATTTCTAAATAACACTGTAATTACTTTGGCTGTTGGACTGGTGATGGTATGGCTACAAATGGCTTCCATAACGGGGAGTTTTTAACTTCGTAATATGCAGCCCAAAAATGATCTAATAAAGTAGCCGACCTAAAGCTGATATCGGAGTTATGGTCCCCTGATGCATGAATGAATGTGTATACGTCTGCTGGTGTGAAATGAAGTGACTCGATAATCAGTTTCCTTCTGACATAGTTTCTATCAGGTGGCAATTCCAAATCTACTTTGTAGTACACTCGCACTACAAATCGCCGGCTTGCGGCCTCTGCAGGTTTTCTAAACAGACCGGCATAACTAGTAGGCCCTTCTTGGTGCCCTGGCCGACCCGAGTCCCCAACAGATTCATTTGTTTCATTATTTAAGGGAAAGTTCATACCTGGTTGTTCTATTGGTATCATAAGTGAAGTTTGTTGCACTGTCACTGATTCTTCTGGCTCCTGGCTGTCAGATTGAGTGTTTTCCTTTGATCGCGGTTATCTAGCCAGATGTGAGTCAGCATCTAATTTAATTTTGTCTGAGGGAGTAGCCGCACTCTTTGCTCTGGCCTGTGAGATGTCATTCGCATTTTGCAGTCTCTTTGGACCCAGTGCGTTTTTTTTTATTCTTAGGTAAAAATGAAGAACTACTTGCAGTTGTAGAGGTCCCAGGCAAAGGTATGTTTGGGTCAGGAATCCAAATATCATCTTGTAGAATCCAACCAGCATTTTGCAGTGCTTTTCCAGGTTCCCAGGTAGAATTTTTTGCTGAGAAAGGGAATGGAATAGATTCAGAGAATAATTATTTTTCAGAAGCCATTTCCTCACCTTGTACAGTAAACCTTTTTTTTCGGATATTATAGATGGACTCTGTTTTGATTGTTTTATTTTTTTCTCCTCTTCACTTTGCAGTTGTACAATATCCATGTCCATTTCTACATCATCGCCATCATTATTCTCAACCAATTTTGGCTGGGACACAGACTGTGATAATTCCAATAGATTGCATCTCTTCATCTTCTGATTCTGTCTGCACAGGGCTTCCAAAATGTATTTCTTGTACATACATATTGTCCATTGTAACAGATCGCTGAACTGCACAACCTTCTCCCTGCAGTATCTCAATTGCCCTCAGAGGGTCCATGGTCCAGCCGGCCAAGGGTTCCCCTACTTGAGAGCAGGGGAATTTCCCCGGTGTCCTGGCCAAATTTCCCTCATTCCCTAAAATTACCAGCAATAGCTTAATCTGGTTCAATTTCAGTTGGTTACCATCTGTATCCTCCTCCCCCTGGTCACCTCTGAAAAAGGGACTTCTAGTCTCAGTTGGCCTACCGGGTCAACAAAATTCAATAGATAAATAAAGGTGATTATGTGCAGGGACTGCAAAATTAACTTTCAGGATGCAAAAACACATTTTGGACAGGAGTTAAAAAATGGCAGCTGTCACATTCATGGGGTGCTGTAAAGAAATGGCTATGTTGAAAATTTAGGGTAAAAATAATGAATATTACCAACGTTATGAGCCTGCATTTGCAAAATTCAAAATAGCCTCATAACTTTGTTTTTTTTTCATATTTTTACAACATATTTAAAACATTGCTTTCTTATTACCCTCCCTCATGAATAAGGTCATTGAAAGTTTTCATCTCCTGTCTGAAAGATGATTTCATGCAGGCACCACAAAATCACCTTTCTGGATGTAAAAAAAAATATTTTGGCCAGGATTTGTAAAATAACAGTTGTTACCCTCATGGGGTGCTATAAAGATATGGCTATGTTGTGAATTTGGGGGAAAAATATTTAAAAATTACCAAAGTTACAAGCCTGCATTTGCAAAATTCAACCTAGGCTCATAACTTTAATTTTTTAAATATTTTTACACCAAATTTTCAACATTGCCATCTTATGACCCCCACCAATGAACAAGGGTTGAGAAAATGTTCTACTCCTGCCCAAAAGGTGATTTTGCCCAAGTTATGGTACTAATTTTAAACCCCCATTGGAATAAATTGAACTGCATATCTGTTTCTTTAGTTCACAATCCAGCTTTGAAGAGTAAAGATGTACCTTCAGTCCAGAGATGATTATGGCATTGGATCCCTGATGGGTATGCAATTGCCTGGGGGAGTGCAGGGTAGTGGGTGCTGAATGGAAGGATCAGGTGGGGGGACAGTAACAGGCACAAAAGACATTGATGGTTTTTTTTTTTACAGGTGGAAAAAAAATTCATGACCAAGGATTCTAGATTGCAACACTGGGGGATTGGGCACCACCAGTGTCATTGTTATGTTTCCAGGAGGGGTGAGGGGTAGTGGGTGCTGAGAGGCAGGGTCAGGTGGGGGGGAGAAAAAAACATATATTAAAAAAATAAAAAAGTCAAGGAGAACATGATTGTGTCACTGAGGGATTGGGCACCCCCAGTGTCATTGTTATGTTTCTGGGGTTGCAGTAGTGTGTGCTGAGAGGGAGGGTCAGGTATGGGGAGAAAAAATATATATAAAAGAAAAGGTCACAAGGAACATGATTGTGACACTGGGGGATTTGGCACCCCCACTGCTATTGTTATGTTTCTGGAGAGGGGGTGCTGAGAGGGAGGGTTGGGTAGAGGTAGAAAAATCTAAATTAAAAAGGTCACAGGAACACAGTGGCAACACTGAGGACTGGTACCCCAGTGTCATTGTTATGTTTCTGGGGGGTGGGGCAGTGGGTGCTGAGAGGGAGGGTTGGGTGGGGATAACCATAATTTAAAAAATCAGCGGTCCACGCAGAACAAGGCACACTTCACAATGTCCAAGATGGTCACTGCTCTCTATTACACATGGGCTAGTAATAATGCATGCGCAGTACAGTTTGGAGGCCATCTTGCACACAGTGGAGTGTGTTGTGTTCCGCCATGACTACCTACAGGGTAAAGAAAATAGTGCAGTGTGAATTCTACTGGACACAATGAGCAGAGTACTTCACAGATGTGGAGGCAGCTGTGTTGCAACTCCAACATGTTGTTCTGTCAAAAGGAATGCACTGAGTCCTTTTCTGATAGCAAGAGGTCTGCAGCGCTATGCCCACTGAAGCCCCCAAAAAGGGACTACCCTGACTAGTTTCCAAATTGTGATGTCAGGGAGAAGTGATTAAAGACAGATAAAAGATTTTAGTGAGAGAGGTAAATACATACTGTTTTGGACTCCTGTTATTTTCACTATTCATAAATTTCATCCCTGAGTCATGCCAGCTTATTAGGACATGGGGGGTCTGCATACTAGTTAGGGCAGGGTTTCAGAAGTATGAATCTGTGCTTCTGCTGGGGGCTGATTTGCACTTCTGAAACTTTTCAATATTGTGCTATGGTGCAGATGCATGGGGGACCCCCTTATTTGCATAGGTGCATCACAATAGTGTGTGTGTGTCGGCACTGTCCAAGGTGCGCTGTGCATCTATGCCCTTTAAATATGGGCATGCCCCAACAGCTGGCGAATCTCCAGGTTTGTGTATTGCAACTTGGTTTGCACTGTGTAAACTCTTTGACTATGGGGCCCACAGTCTTGTTTATATATGGATGCCCATGCTTTATCTTTTATAGTGAATAGGTATCCATGCCCATTTCAGAACTCCACTTCCATTCAGTGAACTGTTGTTTGGGGGGAGGCACTTGAGTGTTGGTGGCAGATTCAGATTACTGACTCAAAGTGCCAGTAGTGACTGCTGCTGCAGGTGTTTCTGTGAGTTCAATTTGAAAAAAAAAACAGCTTCTAGCTCAGCTGTGCGGTGGCATTCTAAGTTTGGCTGCAGTAATGACATCAGTACCGCAGCACAACAACATATTGATGCCACTACTACAGCACAACAACCCTATTCTAGACATGGATTTCCATCTAGAACAACACCACCCCACACCCCAAGCCCTTACTTACCCATCAGGCCGCCAACACCATATTCCTCTCTGGACTGCAGACATGTCTTCACTCTTCAAAACTAGACCAGTTACTTAAGAAACAGGTATGCGGTTCAATGGTGTTTTAAACATAGTGGCATAACCTGGTCATTTTTGCATATTTTTGGCCCAGATTTTCAACATATCTTATTTAGGACCCAACCTCATGAACAATTGCATGGACATTAGGCAAATCTGTCCTGAAAGATGATTTTGTGCTCTCTGTATGAAATCAGCTTTGGGGCAGGAGTTGACAATTGTTTCTGCCTTGATCATGAGGTAGGTTCATAAGAAGGCTATGTTGAAAATGTGGTATACAAATATTAAAAAACAACAAAGTTATTAGTCTACATTGAATTTTGCAAATGCAGGCTCTTAACTTTGGTAATTTTCAATATTTTTACCCCAAATTTACAACATAGCCATATCTTTACAGCACCTCATGAATGTGACAGCTGGCATTTTTCAAATACTGGCCAAAATGTTTTTTTTACACCCCAAAAGGTGATTTTGTGGTCCCTCCATAAAATCACCTTTTCAGACAGGAGTTGAAACTTTTCTCTGGCCCTGTTAATGAGACAGGGTCATAAGAAGGTTATGTTATAAATTTTGTATAAAAATAAATAAAAAAACTAAAGTTATGAGGTTATGCTCAATTTTGCAAGTGCAGGCTCATAAGTTTGGTAATATTCAATATTTTTACCCCAGATTTTCAACATATCCATTTCTTTACAGCACCTCATGAATCTGATAGCTGTTATTTTTCAACTCCTGCCTAAAACGTGTTTTTGCATCCCGAAAGGTGATTTCCCAGTCCCTGCATGAAATCACCTTTAGGGCAGGAGTTGAAAAATGTCTCTGCCCTTCTTCATGAGGCAGGGTCATAACAAGGCTATGTTGAAAATTTAGTATAAAAATATTAAAAAAACAAATTTATGAGCCTATGTTACATTTTGCTATTGCAGGCTCATAACTTTGATAATTTTACCCCAAATTTACAACATATCAATTTCTTTACAGCACCTCATGAATGTGACAGCTATCATTTTTCAAATCCTGCCCAAAATGTATTTTTGCATCCCAAAAGGTGATTTTGCAGTGCCTGCATGAAATCACCTTTCAAACAGGAATTGAACATTTTCTCTGCACTTCTTCATGAGATGGGGTCATAAGAAGGCAATGATGACAATCTGTGGCAAAAATATTATAACATAACAAAGTTATGAACCTCCGTTCAATTTACACACATAGGCTCCTAACTTTGGTAATACATAACCCACACAGTGCACCTGTTCCTATCCATCATCTGAATGCCTTTTAGATAAATTAATAGGTATCAGCATTTCACGAGGAACCAAAACATCACTAAGAGGATTACGTGATACAGCAGACTGTGTAGTAGCTTTTGGATTCAGCTCCCATTGCCCAGTGCTATTTCTTCAATTTTTCAGCTCCTAAACTAGTTATTCATTGTTTCTCAACAAGTTAAAAGTGAGTGGAACCTCTGGACAGCATTAGCAACCTGGAATGGAAGCTGAAATGCGGCCCACGCAAACCCGACATACACCTTCTGTTTCCCCGGAGAAAATAGGCAAAAGGTACAAGGTCCAGTCGACTGGCAGCAGCAAGCAGTTCACTACAATGGCCTCCCCTGTTTTGGCTCCTGAGGCAACTCTCCTCACTCTTGAATATTTCTGAAAGAGCTCCAGCCATTTAGGGAGGATTTAAAATCAGTAGTCACTGAAATGAAGCAGATGTCATCTGCACTTGAGGATTTATTGACTAGGATGATGAACAGTGAGGCTCGGCTTATTTCTTTGGAGAAAAAAACAGATTGGGTTGAAAATGCTACAGTAGACAACCAACACAGAATTAAGAAACTAGAACAAAAAATTGAAGATTTGGAGGAGAGGAGTCTCAGAAATAATGTTGTGATCCTAGGAATTCCTGAATGAGAGGAAGGCAGCAACACAATCTTGTTTATTCAGAAGCTGATAGAGAAATTAGCTGGCCCCTCTCCCTTTGGTGCCTTGTATAAAATAGAGAGGGCTCACAGAGCTCTGAGACCAGTGCCAGCATCAGGTCTACCACCCCGACCATTAATATTCAAGTTTCTGAACCATCAAGAAAAGCAGTTCTTCTTGGGGAAAATAAAGGAGCTTGAACAGGTACTCTGGGAGGGGAACAAAATTCGAATAACCCAGGATCTGCCTGCTACTGTGAGACAAAGGAGAACACTTTTCCACCCAGTAGCGATGTAATTGATAGCCACAGGGCTAAAATTCCATATGGGTTATCCGGCTCATCTCCAGGTGTTGATTTTGGGAACTTGGGTTTCATTTGAGGAAGTGGATTCAGCTTTAACTGCACTGCAGAATGCTTATCCCAACTTATTCCACGCTCATTGATTATTCAGAAATTGATCTGCAACTAGGAGAAAATTTTCTGAAGTTTTTCCTCACCCTGAGAGAGCTAAGTAGAAAATGCAAAGGAGGACTAATCAAACTATAAGGAGAAGCTTAATTTATACGCAGGATCACAACTTGAGAAGAAAAACCCATTCGGAAAAGACAGCTGTTTAATCTGATCTAGATGTTCGATTGTGACTTGCAGAATGAACGGTCAAGATTTGGAGCATGAGACATATATGCAGTCTCTGTCAGGCATTAATTTTCTATCAGGCATTAATTTTCTTTTAGATTAGCTGTTGTAATCTTTCATGGCCGCTCTGATGTATAAGAGCCCAATGCAAAAAAGCCAGTGGATTTGTTTTAAATGATTTCACTTCTTTACAGCAGGAAAAGCATAGACGCTGATCTGCCACAAGAGGGCGCTTCTTACAAGCAAATGTCTGAACTGATTTGGGGAAAATATCCATATACATTTTATTTCGTATTTCTCGCTAAATGTTAGACACCTAACGTTGAATACATTGGTATTGTTTGGGAATAGACTATCAGGAATGAGCTGATAACCATGAATTATTGGTTTTTAGAAACTTTTAACAAGGGGAAATCGCCGAATGGTAACGATTTATAATTTGGAGCTTTCTTGTTTAGTGCTTTAGCCTGATTTACTGAACCTCCAGGAATAGTATAGATTTAATCTGTACTCTATGCACAATTGTAATATTGGTTTCATTCTTTATTGCTAAATAGGCTGTTTAGTCATGGACCTGGGCAACGGGAAGAGGGAGACAAGAGACTGACATAGGACCAGCTGTATAGCATCTTAACAACAAGAGGGGGAGAGATTAGGGATAATCAAACCAGGATGCCAGTAAAATCTCTTTATGGTATAGTACTAGTTTGGAAGGGGAGGGAGGGAGGGCATAACAACTGTTAAGAGCACAGCAAATAGGATATGACAAGCAAGATCTTAGCATATAAGTTACCTCTTGGATAGGATCTGGGGGATTAGTGATATACAAGTTATGAAAAATGGCTAACTGTATTCGCATTGCTACTTGGAATATCAAAAGGGGTAGAAAAAGAAGGAAGCAATTTCAGGTTTTAAATCACCTGAAGTTATTGAACATAGATGTTATCTATGTTCAAGAAATGCATATTCTGGACTCTGAAGCGTCCCAGCTGCAAAGACAACAATTTGGCCAATTCTTTGCGGCAGAAGGGATGACAAATAGTTATGGAGTAATGATCCTTATACACAGGAAGATTCCATTTATCACAACTAACGTAATAAAAGATCCACAGGGTAGATATATTTTTGTTCTGGGATTGCTTTACAACAAAGAGGTAATACTAGTTAGTGTGTACAGACCAAATCAAGATGCACCAGAATTTTTTTACTCAACTAACCCAGATTCTACAACCATATCTTTCTATGCCTATGATTACTGGGGGATATTTTAAGCTGGTGCATGACCCAATGATGGACGGGTCAGGTCAATAGAGGAGGGGTCTCTCTCCTGCTCAAAGGGCACTCCGGGAGCTGATGGATCAGACTGGAGTGTGTGATATTTGGAGGATATTACATCCCCTTGACAGGGAATATACTTTTATTTTCCCTAGTTCATTTTTCCTCTTCAAGGATAGACTACATACTTCAGTCTCATTCCTTAGTACCCGGGACCCTTGAGACGTCGATTCTGCCTGGTCCCCCTTCAGAGCATTCGATAGTTTCCTGTCAGATATCGATAGTATCACTACCAAAAAAAGGCTCCAGATGGAAACTAAATGATTTACTGTTAAAGGATACCTCTTCCTCTAAACATATACAGGAGCATATTGACAATTTTTATCAATATAATTTTGATCCCTAGGGAAGACCTGATATGTTATGGGGATCTTTTAAAGCATACCTTAGAGGCGTTCTTATTAGTATGGCCACCCATAGGAAAAAGGCTTCCAGTTACAGAATGTCCCACCTACTGTCTCAAATTAGGGTCCTAGAAAGAGACCTTCCCCCCACTCACCAGAATCTGTTAGACAGGAATTGATCAAACTCATAGCAGCCTATATGGAAATCCTTTGGGAGAAAGCTGATTATACTATATTGAAAACCCAGGCATCATATACCAATCAAGGGGAAAAAGAAGGCCGTCTCCTGGCACTTAGGGTTAAACAAATGGAGTTATCTCGTTATGTGGTCTCAATAATCTCATTACAAGATGGATCCTTAAAAACCCATCCAGAAGACATTATAAAGGAATTTATTGCATATTACAAGGAATTGTATTGCCCTATGCACATTCCCCCAACGGTGCAGCAATTATGTACCTATTTACTGGAGGTCAACCTACCCCAGCTCTCATTGGAGCAGCAAAATAGACTGTTGTCTCCTATAACTAGTACGGAACATTCTGAGGTTATTAGAAACTTGCCAATGAACAAAACCCCCAGGATAGATGGTTGCACAGCTCAATTTTATAAGAAATTATAGGTTCAGTTAATCCCTATGCTTCTTCCCCTGTATCTACAAATCTTATCTGGAGTTGATATAGACCCCACACCATTTGAAGCGCTGATTGTCTTGATACCTAAAACTGATAAATCTCCTGACTGTGTAACCAACTACCGACCCATATCGTTAATAAATCAAGATGTAAAAATGTTAACCACGTTGCTGGCCAACCGACTCAGTACAGTAATGGACACCTTGATAGGACCAGAATAGGTCGGATTTATGAAGGGTAGATCCTCTTCTGATCATTTAAGAACCCTGTCGCATGTCTTTTCGGTGTCCAGGGATGCACCTTTTCCTGCTGCCTTAATCTCCCTTGACACCGAGAAGGCATTCGATAGGGTCCATTGGGAGTATTTGTTTCAGGCCTTGGAAGCCTTTGGTTTCCCATCTGGTTTTACAAGGTGGATCCGGGCACTATACAAATCCCCTTCTGCACAGGTCGCAGGTAATGGAGTGATCTCGGAGAGGTTTACCCTTCATTCTGGAACCAGAAAAGGATGTTCCTTGTCCCCATTATTATTTAATGTCTACCTGGAACCATTAATTCATAACCTGAAAAATTGCCAGAATATCCAAGGGATCCCTATTCACCCTTGTGAAATTAAGGTATCTGCTTATGCAGATCATCTCTTCCTTCAACTTTCCAATCCATGTCCATCCATACCTCATATGTTAGATATCATTGATACATTTGGCAGAATGTCCAAGTATAAACTAAACATTAGCAAAACAACAGTTTTCCCACTTAATCACAAATTGTTTAAAACAGATATAATACCCTTTGGACTTAATTGGAAACAAGACTCCCTTAGATATCTAGGCATAGAACTGTCTAGAAACTCCAAGCAAATTATTAAGTTAAACCTAGATTCTCTGGTTAATACAGTCTCTCAAGACTTGAACAGATTGGTCTCACTTCCTATTTTACTGTGGGGTAAAATAAATCTAATTAAAATGAACATCTTCCCACGGCTCTTGTACCCCCTTTCTATGCTTAATATTTGGCTCCCTTTGTCCTGGTTCCAAAAGCTACAATCCCTGCTCACAAAATTTCTCTGGAGTAGTAAATCCTCCCAAACAGCCTATCTTATCTTGGCTGCCCCCGAGAATAAGGGGGGCTTGCACCTCCCTCATGTGGGACTCTATTATTGGGCGTGTCACATTAATAAATACCTGAGATGGCAATCCCAAGAAAATTTGCATTCGGCCCGGCCTGGTTTAAAATTGAGTTAACCCTTATACGTGCATATGGTTTAAATCCTGAGGGACTGTTACATATTAGGGAAAGCCTCCTCCCCTTAAAGCTCAAGAATTCTACAATTTCCATATCCTTGAAAGTTCATACCCAGATTTGTTGTTACCTTAAGTACGACCATATTAAGGACCCCAGTCAGCCAATAGTGGGAAACTTACACCTTAAAATGGGTGGAAAACCAATTCCCCTATCCTGGTTTCCGATATTACAGGATTTGAATGTCACCTATTTTGCTAAAAATAATGATACATCATTCTCGATAAAAGAAATCATGGCTAAATTAGGTATCTCACACAGGCACACTTTCAGGATTATTCAGCTCCGACATATTTTAATACGATCCTTTGGTCGAAAACACCAGTTAGCTCAAATCATCCCCTTCCGCAAGGAATTAGCAGAGTTCAGCAGAGATCCTAAAGCAATCTTCAAAATGTACACTACAATATATCTCTGGAAATTCCCTGATAGCTTTGGACCAACCCATCTTTGGGAATCTTTTTTTCCAGACCGAAACATAGACTGGGCGGCTATCTGGCAAACTTGCCGCAAAATAGTTACACAAGATAGATTAAGACTGATACAATTATATATCCTGCATAATGCTTATTATATACTGTGTAAACTGGCCAAATTGGGTTTGAAGCCTACCTCATTATGTGTTAGATGTCAACAACATGAAGGGACAACATACTATATCTTTTGGTCTTGCCCTAAAGTCTCCCCATTATGGCATAACATTAAGCAACTCTCTGATCCCTTTTAAGGTCTTAAGGACCTATTTACCCCCAAAATTTGTCTCATGGGTGATTTATCAGAAATCAGGGTCTGTAATTGGAAATACTATATGACTCTTATTGCTATGTCAGTCAAGAAGCTGGTATTATGACATTGACTTGATCAGCAGGAAATTCCCTATAATGAATGGTTAACAGAAATCCTGGCTAACTTACACATGGAAAAAGCCATTGCTAACTTGAATAATACAATGAGCAGGTTTATAAAAATATGGAATCCCCTTTATGCCCTATATTCATTATAGGGTGAGATACATTTGATATGAACCATCTTGTCTCAAGACTAATCCTGGTATAATATACTGTTTGCTTAACATCAGATATCATAATAGTTGTTGCTCTAGCAGAAAGGGGATGGGGGAGGAGGGAGGGGAGGGAAGGGTTTGGGTGGTAAAGGGAGGGGGGTGGATTCATGCATAATCAATGACTAATGTATCCTGTGTTTCTGTATGAATATCTGCCTTTTGTGTAAAATGGGAAATAATGTTAATAAACTTTAAATTGAACAAAAAAAAAACCATCACTAAGGTTTTGGGGCACATGAAATCAGATTTGGTCAGATGAACAACACTACCACTAACACTGGGTCAGGATTAGTGTAATTAAAATGAATGTGTTCCCCAGGTTCCTTTACCTGCTAAGTATGTCTTGGTTTTTATCCCTAAGCAATGCTTTTTAAAACTAAGGTCTCTCCTCTCCACCTTCTTCTTGCATGGTAAATCCCCAGGAGAGCCTACAGTCAACTGATACTAGCCAAACCAAGTGGTGGTTTGTAGCTACCAGACTTTTCCTGTAGACAGAACTACACACATGTATGCAACATGGTACTGGTATCTGATCTCTACCTTGGTGTAGTCTTTTTAAATTGCCCCGCTCTGCTAAGCACGGCCCATTCAAAGTCTTAGTACAAGTATGTAAACCACTCCATAAATTCCTGGGTATGAGGCCTCTTTTGGCCCTATCCTGAGTAAATACATTATAAAAATGGATAAAAGCAGGACTCTGTTAAAAATGAGATCTTGCATCTCAGCTTGCACATTCTCGGTGTAGCTGCAAGCGGTTCCTTGTCTCTGCTTCTTTGGCCCCTCCGCTGCGAACTTGGCTGCAGCCATATCGGCGCTGTCCAGATTTTGTTTACTATGATGAAACAACAGAAGGTTTTTTGTTTGGGGAGGGTCTGGTTTCTGTGTGTATGTGTTGGGAGAAATGAAAGTAAAACCGCAGATGGCACAACTTCCCATTCTAATTAAAAAAGCTGCTATACCACTGAAGGATACTAGAGTATTTTGCAATTTTTAAACTTTGTTACAATAGCTTTTTAGTTAGTATGGAAATCCATGCACACCAGGAAGTAGGCATATACCATGACTGGATTCTTTACCACAGTTCCAAACATGACTTCTGAATAATAGATTATGCAGTTTATAACAATACTTGCTGGGTTGTCTTCTTGGCTCCTTTCAAATTCCATCACTGCAGCCTTTATCTTAACCTGGGTTGCTTTTCTCCCCAAGCCCACTGTGACTGTCTGTCTGATAGGTAAAGCTTTGTGTGAATCTGCCATTTCATCTCTATCAGTTACTGGGCTGGATTTTCATAAGGAACCATATGCAATCCACCAGTTGCAATTTTCAAAAGGAAAAATCCACATGGCAAAAAATGATGCAAATCTCATTTGAGGAGATTTTTTTTTACCACAAATCATGACTTTCTGTCACAAAGAGATGGATCTTTTGAAAATAGCAGCAGGGTTGTTCAGATGCAACTTGGTGGATACAGACGAAGGTGAAATGTGTTTTTGCATCTGTGTTGGATCTTTTTGAAAATCCTGCATGCTAAGTCCAAAACGCTGTCCCAGAAATCTGAGGTCTACTGACATGCATCATCTTACTGAGCCTCATATCTCTATTGGTTTGGGTCCAAAGGCTTTTTCTGCCACTGCCCCCAGTCTCAGGAATAGTCTCCCAGTGTTCTGTGTTGTACTGTACCTCTTCAAATTTCCAATTCAGAACTCAGCTCTGGAACTTCCTGATGGTCTGTTCTTACTACAAATGTAACACAGGATTTAAAAACAAATGTCTTGTTACTGGTAGTCTACCTACTTCACTGTGTCTCATGATAATGAATATGTATATCACTGCTTTTACTACGTCAACCAATGTATGTTATTATGCTGTTATTTTGAGTACTGCCTGCCATGGCATGGGTCCTGCCTGAAAACAATTCAATTGGAATAGTGCACCCACCTGGTAAACAAATAAAATAATATATAAATAAGTACATAAGGTCAGAAGGGATACTACTTGCATCTCATCCATCCCCCATTTCATAAGTGGGGAAGAAAAACAAGATAGTATTCTGTGCAAACACGTTTTAATTCATAAGGATCCCCTACCCACTATGCTGTAATTAGATCAGAGAGTTTGAACAGCCACATCTGTTTTGCATAAGCATTTAAACTACTTTCGTTTCATGCTCAAACTAGCAACAGTACTAAACATTCTTACACAGACTAACCTGGAATGTTAAGTAGTTTCTTAACAAACAATTAATCAGCTTATGTTTCACAAGCTCCCCATACTTAGTTATCTGCTCAACCTGTGAACCAACAAAAACACTGATAAGTGAAAAAAATATAGATTTACAGTGTAGAATGCATTTAAGCAACCATACACTGCATTCCCAACTCATTACCAGCCATATGATACAATTTGCTTCCAACTGGCTTCTTATTCGTATTTCTTTGAAATTATCTAGAAAAATCAGATCTCTCTAAATCTGAGCATTTTCTCAGAACTTGGATCAGTCAGATTTTGTCCTTTCCATTCTGAGTTCTGATCAGAGATTGGATCTTAGATCAGACTGTAGCAAAATCTAACTTATCTGATCCGATCAGAGATTTGGCACCCACTGGACCTCATCCTGTGTAAAAGCAAGAACAACAACAAAAAAACACTCCCTGGTGTCCAGTGGGACTCTATTGATCACCCATCTACTTGAATTGAATACTAAATGAAAAAACAAAAAATACTGTGCCTCTGAACTCCCGGTCATCCAGTAACCTCTCCCTACCTCACTGTATCCCTGCCAAGCATCCAAATAACTTATATGTGCACCACTTGACCCCCAACAGTGACTAAAACTGCCCTTCACTTACCTTGGCTGGCAGGGGTTGCACTTATAAACTTTTTGGATGCTTGCCAGGGACGGTGTGAGGGAAGGGGTGCAGTGGAATACCAGGGAGTCATGAGGCAGAGTATTTCTTTGTTTCTGGATAGTATTCAAGAAGATGGGTGAGGAAGGGTGTGCCACTGGATATTATACAAATGATTTTTTTTTAATTTGGAAGGACCAGACAACCAGACTGAGCTGGTTAGCAAGATCAAACCAAGATATCTGTGATCTGAAGTCTGATCTAACCTCCGATCCTACAGTATTTTGGTTTAGAATTTTGGATTTTCCTGACTACCCAGCAGACTACTGAGCACAGTTCTTTCTGACTGGATTTGATGCTATCAGAGCAACACTGCTTCTTAGAATGTTCAGTTTCAAATGTGGATGCATTGCTACTGCAGTACCTGTAACAGAATGCCTTGCAGAAAGGAATGTATAATTCACAGACAGTTTATTTAAAACTCCCTGCTGTTCCTGAGGTCAGTTAATTTTCAGCTCAAATCACAGCTTATTACCAGCCAAATGAGAAAAAAGTAGTTAAAAGCAGTCTGCACTGTATTATTGCAGGGAAGCAGTGATGCATGGCAGTTTTGAGAGGCTTGAGCAGATGAAAAACATGTAAATATTGGTTTAAAACAGCTAAACTGCACAGGAGGATCATTGTGATTGATAGTTTATTTTCTGCCTATTGCACTTATCCCCAGGGAACCTGCTAAAAACAAGACACAAAATATTATTTTTATTAGTGTGTTGATAATTAAATCCCTGACGTACTAAGTCAATATAATCTTAAAGTATGCTTTCTCTTTTTTACCAGTTGACATTAATAATACAAGGCAGCACCCCATGCTTCTTCCTCTGGATAGCAGTACCATAGAAAATGTACAGATCATGCTATCCTGGTTTTCAAAACACTGCAAGGATGCAAAGCAGTAATGTATTTGTTGATTTCCTTGCCAGTGCTATGACAGACAAGAAAAAACACTTTCTTTCAGAACCAAACCGGGGCAAGTTCACTTGAGCATGGAAGGGGAAGGGGGTTAGGTCATGTAAATACTGAACATGCCAGCATTTACAGAAATCATGCATAAGGAGCCTGCCTGTATTTATAGAAATTACGCATGTGGAACATACCCGCATTTACAGAAATCATGGGTATGGAAATCACCAATTTATTTATTTGGAAAATGTTTCACCAGGAAAGACAACATTACCTGTAAACATCTCATTTCCAGAAGCATTCTGGGTGGGGTGGGGGTACAAGAATTGGGAGAACAGGCAAACACATAGCAATAACAGAGCAATACAAGTACAATTACTAAAACAAAATAGTGTAGTACAATTACAGAGCAGAAATAACCCAGACCAACCAGCCAGGGTGAACAAAACCATGTTCGGATATAGCATACGTTGCAACAACCCAAGAGCAGGTGATCCAGTAGGGTAAAGGTTAGAGGATAGATAACACATTTGAAGTGCTAGAAGTAGTTAGCTGAGCACATGATTTGAAGTGCTATTGTATACCCAGGGGAGAGCAGTTATAAGACAAGTGGGGAAGTGGACAGGCGAGGGGTAGAAGGTGGGGGATGGAAGAGGGAGAGAGAGGGACAGCTGAGATCTAACCCCTTTGGGATGCTGAGAACCCTGCAAGGGGGACAGGATCAGGCAGAAAGGGAGGGAAGAGAAAGTGAGTGGGTAGGTAGAGAAGAGAGGGGTGGAGAAACAGGAGGGGAAGAAAGGGATAGGGAAGTAGGGAGGTGGGCAGGTGATGAATTTGAAAGTGGGGGGAAAGAGAGAGGGGGAAGAGAGAGAGAGAGAGTCTATACCCCTTCAGAATGTAGAGAACCCTGCAAGGGGGGGACAGGATTAGAAAGTTGGGTGAAAGGAAGAGAGATAAAAGAGAGGGAGCTAGGATCTATACCCCTTCAGGATGACAGATAACCCTGCAAGGAGGACAGGACCAGGCAGAAAGGAAGGGGAGAGAAGGGAGGCAGGGAGGAGGAGTGGAATGTGGCGGGTGACCGGAGGGGATGAGAGGGATAAGGAATAGGGAGGCTGGAGAAAATAGGGGTAAACTAGGAATGGAAAAAGGGAGATCATCAGTGGGGGGAAGAGGGGAGTAGTTTGGGGGAAGGACAGCAGTAGAGTGTTAAAATAATACAGTAGGTTGTGGATGGTAATAGAGAGTCGAAATGGTACAGTAGGTTGTGGTAGGGGTGGGAGGAGGAGGTGGCATAATAGGTGGTAGCATGTGAGGATGTAAGCAGAGGAAGGTTCAATTAGAAGACAGGAGGTAAGTCAAGAATAGAGGAGTAGGGGTAGTGCACAATGGTTGGGAGGGTTGCAAAAGGGGCTAGTAATAAGTACAGTTAGGAGAACAGAAGTAAAGTAGGGCTAAAGGATAATGCGCCAGGGTTGGGAGGGTTGAAGTGGGGCTAAGAACAAGAGTAGTTAGGGGAATAGAAATTTTGAAGAGCTAAGGAGATTGAAGATGGGGAAGAGAAAAGTCTGATAAGAGGTTGCAGTGAGTTCCAAAGCTTTGGGAAGCAGTAAGAGAAAGCTTCCTGGCCTATGGAGGTAGAGCGACAAGGAATAGCTAGAGTGCATGCATCAGTGGATCTGAGAGGGCAGGATGAAGGAGGTGGAGTAGACAGTAAGGAGAAGAGGTAAGAGATATACTCTACCACAGAGCATTAAGGTTTATAACAGAGCTCCCCTACTCCATTCATCACTGTCTCCTTTACACTGCCGTGGCCTGGCCTTCTCTTACCCTTAGGCACCAAAGAAACATGGTATTATGGACCTTTAGAGCCATTACCAACAACCTTCCCTGCTATATCACCAACTGCCTACCTCTAACCCCCCTACCTAACTATGCCCTAAGAAGTGCTTTCTACATAACTCTGCAAATCCCAAAGGTGAGATCCCGCTTTGGTCGGGTGGCATTAAGCCATGCACTTCCTTCAAGGTGGAATAAGCTGCAAAATTCCCTGAAATTAAACCTCCCTTGTACGCTCGCAGCTCTTAAAACTTTAATTACCCACAAACTCAAGGAATCCTGCGACTGCTTCCATTAATACTACGGATTATACGGATAATACTACCAGCCCTCGACCCATATCCCTGCCCTCTCCTCTCCCACTCTACCTCATGCATCCCCTTACCTGCTGCCCTCTGGATAGGAAGAAGTAGGAAAAGAAAAAAAAAAATATATATATATATATATTTTTTTTTGCGAGCAACTTGTACTTTTTTTATGTTACCGTAGTTTGTATACTTAATATTGTTTCTGTATGTTAGACCAGTGTAAATCCTTCTCACATCTGTCCTAATGTATACTGCCATGTTGGCAGCAGTTGCAATTCTGTTGAATCCTTCTGTAGTTTTCCCTTACCTCAGGTTCACCTCAAAATGAGCTCTGCTCAACGGCGCCCGCCTGGTTAAATAAAGATTTTGATTGATTGGTTGATTGATTGATTGACTGATTGAAGAGGGGAGAGTCCCAAACCAGAATTTAGAAACTGAACTAGGCGCAGTGAGAGAGAGATGCCTGCACTCAAGGGAGGGGAAAGCTAGAGAATGATATATGGTGCAGTGATGTGTGCTGGAGGGGGAGTCAAGAGCAAAATGACAGAAAGCATTGAAAAGAGTATCCAGCCTGGTAAGAAAAGACTTAGGAGCAACACTGTAGACTATGTCACAATATTCAAAAATAGGGAGAATCATATTCTGAACAAGATCACGCCTAACTGGCAGTGGTAAGGAACTACAGTTCCTGTAAAGGGCGCCAAGCATGGGGCACTGTTTTTTCAGATGCCACAGGGAGGTGAGGTTGAGCAGCAATTTAAAAGCATTTGAGATGTCTGCCTTTGAAAGCCATAAGCCAGGGCCAAATCATTTAATGATAGTGATGGCATCATCAATGCAAGTGTACAAGAGTGAGTAGTCATGTGAAGGAATAAAGAAGTTAATGATGGGGCTAGCCTTAGAATGAGGAGATGATATATTGATGACCAGTTGTTTCTTGCCTGAAAATTTTCTGCTAGGGATGCTGATGGGGCTAATCTGGTAAAAGCGAAAAGGTAGATGCTTGAAAGGACCAATGAGAAATGCTTTTTGAAGTTATCTTTGCAAGAGTTGCTGAATGACTTCTGGCTCCTGTAGAGCAGACTGCAAAGTTTTACACTCAAATGAATCTGAGGGAAGAACTGAAATGCCAGTTTGGAAGCCTTCAGAGAATCTAGAGATGATAAAGTCCACCATTTGGCAAGAAGAATGGAAAACTAGTGCTTGAGTAAGTGTATTCCTCTTTCCATGTGGGTAGAGGAATGCACTGATTGTCATTGCCTTGGCTGAGGCATTTTTGGACAAACAATTCAGAAAAGTGTATCGCCGTAAAAACTGCAGATGTGAAAGTAGTGACTCCCACAGCCAGGGCAGCCTTCAGTGTTGAAATTATTACAAATAGGCGTGTTTCCTACAATTTTGATTTGACAGCCATGGAGCCCTGAAGAACCTTCTTCAGTATTAGGAAAGGATTTGCTAGAGGCAACAGAAGCTGTAGTGCCAAGTTGCTGTAGTAGCAGCAATTTAGTAAGCCTTGAGGAGAATGAGGACTCCTGTCTCTGGTGGATGATGTCAGACCCTGCCTACACTCTTGTCCTCCACCAAAGTATGAAGTAGGGAGACGGAGTCTGAAACTAGTGAGGAAGGCTTGAGGAGAACAAGGACTCCCATCTCTAGTGGACAAAGTCAGACCCTGCCTACACTTGTGACCTCTACATAGGTATGAAGGGCATGGGGTCATAGTGTCACAGTGAAAATCGGGCACATCAGGAATGCCATACACAAATCAGCATGCGGAAAAATAACATTGGTACAACATGCTGACCAGGACAAAATACTGCACACCAGTAGAATATCTTTGTTTTTGGGAGGCTCAGCCCCCCCCCCCCAATGTGGGAGGCTTTGCCCCTCACTCCCCTGGATTTATTATAATCAACTCCAGGGGTCATGAACTTGGGGGAAAAAAGAAACTTGGCTGGGGATAATTTTTTAAAATAAATAAATAAAAAAATCTGCATCATAGTGGGACCTGGGGAGAACCGAACTGCAGCCCCAGGTCCTCAATGCCGCTGGAGGCAGGTGCTCTAGGCACTCCACCATGGGAGTGGCTCAGCCAGGCACCACCCCGGCAGCATCTTTAACTTTTCTTAAAGACAGCCTACAGCAACAGGAGTAGCGGTTCTTACCACATGCTGAAAGAACCCCTGTCATTGTAGAACCATTCACCCTTCTTACAGTGTGTTATTTCATATGCGATTTTGTCTGCGCTATATTCACCCAGTACCAGTATGAAGTAGGGAGACATAGCCTAAAATAAGTAAGTAGGCTAGAGGAAAATGAACACTCCCATCTCTGGTGGAGTAAGTCAGACCCCGCCTATGCTCATGACCTCCACTAAAGTACAAGGTGAGGAGACAGAGTCTGCAGTGATTAATTAAGATTTGTGGAGAATGAGGACTCCTGTCTCTGGTTAATGAAGTCAAAGCCTACCTACAGTTGGAACTCTACATAGGTACGAGGTATTGAGATGGAGTCTAAATGAGTAAGGAAGGCTTGAGAAGAGTAAGGACTCTTGTCTCTCGTGGACAAAGTCGAACACTGCCTACACTCGTGACCTCCATGTATCCAGGTAGGTATGAGGTAGGGAGACAGAATCTGAAACAAAATGCTAGTGAGGGCTGGAGAACTGAAAAAATAACAGAGGAAGCTATGAGAAGGAGAATTAGGCTAAAAGGTGGAAAAGAAACCAGGAGGGACTGGACTAGATCCAAGGAAATTGTAGCTTGAAAGGGGGAAACAATGGAGAATGCAAAAAGAAAACCCCCAAAAAGGAGCAGAAGAAAGAGGACGAGAGGCAGGAGGTACGGGGGGGGGGGGGACAAGCACAGACAAGTCATGAGGTGGCAAGATGAAGAAGGAGTGCGGAGGGGACCAAGCACAGACAAGTCACGATGTGGAAACACGAGCAGAGGGAGTGAGAGTGATGGGAAATGAGCACAGATAAATTGTAGAGTGGCAACACAGGCAGAGGGAGCAAGGTGGGGAATGAGCAGGGACAAGCCATGAGGCAACAAGACAAAGGAGGAGTGGTGGGGAATGAACACAGATAATCCAAAGTGGCAACACACACAGAGGGATTAAGGGGGAGAACAAAGACAGACAAGCCATGGAGCAGTGACACAGAATGGTGGAGCGGAAAGAATGGAGGCACTGGCAGGCAAGCTGGGATGATGAGAGGAAGAAGGCAGGAGGTGCAGATGGCAGGAGACAGGCAAAATAGCAAGGGAGAGGTGAAAAACACAGTCACAAGGACAATGTAGTGGCTCAGCCATTCAAAATGTGTTAAGCGTAGATGAAAGGGGGAGGCAAGTTTAAATAGGGCAGGTGGGAAGAGTTATTCCACCACACTGAATCACAGGCAAAGCCGTCCCATTAGTAAGACGTGGAAACAAAAGAAGCCACTTTCGTTCAGCAAGCGAGCATGGCAGTTCAAGACAATAGGAAAGCCTTTAGAGTATTTTAGGAAAAACAGAGTGAAAAAGGCAGGCTACTGTATATAGAACTAGAGTGGGGTTCATTGGTGTTTAGGTTCTTGTATGATTTACTGTCGATCAAGGGTCTTGGCTTACTAGGAGGCAGCTGATGGTACAAACTGGCTGCAAGAAGTTCTGTCCCCTCTCTCTCTCTCTCTTCTTTCCCTTCTTGTTGTCTGGCAAGTGAAATCCTACCTGAGCTGCTGCTGTTTTTGGTTTAAAATGAACCAGGTCTGGGGCCCAGAAGTGAGCACAGAGCAAAAAAATATTGCAGTGGTGGGGGTTAAACGAAAAGCGCTGTGGTCAGTAGGGAGGACTGCACGTGCTTCAACTCCACTGGTGGAAGGACACAGTCTTGGTAACTGGTCATTTTCTTCCTAAGCCTCCATTCTCTACTACGTAATAACAATACGTCAGCATAGGTCTGGCTATGCAGCTGTGAAAATAAGAATACAAAACTAGCACTACAGAAATCATGTGTATGGAGCACACTCACATTTCTAGAAATCATGCCTCTGCAGCAGACTTGCATTTATAGGAATTATGTATATGGAGCAAACCAGCACTTATAGCTGTCATGCATATGTGGCACACCAACATTTATAGAAATCCAGCATATGGTGCACATCTGCATTTACAGAAATCATGCATGTAGAGAACATTTCTTTGTACAGAAATCATGCATGCAGAGAACATTTCTTTGTACAGAAATCATGCATATGGAGCACATATGGATTTATAGAACTCATCCAGATGGCACGCATTTACAGAAATCATGCAGATTCATTTTATTTTATTTTTATTAAAAGGTTAAAACCCAGTGAGCTAAAGCTCATTTGCAATGGGGACCTTATGCTTATACAGAACAAGTTGCACCAAGACCATACAAAAATACAGCACTTATAGTAGATATCATAGCAACATAGTCAGACAATAAATGTCAGGCTCAGACACAGCAGTCCTAAATACAGGGGTACCTCAAGGGTTAGTATTAGGCCCTTTGTTGTTCCTACTTTACGTAAACGAACTTCCTAAGCATTGCTCAGCTGATACTAGTATGCTCCTATAAGCAGATGACACAATGATATATACAAAAAAGCAAGATACAAATTTGGCCTTAGATATTTTCGAAAAGACTTCTTAAATATACAAAAGTTCTTATTGGATCTGAGACTTCTTCTAAACAAAAAGAAAACTCGATGGATACTATTTGAGAAACAAAAAAATAAAATAGATGAAAAACACACAATTCAGGCTGTATCAAGAGCTAGTATCAGCAGGGTTTCTTCTTATAAATGTTTGGGTCTTACCCTTGATAGTCACTTAACATTTGACTTGCATATAAAATACATTTCTACAAGACTAAAACAGTTACTGGGTTTTTTTTCTACAGAAATCGAACTTTGTTTTATTTTTCATTGAGAAAGCTGCTGGCTACATCTTTGTTCCTACTGGTGTTATACTACAGTGACTTTGTATATAAGAATGCAACAACTGCAGTACTCAGTACATTGGATTCGTTGTATAACAGTACACTTAGATTTACCACAAACTTACCATATAAAACACATAGCGGTATTTTGTATAAAAAATTAGTTTGGACTTCCCTACCAGGCTGTAGAGACCTACGCTGGAATATGTTTGTATACAAGTTCATTATAAAGGCTTTATCTTCATTTTTACTAAATAAATTGCAACTTAAATTTTCTTCTAAATACACTTTGAGATCCACATCCCAGATTTCTTTTCAGATTCCTAGAAGTAACTCCAAAAGTGGGGAAATGACAATTACAACAGCAGTGCCCCGTACACGGGATAGGCTACAAGAAAAACTGGACCTGCAAATATTATCACCATTATCTCACTTTAGAGCATCATTGAAAAGTTTATCTTATGCACATTGTAATTGTTTTGGATAAACAAATGTACTTAAATTTTTAAAACAAGAAGATTTGTAACAGTTATGTTGTAATAAGTAATTATATGTTTGTCTTGTATTGTTGGTATTATGTTGGACACAATTGTAAACAAGAATTTTATTCTAAATTTGCTACCCAGTAAAATGAATGATGATGATGATAAGTGCATCCAATTTCAATATATCTAGGACCAATGAGTACAGTAAATAATTATAGCTTCCCAGAGATGATAAAAAATACGTTTTCAGGGCAGAGATTGTTGAGTGTTTGTCACCTAAAATTCAAAAATGGGCCAGGAGAGTGTGCCAAATTAAAGGAGCAAAATGACTAAAAAAAGTATTTGAACTAGATAATCTTAGCACTGGGGTATGCAAGCTCACAGAGGAGGCTAATGTGGAGGCCCATGACTACTCCCAGTTTTGCAGAAGTCATGCATATGCAGAACACCAACATTAATAGAAATTATTCATATAAAGCACATTTTTAGCTGTCACGCATATGGAGCACTCCTACATTTACAGCAGTCATGCATATCATTTGAAGGAACCCCACATTTATAGAAACCATGCTTATAGAGATTGTCAAACCAAGGTCCCTTCTCCTCTCTGGCCACTTTACAGGTTGAAGTCTAAGATCCCATAGCACTTAATGAAGAAGAGCAGGGGAACTGATATTGGACAAAAACATGTGCAAAGAGTACTTAAAGATACATTCAGCATGAACAAGAGTAGGGGGCTGTTTTATTAAAGAACCAAAAATAGTACTTACAGACAAAAAGTCAAAAAACATAAAGTAAGTCAAAAAAGGGCAAGAGGAAAATGGCTAATCAAAAAGCAGTATAAGTTGATATCAACTTGAAACTTACAACTGAAATTAAAGAAGAAAATCAAAGGAAAATCATAAGCACACAGTGAAAAAGAAAACAAACCGTCACTATTGTTTTTCCAACATATAAAGTCAAATTAAAAAAAGTAGGCTGACACTATATGTTAATCCATCACATTCTAATCAGGCGTATCTGGAGAATATCCAGGACATGTTTTTTTTACCAATAAAGCTCTTTTTGTAATGTCAGTTTACCAAATTATTCTCTCTCTCTCTCTCTCTTTCATTCCCACAACAGAACCATAACCATTTTTCTCATTTCGCCTCTTGCACCAGTTTCTGCTATAGTCCTAAGTGATATCTGTTTTGCTGCATGAAAATTTTAATTATTGCCACCCACACAGTTAATGTGCTCACATGGTATTTCTTCCATTCTGAACAAAAAATTCATAATACCATTTCTTTATACCGTATTGACAGGAACAGATGTTCCTGCCATGCTTTTGCCACAAATTTCCAAACATTTTTAATAAAATGGCATGCCAGAATAAAATGTTACTGGGTTTCAGACTCTTCCACATGGTGTTCTCTAATGGTCAGCACCTCGATTCAACACTTTTATGTTTATTTTTGTTCGTTGCACTTAAATGCCTGCAGCAGCATGGCCATAGCATGCCCCCCCATTCTACTAGAAACCATTTTGCAGCTAGAGATTGCAAAATCTCCTGCACCCTTGCAGGGTGACATTAACCAAAACTAGTCTCTTCTGGAAAGGCTGTACCTAATGCATAAAAATATAGCTTTTAACTCAATAGCTGCCTTACATGTGAAGTTAAGCTGTCTTATTTTGTTATCTTTGCAATAATCTCTTTTATATCACATGGTCTCTGTTGGACTGAATCTTTTATTTTAGGCCACTTGATCTCCCCTGTTCCCAGCTCTGTAATACTGGACAGATTTATTCCAGTATCCCATCCCCCCACACCCTGACGGTATTCTGGAAAATAGGCCCTAAATTGCTGGAAATAAATTAACTATTAAAAAACCACAACAGGATTTACTATTCCTAAACCTCCATCCTTATTAACTGAACAGGTGATGCTTCATTTAATGGGATTTAGGCAACTGCCCCAAAGCATTTGAAGAAAAGGAGACTAACATTTTTTATTTCCATGATGGTCAGGCATGAGTACACATGACTTGTAAAGAAGAAAATTGGTAAAAGAAAAGTTTTTGTTATATAAACTCTCTACATTGTTTTTTACATTTGCCATATCTTCCATGTTTCGATTGTCCACTGACATTCTCTTTTCTTCTCCCAATTGTGGGCTGCATCATCCAGGATCCCTAGCCATACACTCAGAATTCAAATAGGACTGTGTACTTTGGGTAAACAGTACAAGGAAGACTCAGTTATGAGTAAAAGTGCCAGGGCAAGCTTGGTGTTTGTTTCTTTGAGCCTCTGGTTCCAGTCTGTGTTAATTTGCTCAATAAATCTCGGATTTTGGATATTCGACTGGACTATACTTTTTGCAAGAGGTACTGAGTGCACTAATTAATCCTTCTACTGTCTATTTTGGGCTTGCTGTACCTTCTGGTAGTGCACCACCTACATTGCCAATGGCAGCACGTCCTGTGGGAACTAATACTTTGGGTAAACCTGCCAAGACTAAGTATTCATTCCTACAAACTAGGGATAACATCATACTTTTGTCTGTCATTTTTCCCCAGAAATACTGAAAGAATCTTCCAGATCTTATGCGCAAAATATAGCCAAATCCTCTGAAGACTTATTTTTAATTAATAATCAAAGATCATATGCAAGTGCTTTGTAGATAATTTTCTGTCCTACACTCTCCAACCTTTCAGTCCCAGAATGTTGGTTCAATTTCTATAACAAAGGGGATCAATACCTAACATGTTCAAAAGCAGGCTCAATAGGCACCCTTGACGGATCCCTCTTGGTACCATAATTTTATTCCCCATCCACCTGATCATATTCGATGTTACATTTGCTTCACTGTAACATGATCTTATGCAGTGAATAAATCTACTTGGTATTCAGTACTGTTTCATAACAAAAGCCATGTGCTTGTGTGAAAGACTATCAAAGGCTTTCTCCTGATCCATGGAGAGCACATAGCCTTTCATGCCCTCCTGTCTGCTGTATTCAAATACCTCTCCTAGTTGAAAAACATCATCCTGAATTTTTCCTCCTGAGGATGCCTGTGAAGGGTTGATAGGTTGATCTAACACAGAATCAAGTCATTTGCTTAATATTTTTGATAAAATTGTAAAATCCACATTTAGTGGACTAATTTGTCTCTAGTTTTGTATATCATACCATTACCTCTTTTATACAGGATCAAAACAGCTTCATACATACTATTCAGCAATTTAAACACAGTTAGCCCTTCATTATATTCATCTGATAAGTCCAGGCATATGTAATCTATTAAACCTTTATATAGCTCAGCAGTCAAACCATCCTTCCCTGGAGATGTCCCTGAGTTCAACGTGAGTATTGTACTCTGAACTTCCTCTTTCATGATTTTTCCTACTAAAATCTCTTCCAGGTCTTCTGCTAAATTCACTTTACTGCTGCCCAGAAATTGCACCATAAAAAATGGATGCAGAAACAAAAATGAGTCATCACTAGAATTGAACCCAATACTCCTACTGGGGTGCATTTTACTATTGCTATAATCAAAACCCAGTTGATTTTGAACTAGTTGGAATTGAACATGTGGAAGGTAATGTGAGAGGAGGTGATAGAGTAAGATATTTTCTGCAGGCAGAATCTAGATGGATTTATACCCTTAGAGCTCTCATACCTGCAGGTCTAAATGACAGTTTAGATATTATGCCATTTTTTATAAAGATTGCCCTTACCCCAGTTTCCCTTTTCCCTCGAGCTTTAGTGATTTAATTATTTCTGTGACTCTCTAATGTTAGCTATTATTATTGGTTAGAGCATAGGTAATAAATGTGCCAATTTAATGGCATGATTTTTTTTTTGCTACTATTTTTTACTCCCCTGGCCCCAGTCAACCCCTTCCTTCAGCCATCCACCCATCCCCATCCCCCAACCTTTGGGTACTCACCTTCTTACCCCCATGACTTACTCTCTGTGGCAGGGTGGTTGGGAGCCTTCAACTCGACCAACCAAGACTGGATCCAGTTTTTTTGGATGGTGCCTTCTTGGGGGCAGCGCCTGCAGTGGATGACCATCATACCACTCGACTGGACTGCAATTTTACACTTTTTCCTGGGATGGGGCACATGCAGTGCTGACAATGGCCATGCATGCTTCTGCATGCAGCATGCCCATTGGCTGCTCCACCTCCATGTCCCACTGTACAGGACCTGGCATGCCAACACCTAGCTTCTGCTAGGTATCAGGCAAATGCCATTCTCTGTTCCCCACCCTCCCCAGGAGAGGAAAGCTATCCTCTGGATGCTCGATCCTCTCCCAACCTGGCCATCCCCCAATGACCTGCTCACACTGTGAACACGGGTTGGCAGCATGGCAGGAGGTAAGTCATCACTGCCTCAGCCCTCCATACCACTGGGCTGGCCAGGCTTGATTTTTTAATTTTTCACTCTAAGTCACTTGGTTACCTTATTTTCCCCATTTTCATCCACACCCCTTTTTTTCTGTTCCCCCTCCCCTGATGTTACTTCATTTTCAAGAATAGGTGATGTTACTTATGTGATTTTGTATTATGCTGCTACTTCTGTAAACTGTCCTGCCTTTTTTAGTAAATATATAAAAATGATGAGCTAGAGAATGTAATATTTACTGTCATATGAAATTTTGAAATTTTTTTGTTCTCTTTCCTATTTTTGTTTCTTCCCTTCCCTTTCATCACTCCTTTGATCTCTCCCCCCCTTTTTTTAGGGCTGTGGGCAGAGCCTACAGCTGTTTTGGGATCGATCGTAGCCTCTAAAAATGGTCGATCATAGAACCTTCTGTTGGATTTTTGGAAGTATCCTTCTGAAAGTCCAATGGAACTTGAAACCCTCTGCCACAATGGGCCATTATGGAATAACAGCCGCACTATTTCGACTGTTACTTCCGCATTCTGGGGCATGAACTGTGCATGCGCGACTCACGCACATGTGCAGTTCTGCTGGCACTGTCATGTTGTGAATGGCAAAATGCCATGCACTGCAACTGTGCATGCATGAGTGTTGCACATGTGCAGTTGCATCACCGCCACCAGCACTGGCAACAAAGAAAAATGTCTCGCACCCTCCCACTGCTGCTTTCCTCCCCACTCCCTCCATTCCCATCTCCGCGTCAACATTGGGATCCCCAATTCTGGTGTTGGCAATATGTAGCCCCCCACTCAAGTGGCACACTGGAAGCCCACTCCAGTGTGCCCAAATGTATTTTTTACCCCTGCCGACATTTGGGTCCCCAATCTCTGTGTCAACATTATGTAGCACCCCCACCTCATATGGCACACTGGGAGCCCATCCTAGTGTGCCCAAATGTATTTTTTTCTCCATCCCCTGCCAACATCGGGGTGCACAATCCCTCTGTCAGCATCATGTACCCAAGCCCTCACTCATGTGGCACACTGGGAGCCCAACCCAGTGTGCCCAAATGTCTGTTTGCTTGTTTTTTCCTGTAAATGAAGAAAACAGTCCCCAATTTTTATATCTGTAAAAAAGAAAATGGTCCTTCATCATCACCCTAGTCCCTCCCCATCCCCACCCTCCCATTGAGTATGCATCTCCCTGCACCCTTACTCATACTTACCTCTAGAGGTCAGCACTGCCATCTTCTTTGGACTGGGACATGTCTGCACTCTTCAAAGCTGAATTCCAAACTGAAGAATCAAAGGTAAGCATGCTATAATGCAATTCAATGGGGTTTTCATCTTATGTTGATAAATCAGCCATTTTTTGGAATTTTGGCCCCAAATTTTCAACATGGGGTTCTTGGGACCCCACCTCATGAAAACTTTCACTGTCATTTTGTTACTCTGTCCTGATAGATGATTTTGTGGCCGCTGCACAGAATCACCTTTTGGGACTGAGCCATGAAATGACAGTGGCATAATGATGGTGGGGTCCCCAAACTGCTTGCAAATCTGGTGAAAAAATTCAAAAATGACTGTGTTTTGACCATGTGTTGCGCAGTTTCAACACACGCTCGTAACTTTGATGATTTTTCATATTTTCACTCCACATTTTCAACATTGCCATTTTTGCACACCTTCTTTTTAACAGTACAGCCATTTATCAGTTCAGTCATTTATCACATCCTGCCTGAAATGTGTTTTCACACCTGTGACACTGAATGGCATGGTTGCACTGTGAAATCATCTTTCGGGTCAAGTGAACAAAATAACACTGGCACTGTTCATGAGGAGGGGTCCCAAAAAGGCCATGTTGAAAATTTGGTGCAAGACCTCCAAAAAATGGCCAAGTTACACCCGGGCATTCAATAATTTCTACGCACACGTGTAACTTTGCTCACTTGGCAGCTTATCACAGCCCTATTGGCTCTGGCCAGAGTTTATTTCTTTTGCTATAGACCATGCTGCTTTATCTGCTTTTTGAATTTGCGTGGTATTTTCTGACATTATAATGACAGTTGCTTGCTCTAGTTATATTTAAGTAGTTTTTTTTCACTTTCTGATATATATTTTTTTATTTAAGATCACATTGTTTAGGTGTATCAATGATGTGTGTTGGTGCATGACACATATATGTTAATATTGCTTTAATTAATTCCAATAAATTACAAGCTTGTGCACCATAGCCACACCCCAGATGATGTGTCATGCCAAGGATGCGAAGTACAGTGTTAGTGCTGTGGGTTCATCTTATTTTCATTTAACTGGATGGCTTGATTTGTAAGTTATTTGTGACACATTCTGTTTTGATTTTGAGTGCTGCCTCATGTTTTTTCCTCAGTCCCTAACTAAGTCCCCATTGGAGTCCAATACTGCAGTGATGCTTCTCTGCTGTATACTACTAGCACAATTCTCGAACTGATTGCCAGCTAGTTGCTTGCTGTGAGTACCTAGCCATTGCTCAACAGTAAGGATGCTGCCTGTATGGCCTTCATTTCATCCTTAATATTTTTTATTTGTTCAGATACATTACTCCCACTGCAATTAACATCTGAGATTAATAGAGCTGAGATGAATTCAGAGTTCCACAGAATTTGAGAAATTAAACCTAATTTTGTGAAATTCAGAAATTTTAAAGCAGACTCTTAACTGCTGAATTGTATTCTGAAGTTTATGTAAACCATGGATTCATTTTCTGCAAACCATGGAATAATTTTTCATAATTTATGCATATTTACAAATAAATACTTTTCAGAATTTCACAGATTTAAAAAAGAAATTCCCAAAATCATTTCAGATGCAGATTGCCATCCTGCACAGTTTGTACCAGCAGAATTCCACATTCTGACATCTAATCTCTAATCTAGAGATTAAATTATGTAATTGAGCTCACAACATTAAATATTTGTGGTATCCATCCTTGACCAATTCTTTAACTTTTTTTCTATAACAGCTGTTTCATTTCCTGTTTCTTGTCTTTTAAATACTCCCCCTCCAAGTTGTATGTACACTTTACTGTTCGTCACAGTTGGTGAAAATCAAAAGGCTCCACTCTTACGTCTTCATTCTGTAAAACTGGGTTATTCATTTTCCATAGCCCTACCCCACCAATCCTAGTGTCTTGACTCCTGATGCAGTACCATAGCAAAATGTGGTCAGAGGTCTCCAAGGCAGCAGTTTGAGCTGACCCTATAGGAAGTCTTTAGACACCCCAAAGTAATAGATACAAGATTATAAAGTACACTTAAAAAGGTATTGCTCCCAGATTTGTGAAGTGTATATATCTATTAATCCTGATGATTTAACCATATTGTCCAAAAAGTGTGACTCACAGTAAATCTTCTGAGATTGTGTTGCGACCCCCTGACTCATACACCTAAGCTTCAGTTAAAATCCCTCCTAGAATAACCTTTTTTTAGGTATACAGCTAAGGATGTACTTCTTTAAAATGCTATTTCCTGCTAGATTTCAACTGGTGAGCATATACATTAATAAATCAGACTTGATATCTCTCTGTTTCTACATCTACTGTAGGAGCAATACCCTTCAAGGGGTATCATGTAAAATGGGTGACTCAAATTGAGCAACTCAATTTGAGCACCTACAATAGTAGCGACTGTGAAAGTATAGCATGAGGTACACTTGCTGTATTCCATTATAGGGCTGTGTTTGGCCAGGCAGTTCCCAGACAGATGTCTGGTGCAGTGGGTTAGGTCACAGCCTGTGAAGCTGGTGAACCCGGGTTTGGGTCTGGGTGGAGAGTTAATTTTTTTGCTAGTAAAATAATTTTTTTTCTAAGTCCCATTTCCCAGTTCCCTCCCGCCTACAGGTTGCCCCCCCCGAGTAGCCCCCTTCCCGAGTTTTCCCCTTTTCCCTGTGTCCAACCCCCAGAGTTGATTATAATTGGGGGGTTGGGAGCTGCAGGTGGTGTAGCCCCCTGCATAAAAATGTAATCTATGTTGCACCTCCCCAGTACAGAGTTAGCATCCATTGCTATTTGCAGTGGTCCTTGTAATTGTTATTGCTGTTTTCTTTTCAGTGATATTGTGGTCACTCTTGTGGTCAGCACTCTTTTTGAGTTGCCATTATCACATAAAACCCCTTCCAGGAACTACCTCTAGTAACCATGTAACCCTAAAATTCCGTCCCTTTAAAGCCAATACTCACTCCACAATATGTCTCCTCCCCTAAAGAACAAAAGAAGCATCCTCAGACCCACAATTTTTACTAGTATCTAATATCTAATATCCACAGAGAAACATAACCTTGTGTTCTGTAAAAAGAAAACATTATATTGGGAGGCTTGTAAAGCAGAGAAAGTGGTTACTCTTTGTATATTCTTTATGCTAAGTGCATTTAAAAAGGAACACTTCAGCACTGGATTTCTTGGGCCATCTGGATCTGAAAAAGAAGGAAAACCACAAAGGACAAAAACAAAAGCTAGAAATTCAACATGTTCCCTTATTAAAAGAGCAGCTTCAGCGTCTGGTGCTCATTTACTTCTTCCCTTTTTTGGTTGTGGTGGATTTCAAGAGCATGTCTCCATTCTCCAAAGATAAGGTTCATTGAGAGGTGACCATAGAGGATGTGTTTGAATCCTCCTCCTCAGAGTCTTCCCCCATTTTCAATGATGATGATGTAGTGGTTCATACTTACATTATAGTTTTGTTTCTCTGAAGCTTTGTTTAAGGTTGCTGGCCCATGGACCTTTGTCTTCTAGTGATTCTGGATTTATATCTCTCTGAAAGTAAGGAAGGAGGGGCATGTCTGTGTCTATTACTATCTATGATTGTGGTTTTAATTCTTAAACTACAGTTTCATCCACTTTAACAGCTACTATGTCCATTTGGAAGTCTGCAGGATCTGTATTGGAGTTACTGTGACCTCCTAGTCCTTCTGAGGAGTAAGCTGCTCTGCTGGAGAAATATTCTCCAAAGATATTGAAGGTCTGGAGGTCTGTGCCTATTGTTCCAAATTTGAGCCTTGAGGAATGCTGTGAAGCTGTTAGACCACTGCAAGAATAAATTATCTATATCATTAGATGGATCGACCTGAGTAGCTCCCACTTTCTGAGCATGATCCAATGGGGCATCCTGGTTTAGGTGGCCTTGTCTATTGTGAGCAGCACATGGGCAATTCCTGAAAGTGTGACCCCTCTCACTGCATACGTTGCAATGAAAGGTATTATCACAGCTGGAGTTGACTTGGCAGATGGTAAAACATAACCCACAACTTAGCTGGTTGCAGGCATTACTGAGATGGGCCTACAACCCACATTTGTGGCAGGGCTTGGGTTGGTCTGAGCTGAACAAGATCCTTCTATACCTGATGATGAAAATTGTTTGATAATTGGTGGACCCCAGCATCTGTTTGGGGTAATTTTATTTGATGAACATATGAAAATGCCAGCAGATACAGGCCAAGTGGTCTATCACATCTGCTCAATTGTGCAGCTCACAGCTTAGACTACTGCTGCGGCCCCCCCACCCTGAGACCAACCCTCATTGTCATTTCACCCTGCTGCTTCCCTCTCCCTGCTCAACTTTTCCCTACTAGTGTCTTGCCCCTGACCCTATCCCACCCTCTCTTAAAACTCCCCTCCAATTTCAGAGATATCACTTCTTCAGGCAGCGCATTCCAGCTTGCAACCACTCTCTCCATGAAGTAATGTCTCCTCATTTCCCTTTTGAACCTACTCCCCTTCCAACCTCAGACTATTCCACCAGTGATCCCCTCTCCCTTTAAACGAAACATGTGTGGCAGAGCTGCCCCCCTAAAGTACAATGGAGGTACCTTGAGGCTTTCTCTTTCCTCTTTCTCCGTTCTCAAAGTCTGCTGCAGCTGCTCTAATTTCTCACTATTTTCATATTTTCTATTTTCATATTTCTACTACAGTAGGGTGGCCTCCAACTGTAGTATCTCTGTCTATCCCTGTCCCCTCGTTGCTTCTTCTTCATGCCTTTGGTGCCATTGTAATGCACGGTTGTTAGGCAAGGAATATGCTTTGAACCCCCCCCCAAGCCTGACTCCCTTAGGTCCTGTCTTTAAAATGTAAGGTAACTTAAAAAAGACACTATGGACCATATCAGGCTATTTGTGAAATAAATTCTTCTTTTTAGCCGTAGCATGTGTTGCTTGGCTGAATTCTTGCAAAATCCCTGTATTCAGTAACAAATGTAAAGTGCTTTAAGCGCTTAGCAAAAATTGAAGGAACGTCTGCTTTTTGTGCCATGGTGTATTACAAAGACTGTGTATTTGCCTCTGTAACTACCAGCACAAGCAGAAGAAAGATATTTTATGCCCAAAGCTGTTTCTAGAATATTAATGTTAAAACAAGGGGAACTGTGCTATGCAACTAGCGCGGTATGGGTGTATTGTTAAAAGAAGCAGTATAGACTCCAGTGTGAGCACCGAGTGTGCCTGAGTCTAAAATTAGAGTGTGTGGTGTTAAGGTGGTAAACTGAATGTGTCGGGAAGCAGTACAGCTCATAATGAGCACAGAACAACTAGTCCTAAAAGATTGGGAAAACAGTTTCCATTTCGGTTTACTAAGCAAAGGGGCCCATTTAAGCTTTAGTCCCTTCTACTGAAAATATCAGCCGATAGGCAACATATTGGGTATTATATTGGTGGAATTGTACAAATACAGGTAAAACAGGTCCTATGATAGTATTTTGTACTTATAGCAAATAAAGGAAAAAGGTTATATTTAATTCATTTTTCTTCTGTTTCTTACCTGGGCTCTGTTGTTAGGCTAGGGATCAGGGTTGCTATTAGGAGGCAGGCGGCCCAGAAAGAGGCTTATTTATAGAGATAAGGAGGTATGACCTCACATAATAGGAGGAGCTTCTAGGGATAATTAGGCTATTAGCTATGCCAGTGGTTTATTTTACTGTCCCATGCAATAAAATGTGATGGAATAGTTATAGCATAATAATGAAGATATTTCTAGAGCATCTAGGCTGTTTTGTTCCCCCACATCTATGTATTAACCTAGGATTCTTATGTTATTAGAAATAGGGGCAGATCAAATCAGACCACATGACCAATAAGGCCTGTCTTAAAGCATATATAATTGCTCTCAGATCTCAGTTGAGACAGAGAGGTGGGAGAGAGTGGTTCTAACTGTTCTCCTGGTAAACATAGACGATAGTGGAATACTGTCTCTTGCTACTTCCACTCTATGTTAAAGTAATTCATATAGCTCTTAGTGAGCCAGGATTTGTTTTGTTTTTTTGTTTTATTGTTTTCTCAGTCTGAAGTTTAATTTGGTTACTTTAATAAACGACTCACAAGAAGTTATAGTGTGTCATACCTTACATTTCTGTGTCTTGTCTCTGCTGTGCCTGGATTGAATCATCAAACACCCACACCCTATCACAGCATGCTCTCAATACCAACCTTGTTCAAGCCCTTTAAGTACTTGAAGGTCTCTATCATATCCAACCTTTCCCTTCTCTCCTCCAAAGAGTATATGTTGAGCTCCCTCAACCTATCCTCATAAGGTTTCTCCCCCATTCCCCGGAGCAGCTTTGTTGCCCTCTGCTGAACCCCCTCCAAAAGCTTGATGTCCTTCCTTAAGTAGGGGCACCAAAACTGCACACAGTACTCCAAATGGGGCCTAACCAGTGATTTGTATAACAGCAGAATGGCTTCCTCCCTCCTAGAGGTGATTCCTTTGGTAATACACCCCAGCATTCTATTGGCCTTGGCCACCGCTTTCCCTTATTGAGATGAGTGATTCATATTCCCAGTGACCATCACCCCAGATCCTTTTCCTCCACAGATATGGATAACTGCACCCCCCAAATGGTAGTTGTACTCTGGGTTCCTGGCTCCAAAGTGCATAACCTTGCACTTCTTAGCATTGAAACCCAGCTACCAAGTGTCTAATGATTGCTCTAGGATTAACAAATCCTCCTGTAGTTCCCTCCCACCCTCCACACCATCCACCAGCACACCTATCTTGATGTTTTTAGCAAATAGGCTGATTAACTTTAACCCCTTCTGCTATATCAGTTATGAAGATGTAAAAGAGTACTGGCACCAGCACCGAGCCCTGTGGGACCCCACTGGTGACCTCTCTGGGAGTTGACCTTAAAGTGCCATCCTTCAGTCCAAATCTGCTCTGAATTTAATATGGTTCTGATCACCCTGCACCTCACAGTTTGCTGCAATCAATATAAAATATCTGTAGAATAGTGATTGTCTTTAAGCAGGTTTTAGAGAGAAGGATCACAATGCAGGGCAGCTGCAATGGAATATTCTTAAATTTACTGTACTTCCTCCAAACTCTTTCCAACTCATTGAGCATCTTAAAACTTGCAGTAAGTGGTCTCTCCCAAGATATGAAGGAAGGTTTAAATCTCATAGATACAGAATTTTCTGAGTTCTTTATTGGAGTGTGCCCTACTTAGGTTATGTCTGGTAAAATGTCTATAATGACCTTCTGTGTGAGCCCCTCAGCATTTCTTCTCTTGGCAGATTCAGACCTATTTGTAAAAAGGTTTGCCATTCTGAACCTGGAAAGATTAACTGTATTTCCCTCTCCCTGTTCACCTCCTCCTCCCGCAGTAGTGGTACAAGGGCCTGGGTTTTCTCCCTGTGATGGTTCTTGGCTGACAGAGGCAGGAGTGAGAATCTCTTCTGCTCCCTGTTGTTCCCATGGGGCACAAATATTAACTGGTTCAGTCATCTGGTGTGTAGGGTCTGTGGCTCCCATATTCTTCTGCAACATTTACCCTGGAGTTGCAGTACAGGGCTAACCTGGAGGGACAGAGTATCAAGCACTTCCATAGGATCAGATGTTATGGGCTCCACTTTTTGCACTGCTGCCTCCTTTATTCTACCTTCCATTTCTACAGACACTTTTTCTCCCTCTCCCTGGGCATTTACCCTCTTTTCACTCTGAGTCCAGTTGGGGATTCAGACAGATTTATCCAGTGATCTCTTCTAGCCTTTAAGCAAGGCTTTCTCCAGGGATAGCATGGAAAGTCCCTCTGTTTCTCTGGTTTGCTCCCTTTGATGTCCCCTTCTCCTTCCCAGTCTTTTTGCTGTCACTGTAATGTTAGCACTCTCAGATGGCCAGTCTCAGTTAATGCTAGCGCTGTGTATCTGTGCAGTTTTCTCCTGTAGCACTGTTATGAGAACTAGTGGGATTACTAGAGTGTCTTGTAGTTGACAAACTCATCTTTGTCTGAAGTACCATCAAGTCTGTTTCTGCAGTTTTTTCAGTAGTGGCTGCATTCTGTTCCTCTGATGCCCTGCCATGATAGCTGGCATCTCACAGCTGATCTCTCCAGATCCATCACAGATAGCACTCTAATGGCATTGTCATCATTTTCTGTGCTCCTCTCAAAGTCAGATTTCCATTTTTTCCCCTTTAGATAACAAGATTCTTTTTTGGTGTTAAGATCAGCAAATAGGCACTTTTTCAAAAGCTCTCTATCAACAGTTCCCCCACAACGAGAATAGCCTCTGTTTCCAGCCTGATATCAACCACAGGCTCTTGCACTGTCTCAATTTCCATTACTAAAATGTTTTCCACGGAATCTGCTGACTCCTCTGTGTTACTGTGGACAGTGAGTGAGGAAGACTCCACCATCTGGGCCACCTTGTCCTCCTCCATGTTGGAACTCACTGTCCTTCAGGAAACAGAGAGTGCCCTCACTGAAGACAAAATAAAACTGGATAAATAAACTTCAGTAATAACCAGAAGAAAAGAAGAGACAGGTAGAGTTTGATAGCTACAATAGAGGAAACATTCTGAAAATGAAAAAATATTCCAATTTTGATAGGACTAAGAAGGAATGGAGGAGGGAGGTTTTTATTTTGAAAAAAGTGGGAAAGAAGCAGGGAAAGGGAATGGTGGAGCATAGTGAAAGGCAGGGGGAAGACAGTTTATAGTGGGGGTTTATTGGAGAGAGGGGGATAGGGGAATTTGGGAGGGTTTTGGCACCAGCAATTCCCAAAAAAAGAAGTATAAGGTATCATAATGTCAAAATTCATGATAATCAAACAAGTACAAACATGTAGAATAATTTACAGAATTATTCAATTCCATTTCTCACACAGACACTGTCTTAAATATATAGTATTATACTGGCTATCTATATCCTAGCAAGTATTAAAACAAATATAATGTATGGGGGAACATTGTTATGTGCCAAACTCTATCTTTTACGCAGTTGTTATACCATTGATGCGACATCACTTTGTTGCTAACCCATCTATGGTATGTCACATCGATGGCATAACAATTGGGATCACTCTGTGCATGCACGCTTCATGATGTGATGGCCTTCCTGAAATGGTCACAGTGGTCAGAATTTGATGGTGGTGTCAGAAAACAAATTCCCAACTAAGGTACCTGATTCTTTTTTTTCGTTCTCTATGGGACTATACACTATAAAAGATAATGCATGGTCCTATAACGGCAACCAGTTTGTTTAACCAGCTCAAGGTTGCCATGACAAGTTATACCTCTTGCACTTCATTGTCAAGGTTTACATGGTTGCCATGACAACCTTGAGATGGTTAACAAATCGGTTTCTGACATACAGTGAAGCCTGCCAGGATGAAACGCAGTGTCATAGGTTTCCTGCATGACAAAAGGGATTAGCTCCCATTGAAATTGCATTGTTTGCTGCAGTAACTCTGTTTCAGAATGGTGGGCTTCTCTGTATACCCATTCATTATCCTCTGTATAATAAGCAGCAGAGTCATGTGCCCTTTGTACAAAAAATTGTAGTTCTTAAATTCATGATTATTTTAAATATTTGTATTCCAAACACCCTATTGATGAATACATCTGTTGATATGTCAAAGTCACACATTAAAGGTTTTTGATTCTTGCTTGCTCACTGAGGCCAGTTTTATGAAAGAATTCTAATATACAAAATGTTATACTTCTATGTAGCAGGTTTTATATGTTCTCAGTTACAATCTATAATATACACCAGTATCTTTGTTGACCTCTCCAAGGCCTTTGACATGGTGGATCATTTAATACTGCTGAAGAAACTGGGTGATCTTGGGCTGGAACTGGAGGTTTTAACTTGGTTCCAAGACTATTTCATTGAGCAACAGCAAAGTACTACAGTGAATGGACATCACTCTAGGGTTATAAATATTAGAAGGGGAGTTCCACAGGGATCTGTCTTGGATCCTCTTCTTTTCACAATATATCTGAGGGGCTTTGGGAGTTACATTGGAGGCATAGACTACCAGCTATATCTGATGATACTGTAATCTATACCTCTGATGTTTCAGTTAGGGAGGTCCAGCTGAAATTACAACAGATGTTTGATAGACTTCAAGATTTCTTCAAGTTGTTATTTGAAATTGAATTCAGCTAAGACAAATGTGATGTTGATTGGGTCTTCAAATAACCTTAATGATTCCATTAATAATTCATTAGATATTTATACATTGGTAGGTACAAAATTGGAATGAGTAGAGGGTTACAAGTAAGTGTCTGGGGTATTGGATGGATACGATAGGATCAGGGAATCTACATGTGGCCAAATTGATAAATAAGGTTGGAAAATTTTTTTTTTTTTTTTTTTGCAATTAACATTTTATTAAACATTTTAGATATACAATTACAGGAGCAATATCAAGATAATTGATAGCATACAAGTAATTACACATAACCAACAATCAAGATATCTTATGGCAAGAAAAAGGTGCAAATAGTTCCCTCAATCCCTCCCAACCCCCTTCCCATCCTTCCACCCCCCCTAAAAAGGCACTGCAAATATTAATTAGATCAAAAGTAGAATAGAAAAGAAAAAGAAGGATGTTTTTGGACAAGATTCACTGTTAAAAGGTTGGGAAATTTTTATGTGCACTTTATCGACATAAGGGATGTTTGGATCAAGAGACTAAATTAAAGATAGCGCAGTCTCAAATTTTCCCAATTCTAGATTATGACGATATTGTGTATGAGTACTATATGAAGGATAAGCTTACAAAACTGGATGTACTACATAAAAGAATGCCGCAATATGTGCTTAATAGCTCATATGACACACATAGATGTACATTGTATAATTAATTAGGCTGAATTTCTCTACATGAAAGGCAAAGGTTACATAAAATACTGTTTGCATTGAAAAGTATTTGGGGAGATGTTCCTGAATATTTGGCAGAATGCTTAGAGTATAGGGCATGCAAAAGTTCCTTAAGGAATTCAAACCTAGTGGAGCTGGTAATTCCAAGATTTAATACATTAAGGGCTACTTATTTTTAGAGCCATATGATCCCTTGTTCATGGAATTTCTTGCCAGCTAGATTTCACTTGAAGGATGGAATATTCCCATCCCTTCCAGCTATAAGTGAGAGATGTAGTCATCTCACAATAGGGGCCACTTAGGTCCAATATGTGGACATAGGATAATATGTGTAATATTCTGTGTGTTGCTAGGTCCTTATTGTCATTGTACTCAAAGTCTCAAATGGTATTTATTTATGTAGTTATATGGAACTTGTACATTTTTTAATGACGGGACATCATTGTAAATGAGCTTGCTCAATGAATTTATCCTAAATAAACAAACCTGAAACTTGAAACAACATAAATCATAAAAAGTATTCAGTCTTAATGACTTCAGAGTTTTTAATCTAAGGATCCATTCAGATTCCCTCTTTGACAATAAGTGTCACCTATCTCCTCCCCTGATGGGATGTGCAATCCATTCTAACACTGCAAACTTTAAACCCTGGAACTCTTTCCATGATGTTCTAATCTAGATTTAGTAGTTGCCGTATTGGTCCTTGCAAGAATAGATCCAGAAGCAAATGATTTGATACCTTTTAATGGACCAACATAGATGTAACAAGAGCAAAGTGCTTTGAGCACTTTGTTCTTGTTGTTACATCTATGTTGGTCCATTAAAAAGTATCAAATCATTTGCTTCTGGATCCATGATGTTCTAACACATGTGCACCTACTGATGTTATGTGCACCTACTGATGATTCTGTTCTGCCCTTTTTGTGTGTCCCAAAATAATTATTTTACGTGCACCTTTATTCCTCTTTTTGTCTTACCCACATAAAGTTTCTGGCAAGGACAAATCAGGATATAAATCACAAGAGTTGTAAAACACAGTACAAAGTGAGCTGGCCCATCGGAGCAGTGATAGTGCTACCATTTGTGATGCTGGTGACCTGGGTTTGGGAATGAGCCAGAACATCAGAGGGCTGGTTGGGGAAAGGTTGGATGAGCATCTCAGGGACAGCTCTCCTCCTCTGGGGTGGGGAGATGTAAGCTCCCAGTGCACGAGTGACACCGAGTGGAGACTTGGTGCACACCAGCCAGGACCATGTTCAGCAGGGGCAGAAGCACAGTGGATGTCTGTGGGATGTGTGTGGAAACATGAACATCAGCATGCTGACATCATTGCATGTAGACACCTTCAGGGAAAACCTCAGCTGAAAACCCCCGGCAACAGGAGCAGGATGATGCTCCCAGAGCACCCTCCCAACTGACACCCCCAGGTGCAAGCCTCAGCTGGGGCCTCTGGTTGATCTTGGTCTCTCCATCTGGGGAACCCTGCTGCTGCAGGGGGCAAGCTGTGAGCCACTCAGTACAAGTGGGTTGGGGAGGATGCTGGGTGGGCTAGTCCAAGGGCTAAACAAGGGGTACATCTGCTGCCTGACACCTGAGAGATAAGCAGAGTTGAAAAAAAAAAAAAACACTGTACAAAGTTTTGTTATGTGGCTGTCATTTCCTAAGTTGGATGATGAACAACATTGCCAGTGACAGCCAATTTACAAACAGAGCACTGGCCACACACATGAATGCCCATGGGCCTTTGAGGTAGCTAGATTGGCTTAGAGGCAGGTAAAGGTCTCAGATGACTAGTAGTTAGCAAGCCTTTCCAAATGTTGCCTTACTGTATGTTATTCTAGGACTGTCTAAAAACACTGTATACTGGAACTATCAAAATGTTACAAAACATCCACATTTTTTTAGTCTTTTTTTTTTACTTTTGGTGCTAATCTATTACATTGTAGCACAAAGGTGAGGGGACATATATCCTGTTTCTTTTCTTTTACTGTCAATTATGTATTTTTCCCAATTAATTTTGCTTTTCTGTAGGTTTGTTTTCTTTTAACTACACAGCTGAAGCCTCTCAGTTAACATTTGGGCTTGAAGTTCAAAATCTATATTTGAGGTAAAGTTATGTTTTAACCTCAAATACTGACTGTAAGGGAGGCTTTTGATGAGAGTGGGTGGGTGTGCACTGGTGGCACTTAAAATGCTGTTACCAACTGTAGGTTTCTTAAGCTCTCCAGACACCACTCTCTCATCATCTTTGATGTAAAGCTCCAAATCTGAAAATTAAATGTTCTTTTTTGTATGTTGTGTGTAAATGGCAAATTCGTTATTAGTGCTAATGTATTCCAAAAAATCAGAAATCCATGCATCAGGTCCATCCCAGTCAATACGTACATCATCGCTGTACCTATAGTAGCACACCAGATGTTTAAAAAATGGATTCTTGTCTGAAAAAATATAAACTCCCAGTAACCTAACTATAAATTTGCATAAGAGGGGACCATGGCCATTTTCCTCATCTTGTTTTTTTTCTATTTTTCTTGGATTTATTGTTTATTAATTTTTTTTCTTTTTACCGATGATTCCTCTAAAAAAACACAGCTCTTGTGTCAGAACATGAGTCAGAATTATTTTTGGATTCTTCTGAGCTGCTTTGCCTTTTTTGACTTTTATTTTTTTTTGTTAACCTTTGTCTACTAAAGGGACATTGTCAGCCCCTTGGAACTCAGATTGGCCCAACATTAAAATACACGTGTTAAGATTGCTCACATTCTGTAAAGATTGCTGATGTAGCTGGCAGTTTGAGTCTAATTGATTTTTTTCCATATTAGAAGTAAAAAACAGACTGCCCACCATACCGGTGTTACCAAACAAAAACTTGTTTGTTTACATTCTTTGATAAAATTCCACTGACTCCTTCCTCAACTTGGGAACACCCTAACTCAATCTAGTCACTTGTAATATTGTGGGAGGATAGAAAACTATTGCATTATGGGTGGTTGCACTTTTTTGGTGTGTTCCTAATGTTCAGGAAGTGTGCAATAAGAACAGATCAAGGATTTCAACAACAACAAGGCTGGTTACAAATGTACCATTCACGCTGAGGTTCTTTGTCTTTTATTCCCATGTATTTCAGTTCTACTAAGAAAGGAAGCAGATCAAACAACCAACAACTTCAGTGAGTTTTAAAGAAGGTAAGCAGTCATAAAATGTGTGTTTTACTAACATACTAAAATGCCAGCAGAATAGGCCTACGGTCTTTCATGTCTGCTTGTTTGGTCAGCCCCCACCCTGGGAGCTGACATTGCTGCCCCCCTCTCCCTCTCTGGCTTCTCCCTTCCCAGTCCTGGATATTCTCGCTGCACTGGTTTCTGCTTCCAGAACCCTTCCCCTGTACCTATCCCACCCCCTCTTGAACCCCTCCACAATCTCTGCCTCCACCAGCCCCCTGAGCAGCACATTCCATGGCTCCAGCACCCTCTCAGTGAAGTAGCACATACTCCTTTCTCCCCTGAATCTCCCCCCCTCCAGCTTCCACCCATGCCCTCTAGTTGCCCTCCCTCCTTCCTTTGGAGCACCCTGACTGCTCCTCCCCTATTTACCTCCTTCATGTACCTGAAGACCCCTATCATGTCCCCCCAGTCCCTTCTCTCTTCCAATGCATACATATTTAGCTCTTCGAGCCTCTCCCCATAGGTCCTATCCCCCAAGCCCCAAATCATTTTGGTTGCCCTCCTCTGGACCCTCTCCAGGAGTTCAATGTCCCTCTTTAAATGTGGCATCCAAAACTGCACACAGTACTCAAAGTGTGGCCTCATCAAGCAGTTATACAGTGGTAGTATCACTTCCCTCCTTCTGGAGGTGATTCCCCTAGCAATGCATCCAAGCATCCTGTTAGCCTTTGCCGCTGCTCTCCTACAAGTCTCTGAGTTGTTCATCTTGACATCCACCACCACCACCAGGTCCCTCTCAGCCATTGAGACTTGTAGCATCCCCCCCCCCAGCGTATACACTTTGCTCAGGTTTCTGGCTCCCAGGTGCAGTACCATGCATTTCCCTGCATTGAACCTCAGCTTCCACTTTCTAGACCACCTTTCCAGAGCCTCCAGAGCCCTCTGTAGGACCACCTTCCCCTCCTCCCCATCCACCACTGCCCCCAGTTTTGAGTCATCCACAATGAGACTCATCTCACTCCTGATACCCTTCCTTATGTCAGAGATGTAAGCATTGAACAGGAGGGGCCCAAGGACCAATCCCTGAGGGACTCCACTAATGATCCTCCTTGGGGATGAGACTATCCCACTAACCACGACCCTCTGGGTCTGGTCCTGGAGCCAATTGCCTATCCATCTGATCATCTGGTTCCCAACCCCCATTTCTCCCAGCTTATCCAACAGGACCCCGTGAGGAACAGAGTCAAATGCCTTACTGAAGTCAAGAAAGAGGACATTCACTGGTCTACCCAGGTCCAAGGCACTCTTCACCCAGTCATAGAACTCCACAAGGTTTTTCAGACACAATTTACATGGGATGAATCCATGCTGTCTATCATCCAAGCACCCCAACTTTTCCAGGTCCCCCCTAGTCTCTCCTTGACAATGCCCTCCATCACCTTGCCCACCACCAATGTCAGGCTGATGGGCCTGTAGTTCCCTGCCACCTCCCTTGATCTCCCCTTGTGCATAGGCACTATATGTGCCACCTTCCAGTCTTGGGGCATCCACCCTGTCCTCAGAAAGATGCTGAAGAGCTCCGCCAGGAGTTTCGCCAGGACATCCGCCTGTTCCTTCAGCACTCTGGGATGTAATTTATCTGGCCCTGGTGCTTTCTCCATCTTAAGGGACCTGAGGGCTTCCCTCACTCTCTCTGCCATGATTTCCACCTCCGCTACCATGTCCACCTGCTTTGCCTTCCCCCCACCTGCCAGTGATGCCCCCTTCCCCAGACCCGCCGATCGGTAAGGGTCCCTCCCTCCTCAGTTTCACCACCTCCTCCCATGTATGATGCAGCCCCCCCATTTTCCTTGGTAAAAACTGAGGTGAAGTGCTCATTTAGTACCTCAGCCTGCCCCCTCCAGGTCTTGAGCCCATCCCTCTCCTGTTTTAATCCTGCTAATCTGCCCCTTCACCCTTTGTTTTTCCCCAATGTATCTAAAGAACCCCTTGTTCCCTCTCCTAATTTCCCTGACCAGGTTCTGCTCCTTCCTTGCCTTAGCCACCCTCACCACCCTAGTGGCCCTTCTGGCCATCAGCTCATACTCCCCTCTGTCCCTTTCAATACATGAGCACTTGATTTGCCTATAGGCCACCTTCTTTCCCCTCACCACCTCCTGAACCTCTCTGGTCCACCAGCAGGGTTTCTGGGCCCTATTGCATTTTTGTCTTACTCTTCCGCAGGTGCTGGTAGCATCCTACACCCCCTTTCTGATGATTTCCCACCTACTGTCAGCGTCTATGTCTGGCCCAATCCCATCCAAGTGCTCCTTAAGGATCCTTCCCATTTCCTTGAAATCCGCCCCCCTGAAGTCAGTTACCTCCATCTTTGTGCAACCTTCTATCCCCTCCTAGGTTCAGGCAGAACCAGACCATGGCATGGTCGCTCCCTGCCAACGGGTCCCTTACCTCCAGGCCCCCAATCTGGTCACTGTCTGCCAGGACCACATCTAGTATCCTCTCCTCCCTGGTCGGTTCCCCCACCTGCTGAGTTAGGAGCACGTCCTGAAAGACATCCAACAACCTCTGTTCACTGGCCACTGAGGATGTCATAGTCTCCCAGTCTGTTCCTGGCATGTTTAAGTCCCCAAACACCACCACCCTTCCCCTTCCCAATCTGCAGTGTCTCCGAACATCTGCCACCAGACTCTCCTCCAGCTCCTCCGCCAGAACAGGGGGTCTATACACCACTTCTATTTTTACCGTCTTGCCCCCCTTGTTATCAAGGTGGCCTAAATTGCCTCCACAGTTCCCTCTGCCTCCTCCACTCCTCCTATGGCAATGCAGTTTTTGACTATTATTGCTACCCCTCCTCTCCTTCCCTCCCCCCCATCCTTCCTGAACATGGTGTAACTCTCCAGGTTCAGATCCCAGTCATTCTCTGCAGTGGCCCAGGTCTCAGTGACCACAGCCACATCCACCTCTCCCTCAGTTAGCATCGCCTGGAGCTCAGGCATTTTATTGCCCAAGCTCCTGGCATTTAGCAGGACTACCTTTCACCCTTTCCCTATACTTCCATTTCCCCTGTTCATGTTCCCATGGGGATTCTGTCTTCCCCTGGTCCGCACCTTACCAGTCGGCCTTTTCCTGCATTCCTCCAGCTCCCCAGGGGGGTGGAGACAGAGTCTCCCCTTTATTGGACCCCCTCAACAGTCTTTTCTCCCATCCCTCCCCCCTTCACAAGTTTAAACCCCACCTTTCACCAATGAACCCCTCTATTTTCAACTTAAGGATTTCCTTCCTCTCTGAATTGAGATGGACCCTATCTCTAGCATACAGCTCCTTATCCTCCCAGGTCTCCACCCAATCCCCGATCAACCCATACCTTCTGGCCCCACACCACTCCCTGAGCCACTGGTTTATCACCCTAATCTTCCTCTTGTGTTCCCCACAAGCCCTTGGCACTGACAGGATTTCCGAGGAAGGAAATTGCGCATCCTATATCATGACAGACCCTGGCAAGCTCCCTGAACCTTGCCTGTATCTCTAGCTCACTCAATGTCATTGGTATCCAGGTGGACCAGTATGTCTGGGGAACCTCCACAGTCCTTTGCCAGCTGATATACCTCATGCTTGGCCCTGTGCACCATTAGTCCAGGGAAGCATTTTGTTCTAACCAGGCAGGCTTCTCCCTCCCTATCCCATTTGATCCTCCTGATCATGGAATCACCCAACAGGAACACTCTGGCCTCCCCTTTTCCTCCATTCCCCCCCTTCAATGTCCCTCATCCTTTCTACTGGCCCTCCCCCAGCCGCTCTTTGATCCTCCCCATCTGGGTGCCACCTGCCATCCCTCCTTATTTACCCTGGCCACCCCCTCCCCTCTGATTCTATGCCTCTCATCCTCCTGAGTATCCTTCTGTACCTCGCTACCCCCACTGTTACTGCTCGTGACTGGTCCTCCCCCCCCGCTAAACTAGCCTGACTCATCCTCCCTCCCTTCCAGTCTCAGTTCAGCCCCTCCTTGCTTGTCGTGCTCCCCTGGCCTAAGCCCTCAGCTCCCTTTACTGTATCCTCCTTGTACTTCTGGTCCTTCTTCTTGCCCTTTCCTCCCAACTGGTCCTTCTCCTTGCACTTTCCTCCCTCTACCCCCTCCTCCTCCTGCTCTGATCCCTGCTCCCCTGTTTTCCCAGATTCCAAGTTCCCCTGTTCCTTCTGCTATCTGGCCCCCACCTCCTGCCCCCTACTCCTTTCCATCTTTTAACCGCTCTGTCATGGCTACATCACCCCTCTCATCCTCAAGTAGAAGAAGAGAACTGAAGTGGTTACTGAGCTTAAGGTCCGATCCACCTCCCCCATTGTTTCCTTCTGTCCAGCCCCAGCCATCTGCCTACTTCCCTGAGAATGTCCTCCCTTTGGCCCCCATCTGTGAGGGTCCCCAGTTACCTGTCTGCTTCCTTGGTAGTATCCTTCTTTTGGGCCCCATCTGCCAGGGTCCCTATGTGACTCCAGAGTACTCTCCTGCACTCCTTTTCCTATGTCCCCACCCCTAGTGCTTGGTGCAACCCCGTGGGAGAGCCCCTGCCCTATTCCTCAACCATTCCTCCCCTTTTCCCCCAGCTGTCTCCAAATCCCCTCAATATCTTCCTTAAGCTGTGTCAGCTGGTAGCACACTGGGCAACCACCGAACTTCCAAGCCCAGTCCAGTATCATGGCTGCCCCACACCCTGTGCACCCCACCACCCTCCCAAAGATGCTGGCCCTAATGACATGTGGTCCCATCCCCCTCCAAGTAGGTTTCCTTGGGTGAGCCACCAGGTTCCCCCACTAGTCCAAGATACACCCCTATCCACTAATCAGGTCACCGACTAATCCTAGATACAGTCTCCAATAAACAGGTACCCCGTTACTAGGTGCAGTACAACACAGTAAACTTATAAGGGAAGTGAACAACTCCCGAAGCTCCTCTCTCCCAGCCTTTAAACCCAACCCCCAGTGGCTAGAACTACATGAGCTGCATCTGAAGCCTTTTTCTCCAACTGCAGGGCAGGTGTTCCCCTATAAATGAGCCAAGCTCTGGGGAGGGAGGGGTGGGGAGGGCAGGAATAGGGCCTACACCCGACTCTCTCTCAAGAGAGTGTATCAGCCCTGTGTCTGCCCCTCCATGCACTGCAACCAAAGAAACCACCCCAACTAAATCCCACCAAATTAGTTTTAAATCAGAAGAAATAGGCCTCTTCAAACACAGCCTGCTACACAGTGAAACATCAAACAAATGAGCCCACTTATAGCCACCAAAAATAGTTTTCAAACTTCCAACAGCCTCCAAACATGCACTGCTAGTCCCTTAGAAGTAGTAAGAAAGAAAATAAATAACCCTCTACCAAGTAAAATCCACAAGAAACCATGTAAAACCAACAAGAAGCAGCTACTGTACTGGAACAGATCTGCCCCCTTCCCCTACCAGTCTGCCCATTTCTCTACCCATTGGATAAGCTGCAGATCCTAGTTAACTGAAAATATTATAATGCAAAAAGGGTTAAAGAACTGAGTGAATGCTCAATGCAGGCAGAAATGAGAAAAATCATTATGAAAAAAAAATTCTGGGCTTGGGAGCTAAGGTCTTAGTAAGAAATGTAGGCTGGCATTAAGGTCCTCATTAGGATCTAGTAGCTATCAAGTCCTTTTAAGGTCTAAGAGCACACAGACTGGCCAGATTTGCCACTTCGTCTTTTGCGCCCCTCTCTCCATGCACTACCGCTCTCTCCATCAGTCCCTCCTTTGGCTTCCCTCTCAAGCCTGATACTCCTGTTTACTGGCTAGGACCATTGGAGACACCATCCACTGCCCCTCGTACTCCCCTCTGTCTTGTCTAATCTGCCACAAGACTCACAGCTGCAATCTCTGCCACTTGTCCCACCTCCAACTCATCCATCCATATATTACCACCAGGATGGTCAAAGGGCCTTCTCCATTGCTGGGCCCTCCCTCTGGAATGACCTTCCCCCCCACTGCGTTCCATTGATCCCCTCCGCTAAATTTACATACCCCACTAAAAACCCACTTGCTGTTCTCCATGACCTGTACCTGTCCCCAGACTACTGGTCCTGCTACATAGAAATGTAGACTTTGATGGCAGATAAGGACTCCTTGGCCCACCCAGTCTGCCATTTCCCTACCCATTGGATAAGCTGCAGATCCTAGTTAACCAACAGCTTACTTCCTCCCACCCCCCACCACAATTGCCTTATGTCTGTCCCATGCATTCTTGAATTTCCTCATTGTTTTTGACCCCATGACCTCCTCAGGATGGTCATTCCATGTGTCCACCACCCTCTCCATGAAAAAATACTTCCTCACATTGCCCCTGAGTCATCCCCCCTCTATCTTTAAATTGTGCCCCCTTGTTCTTGCACATCTCTTTTTCTGAAATATTCTATCCTTTTGGACTTTGTTGATTACCTTGAGGTACTTAAATGTTTCTATCATGTCCCCCCCTCCCTCCTTTCCTCAAGGGTATACATATTAAGCTTCATTAGTCTTTCTTTGTATGTCTTCTGGTGCAGACCCTGCACCATTTTAGTTGCCCTCCTCTGGATTGCCTCCATCCTATCTATGTCCTTGTGGTGCTTGAGTCTCCAGAACTGCACACAGTACTCCAGATGGGGTCTCACCAACTGTCTGTACAGTGGGATAACAACCTCCTGTTTTCTACTGGTAATGCTTCTCCCTATGCATCCCAGTATCCCCCCAGCCCTCCTTACTGCCTTCTCACGTAACTTGCCTACCTTTAGGTCATTTGATATGACTACCCCCAGGTCCTTTCCATTTTTGTTGTTCTTAATACCACCCCACCCCCATTGTGTACTCTTCCCCTGAGTTTTTGTTTCCCAGGTGCATCACTTTGCACTTCTTTGCATTGAATCTAAGCTGCCACACTTTTGACCATTCCTCCAGCCTTGCCAAGTCCCTTCTCATTCTTTCCATCCCCCTGTGTATATCAACCCTGTTGCAGATTTTTGTGCCGTCTGCAAAGAGGTATACTTTTCAATCCAGTCCCTCTGCAATGTCACTTATAAAGACATTAAAGAGGACCGGTCCAGTACTGAACCCTGTGGTACCCCACTAGTAACCCCCCCTTTCTTCGGAGTGGACTCTGTTTACTCTTACCATCTCTGTCCTGTTGTCCAGCCAATTTTTTACCCAGGCTATCACCTGGGGCCCACTCCCAGGCTGGCTAACTTGTTTATTAAGGTTTTACTATAGTGAGGTGACACCTGCCTTGCCAACATCCCCGACAGTGACAGCCGCAATGACAAATGTTGGCATTACACTGTCGGGGATGACTCAGTGTTTCTATTGGTTGGCTGTGCCCATTGAACCCCCATGTGGGGGGCTCCACCCCCCACACCCCCCCGGCTCAAGAGATACAGCTCTGAGTTGGAGTTGTCTCGAGGAAGGGGGGAAAACACTGGGTGATGCAGTCCCGGTGCCAGCAGAGACCATCACAGTGACCCAAGGTATTTGCTAAATTCCTTTTGCTGTGATGGTCTTTGCTGTTGCAGTTTCACCATGTAGTCGGCATACTGTTTATTAATCTTTTGTGTGAGACTGTGTCAAATGCCTTGCTAAAGTCTAGGTAGGCAATGTCCACAACCCTTCCCTGGTCTACTGCTTTGGTCACCCAGTCAAAGAAATCTATGTGATTTATCTGACATTGCCTTCCCGCTGTGAATCAATGCTGCCTTGGGTCCTGTGCCCCACTGGCCTCTAGGTATTCAACAATTATTTCCTTCAGAAGCAATTCCATCACTTTCCCTACCACTGAGGTCAAACTAACAGGTCTGTAGTTTCCTGCCTCTGCCTTGCTCCCACTTTTGTAAAGGGGTGTCACATCTGCCCTCCTCCAGTCCTCAGGTGCCACACCATTTTCCCACTATTTGTTAGAAAGGGTAGTCAGTGGTGTCACTAGTTCTTCCCTTAGTTCTTTTAGAATTCTGGGGTGAATCCCATTAGGCTTCATTGCTTTGTCCAGTTTCAGATCCTGCACAATCTTTCTAGGCCTCCATGGCCCCCTGCCATCTCCTTCTTTTCAACCTAGAGAGTGGCTTGCTGGCCAGCACCCTGTGCAGGAGTCAGCTTCCTGCTACCTGCAAATTGTAAATGTACCCATAAATTATCATTTGTGAGTAGTATGTATATTTACTACTCTTTACCTGTAAGTGTTAACTCTGAGGTGCAGCTATTGTTGCCAAACACTGTGTAGCTACTAGATCCATGCTGCCTGCTGTTTGTTACTGTAGAACACTGTGTATTTACTTGTCCTTACTGTGACCTTTCTGTATGTGCCAGTCTCTGGCCCAGGCCATGACTACAAAAGGTCCTTGGATCAGTGCACCAACCCAGTCAACAAAGGAATAAATCAATACATAAATAAATAAATAAACACATTTAAAATAAAAAATCCATTTTAAGAGCTTGAAGATAAATAAGTACTTTTAATGACATTTGGGACATGCTGACAGGATACAGTTGTTCAAAAAAATACCTTTTGAGGCAAATAATTATTTTAAAAATGCCACTTTACATGACTACCTGCTCTCTGTGGAGGGTGGCCATTGCAAGTAGGAGTATAGGGGATTGAGTGTGCCTTGTGAGTTCCTGAAGGAGGCAGGTGTGAGAGACAGGAAAGGATTATAAAGAGAAAGTTAAAGAAGCAGTGGCCTACGTAAACCTCAGAATATCCTGCAAACTGTGGATTCCTCTTTCATTGTTCAGGTAATAACTCATACTTTAGTCACTACTGCTGCTACAACTGCATTCACCTCCATAAGTACCCAACATCTCCTGTGTCCAGCATTAGTGCTGTCACAGCTGTCACAGGTTTGCCTGAATTATTTTTGTGCTTGATATAGCCATTACTGCCTTTTGGTTTAGAGTTACATCCTGTCCCACAGGAAACTACTAATACTGGTGCTGGCCCCAGCTGATTGAGCCCCCCCCCAATTGTGGGAACATCTGACACTAAGCAGAGGGTACCAGCACCACTTCCATGCCCATCAGCACCACTGCTTGAGGATGAACACATCTTTGTCCCCACATTTCTGCAGCCACAAGATACATTTTCTCTCATCACCCTCCAGTGTGCAAACAAATAAATATCTCAGAACATCTAAAATCAATACGCTAACAATTATATTGCAGAAAAACACTGCAAACATCATCAGAGATTTCACAAAAAAACTTCCACAAATTAGAAATGCCACAAAGTGCTTTCAAATATAGCTTTTTGATTTACAAAAGTAAGCTGCAAAGAGCTGCAGATCTTTCTTCTTCAACACCAGCTGTTGAACTGCCCAGCAGAGTAGGAGGAGCAGTCACTTGAGAGGGGAGAGGGGGAGAGGGAGAGAGAGAGAGAGAGTTGTTATAGCAACTTACACTTTGACCCATAGACCCCCACCTAATCAAAAAAAGATCAGGTGACAGCATTGCTTGTGGAATTTTTTTTGTGTGTTCCATGTAAAATGTTAATGAACGGCGGACTTTTGGGATGTACTGCAGAATTTTTTTTTTATTCTCTATTTTTCCTCGCAGGGCCACTGTCAGTCCTCAGCCCTGGTCACAGCCCCTGGGGCTCCCACCATCATCTATCTGCCGCTGAATCCCCCAGTTACCCCCCAGCTTACCCCCCGGAGGGTGGGGCCATGGCAACAGTCCCCAATCCCTGCCATGGAACTAGTGACTGGTCGGGGGAGAGGCGATGATGGCTAGTCGAAGCCCTGAGAAGGGTTTCACTGAGACAGTAGCCTCCACCCGCCTTCTCCTTTTTCCTGTATTCTTGGAGGCGGGGACGTGCAATGATGCCAGCATCTGCTCCGTCTCCTCTGAAATGAACGCCGGAGCGTGAGTATCTGCCGGCCTCCACCAGGAGTCCTCAGTGTGCCAGGCACTTCCCCACCCTCCCCCCAGAGAAGGAGAGCCATCCATGGGGCTCTCCATCCTTTTCCCCCTGGCCGTCCCTCCGACTACTCGGGTCCGTTCCCGAATCTGAGTCTCCAGCATCGTAAGCAAAAATCCAACTGCTGCACCAGCGGGCCAGCTCTACTGCGGAAATTTTGATGAAATTACAGTAAATTACAGTTTTGAATTACTCCATATAAAATTTAACTTTGGACAAGAGGGACAATAACACTAAAGAAAGAGACAGGAATGGTAAGAAACAGTGCTTTGCAAATTCAATTCCTGCCTAAATTAATGAAATCAAATGACTTAATACCTGGCGGAATACATTTTCCATGAATTACACCTCTGAACAGCATTTTTTTCTGTAATACATATTTTCCGCAGTTCATTATATATTTTCTACAGCACACTTAATTATTCCGCAAATCAGGTGTAAATATAGAGGAAAGTGTGAATTTCGCCAAAGGAGAATCTCTGGTGAAATTCTGTGGAAATAGCGGAATTCCACAAATTTTTCACAGGAGCGGAATCTGCAATTTTTGCCCAGCCCTAAATACTACAGAATTTAGTCAGTGCTGATATTTATTGGCATACAACAGCGGTGTGCTCCTAGCACATTGGGGTGCCCTACCCCTTTTCATGGGAGCCTTATTAAAGTGGAATCAGCATCATACAGTTTAAATACACAGGTGAAAGTATCACATGACATCCACCTTAAATCCTGCTTGTATTGCATTGGTTCTCATTTTTTGGAAAAATGCCAAGAAATTTATCAAACTGAACATTACACACTGTTAATGTGCCTCAGTAGACTGGGTCTGAAGCTTCCAGAATCACCCTCTGTCTGCCCAGGTACGGACATCTCCTCCGGGGACAGAAACAGGAGACTTGGGAACTTTTACATGGACTAGGCTGCCCTTCGGTTCAAGTTTCATCGGTCTGCCTTGCCATGACCCAGTTGGCTGCTGCCTGTCTGTAGTGCTCACTGAATGGAGCAACAAGCCCTGTTTAGCCTTTCACTGTATTTGTTGAAAGTTTCCTGTTTAAATATACCAACTGTATTATAACCTAGCTGATTGCACAGTTAGTGACTAAAATGTATTAGCAAAAGTAAATTTCTGTGATCTGGCAGACTAAAGTGTGTTAGAAAAATTAACTTCTGGGGCATGTTAGCAAAAGTTAATTTCTGGATTTGACAGACTAAAGTGTGTTAGAAAAATTAACTTCTGGGACTTGGCAGAGTATCTCACAGCTCCAGTTACATGAGCGATCTCTGCACTGAATTTCTTAACCTGCCCCTCTATTCTCCCTATTTTTTATTCACAATTGTGTTCTAATTGTTGTGTCTTTAGCTATCTCCAGACCAAGTGGCACCCTACCAAATCATGGTCTACAACCCACCCTCTGATTAAGGCTTTTTGTTTTATTTCTGCTCCTTGAACTGCCCCCAACCCCTACCTATCTTTATTAATTCCCCTGTCCTTTCTCTCTTTAGGTGGCACTCGGCATCTTTCCGCCAGTGTGTTGCGCTGTCTCCCTGCCCTATCTGGACTCGTGTACTTATAGCTGACTCAGTCAGGTAACCTGCAACCAGAAACTTACTAAGTACCTGCTTTTCCCTTAGCAGGTTATATCGTTTCTCCTCTAGAGGGGGTTACATAACTTAGTGTTCTTTCCCTTCTACTTAGTATTTTTCCACTGCATATCCCCATCCTTAGAATAGCCTTCTCTCTCAGGCCCAAAATATTCTTCCCTGCTTCTGCTCCACCACTTGTAATTTATCCTCCCCAATGATGACCCCTCTATCCTCACTCCCTCTATTCTTAATTATTTTCCTCTACCCCCCCACTTTCTCACATCAAGCCTGTGCTATAAAACTCCACCCCCATTCATCTTCAGTCCCAGGCCTACATTCTGGCAGTTACTCCTACCCCTCCCTTTGAAATATGGTCCCACTTCCCTTTCATTCCCCTCACATCCCTTCTAACAGTACCATATTCCTTTGCTGTTCTCCACCTTCTGCTTCCTTACTCTCCCACCACCTCCTTCTCTAACCTTCAGGCACCCCCAACATCTCCATCCAAATTCTCAAAGCTCCACTTCCTCAGCATAGCTCTACTATTGCTCTCTTCGGGGGATATCCACCCCAACCCTGGTCCTGCTACTTCTTGCACTTCTGACCTCTAATCTTCTGCCTCTGCCCGCACCCTTAGTCCCACAGCCCTCCTAAAGGGATTCAAAGTACATCATAAAAATATCCGTAGCTTGCTACAAAAACTTGACCTCCTACAAGTCATGGTTGCCCCACTAAAACCAAATATCCTAAATATCACAGAAACATGGCTAAAGAGCACAATCCCTGACCATTTGGTCTCCATTCCTGGATACTCGGCTCTAAAGCAAGATAGAGCCAGTAGAGGTGATGAAGTGGCCATGTATGTCCAAACCTCCCTCCAGTACTCCACTGTTCACTCCTTCTCTAACCCTGCAACACATGACACATTAGCAATCCATGTGTCCCTCTCATTTACTCTACCTGTCTTTGTCACTGGCATCTACTGCCACCCAAACGTTCAGCCCTCTACCACTCTCAGCCTCCTTGCTTCATCTCCTCTCTCTCTCTCTAAATCAGGTGAGCTATATATCCTAGATGACATCAACCTAAATTGGCTGTTTCCATCAACAACTAACACCAGAAATGCAGTCGGTACCCTCAACCTCATGCAGTTTATGTCAGAACCCACACAACCTAACCATAAGATCCAAAGCCACTCCCTAGATGGTCACGTGATGCCTAAGTGCTAGTGGCCGCACATTCATACCTTCTAAAATCATCAGCTAAATAAAGTATTTTGCCTGTGTTCGTGCAAGAAAAGTAAACCACACTACCTCTGCATTCACTTGGGTGTTACTTCATCCCAGAATTTGTTGCAGTTATCCAGGGATGGACACTGAGATGAGGCAGGTCTTTCTGATTCACACGCCGCCTGCATGCCAGAAAAAGGTAGCAAGAAGGCCAAAGCTCATGGGGCCTCTTCCAGCTGGCTTTCTACTTCTACCACGCTGCCCGGCCCTGACGAGTGATTTTTGGCTGAAATGCAGCCTATCAGGGAGTTCAACAGTTGCTCTCTGAAGAGCTTAAAAGTCTCCGTACAGATTTGTCTGTGACTGCCAGGTGAGTAGGGGATACAGAAGCTTGAATTGTTTCTGTGGAGGGGTGGTGAGACAGAACAGACCCCAAGATCTCCTTGCTGCTCCAGAAGTTACACAAAGTAGAGGGGAAACTTGAGGATTTAGAAGGTGGAAGTAGGCATAACAATTTGGTGATTTTTGGACTGCCTGAGGATGCTGACTCTCCCTCACCTGTACTCTTTGCTCAGAAATTCCTGGAGAAGATTGCTGGGCCATCACCAAACTACTCCAGCTATATTGTAGAGCGAGCACATCACACCTTGCTGGCCAAGCCACAGCCTGGGTCTCCTCTGTGCCCTCTTATAGTCAAGTAACTTAATTTCCTGGACAAGCAACATGTGCTAGCCAAATGCAGGAACTTAAAAGAAATATCCTAGGAAGGGCAATGGATACATATTTTACAAGACCTGCCTAATACTGTGAGACAAAAGAGGGCATCATTTCACCCTGTGGTGGTAAAGCTACTAGCTGCCTCCATAAAATTCAAAATGCTTTACCCTGTGAAATTGCAGGTTTACTGTAAGGACACATGACACTCATTTGAAGGTTTGGAACAGGCTGCCAGGGAAATGCATTGACTGCTTCCTGAACTTTTTCCTGCTACGTGAGGGGATCTTTGCTGGCCAGCTGGGTTGCCTAGACTTGGATGCTACATGATGGCTTTTACTATCAATTTTACTTAGTCAAGATTAACATAAGGCAGGCCTGGTTTTCTGGACATTTTAGTTGTGTTTGATCATAGTCTTAAGTAGGATATTGTGCCCCCTACTGAGCTTATAGCATTTATGCATACAAATGTTTTATTAATACAGTTACTATGTATCGTGTGGTTAATTCGTTTTACTTGAGGGTTAGAGAGAGCCCTGTTTTTTAATGGATGTTGTGGACTCTCCTTCTTTCTTCTTAATGTTGCTCCCTCTGGGGTAGCCCACTGCAGCCTATCTAGGGCTCATGCTTGTTGGCGGGGTCAGGGTGGGTATGTAAGCCAGGCTCGTAAATGGGTCTGACACCACTTTTTTTTCTCTCTCATGTTTCTAGTTTATGTTATGGCTTGGATGATAGGGTGTGATAATAGTGAGAGATTTGTGTTGAGGGGGGATCCTGTGTTGGAATGTTTAGCTTTTTCATGGGTAAATGGGGTGGGTTGGGGGGTAGGCAGTCGGGTAGGCTGGGAGGACAGGGGACTGGAGCATTTGGTTCAGTCATGGGCAGGGGTCGAAGCATTAAAGAGTTTCAACCTATATATGGCCAACCCGTTAAAGTTGCATCCTGCAATGTTAAAGGGGCAAGGTCTCCCTTGAAGAGACTTAAAATCCTTAAGCGCTTGCAGCAATTACAGTGCCAGATTGCTTTCTTGCAAGAGACTCATTTGTTGGCATCACAGACTACCCTTCTTTGCAAACAGTTTTTAGGGCAGGTGTATGGCACTGGGGGTGCCTCAGCAAGTCAGAGGTTAGCTATCATAATATCGAGACAAGTCTCTTTTCAACACCATCAGACATTTGTTGACACTAATGGTAAATATGTCTTTATTAAAGAAATATTAGACTATACTGCTGTCATCCTGGGGTGTGTATATGGGCCTAATCTGGTAGATCCCTCCTTTTTCATGGGTCCCGCAGACCAGATCTCTAGATTTCCCCCACTTCCTCTAATTATTGGTGGAGAATCGAATGTCACCCTTACGTCCAATCTGGACAGATCAGGGTCTCGCAGACTGGAGCTATCCTCGGAGCAGTGCTCATTGAGGGAGCTGATCCAAATGGTGGGGCTCTGTGATCTACGGAGGCTCCTACAGCCACAGGATCAGGTGTATGTCACAACCCCACTCAGCAGGTCAGGCCCTCTGCTCCCACAGTGCCAAACTCTGAGCACAGTATTGTGAACAGGAACAGAACAGGGTAACCCTCCTCTCTGTTTTGTGGGTCTGAATCACCTTTGGTCTCAAGTTCTGGAGGGATTCAAACTGCGAACCTCTTGCTAGTGTACCCAATGTACAGGCTTAGATAATTCTCCTTCTTCAGGGGATGTCAGATATCTTTCGCCTATGGGTACTTAGCCAGGTGTACAAAATGAATCCTGAAAAACTCTATGAAAGACCTTGGATAAACTCTTACCTTTTCCCAGTTTGGTATTACCATTAAGCTATGCCCAGTGTCAACTTTAACCATATATGCTTCACTTGACAAAGAAAGAATTTCAAAGGCACACCAAGCAGTCTATTTACAGTAGAGGTTTACTTTAAAATAGATAAAAATGTAAAATGTAAATACAGAACAATATATCACAATGCATACAATCACTTAAAAGAATAAAGTTTAAAAAGTGCAAACAAATTCCTACCACCAGACAATTAGACTTATTTATCTACTGTATATCTTCAAACAGTGCTTGAAGTAGATGTTGATGCTTCAGAAAGTCCAAACAAGAATGTCTCTAAAGGTCAGCCACAGCATAGTTAAAAACTGTCTTTGAACCTGCCTCCTCCATGATGTCACCCAGCAGCTTCTCCTCTGTTTATTAAAAATTATACAACCAGAATGTCTTATCACTTAGGAGGTATTTTAAATAAGATGACATAAGCGAAAACTCATTTCCAATATGACTCTTTGATCTGGAGTGGTTTGCTGCTTTTCAAAGACATCAAAGAATCTTTTATGACTAACTCTGCCAGATCTCACTGAGGTGTAATATGCTTTGTAACACCAGGTGAAATTAACTGGGCTTCCTCTGAAGATGCCATAAAATTGATATTTTAGTTTCTGGCTTCAAAGAAGCACAGCTCAACAACAAGACCATAAAATATGAGTCTTAGGAAGTTAATCACATTACAGAGATCTGCTGTTTAACATATATCCTGCCAGTTTAAGTGCTACCTGGCGGGGCATCCAAGGAGCACAGGATTTCTAATGACAGACACACTACATTTTTTTATATTACAAAAATCGTAGAGTAATCAGAACCAGCTGCCCAAGTGCAACAATCCTCCCCCACCTAGACTGAATTTGGGGGCTCTATCCCCTGCATGGGATGAGCTTCCCAAATCAGTTCACTCCTCATAGACAAGAGACAAGCCATCTAAGTTCTGATTTTTCATTCTAGCCCCATGTAAGATTGTCATGTCATACCCTTGCAAAGCAAGACTCCATCTTAACAAGCTACCATTAGTCTTTCCCATTTGTATCAGCTGAACCAGGGGGTTGTGGTCAGTTTGTACCACAACATGCTGCCCATACAAGTATGGCTCCAACTTCTTTAGGGCCCACACTATGGCAAGACGCTCCTTTTCTGAGACTTCCAGTTTGAGCACCAATTAAATGGCAGCTTGAGGTTTCAGCTCTAACCCTGACCAACAACAATCCATGCAAATCCCAACTGTCAGGCTTTCATCCTGCATCCCAATTGAACAATTAAGGACTACCTGATGGGGCCAAAGCATAGACTCAAATAAAATCACCTGAACGGAGGTGCTAGACAACAGAAAATTGGCCAGTAAACCAGCAGGCAGATGGAGGCCTGTGCTGCGCTGATCTTATAAGCAGAAAACATGAAAAGATGCCAAAATAACAGAAGAAGGAGAAGCTGACTGCATGATAACATCAAGGCAGCTGTGCCAGACACTGAAACAAAGGAATGAAACCCTCCAAATGTTGTAGTCCAAGTTGTCAGACCAGCATCAGGATATTATGAACATGTGAAATTGCCAGCAGATAAAGGCCTTATGGTCTATCAAGTCTGCTCGATTGTGCAGCTAGCAGCCCTTATACTTCAGCTGCCCCTCCCTCCCTCCCTCCAGTGAACTTCCCTCTTACCTGTCCCATCCCCTTTTGAAGCAGCCCACTGTTCTACAGGATTCCACTTCCTTTGGCAATGTGTTACACCCAGACACCACCCTCTCCGTAAAAAAGTGTCTCCTCATTTCCCTCCTGAACCTTCCCCCTTCCAATCTCAGATCATGCCCGCGAGTGTCACTCCCCCTCCTTAATTTGAAAAGCCCTTCCATGCCAGTCTTATTTACTCCCTTCATGTACTTGAAGGTTTCAATCATGTCCCCCCATCCCTCCTTTCCTCCAGGGAGTACATGTTCAACTCCCTCAACCTGCTCTCATAGGGTAAGTCCCTAGACCCTGGATCATTTTTGTTGCCCTGCGCTGCATGGCCTCCAGAAACCTAATGTCCTTCTTCAGGTACTGTCACCAGAACTGCACACAGTACTCTAGGTGTGGTCTAACCATTGACCTATATAGCGGCAGGATCACCTCCCACTTCCTGGAGGATATGCTCTGGCAATACAACCCAGCATCCTGTTGGCCTTTGCAGCTGCCTTTCTACACTGTGCTGAGTTGTTCATTGCTCCCATTATGATCATCCCCAGATCCTTCTCCTCCTCCATTTTGGCTGGTTGACCCCCCCCCAAGCTGGTAGCTCCTCCTTTTTTGCGCTGAAATGCAGCACTTTACATTTCTTGGCATTGAACCCCAGCTGCCAAGTGTTCAACCAGGCCTCCAATTTTGCCAGATCATCTTGCAACCCCTGCCACCCTCCTAAGTCATCCACTACTGCTCTCATCTTGGTGTCATCTGCAAACAGACTGATCTTGTTCTTGATACCTATTGAGATGTTTGCTATGAAGATTCCAAACAGCACCAGTCTCAGTACAAAGTCCTGTGGCACCCTGCTTGTCACCACCCTGGGAGATGAGTACTCCTCTCCCACCACCACCACCATCTGCTGTCTCCTTTACAGCCAGTTCACTACCCATCCCACCATCTTCGCCTCCGCTTGTGCCCTCCAGCTTATTTCCTAACCTCCAATGTGGCACGGAATCAAAGGCCTTACTGAAGTCCAGGTACAGGACATCCACTGCATGGCCCTTGTCTAATTGCCTGGTTACCCAGTCATAGTACTCCACCAAGTTGGTCTGATAGGATCTGCTTGAGACAAACCCATGCTATCTGCCATTCTGAAGCCCATTAGCCTCTAGGAGGGAAAACTAGCCTCTCCTTCAGGATTGTCTCCATCAGCCATCTCACGATGGATGTGAGGCTCACCAGTCTGTAGTTTTCTGGCTCATCTTTGGGTCCGCTCTTGTGGAGGGGCACCACGTGCGCCATCCTCCAGTCCTGAGGTACACTCCCTGAGTCTAGGGAGGCATTGAACAGGTCTGCCAAGGGTTCTTTCAGGACTTCTGCCAGCTTCTTTAGCACCCTGGGGTGCATAGCATCTGACCCAGGCACCTTGTCCACCCTCAGTGCCCTCAAGCCCTCCAGTACCCTGCACACTAGGATTTCCCCACTTGTCACCTCCCCCCATTCCCACCCTTCCACCCCTTTGTGTATAGCTACCCCTTTCTCTTTAGTAAATACTGAGGCAGAAGTACTCTAACGCTTCTGTCTGTTCTGCCCCTGTGTCCACTCATCTCTCTTGATCCTTACGATCTGGTTCTTACAACTCTTTGTCTCCCTGATGTACCTGAAGAAGTCCTTCTCCCCCTCTTTGATGCCCTGTGCTAGCCTGCGTTCACTGGACAACATGGCTTCCCTGACTGCCCCGTCATCTCCCTTGACTTCTTCAGGTGTTCTTCCTTGTCCTCCCTTCCCCTCTCCCTGTTTTTTGTACCTTCTAAAGGGGGCTCTTTTCTTCCTTACTTTTTCCATGACCCCCCCTCCTCACCCAGCTAGGCTTCTTGGCCCTAGCCTTCTTACTCTGGACCCTTGTACATGTTGCAGTTGCCTCCACAATTTCCAGTTTAACAGCCTCCCACTTCTGGTTAGTGTCCACATTTGGATGGATCCTGGCCAGATACCCCAGATATTGCAGCACTATTTCAAAGATCCAAGGTCATGGAGGCAGTGGTTATGGATTATACACAGACCACTGACACACATAATACTGCTCTGCTGGAGTTGCAGCAACGTACCATGTCCCTAGAGCAGAAGCTGGAGGAGCTTGAAAACCGAAATCAGCAAAATAACATAAGAATCCATGGCTTACCAGAAGGTAAAGAGAATGGGAACATGATGCCTTTTATAGACTCTTTTTCTCCATGAGATATTGAATCTGCCCCTAGAGAAATGATTGGACATAATCCGAGCCCACAGATCCCTTGTACCATGGCTGAGAGATCCAAAGGCCAGACCGAGATCAGTGGTATTGGCTTTCCTAGAGTAGAGGGTTAAGGAGGAAGTGCTGTCATTAGCCTGGTCTAAAAAGAGTGTGCTCTTTGGGGATGTCCATTTATATTTTGATCATGACTTCTCACCCCAGCTGCTCACAGGGAGGTGACAAGTTCTTACAGTGGTCAAAATGTTACAACAAAAGGGATATAAAGCCTTCATGGAGTACCCTGCCAGACTAAAAGTCATAAAAGACAAGGGCCAGATTAGGTTCCAAGAGCTAGCAGAAGCTAAGGAATTCCTTGAAAATGTGAGATTGTGTTGCCAGACCCACAAGCTATCCAAATCCAGCAACAAGTACAAGGGAACAATTGGATGACTAGAGGACCGAAATGACAGGGCACTAGATTCAGCAGGGGACACATCTGGAGTGTGAGACACAATGTTTTCCAAACGGAGTTCCCCCCGCAGGGAAGTAGAAAAAGAACCTGTGGTGCAGAAAGAAAAGTCTAGAGCAGGAGACACTCTGAATCTTGGAGATGCACCTACAACCTGAGGAGAGACTATACATCAGCCGAATCACAAGTACTTCTGGAGATTGGCTTTTTATCTCCATTCTCTTTTGTGGAGTCTTGTATGCAACATTTACTGTGGGCCCTGGAACTGGAGGTTTTCCTGGAAAGACCTCAAATATTGTTAAGCTATTTAGTTAGGTATGCTTACGATGTTAAGTGGGTGGGCTCCAAATGATAAATGGTAATGATATTTGCAGCATAATTCTAACCTGTTGAAATCAGGGATGCAGAGGTTGTGGGGGTGGGTTGGCTCATGGACTGGAGGGGTTCATCTCACGGGGGGGGCAGCATGCTGTCCGGGGCATTGGGGAGGGTGGTGCGACTGAGGGGTCTGTTCAGGGTGAGTTCTATTGGGTCGGTCCCCCGGGGGAGAGGAGGCTTGCATGTCAGCAGCACTAGCTAATGGTTCTAAAAAGTACAGAGCTATGTGGGCCCTTATGCTGAATCGAGTGAGGAATTATCTGCCAGTCCCTACCGCTGGGCGACAGTAGTTGGTTGCTCGGGGGGAGTGAAGTTTCCTGATGTCACTCTGAGAGCTGGCCCTATGAAGTGCTTAGATAGCAGGTGGCACCCTTCTCAGGTGGTGGAGGTCATGGAGCTGAGCCTTGATGATTACAACAAGTAGCATATAGACCTGCTATAAGTCAGGACAAAGTCAATGCTGTATGTCATTAATGTAAGTTGTAGAGCTCTGATTACCCTCAGATGAACTCTGGATTGCACCCTCTTCACTCTCTCCTTGGGGGTGGCAGTTCCTGGGGGGATGGGACCCCCTTTCTTTTGGCCTGATGAGTTGACTTATTCACTCCTGCCTTGTTGAGAATAGTATCCTAGAACATAGATTGGTGGGGAAAGGATGTGATTACTTCAGCTGCCAAGTAATTACTTATTTTGGAGTATACATCATGTGCTCATTGATTAGTGCCTCCTGGACCAACATATAGTATGGTCAGAGAGATAGGCATGGAGCTGTAGTTTAAATGCAAGAGCTCCCAGAGGGGGTGTTCCATAGTGGAGACAGTGGATACCCTTCTACTTACCTTCTCCTAGATAGGGTTTAGGTAAGAAAAGAGACCCAAAATATGGGTCCTCTACCTTGGTGATCAATCAAGTTTCAACTGTTATTGGCCCAGTTGGCCATTGCTGTTTGTTACTTCAATAATACTGTTGTTAACTACTTTATTTTTTTCTGGGAGGATGCATTACTTCGAGAACTATTTTGTAATACAGAGAGAGAATTTCGGGATGGGGGACCCTGAGGAGGAGTCCCTAAGGTATCCAAAATAATGGTGGTAAAATTCTACTTTGAATATGGCAAGTAAGGGCACAATCCTATGCTCCTACAACATAAATGGTCTCATGAATCCAATTAAATGAAGCAAGATCTTAAGTCAGGCAAAGAAAGCCTTAACAGACTTCTTATTTTTACAAGAGACCCACCTGTCAATGAAGGAGCACGAAAATTATTAAAATTGGGATTCCGGGAAATGGCTGCTGCATCCTATAAAAATGGCAGGGGGAGAGGTACAGAGGTGCTGGTCCCAAATAAAACCCCATTTGAGAAATTGGATTTGAGGGTGGATAAAGAGGGATGATTCGTGATGTTAAAAGGGAAATACCAGGGCAATGTACTAACACTGGCATCGGTGTACTTTCCCCCTGGTTCAGCATTTATGGAATACCTCACATTCCTGATGATGTTGCAGGAATGGGGAAGGGTGTACTGATCTGTGGAGGTGACTTGAACTTGCCCCTCAACTCCGAGCTGGACTCCTCCTCCTCCTCCTTGGTTCAAGGGAAATCCTATGGTATAGCTAAAAAGGTACAAAAACTGATTAGTGAACTGGGCCTATTAGATGTATGGAGGCACCAGCATAGCAGGCACAGGGATTACACCTTTTTCTCATCAGCGCACAATATGTATTCGAGACTAGACTATTTTTTGATTCCGAAAGATGAAATGCACAGGGTTTATGAGTCTTGGATGGGGACTTCCTCTTATCAGATCACATGCCCTTATATACAAAAATAGATCTGGGGGAGACACACGGAAATACTTTTTGGCATCTCAATGTCTCTATGCTGAGGGACAAGGGGGTTACGGACATGATCATAGAGACGTATAAAACTTACTTGAAGGAAAATAATGAGCAGGAAACCTCACAGGCGATCCGCTGGGACGCTGCAAAAAACGGTCGTATGAGGTAGGTTTATACAATTAGCAGCCTGGAAAAAGAGGGAGGAGGAAGCTAGAAATTTTGCACTAACCCAGCACATTCATGACCCAAGGGACAACAAAAACAAAAATATGATAAGGGGCGTAAGAAGCAGCTTCTTGAGTACAAAAGGGAATTGATTGGAATTTTAGACTACCAGGTAGAGCAGCAGTTACTCTTCCTGCGTCAACAATATTATGAGGGTGGGCCTCACTCCCTGCGGCTCTTGGCCAGTAGATTGAGGGCGAGGAGAGCAAGGGCAACAATAAGCTAGGTATGGCACCCTCGCTTCAGTAGGGTGATACAAGGGGTTCATGAGATAGCGGATGCTTTCAGGACTTATTATGCAAAACTGTACACTGAAGAGATAGATGCAGGAAGGGAGAAAATACAGGATTTCCTTGAGACCCTTAGACTGCCATGCTTAAGCAGGGAGCAGGGTGAAACACTGATGAGCCCAGTGAAGTCAGAGGAGATGAAGGGAGAAATTAGATGGCTTAAAGTAGGTAAGTGCCCCAGATTTGATGGCCTACCATCTGAATTCTACAAATGCTTCTGGGAGTGGGTACAGCCCATACCTACCCAAGTATATGGAGAGGTTATGGGAGGAGAGAGTCCAGCCCCCACTCGTGGTCAAGGGCTGTGATTTTGGTGATACCCAAGCCAGTAAAGGATCTTGCCAGATGTACTTCTTACTGTCCAATCTCATTGTTAAACATAGACTATAAGATCCTGGCTTCTAGCCTGGTGAAACGCATACAACAATACATCCCTTCCTTGATGCACTTAGACCAAGCTGGCTTCATACCAGGAAGGCAAGTCCAGGATAACTTACGTAGAACAACCCATATCATTTGTCATATCAGTAAGTGAAAGATCCCATCCTTGATAATGAGTTTGTATGCTGAAAAGGCCCTTGACAGGGTGTCCTGGCCTTTTTGGGGGGGTCCTCTTCCGGTTTGGGTTCCCGAAGCATCTTATAACAGTCATATTTAAGCTATATGACTCACCACAAGTGTACGTTAGGACAAATGGCCACATTTCAGAGGCCTTTGGTTTGGGGCAGGGCACACGACAGGGATGCCCTCTTTCTCCGTTGTAGTTTGCCCTTTTTATTGAGCCTCTGGCTCAAAGCATCAGGCAGAATCCAGAGATAAAGGGAACTGAGTTGGGGGGCAATCTCATAAACTAGCACTGTATGCTGATGATGTTCTTTTGCATTTATCAGACCCAGGCACTTCTCTCCCTTCCGTGCTTCGCCAACTTGAGGAATTCTCAGAACTAGCTGGATACAAGTTGGACAAAACAAAAACTGAAATACTAGGCTTTTATTACACCCCAGATGTGGAGACTAGAACAAACTACCCAATGGTGTGGGACCAGACCACGATTAACTACTTGGGGGTTATGTTGGAAAAAGACAACGCACTTCTATGGGAGTTGAATTATCTGCCTATAATAAGACAATTAAAGAATGACTTCCAAAGATGGTCACTACTCCCACTATCATTGTGTGTTAGGGTGCAGACCCTTAAGATGAACGCACTGTCACACCTCCTCTACCTGTTTCAGTGTGTCCCCTGTGAGGTGGCTTGAGTGGATTTGGAAAATTGGCAGGGAATGTTCTTCTCCTTCCTTTGGAGGGGTAAGAAACCAAGAACATGAAAAACTCTCCTTTATCTCCTGAAGGCAGAGGGAGGCCTAGCCTTCCCCTGTTTACAGGGCTATTGGATGGCAGCACAAATGTGGATTGCACTTCTCTGGGGCAACCAAGGCTATGATGTGCACACTGGAAGACACTAGACCACTGGAGACAGGCTAACCCCCCCTATGCAGGTAGAACTATTTAAAGTACAGGGGCCTGATGGAATAGAGGGATTTTATGGCACTAAAGCTGTCATAGAGGGTTGGAAGAGAGGAACATGTTGGGGTACTACCCGGAGGCAACTCTGGAGATATAGATGGTGGGCTTATCATCCACACTTTGTGCCAGCCACACTTGATAAATGGTATCAGAAGTGGGCTGGTAAGGACCTATGTGCAACCTATCAAATGATGGTAGGTAACACAGTGCTCCCCTTTGAAGCCATACAGGAGAAATACGGTTTACACCAGATGGACAGAATCAGATACTATCAGTTGAGAGATTACTTAAATATAAGGATACATGAATCCATGTGGGAGGATCCTGGTCAGGTGGGAGATGCTTTATTCCCAAAGATTTGGGGTCATCAAGGTGCAGATCATGCCATCTCGTTATTATATGCTGGATAAATAGCTGACATGGAAAATTCGCCTCAATACCTAAAAAACAAATGGGAACAAGACTTGATAATCCCCAGTACGGACAAGCAATGGTCCTTGATGTGGAGAAGCACATGGTCCACAGCTGGATCGCTGACATGGAGGGACTTCTGTTGGAAACTGAAGTCCCAGTATTTTTTGGTACTGGCCCAAGCAGCCCATTTTACAATGGGAGCCAAACCTGAATGTTGGAGGTCCTGTGGAGATGACTATGCCGCGCAGGCCCAAATTTTTTGGTCCTGCCCTGTCGTCGCCCCATTTTGGAGGGAGGTGACTTAACATCTGAAACAGATATTCATGATACAGACCCACCTAGGCCCAGAACTTCTTGTACTAGGCCTCATTCCTGGGGAGCTGAGAGATGACACAAGATATTTGTGGGTAATTTTAGTAGCAGCAACACTAAAAACTATTACTAGAAATTGGCTTTGGCCACAACCCCCGAGAGTAACAAAATGGATGAAGGTAATTGAATCCATACTAGGATGGAAAAGTTAACAATTAACCTTAATCAAAAAACGCAATTATAAAAACAAAGATGGACCTGATGGTTACTCTATTAAGGACTTTAGAAACCCAGCCTATAATCTTCTTACAGTGAATGGTGGGACATGACTGCAGGTTGGTCGGCCTGCACCCATGCCCACTGGCAGATCAGAGTAGCTCCTGGGCTGTAGCTGTAGAGTTTACGGAATATCCCTCCCCGGTTAGATGACTCTCTTCTCTGTTCTCTGATTATTGATTGACTAGAAACAGGGATATTGGATCATTTAATGCTTTTGATGAACACATCCCAAAGTTCAAGTTTAATTTTCCTTTTTTTTTTCCTCCCTCCTCCTCTTCTCTCTGTGTGTTATGAGGATTGGGAGGAACAAGTAAGTGAAAAATGGATAATCAGCTGAACTATAACTCATTATCATTGTATGTAAGTGTTAATTTATACAATACTTGGTTAATGAAGTGTATGTAACCAGTTAATGTCTCTTTAATAAACTAAGTATGTATATAAAAAAAAAAGACACTCCTTTTCCACAGTAGAGTGTGCCTGCTCCCTGGGAAGTAACTTTTTACTCAGGTACACTACTGGATGATCTTTCCCTTGGTTGGATGTCTGACTCATTACTGCCCCAATATTCACGTCTGAGGCATCAGGCTGAACTATAAAGGGTCTGCTATAATCAGGACTTTTCAAAACAGGAGCACTGCACAGTGTCTCCTTCAATCTGGTAAAGGCTGGTCCCCAGGTAATTTTCTTTGGCATCCTTTTCTTTACCAGGTCAGACAGGGGAGCAGCCAGGGCACTGTAATTGGGTACAAATTTTCTATAGTACCCTGCTGTCCCTAGAAAACTCCTGACCTGCTGCTGCATTTCTGGTCTGGACCACACCTGGATCACCTCTATTTTTATTTGGTTAGGATGGAGCTGTTCCCCGCCGACCACATGCCTAAGGTATGCCACTTCTCCCATGGCCACCTGGCACTTCTCAGCTTTGACAGTGAGCCCAGCCCTCTGTATCCTGCCCAGCACTTCCCTAAAGTGGGACAGATGTTCCTCCAAGTTGGCACTAAAGATAGCAATGTCATCCAGGTAAGCCACGGTGTACTCCTCAGCACCATTTAACACCTGGTTCACCAACCTTTGGAAAGTGGCCGGGGCGTTCTTCATTCCAAAAGGCATTACTTTAAATTCAAATAAGCCTATCGGAGTGATGAAGACCAACCTCTCCCTAGCTCTGCCCGTTAACTCTACCTGTCAATACCCCTTGTTCAGGTCAATGGCCGTAAGGTAGGTTGCCCCTCCCAATTTGTCCAGGAGTTCATCTGTCTGGGGCATCGGGTGGGCATCTGATTTCATGACTGCATTCAGTCCACGATAGTCCACACAGAAATGAGTAGAGCCATCTGGCTTGGGCACAAGGACTACAGGTGAGGCCAGGGGCTGTGGAATCTCTGGATTACCCCTAAATCCAGCACCTCCTCCACTTCCTTCCTAATGTCCTTTTGGACAGCCTCTGACACCTGATATGCTGTCTTCCATATGGGCGTCTGTGTCCCTGTCTCTACATCATGTGTTGCTAAAGGGGTTAGTCCAGGCTTGGCACTAAATGATGGGGCAAAGTCTGCTAAAACCTCCCTTACTTCCTGGATCTTGTCTGGGGCCAGCTGGGGAGACAATTTAACTGCCTCCACAGAGGACTCCCACTTACTTTCTTTCGGCAAGTCAAGAAGGGAATCTCCTTCATCCGTCCCCTCCCCAGGACTACACACTGCAAACACTATGTCAGCCCTATTATCGTTTGGCTTCATCATGTTGACATGGTACATTCTTTCTGTCTGTCTTCTGTCAGGTAACTCTATAATATAGTTCACATCATTTACCTTCCTAACTACTTTGTACGGTCCTGTCCACTCAGCCTGCAGCTTGTCTTTCCGGACTGGAATAAGGACCATGACTTCCTGACCCACCATGTACAAGTGAGCTCTGGCTCTGCGGTCATACCACACATTTTGTTTGTATTGGGCAGCTGTCAGGTTGCTCTGGGCTGTCTCCATAAGCTCCTTCAGCCTTTCACTAAACCTATGAACATAATCCACTATGGGAGTTCCTTGGGTGGCATGCTTGCCTTCCCAGTCCTCCCGGATCAAGTCTAGGGGCCCATGTACCCGGCGTCCATATAAGAATTCGAAGGGAGAAAATCCTGTAGACTCTTGGGGCACCTCCCTGTATGCAAACAACAGGTGGGGAAGGTATTTTTCCCAGTTCCTCCCATGCTGTTCAGCAAACGCCAGGAGCATTGACTTCAGGGTACCATTAAATCTTTCCAAAGCCCATTGGCTTGTGGGTGATATGGTGTTGTGCATCTCTGCACCACCCCACACTTCTCCCACAAACATTTCATCAGGTCTGACATGAAGGAACCCCCTCGATCGGTGATAACCTCCTGCGGGAACCCAACACAGGAGAAAATCCCACGTAAGACATCTGCCACTTTGTCTGTCCTCAGTGAGGATAGGGCAACTGTTTCTGGGTACCGGGTGGCATAATCCACTACAGTGAGGATGAATCTCTTCCCTGAGAAGCTGGGGGTATTTAAAGGCCCCACAATATCTATTCCCACCCTCTAGAATGGCTCTTCCACTATGGGCAATGGAATCAGGTGGCTTGGGTTTTCTTGCCTGCCTTCCCGATTTCTTGGCACCGGTGATAAGATCTGCAATACTCCTTCACCTGCTGGGTGAAGCTTGGCCAATAGAAATTCTGGGCCAACCACTGAGTAGTGAGCATGATTCCCAGATGACCAGACAAGGGAACATCATGTGCAATCTTGAGCAACTGCTCATGATACCCATGGGGAACAACAAGCTGCCTGCCTAGCACCCCTCCCTCTGTCTGCACAGCCTGAGTATACATCAGTCCATTTTCCCAATAAACCTTATGTCTGCCATCACCTCCCTGTGCTCTGTCAGAGTCTACCCAAGCCCTCAGCTTGTCAAGACTAGGGTCACTTCTCTGAGTAGCTGCAAACTCCTCACACATTCCCAAGGCATGGGACAGTCCCCTTCAGTCACTAAACTAGGGTAGCACTAGCATCAGAGCACTCAGAATGACTGTGAATCCCAACCCTCTGACCATGGGTCACCCCTCCCTCTTTGGAGTAACCCTCTGTAGCTGTGTGGTTAACTGCTACTGGGGAAATTTCTACCCCCTTTTCATTAGTCTCCAAATCAGGAGACACAGGCTGGGGAACTAGCCTCCCAATGGTTTCCACTATGGCTTCTGTGGGGTTCAGGGAACTACAATTTCACTTTTCCACTTGGCTATGGGTAACTGCACACACCATCCCCTTTTTGAGATTGTTGCCAAGGATGACATCTACTGCTAACATTTTGCCTACAGCCACCTGTTGCACAGTCCCCCCTGTTTCACGCCAGTCTAGGAGAACACTGGAGAGTGGCAATGTTTTCTCCTCACCAGTAAAGTCCTGTACAGTGATGTATTTACTGAGTATAAGCTAACCAGGCTCTACTAGATCCCCTTTTACCAATGTCAGGGATGCCCCTGTGTCTCTTAACTCTTGTGTCTGTACACCATTCACCATGACTAGGTGCATGTGTTCCCTCATGTTCACAGGCATGTTTCCAGGGACAAACAAACAACCCACTTCTTTCCTAGCCCCATGTTGCATATTGCTTGCCCTTGTGGGACACTGTCTGGCAATATGCCCAGTTTCTTTACACAACCAACATTCATTTCTTTTCTCAGAGAAATCTTTTCTCTGAAACTGGTTTCAGTGGAGGCAGTGAGGGTTTTAGCTGCTCTGAAGGCACACTTTTCCCTTTCTGCACTGCCTTGCCCACCCCATTTGCTCTCAGAGCGGGTCTGTTCTTGGCATAGTGGTCTGAGAGTTCAGCAGCCTCTTGCACTGTTTTGGGATCTCGGTCCTCCAGCCAGGTTTTCAGCTCTGCTGGGCATGCCTGAAAAAACTGTTCTAATAAAATCACATTTTCAATTTTATCTACAGAGTTTGCTTCAATTCTTTCCCACCAACATTTTAAAAACTGACGTCGTTTTGTGGCTAACTCCTCGTAGCTCATGTCAGGGCTTCTCCTGAGCTTAGGGAATTTTGCTCTGTATGATTCAGCAGTTAATTCAAATTTTTTTAACAGTGCAGCTTTAAGTTTGCTGTAATCATTACTGTCCTCATTGTCCATTTGACCCAATGCATCCTGAGCTTTCCCGGTAAGTAGCGGGGATAGCTGGAAGTTCCAGAACTCCCTAGGAATTTTAGCCTGAATACAAACTTTTTCAAAAGAATTTAAAAAGGCCTCCATATCCTCCCCCTCTTTAAATTCACCTATCAATTTGGAATTAAATTTGTAACCTAGTCCTGTAGTACCAGTTAAACCCAAGCCACTTACCTGCTCTGGTGCTGGTGGTTGGAGTCGTAGCTTCTCCAGTTCATGTCACCTCTAGCTCTCACACTCCTCACAGTCTGACTCTCACTGTTCACGGCCCCCTCTTCTTCTCTGCAGCTCACTGGTGCAGTCTCTCTTCTCCTGTGCAGCTCACTGTTCTCACTCCCTCTTCTCCTCTGCAGCTTGCTGTTCTCACTTCTTTTCTCTCTGGAACTTCAGCTCCATTCTGCGCAACTCAGTCTGCAGCCTGAGTACTTCTGGCTCCAGAATGCTGGTTACCTTCTCCTGCTGCTGTGGCCCTGTGTTAGCACTGGACCTGCTGCCCTCCTCATCAGATCTGGACACTGCACTGGCCACTAGCCCTTCCACACTCAAGGTTCGGTCCCTTGCAGTCACTGTCTGTGGCTCGATGCTCTGGGTATCTGCTACCATCAGGGCATCCATGAGGTTCTGTTTGGTGGGTTTCACCTTGTACAGGACTCCTCTGTCCCTGCACAACTGCCTGAAGTAGTCTACAGTGTGCCCACTGTAGTTGGAAGCCATCTTCTTCCTTAACTATGGCTGCTCTAATTTGCACTTTAGAGAAAAAAAAAATAAAACAGGTAGGAACTTGACTGTAAGACAAGTAATATAGTTCTGTTTCCTTTTTAAAAAAATAATCACTGCTCTTTCTTTGCAAGTGAGCTGTACAGTATCAAGCTGACACACTTAACAATAAAAGCTTGTAAAATCAAAATTATCCACACCGCTGCCAACCAATCTGTCACAACCCCACTCAGCAGGTCAGGCCCTCTGCTCCCACAGTGCCAACCTCTGAGTGCAGTATTGTGAACAGGAACAGAACAGGGTAACCCTACTGTCTGTTTGTGGTCCAAATCACTTTTGGTCTCAAGTTCTGGAGGGATTCAAACTGTGAACCTCTTGCTAGCATACCCAATGTACAGGCTAAGATAATTCTACTCTTTGGGGATGCCAGATATCTTTCGCCTACAGGTACCTAATCAGGTGTACAAAATGAACCCTGGAAAACTCTATGAAAGACCTCAGATAAACTCTTACCTTTTCCCAGTTTGGTATTACCATTAAGCTATGCACAGTGTCAACTTTAACCATACATGCTTCACTTGTCAAAGAAAGAATTTCGAAGGCACACCAAGCAGTCTCTTTAAAATAGAGGTTTACTTTAAAATAGATAAAAATGTAAAATGTAAATACAGAACAATATATCACAATGCATACAATCACTTAAAAGAACAAGGTTTAAAAAGTGCAAACAAATTCCTACCACCAGACAGTTAGACTTATCTATCTACTGTATATCTTCTAGCATTGCTTGAAGTAGATGTTGATGCTTCAGAGAGTCCAAACAAGAATGTCTCTAAATGTCAGCCACAGCATAATTAAAAACTGTCTTTGAACCTGCCTCCTCCATGATGTCACCCATGCTCCTCCTCTGTTTATTAAAAACTATACAACCAGGATGTCTTATCACTCAGGAGGTATTTTAAATAAGATGACATAAGCAAAAACTCATTTACAATACGACTCTTTGATCTGGAGTGGTTTGCTGCTTTTCAAAGACATCAAAGAACCTTTTATGACTAACTCTGCCAGATCTCACTGAGGTGTAATATGCTTTGTAACACCAGGTGAAATTAACTAGGCTTCCTTTGAAGACAGCATAAAATGGATATTTTAGTTTCTGGCTTCAAAGAAACACAGCTCAACAACAAGACCATAAAATGTGAGTCTTAGGAAGTTAATCACATTTCAGAGATCTGCTGTTTAACATATAGCCTATCAGTTTAAGTGATACCTGGGGTGGGGCATCCCAGGAGCACAGGATTTCTCATGACAGACAATCACACTACATTTTTTTATATTACAAAAATCATAGAGTAATCAGAACCAGCTGTCCAAGTATCACAGTGTACACATATTTTCCCCAGCCCATGGCTCCTTTTCTAGATTGGATTTCTTTCATCTTAGCTTGTCTCTTTTTCCAGGTATAGTAGAGGCAAAAATTGGACCTCCGGTCCTTTCCGATCACTCATTGGTTTGGCTAATAGTAGTTCTCACTTCTAATGGAGAGAAGGACACAATATGGAAATTCAACAACCATTTGTAATCCGATAAATTTCTAGTTGACCGTATAAAGGACTAAATCACATGGTTTGATCAGCTAAATTCAGGTTCAGTGGGGAAGGCAGATCTGGAGTGGGCAGCCTGTAAATGTTTTATCATGGGGGAACTTATCCGCCTAGCTTCCAAATGCAAAAAAGCTATGGTTGCAATGGTAGCGGATCTCCTACGGCAGATAATGACCATTGAGACTACCCTTTCCCAACAGTCACTGGAAGATATTTTGCAGGAATTGACAATTCTGCGGGATAAATATGCAACTTTAATAAAAGAAAGGGTGGAGTATGCCTTATTAAAAACTAAGGCAAAGTACATTGACCAGGAGGACAAGGCGGGCCATCTTCTGGCTCTCCGTTTGCAGCAAGTGGAATCTTCCAGACTGGTTGCACCCATTAAAGCGAGAGATGGGACTATATTGTCTAGTCCCTGGGAAATAGCTCAGAAGTTTGCCACTTTTTATGGAGAACTCTATGGTGCCCGGACAGTACCTAAAGTCTCCTTATGATCTCCTATCATATCTTCAACAGTGTGAACTTCCGAGATTAACACAAGGGCAGCAGTCTCTGCTGACTCGGCCCATCTCAGTACTGGAGATCTGCCAGACTATAGCTAGTCTCTCTCTGGATAAATACCCTGGCCCTGATGGTTTTACTCCCAACTTTTATAACATTTTTGTGGAACAGATATTGCCCCCTCTTTTACATTTTTCTGTCTACATTCACAAAAACGGCAATCAGACCCAGGGATCCTTGAAGCTCTCATTGTGGTACTCCTAAAACCCAATAAATCCCCTGAGGTAGTGGAAAATTACAGACCCATTTCACTAATCAACTGTGAGATTAAAATTCTGGCTAAAATACTGGCCACTAGGGTTCTACGTGTATAGGAAAGTCTTCTGTCCAGGGATCAGGTGGGCTTTGTACCTAACCAGTTCTCCTTAGATAATTTCTGAAAGCTGTCTCATATCTTCTCTGCATCCAGGGAGATGGATATTTTCATGGCTTTGGTTTCCCTGGATGCAGAGAAGACTTTTGATAGGGTAGACTGGTCTTTTTTGTTTACCACCCTCAAAGTGTTTGGTTTCCCGCAAGATTTCATAAAATGGGTGGACGTTTTGTACTCCTTTCTGTCTGCAAAAGTTTACTGTAACAGGATTTTTTTTCCTCTATTCCTCTTATTCCTGGCACCTGACAGGGCTATCCACTCTTGCCCCTTCTTTTTAATTTATACCTGGAGCCCCTACTCTGGAGACTTCACAAGTCTCAGGAAGTAATGGGTATCCCAGTAGGTCTAAATGTCTTCTTGATGTCTGTATATGCGGACGATATCTTGCTCCATCTTACCCACCTGGATACTTCCTTTCCAGCAGCACTATGCACCATTGAAGAATTCGGTACCTTCTCTCATTATAAGCTTAATATTAACAAAACTGTAGTCCTTCCTTTCACTGTCACAGTCAACAAGAAGCAGTTAATATCTCTGGGTGTAACGTGGTCTTCTCAAACCCTTAAGTACCTGGGGCTATAGATGGCTAAAGACTTGTCACTACTATGTAAACTTTTCCTTATGGGGTTGTATCTCTGTTATTAAAATGAATATACTTCCTAGGATTTTCTACCCCCTGCACATGCTTAATTTTTGGATACCACTAAAATGGTTCCAGCATTTACACTCAATCATTGCAAAATTTATATGGCAGGATAAAGCTCCTAGAAGGGCATACAAGAAATTGGCAGCTCCAAAACAGCTAGGAGGCACTAAGCTTCCTCATTTCCTGACTTACTGTACTACTTTTCCAGCCACTTTAGTAAATTATTTCAGTGGTTCCTCCCTTCCTCATTGGGCCTCCCTGAGGGACATCGACCTCCATGATTAGATCTGGAAGTGTATAGGTTACAACAACATGGATTTGATGTGGCTACCTTGATATATATACCTTGGACCAATCGTCCTGCTGAGGTGAAGGATGCTGTCATGGGAATTTCGCTTAAAGTTTATTCTCAGTTTTGGACCCTAGTAAAGTCTTCTATTTCAAAAGACATTTCACAACCTATATTTCAGAATTTAAATTTCAAAATAGGGGGCAACCTATCACAGGAAAACTGGCTTATCAGGAGGGAGCCTTAATGGTCAGGGATTTATTAGATCATGGCATTCTGAAGCCTTCGGAGGTAATATTGCAGCAATTAGGCTTGAATCAGAAGTACATTTTTAGGGTTTATCAGTTAAGACATGTGTTACTACAGTGGTTTGGCCAGGGGTATTGGACCACTGACTTTGCTAATTTTTTCTCTACAACTCTGTCTCAGGTATCCCAAAAACATGCTGTGTCATCTTTATATAGTACACTGTTTTCCATATATGCTCCTCAAATTGACAGTTCCTCTCCTTATTGGGACAAAAGTGTTCTCTCTCTCCCCGCAACACTGGTTGAGTATTTGGGAAAGTACCTACCTCTATCTAGGACAGAATAAGCTGCAACTCACACAGTTCAACATTCTGAATAATCTGTACTATACCCCGCAGAAACTAACATGTATGGGACGGTCACAATCACCCATGTGTAATAGGTGTGGGAGGGAGTAGGGCACTCTTCTACATATTCTTTGGTTCTCTCTCATGGTAGCTCCGCTTTGGACTCTAATTGAGAGTAGAACTGATCCTCTGTTGGGGTTACAGAGACTGTTCCAATCAGAGATTTGTATTTTAGGGGAGGGATATGGCTTTAATCCCAGTAAGGGAACATAGATATTTTCATGGCACTTATTTCCCTTTCAGTAAAGAAAGCGGTCCTCAGACACTGGCTAGATCGAACTATGATCTCTTACGATGAATGGATGCAAGAGCTGCTGTCTAATTTGTGAATGGAATACATGATTGCCCACCTGCACAATACTTATAAAAGATGGGATAGGAAATGCGGCACGTTGCATGCTTTGTGCACTGCAGGTGTTGGTTAATTGATGATTTTATTGCTCTGTGGGTAGATTGATATAGTCTATATATTTATGTATGTCATTTTATTGGCTGAAAGTCTACCTGTCCTGCTCCATTAGCTAGTTATGATTTAATTATGCTCTGGGGGTGGTTGGGGGACCTGCATGCCCCAGGGGTTACCTGGACACTGATGATATGGTATTTTCCTGTGCTTTGATTGTGTGTTTTAAAAACGAATAAAGTTTCCTAAATTTCAAAACCACTCCCGACTTGACTGGGTCATAACCTCTAATCCTCACAGGGTCATCACCACCACTGGAATCCTTCCTGATGCACTCAGCGACCACAATCCAATATTTTTAGTCAAGGAAATCCACAGCCACAAATCCCCACATAAAACCCTGTAACTATGTTCATATAAATCCTTAGAATTAGACCCGCTCCTGCACAGTCTAACCCTTTCTGACTGGTCCCCATTAACCACTACCTTTTTGGTTGATAAGACCCTTGAATATTTTAAAAACATATTCCTAGCAAAATGGAATGCCTATGCCCCTCTCAAACGAACCAGGGTTAGGGGTAATCACCTTTCATGGATCACACCAGAATTTCTGGCCTGTCTCCAAGCAAGAGATCAGCCTTGGAAACACCATAAAATGACCCAGCTTCTTAACAATTTCACATCCTATTGTTTACTCCATAATGCCTGCACTCAGGCAACAAGGCTAGTTAAATCAGAATATTTCAAAATTGCCTTCCATACAAACATAAACTCCCCTTCCAAATTCTGGAAGGCGCTCCATGACCTATTCTCTCCTCCATCCTGCCCACCCTCACCTGTACTTAACATAAATGGCTCCCTTGTGGATGACCCACGTGCTGTAGCTGCCTCTTTTAACTCCTACTACGCCTCATGCGCTGTTGAGCTACTGAAATCCCTCCCTAACTGCCCTCCCACTGTTCCACCCTCAAATGGTCCCCCTCCTCCCCTTCACTCCCATCCCCCTTTCTCTTTCACTGCTGTCTCTCAACATGACACCCTTCAGGCTCTCCTACACCCTAAACTTCTATCTCACTCTGCCTCGGCCATTGCCTATCCACTCTCTCTTATTCTAACCTTCTCATTCTTAACAGCCGCATTTTGGCATTTTTCAAAAATAATGAGGAGAACCAATGCAATGTAAAAAGGATGTAAGGTGGATGTTGTACATTTTTTTTGCAATTTACTGTGTTTTCATGGCACCGCACCTCCCAAGGCTCAGCCCCCACCTCAAGCTCTTCCCATCCCCTGGATCTACCTGCTATCAGATCCCAGGCTTAACCCACTGGGAGGGGCCATGAGTTGGCCTGGACTGTGGAACTACAGTCAGGACTCTGGCAGGAATCCCCCACTGGAGGAACCCCCTGACTTGCCCTCCAGGGTGGGGCCATGGGACTGAGATGCATGGAAAAATCACTTCTGTCATCGCTGGCAGGGTCAGGAAATGGTCGGGGACAGAGCGAAACATCATGGAGGGATGCGGCAGTATTTTTGAAGTGTGGATCCTGGGGGTGGGACATGCAGTGATGTCCAGCATCTGCCTCCTGCCTCCTTAGGTGGCAGTGCTGGTCTCAGCAGTACCCCAGCCTCTGCCAGAGGTCCATAAATCACCGGACACTCTTCCACCCAGAAGGAGAGCCATCCCCAGGATGCTCAATCCCTCTCACTCCAGCCAACCCTGTGACTCCCGAGTCCATCTCTGAACCCAGGATTCTGCACCACAAGTGAATGCCTTGCTGCTGTGCCGCAGGGCCAGCATGTGATAATTTTACCTGGTATTTAAACTGCATGATACTTACAGTACTTAAATAAAGCTCCTTTCAGAAGGGGTAGGAGCACACTGCACTTATGCCAATAAATATCTGCACTGACTAAATTTTGTGGCTTTCACTGTTTTTTGTTCTACCCCCACTGAAGAGTAGAGGAATTTTATTAAAAATGTAACAAACAAAACAAATCATAAAAAAATAGATACTTCATAAAGCCATTCACCAAGACCCATGTACAGTGCACCCAATATCCCTGGAACTGCTGAAAGGACACTTAGGCACATTCAGCCTGACTTATCTGCTATAGAGTTTTTGTAATCTGTTGTACTATTTTACTACCAGTAAGAAGTTTATCCCATAAATAAAGTATACAGTGTGCCTGCCACAACTGATATTTAATTGCAGCAAAAATAACAAACATAGGAAAATCTGAAATTGCCAGCAGATGTAGGTCATTTGGTATACCTAGTCTACTCGAGTGTGCAGCATGCTGTCTTGTTAAACTACAGCTGCCCCCCTCCCCTTGCTACCCCTTCTAAATTAGTGCCCCCACTTCTGACCTCTGTCTCCTCACCTTCACCATAGTTTTGACCTTCCCTTTGGCCCTATCCTACCCTCTCTTGAAGCTGCCCACTGTCCGCAGTGTCACTACTTCCTCTTGCAGCACATTCCAAACAGCCATCACCCTTTCTGTGAAATAGTGCCACCTCATCTCTCTCTTGAATTTTCCTCCCTCCAATTTCAGGCTGTGTCCCTTGGTGTCCCTCCCCCCTTTTAACTTAAACAAGTCATCAGAATTAACTCTGTTTATGCCCTTCAGGTACATGAATGTCTCAGTCATATCCCCTCTCTCCCTTCTATCTTCTAGGGTGTAAATGTTGAGCTCCCTCAATCTCTCCTCATATGTCTTGTCCCCTATTCCCAGGATCATCTTTGTTGCCCCACGCTGGACCCCCTCCAATAGCTTGATGTCCTTTTTCAGATATGGGCACCAAAACTGCACTCTGTACTCCAAGTGTGACCTCACCAGGGACCTGTACAGGGGCAGAATGACTTCCTCCCTCACAGAAGTGATTCCCTTGGCGATGCATCCCAGCTTTCTGTTTACCTTTGCAGCTGCTTTCCTGCACTGTGCCGAGTGTTTCATGTCCCCTGTCACCAGCACTACCTGATCTTTCTCCTCATCTGAAGTGGCCAATTGCACTCCTCCCAACCAGTAACTGTTCTTTGGGTTTTTAGCCCCCAGGTGCAAGACCTTGCATTTTTTGGCATTGAACCCCAGCTGCCTTGTGGCTGACCAGCACTCCAGTGTCTCCAAATCCTCTTGCAGTACCTTACTCCCTTCCTCACTATCCACCTTCACGCAGATTTTAGTGTCATCTGCAAAGAGGTTGATCTTGCTTCTTATCCCTTTTGCTATGTCTGCTATAAATATGTTAAATAGGACTGGTACTAGCACTGACTCCCATGGTATCCTGCTGGTTACAGCCCTGGGTGCTGAGAGCTCTCCCCCAACTACCACCATCTGCTGCATGCCCTGCAACCAGTTATTTATCCACCTGATCAGATTCCTCCCTGCTCCCAGGCTACTTAACTTACTGTTCAGCCTTCTGTGTGGCATGAAGGTAAATGCCTTACTGAAGTCCAGGTATAGGACATCAGCTGCATGGCCCCTATCCAGTGACCTTGTCACCCAGTCAAAAATGTCAACAAGGTTTGTCTGACATGATCTTCCAGACACAAACCCATGTTGTCTGTTGTCCTGTAAGCCATTCTCCTCCAGGAAAAAACACCAGCTTTTCCTTGAGTATAATCTCCATTAGCTTTCCCATGATGGCTGTAAGGCTCATTGGTCTGTAGTTCCCAGGTTCATCTCAGGGCCTAGTATTATGGATTGGCACTACATATGCTGTCCTCCAATCTCTGGGCACGCATCCAGTATTCAGGGAAGTGTAGAACAAGTCTGCCAGTGGTCCCTTCTGGACCCCTGCCATCTCCCTGAGTACCATAGGATGCACTCCATCTGGACCAGGTGCCTTATCCACCCTTAGGCACCTTAGGCCCTCTAACATCCTTTCAACTGGGATCCCATGTCTGTCACCTCCTCTCCCTCTGCCCCTTGTCATCCCACCCCCTGAGGTATAGGCCCATCCTTCTCCCTGGAGAACATTGAGTAGAAGTACTAATTTAGTAATTCTGCCTGCTCTGCCTCCTGCTCTACCCAAACAACCTCCTTCCTAATCCTTACAATCTGGACCTTGCACATGAAGGTGCTAGAATGGAATTTCCTCCACTCAGGGAAAAAATACCAAAAACGATGCAGTTTGTATCTACTGTCAGAAAAAGGGATTCCTTCTAGGCTCTAGCTAAAGCTGTCAAAAATTCCACAGTGAATGGGCAACTGAATAAGAAGTGGCCTTGTTTCCTCCACTCCCCCATACAGGAGGACTTAAGGCACATTCTTTCTTCCAGAGCTTTATATTTATAGGACCCCTTAATGCCAAGCCTACCATTATATGCAGCCAGGTAATATCCCACATAGTAGGTGGTTTTCTAACATCCTTAAGTACAGGTAGTTCCAAAACAACAGGAGAAAAGGTCTAGAAATAGTCAATGACAGCTACTGGGTCAGGGCAAATGCTTTCCAACACATTAGTATATATGGTTTTCCTAGTAGAGGAAACAAGTTGTCCAGGGATGAGCTTCAATTGTCATGCTTTAATCAATGTGTCTAATATAAGTAGGGATAGCAAAAACCCTTCCTCACTCCCGGAAGTCTAAGGATCCCTCTCTCCCATTTAGAAACATATAATACAAACATGGAATCTGTCAGCAGATAAGGACTGCTTGGCCTACCTAGTCTGCTCCTCTTTTCCCTGCCTAGTTTGCCACTTACAGTCCCCTTTCCCCCCAGGCTCTGATACCAGTTTTCCTTTATATCTATCCCATGCATGCTTGAAGCCTGCCACTGCTTTTGCCCTACCATCTCAACTGGAAGATTGTCCCCTGTATCTACCAGCCTCTCAGTGAAGAAATACATCCTCTCATCCCCCCTAAACCTCCCCCCTCCAGCTTCATATCATGCCCCCAGTTCTTGTATACCTTTTTGTTTTGAGAAATTCTCCCTTCTTGGACCCTATTCACCCCATGAGGTATTAAAGGTCTCAGTCATTTCCCCCATCCAGTCTTTGTTCCAGGATGTTCTTGCTTAGATCCCACAGTATCTCCTCCTAGGTTATTTGTTGCAGCCCATCCACCAGTTTTGTTGGCCTTCTTTGGACGGCCTCTACTCTGTTTATGTCCTTTCTGATGTGCAGTCTCCACAACTGGATGCAGTACTCCAGGTGTGGTCTCACCAATAACCAGTAAAGTGGCAAAACCACCTCCCTTCATCTGCTGGTGATACCCCTCCTGATGCACCCCAACATTCCACTGACTTTCCCTACTGCTTTGTTGCACTTCCTTGCCACCTTGAGGTCATCTGGTATGATAACCCCCAGGTCCCTTTCCAGTTTGGTAACCACCAATGCCACCCCTCTGGCTTTCTGTGCTCACGGCACATGATTTTGCACTTTTTCGCATTGAAACCCAGTTGCCATACCCCTGACCATTCCTCAAGCTTTTTCAGGTCTCTTTTCATTCTCTTCACACCCTCTGGAGTGTCTACCCTATTTGTAGATCTTTGTATCATCTGCAAAGAGGCACACCTTACCTTCCATTCTTCTGCAATGTCACTTATAAAGATATTAAAGAGGTCTGGACCCACTACTGATCCTTGAAGAACCCTGCTACTCACTTGCCATTAACCACAACCCTCTGCCACCTATCTGTCAGCCAATTTCATACCCAGTGTACCACCTTGGCTCCCACCCCCAAATTGCCCAATATTTTATGAGCCTCCTATGTGGCACTGTGTTGAAGGCTTCGATGTGTCTCAGTGTCTAAGTAGGCCATGTCCACAGCTCCCCCTGATCTATTTCTGTGGTCAGCCAGTTAAAGAAATCTATCAGGTTTGTCTAACATGGTCTCCCTCCCATGAATCTGGGCTGCCTTGGGTCCTGTAACCTGTTGGAAGCAAGGTATTCTATGAGTCTTTCCTTTAGCGGTGACTCCATTAGTTTCCCCACTACTGATATCAGACTAACTGGCCTGTAGTTGCCAGCTTCTTCCCTGCTGCTGCTGTTATGGAATGGGACTATGTCTGCCCTTCTTTAGTCCTCTGGAACCACCCCTGTATCTAGTGAGTTATTGAATAGGGCTTCCAGAGGTACAGCCAATACTTCCCTGAGCTCCTTCAAAACCCCTGGGTATACCACATCTGGCCCATTTGCCTTGTCCACTCTCAGATTCTCAAGTCTTTTGAGGACTCTTTCCTCCATGAAAGTACTAGTGTCTACTTCCCTCCATACCGTGGTTCTGTACTCTGTATATGGCCCACCCCCTTCTCCTTCTACTGTGAAGACCAAACAGAAGTATTTGTTCAGGATATCTGCTTTTTCCTTATCATCCTCAGCACAAACTCCATCTGCACCCCTCAGCCTCACAATTCCCCCTGTCCTTTTTCACTTATATGCCTAAAAAAGGTCTTGTCCCACTTTACCGCCCCTCTTGTTACTTTTTCTTCCATTCATGCCTTAGCACCTATCACCACATTTCCCACTTCTCTCTGCTTTTGCTGGTACACATCTCTACCCCCTTCCCTCTGTGTCTCTCCGGAATGCTGTCCTTTTTGTGTATGCCGTGCATGCAAGCGCAGCAAACACCTTGGTATGAAAGTGCCTTTTGAGGGGTGTGACACTGTCGGCCCAATGCAGAGCAGTGTTGCAGAGGCCCAACAGTACCACACCAATCAGCAACCAGGCTGACCATGACAGATTTTCTGGCTTGCTGGGCGGGGATGGCACCAACTTCAAAAGAGTACCTGCAGCAAAGAAAACCATCCATTGATGTCTGTTGCTGGTGGCTGTAACTGTTCCCCAACTCATCCCTCCCTGTCAGTGTCCCCCCCACACACAAGTAGTACTGACATTGAGGTTGCTCAATCCCCCAGTGTCTTTCCCTAAAATAAAGAAAACTGTCCCTCATCATGTTTTCTATCCCCCTGAAAATAAGAAAACTGTCCATCAATGTCTGTTGCCACCAACCCCCCCAAAACATAACACACTGACACTGGGGGTGCTCAGTCCCCCGTGTCCTTAATTACTGTAACAGTGTCCCTCCCAGTGACACTGGGGCTGCCCAATCCCCAAGTGTCCTCCATTAATAGACAGCTCCCTGAAATAAAGAAAATTGTCCCGGTCATTTTTTTTAAACTGAAAAAGAAAACTGTCCATCGTTGTCTGCTGCGCTGTTACCCACCCCCACCCCATACTTACCCACTGGAGGTCCTTCCCTATACTCTTTTTTTGTATTTTCTTTTTATTCAGTTATGTAAAATCAATTACATACCATAGTTCTGATGCCAGACATCAACATACTGTACATGTAAGAAATACCTCAAGGTACAAAGGTTACATAAAATTTGAGCATTCTGATAAACGGATATGGGGAAATCTAGTATTAATAATATGTCCATGAGAAGTCCAAACATAGCTGCACCCTGCACGTATGTGGTGGTTGTAACCAAAAAGACAAATGCACCAAACATGGTTAAACCTCAACTTCCAGGGTTGATGTGACCCCAGTTGAACATACTTTAATGTAAACAGAATGGGTAGCATCTCTAGACCTCTCCCCAAAACTAAGCATGACAAAACATTTTAAATTCTATGCATAGTAAATAGGATAGCTGGATTAGCTCAACTAATGATTATAAACAGCATAAAACAATCAGCTCAACCTCATCGTGAACAAAGAAAGAAATTTGTCAAGGAACTTGCCAATAGCCCAGACTCTTATAGCCCGAGGGATAATGTAAGACCAGAACCCTTGTACTGATACTTTTCTAGTGTCCTCCTCCTCCTCCTCCAATTCTAACAATACAGCAGGTTGTGCAACCTTGAACTCCCTTGCAATGATTTCAGCTATTTTACCCACTTCCACAGGGTCTGTACATTGGAAAGTTTGTCCTCCATAAAAGATATGCAGGCGGGCAGGCATGAGGAGTAAGTGCACTACTCCCAGACTGTGCAGTCTGGTCTGCACTCCATCAGATTTCTTCCTCCAAGTCTGAGTAGCATACAAGAGGTCGGGGAAAGTGTGCAGCATGGTGTTTTGAAAATGGAGGCAATCTGAATTCCTGGCTGCCTTCAAGATCGCATCTCAGGTCCCCACTCCAGCAGCCACCAGCAAGATTGTTAGAGGGAGGTCATTGTGAATCGGAGCAGAGTGAGGTGAACTACAGTATGCTGTATAAAACTGCGCAGCACTATTTGGCTTTAGATTCAAAGCCACCCATAACCATTGTTTTAGAAAAGCCAGTAGGTCCTTAGCCTTGCCCTCAGCTCCTTCTGGCAGCCCAACAATTCGAACATGTGAGGACCTATTTGCATTCTTCAAGGCCCCCAATCTGTACTTTTAGTTGTGCGTTCAAGACCATTTTATTGGTAACCACAAGAGCTTGCAATGCCTGCGTTTCCATGGCAGCCACCGTTTTTGTGGCCACCTCTATTTTGACATCTTGTTCTCCCCTGTGGCGCAATATGGCTTCCACTTTCAGGTCTCTGGCTTGCATTGATAATCGGAGAGACTTTCATGACAGACTGCCTCCAGTGGGGCCCTACTTCCACTCCCATGGCCTGGGGCTCCATCGATGTTGAAGTTTTAGAGTCACTTGGATCTCCCTTCTGTGTTCATTCCATAGTACAAATGTTGTATCACTCTGATCCGCTTGACTTGCTAAAGCCAATTTGTGTAATTATTTTGCCTTCCTGAATTACTGTTTCTAATCCAGCAAGAGGTTGGCAGATGCATCTTTACAGCAGGTGTGCTCAACATCACCCCCCCTTCCCCGTACTCTTCCCTGGACTGTAGACATGTCTTCACTCTTCAAAGCCCAGCCGCGAACTGAGGTAAGCACTTCAATGTATTTCAAAGGGGTTTTCAGTTTCAATGTATTTCAAAGGGGTTTTCATGTTAGTGGCATAACTTGGCCTTTTTTTTATATTTTTGCCCCAGATTTTCAAAATACATATTTTGGGATCCTTCCACTTGAACAGTTAAGTGACCATCGGCAATTCTGTCCCAAAAGGTGATTTTGCGGTTGCTGTGTGAAATCACATTTTGGACAGGAGTTGAAACTTTTCTCCACCTTTGTTCATGAGGTGGGGTCATAAGAAGAATATGTTGAAAATTTGGTGTAAAACTATTAAAAAACAATGAAGTTATAAGCCTGGGCTGAAATTTGCGAACACAGGTTCTTAACTTTGGCAATTTTCAATATTCTGACACCAAATTTTCAACATAGCAATTTCTTCACAGCACCTTATAAATGTGACAGCTGTCATTTTTCAGATCCTGGCCAAAATGTTTTTTTTGCATCCCAAAAGGTGATTTCATAATCATTGCGTGACATCACCTTTCAGGCAGGAGTTGAAATTTTTATCTGCACTTGTTCTCGAGTTGGGGTCATAAGAAGGCTATGTTGAAAATTTGGAACAAAAATATCAACAAACAAGAAAGTTATGATTCTTCGTTGAAATTTTCAAAGTCAGGCTCGTAATTTTGGCAATTTTCAATATTGTAATTAGATGCCAGATTTGCACCATAGCCATTTCTTCACAGCACCTCATGAATGTGACTGCTGTCATTTTTCAGATCCTGGCCAAAATGCTTTTTTTGCATCCCGAAAGGTGATTTCACAGTCGCTGCTCAAAATCACCATTTGAGCAGGGCTTGAAATTTTTCTCTGCACTTGTTCATGAGGTGGTGTCATAAGAAGGCTATGTTAGAAATTTGGCCCAAACATATTAACAAACAACAAAGTTATGAGTCTATGTTAAAATTTATGAACGCAGGCTTGTAACTTTCGTAATTTTCAATATTTTAACCCAAAAGTTTCAACTTTGCCATTTCTTCACAGCACCTCATGAATGTGACAACTGTCATTTTTCAGATCCTGGTCAAATGCATTTTTGCATCCCAAAGGTGATTCCACAGTATCTGCATAAAATCATCTTTTGGCCAGTAGTTAAACATTTTCTCTGCACTTGCTCATGAGGTTGAATCATAAGAATGGTATGTTGAAAATTTGGCACACAAATATTAACAAACAAGACAGTTGCACTGCCCAACATCATCATTTATACTTTGCATTCTTAAATGTTAATCAAATGATTCCTTCACTGAAGCAATTTTCAAACACACGCCCCCATGACACCAGTGCACACGGCGAGCATTCAGTATTGACAAATGCTTGTTTCCTTTACCTTTGCTGTCACCTCCCCTTGAGAATCATAATGGTCTGTTTTCCCTCCTTCTTTTGTTCACCTCTTTTGTGCCGAAGTTTATTGCCTTTACTATTCCATTCTTTAATCTAGCCTACTACCCCCCCCACTATGGTAACCCCCCCAACTGGTGCGTCCCTAAGGCATTTTCCCATTTTTTTAAAATCTGCCCTCCTGTTGTCCAGGACCCTCATCCTTGTGTGGTTCACTTCTGCTGCCATCCTAATGTTAAACCATACTCTCTGGTGATCACTGGTCCCCAGGTGGCATCCCACCCTGATGTCCACAACACTGTCCTTGTTTGTAAACACTAGGTCCAGTATTGCCCCATCACAAGTGTGTTCCCTGATTAATTGCCTCAAGAATGCACCCTGAAGGGAGTCCAAGATGACCGTGCTTTTAGCTGAGATCACAGCTGGGAGGCTGCAATCAATATCAGTTAGATTGAAGACCCCCATGAGCAGTACCTCACCCTTATGTGCTATCCTGCTAATTGTTTTCCCCCCATCTCCTTGTCTCACAGCATACCCATGGGATTTAGGCAAATTCTGTCAAAATAGTGCTGGGCATCAGAGATAGAGACATTGTAAAAGTTTCATACATAAGGAAACTATTAAGGGACAGGCAGTGCAGCTTCATTTTCTCACAATCTTATCAGTGAGATTTTGGGGGTGGGTGGGTTGAGGAGCACCATAGTTAAAATGTAGGGTCCTACGGAGGTTCAGGATATTTTTACTAGTAGTCAGGTAATAAAACTATTAATTTGATATGGTGCCTCCAGGGGGGATTGGAGATGTGAAGCCCCAGTCTGTACAGCAGCTGGGGCTTCACCTCTACCCATAGAATTCTTTTAACTAGTCCAGCTCATATCTAGGAGGCATCATTCAGGGCTGGGCCTAGATTACTGAAGAAAGAAAAAAATACTAGAATAGAAAGCCACAGGGTGAATCATGGCTCAAACCCCTTTTAGCAATAACTTTGTATGTGACTTCATGTTTTACCAGGTTCAGTCTGCTGCTCCAAAGTGCTTGAAAAAAAATAGGCTACACAGCCAAATCTCACTTTGGGCAGGGGGGACTTGACTTATAGGAAGAAATTGGGGAAGTAACAGTATTTTTCCTGGACAGAAAGCAATTTTTACAGTCAGATAGCAGCAAAAATGCTTTATCTAGATGTAAGTCACAGTTTCGTTTGACAAGATTTTCTGATCCAAACTGAACCCCCACTACAGTAACAGTTTGTTTTTTTCAGAACCCATGCCATACTCTGAACAGGAGGATCATACATTGTGCTTTTTGCAAAATTGATGTGCTCCTGCATGTAAAAATTAAAATTTGAATGTTTACATTGCTCATCATTTCTTTTTGTTACAGCAGGTTTGCTGTGAGCCAAGAATATGAGGACTGCTGTTGGGGGCAGGTTTGTGAAGCAAAGTAATGAGTCGATGTCAGTGATCGAACAGCCAGCCAGTAGGCAGGTGGGCTGATGAGCAGGTAGGATGACTGCAAGCATAAATAGACAAACAGAAAAAAAACATTAAAATAATATCTGTGTTTTGGCAGACAAAGCAACAGGCAGGGAAACAGGCAGTTGCTATGTGTCAGTAAACTGTGCAGTCTTGCTAAGTGGAGGATAAATCGTGGATTTTGCTTGTTAAAAATTCTGAAAAGGTGAAAAGGATTTCTTTTGGTGTCCTGCATCCAGGTTCTCAGGACTAGTTTTAACTATGCATTAGACACTTCTAACGCATGGCTAATGACCCATGATAAAGGTTGAAATCCTTTACCCATTTTATAATTCTGATTGCACACACCAATCTGCCATTAACAAATTGGATAACAACTGCATTAGCATAGAGGGAACATATCCAGTGCAGGAAGACATGGGGGATACCATATTTAAGAAGTGTATAAAACAAATATTCATATACCAACCTGTCACTGACCTTCTACTGAGCAAGGGCCAGGAGAAAGCCACTGAGTCATCCCTTAATTCCTTCTAGCTACCACTTCACAGATAATAAGTTATTAAATATCTTTCTACTAGGCCAAGCACAAGTTTGGGATTCAGAGATTACTACTTCTGCTGATTGGGATAATCTTTTTGTCAAACTGCAGGTTAGTAATTGTAAGGCTATGCCTATAGCTCAATGGGGTGAGCAACCAGCCACACCTCCTTCCTGAACTACATAAGCAGTTCCTCCCAGACTCCTTCTGAAGCACTTTTTCATTGCTGTCCAGAGGCTCTGTCAGTCTGTCTTCTCCCTTGTGGGCCTGCCTGCCCCCCCCCCCCCCATTGCTTGTGCTCGGGCTCTGTTTGGTTTTTGCTGGATTTATGTTTGTTGTGTTTCTCCTGATTTGGGTTTATATTGCATTGCTTCTGGCTGTTACATGCTTCCTTGGGTACTTGTTTCCTTCCTGTCCTGTACTTGTGTTTGCCTCTGTTTGCTTCTTTTGGGCATTTCTAGTTTTTTAACGCCCTTTATATACATTGTTATTTGTGCTTCAGGTTACATATTGTTGTTTCCTTACCTTAAACTGCCGTGTGCCTGTGCTATCAGGCTTCCATTTACTCACTAGATTTTGCAAACCTGTATGCTTCAGCTCAGGCTCCTGCTTCCCTGCTTACCAATCTTCAGTTTCCTTCAATTGTTATTGTATGCTTCAGCTCACATTGCTGTTTCTCTATTGTATCCTGTGCTTCCACCTTCATTGTTTGCACCTGGTCTAGGCTCATACTGCTCAGCTAGCTGACACTCCCTATTCTACAGCTCTGCCATTTATTCACTCAGTGCTAGCTCTACTCAGACAAATGCAGCATTGCTATACTGAAACTTTCAGCTATTACATTAGCTGCCTGGTCTCTACTGTCTCAGCAGCTTGCTGTCATTGGCTGTGTCCTTAACTAGGACCTTGCCAGAAAAAGCTCATCTATTTTGGGGGTTCCTATCCTACCAACATTACAGTGCTGTTTTGCCTCATGGTGCTCAACTTGTGGCTTCCTGTTATTCCCATGGTAGGGGACTGTGATGTCACAGTGAGGCATTGTGGCTCCAAGTAGTAGGAGCGTGCTTTATGTAAGCTATATGATTTTGCGATGCTTTCTTGCCTACGTGGCTTTCAGCTAGCCTTGCATAAATCATTGACCTCATAACCTATATGCCTATTAGATGTTCATTGCATTCCATTACTGTGCTGCATGCTCCTTACTGGATTACCCTATCTCCGCCTTAATGGCATTTAAGGTATTCATGCCAATCATATCATGTCAGTAATCATGCAATCATATCAATTCACTAGTCATGTTGAAACCATAGCAACAGATGCTTTTATGTAAACTATGATTTGATCTTATATGGAACTGTTTGGACAAGCATATACATAATTCAGCTTACCTCATGTGCAATGCATCATGCGTACCTATGCTGCTGCCCATTTTATTGCTGTTGCAAATGCTGTTACATATCTCCTCTCTGCTAAACCTCAATGATTCATTTACACTAAACCTCATTGATTCAATCACTGGCATCACAGTCTCTCACTACCTAAACACCTACCTTCTATGTCACCATCAGTTCAGCTTCTGTAATGGAATTGGTTGGCTTGTTTTCCACTGGTTGCTACTACTACCAAACCACCAAATGCTGTCTCACACTACAGCCTCCTACCTTACCCAGGCTACCTAACTTTGCTCAGCATCCTTATCATTAACACCACTGGCTTCACCTAGCCTTCTCATCAATAACCTGCTACCTAATCTACAGCCACTGGCTTTGCCTGGCCTTCTTGTCAATAACCTGCTACCTAATCCACAGATGCCAGCTTCACCAGCCTCCTTCTATTTAACACATCAAAGCTGCTTCATGCTCTCACTTACAAATTGAAGGGATGCTAACCATGACCATTACCTTTTCTGGCTTGGGGCTTGCCCTGTAGCCAACAGTCTTGCTTTGCACCCATGAAGTCTGCATGTTAAGCATGTGAAACTAGTGGCAGGGTTCTTCTCATTTGGCCCATAGTGGGAATGTCCTCACTCCAGGAGGAGCTTCAGTCATCTAACTCATTGGCAGCACCTCTTGACATATAATTTAAGATTTCTGCTGCCAAGAGGTGGGGCCTTCAAGCCCAAGAATGCTCTTTTGGCTTTGACTTCAATGTGGCACCTTCGGAAGCTATTCTCCCTATGACCACCTATGGTTAACCTGGTCTCCTTGATCTCCCCTTCCCTGCCCAGCTCAATTCTCAGATGGTCCTCAGAAAAGCCCTCAGATGTCTAACTCCATCTTAGGTCTCCCGTGTGGAGGGCAGGTGAGTGCCTTCCAGCACTCATTGTTCTCCTCCTCCCACCTTGGGTGAGGTCCTCCTGTCAAGGAATCTCCCTTTGCTGCAGAACTAGATTCACAGCCACTCACAGCATTTCCTGCAGGGGGATAAAGTAAGAACCTTCCTTCAAATTCAAAAATTCCCCTGAAATGGGGTTTCTAAATTGCAGTAGCTGAGCCATCACTATATAAACTACCCCTAGCCTGGAGAGAAGGTGACCTAGGCCTTGGATCCCCAGAGGTTTAGTCCTTTTAAAGGTTTTTTTCCTTCTCCTTCATGCTAATTGTCATAATATATAGTTAGTTGTTTATAGTATAGTCCCTAGTTTCCTTAGGTAGGTTCCACTGTTGGATGGAGATGGATGGTGGCCTTACTCACCATTTCCTCTCTCCTTAGGAAGCCCTCTGATATCATCAGTGCAATCCTGACAACCTGTGCATCTCATTCGTGATTCATCAAGCTGTCTTGTTGCTGTCAATCTGCTTCTCTACTTCTAAGTCAATGTTAACTGCTCAATACTCTTTTTGGGGGTCCTTCCTAAGGTACCTTTAACCAAAGAAATCTTTACCTTGGAACCTCAAGGGGTGGAACCCTCTTTGAAGGTTCCTTGCAATTGTTACCCATATAGGGTGGTAATTCCCCATGGAATAGAGAGTGTGAACAGCTAAACAGTTGTCACAATTGCACAAGCATAACACTACTCTGGTTGCATTGGCCCATTGAACTGTAAGACTATGCCTGTAGTTTAATGGGGTGAGCAACCAGCCACACCCCCTTCCTGAGCTATATAAGCAGTTCCTCCCAGGCTCCTTCTGCAGCACTTTTTCTTTGAACTACCATCCTCCCCTTCTCCTCCTCCAGAGGCATGCCTCTCTCATCGGGGAGCTCCTTTGTAAGGTACCTTTAGCCAAGGGAATCTTTCCCATGGCACCTCTAGAGATGGAACCCTCTTTAAAGGTTCCTTGCATTAGGTACCCTACAGGGTGGTAAGTCCTCCGGAATAGAGAGTGCGAACAGCCAAACTGTTATCACACTTGCACAAGCATAACACTACTGTGGTTGTGTAAGCCAATTGAATTTTAAATAATTGTTCAGCAAGTACAGAGGTCACCAGTTTGGTAAGTTGGCCTTATCCCCTTTTTTAAATAAATATGGCCTCATTCATTGAATCCAGGACAGTGCTTGTATGCAACATATTACTGTACAGTAAGACTTAATCTTGGGGCAAGGACCTCAGCAAAGGTTTTACATAATTCAGGTGGCAAACCATCTTTGCCAGGGGCTGTGTTTGGAGTAATGGACTTAATAGAAGTGTGAATTCTCATCAATCGGGGCAACCAAAACTTGTACAGATGTAAGGGGAAGAGGTGGAATCTCTAAATTTGGAAATCCTTCCAGACTCCATTCTCTACTACATGAAGAACCAAACATTTTGTATGCTGACTCCTGAACAATTTAAGAAATTCCATGTGGGTCAGTATGAAGGTTGGGGGGGGAGTTCTTTCAGGTATAGGGTGCAAGGCTGAAATTAGCCTATTGAATTCCCTATCTTAATGGCTTTTGAACACATCCAACTGTTGTTTCTTACACTGAAACTTAATTTGCATTTCTCATTTAAGAGACAGCGCAGCACCCTATCTTACTGGAAATGACACATCTGGGCCCTAATCTCTGTGATCTGACTGCTTAAGTTTATTGTTGTTCAGCAGACAGAGAAATTAGTATGTGCAGTCTCACTTTCAATTGAGTATATCTAAGAGGCATTTTTCACTTTAGTTTTGCCTGCAGCTTTGAAAAATGACTGAAAAATCTGCTTTTGAATCCTCCCACCAATCTGCAACACTGTCCTATACACACACTGCACTGATTGATGAGCTTTATATAGGTTATGCCAATTCTGTTCAGTTTGCAGGTCTGATATATGAGTAAAATTTAATTTCCATACTTCAGGCTTGCCAGGTGGTTTATTACCTATTGTGCAGTTGCAGTAAAGTGCCAGGTGGTCAGAAAACTCAAAAGCAATAATCTAGGCCCTCTGAAAAGTCAAATTAGGAGAAAGAAACAGATAATCTATCCTGGTTGCTATGCTACTGTACCATGGTGATAGGTTCTCCCACATTCTGGATCAATTAACTGAAAAGTTTTCTGCAGCTCTGCAGTGTGTATCATTTTGTTCCAAAAATTAGTGCCACAATACAGTTTTTCTGTAGCACCCCCTTTGTCTGATTTGGATAAATCAAAATTAAAGTCTCCTCCAAAATAAGTAATCTGTTAGTATGCAGGCAAGGTTTTATTAATTTAAAGAGGGTAAACTGTAAGCTGCTTGGCTTGTGATGTTTGATATAATGTTTTCAGCCTTGTGTCCTGTAAAAGAAAAGTATTACCAGGAAGATTTTGCAGAGTTGAAAGCATGGTTATACTTTTTTAAAGCTTTGAGTTCTGTTCACAGTAACAGTGATCGAGTGAAGAGTAGTGCCAATACACATAGTGAATTGGTAAAGGGGCAAACCATATACAGATCATGTGAACCTCAGACTGCATTGTCTCCTACTTCTCCACCTGCTGGCTACTGTTTCCTCAGACAGAGAGCCCTCTTGTTCTGAAGCTACATCTTTTATTGAAGCAGCAGTACAGGAGGTTTCAAACATAGCATCTTCTTCTCTCGTCTCACCAGACAATCTGAGCACATGGTCTCCACGATCCCTAGATGTCGCATCTCTCTTGGACAAAGAGCCTTCGTGCACCGGGCTCCTAAATGGACAAACAGCCTTCCTCCTAGCATCTCTTCTATACCGGTGTTAGGTCCCTTTAAATGTGAGCTCAGGGAACATCTGGTTGCCAGTGCCAGCTGTGACTGATTCATTTAGTGCCTCCTGCCCACTCCCTATAGTCATCCTGCCCTGTGCATCCTCCATCTATTTCTTCTCTCCTCCCTTCTTCTTCCCCTCCCTTCACCCAGTCCCCCTCCCATCCTGTACTTTGTCTATGCTCTCTGCCTCCTCCCCCCACCCCTATTCACCCTTCTCCCTTTATACTTCACACCTCTCATGTTACCTGTTACTTAGTTAGGTCTTCCTCCCCAACACTCAGCACTGCTATGTCCCCACACCTTCACTGACAATGCTGATTCTTTGGCTGATGTACTTCTTCCAAATGTAACTCAGTGTAACTGCCCTGTAACTAGTTGTATATTGCCCTGATTTTTACTGTTCTTCAGTTGTATACATTAACTGTAACTTTGTGTTGTTTTTCTGTCTCGTCCTTGTTTTCTTCTGACATGGAACCTATGTAATGAGCTCATTCTCAAAGGTTTAATCTGAGAATTTCAATAAACAAAAAAAAAATTAAGTTTATTTCACCCCAGTTTTTTGGAAAGGGAGAGAAACAATTTCTGGTAGGAACTGAAGATGCCCTAGCTTAGCTAGGATTTGTTTCCCACTATTAAGAGGTAGTCTGTGAGCCTTTCTTGTTTTCTTCTTGGTAACAAGCTTTAAGTCAGCATTCAAGGGAATGGGGTCATAGTGTCCTGAACTGCCTGACGCTGTATAGGAAAAAGAGGTGTTTCATGGACAACATCCATCTGCTCAGGGGTAACAATTACAAGGGGTAGTGTTGACTGGGCAGTATTTTGGTGAAACTCTGGTGCAGGTTCCTCCTGTGCTTGTAGTTTTGGTACTGAAACAACTATCATTTCTTCAGGCTTGGGGGGGCAGAGGAGCTGGCATTGAAATCACTTGTGTGCGATATGCTGTAGCTGACTACCCCTCTGGGAGGGCTGTGGTGGGTCATCTGTAGTAGAATTAGCTGCAGTAGGACAAGGACTCATTCCTGCTTCCAGTGCTTGACCCCTAATTGTAAAAACTTCATGATCTAACCCATCAGCATGATTATGAGTGGCACAGGAACATTGCCAGTAGGAATGACTGTCTTCATTACAGAGACTGCATTTAAGAGGATTGGGGCACAGCAGGCTTATATGGCCATACTCAAAACAAAGATTACAGCATGGTCTATTAGATATAGAGCTTTAGTGTGCATTGGAGTCACACTTGCAGCATATTCATGGCTGGCCAGGGTCAAAACACAGACCACTATCCCTACCAATGTGAAAGCTGCTTGGGATATGGCAGATACCAGTACTGGTTTGGTGAATCTTTACCTGAATTTTCCAACCTCCTGTCCACACTAGCTCAGTGTTGATAATGGAAGTCCAATGATCTGATGCCTGACATATCTCTCTAAACTAATACAGGATTTCAGAGATACTTCCTGCTTCATTCCTAAAAACAACAGTAATAAACTTAATAGCAGGCTTAGTTAGAGGGATCACCATAAAGGGGGTGGGGGATGACTTTCCCCAAAGCATTTCTAGTGCCATAATAATTTTAAAACATATCAAACAGACTCCCATGAAACATCTATTAATGCATAAAGGTCCAAAGGAACAAACGCCATACTGCTTCTTAAATGTCTTGATAGGGTTCTCACCCCCTCTTATAATCAGGGCCCCATGTTTTCTGCAATTCTGCGGTTGTAGCAACCGACTCAGAAACATGGTCCTGCCAGAGAAATAAGCCTCAGCCACAGAAACAGCATTTTATGTTGGAGTAAAAGTGGCCATCATTACTGAAAACCCGACTCAATGGATAAAATGATTATGAGCAAGGATAAAATGGCATTAGTGTGAGTTGTTGGCAGCTCCATTATACATACATCCCCCTGGGTTGCAATAGTCAGTGGGGACACCACTTTCCAATCCACTGGCATGCAACCCTGAAGCCTATTACCATTATGGCCTTCTAAAAACACTGAACTTCAGGAAGTCTATTTCATGAGAAAGAATAGTGGTTCTATTTGTCAATTGCAGAACTGTGGAATGAAAAAAGTATTAGTAATTATTGCAAACAAAATTGGGAGGCTTTCTGGACCTTTGTCTAATGTAAAATGGTTCAACTACTCTCTAGCCTTACAGTAAATCCTTACAGAGTGGAAGATAAGAAGTTATAAAAGCCAAGTGGCAGTGACACAAATGACACCAACGGTGTTGAATTGCATGAGCAGGAGGAAGCAACTAGAGCAGCCTTACAGCATAAACCATCACCACCAGGCTTCAAGCAAGTGGGTGGGAGGGAGCCATTGGAACATCATTGTTTTGCAAGCAGGCAATACTGGTTTTCAAACAACTGGGCAGGCAGGGGGAGAAATTCTCAGGATCATAGCTGTGGTAAACCAGCCCTGGGCAGGTGGAAGGGAGCCATGGGACAATAAAACAGACTGCAGTAAAAAAAATAACCCTTCAATTCCCCCATGCCTGACATCCAATCCAAATCATGATGCCAGAATTGCTTTGCATTGCCTTGCCTGTACATCTGCCAAACTGTGCCAGGCTGCCTTTTCCTGAACATTCTTTCTGGTTAACTAGATTTTATTTGGGGGCTCATTTGAGTTGCCAGAGAATGTAAAGCCCGCACAGAATTGCTGCATAAGGTATGCTGAAGGAAGGGCGAAACCCCATCATCGAAATCCCCCAAAGTGACAGTTTCATCAAGATTCGAAACTGTCACTGTGGGGGACCCGCCGGTGAAATTTTGCCCTTTTGCTGACTCCCCCCCCCCTTCACGTTAACTCTGACCAGAGTTAACAATCCTAAAAAAGGAGGGGTGTGGGGGGCACAGCCCCCAATAGAAAAAAGACTGATGTCTGACAGGATAAATTTTGCCTGTCGACATTGGGGATGTCTCTGTGCTGTGTGTCGACAACAATTTTGTTGCATCGGCATTGGTAAACTGCCACATAATTGCTGCAGAATTGTTCATAGCCTGACCACAGCAAGCATGAGGTACTGCTGCAGAATGTAGGTCCAGTTTGCCACAGTAAAACAGGGCCATGCTTATATTTAAGTCTTACTGCATTATGACATTCAGCTGGTTTGCCTGGGGAGGCAAATAAGTCCGCCATCTGTGAACGAGGGTTTGGAGTGCTACCCTCATGAGACCTATTGTTCTCTCAGTGAGGCACATCTTCAGCCTCATTAGAAGTGTGGCAGTCAGCCTGATCATCCTGTTCTGTTTGCTTACTAAATAGTCTCTCATTAATAGAGGGATCAGGAACCTCATCCTGCCTTGTAATCTGAGATCTCCCTTCTTTCATAGTGGGCATGACATTAGTGGCATTTGTCTAAGACTTCCCACCCTTAGGCTTCCCAGCTTTTGTATGCAAGTCTCCATCAGGTTTTGGGGGAGGGAGGCAACATCTTTGTCAATGTTCTGTCTTATTTCCTCACTGACCCTCTAAAACTCCTGTTGTCTGGTAACTGTTGCTAGAAGTGGACAGTCGTTCCTTCAAGAGCAAGGATACCTCTGGGCCAATGAGTTCAAAGTCCTGAGTAGCACTAGAAGGTTTGGGATGAGCATGCATCACAACAAGATGTGTTGCACATATTGGGGTTTTACATACTCTGGTATGTATTAGCACTGTGGTAAGTAGTTTAGTGGGAACAGGTCCTGGGGTCCCAGGGAGGCAGTAGCTGAATGCTTTTGTGTGAGTACAGTAGGAAAGGCTGTACTCACCTGTCATTCAGATGGTGTTTCTTACTGTGGTGCAGCAACTGACTTTCTAACTGTAGTGTAGTGTGGAGATGGACTGAGCAGCATGTCAGAATCAGCTGGACATGGAAACAGCTCAACAGGATTAGGGTTTGCAGACATGCAGGGCATTTTGGGGAAAGATTTCCAGTTAATTCTGCTTTGGCTGGTGCAGTGATATCAGAAGCACTAGGGGCCTTCCCAGGTAGCCAGCCAGTACCATCTCTCTTCTGCTGCCAGCCAGCTGCCCAAATAACTTTTTCAGCTGTTGATTCCTCTGATCCAGCAGACTTTACAGGCAGAGTCAGAGCTAGTCTACCTTAGTGCATTCCCAGCTGTGTAGCAGTAGCAGTCTTTAGAAGAAGTGATACTGTCAATTGCTGAAGTGACAGTGTCCTCAGGAAAATAACAAGCCCAGGCTGAGGGGTGGATTCAATTCTGTTTCATTGAAGACAAGCTAGTTTGTGGACTTCTTCAGCAGAAAGTTCCAAAAGATGTACCTTCCTGAAGTTCAATCCTTCAGACATAGTTTAATTGTCCAAGACTACAGGAGTAACAGATCCAGAGACTTCCATATCCAAAACAGCAACCACAACAGGTACAGCTACAGAGAAGGCCTTCTGCCCAACTGCAACAGGTAAGGGCTCCAGAATCTCTTCTTCTGTGACTTTAGTGATAGTTAAATTGTCCGTAGGCATAGTGGTAGGAAAAACACCTCCTCCACCTCCACCATCAGGACCTCCAAGGTCGGCCATCTTGCTGGCTAGCAAGAAAACCGGAAGTTCCCCCTACAGGATGAGTAGGGAAATTTTTATCTGATAAAAAGAGAATATATACATATATATATATATATATATATATATATATATATATATATATATATACACACACATACAGTTTTTAAGTAATACAGATATTTACAGATAGTTACTACATTCATACTTTTTATCTCCCCCCACCCTTTTCAGTATAGCTAACAAAGAAAAAAGATATCAGGTTGCCATATCGCCACTTTCCCATTTTGCTCATGGGTAACTTCCTATGATACCATCGTAAACATTCTTTAAAAGGGAAAGAACAAAACAGAAAATTGTATCTTGAAAAAACCTGCACCCTTATATTCTGAGAACACCATGAACCTTTTCCCATCTGACTTTCAATTTATTTATTTATATCAAAGCACTTTCTTGCCTATAAAAAAATGGGCAAAAACGTGGAGGAATTCAGAAATGTGTGGGACAGACCCGAGGGAACCCTAGTGACAGGCAGGAGAGTGAAGGCCACAGATCAGCTACAATCTGCGTAAGTAAAAGATAGGAAAAATTAGCAGAATTGATGGGCCAGGCGGTCCTTATCTGCCAACAAATTCTACAGCATGTATATAGAAATAATTTACAATGCACGTTCAATTAAATGTATTACAGCTGTAAGTTTCAATTCTTGGAGCTGAAAAAACAATTTACATCTAACTTGCCAAAGGAACTATTTAATGCAAGTAAAAAGAAGTCTTAGTGTTCTGACATCATATTTTTTTATATAAAATGTCCCACAATTGTTTTCAAAAGTTACCGATGCCCATCCAGCACCTTTCCATTCAGTTGCTAACTCTATCCAAACATCTTTAGCAAAGGGACACTCTGTAAATAGGTGTTCCAGCATCTCAAGTTATGAGCATGTTCTTTCTTGTAAACGTTTATGCTTTTGAGTTGCTTTTTAACCCCAGTCTCCCATGACAACTTAACCACTGTCCCACCTTCTTGGGGGAATCCTGTTATCCATCCAGTAAGGTTCAATTCTCTGCAACTCTGTAGGTCTTATCCCTTTATATTCCATTTGCACTGCACAGCTTTGTTCTTGGACTGTATCATACAGTATATTTTGTTTCTTGTAGCTACAGTTCCTTAACTTTTCTGATACTGGCAAAAAGCAGAGAGGTATATCTTATGTTTTCATTAATCTAGTAAAACCAATGCACTATCCTCAACTGGTGAAAACAACCACTTCCCACCCCATGTGTTCCAAAAATGTATACCACCTTTTAGTACAGAGCTAATGTTCTAATATAAGAAACTGCCATAAAATAAGCATTTGTCAATGCCGAACATTTGATGCTTGTTAAACAATTTTTTGGTTTTTAATGTTTTGACCCCAACTTTTGAAGAGACTTGTTTTAGGATTTGCCTCATAGACATGACGTGCCATTTATAGTATATTGGCCAAAATGTCATTTCTCAGCAGAAGTGCAAAAACATATCTCATCCAGGATTTTAAAATGACATGTCACGTTTATGAGGTGGTGTGGGAAAAATTGCTATGTTGAAAGTTTGGAGTCAAAATATTGAAAATTAACAAAGTTATGAGGGAACGCTGAAATAGAGTAACATTTAATCATAACCTGGTCATTTTACCGCATGTGTACCTCATATTTTCAACTTATCATTCTTATTACCCCACTTATGAAGCTGGTAGGTGAAGATTTTCAATTCCTCCCAGAACATCATTCTGCGCCACTGAAACGTCATTCTGTGTGACAGGTACTAAAACACATTTTGGCCAGGATTTGAAAAATAACAGCTATCACATTGATAAGGTGCTATGAAGAAATGGCTATGTTGAATGTTTATGGTCAAAATATTAAAAATTACCAAAGTTACGAGTCTGCATTTGTAAATTTCAATATAGGCTCATAACATTGTTATTTTTTTAACATTTTTGACCTAAATTTTCAACATAGCCTTCTTATGACCCCACCTCATGGACAAGTGCTGAGAAAATGTCCAACTTCTGCCCATATGATGATTTAATGCAGCGACTATGAAATCATCTTCTGGAATGCAAAAACACATTTTGACCAGGATGTGAAAAATGACGGCTATCACATTCATGAGGTGCTGTGAAGAAATGACTATGTTGAAAATTTTGGGTCAAACTACTGAAAATTACTAAAGTTATGAGCCTGCATTTGTAGACTTCAACATAGGCTCATAACTTTGTTGTTTTTTAATATTTTTATGCCAGAGTTTCAGCATAGCCTTCTTATGACCCCACCTCATGAACAATGGTGGAGAACCTTTTCAACTCCTTGCCAAAAGGTGATTTTTGCACAGTGACCACTGCATCACCTTTTGGGACTGATTTGCCTAACTTCATTTGCATTGTTCATGAGGTGGGTACCCAAAAAAAGGCATGTTGAAAATCTTGGGCAAAACTATTCAAAAACGGTCAAGTTATGCCACTAAATTCAAAACCCCATTGAAATATATTGAACCACCTACCTGATTTCCTCAGTTTGTGGTCTGGCATTGAAGAGTGAAGATATGTCTGTGGTCCAGGTGGACCTCCAGTGGGTAAGTAAGGGCCTGGGGGTGTATGGAGTGGTGGGTGCTGAGTGGGAGGGTCAGATGGAATAACGGTGCAACAGACATCAAGGGACAGTTTTCTTTTTTACAGGTTTACAAAATAAAAAAAAATGACATGGTACAGTTTTCTCTATTACAGGTAGTGACACTGGGGGATTGGGCACCCCCAGTGTCACTATTATATTTGATAGCACCAGGGGTAGGCTTTCTGGTGCTGCATTACTAAAAGGGAAGGGTGGGGAGTAGCAGTTGGCATGGGGGATTGGGCACCCCGATGCTGTAATATTAATGTGGGTTGGGCTTGGGGGGGCAGTTACAGCAGGTGCTGCAACAGACATCGATGGACAGTTTTTTTTTTACAGGTGACAACACTGGGGGATTGGGCACCCCTAGTGCCAGTTGTATATTTGGCAGTAGCATCGTCAGTGCTGTGTAACTAAAATGGGCAATGTGAGGGTAGCAGCTGGCATGGGGGATTGGGCACTCCCATGCCATTATGATAAGGTGTGTGGCTGTGGGGGAGCAGTTACAGTGGTGGCTGTAACAGACATAGATGAATGGTTTTCTTTTTACATTTGACAGGCTGTCAGGCTCCTGATGTGGAAAGTCACTCAGCTGTTTGCTGATTTGCTTCATGTAAATCAAAGGAACAAAACCATCTCTGAGTAGAGTGGCTTGGTCCTTTGAAGTATAAGAAGTTTCCACCCATCAAACAGCGAGTGGTGTCACTAACCACACTGCTGGTCATTGGTGTAGACTGCCAAGCCCATGCAATTTTCAACTGCAATGGGCTCAGCCCTCCTCCAAATCACTTTTCACTCCTGACATAACATTCAGTGCGCAGACACATCAAACATAAAAATGGAGTTAAGTGGATTAAATCCCCCTTTTTCATCTGGTAAGTATAATATTCTACATGTTATGTGATTCAGCCAGTGTCTCCAGATCACTTGTAAAACTAAACTTTGTAATTTCACTTACATCTCCCATGGTGGTGTGTACACCAAACTTAAATAAGTAAAGACAGGCAATAGAAAGGTTTTTATTATGGCTACTTTTTTCTTTTTCATCCGCTGCCACTTTTTCTAGTTATTTACTTTCTCCTTGCAAATTTTTTATCTTCCCTATTTTTTGCCATATCACCACGGCTATATGTGATTCCAAAAGAACTAATCTTAGCATCAGATACTGTTAAACCACAAATATCTTTTACTTTCTCAGTATAGCTGCTTATAATATACCCTCTACTTTTCCCCACATTAATCTGAAAGCTGGACACTTCCAAGAAAGCACTGAATTGTTGAAATGTGTTTTTCCCAGAGTCAACATTTTGAATAAATAAACAAATTTAATCTGCGTAAACTGATACAGTAACCGATGCTATACCATCCTGATTCTGCAAACCTATTATCTCAGGGTGTTCCTGTAGTGTACACAGAAGTGGATCTAAACTGATCACATAGAGAAGGGGGCTTAGGGGACAGCCTTGTCTCACTCCTGTTTTGAGTTTCATGTTTTGTCCCATATGTCCATGTATATTTGCCATATTTGTATGTTCGCCTAGATAAATAAAGATTTGATTAATTGATTGATTGATTGATTGATTTGGGATTTTTGAGTCTACTGCATAAAATGTCTTTATCCAATCACAAAACTAGGAAGGAAAACCATACTTCTGCAACATCTCAAACAAGTATGTGTGAGACACCCTGTCAAATGCCTTCTCCTGATCCACCGAAAGAATGCATCTGGTCACCTGTTCCTGTTTACCTTGTTCTATTAAATCTCTTATTAAAATGAGACTGTCCTGTGTACTGCTACCTGCCACTGAGCAGGACTGGTATGGCATTATCAGATACCAGGCTACTAACACTAGTCTTGCATTGAAAATCTTCATTGGTATCTTTATATCATTTTTCATTAAGCACAAAAGCCTTCAGTTCTTTAAATCTTGTAATACTCCTTTTTTTTAACAGAAATATCTCTATGGCTACCCCATGGAATCCTGGGGCTGTCCATCTGTTAACATCTAGTCATAGGCCACTTGTAACATTTTTGACAATGGGTCTATGTATTTCTTATAAAATTCTGGTGACAAGTCAATTTGTCTCAGTGGCAACCTACACTTGGCTATTAGATCCGGCATTAATTGACTCCCTGCACAATTCCCCCTGGAGTTTATTTTATTAAATTGATATGGGGGGAGGGGGGATTGTCCAGGAATGATTTGTACAATGGGCTGATTGACGTTGGAACAAACTAACAGACAGTGCAAGTTGTTGTGGAGGACACTGACTGGAGCGAATTGACATGTAGCTTACAGTTCTGTGTTGAGCACATCTATTCCAGGAGCAGTTTTATTATGCAAGCTTTTTATTGCTATTTTCACCTCATCCACTGTAATAGTGTTCGCTCATTACGTTGATGTTTATAGTTTTGTTTTTTCTACTATTGTGCTATAAATGTGGGACTTTTACATCACAATAATACAAGTACAACTAAGTCACACATTAATCCTATATCTCTTTTCAACAATCAAGTAATTCCGCACATTTTTATTTTGTTAAGCTGATAATGCCCCTGTATAGGTCTTATGTTAGTCCACATCTTGCATATGCTGCCCAGTTTTGGTGCCCTTATAAAAAAATGCTTGGGGAATTCCCTTGAAAAAGTTCAAAGACATTTCACAAAACATGTTCCAGGATTAAAAAAATACATCATATGATAACAGACTGAAAACATTAAATCTTAAGTCCTTATCAACCCTGTGTCTCAGAGGTGACCTACTGCTCCTTTTTTTACATCAGTCAGGATCCTTACCTTATGACTGAATTAGATTTAGAATTTAAAAACTATATCCATGATATTAGAGGTCACCCATTACAACTGATAACAAAACCTTTTAAACATTCTAGTCGCCAATACTTTTCTACACTCAGAACTGTGGGTCCTTGGACTAGACTACCGTTGGATGTTGTCACCAGTGAGACTAAGAACATCTTTAAAAACAGACTGAATAAATTTTTAAATGCAGATTACAACCTATCCTACTGCTATTTGGCTTAGTATAAGAGCGTTATGGGCTTCGGCCTCCTTGCTCTTTGATGTACCTTAGTATGAACCTTAGTATGAGCCTTAGTATAACTATTTCATTTGTTCTTTCTTCAGTTCCACAGTTTATTGCTTGGTAACTTATCTTTGTAAATTTATTCTTAGGCGTAATTGTCCTGCTAATTTTTGTATTTCTATTTCCATGTATTTTATATTCTGTATTTTTGTATCTGTTATCTTTTCCCCTTTACCCTTCCCCCAGGACGCATCTGGAAATGAGCTGTTACCAGCTCAGTATATCTTTCCTGGTAAAACCTTTGAAATCAATCAATCAATTAATCAATCAGCCAATCAAGCAATATCTTATCATATTAATGCATTAACAACCATTATGGCTCTGACCAGAATTTGTTAAACAGGATTGCGACTATACAGATTGTTGGTTTTGTAAGGGGGATGGCCTGGAAAGGAATCCAAAGATCTGTGTATATTTTTTTACTCTTATTTTATCCTCCTGCAGCCACTGACCTGCCAATCTCCAGCCACTGCTCCACCTTCACCACCAACCCCGGAGAGGGTCGCACCCAGCTGGCATATGCAGCTGTACCCTTGAAAGGGACCACCCCCATGTCCCTGCACCAGGCCAGGATCCAATACCGGCATGTGACCAATCCAGACATCACCAGCCAGTGAAGTAGCGGCCATCAAGCTACTGTACACAGTGCTGCCATTTTTCTCCTTTCTTTAGCTCCTCAGAGTGCAAGCATGCAATGACATCAGGCACAACGTGCTGACATCTGCTGCACTCTGCCCCTTTGCTGGCACTGTTCTAGCAGTGCCCCCGGTCATCATCAGGGGCTGATGCAGAGTGGTGGCACCCTGGAACCCACCTCAGATAGGACAGCAGTCCTCCAGATGCTCAATCCTATCCCTCCCCTGCTGACCACTGATGGCCCTGGCTCGTCCAAATCCGGGTCACCAGCATGGTGCAAGATGTGGCATCCAGTGCCTCAACCCTCAGTGCTACGGGGCCAGCTAAAGAGCTGTGTATTTTAATTTATCATACTTTGTCCAAAACCTTTCTAAATTAACTGCAGTTTTGAAGCTGACACAAAAAATGATATCACCAGAAGCATGCATCAGACAGTTTATCTTTGTTGAGAAAAAGTGCATGGAATCCTTCAACAGAGTCTGCCCTACATACAACCTGTCTGGAGACAAATCCAGGCCATCTCTGTATGTCAGTCTTACTGTGTTTTTCCTTTGAATAGAGGCCTGACTTGTGGAAAATAAATCTGCCATGAGAAAACTCCATCTTTGTTGTGTAGAGTCTTGCTGCTATGTAGGATTTCTTGCCATTTCATTTTGCTTTGTGCCGCTTTCAGAGTCTTGTCTCCCCCCTTCCCCCAGATCTGCTTTTCATAAGAGGTATTGGGACCCTCATCTGCTGATGTATCATTATGTTCAGAAGCATTGGTTGGTGAGTGCCTGGTCTACACCGTTTCAGTATTTCATTATTACCAAGAGCACTGCCTTTCCAGTCTGCATGTCTATGCTTGTGGTATGCTCTGAATCATCTCTATTGTTCTCTGCAGAGGTCTTTCCATTCATTTATACCTTTACAACATGGTTGCCTTTTGTGCAATAATGCCCAACAGGGTGTGTGTTGTGCTGGGATAACATCATACCTTGCATGGTTGGGCATGAAGCCGAAGGCTGAGTGCGTACAACAGCAAGGCATGATGTTATCCAAGCACAACACACATCCTGGAGTGCATTATTGCTATTAAACAATGGCTTACTTGTAAAAACAGAAAACAATATAGGAATTGTTTCTTTTTGTTTTACATTTTCGGTTGATTTTTTGTATGTGGAGTAGTAGTAATTAAAAAAAAAGTCCACAATTTCATTGTGCCCAGAAGATAGTGCTGTTGTTTCATATTGATCCCCCTTAAGATGCTGTCCTTCTTGTTTTAGTGTACTGCAGTTACTCACCCCCCCCCCACGTGGTCACCATGGGTTTGCTGTGTGGTACTGCTGTAATTTTTGGCCCATCTCTGTGAAAATCAGAGATTGTCTGGAGGGTACGATTGGTTTCTTGCCAAGTGCAGTGAAGCGCTGCTGTTTTGAAATTCCTGAGGAGAGAACATGGACTAACACTTCCTGGTTCTCGTGAGGAATTGGATGAGTTCTTTATTCAGTGGATAGTTGTTGGGGGAGTAAAGTTTACACTCTTGTAAAGTATTTTTAAAGAAAGAAGCAGCGACTTTAGTGTTCATGTAGTCTAGATTCTGGGAGAAATGGCCAGCTGAACGCGAGCATCTCGGAACACCACTGAGAGAACAAGTAAGCAATACATGTAGTAGCACTTTCCCAGAACAAGTTGTGGGTTTTCTTCTATGGCATGAAAACAAGGTTGGAAACAGCAGCCATTTTGGGGAGGGGGAGCAGGTGCTGGAGCTTTTATTTTGTCCTACTGTTTGAAATGGCTAACACTGACAGCAGCTTGCAAGCGGGAATCTCTCAAGCAGGTGCTGAGTGGGGATCTCTGAAGTGACTGGGTGGAGTGATTCAGGTAAACACTGATACGGTCATCTGTGTGCTGGGACTAGACCCATGATGTTGCACTGGGATAACATCATGGGTCCAGTCTTAGTCTGACCAATGAGAGCCCAGCATTCTTCATTGCCATTGTATAATTAAGCAATAAGGCATGACAGGGTGTGGTATATCATGGGATATCATCACACCTCAGGTGGTTGGGCACAGGGCTACAGGCGAGGTGCATCAACCACCCGAGTGGTGATATCCATGATATACCACCCTGGATGACTTATTGCTATTATAATTGGCTTAAATGTTCTAGTTTGTTTATTAAAAAAAATATTTTTTATATATTTTTTTATTACATTTCTGATGGTGGAAGTATATATTTTGAGAAAAAAATCTACAATTTCTGCTTTCCCCAGCAGGTGGTGCTGTTGCCAAATGCTGACTGATCAGTTAGTGTGCCAAGCTGTGACTCTGCCACAGTATCTGCTGCCTTTGTAAGTGCCTTTGTGTCTGTCTGTCTCCCCCACCCCGCGATAACTAGAAACTGAAAAATTAAGGTGATGAGCTATACTAAAGGATTTGGAAGCAGCGGCATTGAGAGGAGGAGTAGTTCAGTAACTGTATGAAGTGCTGCTGTTTTGAACGTGCATGCGTGGCTGCCTGTGAGAGATGGGAATGCTGGTCTGGTCAGTGCAGCCAGTGTGTTTCTTTTTTTTTGGTGGGGGTGTGAAGCAGAGAACTCGAGTTCAGTTTAGTTATGTGGGAGTTGCTGTTACCTGGGATTTGATCAGGCTTTTGTTTTGAGTTGCCTGCTTCTTGCAAAACTGCAAGTTCACCATTGCCTCCAGGTATGGAAATTTATGAGCGGACAGCTGGTTGCTTTTGTGAGTGCTGCAGTGGGTTTTTTAAATGCCCATCTCAAAGTGTGATGTGGGTTCCGGAGAGAGCGGGTGATGCCTTTTCTTTAGTGAGATTAATGTACTGTTGCTGACAACAGTTCTAGGTGGGAAACAGTGAGATTGGAGGATTTTCTTCTACAGGACGTGGGGAACATTAAGATTGGATAAACTTGGCTGCAAGTGAAGAGGCTGGTGGCCAGAGTTTTTTTGAACCCGTGATGATGTAGCCCGATATCATCACGGCTTCAAAAATGTCTTGGCCAATCAGCTTCCCATATTTACAATCACCAGTTCATAATAATGTTTTTGTCTGCCTTGACTTAGAGTTTCCATTCCCACTATTTTCTGATTGTTATAAAGGTCTCTCTTACATCAGTTTTGAGACAATATTGTCTGTGTGTAAGGGAATATGCCTACCTGGATTTGTAGGTGTAGTAGCAACAGCACCTGCATTCATTTGAATCTGTTCTTTGGGCAAAGAGGGTAAACCAGGGACTGTAATTTCAGGATTGTCCTTTTTTGTGGGATACTATCAATTGTATCCATATTGAAATCCTCTGTTAGAAAAAAAAAAACTCTTGTCCACACATGAACCTGAGGTAGTGATCTCACCCTCTTTCAAGACTGTCTCCATAACATGCATATCACCCTTTTCTGAATTAGACTCCATACCCACTCTCATCTCAGTATGCCCTATGGACTCTGAGCAGATTTTCAATCCTTCTGTATTACTAATAAAAAGTGATATCTGCTTTATTGAATGTTCATGTTCAGTCGTCAAGCGTGGCTCAACAGTTCCCAGTTCAGCTGCTGCTGCATGCTCAGACTTCGGCATACTCTGGCAGAGATTCTCTGCATCATGTGGCAACCACTCTCCTCTCAGGCTTTTCTTCGATCCAACAACAAGAAGAGCCTTTTCAATAACCCATTCAGAACTCTCCTTTGTGGCTATTGTGGCAGTCAGCAGTTGTGATCCTGACCTGTGCCAATATCCTAGCAAATGAGCAAGACTCCTGGAAATACTTTCGTCCCATATTAAATCCATCTCGTCTCCCTTCCTCTCCCACCCCATGCTTGCTTCTCACCAACCCTGCTCTCCCCATTGCCTTCATCTCTAAATGAGACTGCTGTCTCCTAATCTACTTTGTATCCTTTATAACACTCAGATGGCCTTCTCCTCCCACCCGCTGCCATCTTTCACTCCCTTTTCTTACTCTCCTTCTCCTGCTCACCAGACATGTTGAAAGTAACCCTGGCCCAGACAACTCCCCTATCTCTCATAATAACCCAACCTGGGGATGCAAACATGATCTAAAGATCACCCATTTAAATATTTGCAGTCTCCTGCCTAAAATTCCAGAGCTGGAGACCTGGGTCTCTGTTTATAAGCCTGACATCCTTGGCATATCAGAGTCTTGGCTAAAGCCTTCCACCCCTGACTCTCTGTTATTTAACTGGTTACTCCTTTACTAGAGTTGACCGTCAAAGAGTTCATAAGGGCGGCGGGGTTCTCCTTTACTTTAAGGACTCCTGCACTGCTATCCTAGCCAGTCGATCTGCTACTGACTTCCCCAGTGAATTGCTATTTGTAGAACTGTCCATCAAGGCTACTAGAAAACTGTACATTGGTTGCTGCTACAATCCACACAAATGTGGTACTGCTGGTCTCTCTCTGTCACCTGCTGTCTAGCTTTGGGCCCCTCTTCACCCCTAGGGACACCATAATACTAGCTGACTTCAACATCAACTGGCAAAATAGCACTCAATCCTACAACTTTCTCATGCAGTTCAATCTCACCCAATTTATCACCATCCCCACCCAGCTCAACAGCCAATCCCTAAATCACTCCACAACTGACTGGATTCTGACTAACCGAGAAGACAGGATCACTCATGCTGGGATCTTATCTGACTCCATCAGTGACCATTCACTTACCTACTGTATTTGGTCCACAAAAATTCCCCTCCCAACTACTGTACCTGACTATCAGGGCTATTCCAAATGCAACCCCTCACAACTTCACACTGACATCATGTCATTAACTGGTCTCCACTTTACTTGGTAAAAGATGTCTCCTCTGCACTTGCCTTCCTCATCACTGCCCTCACCAATATCCAGGATATGCATTTCCCTTTAACCTCAAGAAGAGCACATGGGGGTGATACCCACTGGCTCACCATGGACCTTATAAGACTGGAGAAGGAGCATGATGTCAAATGGGCATCTTACAAAGCTTCCCCCTCCCCTTGTCTATGGAATGAACACAGAAACTTATGTAACTGATGTAAACAACTTATCAACTCCAGTAAGGCTGCTTACATCTGCAACCTTCAGTCTCACAGTCTTGGTAACCATAGATATTTCTGGTCAGCAATCAGCTCCCTGCTGGCCCCTGGGGCGAGACTGACCCCTCTCCAACTCAACACCCCTAACGGTCCATTGACTGACCTGGTAGAAGTTGCTGATGCACTCAATGCCAAATTTACTAACCTGGTTGAATACCTCTGCAAACTGCCCTCTCCAAACCTCAGTCCTCCTCCCCTAGAACAGCTTACCACTCACCCCCACAGCCCTCCACCCTACTTCAGGGCCATCATCCCCAGTGATACAATCAAGCTCCTCCTGAGCCTCCCCAATAAGGGTAGTGCTGGTAGCGATGGCCTCTCCTTCCACTTCCTTAAAATCATGGCCCATGCGATTGCTAAACTGCTCACCAAGATTTTCAATCTCTCCCTCACCACTGCCTCAGTTCCCTTTGTATGGAAACAGGCTAGGGTCATCCCTGTCTTTAAATCCAGAGATCCTAGTAACATGGACAACTATCACCCAATATCCATACCCCCCAGGCAAACTGCTGAAAAAGATTGTCCACCACCAGGTCATGGACTATGTGACTAAATATAACCTCCTCTGCTAGTTTCGCTATGCAGCAGCGACAAATTTCATGTTGACCAATGGCACAGTGACAGCACAACACCACCAATTAGTGTTGTGCTGTCACTTGGGATTTGGGTCAACTGTTTTCTGTGGAGGGCTTCACCCCCCCCACACCTTCCCATGTGGGGGGCTCTACCCCTCACACCCCTGTACTATAGATTATTAACTCCAGTTGGAGTTAGTTTGGGGATGGGGCAAACACCTTCCCAGCACCAGTGTTAGGTAGCGGAGACCATTACATGACTGCCAACAATGTCACTGTGATGGTCTTCACTGTGGGAGTGATGCTGCATGGTCGGTATATTCCTTTGCCCCCTGCAGTACAGTTTCAAAAAAGGCCACAGCACCACTACAGTCCTGGCCTGTTTCTCTGACCTTGTCCTCTGTAAAATGGATGATGTTATGCTTACTGGAGCTGTCTTTGTGGGCCTCTCCATAGCATATGACATGATAAACTACAATATCCTCCTTGACAAACTTTGTAGTCTTGGATTGTCCCCGCTACTATGGACTGGCTTCACAACTACTTCTCTGGATGCACCCAAATGGTCTGTATGGGTGGCACTATCTCCTCTGTATCATCTAGCTCCGCTGATGTCCCCCAGGGATCTCTTCTGGGGCCCGTTCTTTTCTCCCTTTGTATAAACTTTCACCCCCAGGACTGTATCTCCCCTGTCACTCCTTACCATATGCAGACAATCTTGTCCTCTGCCCAAGTGATAAATCCCTGACCAACCTCTTCATTTCACTTACCTCCAACTACAGTAAAGCCTACAAATGGTTCACTACAAACTGACTGCTGGTCAATGCCAAAAAGACAAAGGCAATGCTCTTTGGCTTCAAGCCAAAGCTAGCCAAACTAACTCAAGCCAACAACACTCTCAGCATCCTATCCCCTGATGGCTCACCCCTACAGACCATCAAATCCTTCAAATACCTGGGCACCACACTTGATCCTGCCCTGACCTTCTCTAACCATATTGAGATCCTAATTCACCACATTAATCAGAAACTGGTGATCAGCTACCACCTAATCAATTACATCACCCCAGAAGTCTGGCTCACTATTGCTAAGTGTACCCTTCTTCTTCTACTGGATTACTGCTCCCCAATTTACTATCATACCTCCTCCACTAACCTGTTAAGATTAAACACCACCTGTAACAATATCTGCCGATTTGCCCTTTTGGCTCCATACACCACCCATCACTGCACCCCGTATCAGGCTCTTGGCTGGCTCCCCACTCAAGCTAGACATAGCTACCTCCTGGTTTGTACTGCTGACAAGGCCATCAGTAATCCAGCTACTTCCCCTCTCTCCTCCCTCCTCTGGCCTAAGATGTTTTGCCATGACCACCACCTCATCACAGGCCCTATGCTGGAGAGCCCACAAGTCTCCACTTGCATGGTCCAGAGGGCCTTCTCATCCATGGCCCCAACCCTATGGAATAGCCTGCCCTCCTCCCTTAGAGTCCTTGACTCCCCACAGCATTTATACTCTCTCCTTAGGTCTCACGTACTATCTATTGCCACTTGCTCTTGCTCCACTGGCTGATTTTGTAATGTAACCATTAATGCTCCCTCATCCCCCTTCCCGAGCCTAACTCCACTACAAACTTATGTAACCCGGTTTATTTGTAACCATCCTCTGCCTTGCCTAGACATTGTATTGCAATTGCCTGCTAGTTCTGTGCTATTTTGGTGTGTTGTAATTTTTATTATTAGCTGTATAATCTACCCCCTCTTATTTTTTTTACCACCTATGTATAATTTCTCTTCCTGTACTTAACTTCTCAGTGCTTATTAATGTCTCCTGATATTTTGTACTTGCTGTATTTCTATGCCATTTCCATGACCTGTGTCGTGCCTGAAAATGGTTCTTGGACCAGTGTACCTAACCGGTCAACAAATAAATAAATAAATAAAAATATATATTATAGTGGTGCAGTAGTGCCACTATAATTAGGATTGAGCACGGGTTTCTATTTTAAAGTCCAAATAAATTTTGCACTTTAATAGCTTTGCAACTGTTTAATGGATTTGCATGACATTTTGCATGTGTAGTCTTGGGGGCAAGGTCTCTTGATGTGCCAAGTTTTGTTCCAGTCAGATGTGTGGCTTCAGAGACATGGATAGCAAAAAAGTAAAAAAAACAAATCAGTGCTTTGTGGTGTTTTTTTGTTATTGCCTAGTGCCTAGCCAGTTTGGAATTTTGCTCTGAAATTTTCAAGGTACAAAGAGCTTGGCCAACAGTTGTGCCTAGTTTGGTGAAAAAATATTAATCCATTTCATAGTTATACGATTTTAAAATTTTGGTTTTCAGCATACTCAGCATGGTCTTTTGGATGGCTGCTTGGAATGAAAAATGAATTTGGTCCATACGAAAAATGATCCTTTTTCATTTGGGGTAATCCTTTCTCATGAGGAAATATTCTTTTTTTTTGTATGGCCACCATCTTGTTTCCATTTTTTTCACAAAAAAAAAATGTGAAAGTCCATAGAAATGAGATCCTGCAGAGTCACCAACACATGTATCTTACTAAGATGGACCCCATTAGGTGGATTCTGCAGTTACATTTTGGAAAAGTGACCCACAAATGTATTTTTTCTTTATTTTAACATCTTTTTTCATGACTCAATTTCCTTTTTCTTATGGCCATATGAAAAATAAATTGGGCCATTAAAAAAAAAGATCCCTTTATATGAAAAAAGAATTGAGGAAAAAAAACTAAGTGCCTGATATTTAGAAGTTTGCACGGTGATAACCAGTGTTTGCACATGCAAATCGGGTTTTGCACTGGAGCCCAGTATTAAAAGGGTTCTGTTGCACCAGCAAACAGATGTAGCACCTGCACAAACCAGTAAAGGGAGGAGTTGCAAATGGTGGGGCAGGGACGGGAATATTGGAATGAGTCAATATTCAGTGGGTTTGCACAGCGCAAAAGGGTTTTGCATGGTCCTTTTGCACTGCGCAAATATCACTGAAGAAAACCTCCTTTTACTCTGCAGAACCCTAGCAGCTGCCAGAGGCCAGCTGCCCATATGCAATGGCAAGGACTGCACCTCTTATTTATAGCACAGGATGCATCACCCTGTACTATAAAGAAGAGGTGCACTCCCTGCCTGGACATATGGCAGTCAGCCGAGGAGGTGTGAGGATGGCTGTGCTGGTCGTTCTCTGCATGCACAGCACTACAGATACCAATAGGGTGAATGGAAGGGGGTGCCCGGTGCCATAAGGGGGGCCACTGAATGCCAGGGAGTTTTTTTTTTTATTCTGGGTTGGCAGTTGAGGGGGAGGGGGAACCACTAGCACCAGGGATTCTTTGTTTCAGTGAGGGGCTGGTGATCGGGGAGACCCCTACCACCAGCGATTCTTTGTTTTTTTACAGTAGGGGCTGGTGATTGAAGCATGGGGAACCACTATCACCAGGGATTCTCTGTTACAGTGAAGGGCTGGTGATCGGAGGAAGGGGGGAACCACTACCACTAGGGATTCTTTGTTTTTTTTTATAGTAGGGCTGGTGATTGGAGGGTGGGGGGACCACTACCACCAGGGACTTTTTGTTACAGTGAGGGGCTGATGATCAGAGGAAGAGGGAAACCACGATGACCAGGGACTCCTTTTTTTTTTGTTAGAGTAGGGGCTGGTGATAGGGAGAAAGAACCACTAGCACCATGAATTCTTTTTCTCACACTAGGGGCTGGTGATTGGAGGGGGGACCACTACCACCAGGGATTCCTTTTCTTTTACAGTAGGGGATGATGATTGGAGGGTAGGGGGAACCTTTACCAGCAGAGACTCTTTTTGTTTTACAGTAAGGGCTGGCAATTTGGGGGGTGAGTAGGGAACACTAGCACCAGGGATGGCTAGAGATGCAATGGATGACAGGGAAACAGTGCCACAATACCAGCCTTCACAACCCATGTAAATGGTCTGATAATGGACATGCAAATGGCCCCTTAGTGTCTTGCATGTCCAATGTGCTCATTTGCATGGCTACCTTTGAAAACTGCTGATAGCGCTCTGGCACTATCAACTTTTGAGGCCCACATCAGGACCCATGTCGGGGCAGTACTACCTGACTTAGAGCTGCACCGACATGGCCCTATATTCAGTTGGGTAGTGCCTGACTGATATACCATCCTGGGACTCCGGGCACTTACAAAGTGCAGCGCAAACATTTGCACTATGTTTTGCGCCCTACTGAATATCGGGCCCCAAGTCCAAATTCTTTTTTCCTATGAAGGGATCCTTTTCATATGTTTTTCCATTTTTACAAGAAGGATGCCTTCATACAAAAAATTATTTTGGACTTACTTTTTTTCTGATTCTTTTTTCATATGAAGATATCTTTTTTCATATTTTTTTTTTTGTTCATATGAAAGAATATGCCTTTATACGAAAAAAAAAATTGGACTAAATTTTTCCCCCAATTCTTGTTTCATATGATGGAATCCTTTTTCATATGTTTTTTCTGTTCATATGAAAAAGGATGCCTTCATATACAAAAAGAAATGAGAAAGGAGTAAGCCCTGAGAACCTGCAAATGCAGGGACAGAGTGATTCAGAAGGAAGGGGGAGCTCCACCTTAAAGAAATGCTGTACATTTATTCCTCCTATGAACCCAACAGTAAATGCATCCTACAGGGCATGTATGCATGATCTTGAGAATTATTACAGCAGAAATCAAGGAACAAATACTTTTAATAATCTGTCCACATCTGAAAGAATGCCCCTTAAAAATCTGGGTAGTAACATTAATATCACAGTGAAACCTGCAGATAAAGGGGGTAGCATTATAGTAATGAACACAAAAGATTATGAAAATGAACTAATGAGGCAATTAATGGATAAAATGACATACAAAGCAATGGCTAGCAACCACACTATGGAGTAAAATGTACATAGATGGGTTCATTGAAAGAATTTATGATCAAGGGCATATTACCGAAAAGGGATATGAATATTTAATTACACCACATCCCCTAAGATCTGTATTTTAGATGCTGTCTAAAGTTCATATGACTTTACATAATCCCCCAGGCAGACCAATTATTTCTGGTCAAGGTTCAGTCACATAGCCCCTTTCACAATACATAGATTATCATATAAAACCCATTGTAGAAACATTACGTTCTTTTCTTAAAGGTTCAAGGGACACCGTAAATTTATCATCAGATATGTATGTGGGGGAAAACAGACTTTTAGTGACAATGGATGTAACTAGTTAGTATACAAATATCCCACATGAATATGGTCTTTCGGCTTTAAAATATTTTCTGGATCAATAAGAGAATCAAAATCCACCCACTTACATGTTGGTGGCTATGGCTAAAATAGTATTAGAGAGAAATGCATTCACTTTTTTGGAAACACTTTATTTACAATAAAAAGGCAGAGCAATGGGGGCAATGTTTGCCCCCAATTATGCTAATTTAACAATGGGATATTGGGAAGATACTGCAATTTACTCAAAGGAGAATCCGTTTAGAGATAAAATTGAATTTTACAAACAGTTTATTGATGACTGTATATTTATTTGGTATGGGGATGCGGAAGAGTTATGTGACTTTAAAGTTATGTAGAAGCACTGGAGCCAGGATTCAGATTTGAACTGAGTTACAGCAGTAAGAAGATTCATTTTTTAGATCTGACCATTTCTAGGAAAAACACTGGTGACCTTGTGACCTCCCTATACCGCAAACCAACTGACAGGAATATGCAATTGAAAGCCATTAACTGTCATCCTTGGCATACTATAGTTAACATCCCTAAGGGGCAATTTATATGTACGAAATGAAATTGCACAGAAAATCAAGATTATGTGAAATTTTCAGATGATTTATGCTGTCGTTTGAGAGAGCAGGATATAAAAAGGAGGTCATAGAAATGGCCGGAACAGCAGTGGATGAAATGCCTAGAGAGTCTTTACTACAAGAGAAAGTTCAGATTGAACAAAAAGTATCTAGGATGCATTTTATAACCACTTTTTCCACTGATGCACAAGCTGTAAAAAGCATCATTTATAGGAACTGGGACATTATCAGAATTGAACCAAAGCTGAAAGATGTGTCTGTGAATGTGCCCAGGATCACCTATAGGAGGGAACATAACATCAGGGATAGAGTGGTACACAGTGTGCATCCCATAGCAAAAAGGACAGTTTTTTGGGGGCACCTAACCCAGGATATACCCGCTGTGGATGATGTAAATATTGTTATGCTGTTGATAAGACCAAAACATTCATGGGGCCAAAGATGGTAGGGTATATAAAATACTGCATTTCATTTCTTGTGATGCATGTAATGTAATTTATTTAGCACTATACAGCTGTGGGGTATTTTACGTGTGCAGGACAAACCACAAGTTTAAAGAACATATTGGGGAGCATATGAGGGCCATTTTAAATAAAAATGTGAAGTATGCTTTGGCACTTCATATTAATACAGCCAGAGATAGTACTAAACATATTTCAATGTTTATAGGGATAGGTAAGGTGACCTTTGGGGTTCAGAGGCTCATGAAGACTAAAACCATACCGAGTGCACACCTATAAAGAGTGTGTAAACTGTCAGTATACTAGTTCACTTCAACTTTGCTGTTTAATCTATTGTTGCTTTAGATTTTAAAATATAATTGTGTCGGAGTTAGGCTTCATCCTCAGCTTGGCTGATGGACCACTTTTCTATCTTTTTATTTCCAGCTACCAAAACTTCTGTTGCTCAACAGTTAATGCTTTTCTCTTTGCTTTTCTTCTTTTTCCCCCTACCCTAGGTTGGCCACCTAGTGTAGCTCTTTACTATCCCTACTAAATGTCCTACTAGTTTTCTCTCTTTTCATTCTTTTTCCATTTCCATCCATCCAGTCCCTGGAATGATGCCAAACACCCAGAGAGGTGTTGTGTAACGTGCATAAGTGCATTTTGTCTACAAAAACACATGAAGGCTATTTTAAATAGGAATACATACAGTTGCTAAAGCCTTTTTAAATCAAAAAGATTCAGAAGCCATTTAAAACAATAATTTCATGATTAGTACAGTTATAAGAAATCCTTAAGGTATTTTCATAAATTCACACTATAAACCTGTTACTGTATAAGGTTGTATGTATGAGGCTGAATAGTATGCTTTTATAAAAGTGCTTAATCACTGTGGATCAGAGATATAGAGAGTCAATATATGTGGAGATATATACTGTACCTTTAACTGAACCAGGAACCCCTGAAAGAACCCCCCCATTTTGAAACAACATGTTTAGACATGAAACAACATGTCCAGACATGTAAATAGAAATGGCTTCAGTCAGGTGACCCTACCAAAATATATAAAAACCTCTTCACTGAGTTCACTTCAGTTCCGTCCAGTGGGGCTCAGCCCTGAGAGAGGAGGAGAGAGCTGCTACTGTAGACAAGCTCTTGAATGCAGATGAGAAGGGTCTTAGGAGCTCTCAGATTCAGGACTGTATTATATGAGAAACTACTGCTGTTAAGTAGTGATTTTCTTTGCAGTTCATTTGTTTTCATTTATTATTTTTCTAACTTTTGAAAAATAAATATCACACCACGGTGTGCTTTAAACCTGTAAATTTGCCTTGTCTGGTGTTTATTCCCATATGCTGTGACAATAATATATAAAGAGAGAAAATATATTGTATGTACAGTATGTTATTATTTATATACAAAGCATAGAAAAAAGCAAAAATGTATCAAAGTGAAAGATTAAGTGTTATACTTTATAAATTGTAGCAGTTAGAATTACTGGTTGTAATAGGCATTCTCACTAGGTTTATAATTAAATAAATGGTGAGGTGAAAATAAAAGTTCAGTCACTGGGAGGTGAACTACACCTTGACAAAGCACCCTGCACAGGTATGAAATGGTTGCTTGTGGGTAGTCTCCCTGAGTTATACCATGCTCTGTCTGTCATGTTATACACAATAAAATTTATATTGCTTGAAGGGCTTGTGAGTCTGCATCAGTTTTTTGCACTGAGTGCTGGTTCTTTTCACCTTAATATGCAAAAAGAATTTGGACTTAGTTTTTTCCCACATTTCAACTTCAACAAACCATAACTACCTCAATATTTGCACTTATGGGACAATTTATATATCAAAACAAATGTCTTAATGAGTACTAAAGGAATAACAAAAAATAACTCCCTCTCAAAATTTAGGGGCCAAATAGAAAAAAAAACATAAAAATGAACCATCAAAAATCCCATAGGATAACACTAGAAGTTTAACAAGCCATACAACCAAGCAAATAAATTGTTTTTTTGGGGAGAAAATGGAAGCTGGGCCTTGCACTTCCACACTAACATGGATGTATACATCTATGGAGGGATGGAAGCACAGGGCCCTGTGAGCCCTGCACTTTCATAGGCAAATGAATATGTTTACACAAATGAGGATGCGATTATATTATCTCAAAAAGTAAGGAATTTCTTTGCAAAAAACTTCATTAATGCACCAGTTAGGGTTCAGATTAAAGTGACAAAAGGAGGAAAATGTTGTGTTAGGGTTCCCAATCCTAACACCCCCACCCCTACCCTGCAGCCAGCAAAAGAAAAAAACTATACGGTTTCACCTTTCCTGACTTTTTGGAAATCATGCCTGGGGTGTTCCTTGGGGTTGTCAGTCCTAATGCTCATCCCATTTTCATATAGTCTGCATGTTTCAGCTTCTTTACTGATGGAATGGGGTGAGCATTAGGGTTAACAACTCCAAGGAACATCCCAGGCCTGATTTGCAAAGACTCAGGGGAGGTGAAACCATAATGTTTTTCCTTTTGCTGTCTGCATGGTGGGGTGGGGTGTTAGGGATGGGAACTCTATCACTACATTTTCCTGCTTTTGTTATTTTAATCTGAACCCTAACTGGTGCATTAACAAAGTGTTTTTCAATATATATATATATATATATATTGCATCTGCAGTTACAGAAATCTTGCTTATGGAGCACATCGACTTTTACAGAAATCTTGCATATAGAGCACCCCTACATTTACAGAAATTGTTAATATGATGCGCTAATGCACTTATAGAAATCGTGCATCCAGTAGGGAGCACAATCACATTTATAGCAATCATGCATACAGTATGGAGCACAGTCCCCTTTATAGAAGCCACATAGAGTATTTGGAGCATACCCACATTTACAGAAGTCATGCATGCACAGCAAAACTGCATTTGCAGAAATCTTGCACATGGAGCACAACACATTTACAGAAGTCAAGCATATGGAGCACGTCCACATACATTAAGATCATAGAAATGGAGCACACTTGCATTTACAGCAATCATGACAATACAACACATTTAAAGAAATCATGTATATGGAGCACATCTGCATTTACAGCGATCATGCATATGGACCACACTTGCATTTTCAGAACTTCTGCATATGGAAAACACCAGTATCTACAGAACTGAAGCATATGGAGCACATATACACTTATGAATTATATCTAATTCTTATAGTATTATTTATATCACTGCCTGTTTATATATAGGATAATGGATGAGAACCAGTTAATAACAATGCTGTGATCCCATAGAGAGGTCATTGTGACCACTCAGCAAAGCCTGAGAGTGAAGCTCAAAAGGTTTACAGTTGGCATGATGACCTCATGATAACATGCATTGTTGTTAATTAGTGCCCATCCATTTTTTTTTATAGTGTATGGGCGCCAGTTAAAACAAATTTGTCCTTACTTTTCTTTTTTTTTTCATCTTCATCTGGGTCAGCTCTCACCACTGTGGTTGTTAGTCCGAAGCCCCATGTTCAAGAGATGCACAAGTGCAGTGCTATTCGTGTTGCTATGGCATCGAAGTGACATACTCAAGAGGGTATAGCAACCTCTTGACATCACATTGATAACATAACAAGGATAGGAATTAATTGAATTCCATCCTTAACAATGCCCTCCAATATATAATACATTGTTTATGTTAAAGGGCTGTGTCCCTTCTTGTTTATTTTGTGTGGTGCATGCTGTAATATCACGTAATCCATAAATAAAAAGTTTAAAAGAAAGATTAAACAAAAAAGGAAATCATACTTATCGAGCACATCCAAATTTATAGAAACCATGCACCTGAAGCACACTCGCATTTATAGAAATCTTGAATATACAGTAAAATCACATCTGCAGTTATCTTGCAGATGAAGCACACCCACATTTACAGAAAACAAGCATCTAAAACACCCCCACATAGATGGAAATGATGAATATGGAGAACACCTGCATTTACATCAGTTATGAATATAAAGCACATTTACCTCAAACCGAATTTGCTCACTAACCTCCCTTATTTCAAGGTCCTTCTTGATCAATTTTGTGTTAATAACTGTAAATGCCACTAACACAAAAAACCTATGTATGGGACATAATACTGTACTTGTTAGAAGCTCTCTGTGTATTTCATTTCTGCCGTGGGTCTTATATAGTAATACTCTGTTATTCTTGTCTTTATATTATATTGTATCTGTTAGCCTGTTTTTAAAAACAGTTTCTTAATTTTCTGTATTATGTGAATTTGCATCGTTAACTAGGACCACCTTTTAAATGAGCATTGCTCAGTGGAGCTTTTTCCTTGTAAAAAAATGCAGATTAAATGCAAATCAGGAATATGGAGCATGCCTGCTTTGACAGAAATCATGTACATGGATTACATGCACATTTAAAGCAATCATGCATGCAGAGCAGACTTTCATTTTCAGAACGTTTGCACATGGAGAACACCCACAGTTACAGAAATCATGCATATGGAGCAAACCTGCAAATACAGAAATCCTGCCTATGGAGCAAACCTGCAAATACAGAAATCATGCATATGGAGCACAACCGCATTTACAGAAATCATGCATATGGAGAACATCTGCAAATACAGAAATCATGCATATGGAGGACATCTGCAAGTACAGAAATCATGCATATGGATGACATCTGCAAATACGGAAATCATGCATATGGAGCACATCTGCAAATACAGAAATCATACATATGGAGCACACCCTTATTTACAGAAATCATGCATATGGATGAGACCTGCAAATACAGAAATCATGCATATGGAGCACACCTGCAAATATAGAAAGCATTCATATGAAGCACACTTGCAAATTGAGAAATCATGCATATGGAGTGCACTGCATTTACAGAAATCATGCATATGGAGCACACCTGCAAATACAGAAATCATGCATTTGGAGCACACCTGCAAATACAAAAATCATGGATATGGAGCAAACCTGCAGATACAGAAATCATGCATATGGAGCACACCCGCATTTACAGAAATCATGCATATGGAGGACATCTGCAAATGCAGAAATCATGCATATGGATGACATCTGCAAATACAGAAATCATGCATATGGAGCACATCTGCAAATACAGAAATCATGCATATGGAGCACACCTGCAAATACAGAAATCATGCATATGGAGCACACCCTTATTTACAGAAATCATGCATATGAAGGACACCTGCAAATACAGAAATCATGCACATGGTGCACACTGCATTTACAGAAATCATGCATATGGAGCACACCTGCAAATATAGAAAGCATTCATATGAAGCACACTTGCAAATTGAGAAATCATGCATATGGAGTGCACTGCATTTACAGAAATCATGCATATGGAGCACACCTGCAAATACAGAAATCATGGATATGGAGCAAACCTGAAAATACAGAAATCATGCATATGGAGTACACCTGCAAATACAGAAATCATGCTTATGGAGCACACCCGCATTTACAGAAATCATGCATATGGAGGACATCTGCAAATGCAGAAATCATGCATATGGAGGACATCTGCAAATACAGAAATCATGCATATGGAGCACATCTGCAAATACAGAAATCATGCATATGGAGCACACCTGCAAATACAGAAATCATGCATATGGAGCACACCTGCAAATACAGAAATTGTGCATATGGAGCACACCCTTATTTACAGAAATCATGCATATGGAGGACACCTGCAAATACAGAAATCATGCACATGGTGCACACTGCATTTACAGAAATCATGCATATGGAACACACCTGCAAATATAGAAAGCATTCATATGAAGCACACTTGAAAATAGAGAAATCATGCATATGGAGCACACTGCATTTACAGAAATCATGCATATGGAGTACACCTGCAAATACTGAAATCATGGATATGGAGCAAACCTGTAAATACAGAAATCATGCATATGGAGTACACCTGCAAATACAGAAATCATGCATATGGAGCACACCTGCAAATACAGAAATCATGCATATGGAACACACCTGCAAATGCAGAAATCGTGAATGTGGGGCACACCTGCATTTACAGAAATCATGCACATGGAGCACACCTAAAAATACAGAAATCATGTATATGAAGACTGTTTCCAGAAAAGTGAAAGAGGCATCTGCAGCATGCACAATGCCTCACCCCACCTCACTCATGCACAACCTCCTCACAATCCCTGAAGTCACACATTGGAATGCACATGGCTGAGGGGGAAGCACGGTGAGAGAGAGTGTCTGCAATATGCAGAATTAACAATGCCACCTACATTTGGCTCAGTATGTAAGGGGTGTTTATACTGTAAATTACACTGGGAGAAACCAAACGTAAGTGCATCTGCAACCTGCTGCCTATACTCCATGGGCCAGACAACTCAGAACAGACAGCACTGGTCCATGCTCAACCATTCCTTTCACCATTGGATCCTGGACATGACTCAACCATGAGTGAATGCCAATGTGGAGTTAGTAGCAAAGGACATCCCTGTCATGTAGGTGATATGTCAGTTTCCTCCATGGGCTGTAATATCCTAGTTCCCCCTGGGGATTTTGTGCAGGGGATCAATCATGTAGAGGAACTAGTCTTCTGATTTGAATACTGGTCAACACCACAGCTACTTTTACCTGCCCCCACACCTTCACAGTACTCCATGGGAATGTATGGGGTAGCCAAGAATAGTGCCTGCCATTGGCATGCAGGACATGTGATGTGGTAGCACTGTGTTGTTCTCTGCAGGTTAACAAAATGCATGTCATGCATTTGCTGACCCCTATTGTACATAGATCCCATGGTGCACACCCTCATTTCTGAACTTATTCATATATAAAGAACACCTGTATTTACTGAACTCATACATGTATAAATAACACCTGCATTTACTGAACTCATGAATACATGGAGAACACCCGTGTTTATTGAACTCATGCATATATAGAGAACACCTGTATTTGGAGGAAACACCAACATTTACTTAGTGCATTTTGACCCTGACATCTTGGTGAATTATAGACCTGCCTCTAACCTCCCATTTTGGAGGAAGGTTATTGAGAAAGTGGTGACTCTGCAGCTCGATGCACACCTTGTGTCCAACGACATCTATGAGCCTCTCCAGTCAGGTTTTCAGTCAAGGCATAGCAAGAGATAGAGGAGAGTGACCAATTCTTGTTCTCCTCAATCCCTCCTCAACATTCAACACTGTGGAACATGTAGTGCTTCTGGGTCACCTAAGGGAGCTCTGTGAACTCACCAGTACTGTCATCAACTGGTTTGAGTCCTTTCTCAGAGGCAGGATGCAGCGGGTAGTGATGGGAAATTTCTCATCCTGTCTGAAGCCCCTGCCTTGTGAAGTTCCCCAGGGTTCGATCCTGTCACCTGCATTATTCACAGTGTATATGCTTCCCTGACTGAGATCATTAGATGATACAGTGTGGGTTTTCACTGCTATGCAGATGACACCTAGCGTTACATGTCATTTGCACCCAAAACAGAGGGCGCTGTGGAGGTGCTAAATAAATGTCTGGCCAAGATCCAGGGCTGGATGGCCTCTAGCTGACTAAGACTCAATCCGGACAAGACAGAGGCGCTGGTGATTGAGCCTGGTCGTAGACAGGATATGGGTGCTGTTGGGAGGGGAACAGGAATATTCTTTGGATCCACTCCCTTGATGGCATCCACCAAAGTGAAGAATCTGGGTGTCATCCTTGATGATGGATTGACACTCAAGGCTTAGGTGTCGTCCACTGTCAAGAGTGGTTTTTACCACATACTGTAAGAAATTTTGCCAGGTCACTGATGGACCTTCTGAGGTCCTGTTATGAAACCCCAGGATTGCATGAACTGCACTGGCTGTGGGTTAGGTGGAGAATCATCTTCAAGGTGGGCTTGCTCAACTATACTGCCCTACATGGATCAGGCCCTGGTGACCTAAATGACCTCATGACTCCAGCCTGTCCTGTACACTCACTCTGCTCCTCCACTGAGGGCCTCCTAGTGGTTCCCAGGGACCACCTCAAATCCTCTGGAGACTGTGCATTTGAGGTGGCAGACCAAGCAGTATGGAACTTGCTGCCAAGAACCTTGAGGGAGGCCCCATCAGTGGAGGCCTTTAAGTGGGGCCTAAAGGGGTTCCATGTCACCATAGCAACAGGAACTTTGCCAAACAGCATTACAATTTATTTATTTATTTAATTCATAAATCAGATTTACAAACCTTTGAGTCAAAGACTCATTTACAAAGGTACCTCTTCACAGGGAGGTGGACAAACATATTTGTGTGGCAAGATATTGGAGAACACTACAGGTGAGATACAAAGGAGTATACAAGCAAGGCATTGCAGTGACCAAAATAGGTGAGATACAGCAGAGCAAAATAAAAAAAAAAAAAGCTGTTTAGTGTCCCTGTGGCGCACGCAGGGTATGGTGCATGGCGTACAGACTACAACAATCAATTCTAAGTACCATGCTGTACCAATGGCAGCACCATGCTGACAATTGGCTTTGCGCCATCACTTTAACAAATTGTTTTTCAGCAGGGGTCTTTGCCCTTACACCCCCATGATGGGGGCTCTGTCCCCACACCCCTCAACTTTTAGATAATCAACTACAAGTTGGAGTTGTGTTAGGGAGGGGGCCCAATCACTGAGGAAAAAACATCAGTGTACTACTGGGACCATTACGGCGACATGTAGATTCTGTCGCTGTAATGGTCTTAATGGTAATGCATTCGCTGTGTGAACAGTACACCACCTAAAGGCACATCTTTTCAGGAAGGCATATCCAAATTGCTAATGCTTATTAAACTGCTGCAATCCTTTTATACATTTGTGAGCTGATTTTAAATTGTTGTAATTTAGTATTTGTGTTTTTATATTACAGCCTAAATGCATGCTTTGCCTTGCTTGTACAGTGCCCAGAGCCTCGGGGATGGGGTGCTTTAAAAATAAAAATTACTAACTTACTTACTTTTTACTGAACTCCTGTATATATTCAGAACACCTGCATTAACCCTTTGAGAACTGAATATGTGTGAACGTATATAGATTCTGGACGTATATATACGTCCACAGTCTTCTAAGGGTTTTTAACCGAAGTCACACACATATATGGAGAACATGTGTATGTACTGAACTCATGCATACATTGTATGGAGAACACGTGTATCTACTGAATTCATGTATATGTGGAGAACACTTGTATTTCCTGAACTCATGAATATATGGAACAAACCTGTATTTAGTGAACTGATATATATATATAGGGACAACATCTGTATGTACTGAACTCATGAAGATATGGAAAACACCTTGGTGCATTTGGTAAACTCATGCATATATGGAGAACTCTTGTATTTAGTGAATTTATGTATATATGGAGAACTCCTGTAATTACTAAACTCATGAGTATATGGAGAACACCTGTATTTACTGAACTCATGCATATATGGAGAACACCAGTATTTACTGAACTAGTATATATGGAGAACACCTGTATTTACTGAACTCATGTATATATGGAGAATATCTGTATTTACTGAACTCATGAATATATGGAGAACACCTGTATTTACTGAACTCATGCATATATGGAGAACACCTTTATTTAATAAACTCATGAATATATAGAGAACACATATTTACTGAACTCATGCATATATGGAGAATACCTGTATTTACTGAACTCATGTATATATGGAGAACACCAGTATTTACTGAACTCATGTATATATGGAGAACACCTATATTTTGTGAACTCATGAATATGTGGAGAACACCTGTATTTACTGAACTCATGCATATATGGAGAACACCTGTATTCACTGAACTCATGAATATATGGAGAACACCTTGGTGCATTTACTGAACTCATGTTTGTATTGAGAACACCTGTGTTTACTGAACTCATGAATATGTGGAGAACACCTGTATTTACTGAACTCATGAATATATGAGAACACCTGTATTTACTGAACTTATGTGTATATGGAGAACACCTGTATTCACTGAACTCATGAATATAAGGAGAGCACATTGGTGCATTTACTGAACTCATGTATATGGAGAACACCTGTATTTACTGAACTCATGCATATATGCAGAACATCTGTATTTACTAAACTCATGTATATATGGAGAATACCTGTATTTACTGAACTCGTGTATATGGAGAACACCTTGGTACATTTACTGAACCCGTGTACAGCATATGGAGAACACCTGTATTTACTGAACTCATGCATATATGCAGAACATCTGTATTTATTAAACTCATGTATATATGGAGAATACCTGTATTTACTGAACTCATGAATATATGGAGAACACCTGTTTACTGAACTCATGTGTATATGTAGAACACCTGTGTTTACTAAACTCATGAATATATGGATAACACCTGTATTTACTGAACTCATGAATATATGAGAACACCTGTATTTACTGAACTCATGTGTATATGGACAACACCTGTATTTGCTGAACTCATGAATTTATGGAGAACACCTTGGTGCATTTACTGAACTTGTGTACATGGAGAACACCTGTATTTACTGAACTCATGAATATATGGAGAACACTTGTATTTACTGAACTCATGAATATATGGAGAACATCTGTATTTACTGAACTCATGCATATATGCAGAACATCTGTATTTACTGAACTCATGAATATATGGAAAACACCTTGGTGCATTTACTGAACTCATGCATATATGCAAAACATATGTATTTACTGAACTCATGAATATATGGAGAACACCTGTATTACTACGGTACTACGGTTGATACTACGGTTTATTAAAACAGTCAAGAAGGCTATATAGCCCATTTATAGACTGTCCCCACAATTCAGTGGAGGTAACAATTGTCAGCAACTGTCAAATATTTATCCAACCTGGTCTTAAAGGTACTAAAAGAATCTGTCTGCACAACATGGGTTGGTAATTTATTCCAGTATTCGATTGCCCTACATACAAACCCATGTTTTCTTAAATTAGTGTTACACCTTTCACTCACTAACTGTTGATCATGTTTTCTCCAGTTAAAGATATTTTCCCTATATAGCAAGCTCAATTCAGTTCTTAAACTATCCTGATGCAGAACTTTATAAAGAAGCAACAGACCACCTCTCTTTCTCCTAATTGACATAGACCATAGTCCCATTGATTTTAATCTGGTTTCATATCATTGGCTCCTATGGCCTGATGTCATTTTGGTTAAAGATCTTTGTGGATGTTCCAATAAAACCCAATCCTTTTTTAAATAAGGACTCCAAACTGAGGAACAGTAGTCCAAAGTTGGTCTAACATGCAATTTAAACACTTTAGTGAGCACTTCTGCATTCCTGGTATGAAAGCTTCTTCTAATGCAATTTACCAAATGCATAGATCTATTAGCTATTTTTCTACAGTGTGTTCCACTTTTCATATCCTGTTGTATGTATATACCAAGATCTTTCTCACAAGTAGAAGATCTCGTTTTACTACCTTGGATATAGTAATCCTGTTTTATATTACCCTTTCCCATATTCAACATTATTCTTTTGTTTGTATTGAAGCTCATACAGTTATTTTGAGCTCATTTCTCAATATCTAGTAAATCCTGTCCAAACTTCAATCTATCTTCAAAAGTATCAACAACCCCCTTTAACATCATCTGCAATTTTAACTATCTTATTCCCACTATTTAATTTAAAAGCCCCTCATAAAATTACCAAACAACAATGGTCCCATCACTGAGCCCTGCGGCACCCCACTCTCCACCCTCACTGACCTTGACAAGTATCCCTGAACTCTTACCCCGTGCATCCTATCCATTAACCAATGTCCAATCCAACTCACTAATCCGACATCAAGTCCCATTTCCAATAATTTTGATAACAACAATCCATGAGGGACCTTATCAAAGGCCCCACTAAAATCCAGCATTACCACATCAATACTCCTACCCCGATCCAATTTCTTGGTCATCCAGTCATAAAACAGACCATGTTGGTTTCACACAATCTATTTCTAACAAAACCATGCTGGCTATCATCCACTTTTTGTTTTATATAGTTTTTTATTTCATCACTCAAGATTCCCTTGATTAATTTACTAATCACTGAAGTTAGACTCACCAGATGATAATTTGATGGTATGCTCCTATCCCCCTTTTTGTAGATTGGCACTATATGGGCCAGTCTCCAGTCAGTTGGTACATATCCTTCTACTAATGATTTCTGACCAATCATTGCAAAACTGGTGCCAATTCTGATTCAAGTTCCTTAATGAACCTGGGATGAATTCGCTCCGGTCCTGCTGCCTTATCCACATTTAAGGATCTTATTTTCCTAACTACATTATCCACTGTTATTACTCCCTCAATATATGATTTCTCTGCCCCATCTTTTACCACCCTCATATTATGATTTCCTTTAGTAAAGGTGTTACTAAAACAATTGCTAAATTCCTCTGAAAGTGTTGTAGGATAGCTACATAACTCTCCCCTTACAACTAAGGGTCCCACAGATCTATTCTGTCCCTTTTTATTATTCACATAGGCAAAGAACCCTTTTACGTCATTTTTAGTCATGGCCAATCTAAACTCTACTTGTTTTTTTGCTTTATGTATTTCTCTTTTCATCTGTCCTACTACTTGTTTATACTTTTTTACATTTGCTACTGTACCAAATTGTTTCATTTTCTTATATAGTACTTTCTTTCTTTTTCCTATCCTTATGATGTTCATGTTTAACCAAATTGTTTTTCTCTCTCTATTATTATATACTTTTTTCTTGGGTATATAACTGTCAACCAGGTTATTCATTGTATTAACAAACAAATCCCAGGCATCCTGAGTAGTCAGATCTTTCATTATTTTCTCCCAATCATATTGTTTTAGTGACTCTTTAATAGCCCCATATTTCTCCTCTATTATAAAGAAACTGGGTAGTAATACCCTTAATCATCTTATTAGTCTTATCAATGTAAAAAGTAATAGAATCATGATCACTTGTGCCTATAGGTGGTCCAATTAATAACTGTTTTATTTCTTCTGGGATATTTGACATTACGATGTCTAGTATATTATTACCCCTCGTTGCCTCATGAACATGCTGAGCAATCCCAGCTGATTGTATTTCCCCCAAAAGCCTAGTTGCTGATGTATTATTATTTCCTTCATAGTTCCAATCTAACTGTGGCATATTTACAGCTCCTATAACCACTACATCATATTTTTCAGATAGGCTCATCACCCTCTACATGAAACTTAAAGTACCCTCCATATTTATATCTGGTGGCCTGTAGAACATCATCATTTTTAGTTTTTTCCCTTCAAGTCCTATCAAATCAACACTAATGGTTTCTATACCCCACTTATCCTCCCCATCGTTATTTACTTTATATTCTATCCCTTCCTTTATATACACTGCTACCCTTCCACCCATTTTATTTACTGTATTATTTTTTATTAAACTAAAGCCAGTTATATTCTGATTCCAAACATCATCATTCCACCAGGTCTCAACCACTCCAATGATTTCTATATCTTCTCTCCTAATTAGCTCCTCTAATTCAGCCATTTTGTCTTTTGACAGACTACGTGCATTAAAGAACAAAACCTTAAACAATTCTCTTTCCTATTTCCTTTATTTCCATTATATAATACCGTTTCATCCATTTCTAACTTTGTCCCCTGCTTAATCAGTTTAAACTTTTCTCAATTTCATGCCTCAGCCTTGTCCCCAAAACCCTACTACCCCTATAATTCAGATGGAGCCAATCCCTACTATACAGTTCTCCTCTATTATGAAAAATCCCCCAGTGTTGTGCAAACAGTAAGTCATTTTCTTTCGTCCACTTTTTTAACCATCCATTAGCTAGTGCTATCCTTTTTGTTTTGTACACTGTTGCCCTAGGCTCTGGTAAGATTTCTGAAATCATAATGTCACAATCCCTATTCTTTAATTTCTCCACTAATTTAATAAAGTCCTTTTGGATCTCTGGTAATGTTTTCCTCATTATGTCATTGATACCGACATGTAACACTGCTAATGGCTTTTCTCCAGCTCCTGCAAATATATTATCTGCCATATCATATAGATCTGACACCCCAGCCCCAGAAAAGCTACTAACCATGTTGTTTACTTTATCTTTCCTGCATATGTATTGATCTGTGTATTTAATAATAGAGTCCCCAATTACCACAACCTGTCTAATATTTTTACCTAAATCGTTTACCTGAGGGACCATATCATCCCCCCTTCCATTACCCCACTTTGCTTATCCTGAAAGTCTTGTAATACACCGTAACTATTTGCCACTGGCAAGCCATAGCAATCTGCTCCTCCATTTTGTACTGCCTCATTTAATCTGGCTTCCTTTGGATCCTTACTACTAAGAACCTCATTAGACCTTAAAATGTCATCAGGTACTGTTTTTAAAGGGCTTCTCCCGTGACATTTCTTTTTTACATAAGAAACCTCATGCCATTCCTTATTCCCAATTGTATTATCATCATTTCTATCATCTTTCCTCTTTCCTTCCCCTATTACTTTCCTACTCTCTTCTCTCAAAATATCATCTTTGTTTAAACTAGATAGCGTTCTTAAACTTAATGTTGCATTTAATTGACTCTGTTCTAAACATTCCAGTCTTTCCATAACTTTATTTAAATTATTTTGCATGCCCTTATTTAAATTACATTTGTTACAAGTAAACTCATCATAGTTGGACCCCTCGTCTACCATAATATATATGCTACACCCTTCACATCTAATAAGCAAATCCCCATCAGTTGTCAATAACAATTTTTCCATAGTGGTACAAACTTGGTGTTGCCCCTACCTTATCTGCAAACTATTATCTCCAGTACACAACCTATTACATTGCCCATTTCTTCTTGCTATGATAATGCACAGCACCCCACTTCCCCACTAACACACCAACATGCACCAGACGCGCGTGTCTCCGCATGTCTCAGCGTGCCAAGGCATGCCACTCACGCTATTTACTGAACTCATGTGTATATGGAGAACACCTGTATTTGCTGAACTCATGAATATGTGGAGAACACCTTGGTGCATTTACTGAACTCATGGTTGTATAGAGTACACCTGCATTTACTGAACTCATGAATATATGGAGAACACCTGTATTTACTGAACTCATGCATATATGCAGAACATCTGCATTTACTAAACTCATGTATATATGGGCCTGGATATTCAAAAGAGTTACGCATGGCGCAACAGGGATGCACCATGCGCAACCCACCAATGTGCCCCGGCATGATATTCAATGGAGCAAGTTGTGATGCGCAACTCCCGATGCACCAGGGTACATCAGTAATGTATGTGGTGCAAGTGTGGGGGGCATGCCCATGCATATGCTGCACATCCCGATATTCAGCCTGGGATGTGTGGCACATATGCTGGCACAACCCTGCCTTGTGCCACTGAGGGGGGTGCAAAGATGTGCCTGGGAAAACCAGAAACAAGTTCAGGCCACACACAGGTGAGCTGCCATATTGCAGTGCACAATATGGCAGCTGTCAGCCATGGATGGCCACCTGCCCACCCAGAACACTGACTACAAGCCCCCTACCCTGGGAGCTTTGTGCCCCCTGCCCTGTCACCTGATCACAGGCAATTGCAATATTAAACTTCCTGGTGGTCTATGGAAAAGCCCTCCAGTGCCTGATCATGGGCATATGTAATGATAACTACCTGGTGGCCCAGTGGAAGGTCCCTCATCACCTGATAGTGGGCAGACACATCTCTAGATACCCTGGTGGTCCAGTGAATGCCCCCCATCACCCTATCATGGGCATGTGTAAACTCAAATTACCTGGTGGTCCAGTGGTACCCCACACCCCATCCACCCACTGAGGTCCCCCGCCACCCAGCACCCCCCATGTTATCAGCGGGTGACAGTACCCCACCCACATGCCACCCAGCCACCCGCCGAATGACAGCGTACAGTACGCTCTGTATGCCTATTGGACCACTGCATGGACCAAAGGGTGTGCAGACCATACTGTACTACACAGGCCCGATATGTGTAATGAACTCACGCACATATGGAGAACACCTGTATTTATTGAACTCATGCATATATGGAGAACACCTGTATTTACTGAATTCAAGTATATATGGAGAAGTCCTGCAGTTACTGAACTCATGCATATATGGAGAACACCTGCATTTAATGAACTCACGCATACAGTATATGGAGAACACCTGTATTTATTGAACTCATGTCTATATGGAGAACTCCTGCATTTACTCATTCCATGCATATATGAAGAAAACCAATGTTTACTGAGCTCATGCATGTATAGAGAACACCTGCATTTCATGAACTCATGCATATACGGAGCACACCTGTATTTACTGAATTCATGTATGTATGGAGAACTCCTATATTTACTGACTCATGGATGTATAGAGAACACATGTATTTACTGAACTCATGCATATATGGAGCACACCATATTTACTGAACTCATGCATATATGGAGAAAGTACGGTTATGTAAGAACTTACCGTAGGAGTAGATCTTCAAGAGAGGCTCTTGCAGCATGCAATCACCTTTAGGGCTGCACTCCCTGGCATCAGGGCCACTCGGAAACTCTAGCTAGCAGTGTCTGATGGGGGACTGCCTACTGACATCAGCGTGACACTATGTAGTGGACAGTCCCCATGCCTGCCTTCCAGTTCTCCTGCTGGAGACCTCCAAGAAGGTGCAACAGGAGAAGGGAAAAATGCTCTTGGAGTCCAACATGAACTCATAGATAAAGAGCAGCAAAGAAAATAGGGGAAGGAGGGTGGGAAAAAGGTTACCTACTGCAACAGCCCTCTCAAAGATCTGCTGTTACAGTAGGGTATTATGTAACTGTACTATCTTACTTCAACAGGGCTCTTGCAGTAGGTAATCACCTTGAGGACTGAGTTTCAAGCAGTGTGAAACATCAGAAACAGAAACATGGGAGGCAGAAGGAGTCTTCAGGAAAACACAAGGTTTGGGACCAGAGACCATGGATGACAGTGAACCAAAACCAGCCCTGTACCTAGAGGCAATGTCCAGACAGAAATGTTGGGTGGAAGTATGGATGGGTACCCAAGTGGCCTCTGCACAAATGTCAGTGGCTGACACATTCCTGAGGCAAGCAGTAGAAGCAACCATGTTTCTGAAAGAGAGCCCCATAACCTCCCCCAAGAGTGTTGTAGGCAAAGACTGTGAGCCCTGGTGCTGGTTGTCCCAAAATGGTCTGTGAAAGGAAATGCAATGGCCCCAAACCCAAGGGATCGCAGAGCAGGGGTGGAGGATGGGTGAACCATATATCCAAAAATGGACTGAAGCTACTAGTCTCCCAAATTCATGGTTTTTGGCTTCACTGGAGACGGGGGGTCCATCTGAAGAGATACAGGACTATATTGTTGTGATGGTCTGCATCTGTCCAGGAAGGGGCCAGGATCCTAGGTGACAGGTTTAAATGCTTCATTAGCAATCATTTAAACTAGCCAAGGGTGGAGGCACTGAAAAGGAACAGGGAAATCCCAGCCTCCCCCCCCAAAAAACAGGCTTGTTAGTGAGGTAAACACCAAGATAGAGAAGTAGATAGGGAGAAGGGCAGCAGTAAATGGAGAAATAGGCAAAGGCAGTAAGGACAGGGATGGGGCTAAAAGGAGTAAGGCCATCACAAATTGGAGGGCAATGAGTACCAACACCTGTAGTCTGGGTAACAGGCTCCCTGAGCTAGTGGCCTTGATGGAAGAGGGACGCCTGGATATCGTGGCAGTCACAGAAACATAGTACACAGAGAACCATGACTGGGATGTCAACATACCAGGTAATACAGTCTACAGGAGGGACAGGAAGGGTAGAAGATGAGGAGGAGTAGCTCTCTATGTAAGGGAAGGGATCAAAGCAATAGAACTAAAGGGTAAAACAGGGAGGCAAGGAGGCACTGTGGGTCACCCTGGAGACAGAAAATGGCACCACAATTCGCATGGGTGTTGTATGCAGACCCCTGTCTCAGGGGGAGGAAATGGACAAAGAAATGATAGAAGGCATCCTTAGGATGGCAGAAAAATGAGAGATATTGTTGATGGGTGATCTGAATATGCCAAATATTAACTGGAGCACCTTTACTGCAGCCACATACAAGAGCAGGGTCATTCTCGATGCCCTACAGGGGGCATGCCTCAGATAGCTAGTGTTGAAACCCACTCGGGAGGAAGCAATCTTAAATCTGGTACTCTCAAACCGGGACCACCAAAGAGTGTGGTTCATGATAAACACTGCCGTAGAGTCAAGCCATACAAAAGTAAGGGTACTGGACATTAGGAGAGCTATCTTTGTCAAAATGGGAGAGTGTCTCAGAAAAGCACTAGCAAATGGGCAAGACAGAGTGGCGGAGGAACAATGGCGAAACATCAAAACTGCCATCACAGAGGCAACAAGTCATTGTGTGAAGCAAATAAACAAATCAAAAAGAAGAAAAAGCACTATGGTTCTCAAAAGAGTTGGCAGGGAAGGTTAGGGAGAAAAAGATAGCATTCAGGAAGTATAAGGAAACACAGAAGGAGCAAGACAGAGAACTGTACCAGTTAAAGTAGTAGGAAGTGGCGAAGGCAGTCAGACTATCAAAGGCCCAAACCAAGGAAAAGATAGCCAGTTCAGTTAAGAAGGGGGATAAAACCTTTTATAGGTACATTAGGGAGTGAACACAGACCAAGGGAGAGATAGTGAGGCTTAATAAAGGGAGGGTGGTGGGCAGAGGGTGACAGTGAAAAAGCAGGGATACTGAATGAATACTTCTGCTCAGTATTCACAAAAGAAGAGGAGGGGTGTACCTAATCCAATCAAGAGAAGCACTCTAGATGGTGGGGTCGATACCAGTCCATTCACAGAAGAAAGGGTTCTGAAAGAATTCCTAAAACTGAAGGTGGACAAAGCAATGGGCCTTGATGGGATTCACCCCAGAATTCTAAAAGAACTAAGGGGAGAACTAGTGACACCACTGACTACCATTTTTAACAAATCATGGGAAGATGGTATGGTATGGTACCTGAGGACTGGAGGAGGGCAGATGTGATTCCCCTTCACAAAAGTGGGAGCAAAGCAGAGGCAGGAAACTACAGACCTGTTAGTCTGACCTAAGTGGTAGGCAAAATGATGGAATCACTTCTGAAAGAAAGAATTGATAAGTACCTTGTGGCCAGTGGGGCACAGGACCTAAGGCAGTATGGATTCACAGCGGGAAGGTCATGTCAGATGAATCCAATAGATTTCTTTGACTGGGTGACCAAAGTAGTAGACCAGGAAGGGGCTGTGGACATAGCCTACCTAGACTTACGCAAAGCATTTGACAAAGTCCCACACAAAAGATTAATAAACAAATTAGCCAGCCTTGGAGTGGGTCCCAGGGTGGTAGCCTGGGTAAAGAATTGGCTGGACAACAGGACACAGTGAGTAATAGTAAACAGAATCCACTCTGAAGAAAGAAGGTTACTAGCAGGGTACCGCAGGGTTCAGTACTGGATCCAATCCTTTTTAATGTCTTTATAAGTGACATTGCGGAGGGTCTGGAAGGAAAAGTATGTCTCTTTGCAGACAACACAAAGATCTGCAACAGGGTTTATATGGAAGGGAGGTGGAAAGGATGAGAAGAGACTTGGCAAGGTTGGAGGAATGGTCAAAAGTCTGGCAGCTTAGCTTCAATGCAAAGAACTGCAAAGTAATGCACCTGGGAAACAAAAACCCAGGGGAAGAGTACACAATGGGGGGGGGGGTACTAACAACAACAAAAATGGAAAAGGACCTAGGGATAGTCATATCAGATGACCTAAATGTAGGCAAGCAATGTGAGAAGGCAGTAAGGAGAGCTGTGGGGACACTGGGATGTACAGGACAAGGCATCACCAGTAGAAAACAGGAAGTTGTCATCCTTCTGTACAGACAGTTGGTGAGACCCCATCTGGAGTACTGCATGCAGTTCTGGAGACCCCATCTCCTCAAGGACAGACAGGATGGAGGCAGTCCGGAGGAGGACAACTAAAATGGTGCAGGGTCTGCACCAGAAGCCATAAGAAGACAGACTAAAGAAGCTTAATATGTATACCCTCAAGGAAAGGAGGGAGAGGGGGGACATGATAGAAACTTTCAATTACCTCAAGGGAATCAACAAAGTCCAGGAGGGTAGTATCTTTCAGAAAAAGAGATGCGCAAGAACAAGTGGGTACAATTTGAAGTTAGAGGGGGAGATGCTCAAGGGCAAAGTGAGGAAGTATTTTTTCATTGAGAGAGTGGTGGACGCATGGAACCGCCTTCCTGAGGAGGTTGTGGGGTCAAAAACAGTGGGGGATTTCAAGAATGCATGGGACAGACATAAGGCAATTCTGGTGGAGACAGGAAGAAGTAGGCTGTTGGTTAACTAGGATCTGCAGCTTATCCAATAGGTAGAGAAATGGGCAGACTGGGTGGGCCAAGTGGTCCTTATCTGCCATCAAAGTCTATATTTCTATGTTTATATGTTTCTACTGAACTTCCCAAGGGAGGTTTGACCGGCCTGAGGCGGAGGCGAGAACTCCAGAGCTTGAGTCTGAGGAAAGGAAAGGACCAGTTGGGGTGGTCCCACACCAGGCAAATAATACATTATATACAAGGAAAACTCAACACCAGGCCTTCACCCCCTCCAATGACCCACATGCATATGGCCAAGCCTAAGATCACAATGCCATGCCACCAGAAAGCTTAGTTCCACCAATAGTGGAACATTGTGGACAAACCCCCATGAGGCTGAGAATGAGGATGTGGAGGAGCCAGCTGCATAGGAGGAGGAGGAGGAGGAAGGACCCGAAGAGGGGGAAGCTGGTGTCAGGTGGCGTGAAGGAAGATAATCTGACATTGGGGGTCCCGGCGTCCAGTAGCCTGGGGCCAGGTGTACTGTGGGGGCTCAGAAGGGCCTATCATCAGGTGCGCCAATGAGAGATACCCCAGGATTGGGGACTCCAGTGTTGAATCCTCAAGGAAAGGGTAATCTGGTAAGGGAAAGTCCTGTGCCAGGTAGCCTGATGAAGGCTCCGGCAGAGGACATGGGAACCTGACAAGGACCCTGGAGACAGAGGCGGAGGGCCAGAAGAAGTCACATTCCATGGTGGACCACCCTGGGGAAGGTCCAACACCCAACCTGAAAAACACATAGACATCGGGGAAAAGGAAAAAGACCACGAGGGTTGAGTCAGAGACATAGGGGCCCAGATCTCCAGAGAGAGAGAATTGGGGACACACGACCTGGCACTGGGGATAAAGGGAACCAGTGGACAGCTGCTTCACCTCCGCTTTACCTCCCCAGCACAGCGGAGTCCGGAGACTCTGCCAACGAAGGCAGAGATGAGGACTTTTGGGAGGGCAGCCCTCTCTGGATGCCTGTGGCTGAAGCTGCAACTGGCGCTGTTCCAGACAGCCAATGCTAGGCCTACTGAGAGGGCATGACAGAAGCGTCAAGGCTGGGCATTAAGTGGTGGGGCCAGTGAGTGACTTTCCCATCTGGGCTGTGTGACCACCTGAAGGGCCAGTGACAGGATCAACAGCTGGGCTGGGTGTTCACTGGAGGGATCGGGCGAACGACTCACCAGCCAGTGCTGGGTGCTCGCCAGAGGAGCCAGAGAGTGACTGATCAGCTGGGGTCGGGCGGTCATCAGAGAAGCTGGTGAGTGACTTCTCCACAGAAGCTGAGCATTCGCTGGGGAGTAGCAAGTGACTTAACAGCTGGGGCTGAGTGCTCACTGGAGGGGCTGGTGAGCAACTTATCAGCCAGTATTGGACACTCTCCAAAGGGGCCGGTGAGCGACTTATCAGCCGGAGTTAGGCACTTGCTGGAGAAGCCAGTGAGTGACTTATCAGCAACAGCTGAAAGTTCGCTGCAGGGGCTGATGAGTGACTTACCAGCCTCACTCTAAGGCTTAGACCCATAGGAGAAAAAGGGCCTAACAGAGGTGAAAGTCCCCAGAGAACTGCTCCCTCAATACAGAAGTGGGCTGGGCCTGAGGGGCACTTCTAAGACTAGTGGAAGATCGGTCACCACCCATGGTCCCCAGGGGGAGCAGCAGGCACAAAGGGGACCAATCCCAGTCCCAATGCTTCTCTTTGTCCTGAAGATCCTTCTGTCTGAAGACACCTGAAGAACCTCCCAGAGAGGTCCCCCTTTGCTGCTCCCTATCCATGGAGACTGTCCAGGGGAAAAACAAGAAACCATGTGGCCTAGGAGGACTGATAGACCACAAAGTCCCCAGAGAAAGGTATGGGTCCAAGGCAGAATGGCAAGACCACCAGAGTGAGGAAGCCACTGCCGAGAAAAGGACAAAGGAAAAGAAAATCAATAAAAACATTTAGGTGAAAAAATAAAGAAATTTTAGGAAGAATACTCATCCGAAAAGGCATACAACTGAAGCACATCCTCAGCTAGGCCCGATGTGTGCAGGTCGACAGTGGGAAAGAACTGGAAGGTGAGCATTGGGACCGCCCACTATATAGTGTCATGTTGACGTCAGTCACGTGTCATCAGTAGGCGGTCCCCCCGTCAGACACTGCTAGCTAGAGTTTCTGAGTGGTCATGACACCCTGGGGTGCGCAGACCTCAAGATGATTACTTACTACAAGAGCTCTCTTTAGGTGAGATTACCTGTATTTACTAAACTCATGCATATTTGGGGAACTTCTGCACTTACTGAACTCATGCATATATTGAGAACACCAATGTTTACTGAACTCTTGTATATATGAAGCAAACCTATATTTACTGAACTCATGCATGTATAGAGAACACCTGCATTTACTAAACTCATGCATATATGGAGAACACCTGTATTTACTGAATTCATTCATGTATAGAGAATACTGCATTTGAACATCTTTTTTTTTAATTATTCTTTTGGTAACCAGGTAAGGCCCACTAGGCAAAAGTGCCTGTTTTCAGAGGCAACCCGGGAGCACTGAGATGGTTAAGTGACTTGCTCAAGTCAAACAGTATGCAAGCGGAGGTTGTGGGAATCAAACCCAGGTCTGATGGATGTACCAAGCTCATTCACAGCTCATTATTCCCCTCCTACCCCTTCCCCTCCCCACCCTCTGCCAGTGTGTCCCCTCCACCACCCTCCCTCCTCTCTTTCTCTTTCGCTACTGTAACCCCAAATGATGCCCTAAGTGACCTCATCATCATCAACCCCTCTAAAGGTACCTCCCCTGACGGTCTCAACCCTAAATTCCTCTCCCTCTCCGCTTCAGCCATTGCTTAACCCCTCTCAATAATTCTAAATCTCTCATTCTCTACTGCCTCGGTCCCCTCTTCTTGGAAACATGCAGTGGTCCTCCCTCTACCCAAAGGGGTGACCCCTCATCCCCTGGCAACTATTGACCCATTTCTTTCCTCCCTACCCTTGCTAGACTTCAAGAACACATTGTCCTCTCCCAACTCACCTCTTTTCTATCTGACACCTCCTTTTTCACCCCTTTCCAGTCTGGTTTCAGCAAAAACCACTCAACCAATACCTCTCTCCTATGGCTCACATACTCCATCCTAACCGTGATGGACAATGGCCAAATTACTTCTGTCATTTTTGTCAACCTGGCCAAGCTTTGACACGGTCTCTCATTCCCTTCTCAACTCACTCCTGGCAGCTGGCCTATCTCCCTCTGCCACAAACTGGTTCAAGGCCTACCTTATTGGCAGAGCCCAATCAGTCAAGATCTTAGACACTACTTCCCTTCCCCTCTCAATTAGCACTGGCATCCCCCAGGGCTCTGTATTAGGGCCCCTCCTATTTCCATCTTCTTAAACGACCTTCCCTCTGTTTGCTCCCCCGCCACCGCTATACATATGTATGCTGATGATACAATCCTGTATGCATCTGGCTCCTATCCTGCTGATATTACAACCAGCTTACAGCAAGACTTCAACAATGTTCAGCTCTGGTTTGCTAACCATAAACCTTTCCTCAGTGCCAAGAAAACTGTCTCCATGACCTTTGGCAAAAAGCAGAGACTCTCTAGGCTTCCGTTCCTACCAACTTTCCACACCCTTGATGGGACTTTACTTGAGGACACATCCTCTTTCAGGTACTTAGGTGTTTGATGGACCAACACCTAAACTTCTCTGAACATTTTGAAGCCATCCAGAAAAAACTGTGCTCCAAGCTTGGTGTCCTGTTCAGGAACCATAGTTGCATCCCTCCTACGGCTAGGCGTGAACTTGTTCAGAAGATGATACTGCCCATTTCCGACTACTATGACATAATCTATGGTGCTGCCCCTAGGTCCTCCATGGCCAGACTGGAACCCTTTTCAATTCCTTCTGCTGCTTTGCCTTGGATGCCCCCCTCGCACCCACCATGGTGATCTTTATCATGCCCTATCCTTCCCCTCTCTTGCAAATAGGCGACTCTTCCACTATGCTAAATTCACCTTCAAGCACTGGTTGGGTGAGCTCCATTCCTACCGCACCTCCTCCTTTATAACACCCCCCCATCCTCCCTTTCCCTTTGATCAATGGACTATTGCACTCTGGTAGTCCCCCACCGATCCACCCAAATCAGTCAATCCGGTTACTCTCACCACCTCCCAAAAATGTGAAATTACCTCCCCCCTCAAATCCGGCACTCATCTTCTGCCTACTCCATCAGCTCTGCCCTCAATAATTACCTTGCACCTACCTGCTCCTGCCTTGTCCCTCCCTAATTCCCTCCTCTATGCCCTGGACAAACCCTACCCCTCTGTGTCACCTTTATTTTACCCTATGCACCCCCACCCCCTCAGATTTCTAGCTCTCCCCCTTCCCCCAATTGTTCCCCCTTACTGGCCTCCCTTGATCACTCACAGAATGTAAGGGACCCCAAATGCTCTCCATGGATCCCTCTCCTACCCCCCCAAGGGGCTTGTATCACTCATCTACTCCCTTTCCCCTCCATCCCTCCTATCTCCCTGGACTTGCAGTCCTCTTGAATGGTTCTTAACATCCTGAATGTGTCCTACTGCATCTAGGCTTGTCTTCTCTCCTTCCCCTCCCCATCTACCTGTCCCCCTAGCCTTTGCAATCCCCTTGCAGGGTTCTCAGCATCCTGAAGGGGTCTCCAGGGACACAACTCTTCCCCCTTAACCCACCTCACCTCTTCCTCCCTCTCCTTTCCCCTTTTTCTTTCACATAAGCACTTGCTTATTTATTAACCCAGCACTTATTATTGTTTGCTCTTTCTAACTGTTATGCGCAACACTGTTGTAACACTGTTTGTAACACATGCCTTACAACTGTATGTTAATGTTGATCTTGTAACTTGAATGTTTAATGTCTCATTCCTATTGTACCCCTTCCCCCCAGGCTGCACCAGGAGACGAGCGACTTGTCGCTCAGTGTGCCTTCCTGGTGAAACATTTCAATAAACAAATAAGTAAAAAATTACTCTAACATACGGGCTATACTGAACTCATGCATGTATAAAGACTCGCATTTTAACAGTATGCACCCTGAACAGTGACATTTCTACAGTGACATGCATCGATATTGACAACATTGCCATATCGCTGAAAAAGTGCGACTGGGACCAGGCAACCTCTTCACCCAACCTGCACCTCCCGAACTAACTCCGACCTGGGTTAGAATCCTGAAATGCGGTGCGGGAAAAGAAGTCCCCCACATGGGCGTTCGGTGGCAAAGCCCCGATGAAAAACACATGCTGATGTGTGTGGCTCCATGCCGACTACAAATCGTGATTGACATGGAGCCTGCCGCTGTGATGCCGGTTGATGTGTTTCTTGTTGAACCAGCATCATAGAGCCCATTTTAACACCTATATTTACTGAACTCATGCAGTTATAGAGAACACATGCATTTACTGAACTCATGAATATATGGAGCACACTTGTATTTTCTGAAGTCATGCAGTTATAGAGAACACTTGCAGTTACTGAACTCATGCATACATGGAGAACACCAGTGTTTACTAAACTCATGCATATATGGAGAACATCTGTATTTACTGAACTCATGCATACATGGAGAACACCAGTGTTTACTAAACTCATGCTTATATAGAGAACACCTGCAGTTACTAAACTCACGCATATATGGAGAACACCTGTATTTGCTGAACTTATGCATATATATACAGAACAGTGCAGTTACAGAAAGGTCACACAGGGTTGGTGGTGCTTCTAGATACAAACATGAATCAACACTCAGAAAGTCGAGCACTCACCACCATAAGCATAATACACCAAGCTCTGAAGTTGTGAATGCAATTTTTATTCAGGCATTACCTGTCTGGCATGTTTCCGGAACACTCAAGTTCCTTTATCATGTACAGTGGATGGAGCACATCAGCAAATGCAGAAATCATAGATATGGATCACACTTGCATTTACAATCATGAATATAAAATACATTTATGGAAATCATGTGTGGAGCCCTCCTGCATTAACAGCAATCAAGTACATGGAGCGCACCTGCATTTATGTTAATCATGCATATTGAGCACTCATGCATTTATAGAAATCTTGCATACAGTACAGAGCACACCTGCATTTATGTTAATCATGCATATTGAGCACTCCTGCATTTATAGAACTCTTGCATATGGAGCACTCCCACATTTATAGAAATCATGCATACGGAACGCACCTGCATTTTACGTTAATCATGCCTACTGAGCACTCCTGCATTGATAGAAATCTTGCATATGGAGCACATCTGCAATTACAGAAATTACGCATGTGGAGCATAGCTGATTTTTAGAAATTATACATATGGAGTACACCCCCAGTTACATAAGTCATAGATATGAAGCACACCTACAGTTATAGAAATTGTATATTTGGAACATACCAGCATTTATAGAAATCTTGCATACAGAGCACACCTACATTTACAACAGTCATGCATATGTAGCACACCAGGATTTATGGAAACCATGCATATGAAGGACACTGTCTTAGAAATCATTCATATGAAGCCCTTCCCCCCACATTTACAGAAAATTGTGCATTTGGAGCATACATGCATTTATAGAACTTATTCATATGGAACACACTCGCATTTAAAGAAATCATGTATATGGGGTGCACCTATATTTACATAAATCATTCACTGCGAGCTAAACTGCATTCACAGAAATTATGCCTATGAAGAGCACCTGCATTTACAGCAGTAATGCATATGGAGAACACCTGCATCTTCATCTGTCATGAATATGGAGCATACCTGCATTTACAGAAATAATTTATATGGAGCGCACCCACATTTACTGTACAGTACACAAATGGGGCATATAGAGCACAGCAAAACACAAAACTCATGCATATGGAACACACCTGCATTTATATAAATTATGGGTATGGAGCACTCCTGCATTTACAGCAACCATGTATACAGAGCATACCCACATTCTCAGAAATAATTTATATTGAGCACACCCACATTTATAGTACAGAAGTTCTGCATGTGGAGCACACCTTCATTTACAGAAATCATGCATCTGGAGCACAACACCATTTACTGAAATCTTGCATCTGGAGCACACCACCATTTACTGCAATCATGCATAAGTAGCAAACCTGTATTTATGGAAATAATGCATAAGGATTCAGTGGTCATACATATGTAACACTTTAGCTTTTATAGAAATTATGCATATAGAGCACACCTGTATTTACAGGAAGCATGCATTTCGTGCAGAGCACACGTGCAATAATACAAATCATTCATATTAAGCACACTTGTATTTATAGAAATCAGACATGGAGCACACTAGCACATACAGAAATGATACATATGGAGCATACCACCACGTGAGACAAGGTAATGTAATCATAGTCAGGAACCTGAATCTCCCTAATGTGGATTGGAGCATTCCCAAGGCAAGGAGTGCTAGGAGTCAAGCAATGGTTGATGTCATCCAGGACTACTTTCTTTATGAGCATGTCAGGGAACCAACCAGGGAGGGAGTCATACTACATCTAGTGCTTACAAACCAGGACCTTGTAGAGGAGGTAACTGTGGAAACTCTCCTTGTGGCAAGCAATCAAAGCTTGTTGTGGTTAGTATCCCCCTTTGGTGATGTCATCAGAACTCCAAGACAAGGACTTTAGATTTCAGAAGAGCTGACTTCTTGAAAATGGGGAAATTTGGGGGCCATGCTGGAGGGGTAGGGTATAAGAAGGTGGCGGAGGAAGAACTGGAGATCACAAAAAGGAAACCTGCATGGTTTTCAGGGGAATTAAGGAAGGCAGTAAGGGAAAAAAGGGTAGTCATCAGAAAGTATAGAGAAAACCAGACAGCTGAAAGTGGGACAACTTACCTGGAAAAGCTTAAAGCAGCAAGTGTAGTGGTCAAAAAGGCAAAAGCAGAAACTGAGATCAGGACTGAGGAGAGTGAAGATGAATGAGAAAGCTTTTTCAGGTTTATTAGTGAAAAGAGAAAGGAGAGCATAGAAAGGCTAGTGAATGAACAGAAGTGGCAGGTGGATGACAAGAGGAAGGTGGTTGTGCTGCTCAATTTCTGCTCTGTTTTCATAAAGGAGAAAGATGGTCCACAACCTGATAATGAGTGATACTAGCCCAGATTACAGTATATGTCAAAGGTTTGAGGTAAAAACGTGTCAGCTGAGAGTTTCAAGGTAAACAAATCATGAGGGCCTGACAGGTTTCAAGTTAGGGTACTGAAGAAATTCAGTGGGCAGCTGGCCGCACCCTTGGTTGGATACATTCAACAGCTCCTAGGCTTTAGGCATTGTCTGAATGGACTGGAGAAAGGCACAGGTAGTTGTGCTTTACATGGGGGAAGAGTTGACCTGGGAAACTAGGCAGGTGAGACTGACTTCCATTGATGGTAGACAACTGGAGACCATCTTGAATGAGACCATAGTGAAGTTTCTGGAGAGCAATGGGCTGCAGGATCTGAAGCAACATGGCTTTGTCAAAGGGAAATCCTGCCAAATGAACTTCAGTGATTTATTTCATGTGGTGATACAGGTGTCAGACAATAGCCAGGCCATAGATATCCTCTGCTTCAGCTTTCAGTAAGGCCTTCAACTCAGTTCCATATAGGAGATTAGTGAAACATATAGGGGATCCAGGAATAGGGGAAGAGATTACCAGATGGATACGGAACTGGCTGTGTGGTAAGACCCAGAGAGTGGTAGTAACTGGGCATCACTTAGAGGAGTGGTCTTTTACCAGTGGAGTAACTCAGGAATCAGTCTTGGGATTGGACCTTTTAAATAGCTTATCTACAATATAGGAGAGGGAATAAAAGGTATGATCAGTTTATTCACAGATGAGACCAAGTTGGTGAGAAAGTTAATAGTGAAAAGGGCATCAGGGATATGAAAAGGGACATAGCGAAGCAGGAGAGGTGGTCAGGGGTCTGGCAGCACAAGTTTAATATGAAAATAAATAGATCTCAAAGTGGACTATAGATTAGTAAAGTGGATCCAATGCTGGCTTAGTGGGAGAACTCAAGCTGACAGCATAAATGGCTACCACACTCTTCAAAGGTTCAAGTTACAAGTGGAGTTCCACAAGGCTTCATATTAGGTCCACTCTTATTCCAAATGTTCACTTTGGAATGTGATCACTAGGTTTGCTATGACTTGTGGGACACACTTTACTTGTAGTAGAACTTTGAGTACACACTTTATAAGGAATATGGGACAGGAGTGATGTGTGGAGGGCTAGCATATGGTTTACGAAGACTTAAAAGCTGTATGTCTTTGGATGTTCTGTGAATGAATGAATATATGGATGCTAATTGTATACTTTTGTAAATTTTTGTATAGATTCTCATCATGAAGAAGACCACAGAGGGTGAAATGTTTGGCGTGGTCAGGGGAATTGTGGTGTGAGATGACTTTTGTGTAAATGACTCTGGAATTTCCTAATTTGGAGTGTGGTCGGCTTTCTTCGACTTTCTGTTTTGGAATACTCCACTTCTCCAGCCCCAATCTACAAGTAGCGAACTAACACTTAGAAGGGGACCCACCTGTAACTGGCTTGGAGTATTCCAGGAATCCACCACCCATTCTGTAAAGAAGTACTTTCTCACATCTCTGCTGAATCCATCCCCCTCCAGCTTCATAGCATGTCCCCTTGTTCTTGAGCTCATTTTTTCTGAAAAATACAGTATTTACCTCCTGTATCATATTTACCCCTGTGAGGTATTTAAAGGCCTCTGTCACATCCCCCACCTCTTTTCCAGGGTGTACATACTACGGTCCTTTATTCCTTCCTCATAGAGCTTTTGATGCAGATCCTGCACCATTTTAGTTGCCATTCTCTGGTCCACCTCCACTTTGTCTATGTGCTTCCAAATATGTGGTCTCCAGAACTGGACACAGTACTCTAAAATGGGGTCCCACCAGCAATCTATACAGGAGCAACACCATATCCCTCTTTCTGCTGGTGATACCCCTCCCTATGCACTCCAGCATCCCATTAGCCCTAGCCCAATACCCTGAGCTTCCTCTTGCCCTGCACAATAACAGTAGAAGCCTTGTTTTCATTACAAATGATGGAAATATTCATTAATTAAATCTTTTGAGACTCCCAAACCAAAGAAACATTGATGGCTTCAGAAAATCTCCTGGACGTTGGAGCTACAAACATCTGTCTTGGAACACTGCTGGACTGAAAGGGACTCATTCATGCCCAGTGGCCATCATATTGTAGTTTGAAAGCACACACAAATCTTTTTCAAATGAGGTATTGGGCACATTTGTAGCTAGAAGCACTTCAGAAATATAGATGACTGAGCTGGTTCAATATTAATACTGTACTAACTTACAGCCATTTGTAGAATATTGTGAAGTCATCAAGGGAGAAGCTGTACTTGACTGAGTTGTAGAAAGTTGTGATGTAATTAAGGAACAAGTTGTGCCGAACTACACTAAATCAAGCACAGCTTGATTCGTAATGACATCACAATATTCTTCAAATGTCTGCAAAGTAATAATAATATTGAACCAACTCAGTCGCCTATATCTCTGGAGGGTTTCCCAACTAAAGGTGAAACATTTGAAAGAGGTTTTCATGGGCTTACAAACTATGGCAGCCACTGTACTTTAATGTGTCTCTTTAAATCTAAAATTTGTTTCTCAAACTGTGCTGTAGTTTGCCACACTTTGCACCTTTGCCACACGTTACAGTACTCTGTGAAATCTAGCCTCTATGCCATTAATATTTTTCCATTTGACATTGTACAAACTGAGCAACAGGCCTGTTTGATTATAACTATTTAAAACTAATGTTTGATATGAAAGAGAACTATAATGTCCCATTGAGTTTCCAACCTGCTCTCCTATTTAACAGCCATAGCATAATGCACGTAAAAGATAGTCAGCCTCTTATATGCCAGCTGTACACACCCATGACAAAATCTAATTATCCTTTTATGAAGTATAAATATATGATTCACAGCAGTGGTCAATTATATTAACAGCAGAACACCATTCAATACACTGCACACCAAGAGCAGAGGATCTGTTTTCTAACTAATTCACTTTATGCGTGTTACTGTGCATAAGCCATGTAGTGGGATAAATATACTGTATGAGAAAGCCTGTGAAAATGAAGTATCAGCTTCCAGTGAAAATGCATGGTAAAAGTACTATAGCAACAGAATATGCCATGCTATGTTCTTAAAGCAGCAGTACCAGTTTACCTGGAAGTGTTCAGCACTTCCCAGATTATTGCATTGCCTGGTAGTATAAAATCCAGATTTTACTTCTTCTGTTTGTTACTGTTTTCCGATAATTGCTTCCATTGATGTTTAAAGCATTTATGATGTAATGTGGATCCACAGGAAATTTGGCAGACCCCATACTATATTATTTTCATCCTTGGTTTTATGTTGCTTGCTCCTATGAACACTCTGCAGGCAAAGGAATGGACAGTGCATTCCAGATACATCAGGCAAAATAACCAATGAGAATAGCACAACCCCTTTTCCTTTAGAATCAAATATGGCATGCATGGCAAGAGACTGTGCTAAACTGTCAAAACAAAAGTAGAATATAAAGAAAAACCCCCAAAAAATGGCAGCAAAGGATTACAATTGTATTAGTTGCATGTCTTGTCTGACATAACAGATGTTAAAAAGAACATTTTTATTGAATAGGTATATATTTTTTCCGAGAGCAGTGGCTGACTTGGAAAAAACATGAATTTAGTTTTTTTATAGTGCCTTACATATAAAATACTTATCAAAGCATGTTTCAAAATAGATTTGCTACTAGTGGGACAGGGGTAGTACTGTATTGCAGGTTTTGGCAGTACAGGGGCTATAGCTATTAAACACTTGACATCCACTCATAGCCATGGGCAACTGCATCACACACAATCTGTTTTGTGGATATTTATTCATTTATTTAAAAGTTTCATCAGGAAGGGATACTGAGCTGACAATTGTTTGTTTCCAGATGTGTCCTGGGAGGTGGGAACAGAAGGAGATGGTGCAATGCATTCAATATCTATACAGTAGCAGGGACTAATAACACATTAGTAAATACAATAATAGTATTTTAGCATCAAGGTTTGACAAAACAAGGATAACACAATGCAACAATAATTGAACAGTAGCTGAGAATTGTCATACAGTAGTAAATACAATAGTAAAATATATCGTCAACACCCAAATTAGATAGTACCTGGAGTCACAGAATCTGCTAAATCCTGCATCGTCTGGTGTCAGAGCCAAACATAGCACAGTATCTGCCCTTGCAAAAGTAACCACTGACTGGCAAATTGCCCTGGATTCCAAAAAATATGTGTGTGCCCTTTTTCTTGACCTTAGTAAGGCGTTCGATACTGTGGACCACAGTATTATGCTTAACGCACTGTGCACTATTGGCCTTGATAAGACTGCCATTAAATGGTTCACCTGCTATCTTGCCAACAGGTTACAACAAGAAAAAGCTTCAGGTGATTTATCCCCATTAAAATCACTCCCACGAGGTGCCCCCCAAGGCTCCATCTTGGGTCCTATCTTATTTGCAATTTATATCAACAACCTTGATGCACAACTGCATACAGCTAATGTGCACCTGTTTGCAGATGATACTGTCCTCTACACATCAAACTCATCCTTGGACTCAGCCCTTGAGGATCTACAAGATTTCATCTCCCTCCAACATAACCTTATCAAATATAAGCTCCTACTCAACGCAAAAAAAAACAAAGCCATGATCCTCTCACCTAACGCAGCCCCAGGACCAACACACAAGCACATGATGCTAACATTAATGGGTGAACACCTTGAAATAGTAGATACCTTCAAATATCTAGGGTTCTGGCTGGACAACAAGCTCAGTTTCCTGTGCCATCTAAATGAGGTCTCGAAAAAACTAAGGCAGTGGTTGGGCATGTTCTACCACATTAAGCACCTACTTACCTAAGAAGCTAGAAAGAGACTTGTGCAATCTACCTTCCAACCTTTACTGAACTATGTAGACTTTCTCTACAACCATTGCCCCTCAACTGTGCTCAGCAAACTCGACACACTTTACCATTGAGCCATAAGGTTCATCCTAAACCTGCTCTCTCGCACCCACCATTGCATACTGTTCCAAGAGATGGGATGGGCTTCTCAACAACGAGGAAAAGGAACTCTCTTCTCTGGTTCTTCATGGCCTTGTCTAGCAAACTCCCTGCTTACAGTCTAAGCTTCTTTGAACATGCCAAGGGTTCTTATGGGTTGAAATGCTTCTCCCTACTCTGCTTCCAGATACCCAGAGTAAAAACAACCTAGGGTATAGTAAGGGGTGTGAAGTAGGAGGGGCATAAGGGGGAAGAAGCCCACCCTCAGCACGACAAGTGTTTTGACTCATTTATTTATTTATTGGTTTCTTTTCTTTTTTTTTTTAAAGAAAATTATCTGAGGATCAGTGGCAGGATTTTTAGGACAGTAAATTAATAAAAAGGGAACTAGGAGAGCTTCAGTGGCAGACAAGTAGTGGAATAGCAGTATAATTACAGTATAATGTGGGGAGTGGTGCAATGCAGTGGCTGTGGGGCAGCCATATTGAGGCAGACCTTCTGGACACTGAGGTGCTGCCCTATCTGCATTTATCTCTCTGGACTGTGGGACGAGGTAGCCAGACTCAGAGCGGAAGTAAACTGGGTCAGGAGTACCATCACCTCTATCCAGAGACCACCCAGTCCAATGCAACTGCCTCAAAGAATGTCGAGAATGAGGAGCACTTGGATGACAGTGGGCTCAGGGAGGGTTAGAGCAGTCAGGCAGAGGCACATCCCAGATCCTATTCCACTCAAGAACTCATATGCCACACTGGCAAACGAGGACAACCAAATAGAGGTACCCAGAGAAGTGGAAGGAAAGGATGTGGAGGTTAGCCAAGGAGGTGACCTCAGCGGGAAAGCAGTGGACCCCAGAGGAGGAGGAAGTGAATCCTGGTGGGGACTCCATCATAGAGGGATCCAGCTAGGAACACAGGAGGGGAGGACAGGAGGTGAGGTGCTCACCAGGTGCCAATGGCATGGAGGGATGGAAGGAAGATCCTGGGGATCACTGGGAAGGCAAGACGGGAGGGTGAGCTGGATGTCACTATCCACCTAGGTACTAATGACCTGGCAAATGGGGAGCCAAAGGAAGTTCAGGAAGAGTTTAGGAAATTGGGGAGGGGTCTCAAGCAAGTAGCTACTTCTGTCACTTTCTCAGAAGTACTTCCTGCGAGAGGCAAGGGAGAGCATAGGAGTGCATGCACCAGGAACTTTAACTCATGGTTGAAGAACTGGTGCTGTGAGGAAGGGTTTGGATTCATTGGTGACTGGGGACCCACCTGGAAGGATGGAGGTTTGTTCAAGCCTGACGGCCTGCATCCATCCTGGAGGGGAATCCAAGCACTCAATGATAAGTTTAAATGCTACATTGACAAGCATTTAAACTAGCAAGAGGGTGGTGGCAGGCTAGCAAGGAGGGTACCTACTTGCTCACCCCCCACAGCTAGCAGTGGAACCAGTGAACCAGAGGAGTGGCTATCTCTGCAAATCAGTGTGCAAAAGATGGAGATTAGTGCCCAAGAGGTGGATAGGTAGAAGGGCAAAATTCAGCAGAAGGGCAGACAGCAAGGAGAACCAGGGATAAAGGTCAACCAAGGAAGGGCTGGAGAAACAACTAAACAGTCTAGAGAGGTCAAATCATGGAAAGCCATATGTGCAAATGCCAGGAGCCTTAGCAACAAGATGGAAGATCTGGAGGCTGTCATGGTGCAGTCAGACCTGGACATTGTGGCCATCACTGAAACCTGGTGTAATGATAACCATGACTGGGAGATGGCCATACCTGGCTACAACATATTCAGAAGAGACAGAGCAGGCAGGAAGGGAGGAGGTGGCACTGTATATGAAAAATGACATAAGGGCCACAGAGATCCAGGAGGAACAAAATGGGGAAAGATACTGTGGGTTAAGCTGGAAAGGAAAATGGGACAGCCATCCGATGGTGTGGTCTATAGACCACCAGCCCAGGAGGAAGAAACAGATAGGAGTTGATGCTAGCCATCCAAAGGATGGCAGACAAGGGTGAGGTAGTACTGGTTGGAGACTTCAATATTCCAGACGTGGACTGGAGCATCCCAGCAGCAGCAACAACTAGGAACAGATTTATCCTGGACTCCCTTCAGGGTGCCTTCCTCAAGCAACTGGTCATGGAACCAACTCGGCAGAAGGCAATACTGGACCTTGTGCTCACAAACAGGGACAGTGTGATGGGGGTAACAGTGGGGGAGCACCTGGGGAACAGTGACCACCAGTCATTGTGGTTTGAAATCACAGAAACAGCAGAACCAAACCACATAAAAACACATATCCTGGATTTTAGGGGGGCAGACTTTGGGAAAATGGGGAGATACTTGAAAGAGGCATTAAGGGGAATGGGACAGGAATCAGGGGTTGAGGAAGAGTGGGCAGTATTTAAATTGGGGATTACGAGAACAACAGAATTATGCATTAAGCAGGTTAGCAAGAGGAAAGGAAGAGGAGACCATTATGGTTTTCCAAAGAGGTAGAAAGAAAGTGAAAGCCAAAAGATTGCATTCAGGCAATACAAAAAGACACAGGCAGAAGAGGATAGGAGAAGTACCAGGAGAAGCAAAGGGAGGCAGGAGGTCAGTAAGGAAGCCAAAGCTCAGACAGAAGAACACATTGCAAAATCAGTGGGTAGAGGGGACAAAACCTTTTACAGGTACATAAGTGAAAAAGAAAGACAAAGGGAGGATAGTGAGACTGAAGGGAGGAGGAGGGGCAGCGTGGAGGATGACAACAAAAGCTGACATATTGAACAGGTATTTCTGCTCAGTCTTTACTGAGGAAGAGGTGGGTAATGGGTCTGAAGGGAGTACAAGGGTGAGAATGGTGCAGAAATGGACACAAGTCCCTTTACACGAGAAAGGGTCCTGAAGGAACTGGAAGTAATAAGAGTTGATAAAGCAATGGGGCCAGATGGGGTGCACCCCAGGTCCTTAAAGAACTAAGAGAGGTGGTGGCTGAACCTCTGGCTATCCTGTTTAGCTGATCACTGGAAACAGAGGAGGTACCCAAAGACTGGAGGACAGCAGATGTAGTCCCCTTATACAAAAGTGGGAACAAAGAGGTAGCAGGGAACTACAGACCAGTCAGCCTCACCTCGGTAGTGGGGAAGATCATGGAAGCACTACTGAAGGAGAGATTGGTGGAACATCTGGTTGCCAATGGACTACAGGACCCAAGGCAGCATGGTTTCACCAGGGGGAGGTCATGTCAGACAACCTCATTGAATTTTTTGACTGGGTGACTAGGGAGGTGGATCAGGGGAGGGCAGTGGACATGGCCTATCTGGACTTCAGCAAGGTCTTTGACACTGTGCCACATAGAAGACTATTACACAAACTGGGGAATATGGGTGTGGGCAGGACAGTAGTGTGGTGGGTAGGTAACTGGCTGGGTGGCAGGACACAGAGGGTGGTGGTAAATGGCTGTCACTCCACAGAGGGAAGAGTGACCAGTGGGGTACCACAGGGATCAGTGCTGGGACCGGTTCTATTCAACATCTTCATCAGTGACATTGCGCAGGACCTAGAAGGCAGAATTTCACTGTTCGCTGATGACACAAAGCTCTGGAACAGAGTAGACACGCCAGAGGGGTGTAGACAGAATGAGAAGGGACCTGCAGAAACTTGAAGAATGGTCAGGGGTTTGGCAGTTGAAATTCAATGCAAGGAAGTTCAAGATAATGCATATGGGGCACAAAAACCCTGGCACAATATATCAGTTGGGGGGTGAGGATATAGCATGCACCAAGCAGGAAAGGGATCTTGGGGTTATCATCTCTGATGACCTCAAGGTAGGGAAACAGTGTGACAAGGCAGCAGGTAAAGCAAATAGGATGCTGGGATGTATAGGCAGGGGCATCACCAGCAGGAAAAGGGAGGTCATAATTCCGCTATACAAGACACTAGTGAGGCCCCACCTGGAGTACAGTGTACAGTTCTGGAGACCATACCTACATAAGGACATAGACAGGGTAGAGAAGGTTCAGAGGAGGGCAACAAAGATGGTGCATGGATTGCATCACAAGTCCTATGAAGACAGGTTAAAGGAACTGAACATGTACTCCTGGAGGAGAGGAGGAGGAGAGAGGGATATGATAGAGACGCACAAGTATCTTACCGGGAGGAACAGGTGCAGGAATACACTATTTTTAAGCAAAGATGTTCCAGGACTAGAGGGCATGGGATGAAGTTGGAGGGAGGACGATTCAGAGGAAACATGAGGAAGAATTTCTTCACAGAACGGGTGGTGGACAAGTGGAACACCCTGCCAGAGGAAGTGGTGGGGGCTGAAACAATCACGGGATTTAAGAATGCATGGGATAGACATAAAGGAATTCTGGAGGTCAGGGGTAAGGGGCAACAGACTTCTAGGAAAACATAAACTGAACTTACAAGCTCAAATGGGCAGACTGGATGGGCCATAGGCCCTTATCTGCCGACACCGTCTATGTATCTATGTATCTATGTATGGCGTGGCTGCAATCAACTTCTCCTTCCCGACCTTATGGAACGCTATGCAAAACTCACTTAAACTCGTATACCTTCCAGGTTAGTTCACTTTCAAAGCACTAATAGCTGAATACCTTAAGGAAACCTGTAGCTGCTTTAAATGACCTTGTAACCATAGCCCCTAGTTTTGTCAACATAGCTGAAATTACAGCAACCCATTCAATTTCTCATCCCTGTCAGGGGAGCACCCAGCACTTATTAGTCTCTCTCCCCTTCCTCCTTCCCTTCCCTCCACCCCCCCCACTTCATATACATCCTCCTCCTTTTCCCTACATATTCCCTCTTAAAAGATAATAACCTCCTTATCTTGATGACCACCTAAGTATTAAATCTCTACCTCTCGAGTCTACTAGTTTTGACCTTGTAACTGTCTTACCTATGTTAGCCATGTATATATAGACCTACAAATTATGACCCTGCAATTGTAATACCTAAGTTGGCTATGTATTTATAGGTATGTATAGGCCTGAATATTCCTCCATATGTACTATGTCTCTCTCCCTTGTCAATCTATTGTTGCCTGTGATCTGTATTAATGTCCAGGACCACCTTGAAAATGAGCTTGCTCAACAGTGTTTACACCTGGTTAAATAAGGTTTGATTGATTAATTATTTGCAGCAAATTGTAAACACAAGGAGATCCTAAAGGTTCCTACAGATAAGACACACAAAGGCCGGACAAGCTGCCTAACAGATAAGTAAGTGGTAGAAGTACCAGAAGTACTCAGGGAACTGGAAATTTTAAATCTGGGGATGGCCAGTGCCACTCAGTTGTTGGAGTAAGATGGGGGAAGTGGGTCAGTGGGGGGGGCGAGGGATGGGAGGAGGGTATTAGGCTAGTAGGAGGTTAGAAACAAGAGCAGGTGGTGCCGAAATGGGCTTTCAGGAAGGTGGTGAAGAAACGTGGTTAGGTGGTGTGGTGAATGGCAGGGGGAAGGGTATTCCACAGCTTAGGCAGGCGATAGGAGACGGTTCCCCTGGCCTGCAGAGGTAGTGTCGGGATGGATAGACAGTGTGTGAGAGTGTCATAGTATCTGAGAGAGTGCAAGAGAGGTGGCAGGGGGAGAGAGAAGCAGAGAGGTATGGGGGCAGGGACTGCGACCAGAATTTAACCGTAAAACTAGCGCAGTATGCCCACCTCCTGTCTTGTAGGGAGGGAAGGGGAAGGATAGGGTTTGGTAGAGGACACAGTGGGGGTTACTAGGCAGACAGTCCAGGGCAAAATGACAGAAGGAGTGGAAGAGGGTGTCCAGTCTGGTTAGAGAAGTTTTTGGAGTGGCACTGTAGACTACATCTGTGTAGTAGGGGATATAAGTAATGTTAGCCAGGGCACAAGGGTAAGACCCTGAATAAATAAGGGTAAGACCCTGCTTGAATACTAATAATAATAATAATCATAATAATAAATAATAGAAATATGATACTTAATATACTCTATCTTAGTCTTAAACTATAGTAGAACATAAAGACTAATGGACAGTAAGAACAGTTCAAGATTGATGGAAATTTGAAATATATGTAACCAGTTTCAGCAGTCGGGTACTATGGGACCTGTCACTATTGAAGGTGGCTAGCCAGAGTCCATGAGGTAGTTAAAAGTGGACAATGGATGTGAGATCTGAGGGGTACCAGTTACAATAGTGGACTATTTCTTCAGTGACTGGTATCATTAGTGGATCACAACCACCTCACCCCTTACACACATTACAGACATAACTCATCAGGGAACCTTGAAAGACCCTAAACGGCCCTACCTGCTGTGCAAGCTTGGTGGTAGACTGCACCCACTTCCTACTTCATGTTCCATGATGCTCGCCAGGCAGTGGTTTGAATCCAATCCCCCTCTCCTGCACATTTTGAAAAAATAGGACCTCACTTGCAGCATTCACTTGTGTGGAGATCCATGGTAGCTGGGAGTTAGAATAATAAATAATATCAAGAACAGAGCTGCTTGTGAGAGGCTGAGGTGATGTGTTTGTAATGCTGTTCGTTGAAGCAACCTGCACTGAGCACCATTTACAGACTGACTCAATAATATTAAACCACACAGGGACTGAATCAAGCAGCAAGGCACTTTATAATGTCTTTAGCTCACATCCACCAGCCAATTTATCAACAAGATCAACAACTGCAGCAGATACTGCAGGGGCATCACAATTCATTTGCATCCACATACAGTATATCTTTTTCTAGGCATGTAAAGCTTCCTTTGTGAGTTAATTAATGAAATGAGAGTCCAGGAAAGGAACTGTGTAATTAAGGGCACCTGCACAAACATGTCTCTATAGCACTCTCTGGACATTTCTAAGCATTACAGTCAAAACTGGGCACACTGTAGACAATAACAGAACACATTTACTTACTTACTGCACTTCACTTCACTTTACAGTTTTGGTTGGAAAAGCTTACTGAGCTGAAGCTTAATTCCAGGTGCATCCCAGGAGTACAAGGAGGTTAGGTAACTTGCTCATGGTAACACTGAATTCAAGTGGAAGCTATGGGATTCAAACCCAGGTCTACTGGGTTTCCAGGTTCATAGTTCAGTGCTCCAACCTCTAAGTGATACTTTCTCCTGAAAAAAAAGCCTCTCCAGATATGTCACTACAGCACACATTGGTCATTACAGGATAGATAAAATAGATAGGGCACAACATATTTAATGCTAGGAACATTATAGGCAATATCAGAATAAAGGCAGCACTGCACCTACTACTGGCCACTTGGTATTGCCAATAGCAGGGCAGTTTGAAATCCAACTGATTCTCAGTGCTACACAATACCTCTGCAGAGGGCGTAGACAAACATAATGCAGTTATTTACTTTACCTTGAGATACTAGTTTATCGGCACCATGCATTTCTGCTTAAAGTTGAACCAGCATAATATTTTGTGTTGATTTGCATACACAGCCCATGATTCTTTGCATTATGGGAATATGTGTGATTTTGTATTTCTTCGAAACTTGGCTTCTCGGCCAATGCCCTTTGGGGGTAACCCTTGCCTCAGTGCTTATGCACTAAGGTTCTTTGTCTTCTAGGTTATCATAGAAAACCTCGGGTATTACATTGCCACCTGAAACCCCTGACTGAGAACTTCAGAAGAAATGGCCATCACCATGTCAATTGGGCACAAACAGGGAAACTGTTGTGATGAAACAATACTTCTGAGTACTATTGCAGCTCTCATCCAACTCTCTCTGTCCGCAGGTCACTGCTAACAAACTCCAAAACCCAGTCTCTCCACAGAGACAATCAGTCAGACTCTACCCATGGTCCATGTTGACCATGCTGAAGAACATGTCCAGAAGGAATCCACTGATTAACCCTTTATGCTCTGAAGCAGCCTTCTGGTGCATATATAGCAACATGGGGGTTGCTATAGGTTGTTTTATTTTTTTGTTCCAACATGTACTAGCAATAGAAACTGTGTTTAAGTTAACTAAGCTGTTGCATAGGTTTGTAACAACCTGCTTTTTAGGGCTGCTTTGGGTGGAGCCCCGCTAACCTCTTGCTTTCAGAAAAGGACTCCGCATTCTTTGCATTCTTTGTGACAGAACAGCATGTTGGAGTTGCACCACAGTTGCCTCCACATCCATGGAGCAATCCACTCGCACTGCACTATTTATAACTAAAAAAAAACATTGGGGGCATCCTGATTCTGATATTTGGGGACTGGACATCCCCAGTGTCACTTTTATGTTTGTGGGGAAGGGGTGGTGTGGTGGGTGCTGAGAGGGAGGTTGGGTGGGGGGATAACTCTAATTTAAAGAAAAAAAACATATATGGTGGTCACAGTAGGACACAGCATACTCTGCCGTGTGCAAAATGGCTGCCACACTCTACTGCACTAGCAGTCAACATGAGCAGCTAGAGCAGTGGCCATCTGCACGCGGTGGAGTGTGCTGTGGTTCTGCTGTGACTGCATTTAATTTTTCTTTAAAATTAAAGTTATCCCCCCACCCAGTCTCCCTCAGCACTCTCAATAAATATATGAGTGACACTGGTGCCTAATCCGTCAGTGTCCCAGATTTTTTTTTTTTTTGCCTAAAGCTACCCCACTACTGAGCATGCACGGTTATTTCTTCTTAATATATATATATATATATATATATATATATATATATATATATATCGATATCCCCCACCTGACCCTCACTCTCAGCACCCCACTCCCCAAGAATGTAAGAGTGGCACTGGGGGTGCCCAATCCTCCAGTGTCCTGATGCGGAATCCTCAATGTTGTTTTTTTTGTTTACAGTGACCCCACCACCACCAGGCATGCACGGTTATTTTTTTAATTTTTTTTAAATACATATTGATATCCCCTCACCAACCCTCCCTCTCAGCATCCACTACCCCAGCCCACCCCTAGAAACATAAGAGTGACATTGAGAGTACCCAATCCCCCAGTGTCCTGATGAAGAATCTTCTGTGCGTTGTTGGTTTTTTTAAAACCCTGCAAAAGGAAAACTATCCATCAATGTATTTTGCATCCATAACTGCCCCCCACTTGACCACCCCACTCAACACCCACCACCCCAAACCCCCACAAGCCCATACTTACACATCGGGGGTCCAATGCTGTAATTCTCTCTCTAGACCACAGACATGTCTTCACTCTTCAAAGTCAGACTGCAAACTGAAGAAACAGGTATGCGGTTCAATGTATTTCAATGGGGTTTTGAACTTAGTGGCATAACATACTCATTTTTGTATATTTTTGGTCTAAATTTTCAATATGCCTTCTTTGGGACCCTACCTCATGAACAATTGCACTGTCATTAGCTAGATCTGTCCAGAAAGGTGATTTATTTATTTATTTTACTTATTTAGGAAATCAGAATTACAACCCTTTGAGTCATAGACTCATTTTCAAAGGCTCCACGTCAGAATAAAACATAGACATTCTTACAGTACATACATAGAATAAATGTGGGTGAGCAATCATACAGAGTATAAGTAGAATGAGCATGGGTTAATTCCTATATATCTGGTAGCTAAAACAGGGCAGAGCTATCGACATATTTACCTAATGAGTGGTTAAGACCTGTACAATTGGTAGTTAAAGCAATGCATAATATGAGTTGGTAGTAAGCTGCCTCAGGGAGGCCTTATCTTATACATAATACAATGCATTCATAGTCCACTGCAACTATATGGTAACCAAGGGAGGTGAGGAGCCTGTAGGCTAGAAATAGTGAGGGCTCTCCACTGCCAGGCCAAGTGTGGGTGCGTGGCCTAGTGGCATGGTGCAGGATCCACAGGTTACCGCTTACACTGGCATTGATTTGAGGCAAGGATATGGGCCCTTAAGGCAGCTTTAAAAGGACCTAGATTGGTAATTGATGTGACAGCCGGTGGGAGGACACTGTACCAGGATGGAGCTCTAAGGGGGAAGGATCACTGGGCCAGGGTGGTCCTGACCCTAGGCACCTTCCAGATAGTTTTTGGGGCAGCCCGTGTGGATGCCGAGATGGTGGCTGCCTGAAGAGAAGCCATGACACCTATTGGTCTGGTATAGTAGCCTTTCCTCAAGGGAGAGGATATTGATGAGCACATATAGGGTGCTGGTATGTGTATTTCTGTCGGCAGCTGAGAGGAGCCAGCAGGCTTTATTGATGACTACTTGTATTTGATGAAGAGCCATAGGGTCGGCGGCAGCATAGATTGTGAGGCCATAGTCCACCAGCGATAAGACTGAGGAGGTAATGGCTAAGTGAAGTGCTTCAGGTGGCAGAAAGTCTTTATCTCTGTACAGGAGACCAATGCGGGTGTTGGTGGCAGAGGTGAGGATTTTTATATGTTCGTGGAATGAGAGGGAAGAGTCAAATGTAATACCTAGATACTTATACTTTTGGACCTGTTCCAGTGGGATGATAGAGGCAGAGAGAATTTCAAGGGGGAAATCCTTTGATCTGTTTTGGCAGTGGGCATAGTGCATCATCTTAATTTTTTTAATGCTGAGCACCAATCTGTGTTCAGCAAACCAGTGTTCAATCTGAGAGAAGGAGTTTTGCAAGGTACGCTGGAGAGAGAGAGAGAGAGAGAGAGAGAGAGGATCAGGATGTGCGGTATAAAGAACAGTGTTGTCTGCATAGAGGAGAAGGTTGCCGGGGCAGGATTTAGGCAGGGCATTGAGGTAGATGCTGAATAGTAGGGGACCCAGGATAGATCCCTGGGGAATTCCTGAGCTCACAGGCAGCATAGTAGATATGCTATTATTAATTTTAACACATTTGGGTTCTAGGTGAAAGATAGCTGGAAAACCATGAGAGTGGACAATGAGAGACCCCAATTTGTTGTAATGTGTTAAGAAGGAGGGGGTGACAAACCGTGTCGAAGGCCTTTGAGAGGTCTATAAAAACAGCCCCTGTGAGGTGCCTCTTGTCAAGTGTAGAGTGCAGGGAGTTAGCGAATTCTGTGAGGGCAGTTGTAGTGCTATGAGCAGCTCTGAAACCATGCTGCTCCCTACATAAGAGGTTGTATGTGAGGAGGTAGTCAGTGAGCTGCTTGGCCATGATCTTTTCAAGGGTTTTAGAGAGTGGGGGAGAGAATTGAGATGGGTCAGTAGTTGTTTGGGAGGGAGCTGTCACCACATTTCAATATTGGTGTTATCACTGCCGTTTTCCATGAGGTTGGGAACTGGCCCAGACACAGGGACAGATTAAGAAGGTCCATGAGTGTGGAGATAACTGAGTCTAGTGCAAGGTATAGGATATGTGTATTGAAGGTGTCTTTGCAGTAATTGGAGTTCTGGAGGGCTTTGGACAGGTAGGCTTTTGCTTCTGTAGAGGTAATGACTCTGAGTTTGAAGGGGGGTGGAGGAGCTCAGATGGTGGGGGTAGGCTGAATTGGATCAAAAAAGTTGCTAGGGAGCATTGAGCTGAGGTCTGAGAAGGTGGAGTTGAGGCAGTTGGCTATGTGAAGTGTGTCTGTGGTGGTAGTACTGTTAACACTAAGTTGTGAGGTGGGGAGAGTGGGATTTACCATTAAGCTCCTTGATGTTGTCCCAGAACTTTCTTGTGCTACCCCAGGAGGTGGCTAGGGTGGTTCTGTAGTGCTCCACCTTGGCCTTATGGATTGCCCAGGTACACTTATTGTAGGCAGCATTATAGGCCTGCCTATTGCTTAGCAAACCAGAGGCAGTGGCACAATGCCAGAGGTTGTCACACATTTTGAACTGTTGTAGGAGTTCTGGGGTGATCCAGGGGGCACTGTATTTCTTAGTGGTCACTTTGATGGTCGGTACAAAAGCATCACAGGCGGTATTAAAGGTGGTGGTGAAGTAGTGCAATGCATCATCTATGTGCTAGGCTTGGGAAATAGGGGACCAGTTCCAGTTAATTAGATATTGTTTGAGTTTAGCCATGCCTCCTGGGCACAGTCAATGACGTAAAGTGATATTTGATGGTGGTTTAGGTAGCTGACAGGACCAGCTGAAGATAAATGGGGAGTGGTCGCGTAAGGCGTTGAGTAGGGCATCCAGGTCAGTAATGTGGTGGGGATGATTAGTGAGCAGGATATCTAGTAGGGTGTGGGTTCCATTAGTGGGGTTGGCCCTGGTAGGCTGGGATACCAGTTGGGTCATATCTAAAGCAGCAAAGGTATCTTTGGCATGTGTTGATGAGCTCATCAGCCAGTTTATGTTGGGATCCCCAACTACGATTTGTTCCATTTTGTGGGGGTGACTGGCTAGGTAGTAAGAGAGTGCTTTACAGGCAGGGGATTGGCTGCAGGGTGGGATGTAGACGACGGTGAGTATAAGAGGAGCACAGTTTGGGTCAGGGGAGAGTTTTATTGAGAGGGCATAGGTGGTCCCTGCATTAAATCACTTTTTGGGCAGGAGTTGAAAATTGTCTTTGTCCTTGTTCATGAGGGGGTCATAAGAAGGCTATGTTGAAAATTTGGTGTAAAAATATTAAAAAACAAAATGATGAGCTTACATTGAATTTTGCAAACACAGGCTTGTTACTTTGGTAATTCTGAATATTTTTCCCCTGAATTCACAACATAGCCATATCTTTACAGCACCTCATGAGTGTGACAGTTGTCATTTTTCAGATCCTAGAAAATAATGTTTTTTTTTTCACCCAGAAAGGTGATTTTGCAGTCCCTGTGAGAAATCACCTATTGGGTAGGAGTCAAAAAATTTGCTGTGCCTTTTTTCATGAGGTGGGGTCATAAGAAGGCTATGTTAAAAATTCGGTATAAAAATATTAAAAAATAATAAAGTTATGAGCCTACATTGAATTTTGCAAATGCAGGCTTGTATCTTTAGCAATTTTCAATATTTTTACCTAAGTTTAGAACATAGCCATATCTTTACAGCACCTCATGAATATGACAGCTGTCATTTTTCACATCCTGACCAAATTTTTTTTTATATATCCCGAAAGGTGATTTCGTGGTCCCTGCATGAAATCACCTTTCAGACAGGAGTTGACATTTTTTTCTGACCTAATTTATGAGGTAGGTCATAAGAAGGCTATGTTTTAAATTTGGTGCACAAATATTTAAAAAAAAAAAAACAAAGTTATGAGGCTATGTTGAATTTTGCAAATGCAGGCTCATAACTTTGATAATATTCAATACATTTGCTTCAAATTTTCAACATGGCCATTTCTTTACAGCACCTCATGAATGTGACAGCTGTCATTTTTCAACTCCTGCCCAAAATGTGTTTCTGCATCCTGAAGGTTGATTTCACAGTCCCTGAGCAAAATCACCTTTAGGCCAGGAGTTGAACGTTTTCTCTGCTCTTCCTCGTGAGGCAGGGTCATAACAAGACTATTTTGAAAATTTGGAATAAAAATATTAAAAAACAAATTTTCAATATTTGTACCCCAAATTCCTAAGCTGTAGCCCTATCGGCTCTGGCCAGATCTTTTTTTTAGTGCTGCTCCTTTGCTGGCCACTCAGGCTCAAAATACATTGATGATATCATGTTACTCCTTATTTTCTAATTACAGTGCCAACCACCAGGATAAAGCACTCTGTGATAAAGATATCTTAATTTACTACATGGCAAACTGAAGTACAGTAATAACCATTGGCTTACAAAGTTTTTCTGCAAGATATCACCGGCAGAAACTCTGGTAAGAGTACTTCTTCCTGGCAGGCTGCACAGCATATCTACACCAATCCTTTATAAGATGTTTATTTTTCTTCTACAAAAGTAGTAAGGCTGGCTCTGTGGTGTTAAGTGATGGGGAATTGCTCTAGCATGCCTGTCACCTGGGTTCATGCACAGAGCCTGGGATGTGGGGAGCACAGGCCAGCAGGGAGGCTTCAAACCATCCACTGGACACTTTCCTCCCGGGGAGGTGCTTGCTGCATCGCTGCGGTTGTTGCTTCTGGTGGTGGTGTGGTGTGGTGGAATTATTACTAACTGCAAAGGTGGCCATGTGCTGCAAGGTGCCCCAGGTCAGCCACAGTGTGCATGAGTCAGTGAGTGGGCAGGGAAAAAAGGCAGTAATGCATCAGAGTGCTGGATGGTAGCCTTATGGTCCCCCAATGCTAACGGCTCCCCTGTGCACCACAGAAGGGTTCCTCCAGCCAGCATCTCATTATCACTAATTTCTACTCCATGCTGTAGAATGCCTCTGGCAGGAACAAGCTGGCAACACATGGCAAAAGTCAGGAGCAAGAAGCACTCTTACAAAGTTGGAGGATGCTCCTGGCAGGGACATGATAGTCTACTGTAGGGCTGGAAGTCTAGTAGGACTCTTCATGGCAGTGAGGGGTGAGTCTAGCCAGCAGAGGGAGGTGTAGTGGCTCAAATGAGTGTAGTGTCATTGGTCATATAAGGAGGAGAAACAGAAGGAAAAAAAGTAACTTTATATAATACAGAGTCACAGGATTAAATGTGTATGTTGTCGATATACGTTTTCATTAGGGGAAAAACAGTGCTGAACCTAAAATGACATGTTTTTTTCCAACAGAATGTTATGACTCTGGGCCAGGGGAGCAATTACTAAAGCACAATTTAATGGCATGCTTCTATAACAATTTTTAATGTAAAGTATAATTTATTATAAACACACCTTAGCAGTGAAAAGAACACAAAAAGACATGTTTCCATTGATCAGAAACATAACATACAGTACAACTGTGTGTTTTGGGGGGGGTACAATGCACTTAAAATAGTGAAGGAATGTCAAAACATGAGATGTTGACCAAATTAATTAGATTTCTATAAGAGATGTGCAACACAAATATGTAGGAACTCAAATATACACAGATAATACACAATTTGTTGAAATAGAAACAAACACAAAAATTACTCTTAAATATCTGTACTTGTGTTGGACCAAATAAAGCAATATTACATTTTTGTGGATGCTGGTTTGAAATGTACTGTATGGGCCCAATCCTCAAAGCTCCTGGGACAGTGCAAGGGGCTTGCATCCTAAATATTGGTGCAAAGTTTCACTTGCACCAAAGGATGCTCCAGGAGTGATTCACAAAGGCAGCTTGTGTCTACCACAGGCTGCCTGCAGCAAACAGGGCTTGTGCCACCTGTGCATCACATAATGGACTGTGGCAAGGTGCTAGAGGCATGTGGCAGATGCAGGCTACCAAAGCTCCTCCAACCATATTTACGAAACTCACCCAGAGGGTGAAGTTCTAAGTATCTTTAGACCAGCTGGACTGGTCTAAAGGTACTTAGAAATTCACTCTCTGGGTGAGTTGAGCACCGTGCTCCTATGTATGACAGTATGCCTTTCCTGGTGAAACTGTTTCAAATAAATAATAATGTGCTATTGTCCCCCGCCCCAGCCCCGATGACCCCTTATATTCATTGAAATAACCCTGGTAGTCTAGTATCTCCCCAAGCCTTGATCCCCTATTAGAATATAAACATTGCCCCCCCAGCCCCGATCACCTGTTACAGCAATTAATAAGATAATTATGTGCCTTTTATAATCCCTGTAAGTCTAGCTGACCCCCAATCCCCAATTGCCCCTTAGAATATATACAGTGTTCCCCTAAGCCCCCTAGTGGAAGACTAGGTTTGCTGGCCAAGCCACTTAGCTCCACCTGAGCTCTTTCCTTCTAGGTTGCTTGAAAGGACAGAGCAAAGAACCTTACCAGAGCAAGGGAAAGGATTAAGGCTTCTTTTGGCTAGGCAGATTTACTGTGTGTTGTTATTTTTATTTTTTACTCACAGGGATTGTTACTGTTTGTTGCTAACATTTTATTACTTTATTTTTTACTAATTCAAATCGTTGTTGCTGGGTATACCTTCTGTTGCATCATTACAGGGTGTGCTTATAGCTGTGTGCTAACAGATTACTGCTGTAATCTTCTGATTCAAATTGTCTTTTGCAAGGTATATCTTCTGTTACTGTTTTATTTTTCTCTGTAGCAAAGTGTTTCTTACAGGGTGTATCTTCTGTGAAATTATTACAGGTGGTGCTTACATTTTTGTGACTGTTTATCATAAGGCAAAGCAAAATTACTGTTTGCCACTATTTTATTTTGCTGAAAGGTTTTTTGTCTCAGATGTGTTGCAGTCTCCTTCTCACATTGGCAGAGCTAATTGCTTTCCTCCCACAGTTCTTCCCAGGGATTAGGTGTGTATCTGGTGTGTGGAGCTGACAAACTGTCAGTAACTTCCAACAGAAATAAGGGTTAAAAGGTCAGGTTAGTTGATATCTTGGAGGTGGAAGACTAGGTTTGCTGACCAAGGCACCTAGCTTCACCTGAGCTCTTTCCTTCTAGGTTGCTTGAAAGGACAGAGCAAAGAACCTTACCAGAGCAAGGGAAAGGATTAAGGCTTCTTTTGGCTAGGCAAATTTACTGTGTGTTGTTATTTTTATTTTTTACTCACAGGGATTGTTACTGTTTGTTACTAATATTTTATTACTTTATTTTTCTCTGATTCAAATTGTTGTTGCTGGGTATACCTTCTGCTGCATTATTACAGGGTGTGCCTACAGGTGTGTGCTAACAGATTACTGCTGTAATCTTCTGATTCAAATTGTCTTTTGCAAGGTATATCTTCCATTACTGTTTTATTTTTCTCTGTAGCAAAGTGTTTCTTACAGGGTGTATCTTCTGTGAAATTATTACAGGTGGTACTTTACAGGTTTTACAGTTTTATCTTTCATTAGGATAAACTTTCAGGGCTACTGCATTTGTTGCTGGCTGATTGTTTCTGCTCTTACCTCCTTGTTTCTTTAGTCCGTGGTTCTTCTGTTTTGGCAGGGGAAGGGCCCAGCCACCCACCTCCATCCCCAACCACCCCACACTACACTCCTTTTATAGTGTAGCACAGTCGTGACATTTCCTGTGGCAAAGCAGGAAGGGGCAGATCAGTGGGGAATCCACAAGGTGACCTCATTTACAGGGGCACAAGTAATTTAACTTGTTACAACAAGTTATACAAAAACAAACAAAACACAAAATCAAACTTTTGCTTTCATTTTCTTCCTTCTAATTATTCTGACCAAGTTATAAACCTAGCAACTTATCTGGAATGGATATCATTAACTGCAGCTACTGCTCAATACTTTTCAGAAGGGCAGTTTTACAGGATTTAGGACACTGTCCTACATGCTGGGCCGTTGAGATCTAAGGGCTCAGCACCAGGCAGCATGGGCAGAGATTGCACACCTCAAATTGCATATTCAAGAGGAAATGTATTATAAGAACTACCTGCCATTTCAACAACATCCAACAGAAGCGCTTCGACCACAGTGGGTAGTTGGTCCGGGAGGTTGGCAGGTGGTTAAGAGAGGCAAATTGGGTGCCCCATCACTTGGTGCTCTCCAACATAGTACCTCCAAAAACCATATAAAAAACTATGAACAGGTATCTGCCTCTATCTCCAAAATGAAACAAAAGGGCAGAGGACACTGCAGAGCAGGACACTGCAGCACAGGAGCTAGCACAACAAAACTCACCCAAAACAGGAACCAAAACAAAAAAAGCAGAAAGGAAATTCAAAAAACTTCTGATGGTAGGAGACTCCATGATTCACAGAGCTGATACCTATCTCCAGCCAGGGGTAATGGTCAGATGTCTCCCAGGTACATCAGCATGGAGAGACACTGACCACATTGCTAACATTGTTCAGGAAGCAGAAGAACACATTGACATCCTGGTACACAGAGGGACTAATGATCTCGCCAGCCGGTCAGTTGTGGAGACCAAGGAACACCTGGCCATGCTGGGTGACAAACTATCATCCATTTCATCCAGCATCTCCTTCTCTGAGATCCTGCCATTCTGGGAAAGGGGGGCAGATGGACAGAAGGTCAGAGAAGGTGAGACAGGGGAGCTAAACATGTGGCTCAAGGGCTGGTGCCAGAAGAAAGGACACAAATAAGTATGGAACTGGCAACATTTTGAGGAGCCAAGGTTCTTTAAATTTGATGGACTGCATCTGACTAAGGAGGGAATCAGTGCATTGGGGCAGAAGTTTGACGACCTTGCAGAATATTTAAACTAGCAAATGGGAAGAGGGGTGCAGCACCCCATAAGTTGAATGGGAAGAACACCCATCAGCATGTTTGTAGTTCATTTGCATCACCAGGTAAGGAAAAAGGTCCAGCTTCCTATATGATGCACATGGGAAACACCAGACCTCACCCAACAACTAACACACTGAACTCTGGCCAATGGAAAATCATGTACACAAATGCTCGCAGTCTGGGAAACAAGATCCCAGACTTGCAGGCAATAATGACAGAGGCTAAACTGGACATAGTAGTAATTAGTGAAACATGGTTTACCAGTAACCACACTTGGGAGACTTCAGTACCTGGCTATGTACTGTTCAGAAGAGACCAAGGTGCAAAAGGAGGAGGTGAAGTGGCCCTGTATGTCAATGAAAATATCAAAGCTACAGAAATTCAGAATACACATAAGGAGCTAGAAGAACTGTGGGTCACCATGGAAACAGGAAATGGGACAGCCATGTGAACTGGAGTTGTCTACAGGCCCCCAGATGAGGGGAAGGACACAGACACATTACTGTAAGAAGATATGCAAAACATGACAGCTAAAGGGGAGGTTCTGATAATGGAAGACTTCAACATGCCAGATACAGATTGGTCAATACTAGCAGGAACATCTGCCAGAACTAGACACATGGTGGATTCCCTGCAGGGAGAGGGCCTCAAACAATTGGTACAATGACCCACAAAAAACAGGGCTATCCTAGATCTAGTATTGGCTAACAGAGAAAGGATCACAGATTTCCAGGTAGAAGGTCACCTGGGGGCCAGTGACCATCACATGGTATGGTTCAATTTGACCACTAGAACTAAATAATCCCATTCCAAGGCAAAAATATGGGACTTCAGAGGAGCTGACTTTGATAAGATGGCCAACAGAGTTAAGCTAGCCCTGGCAAAAAGAAATACAGGTGAGGGAGTACAGGCAAAGTGGGCAAGCATTAAGGATGCAATACTTGAAGCAACATCCCATTGTGTTAGAGAAAAAAGGAAGTGCAAAAGAAGAAGGAAACCACTTTGGTTCTCAAAAACAGTAGCAGAAAAGGTTAGAGACAAAAGGCTGGCCTTCAAGAAATATAAGGAAACACAGCAGGATGAAGACAGGGAGGCATACCAAACTTCCCTAAGGGAAGCAGGGAATGCAGTAAGGCAGGCAAAGGCCCAAACCAAGGAAACACTAGCACAAACAGTAAAAGAAGATGACAAGACTTTCTATAGATGCATTAGTGAAAGGAGAAAGTCCAGAGGGTGTATTGCTAAGATCAAAGGAGATAAGGGTGTGTGTGAGGAGGAGGACCATGTAAAAGCATCTATCCTAAATAGATACTTCTGCCCAGTATTTACTGAAGAGAAGGTAGGGCAGGGCCAACATCTCAGCACCATGGTCACAGGGGGGAGGGAGGTATGCACTAGTCCCTTCACAAAAGAAAGGGTCCTACAAGAGCTCGATAAGATCAGGGTGGACAAGGCAATGGGACCTGATGGCATACATCCCAGGGTACTAAAGGAGCTAAGGGTGGAACTAGCAGAACCATTATCAGAACTGTTTAGTGAGTCTCTGAGCACAGGAGAGGTTCCAGAAGACTGGAGAAGGGCTCATGTGATCCCGCTCCACAAGAGCGGTAGCAGGGAGGAGGCAGAGGACTACAGACCAGTCAGTCATGTTTTGTTTCTATAAAGAACTGCAAGGTAATGCACCTGGGAACCAAAAACCCAGGAGAAGAGTACACAAATTGGGGGGTGAGATACTGACAACAGTAAAACTGGAAAGGGACCTGGGGGTAATTATATCAGATGACCTAAAGGTGGGCAAGCAATGTGAGAAGGCAGTAAGGAAGGCTGGGGGGATACTGGGATGCATAGGGAGAGGCATCAATAGTAGAAAATAGGAAGTTGTTATCCCTCTGTACAGACAGTTGGTGAAACCCTATCTGGAGTACTATGTGTAGTTCTGGAGACTCCATCTCCACAAAGACATAGACAGAGTGGAGGCTGTCCAGAGGAGGGCAACCAAAATGGTGCAGGGTCTGCACCAGAAGACATACGAAGAAAGATTAAGGAGTTTAATATGTATACCCTTGAGGAAAGAAGGGATCGAGGGGACATGATAGAAACCTTCAAGTACCTCAAGGGAATCAACAAAGTCCAAAAGGGTAGCATCTTTCAGAAAAAGAGATGTGCAAGAACAAGGGGGCAAAATTTGAAGATAGAGGGGGTGGCTCAGAGGTAAGGTGAGGAAGTATTTTTTCACAGAGAGGGTTGTGGATGCATGGAACAGCCTCCCTGGGGAGGTCATGGAGTCAAGAACAGTGAGGAAATTCAAGAATGTATGGGACAGACATAAGGCAGTCCTAGTGGGGGGTAGGAGGAAGTAAGCTGTTGGTTAACTAGGATCTGCGGCTTATCTGTTAGGTAAGAAAGTGGGCAGACTAGGTGGGCCAAGCGGTCCTTATCTGCTGTCAAATTCTATGTTTCTATGTCTTATGTCTTACCTCAGTAGTGGGCAAGATTATTGAGGCACTCCTTAAGGAAAGGATAGTGCAACACCTGGAATCCATAGGAGCACAGGATCCAAGACAGCATGGGTTTACAAAAGGAAGGTCCTGTCAAACTAATCTCATAGATTTTTTTGACTGGGTAACCAGAGTGGTGGACCAAGGGGGAGCAGCTGATGTCGCCTACCTTGACTTCAGCAAAGCTTTTGATACTGTTCCACATAGAAGGTTGATTAACAAGCTGGGTAGGCTCGAGATTGGTCAGAAGTTGGTCAACTGGGTGGCAAACTGGCTGACGGGCAGAAAACAGAGAGTGGTGGTAAACGGTATACAGTCAGAAGAGATGCAAGTCACAAGTGGGGTACCTCAGGGATCAGTCCTGGGGCCAGTCCTCTTTAATATCTTCATCAGTGACATTGCAGATGGACTGGAGGGTAAGGTCTGTCTGTTTGCAGTTGATACCAAGATCTGCAACAGAGTAGATGATTCAGATGGGATGGGCAGAATGAGAAGAGATCTGGATAAACTAGCAAAATGGTCTGAAGAGTGGCAACTGGGATTTAATGCAAAGAAGTGCAAGATCATGCACATAGGGAAGAAAACCCTGAAGCCACCTATTGGCTGGGAGGGAAGTTGCCGGCAGTCACAAGGGAAGAAAGAGACTTGGGCATCATCATCACCAATGACCTGAAATCATTCAAGGAGACCACTAAAGTAGTAGGTAAGGCTAGGGGGAGGTTGGGGTGTATTAGTAGGGTTATCACAAGTCGGAAGAGGGAGGTAATGCCCTCTTTACAAGACACTGGTTAGGCCCCATCTGGAGTACTGTGTGCAGTACTGGAGGCCACACCTTCACAAGGACATTAACCAAACTGAGGCAGTCTAGAGAAGGGCAACCAAAATGGTGCAGGGACTGCATCAGAAAACATATGAGGACAGATTAACAGACCTCAATATGTATACCCTAGAGCAAAGGACGGAGGGAGGTGATATGATCAAAATATTCAAACACCTTAAGGGCATTAACAAGGTGAAAGAGTCTAACATGTTTCAATATAAGAAAAATAGCAGGACAAGGGGACACAGCATGAGATTAGAGGGAGGTCAATTAAGGAGTAATGTGAGGATGTTCTTTTAAATCAGTAGCCATTTGAGACAGAAAGCACATTTAATGATTTGTCAGTTGGGTGTGTGTGTGTGTGCTTTGGATCAATTGCTTTATGTAGAGATTCACAGAACATGGCTTCCACTGAAAAGTCCCTGCACCCTCTGATTTTAATCTACAGCTGGGATAAATGGGCAGCCCCAGTCCCCAGAATAAAGTGCTCTACCTGAGTAATGTTGGTGACTTAGCAACTTGCAGGGGTAGGTGGGACCCTATTCTTTGTAATCCGTATGACTTGCTGTAGTCAATACTTTCAGCAACTTTCAGAATGGATGGGAAATCTCTGGCTGCAAAATTCACATCACCTGTTTCATTACACAGTTATAGTCTTTGCACACACTCAGAACTAGTCACCCTCTCCTTAGTGGAAATGAAATGTGTGTACAAAGAACTCATCATTCTTTCACCAAAAATTAAATAGGCCTGTATGGTCTTGATGCCAATTTGTTCCATCAAATGACAAAATAATACAGATCCATGGTAAGGCCACATTTGGAGTAGTGCATACAGTTCTGGAGGCTGCACTCAAAAAAGGACAGGGATAGAGCTGAGGGCAGCAGTGAAGAAGAGTGCAACAAAAATAATACAGGTGCACCAAGAGAAGTCCTGCATGCAGAGGCTTGAGAACCTTATCATGTATACAGGGGAAACCAGGAGGGACATGCAGACATGATCGGAACGTTCAAGTTACTTCATGGGATAAACAAGGTAAACAGAGGGGAACTGTTCAGAATCAGCAGAAAAATGGGAACAAGGAGGAATGCAAGGAAGCTGTCAGGAGTGAGACTCAGGAAGGTCATCAGAGAGTGTGTCTTTACACAGAGGGTGATGGATAAGTGTAACAGGCTACCGGAAGGGACGGTCAATGTCAAATCAGTGGAGGGATTCAAGAAAGGGTGGGACAGATATATTTATTTATTTATTGAAATTCCAGAATTACAATCCTGTCAGTCGAAGACTCCTTTGCAAAGGCTCCACGTCAAATTAAAACAGAAATATTACATTTAGACAAATTGTACATAGCTCACAAAGCAGAAACATTACATTTCAACATATTTTACATGGTTTCACAGTACAGGGTAATTTACATTACTTAGTTACCATCTCAAGGGTTGTTAGAGGACCCTGGGTCATCGAGGTGGAGTGGGACAGGTTACCGATTTGGATGGACTTTACCAAGCCCTGAGTTGAGGTTTAAGTACCATAAGGTTTATAGGCCTAGGTATGCAGTCATGGAATAAGCTAGTTTTCTATCATATACAGACTAGGGAGGACTGTTGGTAACAGCCACAGGTCTCCGAGTCAAGAAGAAGTCTCTTGATGCCAGTTTTAAATTGGCCAACACTAGGGGCCAGGGAGATGGAGGATGGTAGGTTATTAAGCCAGAGGGGAGCACGATAACGGAAAGACCTTTGCCCTAGTGAGGTCCTACAGTGAGGGACTATGAGGGAGGTGCTTGCCAGGTGCCTAGGGGTACTCCTATGAGAGGCTGGTTGGATGAGGTGGTGAAAGCCCAGGGGTGCAAGGTTAATTAGTATCTTTTTGGCTTGGTGGCAAGTGTGGTACTTTAGTCTCCCTTCAAAGGTCAGCCAGTCTGCACGCTTATAGAGCTCACACTTATGGGTTAATCTATCACAGCTTGTGACCAGTCGGCAGGCTTTGTTGAGGGCTAGATTGATGCAGTTAAGGGCTGTGTGGTTAGCTGTGCCATAAATCATTATCCCATAATCGACCAAAGAAAGGACTGAGCAGGTTACAGTCAGCCATAGGGCCGGGGAGTAGGCAGTGTTTGTGTCTGTATAGAATCCCTAGTTGGGTGTTAACAGAGGAGGAGAGGTGCTTAATGTGTATGTGGTAGGTGAAGGATGTGTCCAGTGTGATGCCTAGATATTTGAAATTTGGGACCTGTTCAATGTGGATGCCCTGTGAATTTGAGATAGATAGCATGGCATTACTGTAGGGGTTTTGGCGGTGAGCAAAGATCATAGATTTCTTCTTGTTGCAGTTTAGTATTAACCGATGATCGGTGAACCAGGATTCTAGTTCTCTAAAACAGCCTTGTAGGGCATTTTGAAGAGACTTAGGATTGGCGTGTTTCCAGTATACTACGGCATCATCTGCATAGAGCAATAGCTTTCCACTGCAGGCCTGTGGGAGGGAGTTTAGAAAGAGGCTTGGCATGTCATATATGTGGCTGGTGAGGACAGCAGTGGAGGATGCCATGGGGGGGAGGGGGAGTGAGTGACCACTAGGGCATTTGCATCATATTATAGCTAGGGCTGGGCAAACAAGATGGGTCAGCTGGCCTTTTTCAGCCTCTGTTTCTATATTTCTAAGTTTAATAATTTGCTGTCCCTTAATATACTTGATTAACATCTTGGTGAACTCCAGCTCTTTCCCTTTAGCAAACTACAGACCAGTGTCAGTGCTTCCTCTTCCTTCTAAAAGTCATTGAATGAGCAGTCTATAAGCTATTCTACACAATGTATGTGAGAGTTAAACCTTACTGAGAAATGATCAGTTTTCAGTGACTGAAGCATTCTAAATGAGGATAAATCATTTATGCTCACTTTGGCCATTTCTCCTCATGTAAGACTGGCCACAAAGGAAATCTAAACTAATAGGAGAGCAACATGTACAGAGCCTGATGGCATCATAGTGGCCCCTGCTGCACTCGAACAGAGCAGTGAAATCAAACAGAAATCACAAAATCTTCATAAAACATTCCAATTTAAAGTTTTAGTGTTTATAATACATAGTATAAATTGGGCACACAGTGGCCTGACTCATAATAAGCCATTTATCATCACTTGCAAGGGGCAGGACTTATACTGTGAACACACCCATAGCTCTGTCTGTCATGAGTCATTGTCCTGCTAATGAGTTGTGAAAAAGCTTGGTACATACAGCAGACCTGGATCTGATTACCACAACCTCTGCTTGCATACTGTGAGACCCTGAGTAAGTCAGGCCTTACCCGGTTACCAAAGAATAAAAAAAAATGTTAAATAGCTTATTCTGTGTCTGCCAACTGCATATAGATATGCAGCACTACTACCAGAATTTAAACACCATGCTTGCAACAGTAATGGTAAGGGGCATGTTTGTGGGAACACATTACTTAGAGGTAAAACTGTAGGTCTAAAATTCTATGGCATCCAAACGTTTCACTCCAACAAAAAAAAACTTTAAAATGTTTATTGAATAGGGATCTACAACATTTGGAACTAAAGTAGCATTCTGGCTGCTTGAACAATGTTATTTGTAGCTAAATACAGAAATACTTACCAAAATACCAATGCCAGCATAAGTACTTATTTTTAAACCTTAAAAAGATGTTGATAAACCTTTAAGAAAGTGGGTCCCCAGTTAAGTTTTTTTTAATAGAAACCGGCAAATTTTGAATTTGAACTGTAGGGTAAAAATTGCACAAGCTATGATTATACTGATTATTGATTTGGGGCTATTTGTTATGACATGGCTTGGTGATGACACTGGCCTGATATTGGAGTCAGCCATCCCAACAGGGTTCTCCATTGTGCACCACTGCTCGAGGAAGGATCGGGGGGGGGGGATTACCATCAGTTTTAGAACTGAATTGAACCTGATGGTGCACCCAGTGGGGCATAACTTGTTGTTTGAATGTGTGGTAGTGCATGGGGCTCCAGGTGAAGGCTGCAGGATCCTACTCATTTACTGGCCTCTGAAGCATGAGAGGGATTTCCTGCAGGAAATGGTGGACTTTATTGCCGACCGAGTGTTGGAGTTGCTCTGATGGCTTGTTCTGGGTGATTTAAACATTTGAGTCAATGACAAACTCTCACTGTTTGGGCAAGATTTCCTCAGGGGTATGGAGTCCCTTGGCTTCACATAAGTTATTACTTCCTTGACCCACCAACATGCCTTGAACTTGGTGTTCTCTCTGGGGCTCAATGTAAGGGATCTCAAGACTTATTCAGTCAGCTGGTCAGATCACTGAACCATCAGGTTCTCTCTCATGGCCCTCACTTATAGTGCACCGCCTGTGGAGATAGTCCAGTACCACCCTTTGTGAGGGCGTTGGCAAAAGGGACTATTCGTGGTACTGGATACTTAAGGAGTGTTGGCAGTATCAGAGGAATCCATGTCGGCCTATAATAGCTGTCTATTGGGGTTGCCTTTTATCCTCTGGCACTGATTTGTGTATGCCTATTGGTTTCATGCCTTGGCTTACCATGGTTTGATTGTGAGCTATGGGAGTTGAAGGCAAAGGGGCAGAGGTTGCAGTATTGTTGGAGGAGATCCAGGACTGAGGAGGACAAACTGGCTGTGATGGCTTATTATTGTGAGTGTCAAAGGGCAATCACCCGAAAGAAAGAAGATTTTCTGTCTAGGGAGAGTGCTGCTGGGAGAAACTGACCAGCTTAGCTCTTTTGGAAAGTGAACAGATGTCTTCATCCAGCTTGTCTGAGGCTCCTCAGAGCCTTTTCACTCGTGAATGCTAAGAGTTTGCTCAGTTCTTCTAGGTCAGGTGTCCTCTGTTTGGGCTGGAATCACTCCAAGTGGGCTGTTACTGCCCATCAGAGGGGGCCTTTGTGTCAGATTTACATTCAGTAGTCATGGGATGAGTTTAGACCAGTGACAGTGGATGAGGTTAATGGGATGATCTCAGAGCTGCAGCCAACAGTTTGTGATCTAGACCCAGGTCTAATGTGATTACTACTGAATTGTATAAGACAGCTGGGTCTGGTATTCACTGAGACTATTCAATGTACCCTTTCAGTGGGGGTCTTTCTGGTTGCATTGAAAAATGCACTGGTGGGACCCCTTCTGAGAGAAGCTACTCTGAACTCAGATGTCTTGCCAAAGTACTGACCTGTTTCTAATCTGCCCTTCTTGGGCAAGGTTATTGAGTATGTGGCTACACTACAGCTTGAGGCACATCTCACTGCCTTTGGCATCTATGAGCCTCTCCAGTCAGGTTTTAAGTCTAAGCATAGCACTGAGACAGCAATGGTCAGGGGGCATAATGATCTGCTCTGGGTGAGAGATAGATGTGAATGGTTAATTCTCAGTCTCCTCAAACTCTCCTCAGCTTTTGACACTGTGGACCATGGGTTGTTATTGGACAGGCTTAGGGAGTATGTGGGATTCATTGGTAAAGTCATTTGCTGGTTTGAGTCCTGTCTCAGCGGCAGGACACAGAGGGTGATGTTAGGAGGTTTATCTTCAGCCTTAGTATTGCTGCCTTGCAGAGTACCCCAGGGTTTGGTTCTTCCTCCCATGTTGTTTGCGGTGCACATGCTGCCCTGGGGAAGAATCATTAGACAGAATGGGCATAGGTTACACTGCTATTCAGATAATACCCATTTCTATCTGTCTTTTGCACTCGGACACCAGGGGCAGTTGACTTGCTGAATAGGTACATGGCCAGGATCCAAGATTGGATGTCATCGAGCTGGCTAAGACTTAACCTAGACAAGACCTTAGTACTGGTCATGGAGCTGGGTAATAAAGGGGAAGTAGTGGCTCTCGAGCAGGGGACTGGGCTTCGACTTGGTTTCACTGATCTGGTAGCTGCTGCTAAGGTGAATAATCTTGGTCTCATTCTGGATGAGGGACTGACATTTGAGGCTCAAGTGTCAGCAGTTGCCTGTAGTAGTTTCTACCATCTTTGGAACATCAGTTGAATAAAATCCCTTTTGTCTCCAGAGACCTGGCAATACTGGTACATGCATTTGTGATTTCCAGGCTTGACTAGTGCCATAATCTTTACCTCAGGGTCAATGGAGGTACTATATGCTTCAGCACCTACACCTGCAGCTGGTGCACAACACAACTGCTAGTTTGCTGACCAGCCTTTCAAGGCTGTGTCATGTCCCCCTGGCACTGTTTGAACTGCACTGGCTGCTGATTAAGTGGTATATCTCCTTTAACATCAGGTTATTGACTTACAAGGACCTAAACAGGTTGCATCCTTATGTGTCCTCATGTTCTCTCTGCTCCACTGAGGAGGGCCTCCTTGTGGTATCCAGCATGAGATTGAAAAAATTGGGGGACCAAGCATTTGAGGTGGCAGGCCCAGTCCTTTGAAACTCACTTCTGATAGCCTTGAGGGTGGCACCCTTGGTGGAGGCCTTTAATAGGAGCCTTAAGACTTTTCTCTTTTGCCAGGAATTTGGGGAATAACTATATGCCTAGTGTATCTTAATCCCAGCTGTGCATTGCAAACTGTATATACATATATATTTATAATGCTGTTTGTTCATTTATTAAGATAATATACTGCTGCTGTTTAGGATTGTGTTAATTATGGGATTTTGTTTATTTTATTTATATTTTTTATGCATTTGCTCCAACCATTCTTGTTGTAATGGTGCCCAAGCCTCCGGGGAAGGGTGCCAAGTAGAAATAAACTGTACTACTACTATTACGCTACTTCTCAATGTTTGCTAGACAGGCTGGATGTGCTGTATAACAAGCAAAATGTATATGTACATGGAGCAAACCTGTATTTACTGAACTTATGCATGTATAGAGAACATCTGCATTTCATGAACTCATACATATATGGAGCACAATTGTATTTACTGAATTCATGCATGTATGGAGAACTGCATTTACTGAACTCATGTGTGTATACAGAACACTTGCATTTACTGAACCCATGCATATATGGAGAAAACCTGTATTTATGGAACTTCTGCATGTATAGAGAACACCTGCATTTACTGAACTCATTCATATATGGAGCACACCTTTATTTACTGCACTCATGCATATATGGAGAACATCTATATTTATTGAACTCATGTATATATGGAGAACTCCTGTATTTACTGAACTCATACATATATGGAGAACATCAATGTTTACTGAGCTTGTGCATATATGGAGAACACCTGTATTTACTGCACTCATGCATATATGGAGAACACCGATGTTTACCGAACCCATGTATTTATGAAGAACACCTGTATTTATTGAACTCATGCATGTATAGAGAACACCTGCATCTACTGAACTCATGCATATATGGAGCACACCTTTATTTACTGCACTCATGCATATATCTAGAACATCTGTATTTAGTGAACTCGTATATATGGAGAACTGCATTTACTGAACTCACACATATATGGAGAACATCAATGTTTACTGAGCTCATGCATATATGGAGAACACCTCTATTTACTGAACTCAAGTATATATGGAGAACTCCTGCAGTTACTGAACTCACGCATATATGGAGAACACCTGCATTTAATAAACTCACGTATACAGTATATGGAGAACACCTGTATTTATTGAACTATGCATATATGGAGAACACCTGTATTTATTGAACTCCTGTATATATTTAGAACTCCTGCATTTACTGAACTCACGTATATATGCAGAACATCAATGTTTACTGAGCTTGTGCATATATGGAGAACACCTGTATTTACTGCACACATGCATATATAGAGAGAACACCTGCATTTACTGAACTCAGGCATATATGGAGAACACCAATGTTTACTGAACCCATATATTTATGGAGAACACCTGTATTTACAGAACTTATGCATGTATAGAGAACACCTGCATTTTAGCACCTGCATTTACTGAACTCACGCATGTATAAAGAACATGAGCATTTATTGAACTCATGCACATACAGTATGCAGCACACATGCATTTACTGAACTCATGCATATACTGTATAATGAGCACCTGCATTTACTGAACTCATGCATATATGGAGAACACCTGTATTTATTGAACTCATGCATGTATAGATGCCACCTGCATTTTAACCCCTGCATTAACTGAGCACATGCATATATAGAGAACACCTGCATTTTAACACCTATATTTACTGAATTCATGCATGTATAGAGAACACCACATTTTCACACCTGTATTTACTGTACTCATGCATGTACAGTACACAGAACACCTGCATTTTAACACCTGTATTTACTTATCTCATGCATATCTAGAGAACACCTGTATTTGTGGAACTCCTGCATGTCTAGAAAACATCTGCATTTATTGAACTCATGCATATATGGAGCAGATCTTTATTTACTGAACTCATGCATATATGGAGAATATCTGTATTTACTGACTCATATACTGTATATATGGAGATCTCCTGCACTTACTGAACTCACACATATATGGAAAACACCAATGTTTACTGAGCTTGTGCGTATATGGAGAACACCTGTATTTACTGAACTCATGCATATATAGAGAAAACCTGTATCTAGTGAATTCAGGCATATATGAAGAACACCGGTGTTTACTGAACTCATGTATATATAGAAAACACCTGTATTTACTGAACTCAAGCATATATAGAGCAAACCTGTGTTTACTGTAGCCATGCATGTCTAGAGAACACCTGCATTTTAACACCTGTATTAACTGAATTCATGCATGTATAGAGAACACCTGCATTTACTGAACTCATGCATATATGGAGAATACCAATGTTTACTGAGTTTGTGCATATATGGAACACATGTATTTACAGAACTCATGCATATATAGAGGACACATGCATTTACTGAAGTCACACATATATGGAGAACACCAATGTTTATTGAACTCATGCATATATGGAGAGCACCTGTATTTACTGAACTCATGCATGTATAGAGAGCACCTGCATTTTAACACTTGTTTTTACTGATGACACCAAGTTAGGAGGGAGGATCAACTCACCTACAAACAGAATCACAATAATTAATGATCTGATCTGATGTAAATCAAAAATTGGGCCCTCTCAAATGGCATGTCCCTTAACATAGACAAATGTACTGTCCTGCATTTTGGCAAACTTAGCCCCTTACAGATGTATACCTTAAACAATATCCCCCTGAAGGAGTCCGTCTGTGAAAGAGACTTGGGTGTATTGATGAATAATAAACTTTCCTCAGCTGACCAGTATCTAAAAGTGGCCAAAACATCCAATGTGCTTCTTTTGCGCATAAAACGCATATTTATTTCAAAAACTGAGGAAAGCATTATTCTGTTATATAGAACACATGTCAGGCCCTATTCTGATTATGGGTCCCCCTTTTGGAGCATATAGTTAGCTAAGAATATACAGAGTATTGAGCAAATTCAGAGAAGGGCAACTAGGCTGGTGCCCCACTATCATCCAGAAATTATCAGAAGAGACTTCAGGCTACAGGATTTCATTCTCTGCAGACAAGAAGAATCAGGGGTGATCTCCTTTTACTGCATAAAGTTCAACAATCACTTGATCTAATGCAGCAATTTGAACAAAGCTTTACAAATACAAGGACTATATCTATATTACATTTATTTATTTATTTAGATTTTGTTAACTAAGTAAGCCCACTGAGACCAAGGTCTCTTTTTCGGGGCAGAACAAATAAGAGACTAAACTTTTATACAGTTAGAGCCCTAAGATCATGGAACAAAATGCTGCAAGAACTTGTGTATTCTGCTTCTTTTATCATTTTTAAAAGGGGGCTGGATAAATAGCTAGACTCTAACCCAGTTTAGGTTTATGTACCACACCAGTTGTGGGGGACAAGTCTATGGACCTTGGCCTTCTTTTGTCCCATAACTACCAAGTAAACCAAGTAAACTTGTGCATGCATAGAGAACACCTGCATTTTAACACCTGTATTTACTGAACTCATGCATGTATAGAGAACACCTGCATTTTAACACCAGTATTTACTGAACTCGTGCATGTATAGAGAACACCTGCATTTACTGAACTCATGCATATATGGAGCACACCTTTATTTACTGAACTCATGCATATATGGAGAACATCTGTATTTACTGAACTCATGTATATATGGAGAACTCCTGCATTTACTAAACTCACTCATATATGGAAAACAGCAATGATTACTGAGCTCATGCAAATATGGAGAACACCTCTATTTACTGAACTCATACATGTATAGAGAACACCTGCATTTTCTGAACTCAGGCATATATGGAGAACACCAGCATCTATTGAACTCATGTATATATGGAGAACACCTGTATTTACTGAACTCAAGCATGTATAGACAACACCTATATTTAATGAACTCATTCATATATAAAGCCAACCTGTATTTACTGTACTCATGCATGTATAGCGAACACCTGCATTTTAACACCTGTATTTACTGAACTCATGCATGTATAGAGAACACCTGCATTTACTGAACCCGTGCATATATGGAGGACATCTGTATTTACTGAACTCATGCATGTATAGAGAACATCTGCATTTTAACACCTACATTTTCTGAACTCATGTATATATGGTAAACACCTGCATATACTGAACTCACACATATACAGACAATGCCTACATTTACTGAACTCACATCTACTATATATGGAGACCACCCATGTATTTATGGAGAACACCTGCATTTACTGAACTCATGCATATATAGAGAACAACTGTATTTACTGAACTCATGCATGTATAGGGAACACCTGCATTTTAATATATGTATTTACTAAACTCATGCATGTATAGAGAACACCTGCATTTCAACACCCATATTTATTAAACTCATGCATTTATGGAGAACACATGCATTTTCTGAACTAATGCATATATGGAGCACACTTGTATTTACTGAACTCATGTATATATAGAGAACACCTGCAGTTACTGAACTCATGCATACATGGAGAATGCCTACATTTACTGAACTCATGCATATATAGAGAACACCTGCATTTACTGAACTCATGCATACATGGAGAACACCTACATTTACTGAACTCATGCATATATGGTGAACACCTGTATTCACTGAACTCATGCATATATAGAGAACACCTGCATTTACTGAACTCATGCATACATGGAGAACACCTACATTTACTGAACTCATGCATATATGGTGAACACCTGTATTCACTGAACTCATGCATATATAGAGAATGCCTGCATTTACTGGACTCATGCATATATGGAGAACACCTGTATTTACTGAACTCACCCATGTATAAAAAACACCTGCATTTGCTAAACTCATGCCTATATGGAGAACACCTGTATTTACTGAACTCATGCATATATGAAGAACACTCATATTTACTGAACTCATGCATATATGAGAGAACACCTGTATTTACTGAACGCATGTATAAATAGAGAACAGCGCAGTCACAGAAAGGCCGCAGAAGGATGGTGGTGCTTCTAGACACAAACATTGATCAACACTCAGAAAGTCGAGCACTCACCACCATTAGTATAATACACCAAGCTCTGAAGTTGTGAATGCAATTTTTATTCAGGCTGTACCTGCCTGGCATGCTTTCGGAACACTCAAGTTCCTTTATCATGTACAGTAGATGGCGCACATCAGCAAATGCAGAAATCATAGATATGGATCACACTTGCATTTACAACAATCATGAATATAAAATACATTTATGGAAATCAAGTGTGGAGCCCTCCTGCATTAACAGCAATCAAGTACATGGAGCGCACCTGCATTTACGTTAATCATGCATATTGAGCACTCATGCATTTATAGAAATCTTGCATACAGTATGGAGCACACCTGCATTTATGTTAATCATGCATATTGAGCACTCCTGCATTTATAGAAATCTTGCATATGGAGCACTCCTGCATTTAGAGAAATCTTGCATATAGAGCACACCTGCATTTATAGAACTCTTGCATATGGAGCGCACCTGCATTTATAGAAATCTTGCATATGAAGCATAGTTGTATTTTTTTTAGAAATTATACATATGGAGTACACCCCCATTTATGTAAATCATAGATGTGAAGCACGCCTACAGTTATAGAAATTGTGTATTTGGAACATACCAACATTTATAGAAATTTTGCACATGGAGCACACTTACATTTACAACAGTCCTGCATATGTAGCACACCAGCTTTTATGGAAACCATGGCCCAGATATTCAAACTGCACCAGGCTGTGGCGCAAGCTTGGGTGCAGCTCAACTTGGCTGCACAGGGGCGTGGACTAAGCGATTTTCAAAGGAGCTGCGCCATGGCTCAGCAGCTTTGAATATCGCAACCTGGCCACCCCCAGTGTGCATGACACAGTGGCACTGCGCCAGCACAAGTGGCCAGAGTGGAGCATGGAGATGCGCTAGCACAAGTGCCATTGCGCCATTCACAGCACCAGCAATATTCAAAAGATGACATGCAAATGGGGCCATAATTTATGCAAGGCGCACATGGGGCCATTGGCATGTCATTATGGCTCCATTTGCATGCAGAGTGCATTGATTCCCGATGACTTGCGCCTAGTGCCCTGCCAGGCAGCAGCCATCGGGGACCGATGCCCCCTGCAGCCCGATCGCGGGCATCTGTCTAAAAAAATTAGAAATATTTCACTATCCCTGGTGGTCCAATGGACCGCTGCTCACCGGATCATGGGCATCTGTATAATAAAAGTAGAATTATTTCACTATCCCTGCTGGTCCAGTGAACCGCTGCTTGCCTGATTCTGGGCATCTGTATAATAAAAGTAGAATTATTTCACTATCTCTGGTGGTCTAGTGGTACCCCCCCTCACAGCACCAGCAATATTCAAAAGATGACATGCAAATGGGGTCATAATTTATGCAAGGCACACATGGGGCCATTGGCATGTCATTATGGCTCCATTTGCATGCAGAGTGCATCGATTCCCAATGACTTGCACCTAGTGAACCAACGGGCGTGCAGCCCTACTGAGCTGTCAGTCGGCGGGCGGCTGGGTGGCAGGTGGGTGGGGTGATTCCACCGGCCGGCTGACGGGGGGAGTGGGGTGGTGGGGCTCAGTGGGCAGGTGGGGAGGGAGGGTACCACTAGACCACCAGGGATAGTGGAATAATTCTAATTTTATTATACAGATGCCCACGATCGGGTGAGCAGCGGTCCACTGAACCACCAGGGATAGTGAAATAATTCTACTTTTATTATACAGATGCCCACGCTCGGGTGAGCAGTGGTCCACTGGACCACCAGGGACAGTGAAATAATTCTACTTTTATTATACAGATGCCCGCTATTGGGCGAGCAGTGGTCCACTTGACCACCAGGGATATTGGACTTTTTTTTTTTTTTTTTATTAAAACAGATGCCCGCGATTGGGCAGAGTGTGGTCCACTGGAACACCAGGGATATTAGATGATGTCTTATTTTACAAATGCCTGCGATCGGGCATGGGAGGGTGCCACCAGGTGCAGCTGGAACTCAGGTGGCCACCCACAGGTGGCAGCTGCCGTGTTGCGCCCTCCTACGTCTGCAGCTCACCTGTGGGTGGCTATCAGTTGTTCCTTTTTTTTGGAACTATTTGTGCTGGTACAGGTAGGGGTTGCACATGCATGGCTCTGCACATCCCGGCTGAATATCGGGCTGTGCAGGATATGCATGGGCACGCCTATGCCTGCCTCCCAGTACTGGTGTGCTCAGTGCATGCCAGGTTTATGCCACGCACTTTACCCTTTCGAATAGCATGCTGGGGCGCATCAGTGGGTTGCGCATGGTGCAACACTGTTGCACCATGCACAACCCTTTTGAATATCTGGGCCCATGCATACAAAGGACACTGTGAGAGAAATGATTCGTATGAAGCCCCTCCCCCAAGATTTACAGAAAATCATGCATTTGGAGCATACATGCATTTATAGAACTTATTCATATGGAACACACTCGCATTTAAAGAAACCATGTATATGGGGTGCACCTATATTTACATAATTCATTCATGGTGTGCTAAACTGCATTCACAGAAATCATTGTAACCCCTAGGTGGTGCTACTCCAAGGGCTACTACCCCTACCTTGCCAGTGAAACATGTTTGATGGGTCTGGGTTCCTAATATTCACTTTAAACTGGTTCTTACCCAAGATATCATTTTGCGCAGTGCCTTCACCCAGAGTTGTTTAATTTTTTTTTACAGTTACTCTTTATTGTGTGATTTCAGACTTTTTTACAGTTGTTGAACCATTAAATCAATCTTGGCTGAAGAAGTGGTTTACAACATCATCACTACATATACAAAAGCCAAACAGTATATTATCAAACTCACACATATCACATTGTGTGTGGCATATAACCATGTGTAAACAGTAAACGTAGAGGGTTTCAGTACATGTTCTGATGTATTGAAAGGCCCAGCACTTATGAATCTATGAGTATCAAAACTATTAAACTTACTTATTCACTCAGAATTGATAGGGGTGTTGAATTCTCCAAGCTTCTTCACCTACTCTGTAGAAGATAGGGAGAGAGGAGACCCTGTGGCTATCCACCAAGAGAAACTCAAGATAGCTATAGGGAGAAAGATATAAGACAATCTTTAATAATTAATCAACCTTCCTGACTTGGAAGCGTCAAGGGGGTCTGAGTTTGTCCTTTGTGTACCTGGAGGGGTGCATAGAGCTAGCAGGATTAATAAAGGCAAAATATGGTGCCCAGACATTTTCATACTTTAATAGACACCTATTCCTATAGCAAGACTTCCTGGTAAGGGTAGCCATATTTTCCAGGGCAGCAAGCCAATCCGTATTCTTAGGAACAGTTGTTGTTCTCCATCTTTTTATCATAAGTCTCTTTAGCTCTGCTGAGGCCTGAATAAGCCAAAGGGTCTTAGCTTTGGGGAGGACCAGGTTTGGAGGTATAAGGCCTAGTAACCACAGGCCCGGGTCAGCCAGTAAGGATGTCTCAAGGAACCTGGAGCAGTAAGAGATCACTGAAGACCATACTGACTGCAGTGGAGTGCAGAACCACAGGATATGCACCAGGTCAGCATTGGGAGCATCACACCTCCAGTAGTTATCGTTCTGGAGCACATCCATCCTTTTTAATTGGGCATGGGTGCGGTACCATAGGTGCATTATTTTATTCTGAGAGAGCAAGCTGCTAGGAATGCAGAAAGCCTGGCTAATTCTTAACCAACATTGTTGCCATTGATGTTCAGTTATGAGTATACCCAGTTTGGTTGCCCATTCAGCTTTGGCTGGGAGGGAGGGGTTAGAGGTGCTATCACTCATGAACTTCTGAATAGTGCCTGCTCTACCTTCAGGGTGTGTAATCCACCCCTTAACTGGGAGGGGGGCAGTGTACTTTTCTTGAACCTTTTACATACTGCACATTTACAGATCTGTTTCACCCACGTAGAGTATATTCTTCTCATCTGAAGGTATTTCCAGAAGTCCTTCTGTGTCAGGCCATATCCAGATTTTAATCCTTGAAAGTAGTCCATGTGGGTGTCCCCGGGGATGGTCAAGTCCCCTAGGTGTCGGATACCTAGAGAGTTCCAGTCCCTCCAATTTATTGTCTTGTTTTCAATGTAAAGACCAGGGTTGTGCCAAAGGGGGGTGTATGAACCCTGGTTAAGGCAATGTTTAGTCCGGAGCCCCTCTTTCTGCCACGCCAGGTGTGCCTGATGCAGGGTGCACCATTGTTGCAGCTGTTTTGGTAGAGAGTGAGCCAGAAGTTGCCAATAAGGATGGACCTTTTAGTAAATCCCTTTCTATTTGAACCCAAGCCGGGGATTGGTGGTGGTGGTGGTGGGGGGTGATCCTCCTCCTTCAAAGACTTGGCCACGATAAATGCTATGGAGTATTGGTAAAAGTTGGGTAGATTCCACCCCATCCCCTCAGTTTCTGGGCCCTCAGTTTTGCTGTGCTAAATCTCGGTCTCGAAGATACCCACAGAAACGAGTTTATCAGACTATTTAATTTCTTAGCCCAATCTTCTGACAGGAGACATGGGAGGTGGAATAACAAGTGATAGACCCTGGGGGTGAGCATCATCTTTACTACAGTCAGTTTCCCTGCCTTAGATAGATGGAGATGTGCCCATCTAGCTACATCTATACGGAGGCCTTCAAACAGTGGTTTAATGTTTATATCCACCAGGGTTTTGATATTGGGGGATATTCTGATCCCCAGGTATTTAATTTCGGAGTGTGTCTAGTCCAATCCCACATTTCCCAGCCCAGCTGGGGAGGAAAGAGTATTCAAGGGTAGGATTTTGGACTTTGAAACATTGATTTTTAGACCAGCAAGATCCCCATACACTTTTAATGTATTTTTCTAATGTAGAGAGGATGTAAGGGAAGCAGAAGAGGAGGTTCCAGGTTAAAATCATGCAGTCATCTGCATACAGTTTGGTGGTGTAACACCTCTCCCCTGCCTGGATCCCTTGTATGTTGGGGTGAGCTCTAAGGGCTGCAGCAAGAGGCTCTATGGCAAGTACAAAAAGCAAGGGGGATAAAAGGCAGCCTAGTCTGCTCCCACACTGTAAGGGGAAGGGTTCTGACAGGTTCCCATTAGTGAGTACCCTCACCGAGAGTCCAGCAAAGAGAGTTTTGATCCAGTTGGTAAAATATGGGCCTATATTAAAGTATCCAATACTGCATGGAGATACTCCCACTCCATTGAGTCAAAGGCCTTTTCAAAGTCAATCAAAACAGCTGCTGCCACAGTGGATAGGGTAGCTGCTATTTGCATTAGGGGCAGAAGAGCATGGATGTGGTCCGAACTTACTCTTCCTTTGACAGAGCCTACCTGGGAGGGGTGTGCAAGATCTGGTAAGTATTCCTCTAAGTGGGAAGCAAGAACTTTGGCCAGGATTTTTGCATCTGCGTTAATTAACAAAATGGGCCTATAGCTGTCAGGTAGGGTGTGCTCTTTGCCCTCTTTTGGCAGCACTGTAATAATGACCTCTGACAGGGTGGAGGGGAGTCGCCCACTTACATGTGCCTCATTTAGCATCTGTGTTAGAGGGGCTGTGATCAGGGCCTGGGCCATCTTGTAGAAGTCTACAGGAAAGCCGTGTCCCTCTGGGGTTTTGTGCGGTGCCATGTTGGCTATTGCTCTACCTATTTCCTCCTCTGTGATGTCTCGGTCCAAGGTTGCTTTCTGGTGAGTGGTTAATTTAGGAAGGGGCAGGGAGTCAATAAATTGACTGTATTTATGTTTGTACCAGTTAACCTGGGAGGAGTATAGGATTTTATAGAAGTAGGACATAATCTTATTAATGGCTGAGGGGATAGGCGTCACCTTCCCTGCTCCCTCTCTCAGTTTAAGGATAGATCTTTCGGCTTGTCGCTGCTTCAACCTGTAGGCCAGCAGCTTGCTTGCCTTTTCTCCCTCTGCTTGGTACCGATATTGCACCCTGTGAATGTAAAGCTCCGCTTTTCTCATCACTAAAGCATTTATTTTCAGTTTGATGGCAGTTAGTTCTGCGATCACTGAGGGCATTTGTAGGGATGAGGGTCTTTTTTTATATTTAGCTTCCAGGTTGCTTAATGTGACTTCTAATTGTTTAAGCTCTTGTTCTCTCTGTCTCCATCTGTGGTAGGTGAAGCTAATTATTTTGCCTCGTATGGTGTCCTTATAGGCCTCCCATATGTTAGCTGCAGGGGCCGAAGCAGGAGGGTTGTCCTTAAAAAAAACCTTTGTTTCCGCTAGTAGCCATGAAGCAAAGTCCTTGTCTGGCAGAAGAAGGGGGTCAAGCTTCCACATTAGTGGTTTAGGAGTTTGCATGGCTGGAAGGAAAGTTAGGGACACTGGGGGATGGTGTGAAATGTAGATCTGGGAGATATTTACCCCCTTAGCTGATCCCGCAGTACAGTGGGCTTCTTTTCCTACCCAGTCCCTAACCAGTTTAGAAGCTTCTTTCAAGCTCAGTTTAGTCTCCTGTAAAAAGGCTACCTGGGTGCCCAGCTTCTTGAGCCATGAGAGTACCATTTTTCTTTTCACCAGAGAGAGTTAAGACCCCTTACATTCCAAGTGGTGGTTGTTATGTCAGTAATATTAGCCATAGTCAGGGTGTTTCCCTTTTGCGTGCCAACACATGAGTACAATAATAATCGCTATCTTGAGCACTGTGAGTACACCATCATTTCGACTGAGGTATATCATATCTTTCCTTAAAAGATTCTGCACCTCCATATTGGGGGCAGATAGATAGTTTGGTGCAAGAGTCCTTGTGGGCCCTGAGATCACTTTTGTTGTTTTTCCTTTAGCTAACCTTCCATTGCAGGGGTTGTCATTTGTGCAGCAACCCCTATTATAGAGTGGTATATAAGAGCTAGAATTAGGTGTGAGGGGAAGTAGCCTTTCCAGGATTCCATTCACCATAGGCATGGCTGTCAGAGAATTAAATCCTGGAGTGATAGTTCGGGCAGGAGTGCAAGCCATGTGATTTTATTTTTTATTTTGGGAGAACAGTACCACATTGACCAAGGAGGGAAGGTGCTAGCCTGCCTCCCAATGATCAGATACTGCACCCCGGGGGGGCAGGGGAAGAGGTTGGGGATTGGCAGCTGTGCCTTTCTCCACTGCAATCTCAGAACCTGGAGCAAGGTTGGTTTTCTAATGCAGGGAGGGCCAGCTACCCATTTCTATTGACAGTAAACACATCACTATCCCATCCAGTGGTGTGCTGGGAGATACTTATGGTTCTGAACCTTGTGTATGCGTACGGGCTCGAGTCCCAGATCCGAGGGGGATTTCCACCTCCTTTGGGATCACAAAATGGTTACATGTGGTGCCTGCTTTGGGAGCAGAGGAGCTGAGCTGGGGCTAAGAAGGTCCGGTAAGGCAGTTTGCAGAAACAAGCTGTGACCCTGCATACTTCCACCTGAAATAAACATGCACCCTCGCTCAGTCCTGTACTCCTCCATGAGCTCTGTTAAAAAGTCCTGAGTCATATCTTACAGTTCCCCAGAGAGCACCCCTAGTGTACAGCACCTCAGCCACTGTACGACTGCTGCACATGGAAGCTATCTAAACTTCCTAGGCTCCATAGCAGTATTAGGCAGCAGCCTGTTCTGGGGAAGGGAGGGTGGAATTGAGGGATTCAGGACAGACCCCCTCATCCCACTACCAGTGGAAGGTGGGTAGACTCTGGACCTGCTGACTGCCAGGAGAAACACCAAATCTCTAAACTTGCTGATAGCAGCCCATAACCATCATGAAGAAAACTGTGGTTATGAGTAGGCAGAAAGGAAGGGAAGCAAGCACATACGTACATCGCCTAACAGCTTAACCTGAACATCAAACACATTAATTTACCTTATATGGTGTTAACAAGGGGTGTATAACAGTAACCCCAAACAGCACTCTTGAGTAAACTTACAACATATTTTCCTTGTGGAGTGCATCGGGGTATTATCACCTCAGGAATCAGGTGATGCAGCTAACGGGAAGAGGGGAGATGTAAATTACAGGCTGGGGAGGCTGTATATTCAGGCTGCTCAGTCAATCCAGCCATTCCCACAAAAGAGCAGTAAACCCCAGATTACTGAGAGCATCCAAGGCTCTATAATTTGCTTCATACCCCCAGGGACTTAGCCACAACCTTTACCTTTACCCTATAACTTTACCAGAGGTCTTCAGCCATCGGAGAGTGGTGCTCCCATAGCTGCTGCCTCGTACTCTGACCTGGAGCTCTCTAGGTCAGTTGCCCAGGCTCTGCAAATCAGGGCCCAGTCCCCGGTGGGAGTTATCTAAGACTTCCTAGGCTCCATAACAGTATTAGGCAGCAGCCTGTTCTGGGGAAGGGAGAGCATCCCTCAGGATTCAGGTGCAGGTATGGGATTTGCAGTGTTGTGTGTCGAGTCTTCCTGTTTTTCGGAGGTATCCATCAGATGTAGGGCCTCCCCACGAGGCCTGGGTGGCCGAGCGCATTGTGGAGTTCCTTTTCTGGTGATGTCAGCAATCAGGAGTTTCACCTCAGCCAGAGTTTTAAAGGTCAGTTGCTCTCCTCTGAATAATACTCTCAGTTGGGAAGGATACTGTATCTCCGGGACGCAGTTAGGTTCAATTTGTATAAGCTTGTTTTATGGGACCATATGCCCTGCGTCTGTGAGATAACTCATAAGAATAGTCCTGATAAACTTGAATTTATGCACCCTCCCAACAGAGACTTTTTAAGTCCCTGGCAGCTCATAGGAAGGACTCTTTTGTTGGGTATCTGGAGAATTTGCAAAGAATCAGTCACGGCCAGTCCCCAGGCTGTGGTCGAGGTACAAGAGATCTGTGTGCTCTTTTGAGCTCTGGAGGGGGATGGTTGTTTAATTTTAGCATGACTGGGAGGGAGCACTGCAGAAAGGTAAGCATATCAGAGCCTTCTGTTCCCTCTGGTAACCCCACAATCCGTATGTTCTTCCTACTTCACTGATTCTCCAGGTCATCCACTTTTGCTAGTAGATATTAAATTTAGCTATGGTGGTCTCTGACTTGTGCATGATGGTCATGAAGAATCTCTCCTTGTTGCTTGACATGAAGTTCCGTATCTGTCATCCTACTTGTTAATTTCACCACATCAGCTTTAGTGTTCGAGGAGGCTGTGATAAGAGTGGCAGTGTACGGGAGCACTTTTTTAGCAGTGTTGTATTGCCCAGTTGCTGTTTGACCCATTGTAGTTCCCTGGGGTTTTCCATTTCTGGATACTGTGATGTGTGTGCCAGCTTGAGTCTGGTGGTTTGGGTTTGTCGTGCAGGCCAGCTGATGCAATGAGGCAGGCTGATGTCAGTCAAATAAATCCACGATCCCAGATCCAAATAACAGAATACAGGTATCTTTGGAAACAGCTCAGTCCATAGAATTTATTCCTGTCATAAAAATCGTAGATAGTAAGTGCTGAGATTTTGGATGTATCTAGATGGGTGAAGATGGCACTGCAGTAGCCTAATTACACAGCTTCCATCTTGGATGGCAAGCTCTACCCCCCATCCAGAGTTTAGCTTTAAGTGGGCTAGCATGGAACTTAGTACAATCCTCTGGGATACAGTACCCACCTACATTACCATAAGCCAGCCCAAGCATGACCCAAACACATTTCCCCACATTTGATACATTTTACCATTTAGTAGCTGGAGTCTAATAATATGTTCACGACACGGGTATCTGCAAAACAACAATAACAAAGTTTATTTATATACAGAGGGTTAGGAAGGGTGAAAAAAGGAATAGAAGTTATGCTATATACATTTTTACATTCAGTTTGATTGGTTTGATTTGGTTTGGATCAATATTAAACAGTTATATTTTACATCACGTTTTAATCACATTAGACACGCCAACCTCTGTGAATAACCAGAGCCCTGGATATCTAACTGGCTGCAAAAAATAGTTAACACTGTTATTATTGTTACACACACTTGTACCAGTCCCCTGTTTTTGGTATGAGACCCCGCAATCCCAACCTTAACCTGGGTACCCGGTAACGGAAGTCCATAACAGGTGCAGGCTTGATTGATGGTGCAGCTGTACGTTGGCCAGCTAGTCAGGAAGACTAAAGCTTAGGCTTGGAATATTACACATTTTAACTATGTACAGTCTCTTTAGATGGTGCAGGGGGAGACCCTACATTTACTCACAGAAGACTTTTCTATAATCGGGTTAAAATTAAGTGCTCCTAGCAAGCGGGCACAATCTCTGGAGCTTAAACTGCAGGCAAGCCAACAGCCAGTACCACCTAAACTGACTGCCGAGATTTTAAAATTTGACAATGGAAACAACACTTTAACATTTGAAGGCTGAGAACACTTGCGGTATAACCAGACCGGTGAGATTGCATTTAGCGCATTCATATTTCTCAACATTACATCCAGCACATTTATCCAGTTAGAACCTTTGTCCAATCTGAGGACATCTTTTCTTCTTCTAGCACATCTATATTTTCTTACGTTTGTATTGAGAACATTTACCTCTTTAGAGCAAGTGTCCAAACTGAGGACATATTTCTACTTCTTCTAGCACATGTATATTTCTTAACTTTGCATTCAGCACATTTATTTGTTTAAAACATTCATCCAATCCGAGGACGCCTCTTTACTTCATTTAGCACATTTATATTTCTCTTGAACAAATCATGCTCTTAGCAATGACAGTTTCACAATAGCACACTGGGCTCTTGTAATTCAATTTGTTTAGCATTAGCTTACTTGGGGTCTTTCAATTTAAATGTTGCACTTCAACATTAGCTCACTTGGGCTTTTCAATATAACTTGCAATTCAGACACATTTAAATATTTACTGGACCATCCAAGGTCACTTAACTAATAAGGGTCCACCCTCTCCGAAAATCAGTCTGTCTCAGGATGCAGTCCAACAACAGTTCCAAATGGTTCTTTAGGGCTTTGCTGCCCCATTAAGCTTTTTCTTTAGTTGCACTTGCAGGTACAATTTTACTCACTCAGGCATCCTCACAGGACTGGTTCTACTTTATCTGTGGTTCTTGAAGATGTCAACACTCACTACTGAACCCAGTTCAGCTCTCCCATAGCTGGCTTGGCATCAAGTTGCAGGACCCACGTCTTCCCTAAATGTGGCAAGGATTTGAGCTAGCCCATGGCAGACATTTTCTGGAAACCCCCAGGCTAGCAGGTTTTGCTTTAGTCTACCACTGATTTCCCCTTTTGGCAGAGGAAAATACCCATCTCCACTGTGGAAGGCTTACAGTGGATCAGTAGGCCCATTTGGTTTGCTGGGGGCATGAGTCCCAACCCCTTTGGGGGGCTCCCGCTAGAATCTTCAATCTGACTGAAACACTGTCTTTTATGAGGCTTTTCTGGGGCTCCCTATTGGCTGAAGCTATTGGCTGCTCTGCCTCTGATTGGCTGATGTGCTTGTCATTCACAAAAATGAATTATTCATGAAGCCTCCTCGATGTGCAATTGGTTTCCTGTTTTTGCACCTCACTTAGGTCCCTGCAGTCCCCCATAAGTACTCGGACGTTTTCCATAAGCTTTGGCAAAAGTCCCACAAGGCCTGTCTCAAAAATCCCAGCTTTCTGATTGGCTGTTGCTGCTCTGTAATGGCTGCTAAACACACAGTCCATGTAGCAGATTTAACACAGTCCCAATTAAAGTCCTGGTGCAGCCAGAATAATGATTATGTTTGCCCATTTGCTCCATCGTTCAATAGCCGCATATGTGTCCTTAAGACTGCTGCATAGTTTAAGCTGTCTATTTCAGTCATAGCCTGTCACTGCTGCCAATATTTACTGTCCCTTGTTTGCAGCAGGCAGCAGGCAGTCTGTTTACCTGAGTCCCAATGTTACTGGTGCAGCCAGTTTAATTATTTATTTATTTAACACTTTTCCCCCGTTAACATTTGTCCCCTTAGTGTCCTTGGCAACTGCTGCATTTATTATGTTTATTTACAACTTCTTGTCCGTTGCAGCAGCTACCAAAAAATACTGTTCCCCAGAGGTCAGAGAGAACATCATTAATATTCATGAGGATCGGGGCTCGGCTCATGCTCATTAATATTCATGAGCTCCAATCTATAGCGCTTTGTGGATCTCTTAATTTAAAATGAAGAGAGGGCTCACTTGGCCCTTGTTGAGGTCACCAGTCCCCACTCTGCCTAACACAGGGACTGGAACTGACAAACACTGTACTGCTTGACTGCAAACCGAGCAGTTGGGAGATCAAAGTTGCAGTATTGTGCATACTTGATCCCCGAGGCACCAGAGTGCCAGAGTGAGCAGAGGGGAGGTGTCATTTATGTTTTGAGCCCAAAATGGGCTAGATTCACACTGGGGCTGTTATGGGGGCACCAAGGGCACAACAGGACTTGGGCCAGAGCAGGGACACACCAGAGGAGAAATGGCAGGCAGCTGGGAGACGCTTCAGAGGAAGAGCAGAAATGGGAGCAAGAGACACAAGGTAAGCCCCCAAATTGATGTGGGGGGGCTACATCAAGCATATAAAGAGCACCTGCATTTACAGCAGTAATGTATATGGAGAACACCTGCATCTTTATCTGTCATGAATATGGAACATACCTGCATTTACAGAAATAATTTATATGGAGCGCACCAACATTTACTGTACAGTACACAAATCGTACATATTGGCCTATATATTCAAAGGGGTTGCACCTGGTGCAACTGAGCTGAGCCAGTGCAACCCCAGAAAGGTGCCCTGGGACAATATTCAAAAGAGGGAATTGCACAGTGCCATTCCAGATGCACCGGGGAGTAAAGATAATGTATGCGGCGCATCCTCGGGGGGGCATGCCCATGCATATGCAGCACATCCCGATATTCAGCCCAGGATGTGTGGCACATATGCTGGCACAACCCTGAGATGTGCCACATACCAATGTGGAAAGTTGAGCCTGAAACAAAAGGCTCAAATGGTGGCAACCCACAGGTGAGCCTCTGTACTGCAAGGTGCAACACAGCAGTTGCCAGCCATGGGTGGCCATCTGCCACCCCAGTAAACTGTGCAAAAGCACCCATAATGTCCCTGGTGGTCCTGTGGTGCCCCCACCCTCCCCATAGCCACGATCATGGAAAAGCCATCTTCTAAATATCTTAGTGGTCTAGTGTTACCCTCCTCTCTGCCTGTCACGCAATCACTCGATATTACCAGTTCACACAGTCCTGGTAGTCTAGTGGTCCCCCCCTCCCTGCCTGTAATCTGATTGCACTATAATCCTTGATTGAACATTCCCTGGTGGTCCAGTGGCACCCCCACCAGCCACACAGGACTCCCTGCCCACCCAGCTCCCCCCACCATCATCAGCGGGCAGCAGCACACCCACCAGTTTACCACCGCAGCTGCCCACCAAATAACAGCTTACAGTAGCAGCTGTAAGCCCATTGGTCCACACTGTGACCAATAGGCTGCAGTGCATACTGTTATATACTGCAAATATGTGAATGACAGTCTTCATGCACATATTGCAAAGCAATTATTACAGTATGCATCTGCACCCATTGGTCCACTCTGTGGACCATTAGGTTGGAGTGCATACTGTATTAGTATCCACAAATATGTGAATGACAGTCTTCATGCACATATTTGCAAAGTACTATTACAGTATGCACTGTGCCCATTGGTCCACACTGTGGACCAATAGGCTTGCATTGCATACTGTAATAGTACTTCGCAAATATGTGAATGACAGTCTTCATGCACATATTTGCAAAGTACTATTACAATATGCACTGCAAGCCCATTGGTCCACAGTGTGAACTAATGGGCTTACAGCTGCTACTGTAAGCTGTCATTTGGTGGGCAGCCATGGTGGTATGCAGGTGGGTGTGCTGCTGCTAGACGATGACAGGGAGAGCTGGGTAGGCAGGTGGTCCTGTCTGGGTGGGGGTTCCACTGGACCACCAAGGGATGTTGTACTTCAATATTACTGGCAATCGGGGTTATGGGTGGGTTGGGGGAATGACTAGACCACCAGGAATGATCGAACAAGGATTATTGTGCGCTCAGGCTAGGGGCAGGGAGGGGGCTACCACTAGACCACCAGGGAATGTTCAATCAAGGAGTATAGTGCAATCAGGTTATGGGCAGTGAGGGGGGAACCACTAGACCACCAGGACTGTCTGAACCTGGATTTCCATGCAATCGGGTTATGGGCAGGAAGGGGCTACCACTAGACTACCAGGACTGTTCAAACCTCGATTTCCATGTGATCAGGTTACAGGCAGGAAGGGGGGAACCACTAGACTACCAGGGCATTTGGCAGATGCCTTTTGCCATGATCGGGGCTGCAGGGAAGGAGGGGGTACCACTAGACCCCCTCTGGGAGCTGCACATACTGTGCAGGGCACCAGGTGCATTTTGCTGGCCTGCTCTGCACAACCCATGCAAATGGGGCCATAATGACATGCAAATGACTCCATTTGCATATTGCATGTATTATGGCCCCATTTGCATACTGCTGGCTGAATATCAGGAATTTGCACACAGCGTAACTCTGTTGCGCTGGTGAAGATCCCATTCCTGGTATTCAGCCCTGTCTGGGGAGGGATGCGCCAGTGCATTGTATCTGTGCACTGCGCATTACCTGCTATATTCAAAGGAGATGCACCATGGCTCATCTCTTTTGAATATATCCCTGAGTTGCACCAGCACAACTCAGTTGCTCTGCGCCACCACATGTGCCATTTGACAGGTGCAGTTCTGAATATTGGGGCCATAAAGCACAGCTACATTTACAAAACTCATGCATATGGAACACACCTGCATTTACAGAAATCATGGCTATGGAGCACTCCTGCATTTACAGCCGCCATGCATATGGAGCATACCCACATTCACAGAAATAATTTATATCAAGCACACCGGCATTTACAGTACAGAAATCATGCATCTGGAGTACACAGCCATTTACTGCAATCATGCATAAGTAGCAAACCTGCATTTATGGAAATAATGTATAAGGATTCATTGGTCATGCATATGTAGCACATTAGCTTTTATAGAAATCATGCATATAGAGCACACCTGTATTTTGTTTGTTTGTTTGTTTATTCGCTTAACGGGTAAGCACACTGGAAACAAGTTCCTTTTACAGGTGCGACCTACATATATTGCATACAGACAATACATAATCAAACATACATATACAATGCAGCAAATTGCAGACAAAAATGTCTTTGTTACGTATAAAATTCATAAAAAAAAATTCATAAAAAACAGTTACAATTAAATTGAGATTAAATACATCCTTAATGCATCGGCAAACTTTTGACAGAACACAACCACCTAATATCTTGAGGAATTTCATTCCAAATGAATGGAGCAATATAAGCAAAGGATCTTTGTCCACTTTTAGATTTCATAAAAGGAATCTCGAGAAACCTACTGTCTGACCTATGTCTAGAATAATGACCATCAATATATGGTCTCAAAACTTTGAAATACTATGTGGAATTCCAGAGTCCATAACTTTATATATGAACTTGGCCACACAGTATTGGAAATTTAATGAAACCGTAACCAGCCCATTTCTTTCAAAATCACACAATGATGAGATGACTTAGAGCAATTTAAAGCAAACTTAGCTATCAAGTGAAGTAAAGTGGATTTCTTTGAAATCACTGTCGCAGAAGCAGTGTCAGTAATCATAGCTGCATAGTTCACAATAGGAAGTAAGCAGCAATTAGAAATAACCAGCCTAGACTCAGGAATAAGAAATGAACGGATTCTGTACAAAGAACCTAATCTACAATGTATTCTTGAGGTAACCCTCAAAAATGAGATTCATAACTTAGATGAGAATCTAGTAATACCCCAAGATATTGAAATGTATCAACATAGTCAAACAGTAATCCATCAAGAGATTTAACTTCCAAAGTACCAACCTCAGATCTCAGTCTAGGTGGGGTACCAAAAACCATCACCTTTGTCTTAGATTTGTTTAAGAGTAATTTACAGGCCATAAGTGAAGACTGAAAATTGCACATTTCCTCTGTTAAAGAAACACCTAGATCTCCAAATGACAAACCCTGCGTATAAATTACTGCATCGTCAGCGTAAAGTGTTAGAGAAGCATTATTAATCACACTTACTAGTTGATCAAAAAACAAAGATTTTCCTGTATTTACAGGAAGCATGCATTTCGTACAGAGCACACTTGCAATAATACAAATCATTCATATTAAGCACACTTGTATTTACAGAAATCAGACATGGAGCACACTTGCACATACAGAAATGATACATATGGAGCATACCACCATGTAAGACAAGGTAATGTAATAATAGTCAGGAACCTGAATCTCCCTAATGTGGACTGGAACATTCCCAAGACAAGGAGTGCTAGGAGTCAAGCATTGGTTGATGTCCTCCAGGACTACTTCCTCTATGAGCATGTCAGGGAACCAACCAGGGAGGGAGTCATACTACATCTAGTGCTTACAAACCAGGATCTTGTAGAGTAGGTAACTATGGAAACTCTCCTTGTGACAAGCAATCAAAGCTTGTTGTGGTTAGTATCCCCCTTTGGTGATGTCATCAGAACTCCAAGACAGGGGCTTTAGATTTCAGAAGAGCTGACTTCTTGAAAGTGGGGGAGATTTGGTGGCCAAGCTGGAGGGGTAGGGTATCATAAGGTGGTGAAGGAAGAACTGGAGATCATAAAAAGGAAACCTATGTGGTTTTCAGGGGACTTAAGGAAGGCAGTAAAGGAAAAAAGGGCAGTCATCAGAAAGTATAGAGGAAACCAGACTGCTGAAAGTAGGACAAATTACCTGAAAAAGCTTAATGCAGCTAGTGTAGTGGTCAAAAAGGCTAAAGCAGAAACTGAGATCAGGACTGAGGAGAGTGAAGATGAATGAGAAAGCTTTTTCAGGTATATTAGTGAAAAGAGAAGAGAATAGAAAGGCTAGTGAATGAACAGAAGTGGCTGATAGATAACAAGAGGAAGGTGGATGTGCTGCACAACTTCTGCTCTGTTTTCATAAAGGAGAAGGATGTTCCACAACCTGACAATGGAGTGATACTAGCCCAGCTTACAGTATATGTCAAAAGTTTGAGGTAAAAGAAGTGCCAACTGAGAGTTTTAAGGTAAACAAATCATCAGGGCATGACAGGTTTCATGTTAGGGTACTGAAGAAATTCAGTGGGCAGTTTGCTGCACCCTTAGTTGGATACATTCAACAGCTCCTAGGCTTTAGTCATTGTCTCAATAGACTGGAGAAAGGCACAGGTAGTTCTGCTTTACAAAGGGGAAGAGGCAACCTGGGAAACTAGTTGGGTGAGACTGACTTTCATTGAAGATAGACTACTGGAGACCATTTTGAATGAGACCATAGTGAAGTTTCTGGAGAGCAATGGGCTGCAAGAGGTGAAGCAACATGGCTTTGTCAAAGAGAGATCCTGCCACATGAACGTCAGTGATTTATTTCCTTTGGTGATGCAGGCACCAGACAAGGGCCAAGCTATAGATATCCTCTACCTCAACTTTCAGTAATGCCTTTAACTCAGTTCTACATAGGAAATTAGTGAAAAATATGGGAGATCTGTGATTAGGGGATGAGATTACCAGATGGATAAGGAACTGGCTGTGTGGTAGGATCCAAAGAGTGGTAGTAACTGGGCATCACTCAGAGGAGTAGTCTGTTACCAGTGGAGTACCTCAAGGATCGGTCTTGGGACCAATCCTTTTAAATTGCTTATCTACAATATAGGAGAGGGAATAAAAGGTCTATTCACAGATTAGATCAAGTTGGGTGAGAAGGTTAATAGTGAAGAAGGCATCAGGGATATGAAAAGGGACATAGTAAAGCAAGAGAGGTGGTCAGGGGTCTGGCAGCACAAGTTTAATATGAAAATATGCAATGTCATACATGCTGGCAGGAACAATCCCAACATGGAATATAGGGTAGGGGAAGTAAAGCTCACAGTAATGACTGAGGAAAGGGATCTGGGTGTAACTCTTTCAGACAATCTAAAGGTACAGATGCAGTGTAGCAAGGCATAGGGGAAGGTGAACAGAATTCTGGGCTGTAAAGCAAAAGAGTTATTTAGCAGAAATGAAAGGGTGATCCTGCCCTAGTACAGATCCGTGGTGCAGCCACACCTGGAGTACTGTACAAAGTTCAGTAACTGTCACCTTAAAAGGGATAGAGATAGTCTGGAGACAGTGCAGAGAAGGAACACCAAGATGATTCAGGGGCTGCAGGGGAAGATGTACAAGAAGAGACTATGTAGCCTGAATATGTAGTCCTTGGAGGACTGGAGGAGGACAAGATTGAAACCTTCAGATTTATAAAATGCATCAACAAAGATGGCAATCGACAACTGTTCAAGCACTGTGAGGGATCCACCACTAGGGAACATGTTAAAAACTCATTGGGGGTTGTCAGAAGGGATGTGAGAAAGCATTTCTTCACGACAGGGTGGTGGATGGAAGGTACAGTTTGCTTGGGGACATGACAGAGTTGCAAATGGTAGAGGGCTTCAACAGGGGGTTAGGTAGATATAAATGACTGATTAAAGTAGCATGTGTTCAAGTGGAAGGGGTGGAAACATCAGTGGGGGGTGTCATAGAAACATAGAATTTGACTGCAGATAAGGACCGCTTGGCCTACCTAGTCTGCCCATTTCCCTACCTAATGGATAAGCTGCAGATCCTAATTAATCAACAGCCTACTTCCTCCTACCCCCTCACTAGAATTGCTTTATGTCTATCCCATGCTTTCTTGAATTCTCCCACTGTTTTTGACTCCACCACCTCCACAGGAAGGCCGTTCCATGTATCCACAACCCTCTCAGTGAAAAAATATTTCCTCACATTACCTCTGAGCCGTTCCCACTCCATCTTCAAATTGTGCCTCCTTGTTCTTGCACATCTCTTTTTCTGAAAGATGCTACCCTCTTGGACTTTGTTGATTCCCTTGAGGTACTTGAAAGTTTCTATCATGCCCCCCTCCTTTCCTTGAGTGTATACATATTAAGCTCCTTTAGTCTGTCTTAGTATGTCTTCTTGTGCAGACCCTGCACCAGTTTAGTTGCTCTTTTCTGGACAGCCTCCATCCTGTCTATGTCCTTGTGGAGATGGGGTCTCCAGAACTGCATAGATTCATAGATTATCAGAGCATTTAAAGACATTAGTCCATGAGCTCGCCTTCCCAACATTTATGTATACCCTCCGATTTCCTTACTTATCAGAAATCTATCTAACTTTGTTTTGAATTCTAACATTGTTTAACTCTCCTCCACCTCACTAGGTAATAAATTCCATGTCTCAGTCACTGTTATTTAGCCAAAATCTCCTTTTATTGGTTATATTTCTTTCCTTAACCAGTTGGTAGTGATGGGCTCTAGCATATGTTTGGTCCCTATGTCTTAATCTCAGGAGATCCCACATATTGGTGTCTGACAGGGCCCTGTAGATCAAACACATGTCCCCTCTCATTCTGCGATACTCCAACGAGCACAGATCCAGAAAGTGTAACCGCTGCTCATAACTCATGCCTTTGGTCCCCTTGATCCCTTTGGTAGCCCTTCTCTGCACCCTCTCCAACAATCCAACATCCCCCCTTTTGTAAGGCGCCCAGAACTGTACACAGTACTCCATGTGTGGGCGCACCAATGCAGTGTACAGGGGCAACACCACCTCCTTATCCTTACACTTAATTTGTTTCCGTATGCAGTGTGTTATGTTGCAAGCTTTTTTAATAGCTTTATTACACTGCATGTTAAAACTAAGATCTCCACTGATGGGTAATCCCCAGATCACTTTCATCTACTACAGTTTTTAGTACAGTTCCTCCCAGGGTATATTGAAACTGCTTGTTATGTTTTCCAAAATGCATGACTGTACACTTATCAATTTCCAAAATGCATGACTGTATACTTATCAATATTAGAAACAGATTGTTTTCGGGTTGCCCAAGATTCAAGGTTTTGTAAAGCAGTTTGTAGAATACACTTATCTGCTTTATTATTTATTAGACAACCTATTCTGGTGTCATCTGTGAACTTTGAGAGCCAAACCCCTGTATCAGCCTGCATTGATGAAATATATAAATTGAATAAACATGATCCCAATACAGAACCCTGTAGAATCCCACTGGTCACTCTAACCTGGCTAGATGACTCCCCCTGTATGCAGACCCTCTGTATTCTATTATTTAACCATGTCATAACCCACTGCGGAATCCAGCTTGGGAGACCTGACTCCTTTAGGGCCATCACAAGTTCTACATGAGGGACTTTGTCGAAAGCCTTGGGGAAGTCGAGGAAGACAACATCAACAGAACTTCCTGACTCTATGGATTTGCTAACCTTGTTATAGAATTCCAACAGGTTAGTTTGGCATGACCTCCCACTAGTGAACCCATGCTGTGTTTAATCCATCTTGCTTGATGCTATAAGGAACTCTATGATGTAGTCTTTTATTATCCCCTCTAAGATCTTCCCTAACACAGCGGTCAGGCTAAGGGGTCTATAATTTGAAACCTCCATTCTTGACCCTTTTTTGTGGATTGGGACAACCACAGCTTGCTTCCATACCTCGGGGATTTCACCAGTTTGAATGGATTTCTGAAAAATCCAGGTTACCGGGTTGGCCAATACCTCAGCCATTTCTTTAATTACCCTGGGGTGCAGCTCATCTGGTCCCTGTGCCTTGTTCTGGTTTATTTTTTTAAGCCTTTTTAAGACATCTGCTGGATCTATGTTAATACTATGTCCCACATGGATTTTTTCTCCCAGATCCTGAACAACTTGTGGGCCTATATTGAATACTGAGGAAAAATATATATTGAATTCCTCAGCAACCACCAAATTCTCTGCTATTAGATCCCCATTCTGTGCTTTAAGGGGTCCGACTGTATTGTTTCTGCCTTTTTTCCACTGATGTATGAATAGAAGGACTTATGCAGTACTCCAGATTGGGTCTCAGCAACTGTCTGTACAGAGGGATAACAACTTTTGGTTTTCTACTGGTGATGCCTCTTCCAAAGCATCCTAGTATCCCACCAGCCCTCCTTACTGCTTTCTCACATTGCTTGCCCACTTTTAGGTTATCTGATATGACTACTCAAGGTCTCTTTCCATTTTTGTTGTTGTTAGTATCTCACACCCCATTGTGTATTCTTCCCTTGGGTTTGTGTTTCCCAGGGTATTACTTTGCACTTCTTTGAGTTGAATCTAAGCTGCCATACATTTGACCATTCCTCCAACCTTGCCAAGTCCCTTCTCATCCTCTCCATCCCACCTTCTTTATCTACCTTGTTGCAGATCTTTGTGTCATCTGCAAAGAGACATACTTTTCCTTCCAGTCCCTCTGCAATGTCACTTGTAAAGACATTAAAGAGGATCGGTCGCAACAGACAGACAGCAGTAGGTTGATGTGCAGTAGGTAGGAACACAGCAGACTGGATGGACCTCAATCCTTTTCTGCCTGAAAGAGTTATTTGTTTTAATAACATATTATCCGGTGTCTTGGCCACCCACAGGGCTGAGCAAATGGCTGCCACTGAGCACAGCCCAAGGGGATGAGGGGTGGTACAAGGGAAACAGATGCTGTGGAAAGTCTGGTGAGATGAAGTCTGTCCCACTGTTACATCCAGCAAGGGTTGAACATTTTCAGTATCCCATTGCTGGCTCATACCCCCTTACTAACCTTTACTTTCCTGCCTAGGTTGTTCTCCTGGAAGACTTTATACCCTTCCAGTTTTTCCACAGGTGTGAGAGCACTGAAACATAGAAAGCTAGAAACATAGAAACATAGAATTTGATGGCAGATAAGGACCACTTGGCCCACCCAGTCTGACCATTTTTCTCTACCTACAGTATTGCTGCAGATCCTACGTGATCTCTGGCTCTTTCTCCTTCCCTGTACTTATGCCTTTCCCACCTAGTCTTGAGCCCTGCCACTGTTTTCACTCCCACCACCTCTGCTGGAAGGCTGTTCCAAGAATCCAAAACATCAGGTCAAAGAAAGCCAATACTCCAAATTGAGAAATTCCGGCATCATTTATTCAAAAGTCATCTCGCACCATGATTCCCCTGACCATGCCCAACATTTTGCTCTTTGTGGGCTTCTTCAGGGTTCGGCTCTATATAAAAGTTACAAAATGATATAATCAACATCCATGTATTTGTTCACTGAACATCCAAAGATATACAGCTTTTAAATCTCCCCAAACAAATGCTAACCCTCTACACGTCAACCCTCTCCCATATTCCTTATAATGTGCATACTCAAAGTTCCACTAAAAGTAAAATGTGTCCCGCAAGTCATAGCAACCCCAGTGATTACATTCCAAAGTGGTGTTTATGAATTACACCCACATTGTAGTAAGGCTATCAAACCCATACCTGGGTTTCCATGTATGATGGATGAATGCTCTAACCTTAGCAACCAGATTAGTTTAGTATAATCATTACTGTTAAAAAACAAAATGAATAGGAGACATAAAATATGATTAGCTGCTGGCAAACCAGCTCACAAATGATACTAGAAACTACAAGAAATAGTTATCAACTCCAATACATTATCATTGTAAATGTCAAAATACGCTCCTATTTTTAACAAAATTAATAAAATTTGCTCACTTTCTAATGATGTCCATGAACACACCAACTACCTATCAATTGCATGAGGTACAAAGTCTATATGTTGCATGCAAAGTCAGTGCAGAAATAAATTTTGTAACATAGGGTGTTCTAACGTGTTTTCTACTTAACAAACTCAAATATTATACTCAGTACCTATAATGAATGCCAAATAAATGATACTGGAATTTCATAATTTAGAGTGTGGCTGGCTTTCTTTGACTTGATGTTCTAGAATACTCCACTTCTTCAGCCCCAATCTACAAGTAGTGAATCAACATTTAGAAAGGGACCCACCTGGCATGGACTGTTTGCTTGAGGTTCAGCGGATAACCTTAATTGGATGGAAGGACTTCTAACTCCTTGAAATGGACTCTTGAAGCTCATATTTGAGCACTATGGACCAGATCCCTGTTTAATTTATTTTATTTATTTCATCTCTGATTACAAATACCTTTGAGCTAAACATAGCTCATTTACAAAGGTTCCACGTTGGTGGGATTAGGGTAACAAACAGAAGAAGGGAAGCTAAAATAAGTGATATATAAGCACCTACCATTCTACCCTCTCGCCTCCCACAACCACCTACCATTTCACCCCCTCCTGCTCCTCTCCTCCTGTCTCCCCATCACCCTATCTCTTGTTGCCCTACCTCCAGACTACCTAGCACTTATCTTTCTGTTCTTGCACTTACAACAATGTCAAATCCTTGACTGCCTACCCCCTTTTCCCCACCCCCCTTGTCCTCCACTCCTTGCTCCACTTATGTCACCCCAGGATGGTTTTCATTTGTATCTGTGTCTTTCTGTATATACATCCATATTGTTAATTGTGCATTGTTATTTGCCACTGACTGTTTACTACTGTGCTAGTCTATACACATGTACTGTCTTTTGTTTCTAAGTTAACCTCCTGACCTGTACTATATCTTACCTCTGCTTACTTCTATGTTAACCTCCTGACCTTGTATTTGTATCTTACCACTGTTTTGCTTGCACCCATTGCTGATGTGGAACTTTGTAAAAGAACCCTTGGTTCATAGGTATTTGTAATCCTCATAATAAATAAATAAATAAATAAAAATTGGCAATAACAAAACATCATTAAACAGCAAAAGTAGAAATATTTGAGTCCAAAAAGCACTGGTGATACAGCATACAACATAGGTAAGGCAGTATAGTGAGTGGAACTGATAAATATGTTGAACACCTAGGGCTGACTGTTAGCAGCTGGTGGGTGTAAAAGTAGCTGAGAGGGAGAGAGGAAGATAGGGAGGAGTGTGGGAGGGAGCGAGAGGGAGGGAGAGTGAGAAGGGATTTGATGAGAGGTGAGTCTGGGCAGGAGGGGAGCAGGAAGCAGGTAGGACCTTTATATTACGGGATGCAGTCACAGTGGCTTTCAGTTGCAAGGTGCTGCTGAAGTAGGTTTGTTAATTCAGAGCATAGACCATTGTACCAGTGTGGTCCCCAGTACAGGAAGGTCTGCTGACATTGGGAAGTCCGGCATCTGGGAACTAGAAGGAGATCAGTAGTAGATGAGCAGGTGTGTTGGGTCTTGGTGGATTTATTCAGGAGGTTTACTATCACTGGTGGGAGAAGCCCAAGGAGAGCATTTTTTGTAAGCAGGCACATCTGGTATTTAATCCTGCCAGCAAGTTGGAGCCACCCAGATTGTGAGTAGAGCTCACACATGTGGGTGAGACAATGGGCACCCGTGTAGATTCTGCATACCTTGTTCATGGTGACCATTAACCTGAGTAATGTGGTGGAGGCGGCACCATAAATGACCAGGCCATAATCAATGATTGACAGGACTGAGCTGTGGATTGCAAGTTTGAGGGCTTCTGGCATTAGACACCATCTGTGCTTGTAGAGGAGCCCTATCCTAACATTGGCCATCCTGACAACATTCTCGGTGTGGGGTATGTAGATTAGAGTACTATCCAGGGTAACACCTAGGTACTTGAAGTGATGGATCTGTTCAAGGGGTGTTCCTAGGCTATTTCTGACAATAAGAGTGTGAGATTTGTGCTTGCCACAGATGGATGAGAACAGCAGCACTTTAGTTTTTTTATGGTTCAGTACTAGTTTGTGCATACTAAACCATTGCTCAGCTTGGTTTGAATCCAAGCTGTAGCTCTCTTTCAAGAAGGCTGGGGTCAGTGTGGGATGTATAGATGACCACATCATCAGCATAAAGAAGGGACCTTAGATGAAATGCTGTGGGAAAGTTGTTCAGGAAGATACTGAAGAGGAGCAGACCCAGTATTGAGCCCTGTGGTATCACTGACCTGATGACCAGTTGGTCAGATGCAACATTGGCTATTTTCACCCGCTGTATCCTGCCATCCAGATAGCTTCTGAGCCAGTTCAGTGATTCACAAGAGAGTCCAGTCATGGTTAATTGACCAAGGAGGAGCAGGTGGTTAACTGTGTCAAAAGCCTTCGTTAAGTCTATGAAGGCTGCTCCTACTAGTTTACCTTGGACAAAAGATTGATGAATGTAGCTTGTGAGTTCAAGGAGCGCTGTGGAGGTGCTGTGCCCTTTTCAGAAGCCATGTTGTTGTTGTGAGCATGGGATGGAGTATTTTTTGAGATATTCCACCAGTTGACTAGCAACAATAAGCTCCAACACTTTTGATATGGGGGAGGATTGATATGGGCCTGTAGTTGCTTAGCAAGGCCCTATCACCTAATTTATGTATTGGAGTCACAAGGGCCATTTTCCATACCTGCAGGAATTGAGACAGGGTTAAGGAGAGGTTAATGATCTTCATGGTGGGTAGTAGTACTTCGTCTAAGGTAAGAGCAATAAGTTTGAGGTCCAATGAGTCATCACTAAATCTGAACTTTCCCAGTACTTTAGTCAGGAGTTTTCAGATCTAGGTAATGGAGACCCTCTTAAAGTAGAAAGGGGGATGTCTGGTAACCTCGTCTGCAATTTGATATGCTGGTGTATCATCATAGAAGTCATGGAGGAGAACACTGCTCAGGTTAGTGAATGTGTCATTAAAGGCATTTACAATTTTAAGCAGTTCCAAGGTTGGTGTACTGTTAAGATTTATCATAGAGGGTGACACTTTCTGTTCTTTGCTAAGGATATCATCGATGTTTGATCAGAATTTTCTGCTATCCCCCCATCTACTGGTAAGCATCACTCTGTGGTGCTTATTCTTGGCCTGCCAGATAGCCCAAGTGGATTCATTCCTTGCAGCTTTATATAATTGCAGGTCCCTTGGGTTACCAGAGGCTTTGGCTCAGTGCCATAGGTGATCCCTGTGTTTTATGCTAGTTATGATGTCAGGAGTAATCCAGGGTTGAGTAATCCCATGGATTTTCATCCTTTCAAAAGGTGCATGAGTGTCACAGGCTGCATTGAAGACCTTAATAAAGTGTTCTAGAGCCATGTTTATGTCATCAGTAGAGTCATATAGAGACCAGTCCTGGTCACAAAGCTGTTTTTTTTTCAACAGATCAAGGTGGCCATTTTTTAGAACTCTAGTGAATATAATCCTAGGTAGTGGAGTATAAAATTTGTTAGTCCAGCTGCAGGAGATAGGGGAGTGGTCACTGAGGGAGTCAGGGTGGATGACTATATTATTTATGCGCTCCGGATTATTGGAGATTATCTAGTCCAGTGTGGTGCTTGTTCCAGTCCTGTAGTTTATTCTAGTAGGGAAGACGACAAGCTGGGAGAGGTGAAGAGCAGATAAGGTATCTTTTATTGGGCCAATGTTTGGGGACAGCCAGTTTGTATTAAAATCCCCCAGGAGAATTGTTTCCTGTATGTGAGTTTGAGCACGGAGATAATACAAGATATTATATAAGCCTGTGGTGGGGTCTTTTGTGGGTATATAAACTGAGTAGACCATGAGGATTTTACAGTGAGCCCCCCAAGAACACTTTGCTAGGATCTGCAAGGGGCACCCTAGGTCTATTCCAGGCACAGCCAACCCCTTTAGGGAGTTTTTTTAGGTAGATGGCACAGCCTCCACTGTGCTTGGAGGACCTATCCAACCTGAACAGAGTATATCCAGGGAGATCTACTGCAGAGTCAGGTATTTTAGGGGACAGCCAGGTTTCAACAATGGAATGAATGTCAGGATCATGCAATGCAACCCTGACTTTAAGGGAATCAATTTTGCTCAAAAGACTATAAATGTTGATTGAGGCTAGTGTTATTGTACCCTGCTTAAGAGGAGTGCCCTTGGGGACTGGCTGTTGGGTCCAGGGTTGGGATGAATATTACCCACAAGTAGAAGCAGCAGGAAGGCAAGTCTGAGGAGGTATTCTCTGAGCAGTTTTGATGAGCACTTAGCAGTCCTTTTAGTTCCACTGCTCTGTTTCTGCCCCTTTTACAAGTCAGAGTGAGGAGTAGGAAGTGATCAAAGGGAGCAGTGATACAAGGAGGCACAGGAGCCTCTGTCCATTCAGGTTTCTGTGGATGGTTCATAAGGGGAGAACAAGGACCTTTTATGATGTCAAAGAAATTCCCAGAGGTGCAGCCACTGTGATATTGATGGTAACAGCCAAGGTCAAAAATGTGGTTTACCTCACTTTTGGTGCTGGGAATTTTACAATAACCGTGCAGGCTAAGGAGTATCAGAAGGAGAGGTAAAGTGCACTGTGCAGGTCTGTGCATTGCTAGGCTAGGGAGTTTTAACCTGCAGCTGGTGTTTAAGAACAGCCCTGTCATCCTGCTAGTGACTGGGAAAGGTCTGTGTAGCAAAGGACTGATGTGGGGCGAGTGGTAAAAAATGTCAAGGGATAGATGGCAGGTGGAACGTAGATGGTAGGAGGGGCAGAGAGGGAGAGCAGGGTTTGGACGTATTTAACAGCAGCCAAGGTTGGGGCAGGTGGGTGGAATAAAATATAGATTTAAACACAAAAAATGCAATCCTAATGCTGAGCAGGTGTAGGCAAAGCTGTGCTCCTCGCTCCAAGTCAGGCAGCAGATTACTGAGGATAGTGAGACAACCAGTCGACAGGCCATGGAATCTGCAGCACCCAATCGCCAAAGTGCTCAGCTGGCGAGGACCAATCAGCTAGCTGCTGGAAGGGCCTGGGATTTGCTGAGGCAATGTACCTGCTGGATCTGATGTGGCAGCTGACCGAGTCAGCTGAGGATGTGGGTAGCTGTCGGCTGGAGGCGTCGCAGCAATGGCTGCTTCTGTGCCCTGTGCTGAGGATTGGATCCTATGGGGAGGAGGGAGAGAAGGTTAGGCCCAAATTATCAGGGACTACCAAGGCATAAAAATGGAGGGAGGGAACTTCTAACAAAGAAAGGAAGGCTGAGGTGAGAGGATGGCTGGGGCAACATTAGAAGGTGTGAAAAGGGAGGATAATTGTTTGGCTGCTGGTGCCAAGCTCAGAAATGGCAGGACAAAAGTAGGGGGGGTTGAGCGAGTGAGAAAGTGCAGGCTCAGGGAAGAGAGACTGTTTAAGATGGGGGCTGCTAGACAAGAGGAGGGAGCAGAGACCCCAGGTGATCAGCAAGCGGCACTAATTTGTTTGCCTGATATATAGTTTGTCTTTCCCCTGTATTGCTTTTGCATAATATATTTTTGTAAGTATGGGAAATATATCTTAGAATCATTATACATTGGATCTGTATTCTGTGCTGTCTGCCCATGAGATATGGGGAGTTTTTCAGAAATGGGTACAAATCTTGAAACTAGGCAAATTGCTGTTGGTTATAGTGAAGCAGAACAGAATAAATTATTCTCTGCAATTAGAGTGAAGAAAAACTTAGAGGTAGGGTCTAGTGAGAAAGAGTTGTAGTTGAAACTGGAAAAACTAAGAAACAAAGGATGCCAAATTGGAATGGCATGGTATAACTTTAGGTGAATACTTGCAGTATAAATGCATCCCTAGGGGGTTAAGAGTTTTGGTGGAGCCTGATTTTGGAATTGAGTCCAAAACTTTGGAAGAACAATGGGAGGGTATTAAAACTAGATGTTCCATAGATTTCATGTATGTAAGCAATAATACCTGACAGGGTGGGTGGTATTGTGCTATACCAGACCGCCCACGGGCATAATGAGGCCCGATGCCGCAGGCAGAGGGCCTTATAGCCCCTGGAATGTCTGGTATAACACAATACTGCCCACCCTGGAGGGTATTATTGTGCTTAGAAAATGGGTACTGTCAAAAAAATAAGTTTAATAAGAAAAATGTTAATAAAAAATGTATTTAAAGTAAGATTTTTAATAAAATAGCTCCTCGGCCTGCATTTTTGGAGGGGATTGCCATGGTTACAGGAAGAGGTGGCAATAGTTTGTCTGCTAGTCAGCACTAGGGGGAGCTCTTAAGTGTGGCTACAGTGAAGACTCAGTGTGTGCCCTGCTTCATGTCTTTAATTTTCCTTTGCTTAACTTTGTTTTATGGGTTCCCGGTCCTCGCTGCCTGCTCTGAGGTCCGGTGCTAACTTATTATTTTTTTAATTTTTTTGAGGTTCCCAGTCCTCATTGTCTGCCCTGAGGACCGGCAACAATACGAGCCTTGCATTGGGAAGCGCGAGTCAGACAGAAGGTGGTGCACACCTGCCGTATCCAGAGAAGCCGCAAAACAGAAGAGAACATCCAGGAAACATTAGGTAGTTTTAAATAAGTTTAACTTAATTCAGTTTGCTGTTGAGGAGCAGGGATGTTCAGTAGGTTTCACTCTGCCAGACTATCTGTATCACGCCCAAACCCTTGCCAGCAGTCTGTTTTGTGACTGTTGCTTCTATCCCTATTCCCTCTTCTATCTTGGCGTTACTTTTTTCTTTTTTAATTAAGTTCCATTGGTTTTTAGTAACCAGGTTGGATTTTGGTGCGGGATTACATTTTTTGAAAAAATAAATGGATGTGGAGTTGTGGGAGGGTTCTGTGTAACAGTGGCAGGAGCCATGGTCCATTTTTTGTCTTGCTTAGCGAAGGTAAAATAATGGCGTCAGGTGGAGTAGCAAAATACTGGCAGTGTGATTTATGTAATGAACTCCATTGGCATAGGTACTTGTTTTAGGTGGGCATCTGTTGTCTGATAGCTGCCCACCTAGACAAGTCTCTCAACCAAACAGAAGCCTCAAATATTTGTATCCATTTTCTAAGCTTTAATAGAAGCTATTTTAGAGGGGAGAAGTGTCCAGGCAGAAGTGATCAACAAAGTACAAGATCAATTGAAATTAAAAACAAAAGAGGATCAGTTCAAAAGGGCATTGGATGAAATAAAAATGAAACCTTGAACAGTTTGAGAAAGAACTGAAGAAAACTTAGATTAAGAATTTTAAATGATACACAAATGATTTCCATCTTAACCGGGTATATAACTGGAAGGTTAACCTGCAATATAGAAATAAGAGGGAGGAGGCAGATTCTGACAGCTCCGGGAGTTACACAAGGAGAACAGATAGACCTCATCACACAAGCAAGACTAATCTAGAGTTTTATTTAGATCAGGAGACCCCAAGGGAAGCGGTGACACAGAATACCAATATAGACGACAGACCTCACAGGTATTATACCCGGGGCACAGGGACCTATGCAAGAGTTGGAAATTGAGACTTATTAGATACCCAGAAGAGGAGGGTGAGAAGGAGGAGGCAGATCAAGAAGGGGAGGCAGGGAAGGGGGAGGTGGAAAATATTACAGGGGGAGGAGGACATAGTTATTTTTTTATTTGAGCAACAGAGAACTATCCTAGGAAGAGATGGCAGTACTCAGTAAGGGCCTCTCTTTTTCTCCTTACAAACATGCTAATAAATTTGTATTAATGGCAGACCTACATCGCTTTTTAAAACATTAAGACTTAAGGAAATATTTCATTTTGAACCTCCCCGGAATCCCAGATTGAAGGAAATTAGACAAGTGGTAATCAATAAATCAAGTTAAAAGCCTTTGAGCGGCAGAAATCATAATGCTGAAGCCTTTATAATGTCAGTTTTAACAGATGTCAACCAACTTTTTAAAAGTCCTAGACAGCCTAAACTGAAGTATAACTTAACCAGATCTGAGTCTGCTGCATTAAATAATTTGGAACAGAGTGAGAGCATTGTAATAAAACCTGAAGATAAAGGAGGAGGAAATATTATTATACAGAAAGAGGGCTACATTAGGATGTGTAAAGACCTTTTACAGGTGTCTTAAAACTGTGAAGTACTAGATTGGGATCCTAACTTAAGGACTCAATCTAGTATTAAGCAGATTCTGGATGTGGAAATGGAGCTGGGGCATTTACATAAGTGTCAGAGAGATCTTCTGGAAACAATTTACCATAAAATTCCAATATTCTGTGGACTTCTCAAGGTCCATAAGGATGTTGGCAATCCTCCTGCCCGACCAATTGTGTTTGGGAATGACTCTGTACTTGAGCCACTATCGAGCTTCATCAATTATTACACCCAATCAATAGTAAGATAGCTAGTTATATCAAAGACACTAGAGATGGATTGGCCCTGATAGAAGCTGTAGATATGGAAACCTTTAATCAAGACTTTATATTATGCAGTATGGACATCAAGGATCTTTACACTTTGATACCACATGAGAAGGACCTCAATAGTCTTGCAGCACCTCAGGACATCTAAGGTTGAGAATATGCCACCAGTCAGTACCCTCCTAGAACAAGGAAGACTAGTACTTTACAAGAATTACTTTTGTTTCGAGGACAAATATTATAGACCAAGAAAGGGCATGGCCATGGGAAGTACCATGGCTTCCACCTATGCCAATTTATATGTGGATCTGTTTGAAGCTCAGTTTATTCTAAATCAGATGCATAATCCATTTTTGGAAACATAAATTGCTAAAAGTGCTTTATTGATGACATATTGATTTTTTGGACAGGCACACCTGAGGATCTACATGGGTTTTCTGATTACTATATATTAACTCTCTCACTGACAACCTTAGATTTACCATGACAGCTAGTAGCCATGAGGTGGCTTTCTTGGACTTGCTGATCTATAAATCAGATGGTAAACTACTTACTAGGATGTACAAAAAAGAGACAGACTGCAACACCCTGGTTCATGCAGTTTCCATCCTGAGCCTCTCATAATCAGCATGTCATATTCCCAAATGTTGCATGTAAAAAGAAATTGTAGTAACAGCCAGGAGCAGGAATTGGAATATTGGAACATGGCAGACTGATGTGTCTCTAGGGGGTATGACAGGAGGGTGGTGAATCAGGCCATTTTGAGATAAAATCAGGAACAAAAAGCACTAAATCAGTTAGAAACAAGAATATCTTGGACAGGGTGGTGCTGTCTCTAGAATGTTCTGCATTTACAGAACCTATCAGGGAGACTATATACACGCATTGGGACACTTTAATGCCTGTAGGCACATCAGAATTTAACCAGAAACTGATTGTGGCAAGAGTGAGCACTCTTAAGGATAGATTAGTACACTTGAAAGTCAGAGGACCAGACCCAAGAGTGGGGACAACAGCTACTGTTGCGACCATTAGAACCAGGGTTACATCCATGTGGCAGATGTTCACATTGCAGCAACACTTCAAATTAACAGGAAACTGCACATCCCAGTGAAAACATGAAATTTCATATTAAATCATTTCTAAATTGCAATTCAGATCATGTCATATATGTACTTACATGCCTGTGCTCTAAATATTATGTTGGGAAGACCAACAGACCACTAAAACAGAGGATTAGTGAGCACAAAGGTTGTATACAGACCAAATCTGAGAATTCTCCGGTAGCACAACACTTTGCGGCCAAGGGACACTTGGTTGCATCCCTACATTTTTGGGCAATAGAGAGAGTAGAACCCCCAGTATGTGGGGATGACTGGCATAGGATGGTAGAAAAGAGGGAGATGTTTTGGACATACACTTTGGAAGCAACAAATGACAGATTGGGCATTAATGAGGACAATAATTGGTCAGTGTGATGGTAGTTTGTGCAGTTCCTTATCTGGACTTGTCGCCCATAACACTCCATGTCTGCCCCAGCCCTCACCCTGCCCTCTTTATCTTTTAGAATTTTAGGTTCACCTCCATTCCCTTATGGCCGCAATATATAACCCCTTCCCCCCTTTCTTACCACTGGAATATTCACCTCTTAGCCTTTTATAGTTGTGACTAAGAGATCCTTGTTTAAAGCATTTGGCATGACTACACACTTGTCACAATTGTCTACACTTATTTACACTTATATTAAAATTCTTTACAAACAGCATGTTGCACCCTGTGATTCTCTAAACGTTGCAGTAACTTTCATTGGAACCGTATATAGATTATAGTGTCCCTGATACTTGTTTAAGTCATTTCATCTTTTTTTTAAAGGTGCTTAATTTGGCACTTTATATGGCACTTACTTTAAACTATTTTTTTACATACTTAAACTATAGAGATCAAGAAAACATATACTAAGGGGATTTGCAGTGTCAGTGGCTCAGCAGGCTGCACACTCGCCTGAAGATTGGAAGGTGGTGGGTTCTAGCCCCACACTGGAAACATGGGATAAATCCCAATACTGACACTTTAGTGCATCAAGAGGGGGGTGATGCACTCCAGAGGTGTCGTCTTTCTGATGAGACATTAAATAAGGTCCTGTCTGCCTGTTCTGGTGGTTGTTCAGGTGGAAGTTAAAGATCCCATGGCATTTCTCGATAAGAGTAGGGGAATTTAAAAATAAAAACAAACATTTACAAATATCATCCAAAAAAAAACAACAAAGATTTAGATTACTGAAATACCTCAGTCATGAAACAAATAATATAGTACACACTATTCAAACCTTGTGCTTTAAACAAACCAATTATATATTCCTAAAAAACATTCTAACCTATCTCTTTCTTAACCTATAAATGACATGTTTTTCCACAATTCTTTTGCCGCTTTTTCTCCACACAATTTACAATCATTTGAAAACATTTTATCAACCTCTACTTGGATTTAAAAAAAAATATCTTTTTGCTGTATATCTTTACTTTGCAAAAACCTTTGACATCTCACTTGCCAAATACACCACTTTAAAATTGCCAAAATCACATATAATGTATTTTTATTTAGTTCATAATCCTTTGTTAACTGACCCAATATCAATATATTGTAAGTCATTTTTCCAAACATGCTCATATCCATAACTTAGCTAAGTTGCCCCAAAAGTTCTTTATAAAAGAGCATTCAAAGAAAAGATGATTCATACTTTCTTCTATCATTGTACAAGCTACTTCTGGGCATATCCTTTCCTCCTTCTTTTTATGTTTTTGGTTGCCTTTAACATTAAGTTTTTCATGACTACTCATCCAGACTGTTTCCTTCATATTCCTCGGGATCCTTTTTTCTAAAGTCATGTCTAGTATTTTTTCAACATGTATACCCATTTTTGTTTTAACCCTTGCTGTACCTCAGACTGATGTAGCAGTCCAAAATACCTATACGTTCTAATTCTACCGGCAGCCTCAGAGCTAAAGACCGGTTCTTCAAAAAAATGCACAAAACACTTCCTTATATAACATCTTTCTACTTTTCCTAATCAATAAATCTGTGGTCACTCCCCAAACTGCCATATATTTCCTGCATACCTCCAGGTATTTGGGTATCTTGTACTTTTGTTGAAAATTCCCTTTTTTTCCTATGTTTATAATTAGGCTTTGTTTCCATCTTTGTGAAAACTGACTCCACATTTGACCTTTCCCTTGCATAATAGGAACTATGTTCTCATATATAAAAACACTTACAATAAAACTACAGGATGAATCATAGTTAAATCCCCCTCTATTCTAGGCCTATATGTATGTGCACTTTTTATTGGGTTTAAATGGGAACCCCATAGAAGCTGAAAAAAAAAGACTCATAATATTTACTTGAAATTTCCATAAAACAGGAAATATGTAAGCTACATATAAAAAAATAGGTAAAATAATTTTTAACAAATAAATCCTTTTTTCTTTAGACATATTCCAATTTTCCCATTTTTGTACTTTCTTTTGTGCAATCTGATATTTAATTTCCCAATTTTTAAGGGCTACCTCCTCTCCTCCAAAGATAATACATAGGATTTTTATTTTACCTTTCACTATTTCAAGTTCCCCCACTTTATTCTGTTCTACTTTCCCTAAAGGATGTATTTTACTTTTTTCTTTACTTATCCTAATACCTGCATACTTACTGGCCCAGATATTCAAACTGCGCTCAAAACTGGCGCAACAGCAGGAGCAAGCACAAACCAGTTGCGCAAATGCGCAACAGGTGCGATATTCAAACATGGAGCAGAGCAAATTGCGCAAGCAACCAACGTCTGAATATCGCACATACTGCGCCATCGCTCAACCAGGAAGGAGAAGCTGAGCCAAAATGCTGCGCCATGGCAAAACCATGGAAGCTCAGCTGAGCAGTGCAGAGCTGCCATAGCTGCAAGCACAGCCCCCCAGAGCAATGGAACTGCACATCCAGGAAGGCAGGCTGGGGCCCACCGCCAGCCATGCCACACATGGGCACAGGAACTCACTGCAGAACCCACACCACACTGGCACACCCCAAGCACAGCATCACTGGGGTGGGACGGCTGATCCACGTGCCCATGGGGACAAGCCAACTAAAGCATAGCAGAGCCATGACGCCCAGCACAACCACTGGCAGGCAGAGAGTGCCACACCCAGGGGTTGACAACCAAGTGCACATCAGTCCCCCTGTACGCACAGCACAGCGCAGCACCGCGTTCCCCAAGACATTGCTCATGTGCAGTGACAGGCACTGCAGGAAACACTGTGCACCCCCCGTGCCACACGTCAACCCCATGCTGCAGAGAAGCAGACCACCCAGACCCACCCTGTGCACCCAGCAGTGGGTGGCAGCAGATGGCGAGAGCAACAGAAAGGCAATGCTATGCTGGTGATACCTCCCCATGGACACACACACACACACACACACACACACACACACATATATCCAGGACCATAGTAGCCCAGATGGCATGTACACCCCTGCAACGGAGCACCCAGAGCCAGTTGCAAAGCAGACACCAACACAGCAGTTGTACCAAAATAGAATTTTATATTCAAACAAAAAGAGGTAACAAAACAGCTAAAACTATGTACAAGTTGGGGGACGGGTAAAAGGCAGGGGTGTGCAAGGGGGAGGGAAAACAACTTGAGAGGGAAGTCGAGGTGAAAGGGATGGGGAAGGGCAATAAAAGGTGGGCTACGGCCCAGCAGGCTCCTGCCTCCCCCCTGCCGCCTTTCCCTCCTGTGTCTGTGCCGCCCCCCTGTTGCTGTAGGGCTTGCAGGAGCCTCTGTTGTCGCCGCCAGCGTGTCAGGCTCGGACATCGTATGCCATGCGCCAAGCACACCGAGGCCTAGGAAAATGGGAACACAGTCAATGGCTGAGACTGACCACAACCCTGAACACCACCCAACCTGCAACCCAGCTAACCCAATGTGCTGCACATGTGATGGCATGCACCCACCCACAGTGAACATGCACATGGTCATCACAAACAGGCGGCACCAGCCATGCGCACCACCGCCCACACACACTGCCCACGTCAATCACAGTACAAACTAGGCTGTCATGTGATGTTGCAATGTGGTGCGATGCCAGTCACACAGCTATGTGCCCAGTGCATGCCTGGACCACCTGTGATGCATACACAGACGTGTCGTGATGCTGCACTGTGATGCAGGTCACCTGTGTCACGCCTACATACATGGATACATAGACAGTGTCGGCAGATAGGGGCCTATGGGACACCTAGTCTGGCCATTTGGCCTTGTACGATCACTCTCATGTCCTATAAGTCCATTCCCCCTCACCCCTGACCTCCAGAAGTCCCTCATGGCGAGCCCACACATACAGATCTCCCGTGACCAAGTCAGCCCCCACCACATCCTCTGGCAGGGTGTTCCACTCGTCCATCACCCATAATGTGAGGAAACACATTCGCATGTTTCCCTAAACGAGCCCCCTCCAACTGCATCCCATGCCCTCTACACCTGGAACATCCTCTACGCTGACAAATATTGGTTCCTGCACACTGTTCCCCCCTGTACAATACTCGTATGACCCCATCATATCCCCACACCCTCCTCCCCTCCAGGGAGTACATGTTCAGTTCCGTCAACCTGTCTGCATAGGACATGTGATGCAATCCATGCACCATCCATGTCGCCCTCCTGTGAACGCTCTCCACCCAGTCCCTGTCCATAAACAGCTATGTGTTCCGGAACTGTACACTGTACTCCAGTGTGGGGACTCACTAGTGTTACATATAGTGGAACTACTACCACCCATCTGGTTGTGTCCATCATGGTTGGTGGTCCTGCCCCCAGCATGCAATAGCATCCATGACGTAATGATACTCACACTCCTCCAGCAGCTCAGTCTGCCGCTGCTGCTGCTGTTGATGCTGCTGCTGCCGCTGGGCCGCACGGCCTGTGGGACTGGGGCCTCTGGCATGGCCCACATCAGCGCGCATCCAGCGCCGGCCACCATCCGGCCTGTGGGAGACATATGGTGAGACAAACATCAGTGTGACTCAAAAGCAGAGTGCCCCTGCTCCAGTAAGACTGCCTGCCCACACAGCCATAACCATCCATCACAGCTGCACACACTGACACACCGATGCACAGCCACCCAGGCACACACACACCTACAGAGAATATAGGTGAATAGATGGTACACTCACGTGGCCTAGGCACCAGGCCCCGCCTGGCATGGGAACGCAGCCACACTAACAGCTCCGGGTCCCTCCGGCGGAGATCACTGACCCGGTGCCGCACTGCTCCGCAGACTGGCCCCGGCCAGTGACCCCCACCAGGTCAGTGGCCACTTGCTGCCACACATGGGTCCTCGGTCCAGTGAGGGGAGCCTCACCATACAGTTGGTCATAGTGGGGCTCCACTAGGGCCACCAGGTTGGCCACCTCAACTTGGCTCCACGGCACCGACCTCCTCCTAGCCATGGCACCAACTTTACAGCAGGCAATATGGCGCCCCGCTGCGCTGTGACCCCACGTGGAGTTGTTGCGCAATAGACCAGTAAAGGCACCTATCGGGCACAGTTCGCGACAGCCGTCCATTTTACATGGCGCTGTAGACAGACACGCATTGGACGTGACATGGCATGCACTCAGCGCCAGGGGTCAGAGGGCATACCCAGGCTCACGGCAATGACGAGGCTACGCGACAGCGCCAGGATACAGTATCCTGGCACATCGCGAAGCACAGCACCAGTGCCACAGGGACTATCGCGCAGAGGTGCCATAGCGCCATATAGTGCCCAGTGCTGCAGCGCCACTGGCACAATGGTGGCCATGTCCAGAATAGCCTATCGCTGCCAGCAGTTCTGCAGCGCCGATCGACGCATGCGTAACCCATCTGGGCATGCGCAATGCAGTGTAGCACACAACCACAAACATGCGCCATCGGCTCAGCCGACCTTTCCTATTGCGCTAAGCACATTTACGCTGATATTCAGCCGACATATGCAAAGCAGGCGATCAGCCATTCAAAGGCGAGTGGCGCGATTAGCATGTCATTAAAGTTACCACACCTCATTTGCATGTGTTGCGCTATAAAAATAATGACACTGGGTTGTGGGCGGCCAGATTTGGTTGTTGCAGCTGAGAGGTGAGTTACATGCTGTGTGATGCTCAGGACAATGCACATGGGCAGGGGTGCTGGAGGGTGTCACGGGATGAGGGGGCTGAGCATGATGAGGGCACTTAGAAGGGGGCAGAGGGCACCCTTTCCATCAGTATCTGCCAGGCAGCGAGGAAAGGGGCGTCTTCCCCCCGGCCTGCAGCTATGCTCATGGGGAAATGCTGTGGACTGCAGAGTGACAGGTGTCCACTTCCACCCATACAGATCAGCATGACTGACGAGAACCAGGCCGAGGGTGTGGACGGGCGGCGAGGAGGAGGCGAACTTCACCACAGCAGAGACCGAGGCCCTCTTCCAGGCCTACCTGGAGGATGAGCCGCTTTTGAGTGGGCGGAGAGGCACCCTCAGCAGCCGCAGCTGCATGGGAGGGGTAGCTCTGGCCATCAACCTGCACGGGAAGCCACCAGCCCCGCAGGAGTGCCGCAAGAAGATGGGGACTGACCGCAGGAGGCTGAAGGAGAAGGTGGCAGCCTTCAGGGTGGCACGTGCTGCCACTGGTGGGGGACCACCAGTGGTGTTGTAGCTGACCCCGACCGAGGAGACACTGGTCGTGGCCATGCAGCTGAGTGCCATTGCTGGTGTTCCTGGCGGAGGATTCCAGACAGGTGGAAGCCCATCACTGCACGGTATGTCATGGTGATGTTGTGGGGGGGGGCGGCTGTTGTTCACATGCACTCACATGTACTCTTTCTGTTTCAGATCCTGTTCGTCTGCAGGAGACGGTGGTGGTGGGTGCTGACAGTGAGGCAGACCTGCTGGACCAGGAGGAGGGACCTTCCACCTCCGCCAGCAGCCTGCACGCACTGCAGCAGCAGGCCGCTGGGCTGACAACTCCGCTGGCAGTGATACGGGTTCAGGGGGCACAGCCCTGTGTCACAGCAGTCTGGCATGCAGGTGCCAGCATGCTGTGCCTATGGCAGTGGCACGCACCGGCACTATTGAGGATGGCAGGCCTGCAATGGCCAGTGAGAGGTGTGTCCCACAGAGGACACACGGCAGGCGCAGCACGTGCTCCGGGCCGTCCAGCTCCACACCTGTGTACCAGCATGCTGGCACAGTCACAGGCTGGGCCTGTCAGCACCGGGTGGGCAGCACCGTGGCTGAGCAGGTGTCTGGCACTGTTGACAGCACAGGGGTGGAACAGGTGGACCTGGGGGCTCAGCAGCTTGGAGGGCAGCAGCAGCAGTTGCACACCAGGCCTGGGGGGACAGCGTCAGGCAGTGGCACTTGTCCACCGCCCTTGGATCAGCCCATACCTGGTCCTGGTGAACAGCGGCCACCCTCAAGGGGTGCTGTGCACCAGGACCATCCACACCCTGGGGGTCACGATGCCATTGGGGCACAGTACCCTTTGGACGTGCACACCCGCCTGCTGCAGGAGTTGGTACAGCTGCAGGGGCGGGTTGCAAGGTCCGTGGAGGCACTGACTGTGTCCGTGGAGCGGCATAGCAGGGAGTGTGCTCGGGACCGGGCCGAGATGGTCCATATGCGGACAGATGTGACCGCTGCCATCGACAGGCTGACCCAGGCAGTGGTCTCTGTCGACTGCATTGACCACACTGTCTGGTGATCCTGTACCACGCACCCTGCCACAGTGCGCACTCCACTCCCCGCTCCTCGGGGCGTCGTATGCGACACCAGGCCTGTCGACGCTGGTTCTGCTGTGGGCATCCCGAGCACCCCTGGTGCAAGTTTCTTCGCGGGATGCAGACCCCTGGCGAGGCAAGGTCGCGGTCACTGGGACCCCTGGTGGTGCAGTGAGTGCCACCGATGTGGCTCCCCATGCTAGCCTGCCAGTGCTGCTAGGCCATGGTGGGGCCGCCCACGCATCCTGTGGGTGGCCGTGGGACAGTGCTCCCTGACTGAGCTGTCTCCCAATGCAGGCCCTGTCTGGTGCTGCTCTGTGTGCACTGTGTGTCATGGTGGGCAGTGCACTGCTGGGTGCTCTGCTCACCAAACTGACACACGGACCACCTGCACACTCTCCCAACTGCTGTCCACAGGCGTGTGGATGATGATGCCTGCATTGCACTGCGTACAACCGTTGCGGAGTTGCCCAGGTCCTGACACACGCACGTGACAGTCCAGGTGGTGAGGGTGGTTGGTGGTGCTGTGTGATAGTGTGTACTTCCGCATTGCTGTTCTGCTGCCCCTGTATGCTGCCTGGTGTGTGTGTGTGTTTATTTGAGTGCTCACCCCTCTCTGCTAATGTGTTGGTATGTCGACCTTTCAACTCCCCTGACCTTCATGCACGGTGTGTTCCCCCTGTGTGCCTGTGGTTTCATGACAGACAGTGTTGCCTGCACATGTCCCCTTGACTTACCTGTGTTGTAATGTGTGTGCTCTTCTGCTGGTGTCCCGTGCAGTTGGGCCTGCTGGCCTGGGGCCTGGGGTCCCTCCGTCCCTAGCGCTCATCACCATATCACCCTTGCGCCACTAGCGTCCCCATCGCTGTTCCCTCTTGGACCTGTATGGCTATCCCATGGTCTTTGGCCATGTTGTGCAGTGATGCAACAGGCCAGGAATATCCCACAGGCCTTTGGGGGCTGTACTGTAGGCTCCGCCGAGGTGTCCAGGCATCGGAAGTGTGCCTTTGAGTATCCCTAACACCCGCTTCTATGATGTGTTCCGCGGTTGTGGCGCAGGCCTCATTGGAAACTGTAGCTGGCGCTGGGGTCAGTGGGCTACTGCATGGTGTGAGCAGCCAGGGACGGAGTGGGTATCCACAGTCACCTGTGTGGGAGATAGTGGAGATCAGTGTTAGGTCAGGTCCATATTGCCCATATCCTTGTGTGCCACTACCATGGCACCTGTGTCATTCCCACCCTGCACAGAGTTTGCATTCCATACATGTGTACTCACCCACTAGATGACCCGTGGGGATGTTCCTACTTCTGGACTCGATGGCACAGTGCAGATTGGTGCCATATGAAGGCATTTCATGTGCTCCGCCAGGGTGTGTGGTACAGACGTTGATGATGCGTACCAGTGGCATCACTACTACCACCTGGCAGTTGACACTCGAGTAGTCTCTTCGGGCCCTGATATGCTTGCCTGGCCGGGCCAGGTGGCATGCCATCGGCCGCTACTGGGTGCAGTCTATGGCACCTAGCAGCCAGGCATTTGTGCTACCCTGTGGAACTCCTGATGTTTGCTGCAATGCTCTGCTGCAGTGCTGGGGAAATGGATGTACCCAGACAGCATGAGGGAGCAGTGTGCTGAGGAATTGGGTGAGGATGCGCGGACGTGGCCAACCCATGCTGATGCCTGTGGTGTCCCCCTGTCAGCCTTCTGGAAGGTGCCCGTGGTGCAGCAGGCACATGCAGGCTGTCACCTTGGTCTCCACGGACAGAGCGTGACTGGCCGTGGAGGGTGCTCTGCATCACATCACTGCACAGCTCACTGAGCCGCCTCAGTATTGCCCGTGTTCAGGTGGTACCGGCCACGATCTCAACATCACTGTACAGTCGTAGCTGATGCGGGCACGAGTATCGCTTTGTCGGGGTATACTGACGGGCCCTCCACGCCACGCCCCCTGCAGCATGCTGTCTCACCTCTCATTACAGCTTCCGTGGAAGCTGACACTGTCCATCTCCCTGGCTTCTGCCCCCAGCTGCTGTTCCTGTGTTACTTCCCACTGCCCCACTGCTGCTTCCACTGCACCGGCACCCCACTGGCCTCTCTGTCCTCCAGGACCCACTGTCCCTCTCTGTCCTCCTGCTCCTGTCTCTGTCTCTGTCTCTCTCTCTCTCTCTGTCTCTTCCCGGCTCGTGCTCTTCTCGAGTTCTGTGCCGCTCCTTGAGCCGCTTTATTTTGGCTCAATCCGCATCTGCGTAACTTCCGGTTGAGCCACTTCTTGCGCATTGGGCGCAGTGCTCAAATATCGCATTGCGCACTTTATGCATGGACCCGCCCTTCCAGTTGCTATGCCTTCATTTCCATTGCGCTGTGGCTCAGCGCTGTTTCGTGGTTAACTGGCCCTTTCATCTCGATATCGGCGATTTTGAGTTTATGCTAGTTAACCCTGTTGTGTACATGAACCCCTTTGAATATCTGGGCCACTATATTTATCAAATGTTTTTTAACAAAATTCTCCTCATTTTAAATCTTTTACCAATATTACACAATCATCTGCATATGCACAACTCTTTTTTAACTTTTTATTTTCCCATATTATATTCTGTATTTGTACATGTTCCTCAATGTATCTTAACAACGGAACTAACCCAAACACATATAGGAGAGAACTTAGTGGGCAGCCCTGCCTAATACCATTCCTTACAAAAATTGGTATGCCCAAATGACCTTTCACCATTGGGTAAACTTGCGCATCCGAATATAAAACCTTTACTAAAAATATGAATTTATCTGGTATAGTATAGGCTTTTAATACATCCCGTAAATATTCATGTTTTATAACATCAAATGCTGTTTCTTGATCTAGGGCGAATAAGTATCCAACCAGTCTATTTTCTTGGGCTTCATTAATAATTTCCCTCAAATATATCAAATTCTGCCTGATATCTCTTCCAGGTATCACACATGTTTGCATGCTTAAAATTAAATGATCTGAGAATAACAATAATATTTTGTTTATTATTTTAGCTAGAATCTTATAGTCTGACGTTAACAGACAAATTGGTCTCCAATTCTTTATATCTAATGTATCCACTTTCTTATATATAAATATTGTCACCCCAAGCTTCATACTTTCTATTGTAATGTCTTTTGGAAAAATGTCATTATATATTTTTACCAACGTAAATGATATATCTTCTTCATACTTTTTATAAAAGGTATTTGGTATTCCATCAATACCAGGAGCTCTATTCAGGGTAAGAGATTTTATAGCTTCTTTAATCTCACTAATCTTTATTTTCTCATTCAAAAAGTCTGCTTCTTTTGACTCTAATTTAGGAATATTTACTTTGCTCAGAAATTCTGACATACTGTACTTTCTCCTATATCCTTTTGAAATTTATTTTTCACATGTTCTTGTACTATATGTTTCATCTGATTAATTTTGGTTTGTATAGCCCCTTGTTTATCTTTTAAATCAGACATTATTTTAACTCTATCTGCATTACTATGAAAAGGATTTGCTTGGAATTTAGTACCTTGGGTCCCACTTTTCTGCTCCATTATTAGTGACTTTATTCTATTATATTGATATGTTTGCATTTGCTCTCTTATTTCTACTATTTGCTTAGAATTATCTATTTTATTTTGTATTTGGTATGTGAGAAGTTTATATAAAGTAGCTCTCAAACCCAGGTACTTTTTATAGTTTGACATTCCTTCCCTTTGTGACCTTTCAAGCATTAGCTGTTTTATATCTTTTTTGCATTTTCCCACCATTCTATACTTGAATCATAAAGTTCAAGTACTGACTCTCTAGCTTTAAAATGATCTAAAATTTCTTCATTACATTCTGATACCTGTAGCCTTTCGACATTCATTCTCCAAAAACCTCTCCCTATCTTAATGTGTTGTCCTAGATTTATTTTAACTCTAACTCCTAAATGATCTGAAGTTTTTATAAGAGTTGTCTGTATTTCTAATATTTTAGTTTCTTTTGGTACCATCCAAAAATCAGTCCTAGTTGAAATCTTACCTTTAAAAAAGGTGTGCTCTGCTTTTGTCCTTTTATTTTGTATGCTTCCACTAAATTCCCTTTTTTAAGAATGTCATTAAGTGGTCACGTGATGGCAGCTTGAGCAAAGTCAGTTTCCTCCCGGAGCTCCGCTTTCAGTCTCCTGATTTACACTTTTTATAGCGGTTCTCAGGTATAGAAATCGACTCTAACAAGTCTGAGTAACTGCTGATTACCTTTGAGGCTAGAATCTGACTGGTTAATGGAAGTATATATGAGGAAGGCGCCCTTTTGCGGCATTCTCCTCCTCCATGAACGCACGCCGGAGAAAGAAAAGGCTGCAAAACAGCCTAAGCAGAGCTGGCGCACTCTAAGATGTCCACATGCTAGAAACCGCTCTGACTGAAAGCAGATTTATGGAGATCATGCAACCTTCTTCAGACGGCCATCACCTCAATTTCAGAGGATCTGCAGGAGATTAAACCAGTGGACGCGTTGACTAGAAGGGTTGGGGACCCGGAGTCAAGGATTATATCATTGAAAGAAAGCAAGAGCGAGTGAGATGGAGATAACTAATGCAAGGTAGAATGAAAAGTTAGAAGACAAGCTGGAAGATTTAGAAGGTCGCAGGAGGAATAATTTGATTATAATCGGCTGCCAGAAAAGAAGAGGAGTGCCATAATAACTTTTCTGCAGAAATTCTTGTATCAGTATAGCTGGAGGCTCCTCCCGAGCGGTGAGAGTACGATTGGAGAGAGCCCACCGAGTGCTACGCCCGCTACCAACTCAGAGTCAGCCACCTAGACCAATAATTTTCAAATTATTGAACTTCCAGGACAAACAACATGTGTTTTCCAAAGCTAGAGATGCTAGTGAGCTGACATGGGAGGGCAAGAAGATACGTATCACTCAGGATTTGCCTCACTCAGTGAGGGCAAGGAGACAAGAGTTTCACCCTGATGTGTCCAAATTAGTGGCGGCTTCTAAACCATTCAGGGTCAAATACCCTGCTGTTCTGATGGTGAAACATGATGATATATGGCTAACATTCGAGTGCCCTGAGCAAGCTATGCAAGAGCTGAAAAACATCTTTCCAGAACTCTACAAGTGATGGGTGGATGGAAGGGCTTTGAGCAAGGAAACTGTAAACTGTGGAATTGCAATTTGAATGGAGGTCCAGCTGGTAATATTTTATATGTGGACAAATTTCAGTGGAAAGTAATGGACTAATATAAAAACTGACTTGTTTCAGTGATCTGATGTTCAACGATAATAGATCCCTGCTGGGTTCTTAGGTAATCCAGACTTGAACAGGGCTACCCATATCTGTGACATTCAGAGGGATCAGTCTGATTGCTGTTGTCAACTCCTGCACGTGTCAGAAACTCTATGCATGGTGAAACTCTGACATGAATCTGTTTCCCTCACCCTGTCTCACCAATGTTCACTTAGTACAATGCAAATGTGATCTGCACTGGTTGGTGACATGGACCTGTGCGTGCTCCTGAAGAACGACTTGTTCATGGATCTGTATCCACTTTCCCTTTGGTTTGTGGTGCGAAATGGGAGCATTGGCTCATCAAGTTGAGAGGGTGATGGAAGCATGAGACCAACTAGTCAGGATGGTGGATGGCGAACAGAGATTTTCGGGGAACTGTCCTGGAATGATTAAGTTGAATATATGGCTTGGGACTTGGAATGTGTAATAGACTTGCATACAAGCAGGGGTTATGATGGATGTTCCCCTCTCTTTCTTCTTTAGAGTTTACTATATCCAACGATTGCTGTGGGAGTTATGGACCGCTGCGTTGGTACATTTAAACGTATTTAGTGGATGATCTAAGACTCCTCAAGGGTGATAGACTGTTTAAACTTATGGGAGTAAGTAGCTTTTTAATGGTTAGAATTAAGATCTGCTAACATGGTTTGACATTGTTAACACATAGGTTTAAGCATAGTTTAATAGTGAGGGAGGAGGGCTTTGGGGGGAGGACTGAGTAGTTTGGGCTGTTTGGATGAGAATCACATGGCATAAAGTGAATAGGAGTGCAGTTTATTAGAACTGGGGCACGTTTGGGGCAGGGGGGTTATAGTTTTGTTGTAATAGGGCAGGGGTGGTACTATTTTGGGATTGATGGGTGAGAATTATTGTGTGAGGGGGCTACCAAGGCTGCACATCTTCAGGGCCTCATAGAGATCTTTTAAGTCAGGGGTTCTGTAATTCTTTAATAAAACTGTGGTACAACTCGTTGATATATCTTATAAGCAATTGTGTTTAAGGTTAATTGATTGGAAACATGAGTAATCAATATAAATTCATTAGCTGGAATGTTAAAGGAGCCAAAGATAGGGTTAAGAGGCAAATTATATTAAGACATCTACGGCACCTGGGAGCTCAATTCACCTTTCTGCAAGAAACGCATCTAAGGAGAAATGATATGTTACTTTAGAAGGTCATGGGTAGGGCAAGTTTTCAGAGCAGGGTCATCCACGAATAGGAGAGGGGTAGTCATCCTCATAGCAAGAAGCATTCCCTTTAAAATGGTTGAAGAAGTTTGGGATCCGAAGGCCCGTGATATCATAGTGCATGGCTTGTTAGAAGCACACCCGATTTTACTAGGTTCAATATATGGCCCAATTACGATTCCCCAGTCTTTTGTAAGATTATTGAATATGATTGTCTCTAATCCTGTGAAGCTTACAATATTAGGTGGGGACTGGAATTATAGCACTCCAGAATGACTTGGATAGATCAGGCAGGAGAGACGAGGACTATACGCCCGCACAAAGAGCACTAAAAGATCTCATTAGTGAGGCTGCACTGGTCGGATGTTTGGCGTGTTTTAATCCAACTTCTTGCGCGGCAATACACTTTTTTTCTGCAGTACACAAGACTTATTCATGCATCGACTATGTGCTAATTAGCTCATTTGTAATGTCAGGGTAATGCAGGCAGACATATCCGCTAAGAGTGATATCAGACCATGCATCAGGTTAGTCTGGAATTTTGGCTAACTGTGGGGTGTAGACGGTCACCACAATGGAGATTAAATTGTCAGATACTGAAAGATGAATCCTCACTGAGGCACATATGTAGACTACATCACGTGGTTTTCTCAAAGACAACCAAGGCTCAGTGGCTAAAAGGACCTCACTGGTTGCCTTAAAATGCTCTCCAAGGGAGAACTGATAAAGATGGCCTCAAAAAGCGGGTGCAAAGGGCACAATTAGACTCGTTGTTTGATTCCATTAGGAGTATTGAACGCAATTTATCCTGCTGGTGACTTTATGGTAGCTGGGCCAGACTCTACCAGTTGCAGGCCCAATATGCAGGTCTGATGTCACAAAGCGGAACTGGCCCTTCTGAGGACCAGGATCCAATACTTAGATACAGGGAAAGAGCGAGTAAGCTACCCGCCATGCGTTCGCCACTTAGACTCAACCCAATTTATCCTTGGAATTCATAAAGATCAGGTGAGCGAGTTTGTACAGACCCAGGGAAATGGCTAAGGCCTTTGTTCCTATTTTCAGGCGCTATATGCGGTAGATCCAAAGACAAAACCCACTGCAGGATGACATTAGTTTATTTCTTAGCTCAGTGGATTTACCAAAGGTGACAGATATAGAAGCAGTTTATTTGAGTGCCCCAATATCGACTCTGAAATCCAGCAGGCCATTCAACAAATGCCACTAGATAGGTCTCCCAGGCGGATGGGTTCCCAGTAATTTCTAAGGTTTGCCATATGTTAATAACCCCAATTCTAAGAGAGTTTTTCAGTATTGGTTTGATAATGGACTATCGGATCCTAGCTTCCAAGAAGCTACAGTATCTTTAATCCTAAAGCAAGGAAAGATCCTCTCAGTATGATAGTTACCGCCCTATCTCCTTGTTGAACACAGATATTAAAATTCTAGCTAAGGTACTGGCAAATAGGCTATCCAAAATTATAGGTAATCTGATTAGTCGAGAACAAGTGGGATTTATGACGGGGAGGTCACCCCAAGACCACATGAGGAAATTATTACATTTTATAACAATGGCAAGGGCCATTAATACTCCAGCTGTACTGGTATCACTAGATGCCGAAAAGGCATTTGATAGGGTATCTTGGGACTATCTATTTGCTACCCTGTCTGCCTTTGGTCTGCCTAAGGATTTCCGGAGATGGGTACAAATTTATACTCCTTTCCTCTGCCAGGGTCAAGTGCAATGGGATATTGTCTCCATGTAATTGTTGGAGCGGGCACGAGGCAAGTTGTCCTTGTCCCCCTACTTTTCAATTTATACTTAGAGCCATTTGCATAGATTGGCAGGAATACTCTCATTAAAGGTATACAAATTAGGAGGTCAGATATGCCTATTCGGATATGCAGACAATATATTATTACATATTGAAGACCCTGAGGTCTCAATCCCAGCTATCTTAGCGGAGATTGACTTCTCTAAAATATCTTACTATAAGTTAAACCGGCAAAGACAAAGATCCTTCCTTAAATAACAAAGTTAATAAGTCGGACTTATTGCCGTCGCCTTTGTTGGGAAGCAAATACTTGTGTACCTAGGAATCATATCCGTACAGAATTGAACTCCATGGTTATGGACAACCTGGGCAGTTTAGTTAAAACAATAACGGGTGATTTGGAGAGGTGCGATTGCTCCTTTTTCGCTCTGGGAAGGCTGAGTATTCTTAAAATGAATATATTGCCAAGGTTATTGTATCCTCTGGGTATGATGGGTGTATATCTCTGGAAAGGGTGGTTTTCCAATTTACAAAGGGCATTTAATTTATTTATATGGAACGGAAAAGGGTTCAGATCTTACATCAAATTGACAGCCCGAAATTAAAAGGAGGACTAGCCCTTTCCCTTTTCCTATATTATATTATGCTGCATATAAGCAAGTTAGGTCATTGGAATGGAGGATGGTCAATTGTACTACTACCTCTGTGGGTAGACATAGAGCAACATTTAGTGGAGGGAGAATGCTCCTACGGGCCTTCTGTATGTCTCCTGGTCGCCATCCCTAAGTCCTTCAAAAGCAATCCTATGGGATGGTCTTTAAAAGCCTTTCATCAACTACAAAATATCTTACAGTAAATGGTACCATCTGACCGCCAACCCATTTTCAGTAATCCACACATTAAGGTTGGGGTGTGACGTTGTCCCTGCATTCTGGCCTCAGGCAAGTCATCTTAGGGTCTCGGACCTCTGGGTGAATGGGAGGCTTCACCCCACGATCAGTTGATGAGTTCTTTAGAGTTACTGATCAGGGATTATTTGTTGTTGCAGGTCAGGAGGCCCAACCTCCTTCTTATCTCGGGTTGTACCTTTGACCACGGGAAAGAGACCTTATACACTTTATGTATAGCTCTCAGCCACGCCTAGTCTCCAAACTATATAAAATACTCCAGGAGGGACTCCAGGCTTCCGTCAGGGGTGTGTTTTTACTGGACGAAAGAGCTGGGAATACCTGAGATACCTAGTCTTTGGAAGAAGCTCTGGCTCACAATGTATAAATTCATAAAGCAAGATAGGCTGAGAATGGTACATTTTAACATAATGCATAACATGTATCTAGCTCCAACCCAGTTATTTAAATTTGGGGCAAAAGAGTCGCCCTTTTGTGACAAATGCAATAAGGACGATGTACCTTGTGCCACATGGTCTGGTTATGTCCTCTACACAGGCCTTTTGGCATCCATTAATAACCTACTAGACCCTATCCTTGGCTTAGAAGCTTTGTTTATCCCTGAGGTATGCCTGATGAGTCTTTTCCCAGCAGGTATCACTAAGACTAAAAAGGCCCAAATGTCACTTATCTCAGCGGTGCTTAAACTGATAATTTTGAGGCATTGGGCTAGTGACAAACCTCCTTCTTTGATGGAGTGGTATAGAGAGTGCATTTTGGCACTGAAGTTAGAAAGGCATATTGCCTGCTTACGAGGCAGAGTGGAAATATATACATCACTTTGGAGCTCATTAGAAGCGCTCTTAATGGCGTGGAAACCTGATGATCAGATTGCCTCAGGGATGACAAATTAGGGCCCGTATATGTGTGTAGCCTTGGAGGGGGGGAGGAGGAGGGGTTTAATTTGTGAGTTTGATGTGTGAGTTAAAATGTAGTTTTTAATTGTTACATCAATTGCTACCTTTAACTCTGCCTGTTAGGTGATGTTTTTGGTGAGTTTTTTGTGAAAATAATAAAGCTGTGTTAATAACAAAAAAAGAATGTCATTAAGTGTATGAGTATCACAAAAAATTTTACTTGTTTGCCTTCCCCAATCTTCCTTAGACAAATCACAATTAAAATCACCCTTCCCCCGACAAAACCAATTTTGAAGTATGTATATAGGGTTCCACTAAGTTAAAAAACAATTTTCATTTCTGATTTAGCTTGAGGACTGTAGATGTTAATTAATCTTACTGTTGTAGTTTTAATATGTGCTTCCATTATTAAAATCCTCCCTGGCACTAAATCTACTATTTTAATTACATTTACCTCTTGTGAAAGGAAAACTATTCCTATTCCAGAGCACTTATCCTCCACAATGGACCACAAAGATGGTCCCTACCTCCAATCATTTTGTGTCTGCTTGATTTCATCTGTAGTATACAGTCTTGTATCTTGCAGTAATAATATTTCACTTTGTATCTCAATCCATAAGAAACTGCATCCAAAACTAGGAGCCTTATATCGCAACAAGGACTGCATCCCTCCAGCTACCTGGGAGGCAATAGTTCAGAAGAGGATCCTTCCTCTACTTGACTACAGTGATGTAGTCTATGGCACTGCTCCTATATCCTCCCTCACTAATCTTGACACACTCTTCCATTCCTTCTACCACTACATCTTAGGCTGCCCCCCCCATGACTCTTCACTGTGACCTCTACAGTTCCCTCAACCTGCCCTCAGTCCATGATCACAGGCAGATTCACTGCACCAGGGCCATAGCGAAATACTGGACACAATCCCTCCCTCCCTATCTTGAATCTGCCCTTGCAACCCAATCTCTGCCTATCTACTCCCTCAATTGCACTGACTCCAGACTCTTTCATGTCCCATTTATGGGTTTAGCCAAGGGCCAAGCTGCTTTCAGTTAACACCTACCCAAACTCTGGAATACATTGTCGGCTGCCATCAGACTCATCACAAACTCTCAGCAGCTCAACCTTATCTTAAAGACCCACCTTTTCTCAACTTGTGCATGCACCTAGGTCCAACAAGTGGTGTGGGCTTAAGTCCAACAAGTGGTGTGCCCCATGCCACACAAGCCATAAGCTAACCCCAACATATGTAGGTCCCTTGCACCTGTAAGCCTTGTGCCGCATAACCTATACAAGGGTTATGTTGCCAACAACTCATGTTGGCTCAACGACTGCCACCACCATAGTTCTACAAGCATCCTGAGTAGTGGTAGGGAAATAAGCTATCAAAGGGACTCAGTACCATTTATTGTACAGCTTTGCTATTGTAGTGTTTGTTATGTTTCCTTGGGACTCACAGCCATGCAAGCTCTGCTATCCATTAATCTATGTATACAATGTTATATGTACATTGCATAATCTGTATACTTGTACAATTATTTATTCTGTATTTTACTCCTCTTCTCCCTCCCCCCAGGACACATCTGGAATCGAGCGGTATCTCCACTCAGTATACCTTCCTGGTAAAACTCTTAAATAAATAAATAAAACCTTAAAAGTAATAAACCTTTTCTTTCTGTCCCTCATACTATTTACATTTACTGTAGTACACATATGAACATAAGAATATACGAATGTGCAATCAGAAATGGACCGTCTGGTCTATCTAAGTCTGTTCGAGTGTGCAGCCAACACCCCTAGTTTGCAGCTGCCCCACCCCCTCCTCTTTGTCATCCCACTGCCACCCCCACCTCCCCCACCCTCACTCTCCCTGTTCCCTGTACCCTGTCCCATGCCCATTTGAAGCTGTTCACAGATTTACATGATACCACCCATTCTGGCAGGGCATTCCATTTTGCTACCACCCTCTTTGTGAAATGGTGTCACCTCATTTCCTTCTTAAATCTCGCCCCCTTCTATTCTTAGCCCATGCCCCCTGGTGATCCTCCCCCTCCTTAACTTAAAGACCCCATCTGCCCCATCTTTATTGATTCCCCTCAGATACTTGAATGTCTCTATCATGTCCCCCATCCCTTCTATCCTCCAGGGTGTACATATTCAGGTCTCCCAGCCTGCTGTCATAGTCTCTCCCCGCCATTATACATGTCATCTTTTTGCCCTCCTCTGCACCCCTTCCAGTAAACTGATATCATGCTTTAGGTATGGCCTCCAAAACTGCACACAATATTCTAAGTGCAGCCTTACCAGTGACCTGTAGAGGGGCAAGATCACCTCTCTTCACCTGGATGAAAACCCCCTCGCTATGCACCCCAGTATTTTGTTCACTTTTGCAGCTGCTCTCCTGCACTGAGCAGTGTTGTTCATGGTCCCTGTTATCATTATCCCTAGGTTCTTCTCCTCTTCAGTGATCCCCAACTTAACCCCCCCCCAGCCAGTATTCTCTTATTGGGTTCTTCACCCCAAAGTGCATAACCTTTCACTTCTTTGCATTGAACCCCAGCTGCCACCTATCTGACCACTCTTTTAGCTTGCGTAGGTCCCCCTGCAGCTGCTTCCATCCCTCCTCTCCATCCACCACTGCTCCAATTTGGGTGTCATCAGTGAACAGACTTACCTTGCTCACCACCCCGTGTGCAATGTCTGACATGAAGAGCCCAAACAATACTGGCCCTAACACAGAGCCCTGTGACACCCCACTCATCACTGGCCTTGGAGTTCAGAGCTCCCCTCTCACCACCACCCATTGCAGCCTGCCACTCAGCCAGCTTGTAATCCAGTTCATCATTTTGGCCCCTACCCCAACATCAGTTAGCTTCCCCCCAAGCCGCCCATGAGGCACTGAATCAAAGGTGACTTGCTGAAGTCCAAGTAAAGAACATCCACTGCATGACCCTTATCCAGCTCACCTGTCACCCAGTCATAATATTGTATGAGGTTGCTTTGACAAGACTTCCCTGAAACAAACCCATGCTGCCTCACATCCTGGAGGCCATTGTCCTCCAAGTACGACACCAGTCTTTCCTTTAGTATCATTTCCATGAATTTGCACACTATGGAGGTGAGACTTACCAGATGATTACCTGGTTCATCCCTTGGCCTGCTCTTGCATAATGGTACTACATGTGCCATCCTCCAGTCCAATGGCATACATCTTGACTCCAGTGAGGTGCTGTACAGCTCTGCCAACACCTCTACCATCTTCCTCAGCACCCTGGGGTAGACACCATCTGGCCTCAGTGCCTTGTCTACCTTCAGTGCCCTCAGTCCCTCTAGGACTCTACTTGACTCAATTCTTCCATTTGTCACCTCCTCTCCCCCTGACCCCACCCTCACAGCCCATACTGGTAGCAGTCCCCCCTTTTCTTCCATGAACACTGAGCAAAAGTATTGATTCAGTGCTTCTGCCTGCTCCTCCCCCTTTTCCGTCCACTCCCCACCCCTTTTATTCTCACTACTGACTCCATGCAATTCCTTTTCTCCCTGATGTATATAAAAAAGTCTTTCTCCTCTGCCCCCCATTTATTCCCTGTGCTAATCTTAGCTCCCTTTGGGCTTTGGCTTCTCTCACTTTTCTGGTCACCTCCTTGGACTATCTTGCATATTCCCCCCATCCACTTCCATCCCCAGCCTCCTAAACCTCATTTTACCCATACCACCTCCACAACCTCGCTGTTCAACCAGCATGGTTTTCTTGCTCTGCTCCTCTTACTCTGTGCCTTGATGCAGGCTTCTGTTGCCTCTGTAACCCCCCATTCAATAATATCCCATTTCTGCTCCACGTCCATCTCCTGCCTTATGCCCTCCAGTTACCCTTTCAGTACTTCCTGCATCCTCCCAAAGTCTGCTCCCCTGAAGTTTACCACCTGAGTAACTGATTTCTCTGGCTCCCCACATATCATGATATTAAACCACACTGTTTAGTGATTGCTGTTGGCTAGTGGGTCCTCTACCTTTATTTCCCTCACTGCCTTCCCATGCAACAATACCAGATCTAAAGTGTTCTTTAGCCTAGTAGGTACAGTAATGAACTGTGTCAGGAGACCTTCTTGGATCACGTCCAGGATCACTTGCTCCCTAGCACTGGAGGTGACCGGGAATGCTCCAGTCAACCTCTGGCAAGTTGAAAGAACCCATTTAAATGTCCAAAAGATATTTATTTTCCCTTTTTTCCTTTTAACTATCTTTTGCTTTTTTCTTTTCTTGGAGACTTGTGTATCTGTAGTGTAATCTTCTGCCATTTCTTCCAGTTCCGTGATGTCAATACATGAGGAAAATAACTCATCTTCCAGATCACCCCACTCCTTTTTCTGCAATATGGTATATCTGTTTGTCAACTCAATCCCTTCTCTGTCTTTTTCTAAAGTTAGGCCTCTTGAATTTCAGGCCTGAGTCTTTTTCTTGGACCTTGTAACTATTGCAAATTCATTTGCATGCTTGTTCTTTTGTTTACCTTCCGAGTTTACCACTTTACTTTTTCTGTTTCTTTTCTCTCATCAGCCTGTGTTATTTTGCCTTCTGGCCTATTCAGGGGAAACTGAAAGCCCTTCTTTGTTACTGGCTTCATAAATTACTTTATCATCCTGTGCTTTCATTTTCTGGGCCTTTGCTAGGTAAACATCCTGATCTGCAATTTCACCTGGGTCTGAACTGTTATGAGAGGCCCACGGGCAATGTAAAAAAAGTGCCCTTCCTCCTCACACAAACTCCATTTTATTCCATTTTTACAGTCTGCTCCTCAATGGCCTATCTCTCCACACAATCCACATTTTATTCGTTCACATGCGTTACTTAAGTGGCCTTTGTTACCACATCTGTAGCAGGCCCAAGGCTGGCCAACATAGAAAACAACCCCTTGATCTCATCCCCCCCAAAAAAAAATAGTTTGGTAGGTGTTGAAATTCTCCATTTAATTGCTTTAAGGTCACTTTATATTTCCAACCACCGGTCCATAAGCATTCATCATCGAGTATGGGCTCTGGAGACCCAAGCACTGTACATTTTTGCATCAGCCAAAAGGTGATATCAATCACATATGCACCCTCATTCCTAAACAACACAGTTATAAATTTGAAAGCAGGCTTAGTTAACAGAATGACAATGAATTTATTCCACTGGGGTGTATTTTTTAGCTGATAGAAAAGCTTCCAAAATCTATCCAAGCCACTCTGATGTTTAAAACTTACATCATACTCGGTAGTACCTGGTACATGAATCAGAGCATATATTTCATATGGGTAGAATTTCATATCCTCTTTTAAGAGATGTCTCCCTATATATATTTGATCTGGAGCATCTGTAGCTGCTTCTTTGAATTTGAGACATTCTGCATTTCTTCTTTTGGCTTGCTTAAATTGTTCTTCCGAGAAAAGCTTTTCTCTTGTATTCCCTGTCCAGGCATTTTGGTTCTCATTTTTCCCTTCATTATTTAAGTCATTTTCATTTTGTATAGTTTTTTGTTCCACCTCCATAGAGATTTCCTCGAAGTCTGTAGATATTTCAATCTCTTTAGTACTGTCAGCAGTTTCATTTTCTTTCATTAATTCTTCGGGTGCTTTGTCTATTATCTTTTCATTAAGTTTTTCCTCATGCGTTTCATCTGTACAGCAAGATGGTATATTGGGGTCCCATCCTGTCCCATCCTTTGTCTTTTTCCAACCTGCTTGTTTCTGGGCTTCTCTTACCCATTCTGGAGTATCTTTATAGTGAGAACTATCACAATCAGAACTTTATTTAGCAGGGGGCCATTTTCTTCAGAACTTTGCAAGTTTTATCTTTGGGTTACATAGACCCTTTTGGTTTACCTTTGACATTTGCTGCCCATCTTAGGATGAGTCTTTTATGATTCTCTATGGCCATTCCTTTCAGGGCAGTAGCTTTATTCTTTGTCCTTTTAGTAGCTAGAGATAGTGCAGCCTGTACTTCGCTTGCCACATCATCACATCTCCGCTGTTCTTGACAGGTCTTTACTTTAACATTCTCCCTCGCTACTTTTAACATTAACTGTTGTTTTCTTTCTCTCAGTAATTCCTATTCTTTTTCTATTTGCGTTAGAAAATATGCAGAATCTTGAGACTTACTTGGTCCATCTTTCATTGTAGTATCCAACACACCCACTTTCTCAAAGACAGTTTCAGAATGTTTTCCTGAGTTCCTTAGCCTGCAATTTTCATCCTGCAGCTGTGTTTCTTCATTTTTTTTCTGATATTCTTTCCATAATATTTTCTCCCTCAAATGTCTCTTCAGGTATCGAGGCAGGGGTGGAGACCTATTCCCCTACCTCCCACACATGTGAAGAGAATGTAGGCCTTGAAATCAGGCCTCCTCCTTGCAGCACAACCTGTTCCCCTGCCACATCATCACTTCCTCTTCCTCCTCCTGTGTCCGGCTTTGAACTGGTTCCCTCCATCCCTTCCTCAGGAAGTGACAGTACCCCTGCAGGCAGAGAATGGGAATTTCCCTAGTGTCCTGGCCAAATTCCCCCCATTCACTAAAAATAACACCAACAGCTTAATCTGGTTCTGTAAGTCAGTCTGCATCTGCACACATACTCCCCTTCTCTTGCCCCCGGGTCACACCTGAAAACAAGCCTCAGCTTAGTATTCCTCTCCCGGTCACAAACTTTCAAACTTTCAAATAAATAAATAAAAATAATGAATTTGTATTTTGGGAACTGAAAATTGGGCTGTAACGGGGCAGTACATCAATATGTGATAGATGGAACAAAAGGTGATGGGCAGTGAGTCATGTAAATTGCCTCATTAATGTTTAATTTGATGAGGCAGCTTCTTGTCTTTGGCACATATACTATCAGAATATGAAACAGTTATTTTGTTAACTAGTTTTTGTAAACTGTTTGGACCTTACTCACTAAGGAATATAACATGAATGTGTATAAAAGAGAACTTTGTCAACAAGGAATACAGTCTCCCTCATTGGGTGTAAATGGATGTTTTAGTCGATCTGGTGTTTACATTGCTGGACTATGTGGGCAGAAGGAGCACACATGTAAGTGGAGGGTTATTTGCCTCTGACCCCCAAAGTAACGAGTGTGTTCTGTGACATTGTTTGGCAATGACCTAGACTCCACTTAGGGGTGAACTTCCTGGATGCACTGACATCACATGACACAGTACAGCTGTGAAGGATGATTGATGGAGTCTGTATCTGCCCTCAAGGCTAGCATTATTTAAATAATGATTGGAGCAGCATTCAGTGCAGTTTACTATGCACACTGCCAACATACGATGCTGCCTGTAAGGGTGAGTGATCATAGCAACTTAGTATTTTTTACCATTCCTTAAAAAGCTTCAGATGTAATATTCATTTTGTACAAGGGATCTTGATTATATATAAGGGATATAGCCCTAGTAAAAATGTTTTACCACAGCAGGTGATTAAAACATTGAACACAGAGAAACGGATTGTTTAAGTGAATTAACACAGCCCATGGTATGAGACGTTATTTTCTGATATGGTTTGTTTCTACTAATGTCTAAATGTTATAAATTTTCTAGTTGTCACACACAGAATTAGACCAGAGTTAATGTTGAATACAGGACATGGATAATTATCTTGCCATTTATTATAGGTACCAAATGTAATATTTGAGTTTGTTAAGTGGAAGACATGTTACAACACACAATGTTATAAGATTTATTTCTGCACTAACTTTGCATGCAACATATAGACATTGTACCTCATGGAACTGAAATTTGGCGGGTGTGTTGATGGATAGTATTAGAAAGTGGGCAATTTATATTAAAAGAAATACAAAATCACATATACCCCCATAATGCAATGCATCATGGGCTGTATATGCAAATCACCACAAACTATTATGCTTGTTCAACTTTAAGCAGAAATGCATGGTGCCAAAAGGCCTCTCATATAGTCTGCAAAGGGTGCCAACAGCAGACACATGTTTCATCCTACCAGGACTCATCAGTGTGCCTCATCTGTATGACACCCCAGTGGAATGAACCAGCTAACCTAAGCTGGTCTATCGGGTTTGGGTTGTGGTGAGCCCAATTAAACCAAAAAACAAGCTTAAAGATAAAGAACCTTAGTGCACAATCACTGAGGCAAAGGTTACCCCAAAGGGCATCCACTGGGAAGCCAAGTTTCAAAGAAATACAAAATCACACATGCCCCCATAATGCAACACATCATGGGCTATACATGCAAATCACCACAAAATATTATGATGGTTCAACTTTAAGCAGAAATGCATGGTGCCGAAAGGCCTCTTAAACAGTCTGAAAAGGGTGCCAACAGAAGACACAGACACGTGTTTCATCCTACCAGGACTCATCGGTGTGCCTCATCTGTATGACACCACAGTGGAATTAACCAGCTACCCTAATGTGGTCTATCAGGTTTGGGTTGTGGTGGGCATAATAAAACCAAAAAACAAGCTACAAGACAAGAAACCTTAATGCACAAGCACTGAGGCAAAGGTTACCCCAAAGGGCATTGGCCTAAACACCAAGTTTCAAAGAAATACAAAATCACTCATACCCCCATAATGCAATGCAGCATGGGCTGTATATGCAAATCACCACAAAATATGAATTTTTATTAATCTTGTTAAAACGTAAAAGCGTATTTTGAAATTAACAATGATACTGTATATGATTTGATACCATGGAGTTTCTAGTGTACTGTAATTTGTGAGCTAGTTTGGCAGCAGCTAATCATATCTTATGTCTCTTAATCATTTTTTTATTTGAACAGAAATGATTATACTAAACTGATCTGATTGCTAAGGTCTGAGCATTCATCCATCATACGTGAAAACCCAGGTATGGGTGTGATAACCTTACTACAATGTTGGTGTAATTCATAAACACCACTTTGGAATGTGATCACTAGGGTTGCTATGACTTTTGGGACACACTTTACTCATAGTAGAACTTTGAGTACACACGTTATAAGGAATATGGGACAGGACTGATGTGTGGAAGGCTAGCATACTATTTATGGAGACTTAAAAGCTATATATCTTTGGATGTTCTGTGAACAAATACATGGATGCTGATCGTAACATTTTGTAAATTGTTATATAGATCCTTGCCCCTGAAGAAGCTCACGGAGGGTGAAATGTTGGGCATGGTCAGGGGGATTGTGGTGTGAGATGACTTTTGTATAAATGACTCTGGAATCTCCTAATGTGGAGGGTGGTTGGCTTTCTTCAACTTTATGTTTTGGAATACTACACCTCTCCAGCCACTATCTACAAGTAGTGAACCAACATTTAGAAGGGGGCCCACGTGTAAATGGCTTGGATTACTTCAGGAATCCACCACCCATTCTGTGAAGAAGTACTTCCTCACATCTCTGCTGAATCCATCCCCCTCCAGCTTCATAGTATGTCCCCTTATTCTTGAGCTCATTTTTTCTGAAAATTACTTACTTCCTGTATCATATTTACCACTGTGAGGTATTTAAAGGCCGCTGCCAAATCTATCACCTATCTTATAGGGTGTACATACTGAGGTCCATTATTCCTTCCTCGTAGGGATTTTGATGCAGACCCTGCACCATTTTAGTTGCCCTCCTCTGGACCATCTCCACTCAGTTTATGCCCTTCCAAAGATGTGGTCTCCAGAACTGGACACGGTACTCTAAATGGGGTCCCACCAGTGATCTATACAGGGGCAACACCACCTTCCTCTTTCTGCTGGGGATATCCCTCCCTATGCACTCCAGCATCTCACTAGCCCTAGCCCTAGTACGCTGAGCTTCCTCTTGTCCTGCACAAAGACAGTAGAAGCATTGTTTTCATTGCAAATGATGGAAATATTCAGTAATTAAATCATTTGAGACTCCCAAACTAAAGAAACATTGATGGCTTCAGAAAGTCTCCTGAACATTGGAGCTACAAGCATCTGTCTTGGAACCCTGCTGGACTGAAAGGGACTCATTCATGCCCAGTGGTCATCATACTGAAGTTTGAAATCACACACAAATCTTTTTCAAATGAGATATTGGGCACATTTGTAGCTAGAATCACTTCAGAAATATAGATGACTGAGCTGGTTCAATACTAATACTGTACTAAATTGCAGCCATTTGTAGAATATTGTGAAGTTATCAAGGGAGAAGCTGTACTTGTCTGAGTTGTAGAATGTTGTGATGTAATTAAGGAACAAGTTGTGCTGAACTACACTAAATCAAGCCCAGCTTGATTCTTAATGACATTACAATATTCTTCAAATGGCTGCAGTGTAATAATAATATTGAACCAACTCAGTCACCTATATCTCTGGAGGGTTTTCAACTAAAGGTGAAACATTTGAAAGAGGTTTTCATAGGCTTACAAACTATGGCAGCCACTGTACTTGAATGTGTCTCTTTAAATCTAAAATTTGTTTCTCTAACTGTGCTGTAGTTTGCCACACTTTGCACCTTTGCCACACGCTACAGTATTCTGTGAACTCTAGCCTCTGTGCCATTAATATTTTTTCATTTGACATTGTACAAACTGAGCAACAGGCCTGTTTGATTAGAACTATTTAAAACTAATGTCTGATATGAAAGAGGACTATAATGTCCCATTGAGTTCCTACCCTGCCCTCCTATTTAACAGCCTAAGCATAATGAACATAAAGATAGCCTCTTATATGCCAGCTGTACACACCATGACAAAATCTAATTATCCTTTTATGAAGTATAAATATATGATTCACAGCAGTGGTCAATTATATTAGCAGCAGAACACCATTCAATACACTGCACACCGAGAGCAGAGGATCTGTTTCCTAACTAATTCACTTTATACGTGTTACTGTGCATAAGCCATGTAGTGGGATAAATATACTGTATGAGAAAGCTAGTGAAAATGAAGTATCAGCGTCCAGTGAAAATGCATGGTAAAAGTACTATAGCAACAGAATATTCCATGCTATGTTCTTAAAGCAGCAGTACCAATTAACCTGGAAGTGTTTAGCATGTCCCAGATTATTGCATTGCCTGGTAGTATAAAATTCAGATTTTACTTCTTCTGTTTGTTACTGTTTTCTGATAATTGTTTCCACTAATGTTTAAAGTATTTATGATGTATGGATCCACATGAAATTTGGCAGATCCCATACTATATCTTGTTTTCATCCTTGGTTTATACTGCTTGCTCCTAGGAACACTCGCAGGCAAAGGAAGGGCCGGTGCATTCTAGATACATCAGGCTAAATAACTAATGAGAGAATGGCACAACCCCTTTTCCTTTAGAATCAAATATGGCATGCATGGCAAGAGACTGTGCTAAACTATCAAAAAAAAAAAAAAAGATTATAAAGAAAACCAAAATAAAATTGGCAGCAAAGGATTACAATGTTATTAGTTGCATGTCTTGTCTGACATAACAGTTGTTAAAAAGAACGTTTTTATTGAACAGGTATATATTTTTTCTAAGAGCAGTGACTGACTTGGACAAAAAAAAGAAAGAATTTTGTTTTTCTACAGTGCCTTACATATAAAATATTTATCAAAGCATATTTCAAAATAGGTTTGCTACTAGTGGGGCAGGGGTAGGACTGTATTGCAGGTTTGGGCAGTGCAAGGGCTATAGCTATTAAACACTTAACATCCACTCATAACCGTGGGCAACTGCATCACACACAACCTGTTTGTGGATATAAGAAATGTTAGCCAGGGCACAAGGGTAAGACCCTGAATAAATAAGGGTAAGACCCTACTTGAATACAAATAACAATAATAATGATAATAAATAATAGAAATATGAAATAGTCAATATACCCTATCTTAGTCTTAAACTATAGTAGAACATAAAGAGTAACAGAGAGTAAGAACACAGAATCATAGAAATGTTGAAGTTGATGGCAGATAAGGACCACAAGGCACATCCAGTCTGCCCATTTTTTCTACTTTATGAATGTGCCATTGGCCTGTACTCTGTCAATGGTCTATCAAGTCATACTCACCTTTATTGCTCCCGTATGCCTGTCCCATGCCTGTTTGAAACTCTGCACTGCGTTCATATCCACCATTTCCTGAGGTAGGCTCTTTCCATGCATCCACCACCCTTTCTGTGAAAATAACTTCCTCACATTCCCACTTAATCAGCCTCCCTCTAATCTCATGCTGTGTCCTCTTGTCCTGCTATTTTTCTTATATTGAAACATGTTAAACTCTTTCACCTTTCACAGTTCAAGATCGATGGAAATTTGAAATATATGTAACCAGTCTCAGCAGTCGGGTACTATGGGACCTGTCACTATTGAAGTGGGCTGGCCAGAGTCCATGAGGTACTTAAAAGTGAACAATGGATGTGAGGTCTGAGGGACACCAATTAGAATAGTGAACTGTTTCTCCAGTGAATGGTGTCATTACTGGATCACAACCACCTCACTCGTTACACACGTTATGGACATAACTCATCAGGGAACCTTGAAAGACCCTAAACAGCCCTACCTGCTGTGCAAGCTTGGTGGTAGACTGCATCCAACTTCCTACTTCATGTTCCATGATGCCTGCTAGGCAGTGGTTTGAATCCAGTTCCCCTCTCCTACACACTTTGAAAAAATAGGCCCTCACTTGCAGCATTCACTTGTGTGGTGATCCATGGTAGCTGGGAGTTAGATTAATAAATAATATCAAGAACAGAGTTGCTTGTGAGAGGGTGAGGTGATGTGATTGTAATGTAGTTTGTTGAAGCAACCTGCACTCAGTACCTTTTACAGACTGACTCAATTATATTAATTCACACAGGGACTGAGTCAAGCAGCAAGACACTTAATAATGTCTTTAGCTCACATCCACCAGGCAATTTATCGATAAGATACACAACTGCAGTGGATACTGCAGGGGTATCACAATTCATTTGCATCCACATATACCTTTTTTAAGGCATGTAAAGCTTATTTTGTGAGTTAATTAATTAAATGAGAATCCAGGAGAGGAACAGTGTAATATATTTATTTATTTATTTAGCTTTTGTTAACCGGGTAAGTGCACTAGCCATAAAATGACTATTTTCAGGCACGACCCGGGACAGTACAAACATGCAGAAACTTAACAGGATAACAATGTATAAGTGCTTTACATACAAAGTAAAGTGCTTTACATATAATGAGTTAAAGTGGATACAATATATCAGAGACATACAGAGTAGACCATTCATAAGTTCACAGGTACCTACCTATGCAATGAATAGAGAGGACCTTGGACAATAAATTATCAGGTGACATGTCATATGAACAGAGCAAGGAATACAAAAACAAAACAGGTAATACAAAAGGAAGAAATAACCATTGAGAGCAGGGGGTGTCATTAAGGAAAAAGGTCAGTAAGAGAGGAAGAGGGGGAGCAAGCCATGAAATTAGATTATATGAGTGTATGTAAATGTAAGGGAGATGCCTGCAGTGCAAGATTATATATGGGCAGAGAAAGGGAGCTGGGACAGGCTGAGGCAGTAAGAGGGTTATATAGAGGTGAGGAAATACTACTGTATTGCCAGAGACATCAGTCATTAGGTAGGGTGAAAGCAGGAACAGGTATCAGCAATCAGCTGATTCAAGTGCAGTTTTCTCTTAAAGCATGTGTGGGAGCTAGAAAGTCTAATGTCGAGGGGAAGGGAATTCCACAGCTGTGGAGCCGCATGCTCAAATGCAACATTTCCTTTCCTACTGCAGCACCTCGGCAAATTCAGAAAGGATTTATCAGCTGATTGTAGACCATAGCATGTGTCCTGAGGAACAAGCATTGCTGCAAGACACCTAGGGGTTTGATTTCAAATTACTGAATCAATAAGAGAGCCAGGGTGGTATTTCCTACTAGCTAATGGAGAGAGCCAACCAAGATCATTATAAAGTTAACAGTGGTGTTTAAGCCGAGAAGCAGAAGAGGCGTAGCGACATATGTTGTTATACGTAATATCCCATCTGAGCAGGTCAGTTTTATGAGCCGCCCCAAGTAAGGGAGCCCCATAGGTTAGGGTGGGGTGCAGAATCCCCCTCGCAATGGCCATTTTAGCATGAGCATATAACTAGTCTTATATGCAACACCCAATTTGGAGTTGACAGCTCTGCAAACAGACTGTACATGATGATTAAGATTAAGAGACTGATCTAGCAGGATGCCCAGGTACTTGAAAGAGGTCACACATTCCAGTAATTGACCTTCTAAGTCCTGCACCGTCAGTACTGTTGTGCAAGCCCGGAACTTTGTGGCCGATTCAAGCAGCATGGCTTTAGTTTTGCTAGCGCTGACAGCCAGTTTGTGGTCGTATAGCCAGTTTTGGATATTAGAGATAATTAAGGGCATCTGCACAAATATATCTTTACAGCACTCTCTGGGCATTTCTAAGCATTATAGTCAAAACTGGGCACACTGTAGACAATAGCAGAACAAATTTACTTACTTACTGCACTTCACTTCACTTTACAGTTTTGGTTGGAAAGGCTTACTTGCATTGAAGCATAATTCCAGGTGCATCCCAGGAGCACAAGGAAGTTAAGTAACTTGCTCATGGTAACACAGAATGCAAGTGGAAACTGGGGGATTCAAGCCCAGGTCTGCAGGGTTTTCAGGTTCTTAGTTCAGAGCTCCAACCTCTAGGTGATACTTTCTCCGGAAAAAAAATCCTCTCCAGATACAGTATGCCATTACAGCACACATTGGTCATTATGGGATAGACAAAATGGATACAGCACAAAATATTTAATGCTAGGCACATTATAGGCAATATCAGAATATAGGCAGCACTGCACCTATTACTTGGCACTTGATATTGCCGATAGCAGGGCAGTTTGAAATCCAACTGATCCTCAGTGCTATGCAATACTTCTGCAGAGGACATAGACAAACATGCAGTTATTTATGTTACCTAGAGATGCTAGTTTATCATACAAAAACCTCAGGGATTACATTGCCACCTGGAACCCCTGACTGAGAACTTCAGAAGAAATGGTCATCACTATGTCAAATGGGAACAAACAAAGCAATTGTTGTGTTGAAACAATACTTCTGAGAACTGCTGCAGCTCTCATCCAACTCTCTCTATTTGCAGGTCACTACTAACTCCAAAACCCACTCTCACCACAGAGACAGTCAGTCAGACTCTACCCATCACCCACATTGACCATGTTAAAGAACCACATGGGTATCCAGGGAACACAGTGAAAGTGATTGAGCAATCATGGTGCCTGTGTTCTGGGCTACCTGGCAAAGTAGCGACTAGATAAGGGGGTTGACAACTACATCAACAGGATGCATGTGTATATACATGCGCACAACAGGGCGAGGGACCACACCGCATGATGGACGGAAGAGGAGGGAAAGTATGTGGGGTGTAGTGCGGTGGTCGGCTGCCAAGCTGGCTGTGTGGCACGGTGGGTAGGGTGGCAGGCTGGGGTTGGGAGGGTGCCGGGTTTGGGTCTGGGGTGGACTTGCTTTTTGTGTCGGGCCATTTTTTTTATTAAGTTTTACACACTCCCAACATGCACCCCCCTGGAGTTGAGAATCCTTAAGTAGAAGGGTGCATATTATAGAATCCCGTCACTGGTTTTGTGGTTGCTGTGAGTGTACATCGCTGTTATTTATTTTTGGTGATGCACACTTGCCCAAATGGTGATCGCCATTTGGCAATTGCTTTTCTGACATAGAACCAACAGCATGTCCAGAAGGAACCCATTGATTAACCCTTCATGCTCTGAAGCAGCCTCTTGGTACATATATAGCAACATGGGGGTTGCTATAGGTTGTTTAATTTTTTTCTGCCAGCATGTACTAGCAATAGAAACTGTGTTTCAAGTTAACTAAACTATTGCATGGGGTTATGACAACCTGCTTTTTAAGGCTACAGTGGGCAGAGCCCTGTAGACCTCTTGTTTTCAAAAAAGGACTCTGCATTGCTTGCATTCTTTGCGACTGAACAACATATTGAAGTTGCACCACAATCACCTCTGTGTATGTGAAGCACTCCACTCACACTGCAATATTTAAAAAAAACATTGGGGGCATCCTGATCACAACACCTGGGGAATGGGCACCCTCAGTGTCACTCTTATATTTGTTGGGGGCATGTGTGGTGGATGCTGAGAGGGAGGGTCGGGTTGGGGGATAACTCTAATGTTAAAGAAAAATGAACAGCGGTCATGGCAGGACAAGGCACAATCCACTGTGTGGAAAATGGCTGCCACAGTCTACTACACATGCATTAGTAGACATGCATGTGCAGTGGTCATCTTGCACACGGTGGAGTGCGTTGTGTTCTGCTGTGACCACTGTTTGTTTTTTTCATTAAAATTAGAGTTATCTCCCCCACCTAGCCCTCTCTCGCAGCACGCACCACCCCCCACAAACACAAGAGTGATACTGAGGGTGACCAATCCCTCAGTGTCCTGACATGGCATCCTCTATTTTTGTTGTTTAAAGTGACCCTCCCACTACCATGCATGTGGGGCTATTTCTTGTTTTTTAAATATATATATATAGATAGATATCCCCCCACCTGACCCTCCCTCTCAGCACCCCCCCAAGAAAAATAAGACTGGCACTGGGGGTGCCCAATCCCCGTGTCCTGATGTGGAGTCCTCAATGTTTTTTTTGTTGTTGTTGTTTACAGTGACCCTACCATCACCCCGTGCATGCATGGTTATTTTTTCTTTCTTTTTTTTTAATATATATTGATATCCCCCCACCTCACCCTCCCTCTTAACGCCCACCACCCCAGCCCACCCCCAGAAACATAACAGTGACATTAAGGGTGCCAATCCCCAGTGTCCCAATGAGGAATCCTCTGTGCATTTTTTTTTTGCAAAAATAAAACTGTCCATCGATGTCTTTTGCATCCATAACTGCCCCCCACCTGACCCTCCCAGTCAGCACCCACCGCCCCAAACCCCCACAAGCCCTTACTTACCCATCAGGGGTCCAATGGCATAATCCTCTCTGGACTGCAGGCACATCTTCACTTTTCAAAGCCAGACTGTGAACTGAAGAAACAGGTATGCAGTTCAATGCATTTGAACTTAGTGGCATAACTTGCATATTTTTGGTCCAAATTTTCAACATGCCTTCTTTGGGATCCTGCCTCATGAACAATTGCAATGTCATTAGCTAGATCTGTCCCGAAAGGTGATTTTGCGGTCTCTGCATGAAATCACCTTTTGGGCAGGAGTTAAAAAATGTTCTTTGCCCTTGTTCATGAGGTGAGATCATAAGAAGGGTATGTTGAAAATTTGGTGCAAAAATATTAAAAAAACAAAGTTATGAGCTTACACTGAATTTTGTGAGCACAGGCTCATTACTTTGCTAATTTTCAATATTTTGCCCCAAATTCACAAACATACAGTAGTCATATCTTTACAGCACCTTATGAGTGTGATAGATGTAATTTTTCAAATCCTGCCCAAAATGTTTTTTTTTTACATTCTGAAGGTGATTTCACAGTCCCTGCACGAAATCACCTTTCAGACAGAAGATGACATTTTTTTCTGACCTTATTCATGAGGTGGGGTCATAAGAAGGCTATATTTTAAATTTTGTATAAAAATATTTTAAAAAAATTATGAGGCTACGTTGAATTTTGCAAATGCAGGCTCATAACTTTGGTAATGAGCCTGCATTACCAAAGTTATAAGCCTACATAGCCATTTCTTTATAGCACCTCATGAATGTGACAGCTGTTATTTTTCAACTCCTGCTCAAAATGTATTTCTGCATCCTGAAGGTTGATTTCACAGTCTCTGCACAAAATCACCTTTAGGCTAGAAGATGAACATTTTCTCTGTCCTTCTTCACGAGGCAGTCATAACAACGCAATGTTGAAAATGTATTGCAAAAATATTAAAAAACAAATTTTCAATATTTTTACCCCAAATTCCTCTTCTGTAGCCCTATCAGCTCTGGCCAGAGTTTGTTTTCAATGCTACTCCTTTGCTGGTCACTCAGGCTCAAAATACATTGATGATATCATGTTACTCCTTATTTTCTAATTACAGTGCCAACCACCAGGATGAAGCACTCTGTGATAAAGATATCTGAGTTTACTACATGGCAAACTGGAGTACAGTAACAACCAAAGGCTTACAAAGTTTTTTTCTGCAGGATCCTGCAAGATATCACTGTCAGAAACTATGGTAAGAGTACTTCTTCCTGGCAGGCAGCACAGCATATCTACACCAGCCCTTTATAAGATGTTAATCTTTCTTTTACAAAAGTAAACCCTCTGACCCTTAGACAGTTCCACTTTTATAGGCACTGGACTTGACTGACAACAGGAACTTCCTGTTTGGCAGTAGGAAGGGAAGGATCACTGAGATGAGACACATACATTTCACCATTGTTGAAGGAAAAGAGTAGCTCTCCTTCCCCTTAGCTGCTGGAGGTCTGACTCTGAGCAAGGAAGAAGAAAACTACTGAAGAATACAGGAAGTTCCTATCCCAGAACAGGAAGAGTGAGAGCTCTAAGGGCAAATAGGTAGTAGAGAAGTAGGTGGAAAAATAAATAGAGGGTGGAGAGAGTAAACATACAAAGCAACAGGACAGGGGCCACAAAATAAGACATGATGGGAATAGTGCAGTGCAATGGCTGTGGGGCAGCAGTCTTCCGGGAGATGTTCTGGAGGCTGCGATGCTGCCCTGTCTGCAGGCACCTCACTGGTCTGAGGGAGGAGGTTTCCCATCTCCAGGCCAACCTGGCTAGGATTTGTGAAACCTCCTCCCCCACCCAGGGACCACCAGAGTCACTGCTGCGGCCTCAGAGGTTGCCAAGAAAGAGGAGTGGTTGGACCAAGATGGGCTCAGGGAAGGTGAGGGTGGTGGAACAGAGGCACATCCTTCCAGTTGTACCTCTCCAGAATTCATACTCCATTCTGGTGAAGAGTGGTTCCTCTATGGAGACACCTGCAGTGGAGGCCAAAGAAGAGTCTAGGAACTTCCACAAAGGAGACCCACAGGAGAGTGGCATGTGACCCCACAAGGGAAGGAAACAACTCCTGATGGGGGACTTAATCATTAGGGGTAGAACTGTTGAAGGGAGGGGGGAGAGAGAGGTAAGGCGCCTGCCTGGCATCATGGTTTAGAGGTACAGGTAGTGAATCCTCAGTATTGCAAGAGCAGCTGCATGTGGGAAGGAGTTGGATGTCATTGCCCACCTAGGGACAAATGGTCTGGCTGGGAATGGGATCAGAGCAGTGCAAGAGGAGTTTGTGGAGTTAGGGAGGGGCCTTAGACAAGTAGCATGTATGGTAACCTTCTCAGAGGTGCTGCCTGTCTATGGCATGGGTGAGGCTAGGGTACTCCAGACCAAGGGATTCAATGAATGTTTGAAAAACTGGTGGGGAGCTCAAGGTTTTGTCATCATTGTGGACTGGGGGTCCATCTGGAGGAATACAGGCCTATACTGGTGCGATGATCTGCACCTGTCTGGGAGGGGAACCAGAATCCTAGGTGATAAGATTAAATGCTTTATTGACAAGCATTTAAACTAGTAAAAGGGAATGCACTGAAAAGGAACAGGGAAATCCCAGCTTCCCCCCACAAAACAGGGTAGTTAGTGAGGTAAACACCAAGGCAGAGATGTCAATAGGAAGCAGGAGAGGTGTAAATGGAGAAAAAGTCAAAGGCAGTAAGGACAGAGATGGGACTAAAAGGGGTAAGACCATCAAAAAATGGAGGGTGATGAGTACCAATGCCAGTAGTCTGGGTAACAAGCTCCCTGAACTAATGGCCTTGATAGAAGAGGAATGCCTGGATATTGTGCCAGTCATAGAAATATGGTATACAGAGAACCATGACTGGGATGTCAACATACCAGGGTACACAATCTACAGGAGGGACAGGGAGGGTAAAAGAGGAGGAGGAGGGGGAGTAGCTCTATATGTAAGGGAAGGGATCAAAGCAATGGAACTAAAGGGTAAACAGGGAGGAGAGGAGGCACTGTGGGTCACCCTGGAGACAGGAAATGGCACCACAATCTGCACAGGGTTGTATAGACCCCATCACAAGGGGAGGCAATGGACAAAGAAATGATCGAAGGCCCTTAGAATGGTAGAAAATGGGAGATATTGTTGTTGGGGATCTGAATGTGCCAGATGTTAACTGGAGCACTTTTGCTGCAGCCACATCCAAGAGCAGGGTCATTCTCATGCCCTACAGGGGGCATGCCTCAGACAGCTAATGTTGGAATCCACTTGGGAGGGAGCAGTCTCAGACCTGGTACTCTCAACTAGGAATTGAGAGAGGATCTCGGACTTAGAAGTGGGTTGCTATCTGGGAACAAGCGACCACCAAACAGTGTGGTTCATGATAAAGACAGCCATAGAGTCAAGCCATACAAAAGCAAGGGTACTGGACTTTAGGAGAGCTGACTTTGGGAAAATGGGAGAGTGCCTCAGAAAAGCACTGGCACATGGGCAAGGGGGGGGGGAACAATGGGGGAAAAAACAGCCATCAGAGAAGCAATAAGCCTTTATGTGAACAAATCAACAAAACAAAATGAAGGTAAAAAAAAGCACTATGGTTCTCAAAAAAAGTGGCTGGGAAGGTTAGGGAGAAAAAGGTAGCATTCATGAGGTATAAGGAAACACAGAAGGAGCAGGAGAGAGACAGAGAACTGTGTCAGTTAAAGCAGAAGGAAGCAGGGAAGGCAGTCAGAATAGCAAAGGCCCAAACTGAGAAAAAGATAGCCAACTCAGTTAAGAAGGGAGATAGAACCTTTTATAGGTACATTAGGGAGTGAAGAAAGACCAAGGGAGGAATAATGAGGCTTAATAAAGGGAAGGGGGTGGGCAGAGGGTGACAGTGAAAAAGCAGGGATACTGAATGAATACTTCTGCTCAGTATTCACAAAAAAAAGAGGAGGGAGAGGTACCTAAACCAAACAATAGAAGCTCTCTGGATGGGGGGTAGGATTGATACCAGTCCATTCACAGAAGAAAAGGCCCTGAAAGAACTCCTAAAACTGAAGGTGGACAAAGCAATGGGGCTGGATGGGATTCACCCCAGAATTCTAAAAGGGGAGAACTTGTGACACCACTGACTACCCTTTTTAAAAAATTATGGGAGGATGATGTGGTACCTGAGGACTGGAGGAGGGTGGATGTGATTCCCCTTCACAAAAGTGGGAGCAAGATAGAGGCAGATAACTACAGACCTATTAGTTTGACCTCAGTGGTTTGGAAAATTATGGAATTACTTTTGAAGGAAAGAATTATTGAGTACCTAGAGGCCAGTGGTGCACAGGAGCCAAGGCAGCATGGATTCACAGTGGGAAAGTCATGTCAGACAAATCTAATTGATTTCTTTCACTGGGTGACCAAAGTAAGAGACCAAGGAGGGACTGTGGACATGGTCTACCTAGACTTTAGCAAGGCATTTGGCACAGTCTCACACAAAGGATTAATAAACAAGTTAGCCAGCATGGGAATGGGCCCCAGGATTGTAGCCTGGGTAAAACATTGGTTGGACAACAGGATGCAGAGGGTAATAGTTAAATAGAGTCCACTCCAAAGACAGGAGGGTTACTAGTCCAGTACCACAGGGTTCAGTACTGAGACTGGTCTGCTTTAATGTCTTTATAGGTGACATTGCAGAGGAACTGGAAGGGAAAGTATGCCTCTTTGTAGGCAACACAAAGATCTGTAACAGGGTTGATACACAACAGCGGGTGGAAAGGATGAGAAGGGACTTGGCAAGGTTGGAGGAGTGGTCAAAAGTAGGGCAGCTTAGATTTAACACAAAGAAGTGCAAAGTAATGCACCTGGGAAAGAAAAACTCAGTGGAAGAGTACACAATATGGGGGGAGGTACAAACAACAAAAATGAAAACGAGACCTGGGGTAGTCGTATCAGATGACCTAAAAGTAGGCAAGTAATGTGAGAAGGCAGTAAGGAGAGCTGGGGAATGCTGGGATGAATAGGGAGAGTCATCACCAACACAAAACAAGAAGTTGTTATTCCTCTGTACAGACAATTGGTAAGACCCCATCTGGAATACTGCTTGCAGTTCTGTAGACCCTATCTCCACAAGAACATAGATAGGATGGAGTCAGTCCAGAGGGCATCAACTAAAGTGGTACAGGGTATGCACCCGAAGCCATACCCAGGAGAGACTAAAGGAACTTAATATGTATACCCTCCAGTAGAGATGCAGCAAATTTAAATTTTGTTGGTGAAGTGCCTGTGAAGTAGACACTTCGCGTTGTCACTCCGCTACATGAAGTGGCCTATGCAAAAGGCTCACTTCGCCTTGTAATTATTACTTTGTGTTGTCATTCTGCCTTAACACAAAGTAAGGCAGAGTGACAACAATATTGGCAGCCACTCACACACAGTCACCAGAATTAATGTGCATCCTGAAAATGCTCATGTCTTGTGTCCAGAAAACTCCCCAGTGCTGATGAAGTGAAATGAGAGCACAAGAAATGCAAAGTCTCCCAGAATTAATGGCACATGCAGATGTCATGCATACAGTAGTCACACACAGTCACCAGAATTAATTTGCGTCCCCAAAATGCTACTGTCTTGTGTCCAGAAAATTCCCCAGTGCTGACGAAGTGAAATGAGAGGGTAACAAAAACATGCAAAGTCTCCCAGAATTAATGGTGCACTCCATCATGCATACATGGTCACACACAGTCAGCAGAATTAATGTGCATCTCTAAAAGGTTCCAGTCAGTAACATCGCGGAACAAAATAAAGTGGCAAAAACAATGTCACCATCAATATTAGCAGCACAAAATGTAGCATGCCTTAACAATGCAGGCCACGTAACACGCAGAGTGTGCGTGCGCGTATGTGTGTGTATGTGTGTGTGTGTGTGTGCACTGGATCTTTTGATTTGTGTTGACTCTATTCCACAACCAGTAGCACCCCACTTAGAAAAGCAATTTTATGTGTGTGGCACACCATGGGTGCAGCAGCTAATTTTGGATTTGTTTCAGAGATTTATGGTTGTCTCCATTAGCTTGCTTCCCATTGAACACCAGTATATTGGCTGGGTTCTGCACCCTGTTCAAAGTGAACCAATTAATCAGTGCATCAATGACCAGTATATTTGCTGGGGGCTGCACCTTTTTTAAAATGAGCCAGTCAGGCAGTGTACTATATTTTAAAAGGCAATCAACTGTGGCAGTAAGAATTTTAGAATAAAGCCTCAGCCGATGGGAAGTCCACTTTGCATACTGGTGGCTGAGCTTCATTTCACACCAAAGCTCTGTTATGAAAGAACAAGAGACCCCCCACTTCCCATTTGGGATAAAATAAGTCACTAGCCATTTGAGACAGAAAGCACATTTAATGATTTGTCAATTGGGGGGCTGCTTTGGATCTTTTGCTTTGTGTAGAGATTGACAGAACATGGCTGCCACTGAAAAGGCCCTGCACCCTCTGATTTTAATCTACAGCTGGGATAAATGGGCAGCCCTTGGTCCCCAGAATAAAGTGCTCTACCTGAGTAATGTTGGTGACTTAGCAGCTCACATGGGTAGGTGGGACCCTATAATCTATAATTCATATGCCTTGCTGTAGTCAATACTTTCAGCAACTTTCAGAATAGATGGGAAATCTCTGGCTGCAAAATTCACATCACCTGTTTCATTACACAGTTATAGTTATAGTCTTTGCACACACTTTGAACTAGTCACCCTCTCTTTAGTGGAAATGAAATGTGTGTTCAAAGAACTCATCATTCTTTCACCAAAAATTAAATAGGCCTGTATGGTCTTGATGCCGGACCCTGGCAATTTGTTCCATCAAACAATAAAATAATGCAGACCCATGGTGAGGCCACATTTGGAGTAGTGCATACAGTTCTGGAGGCTGCACTCAAAAAAGGACAGGGATACAGCTGAGGGCAGCAGTTCAGAAGAGGGCAACAAAAATAGTACAGGTGCACCAACAGAAGTCCTGCATGCAGAGGCTTGAGGACCTTATCATGTATACAGGGGAAACCAGGAGGGACATGCGGACATGATCGAAACTTTCAAGTTACTTCATGGGATAAACAAGGTAGACACAAGAGAACTGTTCAGAATCAGCAGAAACATGGGGACAAGGAGGAATGCAAGGGAGCTATCAGGAGTGAGACTCAGGAAGGTCATCAGAGAGCATGTGTTCACACAGAGGGTGATGGATAAGTGTAACAGGCTGCCGGAAGGGTCGGTCACTGTCAAATCAGTGGAGGGATTCAGGAAAGGGTGGGACAGATATATATGGCTGGTGAGGATAGCAGCGGAGGATGTAATGGGGGGAAGGGGAGTGAGTGACCACTAGGGCATTTGCATCATATTATAGCTAGGGTTGGGCAAACAAGATGGGTCAGCTGTCCTTTTTCAGCCTCTGTTTCTATATTTCTAAGTTTAATAATTTGCTACCCCTTAACACGTGATTAACTTCATGGTGAACTCCAGCTCTTTCCCTTTAGCAAACTACAGACCAGTATCCGTGCTTCCTCTTCCTTCTAAAAGTCATTGAATGAGCAGTCTATAAGCTATTCTATACAATGTATGTGAGAGTTAAACCTTACTGAGAAATGATCAGTTTTAGTGACTGAAGCATTCTAAATGAGGATAAATCATTTATTCTCACTTTGGCCATTTCTCCTCACGTAACACTGGTCACAAAGGAAATCTAAACTAATAGGACAGCAGCATGTACAGACCCTGATGGCATCATAATGGCCCCTGCTGCACTTGAACAGAGCAGTGAAATCTTTTTTATTTTATTTTTTATAAAGATAATTTTATTAAATTTCTGTGTCATACATTTATCAATATTCAAAGAAAAAAAAAGTTTTGCAGGCATCATAAAATTATGTTAGCTTGTCATCCAAAACATCTTGTACCTCATAATAGCATAAATACCTATAAATACAGTATAAGCATTAATTTCTCTCATATTTAACTAGTATTCTCTAAAATTAGCAGAAGACCAATTAATAATATCTGTATTATACAACTTCCAAATAGATTTAAAGTTGTTGAAAAAACCTATATTATATAACATTGTTAATAAGGACATCTTCCATTCATACTGTGGAAAAGGGAGATCTTCATCGCCATCTCTCCAATTTTTCAAGAGAAGTCGTTTGACAGCCGTAATAGTTGCTTGTAAAAGACTTTTCTTTATATATGGTATTCATTTAACACTATACATTTGTAAAAGGACATATCTTGGATTATTCCAATCTGGAAATTGGAATCCCAATTTTCCTAATATCTGAAAAGCCTTTTGCCACCAATTTTGACTAACCTTACAATTCCAAAACATATGCAACATATCAGCTTGTGTCTGCTTACAGTGCCAGCAAAGATTATTATCTGCCAACTTTATTTTAAATAACCTATCCAGAGTGTAGTATGCTCCATTCAAAATCTTGTACTGTATCACATGGTCTCTTGTTACACTATAATTCATTATAGCTTCAAAATCTATACCCCATTGTGCCAAATTACACGCTTCATGCAAGTTCAGTTCCCATTTGTGAAATAGTGACTTATACACCGCCTGAAAGGGCCTTTGAAGTTTGCATAGTAGCCGTGAAAATAGTTTGCTGGCCTGATGAGTCAAGATTCTTTGTAGGGCATCTTCCATCAGCCTGTTGTTTGGAGCCCTTTCCTATCTTGAGTAGTCTTTTCTATATATACTAATAAATTGATTAAAAAAACAACAATTTATTAATCTCTATATTATATATTGTTCTTACGCTTTCCCATGTAAGATGGGTCCCTGCAGAAAATAGATCTTTCCACTTTTTAATCTCCGACTTCTCCAAAATGTTATTCTTAATCTTTATCCTGCATATCCGGTAATTTAGATTATCCCATATGTTATTATCAGGGGATAAATGAGTCGCCCACTTAGTTTTATTGGTATATTTTATTATACATTGTGACAGATGTTGTATTATAAGACTTTTAGAATAGTTGTGTATTTTAGCTGTATAGAGAAGCTGTGAGATATCCAACTGTTCCTGATAGGAAAACTGGATCAGATTATTTATCCAGGATGTTGTTGGTCCATATACCCCTTCCTTTTTAGCCCAAAGCAAAACCATCTTAAACATATAAACCAAATGATGTTTACCCAGATCAGGGCAGGACAAGTCCCCTTTATCTATTGGCAAACACAGCTTATCCCAAGAAATTCTTGATTGTTTTTTGTTCCAAATAAATGTCCTTAAAATGTTATTTATTTGTATAAACCATTGAACAGGTATTGGAAATAATATAGATTGTAACCTGTACGATAGAAGGAGTATTATCATCATTTTAATAATTTGGATCTTCCCCCACAATGTCATAGGGATCTTTTCCCAACATTGTAATTTTATCCTTACTAATGAAACGAACTCTTGGAAATTTAATTTATATAAAGAATTTGTTTTATTTAGAATACTGATTCCCAAATATCTCATACCCTCTTGTTTTTTTATTTCCACATTTAGATATTGCTTAATTGGATCTGGATCTTGTACATGAAAAGTTATCATTTTGGATTTAGATTCATAAATTGTATATCCTACAACAATAGAGAATCTTTGAATAATCTTCACTATTTCCTGAGCGCTGTTTATCAGATCTTGAAACAATAACAAAATGTCATCTGCATAGACATTTAACTTTATCTCTTCTTTGCCTATCCTAATTCCTCTTACTAAATTATTTGCTCTAATTTCATTTAGTAAGGGCTCTAGGCCCAATACAAAAAGGGAAGGGGACAGGGGGCAACCCTGACGTACTCCTCTGCTGAGTTTTATTTCTTTTGATAAATTGCCATTTATTTTAAGTTGTGCTAAAGAAATTGTATAAATGACTTGAAATATAGTGATCAACTCTTCTGGGAAAGCATTAGCCTTGAGCATATTGAAAAGATAGGGCTATTCCAGTATGTCGAATGCCTTTGTAGCATCTAATGAAACAAAAGCAGTAGGAATAGATGCTTTTTCTAAATATTCTATAAGAAGTTGGATCTTTAATAATCCTGACTGAATTGTCCTGGTTGGGATGAACCCTAACTGATTTGTATAAATCAGAGAACCCAAGAGGGGTGTTTTCCTATTATTAATTAGCTTAGTGAAAATCTTATAATCTACATTCAAGATAGCTATCGGACGAAAATATTTAGGTTTATTTGTAGGCTTCCCTGATTTTGGAATTACAGAAATAAAGGCCTGAGAAAAAGAAGATGGAATCTTTTTTTTTTTAGTAAAATTTGGTTAAATAACATTTGTAAGTAATTCAAAAAAACAGAATCCCAAACTAAATAAAATTCCAATCTGAAACCATCCAAGCCTGGTGACTTGGATTTTGACATAGAATTAATTACTGTTTTGATCTCTGTTATTGTAAACTGTTTGATAAGCTCTTCTTGCTCTGTTTTATTTAAAGTGGTGTCAACAAATCCAGCATGATAATCTATATTTTTTTGAGAAGGAGAACAACTTGATGTATACAATTTAGAATAATATTTAATAAATGTCTCCATAATATCATTTTTGTCCCTAACTGTTTGGCCATCTTCTGAGATCATTACTGTAATCTCCTTTTTATCTTTTTCCATTACTTGTAACCTCTTTGCTAAAGTTTTACCCACCACTTCACTATTTATTTTCAAATTTGTGTTATGCCGTGCCCAACAACTTCTCAAATGATAGAATTCTGTTGCTTCAATCAGTTTTCTTAAATCCTTTAGTTGATTTAGTTTAGAGCTGTCCCCTCCTTTGACTGCTTGCTCTTAAGTTTTTAATTTATTCTCTATTTCTTTTTGTTCATCCTTCTTTTTCTTATTTCACCAGGCTGTCTCTGATATAATGACCCCCTTAGAGTTGCTTTAAAACATCCCAGGAATCAATTATATTATTTTCAGATATAGAATTCTCTTCCATAAAAAAAAATATTGTATCCTGTATCTTATTCAAAAATGATTTAGCTTGTAATAATGCATTATTATACAATGGCAAGAAAAAAATTGTGAATCTCATTAGCTCTCTCCCCTTGGCAATAGTGAGGTTATCTCAGCACAGCCTCACTGGATCAAGAGCTGACAGCCATATGACCTCATCACATTTGCATAAATAAATTCCTACTCACCATAGACAGCTTCTGTCATAAGCTTCCCAACAGCAAACTTCAGACTCTTCACAGAGCAGCTCGTTGAAAAAATGTTCAGCCCTCTTGAAGAAACATCTTCAACTTCTTCAAACCCAGTAAGTGTGGAATCTAAAGAAAAAAATGGCACTTAAACCTCACAGACCAGCAGTTAGACCAATTAGAAGTTGACCACAATGAAGCCAGCACCAGGAAATTAACTAACTGGTCTATACCACTTCTGTCAGACTGGCTGACAGAAAAAAAATCAGCAGATCGATTTTGAAACGTGTCAGCTACTGAATTAAATAAAATACTACGAGAGTTTTATGGCACAGTCAGGAACAGTGATCGAAATCTGTACAGTATATCAAGTTTCGTCAGTCTAAGAGCAGGGCTGAACAGATATTTAAATGAGCAGCCACTGAGCTGCTGTTTCAATTTAATGCAGGACACAGATTTTCAAAGTGCAAGCAATGTCTTTCTTGGACACCTAAAAAATCTAAGAAGACAGGGGCAGGCCAAGACAAAACATCACCCATCCATAACAGCAGCCCACCTCCAAACTCTTCAGCAAAGTGAAGCCCTGAGTTCCAACACAGCCCCCGGACTTGTCGGACGAGTGTGGCTGGAATTTTGCCTGTAGAGGCTGTAAAGGGCAGTGCTCCCTAATGCCCAACTCATTTACCACAATCACAGATGAGCAAGGCCTAAACTATGTGACCACGTCATACAACAAAAAGATTAAAAATCACCCCAGTCACATTGAGAGAAAAAGGTGCCAGTTACGAGGAGTGATGTTCGAAATACTGGGTCATCCACTCTTCCCCATCCACTGTTTTCAAAAGTATGTCTCCAAACTGCCGCTGGGAGCTCCAGCACTGTTCATGCACCCTCAAAAGAAACCTCAGGAACAACTCGACAAAGAACCAGTTTGGTATACAGCTGAACCTACGGGGGTGAATTTTCTAGTGAGGATGCTGCCCAAGATCAGCAAACTAGCCAACTTGCCACAAACATACACAAATCACAGCCTCCGAGCTACAGCTGTACAAATGCTGTTGGATGCTGGTTTGTAGTCCAGCCAAACAATGGCAGTAACCGGGCATTGCAGCGAATCCTCTCTAAAAAGTTACTGGGGAGCCAAACTCACAGAAAGAAAACAGTGGAGCTCCATGCTAACCTCCTCGAATGAAATACAACACAGCACAGAAAGAAGCAGGAAGCTCTGATGAACCAGAACCACTGAAGATGCCATGGAAAACCACGAGAATGAACCTCTCTCCTCCAGATGTGAACACAATCAACTAGTGCCAACTTCAAGCCACCACAGCAACAGAACAAGCTACACCATGGAACAGTCTGATAAATCCATGGTTATTCAAGGCAACTCAATGTGTATGTTCAATTTTTACAGCAAATGAAATCCCCTAGAAGCAAAGACACAGTTGCCTTGACAACAGTTGAAACGGTTTAAGCATTTGGTTTTTAAAAGCATAGAAAATTGACTTTAGAAATTTCAAAAACATTTTAATTGAACAGTTTTAAAAGTTTCATTAAACGTTGCCTTAACTGTTATGTAAAAAAACCCACAAACAAATGCATTTCAACTCACTTTTAACCAGTTTAAACTATTTTTAAAGGGACTATTTTATGTATTTAAGGCATAAATTAACTTGTTCTGACAATTTTGCACCAGTAAAAACATTATCTTCAACACAGTTTGACTCCATCTCATCATTTCACAGAAAGGACAATTGTATAATAGCAATAATGCACTCCAGGGTGTGGGTTGTGCTGGGATAACCTCACTTCTGGGGTATTGGAAACCACACCAGGCATGAGGTTATCCCAGCACAACCCACACCCTGTCGTGCATTATTTCTTAATTCAATCTCCAAGTTTGAGTTCCCCCAGTATATTCAGAATTCAAGAAAAGGTCCAAAGCTACAGGACTATGGTCCGAGATTATTCTAATTTCTATATTTGAATTAGCCCCCCAACAGTTAATCAATAGCTCTCTGGAAGTCAGAATATAAGCCAATCTTGAATGAATCAAGTGTCTCCCCGAAAAGTATGCATAATCTCTTACATCAATATTCAACTCCCTCCAGGTATCAACTAAGTTATAAAAATGCTGAGACTCTTAGCTTTGTACTTATTCCAGTTTGAACTCTTGGAGGATTTATCCAGATTTTCTGTTAAGGTACAATTCAAAACTCCACCTATAATATAATATGCTTCCACCATGTAAGCATGAGTTTATTCAATTCTGCTAAAAAATTGTTATAGCCTTTAAAGGGGGTATAAACAGAACCCATAACAATGGAAAAGCCATAAATTTTAATTAGGACCAGTACAATTCTGCCTTGTTTATCCAAAATCGAATCCACAATTTTCCCTTGAAAATTTTTGTCAAACAGAATTGCCACCCCCACACTCTTTTTAGACAATCCTGGAGAGAAATAAAGATTACCAATATATTTATTTCTTAACTTATTCCACTCTTTTTCTTTCAAGAAGGTTTCCTGTAGCATAGTCACAGTAGAATTTAATTTTTTTAATTCTTGATAGAACTCTTGACCTCTTTACCAGAGAATTTATGCCATTTACATTCCAGGTACAACTCCTAAACCAGCTCATCAGAAAAGAGCAGTGAAATGAAAGAGAAATCACAAAATCTTCATAAAATATTCCAATTTAAAGTTTTGCTGTTTATAATACATAGTATAAACTGGACACACAGTGGCCTGACTCAGAATATGCCATTTATCTTCACTTGCAATGGACAGGACTTATATACTTTTAACATACCTGTGTCTCTGTCTCTCATGAGTTATTGTCCTGTTAATGAGCTGTGAAAGAGCTTGGTACATTGAGAAGGCCTGGATTTGATTACCACAACCTCTACTTGCATACTGTGTGACCCTGAGCAAGTCAGGCCTTACCTGATTACCAAAGGGAAAAAAATGATAAATGGCTTATTCTGTGTGTGCCAACTGCATATCCATATGCGGCAATACTACCAGAATTTACACACCATACTAACAGCAGTGATGGTAAGGGGTATGTTTGTGGGAACACATTACTTAGTGGTAAAGCTGTAGGTCTAAAACTCTATGGCATCCAAATGTTTCACTGCAACAAAAAAATGTAAAAATTTTCATTGAATTGGGATCTGCAACATGTGGAACTGAAGAAGCAATCTGGTTACTTGAACAATGTTATTTGTAGCTAAATAAAGAAATACTTAGCAAAATACCAATGCCAGTATAAGCACTTATTTTTAAACCTTAAAAAGATTCTGATGAACCGTCAAGAAAGTGGGTCCCCAGTTAGGTTTTTTTTTTTTTAATAGAAACCAGCAAATTCTGAATTCGAACTGCAAGGTAAAAATTGCACAAGCTATGATTATACTGATTATTGATTTGGGGGTATTTCTTATGACCTGGCTTGGTGACCACAGTTCTAAGTCATAACGGTGATTGTGGAATAGCGATCGCCGTTAGGGTGAGTGTACATCACAGAAAAATAAATTTCGACAATGTGCATTTGTGGGGAATGGGAAGAGGGCGCCCGAGATGCCAGTATTATTTTAATGTGGGTGTGTGCTCTGCAACCCCTACGTGGGGCTTTAAAACTCGCACCTCCCACTAAAGGATTCTTGTCTCCAGGGGGGTGCATGTTGGGGGGTGAAATACTTGTAAAAATAAAAAGCCAGCTGCCGGCAAAGAAAAGGCACCAGGCTGGATCCAAACCCTGCTCCCTGCACCCTGCACCTCCCCAGTGTCCACCCACTCCACCATGCTAGCAGTCCAGCTCAGCAGCTGCCCACCACACCCCCTCCTAGATACCTTACCTCCCTTCCCCCCACATGTGCGTATGAGTGCATACTTCCCTTTTCCCTATAGTACCTCTTCCACCAATTTATCCGCTTACTACCCTGCCAGGTAGCCCTTAACACAGGCATCATAATTGAGTCACTGTTTTTGTAAATGCTCAATCAAAGTCGCCTTGTTCAGGGTATACTGCTGATCACACTGGCCTGATATTGGAGTAAGCCGTCCCAGCAGGGTTGTCCATTGTGCACTGCCCGAGGAAGGATTGGGGGGGTGACCATCAGTTTTAGAACTGAATTGAACCTGGTGGTGCATCCACTGGGGCATACCTTGTTGTCTGAATGTGTGGTGGTGCATGGGGATCCAGGTGCAGGCTGCAGGATCCTACTCATTTACTGGCCTCTGAAAGTGATTTCCTACAGACAATGGTGGACTTCATTGCTGACAGAGTGTTGGAGTTGCTCAGATAGCTTATTCTGGGTGATTTCAACACTTGAGTCAATGACGAACTCTCACAGTTTAGGTAAGATTTCCTCTTGGGTGTGGAGTCCCTTGGCCTTGCCCAAGTTATTACTTCCACACCTACCAACATGGCCATGCCATGGACTTGGTGTCCTCTCTGGGGCTCAAGGTAGGGGATCTCAGGACTTATCCAGTCTGCTAGTCAGATCACTGTACCATCAGGTTCTCTTTCACGGTCCTCATTTATAGTTCACCATCTGTGGAGATGGTCCAGTACCACACTTCATGAGGACTTTGGCAAAAGGGACTATTGGTGGTACTGGATACTTGAGGAGTGTTGGTGGTATGCACTGTTGGATCAGAGGAAGCCATGTCAGCCTATAATATCTGGCTACTGGGGTTGCCTTTTATCCTGTGACACTGATTTGTGTATGTCCATTAGTTTCATGCCTTGGCTTACCATAATTTTATTGTGAGCTATGGGAGTTGAAGGCAAGAGGGTAGAGGTTGGAGCATTGTTGGAGGAGATCCAGGACCCAGGAGTACAAACTGGATGTGATGGCTTATTATGGTGAGTATCAAAGGGCAATCACCCCCCAAAAAAGAGGATTTTCTGTCTAGGGAGATTGCTACTGGGAGGAACTGACCAGCTCAGCTCTTTTCAACTGTGAACAGGCTTCTTCATCCAGCTTGTCTGAAGCCCTTTAGAGCCTTTTCACTCACAAATGCTAAGAGTTTGCTCAGTTTTTCTTGGGCAGGGTGTCCTCTGTTTGGGCCAGAATCACTCCAAGTGGGCTGTTACTACCCAACAGTGTGGAGCCTTTGTGTCATAGGTGCATTCAACAGTCATGGGATGAGTTTAGATCAGTGACAGTGGATGAGGTTAGTGGGATGATTGAGGTTGCAGCCAACAGTTTATGAACTAGACCCAGGTCTGATGCGATTACTGCCAAGTTGTGTAGGACAGCTGGATCTGTTATTCACTGAGACTATTCAATGTACCCTTTCCAGTTGCATTGAAAATATGCACTGGTGGGACCCCTTCTGAGAGAAGCTACTCTGAACTCAGATGTCTTGCCAAATTACTTACCTGTTTCTAATCTGCCCTTCTGGGCAAGGTTATTGAGAATGTGGCTGCACTGCACCTTGAGGCATGTCTCACTGCCTTTGGCATCTATGAGCCTCTCCAGTCAGGTTTTAGGTCTAAGCATTGCACTGAGACAGCACTGGTCGGGGGCATAATGACCTGCTCTGGGTGAGAGATAGATGTGAATGGTTAATTCTCATTCTCCTCAAACTCTCATCAGCTTTTGACCCTATAGACAATGGGTTGTTACTGGACAGACTCAGGGAGTAAGTGGGACTCACCGGTAAAGTCATCTGCTGGTTTGAGTCCTGTCTCAGTGGCAGGACACAGAGGATGATGTTAGGAAGTTTCTCTTCAGCCTCAGTATTGCTGCCCAGAAGAGTACCCTAGGGTTTGGTTCTTCCACCCATGCTGTTTGCAGTGCACATGCTGCCTTGGTGAACAATCATTAGACAGTATGGGCATAGGTTACACTACTATTCAGATAATACCCATCTCTGTCTTTTGTACTCAGACACCAGGGGCAGTCAATTTGCTGAATAGGTGCATGACCAGGATCCAAGACTAGATGTCAATGAGCTGGTTAAGACTTAACCTAGACAAGACTGAAGTACTGGTCATGGAGTTGGGTAATAAAGGGGAAGTAGTGGCTGTTGGGCAGGGGACTGGGCTTCGACTTGGTTTCACTGATCTGGTAGCTGCTGCTAAGGTGAAGAATTTTGGTCTCATTCTGGATGAGGGGTTGACATTTGAGGCTCAGGTGTCAGTAGTTGCCTGAAGTGGTTTCTACCATATTAAGGAACATCAGTCGGATAAAATCCCTTATCTCTCCAGAGACCTGGCAATGCTGGTACATGCATTTGTGACTTCCAGGCTCGACTAGTGCCATAATCTTTACCTCAGGGTCAATGGAGATACTATACACTTCAGCACCTCCACCTGCAGCTGGTGAACAGCACAACTGCTAGGTTGCTGACCAACCTTCTGAGGTTGTGTCATGTCTCTCCGGCACTGTTTGAACTGCACTGGCTGCCGGTTAAGTGGTGTATCTCCTTTAACATCAGATTACTGACTTACAAGGCCCTAAACAGGTTGGGCCTAATTTACCTTTGTAAGTTCCTGCATCCTCACGTGTCCTCATGCCCTCTCTGCTCCACTGAAGAGGGCTTGTGGTATCCAGCATGAGACTGAAAACCTTGGGGAACTGAGCATTTGAGGTAGAAGGCTCAGTCCTCTAAAAACTCAGTTCTGAGAGCCTTGAGGTTGGCCCCCTCAGTGGAGGCCTTTAATAGGAGCCTTAAGACTTTCTTCTTTTTCCAGGACTTTGGGGAATAACTGTATGCCTATTATATCTTAATCCCAGTGGTGCCTTACATATATACATATATATTTATAATGCTATTGTTTATTGATTAAGATAATACGCTGCTACTGTTTAGGAATGTGTTATGGGATTTTGTTTATTTATATTTTTATGCATTTGCTCCAATCATTCTTGTTGAAATGGTGCCCTGAGCCTCCTGGGAAGAGTGCCAAGTAGAACTAAACTATACTACTACTACTACACTGCTTCTTAATGTTTACTAGACAGGCTGGCTGTGCTGTATAACAAGATAGCCAGACTGAACTGTTAATCTATTACACATTGATGTGAGTTCTACAGAAGTTTCAATTGGCTCTCCCTTAGTGACAAGAGGGGCCTATAAGAGCTTATTTGCCTTAAGGAGTGTACAAGGCAGGGTCCCAGATTATCTGATGGCTACTATATATATATATATATATATATATATATATATATATATATATATATAGAACACCAGTATGAATCTTGGGTAATTGAACTTGATATCCCAAACTCTAGAACAGCCCAGGGAGTAATTTCCTTGTTATTTCAATCACCAGGGATGGAACTCTGACACCTAACCTCTAGTACATGAGGTTACTAAGAGGACTGTGACTTGAATAGCCATACAGACTTGGTTTATGGGCAATATCCCTAAATACAAGACTTACTGTGGGACCTTAGGTTAAGCTTATTATCTTGTATGACATGTTGTATGGTATTTTTTATATTGACCATGTAATTATACAACCCCCCCCCAAAAAAGAGATATTTTCTTTGGACATACTGTGTATGATATGTATTTATGTGGTACAGTATATTTTTATGTTTACTTACAGAGTACAAGCAAACCTGTAGGAGGCATCTGAGTGAACAAACTCTGGTCAGAGCCACTATAGCTGCTAATGCATTAACTTAATAAAGGTGTTTCATGGGCTTAAATGTAAAGATGAATTGCTGTAGTCAGCTGTGTGTGGAACTTTTATTTTTGGTAATGTTAGATCATTTATCTGGTTGATTGTGTGTTTCCCAAGTGTTTAAAATGTGAACGGAGAGTGCATCTTGTACTACATGTGGAAGGAGAGGGTGCTCCCCAAGGCCTTTAAGCTATGGTAGAAGAAATGGTGCAGAGAGGAGAGGTATGGCTACAATAGGGACTGAGGGCCCACCTAGAAGTATAAGAGTCTATACTGAGGTGATGGCCAGCTTCTGTTAAGAAGGGAGCCATAGTCTTCAGTGCACAGTTGAAATGTTACTTCAGTGGACATTTAAAGTAGCCGAGGGGGATGATGGAAGAAATGGAAGATGCAGAAAGTGGGTGACCACAGGCTGAGATACAGAGTAGGGAGATCCCAAACAAGGGGTTTAGCAAAGGAGGAAGGGGAGGAGCAGTCAAAGAAGAAAGGCAAGGAAGGAGGAGAAAGTGACAAGAAAAAAGCTGAGGGATGTCAAAATGGTGCAAGGTCTGCATCAGAAGCCCTATGAGAGGAAACTGAAATAGTTCAATATGTACATCCTGGAGGAGAGGAGGGAGAGGTGGGATATGATAGAGCCCTTTAAATTCCTCAGGGGATTAATAAGGTACAGAAGGGAGGTATGTTTCAGAGAAAAAGGTGCTGTAGAATAAGGGGTCATGATAAGAAGCGAGATGTGGGGAAATACATCTTCACAGAAAGGGTTGTGGATTCCTAGAACAGCTTTCCATGGAGGCAAAGGGGGTGAAACTAGTAGTGGGTTTCAAAAATGCCTCAGATGGACACAAAGGAACCCTTGGAGGAAGGAAGGAGATGGAAGAGAAGTGCTGTAGATCAAATTGGGTGTCCAGTAAAACTGATCATAATTAAAAATAGGTAAATTAGATGAGTCCAGCAGTCACTAACTGCCATCAGCTTCTATGTTTCTATGCATGACAGGTTATGGGATGCAAATGGATACAGTGTAAAAGTATTACTATGCACAATGTCGACACTGTAAACTGTGTGGTAGAAATAATTCATGCTGTTCTATGCTACACAGACATGATAATCTAATCAATAATAATATATGCATTGAGCAAAGGGGAAAAAATCAAGAGGAACATGTGTGAAGGAATATACTACTCATAGAGTTGTGACACCATGATAAGTACATTCTGTATAAATTTACTATATTATGATGGTACCCAACTATATACAAATGTTAGGTAAGCTACAATATGGGATTTTATTTATTTTTGTTTTATTTTTGATAATCCAGAGAGCCTATACCAAAATGATGGCCAACTTCCTTTAAGGAAGGAACCATAGTTCTCAGTGCATGGTTTAAATGTTACTTTGATGGACATTTAAAGTAGCTGAGAGAGGTGATAGAAGATTTCATAGCAGAACTGAAATGCATGCTAATGGTGTTACTATACCCAGAGTTGTTTTGTTTCAAATCCTTGACCTACTCTTACTGTATACTCCCTGAATCTTAGGAGCACTCCCAAACAATGCAGCCACTCATGATGTCACATTCCGCTCTCCTCCCACTGTCTAATGATGTTTTATTTGGGTGGCCCAAGTCCAGGAAAGATGCAGTGGGAGCTGATCACAGAGAGGGTAGTGGATGCATGGCATAACCTTCCTGAGGAGGTTGTGGGGTCTAAAACTGTAGGAGAATTCAAGAATACATGGGACAAGCATAAGGCAATTCTTGTGGGGGGTAGGAAGAAATAGGCTGTTGGTTAACTAGGATCTGCGGCCTATCCTGTAGGTAAGGAAATGGGCAGACTAGGTGGGCCAAGTGGTCCTTATCTGCCGTCAAAGTCTATGTTTCTATGTTTCTATGACTGTAAACAAACATGTTTTGACAAACAAGAACCTGAGGTCATAAGTTGAAACTGGAAAGGTGAAGGTTTAGGAGGGATATGAGGAAATTCTGTTTTATGGAAAGGTTGATAAAGCTGTAGAACAGTCTGCCAGTAGAGGTAGTGGGCACCAAGACCATAAATGGTTTCAGCCATGGCTGGTATGGAGTGAAGGGCTTGGCAGTTGCTCAGGTCAGCAGCATTAATGAGAGGAGCAGGGGGTGCTATGTATGGACACTAGGTCCTGGGGCAGATAGGGAAGTCTAGGCAGACTAGATGGACCTTTGGTCTTTTTCTACTGTCATAGTCTGTGTAATAATATATGCATTGAGTGAGAAAAAAATCAAGGGAAACGTGTGAAGCGATGTACTACTCAAAGAGTGGTGACACCATGATAGGTGCATACTGTATGAAGTAACTGTATTATGATGGTATCCAGCTGTATATCAATGTTGAATAAGCTACAATATGGGATTTTATTAATTTTTGTTTTATTTGTAATAACACACAGACATTGTCTACACAGTAGCAACACACAGCCAATGATGCTGCTTACAATTTGAAACCTTTTCTTAACCACTTTATTCTTTTCTGGGAAACCAATTCTTACACAGCTGTAGTTCTGTTCAGCCAGTAAACTTTTGGTTTACTTATGCATGCCTCTTACAAGAAAGTACTGTATGTATTAATGCCAGTGAACAATATTACGTTTAGGACAGGTTGTGGAGTGCATTTGAATAGATGTAAAAATTGTGGCACTGCACTGTATGTCAAGTAAGAATGGTGTCTGTGATTGACTGAGCATTTGTCCCTGAATTTACTGGGCATTGTCCCTCATTTTGGTCCTTGCAGGGTGAGAGGTATGTATGGAGAAGCAATCTATGTCTCTACCTTTCTCCAGCACTCAATTGTGCTGAAAGTCACTTCTCTCTCCTCTCACGAGGCTATCCTTCTCAACATGAAGGTACCTTACTCCACTCCACTTTTTATTGCAGAGGTTTATTGTTGTCCTGGACAACCCCCCTCCCAAGTCACAGAGCTACTAAAGCAACTGACGGCCCTTGCCCACTCTGGTGAACTGTACATTCTTGGTGATCCTAACATCAACTGGCTCTCAAATAAACTAACCACAGCTGTCTCCTACACTGAATCACTAAATCTAACACAGCTAATTCAGGAACCTACTTGACTAAATAACAAAACTCCCTTCTTGACCTTGTCCTCACAACATATCTCCACAGGGTCAAGGCCACCGGCCTTCTGCCTGATGCACTAAGTGACCACCATCCTGTCTACATGGTGTGCAAAATACACAGGCAACAAATACCACATAAAATCCTCCTAACCCATGCCTACCCCTCTCTTGACACATGACCCCTTCATAGTGACCTCGCCAACTCTGACTGTTCCCCACTTGCAGCTTGCTCTTTGATTGACACAGCTCTCCAGATGTTCAGTGATAAATTCCTTCAAGTTTGGAATCTACATGCTCCCTTGCATAAAACCACAGTCCGTGGAAATCATCTACCCTGGGTATCACCTGAGCTCCTAGCCTGTCAAAGAGTCCGTGACACTGCATGGTGTAAACACAAGGCAACCAACTGTCCCAGGGACCTCCAATGCTACAGGGAGCTATGAAATAAATGCACCAAAGCTATTCATCTGGCCAAAGCAGAACACTACCAGGCTACATTCCAAGCAAACACAAACAATCCTTCTAAGTTTTGAAAAGTTATCCAGTCCCTCTTTTCCCTTTGTACCAAACCCCCCACTCCTGCCCTTAAGCTAAACCATTCAGTCATCTCGGGACCCATGTCAGTCACTAAATGCTTTAATGCCCATTTTACATCCTGTGCCTCTGTGCTCCAAGCTGCTCCGCAACTGCCCCCATAGATTACCGGCTCCCCCCCAGGTGGTCACCTGTCTGCTTGCTCCCTCCCCCTCACTCCCTACAGCCTCTTCCTCATCGACCCCTTTTCTCTTCACACACATCTCCCCTGCTGCTGCCTTAAAAGCCATCTTGTCCATTGACCCTGCCAAAGGCTTCTCACTGGATGGCCTGGACCCCAAGCTCCTCTCTCTGTCTGCTCCTGCTATTGCCTACCCTCTCTGCCTCTTATTAATCCTCTCCTTTGCCTCATCCTCTGTCCCAGAAGCTTGGAAACACACTACAGTTCTATCTCACCCTAAGGGAGGTGATCCCTCTTCCCCAGCAACTGTCACCCTATCTCTCTCCTTCCCACCATCACTAAACTTCAGGAACATATTGTACTTGAGCAACTCTCCTCCCATCTTACTGACTCCACCTTTCTCACTCCTTTCCAAGCCAGTTTTAGAAAGCACCACTCCACCGCCACATCCTTGCTATGGTTGACTGACGCTATCGCTATGGGCATAGACAATGGCCTCATAACCTCCACTATTTGTTGTGATGGTCGGCAGGAGATGTTGGACACTCAGTTTGTGTGGTCTGACTTCAGCCTTCCCACAGTTGATGATATTGTGATGGTCATACAGTCATTGCGTCTGACCAACTGTGGTTCGGACCCCGGCCCCATACATCTCCTAGTGGGCTGTGTGGATAAAATCAATCCGGTCATTGATGAGATAGTCTGGAGGTCTTTGGAGAGGGGTATTTTTCCAAATCCTCTGAGGGAGGCTGTGGTTCAGCCCCTTCTTAAGAAGTTCTCCTTGGACCCAGATTGTCTGGCTAACTACAGGCCTGTCTCTAACCTGCCCTTTGTGGGTAAGGTTATTGAGAAGGTGGTCATGTTGCAGCTGGATGATCATTTGACCAACCACAATGTCTATGATTCTCTCCAGTCCAGATTTAGGAAAAGACATAGTACCGAGACAGCTCTTGTCTGGGTACTAAATGACCTCCTAATAGCAAGAAATTGAAGGACTTGTTCCATCTTTGTCCTTCTTGATATCTCTGCAGCATTTGACACCATGGACCATGGTGTACTATTGGAGCACTTGCAGTTTATCTGTGTGCTGTCTGGTAAGTCCTCAGTTGGTTTCAATCTTTCCTCGAGGGTAGGACTCAGAGGGTGGTGTCTGGGATTTTTCCCTTGGCATCATTCCCCCTATCCTGTGGGGTGCCACAGGGCTCCATTTTTGGCACCTATGTTGTTTGCAGTGTACATGCTGCTGTTAGGAGTAATTATTAGGCAGTACAGTCTCAGTTTTCACTGCTATGCAGATGATACTGAGCTGTACATGTTCTTAGTGCTTGGCCAAGATGCTACCTTTTCAGTCTTTAACAACTGTCTGGCCAAAATCCAGGACTGGATGAATGTGAGTTGGCTGTGGTTGAACCCAGAGAAAACTGAGGTGTTGGCTGTGGACCTGGGTCACCGGGAGGTGGGTTTGTTGGCGGGATCACCATCGGGTTTATGGCTTGGGGGTGTCCAGCTAACTAACTCAGACTGGGTGCGGAACCTGGGCATTGTATTTGATGACTGTTTTACACTTAAATCTCAGGTGTTGGCAGTTGTCAAAACCTCTTTTTACCATCTGAGGAACATCGCCCAGGTGAAGCACCTGGTTCCTCCTGATGATCTTCCTACTTTGGTCCATGCTTTCATTACCTCCCACCTTGACTACTGCAATGCCCTTTATCTTGGGCTACCGGGGGTTGAGATTCACCACTTGCAGCTAGTGCAGAATGCGGCAGCCAGGCTACTGACTTATTCTTCTAGGTCCAGTCATATAACGCCTGTGCTCTGCGGACTGCACTGGCTGCCAATATGCTGGCGAATCACCTTCAAGGTCAGTTTGCTGACCTATAAGGCCCTACACGATCAGGGACCTGGCTACCTGAAAGATCTCCTTTGTCCTTACTGTCCTTCCCGCTGTCTCCGATCCACTGACGAGGGATTGCTAGAGATTCCCAGGGTTCGCTTAAAAACTTCAGGGGCCAGATCTTTTAGTTTTATGGCCCCAACCCTGTGGAATTCTCTACCTTGTCAGGTGTGAGATTGCCCGACTGTCCAAAGTTTTAAGGAGGCTTTAAAAACATATCTTTTTAGCCTAGCGTATAATGAGTTTTGAACGCTGTTGCTTAGATTAATTCTAATATTGCTTTAATTATTTATTGATTTTATCATGTTATGTACAGGCGCCTTGGTTTTGGAAAGGAGCCTTTTATAAATAAAGATTGATTTGATTTGATTTGATATTTTTATAGACTTAGCCAAGGCCTTTGATATGGTCTCACACCCTTTGCTGTTATCCTGTCTCAGATTGGCTGGTCTTTCCACAAAAGCCACAGATAGTTTTAAGTCTTATCTGTCAGTCAGATTCCAATCTGTCTGCATGGCTGATGCCATCTCCCCACCACTTCCCATTACTATGAGAGTCCTACAGGGCTCTGTACTGCCTTAGATACTCCTGCCCAGACCCACCATTGCATACTCTACCACTCTCTGAACTTTCTCTCCCTTGCTGATAGAAGAACCATGTACTGTATGTGACAAAATTCATCTCAAAATTTTGGTTAGAAACTCTCCCTGCCTACCTCTCTACATCCCTATCTCCTCCACTCCCCTCCAAATACACTCTCAGATCTGATGACTCATGTTCCCTGAATATATACCCTATAGAAGCACTATATCAGGCCAAATAGCTTTCTCACATTGACTACCTAAGCTTTGGAATCAACTACCATCCCAAATCTGACACTCCTTCTCAGTCAACTCTCTCTCTCCACATCCTTAACAAACTCTCTAGTGACAAACTGCAATTGCACCTAGTCCCCCTGGACTGGTGTCTGCTGAGAGTCTATTTCTCCCCCACCCTCCAGCAGAACCAACTAAGCTGTCTCTGCTTTCCTAAAACCTCCTACATCCTAACCCCCACTCTCCCCCTCTTGCTGATTTGTAAATATTCCACAGCTTGTGATCTCGTTTTAATTGACTATGTACAATGAAGCTATTTCTTACTGATTTGTAAATTTGCCATAGCCTGTGTTATCATTTTTAATTGACTATGTACAGTGAAGCTATTTTTTTCCTATGTACTATGTAAATGCTCCATCTCCCCTTTCCCCCAGGACATACCGTGAGATGAGCATCTTGTTGCTCAGTGTAATTCTCCTGGTAAAACTTTTGAACAAACAAATAAATAAATAAATTCTGGGGTAGCCAGGTGTTGCAGTTAACACTGCTATGATTTCTTTACAATCCCCTATGATGCCTCTTGCAACCCCTGGAAACCCTTAAACATTAATTGCCTAACATTTACCCCTCCTGCAAATACAAAGCCATGAGTTCCAATTCCACTAACAGTTAGTTAGATCTTGAAAGGTGTAGCATAAACCAGCCCTTCAGAGAAGATAAACCACACACACACACACACACACACACACACACACACACACACATGGGATTGATTTGGAATTTCCTCTAAAAGCTTGCTGCCTCTTTGCAAATAATGAAACTGGACAGCTCTCTCCCTCTCTTTCTCTTTCTCTCTCTCTCTCTCTCTCTCTCTCTGCCTGTCTCTCTCTATCTCTCTCTGTCTCTCTGTAGCTGGCTATTCCAGCAAGGCTTGACACTAGCATGCAAAAAAAAAAATGTTTCTAATCGCACTGTTGTAGACAGTTAAACTGCTTCAAAGAAGTGGTGTAAATAACTTGCCTTTGTGCCTACTTGGAATTGAAGACACTAGCTTTCAGGACAGTTAAAGCAGGCATAAAGAGAATGGCTAACAGGCTAAAAAGCTGAAACACTGGCAGTGATAATGTTAAGGAAATAAACCAGTCAGCCTTCTATGCTGTCTCTGATGTGTCCAAGGAAATGGTCCTTTTCACCGCTGCTCTCCTACAACTGTAAAATCAGCACTTTCCCCTCATTACTCAGAAAATTAAGGGTGGTTGCACTCACTGGGTCTCTAAATACATCCTGACCTTGATGAGGAATAGGGATAGAGATAGAATGTGGCTAGATTATGGTCAGAATACAAAGCGGTCCCCTTCCCCGCTCACTAGAATAATTACAGGTGCCTGCGTAACTAGTGTAAACAGGCTGCCTTAGTTCAAAAACATGACTTTTTCTGGAACCAACAGAGGGACTGCCTCAGGGACCCACACTGCTTCTGTGGTGCTATTGGCTCCCTGCTTCACCTGCTTAGCCAATCCTCTGCCATCCATCTGGACACTTCTTCTGGCTGCCTAACTGATCCCATTGAGGCTGCCCAGGCATTTAATAAAAAGTTCTTGGACTCATCAGCCTACTTTAGTAAGCTGCCCACCAAGCCTCCTACCATCCATGGGCCTGTCCTTCCTGACCTGTCCACCACCTTACCACCTGCAAACTCTCACACCCCACCTTTCTATTTTCAGGTTATCTCCTTCAGAGACACTGCCAAGCTTCTAAAGAGTCTACCTAGCTGTGGCAGTCCTGGTAGTGATTGCCTTTTCTCAGCCATGCTCAAGCTAATCTCCCCAGCCTTCCTAAAACCCCTCACCTTCATCTTCAATTTGGCACCGATTACCTCCAGCATGCCTGACTCCTGGAAGCATGCAAGGGTAGTACCTCTCTTTAATGCAGGGGATCCACTGTCGGCAGATAATTATAGGTCCATAACCCTGCTTCTCCACCTTATAAAACTCATGGAAAGGATTATCCACTGGTAACTGAATGACCACATCAATAAATACAACCTTATGTCTCACCTACAACACAGTTTCTGCAAGCTCCACTGCACTTCATCTGTCCTGGCCTTGTTCATGAAAAACGTTCGTAGGAACATGGATTTGGGGAGGGCTGCAGGTGCAGTTTTTGTGGATCTGTCTAAGGCATTTGACTTGGTTGACCACCCCTTACTTCTCTCTCCACCCTCCATAAACCAGGCTGTTCATCTGATACCTCATCGTGGTTCAAGAGCTACCTCTCTAGGACATCTCAATCAGTATGCATTGGCCCTGTGTACTCCACTGCCCTTCTGGTCAGTACCAGTGTTCCTCAAGGCTCTATTCTCTGCCTGCTACACTTCTCCCTGTTCATAAACTCCCTCCCTCCAACTGCCTAACTTATGAAGCTCTGCTATATGCTGATGACCTGATCCTCCATCACAGCCATATGACCCTGGATAACATATCCACCATCTTATCCCATAAAATTAGCTCTGTGCACTCCTGGTTCCAGTCACATCAACTCCTTGTCAATGAGAAAAAAAACAAATCAATGCTTTCTTGGGTCTAGACTCTACATAGCTAGCATCGCCAAGTCTGGCTCCACCCTCTTGGTACTGACATCTGATGGCACTGCACTACAAAATGTGCCCAGTTTCAAATACCTGGGCATTACTCTTGACCCTTCCCTATGTTATGTGAAACATGTCTCTGGCATCATACATTGGCTTAACCATTCACTTGGGGCAGCTTATCATTTAAAACTGTTCCTGACCAGTGAAGCCCGACTGGCCATTGCCCAAGGGAAGGTACTACCTATTAGTAACTAATGTTCCCCAATTTACTTGCATGTGTCCTCAGCCTTCTGCTCATGCCTAATCTCCACCTACAACACTGTCTGTTGTTTCATTCTCATGGCACCTTACTCCACCCATCACTGCTTGCTTTACCAGATGCTGGGCTGGCTCATGCTCCCCTTTCACTATGACTACTGCTTGGGTTGCATTATCAACAGCTCCCTTAGATGCGGGGATGCTTCTCCATCTGCATCACTCCTGGCTATCCATGCTCCATCAAGATGCTTGCATGCATCCTCTGTGCCCCCAATAGAAATCCCCAGAGTCTCAACTGCCATGGGAGGTTAAACACTATCCGTTGCTGCTCCTCCTCCTTGTGGAACAGTCTCCCAGCATCCCTCTGATCCCTTGACATCCATGGTATCTTCAAGCAATGATTCAAATCCTGGCTACTAAATGAAGCCAAGTGCCTCTGCTCCCCAGGATAATCCCTTTTTTGCCTGTCCTCCTACCTCTTCTACAGGAGACAATTTATCCCCCTGTGCCTGCTCTGTCCACTAGCACTTTTCTTCCTCTCATGTCACCCCTTCTCCAATGCCTGTGTTTCCCCTACCCTAATACTTTATATGCTCTAGTCTAGTTTGTTCTACCACTCCTGTATATTCTGTGAATGCATTCCTTATCCTCTGTTTTGAACTGACAATGGGTAATTATTTAATAGCCTGCTACTGTCTGCTATATGATTTTTGATGTAAATTGAATTGTACCTTTGTCTCTTTTGTCAATGATTGCAAGATGCTGAATTTGTAAGATGCTGAATGCATTTTTTACTGTTATTTCCTCTGTATATTTTACTTTGTACTGCATGCTACGGCCAGGGTCATGCCTGAAAATGGTCCCCTGGATCAGTGCACCTACCAAGTTACCAAAGTCTTAATTAAATGAATAAATGTGGACCTCATTTTTCACTGGAAAACACTGACTAACAGAGAAAAAACAGTGCAGTACACAGACTGCTGAGAGGAGGGGTTGCTATAAAACTCAATTTAAAGAAGTCTGTTAGCAATCAGCCGAGGTCCATTTTTCTATGTGATAGTAAAACATCTGCAGAGCTCTGCCCTGCAGCTGTAAAAAGGGAGCTGTGGAGATATGTCAGGCTGTGAGCCAACAAATATGTGTGTGAATGAGTCTCTCCTCCACAGTCAGTGATGCTGGTCCTGGTTGATGATGCAGGTTTGAATTTGCATACACACTTTTCGAAGGGACCAGCCGGGCAATGCCTGTCCCTATGCAGAATTTGTCATTCAAACAACATGAAGTCTTGCTGTGTTCTGACTTATTGCGGTTAGCCCCAGCACTTGAACTGCTCCAGAGAGGAAAGAGTTAACTCTATGCAGGAGCATAGAACGTTGAGCTCAAGCTCTTTTTCAAATCTCTGTCACAGGTACACTCCAGTGTAACCATCAGATTCTTTACCCTGCCTAACTGTGAAGACAGTCTGGAGACTTCTTCTTGCTAATTTGGTTCGGTTCTAGTATTTTGGTCAGTTTTGTCCAACCATTATTTATTTTTTGGTATCAAATTTCTGTCTACAGTACAAGTAGTGCAATTAGGTAGATAATGATAGAAATTGTTTTTTCTTCTGTTCCTCATTGGTCTGTCCGGTGTGGAACCGAACTAATTTTGGTTTCTTGCAATTTTTTCCTGTGTCTTGATTTAGTGCGTAGTGTCTGGTACTTTCGGTTTCAAAAAAACATTGAATTTTCTGTTTTTTTTCACAACCATTGAACCTGTTGGTAACCGAAATGTCTTGTGTTACCTGGCTTGAATGCTGTTAAGGGTAACTTTAAAAAAACATAAGGTCACGTCTGAGAAACCCAAGAAGAAAACTGGTCCCACTGGGTTTCAACACTGTACTGAGTGTGGGGAGGCTTTTGCTAAAGCTGACCCCAACCTCATATATGTTTATTGTCTGGGGGTTGACCACCTCAAAACAGACTGCCAAATTTGTGAGAATTTTCCCAAAGCCACTTTGGAAAAAAAATTAAGTAGGCTAAAGGAAAAAAATGACTGAGAAATTCATTGATCCAGATGGTCAGCCCGGTTCGGTTCTGACTGAACCTGAGGAGGTGCCTGCTGACTCAAGCGATACCTCTTCAGGCAAAAGGAAATCTGACTCGGAAGGAGCAGTTCTGTCAAAGAGGAAAAAGAAGTTGGGCGGTTTGGATCCTAAGCCGCACATCATAACCACTGAGGAAATCGTGAAAGTGATAACTATTGTTCATTCGCTTCGTCCCCCTCCAACTGAACTGAATACCTCAGGAAGGTGATCGGTTGAATCGGTTCAGGTCTTTTTGGAATAAGACCCGGAGTCTTTTTTGAAGTTGACTGGGAGGGAGGAGAAGAACCTAATGATGATGAAGATGATGATTTTGGAAACCTAGATGAGCCAGTAGAGCCTGACATCTCCCCAGACAGACCTTCTGATATATCTCTTCCCAGACTTTCTGAGTCCCCTTCCCACTTTTTGCTTTACAAAAAGGTGGCAGACACTCTCCAGCTACCACTTGTGAAAGCTTCTGAGAAAGAAGAGGAACCTGACGTTGTGGAGATAATGAATGTCCCAGAGTCAAAAAGGCTGACTATTCCCTTACATAAATCTTTGGGGAAACAGACCAAAAAAATCTTACAGCTTCACACTTCTGTACCTTCTGTGGATAAGACAATGGACAGGAGGTATATGTTGTCAGGTTCTGGTATGGAATTCTTGTATAATCATTGCAGCCATGTTGAGGAAGTGCAGGATGCAGCCTGTGACAAGGCTAACATTCCCTTGGCTTCACACCCCTCAAGAGAAGGATTCCAGGAAGGTGGATGCTATGGCTAAAAAACAGCACTTAGCAGTCTCCTTGGGACTCAGGCAGGCCTCTTACATGGCCTATGCTGCTAGGTACCAGAAGTCGAGGTGGGATACAGTTCTGTAACTAGCTAAGAGTGCCCCTACCCAGCTTGCCAAGGAGCTGGAACAGGTGGCTGCAGATGGCATTGAGGCATCCAAGGTTCAGTTTCATGATGCTGTGGACTCCAATGATGTGGCATTAAGAGCCATGGCTACATCTGTCTCCTTGTGGAGGTTTGCTTGGCTCAGGTGTACTAGCCTGTCACAAGATACCCAGGCTAAGGCTATGAACTTTCCTGTTACTCAGAACTCTCTGTTTGGGGAACAAACAGAGGCATACTTGAAGAAGATGGATGAATACAGGACCACCTACAGGAGTGCAGTGGCCAAGGAAAGGCAAGCTACTCCTCAAAAGCATCAGTCTAGGGCTGGCAGGGGCAGGCCTTTTCACAGGCCTTTCTACCAAGCCTAGGCCTCCTCTTCTTTCCAGCAGAGGGGGGTTTTCAGAGGGAGAGGCAGAAGAGGGATGAACAGGACTGCATCCACTTCTCAGCCTAAGGCTCCTGCCAAACAGACACCCTGATGTGTCAGACCGGGTTGCCTCTTCTGTTCCAGTGGGGGGGGCAGGCTGGCTTACTTCTTCCAGGCATGGAAGTCTGTTACTTCAAACAAATGGGTCCTGGAAGTAGTAAGCCAGGGACTGGCTCTCAGCTTTAAAGGATTTCCCAAACTAAGAGTAAGGTCCTTCAAGCCTGCCACACCTCTGGAACAGCAACTCTGGAAGCAGAGGTGTCTTCTTTATTGCTCCTAAAAGCTGTGGAGAAGTACCTCTGTTACACAGGGGGAAAGGGTTGTATTCAAGATACTTCCTTACCCCAAAGACAGGGAAGTGGTGACCCATGCTAGATCTAAGACATCTGAACAAACATCTTACAAAGCCAAAATTCAAAATGGTGACTCTGGGAATCATTCTTCCCTCTCTGAGACCAGGAGACTATTTTCATAACCCCATCAGATGCTCCCACAGAAAGCACTTCAGGTTCAAGTTGCCCTCAGGTCATTAACAGTTCAGAGCAATGCCTTTCAGCCTAACATCTGCTCTAAGGGTGTTTACAAAATGCTTAGCAGTAGTGGTAGCCTTTCTCAGAAGATAAGGCATTTGTGTATTCCCTTACCTGGATGGCTCATAGTAGGCCAGTCTTCAGACCAAGTTAAGTCAGCTCTGGTTGGTATCCAGAGGCTTCTGTAGTCCCTGGGATTTCATCTCAGTCTTTCAAGTAAGTTCTGGAGTCAGTTCAGCTACTTACCTTCATAAAGGTAGAGCTGGACACAGTGCAGGCAAAAACTTTTCTCCTTCTGTCAAGGGTGCAGACTCTCATTGCCCTGGCAGCCTCCTTCAAACCTCTTGTGTCTTAGCCAGCCAGGTATTTTCTTCAGCTTCTAGGACACATGGCATCTTCCACTGCAGTGGTCCAGGGGGCCAGATTCCAAATTCAGTTTCACCTCACGGCATTCTGATCTCAGAAAAAGAAGCCACTAACCAAACTGATTCCAGTATCCCAGACCCTTGCCCTGGCTCTCCAATGGTGATTGGAGGAGGACAATCTCAGACAGGGAGTCCCCTTTCTTTGCCAGGCCCATTCAGTTATTCTTACAACAGATGCATCTCTTCTGGGTTGGGGAGCCCATCTGGGGAGCCTCACTGCACAGGGCACATGGTCACAGCAGGAGTCCCTCTTTCATATCAACCTTCTGGAACTCAGGGCTGTTTCAAGCCCTTCAGGCATCCTCAGAATCAATTCAGGGGAAAGTGGTACAGGTCAGGACAGACAACACCACCACCATGTGGTACATAAACAAGCAGGGGGTACTCGGTCCATGGCCTTGTGCACAGAAGCTATGAAGGTATGGTTGTTGGCTTACTCTCTTCAGACCTCTCTGATAGCAGTGCATCTTCCAGGGAAAGACAATGTGCTGGCAGATGCACTCAGCAGAATTTCTCAGGGTCACAATGAGTGGTCCGTGAATTACCAAGTTCTTCAGATCATTTTCAAGAGATGGGGCACTCCAGAGATTGGTCTCTTTGCAGCCCCAGACAATCATCAGCTTCCTCTTTTCTATTGCAGACTTCCCTTGCTGGTGTCTGTTCCCCAGGATGCTCTCCTGTTTAATTGGACAAACAGGTTCCTGTATGCCTTTCCTCCCTTTCTTCTGATCCTCAGAGTTCTGATAAAAATCAGGTCTCAGCCCTGCACAGTGATTCTGGTGGCTCCAGATTGGGCCAGGCAACCTTGGTATCCTCTGTTGTTCTCTCTAGCAGTGACAATTCCTCTTTTCCTGCCCAGGAGGCACAACCTCCTGTCTTCCTCTCGGGAGGATTTGGTACCCCAATCTCTAGTCTCTCAGGCTCAAAGCCTGGCTCTTGAAGAGTTAGAGTATGCAGGACTGCATCTCTCTCAAGGAGTGCTGAATGTCCTGAAAGTCTTTAGAAAACCTTCCACTAGAAAAACTTACAATTCCAAATGGAAAAGATTCAGCATCTGATGTTCACAGACAGATATACAACCAGATTATGCTGGCATTTCTACAGTGTTGGATTATTTAGTCCATTTAAATGGTTTAGGCCTTCAAACTACCACTCTTAAAGTTTAACTTGTAGCTGTCTCTGCTTTCCTTTCTGCAGGGAAAGGATCTTCCCAGGCCTCTCACCCTGTGTTCAGTAAGTTTTTCAATGGTCTGGTTCATCTCAAGCCTCCATTTAGGGAGCCTACTCCTGCTTGGGACTTGAATGTCTGTATTGCACAGCTCATGCAGCCCCCTTTTGAACTTTTATCTTCAGCTGAGCTTAAGTACTTGACTTGGAAGATTGTATTCCTGGTAGCCATGACTTCTGCCAGGAGAATCAGTGAATTACAGGTTCTGTCAGTAGAACCTGCCTTTGTTGCCTTTCACAAGGATAAAGTGGTCCTCAGGACAAATATAAATTTCTTCCTAAAGTGGTTTCAGATTTTCATCTTAACCAATTCATGTCCCTGGCTGTGTTTTTCACTGATCATTCATCTTCAGGTGAGTGAAGGCTGCACAGTCTGGATGTAAAAAGGGCATTAAGTTACTATATAGGCCATACAAAGATCTATAGAAATGGCTGTTCCCAGTTGTTTCTCACTTATGGGGAAGTGGAAACAGGTAAGCTTGCACACAGTAAGAACTATTGCCAGGTGGTTTGTCTCATGTATTTAGTTCTACTACACGAAACTGGGTAAAAAGCCTCCCTCAGACCTGAGGGCTCACTCTACCAGGGGTACAGCTGCCTCCCTGGCAGCAGCCAGAGATATTCCTCTGTTGGAAATCTGTAAAGTAGCCACCTGGAAAATGGTTCATACATTCACCAAGCATTACTGTCTGGATACTCAAGCCAGAAGTGATGCTAGGTTTGGCAGAGCAGTGCTGCAGAGTCTGTTCCCTAAGTAGGTTAAGTGGTTCCCTCCTCCTCTAGAGGGGTACTGGTTGGTAGTCTGCAATAAGTCAGAATACTGCAAGGCTTCATGTTGTTTGAAGAAAAGAGTATTCACCATAGTAATGTTGTTTCTTCTAATGGAGTCTTATTGTATTCTGATCTCCTTCCCCCCCGCCTCCCTTCTCAGAACCTATTTTGGGATGTGGGTGAGCAGGTGCAGTGTTGCATCCCAGAGATCTACCTTATGACCCATCCTGGCCAGTTTGATCACTTTGATTGTTTAATCTTATTTTGTTGTCATCATTATCTATAGAGATTTCTTGCTGGGTTCTTGACTTGAGTCTTTATGACCCAATTATTGTTGCCTTTGGCTTAAACATGTTAAGAAAACAATTTCTATACTTTGTTAGTTAGTATAGTGCTCGTAAGAATCTGACGGTTACACCAGAGTATACCATTGACAGAGGTTTGAAAACTGTGCACGAGTTCAGTGTTCTATGCTCCTGCATAGAGTTAACTCTTTCCTTTCCAGGGCAGTTCAAGTGCTGGGGCTAACTGCAATAAATTAAAATACAGCAAGACTCTATTAGAAGAAACAGCATTACTATGGTGAGTATTTTTTTCTTTCTGATTATGCATTTTCAGTGAGTCACTTGTATCACACTGTTTGACACTCTCCTTCCCCCCTCCCACGCCAGCATTCTGTGGTGACTCCCTCTCCCCTCATGTCAATCTACCTTGCTTTGATGCTTCCATATGGTGGTTCCTGGATTGCATGCTGAGTTGGCTAGCTTTAATGCCACCATTGAGCAGATACTTGATGGGCCGCTAAGTGGGATTTTTTTTTTTGTATTATTTATTTATTTATTGATTTCGTAAGCAAAACTTTCAAATACAATGATGTTGGAGGATAACAACTTTACATAGTACAGACGATGTCCTGTTACTAAGGTCTAATACAAAACACCTCCACTAGTGTTACATCATAGGGGGATTCCCCATTAAGAATAATTACATTAATGTACCCCTCGCATGCAGCCTGGAAGAACAATAGGGAATCTTAAAAGGAAGGACAGAAAAAATTATCTTTTACCACTATGACTTCTACAATCTAAGTGATTCCCCTAAAGCAACTAGGAGCTGTGTAATAAAAACAAAACATTCCCCAAAACTCCCAGGAAAAGATCAAGCAATTAGTTATACTTTACAGTGACAACACTCTAAGGACTACAGTCAATAAATTAGTAATCGTTTAACTTAACTCCTCCAAAAGATGATCAATGAGCCTCGTTATGTGCATTTAAAAAGACTGCAAGATCTATGGAGAAAATGAGGGATAACCATTCTTCTTTTAACTGTCTCTATTAACAAGAAAACTAAGGCCTCGTGCATATAGCACTCTAATACACGTTATTAAAGTAGTTCGACATCTCAGTGTCATAGTACAGTCCCAGAACAGTTAACGAGACTAAACAAGAAAAAAAAGAAACAGTCTCTTTTATAACAGTCCCAATTTCTCCAGCATATTCAAAAAGGATTGTCTATGCTCGCAGCCACAGAATTCAAATAAAGTCCCTGATACAGAGGTCTCTAGACCTCAGAATCTATAGCTTACTTGCTCAAATCAGTCCTGGGACTCAATCATCTTCCGACGAGTTCCCCTCATCCTCTCTCAATGCCATCTCTGGCTCTGTATGCCGTATCTGTTTCTTCGCTTCTTTCGGGTCATTGAAAAAATATTGTTGGGCATTCCACATCAGCCGTAGTTTAGCCAGCAGCAACAGTTGGTGCTGTATTTTTAGTTTGCGCAGCCTGGCCCGAAGGCCATCAAAGAGCTTTCTGCACTGGTGAGTACTGAATGATAAGTCCAGGAACAACATAAGGACATCTTTTTTGTACTTTATGGTTCTGCAGCACCTGGCAATCACCAGGGCCCTATCTCTGTCCCCGACACCAGTAAAGACAATCAGGAAGGTCCTTTGAGTAGACAGATCTGTTGCTGCACTCCGCGGGTAATTCTTTAGGCTTTCTCAATCAACAATAGCGGGTCAGAATCATCTAGCCCCAATACAGCTGGCAACCACATAGTGACAAAAGCAAGACTGTCTGTTCCTTCAATATTCTCAGATAGCCAAAGCACCCGAAGGTTCCATTCTCACACCTGATTTTCTACAATCTCTAGTCTTTGGCATAGATGGGAGTTTTCCTTTATTAATTTAGCAGTGACATCTGTCAATTTTAATACGGAGGCTTCTGAACGCTGTACCATAACTTCACATTGTTCCATTCTGGTCTCCAGAGTTGACACCCTCAGCGTGAGAGTGTCGATTTTTTTTTAAATTTTTTTTACTTTTTGTTTATACTCCCCCTGGCCATCGACTCTCCTCTCTTTGGGAGTCACTTATGCCTTGTACATCCCCGCTCTCCTACCTAGCCCTCCGAGCAGTCTCATCCCCCACAGAGCCTTGGTTTACCCACCAGGTGGGGCCAAGATGGGGGCCTTTACCCTGTGCTTCCTTGTCTCATCGGGATGCTGGTTAGGTAGTAGGTAGGAGGCTTTGGGTATCGGGGCTAGCACTCCATCTACCAGAGATGCCCTGGCCATTTTTCTGTGGACGTTGCATGATCCCCTGATGTCAGGGTACATAGCGCTGATGCCCACGATGTTCTCCCCTCAGTGCACTTCTGCACATGCTGTGCCCCAGACCTCTGTCTGGGGCCAGTCTTGCACTGGGATGTTGACCCCCCTCCCTACCTGGAGAAGACAAGCTGTCCTTGAGAGGCTCAAACCCTTTCCCCCGGCTGGCCCTCCAGCTTTCTGGGCTCGTTCCTGAACCTGGGTCGCTGGCATTGCAAGCGGAAATCCAACTGCTATGCCAATGGGCAGGCTAACAGTGTCAAATTTTTTACCTAGATCTTGTATTGTTTTAACTAGTTGGTGAAGGGTCAAAAGTATAGTAGACAATGAGGCTTCCTCTGGCTGTGCCGCACTAACCTCCGCTGCTCCACCATGATGCTCGGGCCTCTCCTCCCTTGTCTGCTTCTTGGGAGCAAAAAAGTTCCCTGCAGGCACCGTAGCTCCTTTATTTTTACCCATTTCGGCAGTTGCTTAAAATCCAAACAATATTCGAGGATGTTACTAAGATTTCTGTAGTAGATTTAGTTAAATTTTACTATCTTTACAGGTTTTTCCCTAAGAGCTCTAGTCAAGTGCTGCTTCCAGTTGGCTGCTCAGCAGCGCCCCCCCAAGTGGGCTTGCTTTGATGCTGCCATTTAGTGGTGGGTCTTCAATTGCCTGGTGAGTAAGCTTGTTTTGATTCCATCCTACAGTAGCCCCTCGACTCACTGCTGAGCAGGCTTGCTTTGATTCCATTACACAGTGGCCCTTCAACTGACTGCCGGCTTGTTTTACTGCCCCCATTCAATGGCTCATTCATTGCTTGCTAAACAGGCTTGTTTTGATGCCAATGTTTGGTAACTTCTCGATTGCCCACTAAGCAGGCTTGTTTTAACGTCATTGTTTGGCGATAGCTCCTCAATTGCCTTGCAAGTGTGTTTGTTTTGATGACGCCATTCAGCAGCTCCTTGATTGCTCACCATTTTTCTGTGCCCACAGAGCAGTCTTCTTTTATAACAGGGAAGTCTGTGGGGCCCTGTTTAAACAATTTTATGAGGGATAAAGTTTTTTTTTGATTGAATTATACTGGGAAATGTTCACAATTCTGGACTCCTGTGGCAGTAAGGCACCTGTATTTAAGGTGCATGACATCTGATTGGTGAATCTCTTTAAATTTAACGTATCTAATTGTACCTGTATGCCACCATTACTAAAGAGAAAGAGGGATGGGTTTGCACCAATCTTTTCAGGAAGGAGACAGATGGTAACACATTATTCCATGCTACGAGTTGCCATCCAAAGCGTACAATTGAAAACATTCCAAAGGAACAATTTCTTAGGATTAAACGCAATTGCAGTAAAATAGAAGACTACGAGAAAGGGGCAATAGTCTTAAAAAATCGACTATTACATAGAGGTTACACACATAGAACTATAGAATCAGCATATGAAGCGGCAGCCACTTTAAATAGAGATGAGCTATTGATAGATAAGAGAAGGAAAAATGACAGCTGTAATAAATTTCATTTTGTGACTACATTTAGCACACACAGTCAAGAGGTAGAGAAAGTGATACGTAAACATTGGAATGTATTGTCCTGCGAACGTGGGCTACATCAATATGCTTCATCTTACCCTAGATATGCACCGTGCTAAAAGACACATTAGTGAGAAGCCATTTTATGACACAGGTGGGACATACCAGTAATAGGCTTACTAATAGCAAAGGTTGTGTGCCATGTAAAAATTGTTTAGCATGTAAGCACATATTACAGGACAAAGAATTTTCAGTTGTGAATTGTCAGAACAAAGATTTTGATAGAAACATAGAAACATAGAATTTGACGGCAGATAAGGACTGCTTGGCCCACCCAGTCTGCCCATTTCCCTACCTACTGGATAAGCTGCAGATCCTAGTTAACCAGCAGCCTACTTCTTCCTACCCCCACCCCTAGAATTGCCTTATGACTGTCCCATGCATGCTTGAATTCCACCACTGTTTTTGACTCCACAACCTCCTCCAGAAGGCTGTTCCATGCATCCACAACCCTCTCTGTGAAAAAATACTTCCTTAAATTACCTCTGAGCCACCCCACCTCTATCTTCAAATTGTGCCCCCTTGTTCTTGCACACCTCTTTTTTTGAAAGATGCTACCCTCTTGGACTTTGTTGATTCCCTTGAGGTACTTGAAAGTTTCTATCATGTCCCCCCTCTCCCTCCTTTCCTTGAGGCTATACATATTAAGCTCCTTAAGTCTCTCTTCATATGTCTTCCGTTGCAGACCCTGCACCATTTTAGTTGCCCTCCTCTGGACAGCTTCCATCCTGTCTATGTCTTTGCGGAGATTGGGTCTCCAGAACTGCACGCAGTACTCCAGATGGGGTCTCACCAGCTGTCTGTACAGAGGGATAATAATTTCCTGTTTTCTACCAGTGATGCCTCTCCCTATGCATCCCAGTATCCCTCCAGCCCTTCTTGCTGCTCTCTCACATTGCTTGCCCACCTTTAGGTCATCTGATATGACTACCCCCAGGTTCCTTTCCATTTTTGTTGTTGTTAGTATCTCACCCCCCATTGTGTACTCTTCCCCCTGGGTTTTTGTTTCTCAGGTGCATTACCTTGCACTTCTTAGCATTGAATCTAAGCTGCCATACATTTGACCATTCCTCTAACCTTGCCAAGTCCCTTCTCATCCTTTCCACCCCACCTCGTGCATCAACTCTGTTGCAGATCTTTGTGTCATCTGCAAAGAGACATACTTTTCCTTCCAGCCTTCTGCAATGTCACTTATAAAGACATTGAAGAGGACCAGTCCTAATACTGAACCCTGTGGTACCCCACTAGTAACCCCCCTTTCTTCAGAGTGGACTCCATTTACTATTACTCTCTGTGTCCTATTCTCCACCAATTCTTTACCCAGGCTGTCATCTTGGGACCCACTCCCAGGCTGGCTAACTTGTATATTAATCTTTTGTGTGGGACTGTGTCAAATGCCTTGCTAAAGTCTAGGTAGACCATGTCCACAGCCCCTCCTGATCTATTACTTTGGTCACCCAGTCAAAGAAATCTATCAGATTTGTCTGGCATGACCTTCCGCTGTGAATCCATGCTGCCTTGGGTCTGTGCCCTCTGGCCTCTAGATACGCGACAATTCTTTCCTTCAAGAAGTGATTCCATCATTTCCCTATCACTGAGGTTAAACTAACAGGTCTGTAGTCTCCTGCTTCTGCCTTGCTCCCACTTTTGTGAGGGGAATCACATCTGCCCTGCTCGGGTCCTCGGGTACCACCCCACCCTCCATGATTTGTTAAAGAGGGTAGTCAGTGGTGTCACTAGTTCTACCCTTAGTTCTTTTAGAATTCTGGGATGAATCCCATCAGGCCCCATTGCTTTTCTACCTTCAGTTTTAAGAGTTCTTTCATAACCCTTTCTTCTGTAAATGGGCTGGTATCAACTTCTGTATCCAGAGTGTTTCTACTGTTTGTTTTAGGTACCTCCCCTCTTCATTTGTAAATACTGAGCAAAATATTTGTTTAATATCTCTGCCTTTTCACAGTCACCTCTGCCTACCCTCCCTCCCTTTATTAAGCCTCTCTATCCCTCCCTTGGTCTTCCTTCGCTCCTGATGTACCTATAAAGGTTTTATCCCCTTCTTAACTGAGTTGGCTATCATTTCCTCGGTTTGGGCCTTTGCTGTTCTGACTGCCTTCCCAGCTTCCTTTTGCTTTAACTGATACAGTTCTCTGTCCTGCTCCTTCTGTGATTCCTTGTACTTCCTGAATGTTTTCTTTTTCTCTTTAACCTTCACTGCCACTTCCTTTGAGAACCATAGTGGTTTCTTACATCGTTTTGTTTTATTTGCTGCATACAAAGGCTTGTTACCTCTGTGATGGCAGTTTTTATTATTCCCCATTGTTCTTCCACCCCTCCTTCCTGCCCATTTGCTAGTGCATTCCTTAGGCACTCACCCATTTTGACAAAGTCAGCCCTCCTAAAGTCCAGTACTTTGCCTTTGTATGGCTTGGACTCTATTGCTGTGTTTATTGTGAACCATACTGTTCGATGGTCGCTAGTTCCCATATGGCTACCCACTCTACATCTGTGATCCTCTCCATCTCCATTTGAGAGAACCAGGTCTAAGATTGCTCCCTCTTGAGTGGGCTCCAATACTAGTTGTCTAAGGCATGCCCCCTGTAGGGCATCTAGAATAACCCCACTCTTCGAAGTGGCTGCTGCAACTGCACTCCAGTTAACATCTGGCATATTCAGATCACCCATCAGCAATATTGCCCCTTTTTCTGCCATTCTAAGTATACTTTCTATCATTTCCTTGTCCATTTCCTCCTCCTGAGAAGGGGGTCTGTATACAACCCCTGTGCGGATTGTGGTGCCATTGCCTGTCTCCAAATTTACCCACAGTGCTTCTTCTCCTCCCTGTTTACCCTTTTGTTCTGTTGCTTTGATTCCTTCCCTTATGTAAAGAGCTACTCCTCCTCCTCTTTTAACCTCCCTGTCCCTCCTGTAGATAGTGTATCCTGGCATGTTTACGTCCCAGTCATGGTTTTGTGTGTACCATATTTCTGTGACTGCCATGATATCCAGATGTTCCTCCTCCATCAAGGCCACTAATTCAGGAAGCTTGTTACCCAGACTACGGGCATTGGTACTCATTGCTCTCCATTTTTTGATGGCTTTTCCTTCTGTTGCAGCATCCCCCACTGACCTTTCTACCTCAGTCTTTTTCTCATTTAGTACCCTGTGACACAATTGATAACATGTAACACTCAAGTAGTTATTTATTTAGCTAAATGTAGTTGTGAAGCATACTATGTAGGAAAGACAGAGAGATCATTTAAAATAAGAGTGCTGGAACATGTTCGGGCAATCGAAAAGCAGGATTTAACTTATGCCACTGCAGCACATATAATGGAGCATACAAATGAGACACACAATTTTAAATTCATGGGAATAGAAAAAGTTATGAAGTACAGAGGGGTGGTAATTTTCGGAACAAAATATTGAGAAGAGAAAATGAATGGATTTTAAGATTAAAGGCAAACAAAAAACCAGGAATAAATACAAGTTTAGAACTTAAGCCATATTTGGAAAAATAGGTAGAGATGCTCTTGATAATAAATATTTTATATTATTAATGAACATATATTCAGAGCACTTTATTAATGTAAATGAGTGAATTTGTTTGCTTAAATACGACTCTTGCACTTTAAATTTAATAGTACTTGTTTAAATGACTTAATTATGGTAATGGTGTTCTTAACAGTGTATAATTGTGATGAGCCAATGAATTGTTTACACATCATTATGACGTCATATATATAATGATATTTTACTGATGTTTAGTAGTAATGTTTTAACCTTTGATAAAGGACCTGTTTGTCTGAAATGCGTTAGGTGGCCTGGTTGGTGAAATAAAATTAATATTCTTAGTAGCTCCGTGTTCAATTTTATTTTTGGAATGAGGTGTGTGCTGCAGCCTTTTGTTTGAAAATTTAAGTATTTTACCTGTGGTTATAAGAGCTACAAGAATAACGCTCACGCTGTATGTGTTTGCCCTTTGGGCTTGTACCATAACGTAAGGGCCTGAAAGATCTGCCAGGGATTTAACCATGTCACAGAGAGATACCATAAGAAGGCACTGGAAACCTTCATTGCCCTCAGAGCCATGGAATCTCAGGCCAAAACCACATACTCAAAATCAGCTTCTCCCTCATGCCTGGCCTCCAGTGGGAAAGATACTCTCAGGTGATAGGTGACATTGTTGCTGATGTGGTCTTTGAAACACTTTGAGAAAAGTAAAGAAAAGGACAAGGAGAGACTGTTATTGAAGCCCTCCTCCTCTAGCCATCACCATAAGCTTTGGGAGAAAAATGCTTCACCACTGAGGTTGAGGTCCCCATTGAAGGAAGGTAATTCCTCATTGTCAGTCACTCTGGTGGCATCAACTATAACCCTCCCAACCATCGCTGAGACACCAATGTCAGGGCTCTGCTGTGACACTACCGTACTTATAGTGATGGTATACCACCTCCATCAGTGAGTTCTGTCCTGGTGATGACACCAGTTTTGAACCCTCTAATGGGTGTCATCAACTCCCAGGCTGCACTGGTGTTGTTTTCTGAGATGTTGCTTCACCTCTTGCAGTCAGTGCCAGCAATGATGCCTACAGTCCCATTGACATGGTCTTCCATGCCTGTACCACCATCACTGATAGGACATAAAAGCACACCTATGTTTCCTCCGTCATGGCTGCTACTTCTATTGCTGGCTCTATTGATTACCCCCATTGTATTTCAAGATGAGGAGGAGAAGGAATATAATCCTGAGCTCCTAAATAATGGACATGGTTTGGAGGATAAAGATAGAGAGGAAGATGCTGTATTTGGTGATTTTTTTGCTGTAATTGCTGTGTTAACTGAACTTGTATTGTATATGCCTTTAGCTTTACCTGTATATGTACTCATGTTTGATGACTTTGCATTGTCCATGTTTGCTAGTTTATCTGTAAATGTTTTTGTGTCCTGCAGGACCTCCTTACAAATGAGCTGTCTCAACAGTGTTATCCTAGTTAAATAAATAAATTGAATTAAAGATCCCTAAGAAGGAGGGCTCCCTTGCAGCTCTATCAAATCCTTTTGCAGTGAGGATTCTGTGGTCTGTAACCTCAGGTCTCCACCTGAAGACCCCTCATTTCAGGTTTTCCTCAGACAAATCAGGATGTCATGGACTTTCATGGTAAAGAGAAAGACTCCAGTAAGGAAAAATTAATTGAGGCTTTGGAAGTTGCAGCTGCACATACCACTGTGGTGTCTCCTGAATTGGAAAATGCTACCTTTGCTGTTTGGCATCAGCCTAATCCCTTGCCTACAGTACCTAGAAAAGTTGATAAACAGTACCTGCTCTGTCTGTTAAGCCTTACTATGCCTCCTAGACAGAAACTGATTCTGAGATAACCATGGCTACTCATGATCACTGTAGAGCCCCTAGACTCATGAGTACTTTGCCTCCCCACAAGGAATCCAAGAGGCTGGATGTTATGGGAAAACAAACTTATGCCTCTGCATCCTGGGCCTAAGAATTGTGAATTATCAGGCATATGATAAAATATCAGAATAGCCTGTGAAAATCTGTCATGACTACTATTCAGGCTTTGCTTGATAGCCCTGCCAAAGCTGAACTGTTTAAAGTCACTTCAACTAGTATTGATACAGGAAAGCATCTGTTACACTCAGCATAGGATGCCTCTGATGGATCTGCCAATGCTATGGCCTCTGGCATCTGCCTCAGACAATATTCCTCACTCAGGTTGGCCAGCTTTGCTACTGATGTACAGCAAGTTATACTGAATGCCTATTTTAGGGGCTCCAAACTGTTAGGTACAGATACTGATGATGGCCTTAGGGAGCTTTAATCATCCAATGTGACATCAAGGTCTCTCAAATCTCTGACCCATCTACTGTCAGAGGACATGGTAGGGGTTCATTTCATAGATCAGCCATCCACGACAACCATGGCTACCATCAACAGTCCTGAGGTAATGGGGTGGCACCCTTCTGGGTCTCACAACCCCTGGTACCCATTCAAAGACAACCAAAGTTATCAGTCAAAGCGGTCCCACCACGTTTAGTATCTTCTGACTCCCCAGTTCTTCCACCTCTGCTGTTGCCTACTGAGGTATAAGTGGAGGGGGGGAGATTTCCCTTCATCTGTAAAATTGGGGGAGATCACCACAGATGAATGGAAATAACAGAAAAATTGACATACTCTACAGTTACTGTCCATCCCTTCAGCTGATCCTCTGATTAATTTTCCTCTGGGTCCCTTTGTCCCCCCATAATCTGTTTATTCTCCTGTGGCCATGACAGGGCTTAGCTTCCATCTGCCCTGACTCCTCTGCCCCTCAATGTATGTCATCTTCCCAGGGTTTCCTGTATGTCTGGTACTCCCATGAATTTTCTCCTGTGGTGAGGTGGGGGGACAGTTCTCTACCCTGATGCCTTAATCCAGTGCTGCCGTTAGGTCATACTGGTGATGCAGTGGGCGAAGGCATTGTATGCAGGCATCATGAATCCCCACTGTGCCTTCCATTCTCCTCCTGCTTTCTCCCTTCCTGACTCTCAGCTAGCAGCATATATGGGCAATGCTTGTACTTAGAGGTGCACATGTGATCTTGGACTGCAGCTCCTTTCCCCACCCCAGAATGTTGTCTGCCTCTCAAAGTTCCCATGGGCTACCACCAGGCCTTCACCTGGTGGCAGTCAGGAGCCAAGATGGCCAACCATCCTGATCTGGGAAAGAAGAGCTGCCAGAAGGCCACTCTGTCTTCTTCCAGCTCTCCCCCCTCAGCTGACCATGGAAACCTGTGCTCACTCCTGAACACAGGCCATTGGTGTAGAAGGAGGTAAGGAGCTTAGCACCTTAGCCCTCCATACCACTTGGCTGACTTACACTTGCACCTTCTAAGAGAAGAAGTACAGTCAATGATTCAAAAGAATGCAATCAAACCAATTCCTCCCAAGGAAAGAAACTAGGATTTCTCTTACAGGTACTTCCTGATTACCAAACGGACAGAAGACCTAAGCCCTATATTGGATCTCAGAGACCTGAACAAAATACATCAAATAAAAAAAGTTTTTAATGATGTTTCTTCAGGCTGTCAACCCTCTGTCACAAAAGGGGGATTAGGTCTGCACCCTGAACATGCAGAATGCCTACCTTCATATAAAAATCAGAAAATGCCACAGGCAGTGCCTCCACTTTATGCTGGAGGGCAGTCATTATCATTTCTAACTCTTGCCCTTTGGCTTATCTTTAGCATTGCAAGTATTTACCAAATGCTTCACAATTGTGGTAGCAGCTCTAAGGAGTGAGGGACTTTATGTCATCTCCTATCTGGACAACTGACTACTGAAGGGCCTGTCTAGGAAAGTATTTAAACACACACATTGTCGAGAACACATCATTTGCTCTCAGAGTTGGGTGTTGATCAATGTACCAAAATCTTTACTAATTCCTAGTCAGCCCCCTCAATATATTGGGATGGTGCTGGACATGGTAGTGGGCAGTGAATTTCTGCCTACAGACAGAGCCAAGGCCCTGGTTGCCCAGGCCTGGCTGGTTCACAGGAGCCATTATGCATTGGCCTGGACCACATTCTGTCTCCTCAGACTCATGGCACCTGCCATTGTGATGGCTCCCTTGGGCCACCTCCATGTTTGAATCCCACAGTGGATACTTCAGGTACAGTGGGATAAATTGATGGAAGAACTGAAATAAATGGTTCTCATCACATCTCCTCCTTGCAATCCCTGTTCTGGTGTATGGAACCTTCACACTTGTTGCTGGGTATTCCATTCTTCTCCATATCTCCGGTTCACATAATCAGAATGAATGGCACTGGGTCAGGATGGAGTGCCCATCCGGGACCTTTTCAGACCCAGAGGTTGTGGACCAACCTAGACTTGGATCTCCACATCAATGTTCTGGAGATGAAGGCTATTCTACTGGGTCTTCAAGCCTTAACAGAACACCTCAGTCCTGGTCACTTATTTATAAGGACAGACAAGGTCAGTGTAGTACATTACATCAATATGCAAGGGGCACTCATTATCCTGTGTGCACGGAAGCAATAACAGTATAGTACTGGGTGATCTCTGTCAGCTGTGTTTCTCCCAGGTGTTCAAAACATCTTAGCAGACAGGCTAAGTCTGTCTCAGTCCCAAGTACGAGTGGGAACTACTGACCTCTGTGGTAAATGACCTCTTCTTAAGATGGGGTCATTCAGAGTTGGATCTTTATGCATCCCACACAACACAACACTGTTACGTTTCTGCTTTCTCATTCCAGAACTGGATTTTTTGAGTGAAATGCATTGTCCCTCTCCTGGAAAGGGAGGTTCCTTTATGCTTTCCCTCTGACCTCTCTCATTTAAAAGGTTCTGCTCATTCTGCAGGCAGAACAGGCCACTCTAATACTGGTAGTCCCCTTCTGGACTCATCAGATATTGTTTCTCCTGCTGCAGCATCTGTCAGTCTCCTGTTCAAATATCCATGAGTCAGGGTCTACTGTAACAGGACAGGTGGTCCCTGGTTGTCCAGACCTGTGGTCCTAACATCTACCTGCATGGCTCCTGAAGATGAAGCCATTGCCTACTTTAGGGTTTCTCTGCAGGTGACTGATGTCTTACTGGCAGTCAGAAAGCCTTCCACAAGACACACCTATTAGCTAAAATAAAGAGTTTCTCCATATGGTGCATTTCCTGTTCTGAGGACCCATTTATATGTCCTGTTAATGCTATACTGGCATACCTACTGTTTCCATCTGACTCTGGTCTCCAGTACTCATCCATTAAGGTACAGTTGGCCACCATTTTGACTTTCCATGCCATTACTGATGGATGCACAGTGGCACAACTAGACGTGTCTTGTACATTTCTTAAGGGTATTCTGCGCATGCATCCCCAATTCATAAACTGATTCCACCCTGGGACCTTAATTTCTTTCTTGACAAATTGATTATAGCTCCATTTGAGCCTGCCCCAACTTGTGAACTGTGGTTCCTGTCACAGAAGGCTCTATTTTTGATCACTATGACTTCTGCTTGGTGGATGTCAGCAGCCTCCATATGTGATTTTCCACAAGGATAGAGTATCCTTTCACACCAATCCATGCTTTCTACCCAAGGTGGTCTCTGATTTCACATTGAAGCAGACCATGCATCTTCCCATGTACAGTATTATCCTGAGCATATTAACACAGGTAAGCCATTGTTACATACACGTGATGTACATAGAACACTACATTTCTATCTGGATTGCACTAAGGACTGAAGAAAGCCCTCTTCACTTTTTGACTCATTCACCCTTGGGGAAGAGGATGCACCTGTCACTAAACAGTGCTTGTCCAATTGGCTGGCTAACTGTATTGAATTTTGTTATCAGAAGTATGGTAGAGGACTTCCTAGTACTGTGCATGGCCACTCCACAAATGGTGTTGCCACTTCTGTTGCCCGCTTTCAGAATGTTTCTGCAGCTGACATTTGTACTGCTGCCACATGGAACACTATGCATACTTTCATTAATCACTACAGTCTAGACATTGTCTTAACAGATGTACTGGATTTAGTCTTCCTGTTGTACAAGGTCTTCTGTCCTGATTACAGATCAGACATTACCATTCTCCCTGGGTACCTTCAGTACTGCTTGGGAATCATGCCAAAGGTGTGGCCCAGAAGATATCCTTGAAGAAGGTAGAACAGTTACTCACCATAACAGTAGATCTTTGAGAGACTTTCCTACACTGGGCTGCAGCACACACACCCTCCTTCCCCCTTTCTGAGGTATAAGCCAGGAGATTTGTCCACTGCCTTTTCTGGAGGTGTCCATAAGTGCCTTACTGTTTTCCCAGTCCTATTCCTCTCCTTGTGTGCCTGGTACTGGTTTTGATCTCCTGGCTCCTCACAGTAAGATGCCCTCCAAGCTTGTCTTTGGCAGAGAACTAAAGAGCATGGGGCTGTTCTTTTTTAATGGGCATTGTCAAATGCTTTAGTAACAGGTATGAAATAATGACACTCTCCACCATAATATCCAACCCACAGTATCCTTGGTGCAATTGTGTCATTCAAATGGGAATAACAAGCCTTGCCAATTCCAAGGCAGGATTGTGTTTCTTTAAATAGCCTGGGGAAGGGAGATTTTCAAAAGCCATGAATGTGTTGCAGTTGCAGTTCCCAACTTTGGTTGCAGCCTACATCATGAAAATGCAGCAACACATTTGGCTGCCATTCTCAAATGTTACAATACATTTGTGACAGTCTTACCCGCTTTATGGTAACATCTGGATGCATGCTTCATATATTGATGCATGCATCTTTTATAGTGCCATTAGTTGCACAAATTACACCCAACAGTCAGGCCATCATTTAGGTGCTCTAATCTAATGGTGCAAGCATTAAGGATGCACATCCCTGTTGTGCTTTTGAAAGTCCCCCAATAGGTTCCAGAATGCCCAGGAAAGAGGTAACATTTGTATACTGAATTACCTTTCAGAAATTAAACAGTGGACTCCCTTAGTGGGTAATACCAGCTTGAAAAGAGTGATGACAACCCCCAACAACTTTTATCAAGTTGACTTTGGTACAAACTGTTCTTTAGTTTTAATGATTCAACAAAACCCTCTGTATGTAGTATTAGATGAACCCCTTCCCTACCTTCCCAGAATTAATTTGATTGACTGAGATCTGACTATCCCTGCCTTTGTTATAAATGCCCTATAGCCTGCTATGGCTATGCCACACACAGTATGATTTTGACATTGCTATCTTGCCCAGGGTCTGATCTGAAAACTGGATGAGCATCTCAGTACCTTCTTTGCCATGTAACATTAAAATAATAAGGTGAAGGCAAATTAGAGCACCTTTCCAAATGGAATTAGACGTTAGCCCCCTCCTTGATTAAGGTGAGCAAGATCCCCCAGATTACATCAGATGGGACTTCTATTCTTCCCAAGATTAAGGTGACCAAGACCCCCTCAAGAAATGGTATCTGGTATGATCCTCTTACTGTCTTGATGAAAGACTAAGAACAGTTTAGTCTAGATTCCATAACTGACACCTAGGCTGGGAGTCTCTTTCAAATGAAAAAGAGCACCAGGACAAGAGGGTATGCAATGAAGCTTGGAGGGGGGCGTTAAGAGGGATGTGAGGAAGTACAGTAACCATGGTACTAACATGGCTTCTTCTATAAAACATTACCTGAAAATTATCGACCAATAGCACTACTGAATATGGATTATAACATTTTTGTGTAAACGCAGCAGTGTGGCCACTGTGACCATTAGACACTATAACAGGGCCAAATATAATGAAATAAATAAATGTTTTCACTTACTAAATTGCTATATCATGTTACCACTATCCACCAAAGATTGGTGGTTATTTTTAAAGAACCTATAAATACATGTGGAAAAGGAGTATGTATCACTTAAGAAAAGATACAACAAAAAAGGGAAAATACCACCTTGGTTTTCCAGAAATATTTAATGACTAGTTAACAAAAAAAGAAAAACAACTTTTGCTAGATATAAAAAACAAATTCTCTAGCTAACAGAGGGAAATATAAAGATATATTCAGAATAGTAAAGACTACCATAGGAACAGAGAGAAAAAAAATTTGAATTTAGAATCTCACACTTGAGATACAATTACAAATCATTCTATGCACATATTAACAGTGGCAAAAACATTCTAAGTCTCTTAGCTCACTAACTGAGGGGGGTACTGTCATTCAAGATAAACAGCAGTTAGCTAACACATTTAATAAGAATTTTACCACGGGTTTCAGTGAAAAAGGTGGAAACTATGAGCCGCATCTTACACAAAATAATGAGCTCAGAGAGTTTAAAGAGGAGGCAATCTTGGCTCTTCTGAATTCACTCAACAGTAAGTCCTCACTAGGCCTTGCTGGAATCCATCCAAAACTGTATAAGGAATTATCGCCAGTTTTATGTCACCCCTTCACAATCTTATTTAATAAATCTATCCGTAGCAGTCATGTACCTACAGACTGGTGGAATGCTACTATTACACAGATTCATAAAAAAAGTAGCACGAATTTAGTTGCAAATATACCGACAGATCAGTCTCACCTCTCATGTCTGTAAAGCATTGGAAAAATTATTAAAGCAACATTTTGACTCAGAACAAACATCTCTCAGATTAATAAACCCCACTCAGCATGGTTTTAAAATGGGAAGGTCTTGCACCACCAACCTAATTTCTTTCTATAAAAACTCTAGTAAGAGTCTTGACCATGGAATCCCTATGGACATTGCCCTGTTGGACCTTTCAAAGGCTTTCAGTAAAGTCCCACACAGTAAATTAACTGAGAAACTGGAGAAGATGGGATTTGGTCACTACCTATTGAAATGGACTATGAACTGGTTGGAATTTAAAACTCAACATCTGCGAATAGGTGCTCAATTTTCTGACACTGGAAATGTGAGCAGTGGGTCCCCCAGGGATTGGTAATGGGGCCCACATTGTTTAATCTTTTCATCAGTGATTTACATCACAACATTAACAACTATATTAGTAAATTTGCTGATGGTACTAAATTGGCTGGGGAAGTCGACTCTGATTCCAAACAACCAAGTTTAATAAATGATTTGAAAGAAATTGAAACATGGGCCATGGTAAATAACATGCAATTTAACACCAACAAATGCTCAGTTATGCATTTAGGTAGAAAGAAAAACATTACTGGATATAAGTTAAATGATCAGTTTTTGAACATTGTTAAAACCAAACGTGATCTTGGAGTAATGGTTAACAAATCATTTTCATCAACTACACACTGTAAAAAGGTTTTTCAAATGGTTCCAGCTGTTAACATCTCCTTAAACATCATCTTGGTAAATAATATTGCAAACAAAATAAAGTGGACCAAATAAAAAGCAGAATAAAACAAAGGGAGCATGAAATATCGCAGGACACAACTGTGCCGACATGGGGCCTGATTCTGAGATGCATGGTGCAACTCGTGGGTGTATACAAGTTGTGCCATGCAGCGCTATGCTGGGGACCCTGTGCCATATTCCAAGACAGGCAGGGTCCCCGGCACTGATGTCCTGTGACTTGCGGCAGATGCAGGCTAGTGCCATGGATATGGAGCAATGGACCTGTATGTCACAAGCTGAAGCCCACTGACAACTGCCCCCAGAGCCCCCTCACCCCAGAACACCACCACAAGTACCAGGGGGCATGGGGAGCTGGACAGGTGGCACTGGCATTTAGGGGGCACTTAGAAAAATGGACCCCGAAAGTCCCCAACATTTGGTGGTGGGGGACATGTTTGTGTGGGGGGGTCATGGGGAGCACTGCTGTAACATTTCCACAGTGCTGCAGGGCAGGCATCCATCGATTGGCACGGATGGATTCCCCTTAGACCATCTCCCTGATGAGCTATCTCTTCTGCGCCAATGAGGCTTCTGTAATGGCGCATGTGGGTTATGGCAGCCTCCCTGTTGGAATAGGCAGTAGTTGCTGCCATAACCCACCCTTGCACCATGTCATTGTGGGTTGGGGCACAGTGGGTGGCGGTACCCATCCATGGCGCCACCCGCATACAACATGGTGCAGGTCATGACTTGGAATTGCGACCTGCATATCGCATGGTGCAAGTTGCAATTTACGCCATGGGGTTCAGTGTAAATCACCTTGCACCATGCGCAAGTCACCCTGGAATTGGGCCCATGGAGGTGGCTGCAGATGTAGCAGGGCTAGAAAGGAGCACAGGACACGGCAGTCAGGTTACACACCTTTACTCAGGAAACAGTGACCCAGGACCCCAGCAACACACACACACACACCCAGCACACCCCTCCACCCAATGCAGATGTCAGAGTCACAGTCCAGTGGGCATGGTGGCACACCAGTCTGTAGCCATGGGAACATCACACCTGCAGCTGGAAGTTGTATGCGATGCCATTTAGGAAGTCATAATTCCTCTGTGCACCATAATCCAGCACAATGGCCTGTACACGCTGGGATGAGTCCGTGTATTTCCTCTTCCCCCCTGTGGCATGGCAGGTAGCAATACACTGTTTGATCTTAATCTCATTGAGATGCTGCTCACTCTTGAGGACATTAATGAAGCACCACATTGTGGGGTGACAGGCACCAATGAGTGAGTTGAAGGCACAGTGCCACCCCTCCACAGAATTGATGGTACGTGCCTTCCCTGCCTTGCAGAAGTCATGGCAGTTCCCAAGGTCAATGGGAAAAGGGGACAACATAGGACACCACCATGGATAGGCTGGCCCACCCACGTGTCCTCAAAGTAGTTGATGACCAGTGCAAGACACTCATCATGCTGCATGTAAAAGTCCCATGACTGTAGTTCCTCAAACACCTTACAGACATTGCAAGGGGGCACAAATGCAAGTACTGGCAGCGTACAGATGTAGAGCGCAAAGTCCTTGTCTGCCACATAGCACTGCTAGACATCGGGCACACCCTGTACCTTCCGCCACACCACCTGGCACAGGTGGAAGAAACAACTGTGTAGGCTGGCACTTGGGAAGATGGATCCAAAGGCCTTGATTGCAGCCTGCTCAAAGTCTGTCACAATGGCAGCAGGGTGAAAGTTGCCCTGCAGTCCACAGAGCTCCATGAATGCCTTAGTGTACACAGAACCTATCTTGGACATCAGCAATATGTACACAGTTGGTATCATGGCACTGTACTTCACCCCATGCACAGTATACAGCTGCAGGAACATTGGTGGGGCAGCCTTGAATGTACCATCTGCGAACCATATGTCACACTGTGCCATGTATTGCAGGTTCTTTCATGTAGTGAAGATTAGGCACCTGTCCACCGCACTACTGTCATGCATCAGAAATAGCTCCCTGGCCAATGTCACCCTGTATCCCTTGAGAATGGACAGGTCACTGATGGCTGTTGGCATTGGGGGTGGTTGGTTGGCTGCCCTCCTGGCCTGCTGCGCCCGACACCTCAGGAGTTCAATGCTGGGCAACTTCTCACTGACAGAGGGCATCACAGAGCTGCAGTATGCAGCAACAACCTGCTAGGGTGTCTCACGGGTGTGGACCACCCTGTCTTTGACCTCTGCCACAGTCTCTTGGGCTACAATGTCCCAAAGGTCAGGGACGTGGTTGTGGGTATTCTGGACCTTCACCACATCATCACCTTCAGTGTGAACACATGCCATGGACTTGCCCCTGAAGTACTCAGCACACTTCCAGTAGGTCTTCATAGCAGTCCTCCTCTCTAGGTAAAGAAGGTGGCTATCATGCCGCAGGAGGGTCTTACCCTTCTGGCTGTTGACATATTGCAGCACCATGGCAGGTAAAGGCACACAACTGTACACACAGTTGCAGTCAGTGGCAGCACAGAGAATGTCCTGCTGCATACAGGTCATGCTGCAACTTCCTATGTGCCTCCCTTTGTACTGCCACACTAATCGGGACAGAAAACACATGGGGGATAATTGCCAGCCATTCCTAATAGGTCTCATGTGTGTCCACCTGCCATGTGCATGCTGGGATCTCTGCATGCAGTCCTACATGTCATCCATCGGTTGTCCCCCCTCCCCCTCATACATGCATTGTGTATTGGCAGCTCACCAGTATGGGGGGCTTGGCTGCATGCTCATGACGGGCTTCCAGCTGTCTGCATCTTCTACAAGTGGCCTGTTGCCGTGATCTTGCACTGTCCATCGTGTGTCAGGGCTGCAGGCTAGTGCCATCTATGGCATGTCGTTGGCATTGTTCCTGCTCCACACCACCTGCTGTGCTGCACTCTGCAACTACCGGTGCATGGACAAGCTGAAGGTATGTGACCTGTTGGGGTGAGGGTGTGCCAGCAATGGGATTTGTAGAATGTGGCCATCTGTGGTGGGGTGTTCCTTGTGTGTTGGCTGGTGTTGGCAGCTGTGTTGGGGGCCCATGGGGTGGGGGTGCAGTTGCAGCACTTGCAGTGGCAGGGCGGGCACCAGGATTCAGACTGTTGTTCATTGTGTGTGCCCACCCTGTGCTTCTTTGTCAGGGTGCCCTGTTGTCCTTTTGTGTCCATGCTGTGTCCACCGTGAGGGTATGGCAGCGCAAGGCAGATTGGTGGCCCACAGTATTATGCACTGCGATGTTGTGGCCTGACGGTCTTTCAGACCATGATGTTATGCTTGCATTGTTTTTTACCACTTTATAATGCAGGCGATATTATCAGCTGGAACCATTCAGACATCTACAACATCAAAAGAACTATTTTATCTAGAGAGGAGCAGTGTATTTTTCTGCCATATAGGACGTACATTAGACCGCATCTTGACTACAGCTCTCAGTTTTGGTCGCCATATTTAAAAGGAGGCATAAGATTATTGGAGGAGGTGCAGAGTAGAAAAAACAAAATGATCCCTCGACTTAAGACTATATCATATGAGGCACGATTGGCAGCCTTGGACCTAATCTCATTAGAGGATAGGAGATCACATGCTGATCTACTGCTCCTACTTAAAATATTACAGGACCCAGAACAAATGCAACACTGTGACCTATTCTTTAGTAATATGGCATTTAATTTGAGGTCACATGACAAACAACTTAAAATCCCTTATAGTAAAACTAAGAAATATGCCCACTATTACACTGTAAGGTCCGCTAAAGCTTGGAACGTACTCCCACAGAAATTAGTGAGCATTTCATCATTTGAGAAGTTTAAGTATGAACTCAACAGTCATCTAAGGCAACAGTCATTCTGACAACAATTACCCACAGGAGTGGGAGATGGACATGATGGACCACTGGTCCTTTCTGTCTTTTCTAACTAAGTAAACTACTGTAAGTAAGTAATTAATTAATAGAAGTGAATCCCAAGTAACTCATCTAATAAATCCTGACCAGACAGGCTTCATCCAGGTACATACAATTTTTCAGGGCACTGTTTGCATCCAGTGTATTAGTGAACATGCAAGAAAAAAGGAAGCAGAATCATTAATGGCACTGGATATGACCAAGACTTTCAATCTAATGAAGTGGGACTTTATTATAGTATGTCTGGAAAATATTGGCATTCGACAACCATACCTAAGTATCATTAAACAGTTTTATTCCACCCCAACTGCTATTTTTAAGTTAAACAATCATACTACTATTATACCATTTTTAATGACTAATGGAGTGACACAGGGCTACCTCTTATCCTCCATATTATTTATAACTGCTCTGGAAACATTACTAATTTATATAGGAGGAAATCAAATAAGTCATTGTATTAAATATGACAATAAAGAATATAAATGCATGTACAGATAATTTAATTATACTTATAAGTAACCTTCCACATCATACATCCAGTTAATGACAGAACTTGAACAATTTAGAGACCTGGTGGGATATAGATTAAATAAAACAAAATCATTGATTTGACCTATAACATCACTAACAGAACAAACTAAAAAACTCATTACTGAAATAAAACTGCAAGAAGAAATTCCATTCTTAGGGATTACATTAAATTAAATTGATAATATAGCTAGGATTAACATGCTAAGTACATATAATAAAATACAAATAGTACCAGAAAATGACAAAATGTATCCTTATTGTTATGGGGCTAGAGTCCATCAAAATGAGGGCATTGCCACACCTTTTGTATGTTTAGCAAGCCATGAAAGGATCATTTGCTCTGACTTTTTTTTAGCAAATTTAAAAATGTATTTAAAAAAATTCCTGTGGTGGAGAGGATCCCCAAGAACTGCTTTAGCAACATTCTGTCTAGCTAGGGAGGAAGGAGGTTTAGGATGGCCAGACCCATGTGACTATTATCTTGCACAAAAAAGTGTGTTTGAATTGCTCATGTCCAATAGATAAATTAGATCTAAAACTGATGCAAGAATAGTACAATATGAAATATAACACACATTTTAAAAATTTTGGTCTGATACGTTTTCCAAACTATATAAGAAATGGGATAAAGATACATTTATGGAAATCAATATAAAAGCTGCCATGTTGTTTGTGAGTGCAGTTTCAAATAAGATCCCCCACCACCTGGACTAAAACGGGAATAGGTATAGAATCATAGGATGAGAAAAAATATACAGGGGAAACATAGAAACATAGACTTTGATGGCAGATAAGGACCGCTAGGCCCATCTAGTCTGCCCATTTCCCTACCTACAGGTTAGGCTGCAGATTCTAGTTAACCAACAGCCTATTTCTTCCAACCCCCCCACAAGAATTGCCTTATGTCTGTCCCATGCATTCTTGAATTCTCCCACAGTTTTAGACCCCACAACCTCCTCAGGAAGGCTGTTCCATCCATCCACTACCCTCTCTGAAATAATACTTCTCACATTGCCCTGAACCGCCCTCCTTCTATCTTTAAATTGTGTCCCCTTGTTCTTGAAAGTCTCTTTTCTGAAGATGCTACCCTCTTGGACTTTGTTGAGTCCACTGAGGTACTTTTAAAGTTTCTATCATGTCCCACCTCTCCTTCTTTCCTCAGGGTATACATATTAAGCTCCTTTAGTCTCTCCTCATACGGCTTCTCTTGCAGACCCTGCACCATTTAGTTGCCCTCCTCTGGACTACCTCTATCCTGTCTATGTCCTTGCGGAGATGGGGTCTCCAGAACTGGACACAGTACTCCAGATGGGGTCTCACCAACTGTCTGTACAGAGGGATAACAACTTCCTGTTTTCTGCTGCTGATGCCTCTCCCTATACATCCCAGTATACCCCAGCCCTCCCTACTGCCTTCTCACATTGCTTACTAACCTTAAGGTCATCTGATATGACTACCGCCAGGTCCCTTTCCTTTTGTTGTTGTTACTACCTCCCCACCTATTGTGTATTCTTCCCTGGGTTCTTGTTTCCAGGTGCATTTTGCACTTCTTTGCATTGAATCCTAACTGCCATACTTCTGACCATTCCTCCAACCTTGCAAGTCCCTTTTCATCCTTTCCATGCCTCCTTGTGTATCAACCCTGTTGCAGATCTTTGTGTCATCTGCAAAGGCATACTTTTCCTTCCAGTCCCTCTGCAATGTCACTGATGAAGACATTAAAAGGACTGGACCCAATACTGAACCTCGCGGTACCCCACTAGTAACCCTCTTTCTTCAGAGTGGACTCCATTTACAATTACCTTCTGTGTCCTGTTGTGCAGCCAATGTTTTACCCAGGCTACCACCCTGGGACCCACTCCCAGGCTGGTTAATTTGACTATTAATCTTTTGTGGGACTGTGTCAAATGCCTTGCTAAAGTCTAGGTAGGCCATGTCCACAGCCCCTCCCTGGTCTACTGCTTTGGTCACCCAGTCAAAGAAATCTATTAGATTCTGCTTGACATGACCTTCCTGCTGTGAACCCATGCTGCCTTGGGTCCTGTGCTCCACTGGCCTCTAGGTACTCAACTATTCTTTCCTTCAGAAGTGACTCCATCACTTTCCCTACCACAGAGGTCAGACTGACAGGTCTGTAGTTTCCTGCCTCTGTCTTGGTCCCACTTTGTGAAGGGAATCACATCCGCCTTCCTCCAGTCCTCGGTACCACACCATCCTCCCATGATTTATTAAAAGAGTAGCCAGTGGTTTCACTAGTTCCTCCCTTAATTCTTTTAGAATTCTGGGTGAATTCCATCAGGACCCATTGCTTTGTCCACCTTCAGTTTTAGGAGTTCTTGCAGAACCCTTTCTTCTGTGAAAGGACTGGGATCAATCCCCCTATCAAGAGTGCTTCTGTTAATTGAATTAGGCACTTGCCCCTCCTCTTTTGTGAATACCGAGCAGAAATATTCATTCAGTATCCCTGCTTTTTCACTGTCCCCCTCTGCCCACCCACCGTTCATTCTATTCAGCCTCACTATCCCTCCCTTTGTCTTTGGTCCTTGATTGACAGAAAAAATAATGGGAACATACATCAATGGCACCAGTTATTAAACCCAAATGAAATACTGACTTTAGAAGAAATTCATAATATATTAAAAGATTAATTGGTGGGACTACAACACAGTAACACATTTTTTTAATCACAGCTTTAAACTAAAAAGTGGAACAGCAAACATTAAAAAATGACTGGGGTAGACCAAAACAAGACAAAGCAATAATTAAGTTCTACAAAACCAAAATTTTTAGTAAGTTCTACAAAATTATGATAAAAGCGACAAATGGTATGGCCTTAAAAGAAAGAAAACAAAAAATTATTAAATGTCAAGCTGAATTAAACAATTTTACTTTGCAAACAATTGGAATACATGTTGTAAATTAAAGAATCAGAATCATCTATTTGCCAAAAATAAAACAATCCAATTGAAAATAATAGCAAGAGCATATTATACACCTGCTAGGCTATACAAAATGGGTTGTAAAAAGGGATCACTATTGTTGGCACAGGTGTAAACAAAAAGGTACCATATTGTACAATATTTATTTTATTTATTTATTTATTTGAACAATCGGATTTACACCCTTTGAGCCAGAGGTTCATTTACAAAGGTGCCTCATAACATAGAGGACATACAGTGTTATATATTTACAGCATAAAAAACAATGAAAGACATAGAGTTCCACAGTTGTTTTCATATAGTGAGAATCTGAAGCATTTCAAGGTGACAAAAAATTTGGCACATGGAGGTACTAACCAAAAGGGCAGGATGCCGTGGGGGAGTTTGGGGGGGTGAGGTGGCGGTTCAGCACAGAGGCATTGTCAGGTGCCAAGAGACACTAGCAGGGTGCCATTTAGAGACAGGAGCAATTGCAGGTGGCAAACAGTTGGCTCCAAAAGGCGGTTTTGAAGGCGGCAATTTTAGGGGCATTGGAGATGGTTGCAGGGAGAGAGTTAAACCAGGATGGGGCTCTGTAGCAGAATGACCTCTGAGCCCGGGTGGTCCTAGTTCTGGGAACCAGAAGACTGGCCTTGTTGGTGGTTCAGGTTGAGACAATGGACAGGTTATGATGGATGGAGGCTGTCACCCCATGTGGGGAGAGGCTGAGCAGAATTTTCTTCGTTAGAAGGCAGGTCTGGTAGTGGAGGCGTTCATCAAAGTGAAGGAGATTGGCCTTGTGATAGAGTTGACATGTGTAAGTGAGCCTGGGAGCACCAGTTATTAGTCTGCAGGCCTTGTTTAGGGTGAGACGAATCTTGTTGAGGACAGTGGTGTCAGCAGTACCATAAACCGTCAGTCCATAGTCCACTAGGGACAGTACTGAGGATGTAACAGCAAGTCAGAGAGCATCAGGTGGGAGGCAGTCCTTGTGGTGGTAGAGGATGCCAAGCCGAGTGTTAGTGGTGGATGCAAGGGCATCAATGTGGGCATGAAAGGTGAGGGATGAGTCAAAGATGACCCCAAGTATTTGTAGGAGTAGACTTGTTCAAGTGGTTGTAGGGTGCCAGGGAGGATAAGGAGTGGGTTGTTGCAAGCTTTGTTTTGGGGGTGGGCGAGGAGCATTGTCTTGGTTATATTGAGATTAATGATGAGTCTGCACTTCCTAAACCAGGTTTCAGCATCATTGAAGGAGTGCTGGAGAGAGTCCTGGCGGGAGGTAGGATTTCAGTGGGTAACGAAGATGATGGCATTGTCAGCATACAATAGAATATGGCCGGCACTGCCCTCAGATTTTAACTGTTGGCAAGTAACCACAAAAGAATAAGGAAAAATTTGGGCAGACATATCACATTAAGCCCCAGAGGTGTCATTTTCAATGACATATACCTCTTGAACATGTATAAAAAAACACGGGGAAATTTATGTGATAGGAACTGTGGCCACAAAATGTTTAAGTAAATAGAATGCTGAAAATTTGAAGCAATTTAATATAGAAAAATGGAATGTCATATTTTTAGAAACTTTAATAACTGAAAAATTATTAAATCAAAATGACCCTGATACCCAAATGAATTCTGACAATTGCAAAGAGTTTATCAAAATACTACTCCCACCCCTTAAATTGTTAAACTAGGACATAAAGACAGTTGTCCTAGCAAATTCTCTAACTCGGAAAATACAACATATTTTTAGATTACAGAGAAATTTAAGGATGGAAACCTAATATCAACTTATCTGTTCTATTTGGGTTGTTTAAGGCCTGTGATATAAGTAACATAACAGTGCTGTCAAAATGATAATACGTTTTACATAATTCAATTTCATATATTGACAACCATTTTCAGAATAAACACCTTTTTTCTTTTTCTTTCATATTTTAATTTTTTTTCTTAATTTCTTTTTCTTGTGTTTTGTGTATAGTTAATATTTGTATGGATATTTGCTATGATAGTTGGTATGCATTTGCTTTTTGTTTTGTTAAAAAAAATCTTTAATAAACCTTATGGCAAAAAAAATGTATTCTTTCATGGCAAACACCACCCACTACCAAGGCAGGCTATCCTGGTCTCCCCTGCAAGTTACAGAGGACACATCAACCATACATGACACCAAGGAGGCTATCCAAATCTCTCCCCCTCCTGGAGTGGCAGAGGACATAAACACCCCTCCTCCCACATCACAATTACCTGTTTCTTGTTCTGGCCAGGCAGGCCATCTGTGCTATCAGCCCCAGCTGGACTGATCCTCTTTTAGCAGCCCAGATTCCCACTCAGTTGGTAACCTGACCAGACTGCCACACAATCAGGAACCTGACTTAGCTGAAACTCAGTTGGCACCCAGGGTTTCTACCCCAGTGGCCTCACTTGCCACTGTTTTTTCAGCCCTGATCCCTGCTGCATTGATGGCCCTGATCAAACAGCTGCTGTATCAGTATCCCAGTTAAGAGCTCATTCTGTGGCTCTGCCCTCTCCTCTGGATTGCTAAGACAGTCAATCATGTAGTCAGCAACCAGAGTATGGCACCATTCTGAGAGCTGTTCAGCATTAAAAAGGGATGCTGCCAACTGCTATTCACTGCAGACTGAAGTATTTGCTAGATCAGCCACTACAATGGCAACAGAAAACTGCTTGCTCAGGAACAGCCACATTCTCCAGAGGCAAGGGATGCCGCTCACTTAGTGCACAAAAAAACTACACCAGTGGCAGGAAGAAGACACTTTTCAACAATAGAAGCAGCGACTCTAGCAACAGAGGAGAGCTGCTCGATTGCCAGCTAATGAAATCTCACACTGCTGCTCCATCAGTGAGTTTGATTGTGTGTTGAGGTAGGGTCCAATAACAGTTTACAGAGGTGAAATGTTGGTAACATGACAAGAGAGTGAGTTTCTTAGTATGCCAAGGACTTCTTGACATGCCAAGAATCCCTATTCATTTTTAAATCTACTGGTAGCCTAAGTTAAACTAGGGGAGGTTTGTGTGCTCCTCATAGGCAAGAGTTGTCTGCTCTGCCTACACAAACATAATGGCTGTCTGTCATTCCAAAACCATGTGATACCCCATATAGCCTTTTCTTTTATAGGTACTCCATGGCTTAATCCTACTGCTGAGGTGTAGAAAAGATAACATCAGGGACTTGATTTTCAAAGCATTTACACACACAACTTGATTGTGCTAATACTGTACTTTTTAAAACCTCACATTAAACTGCCTGCCTAAAATTTACAGAATTTAAAACTAGTACATTTTGAGAATGTCCCTAGAAATTACAGCTTGTGGTTTTGACCCTAAAAATGTCTTAAAATGTACTGGAGCGACCAACATACAAATGTTTTGAAAATTTGGATCTTTTGTTTTGACCAAGACAATCCAAAAGGCATTTTGCTCATATTGCCACCATGGTTGATTTCATGACTATTTGTATGTTACTTTACAGTAACTGTGTTGGTAACATGGATTCGTTCTTCACAAACACCACCCTCCATCACAGCATACCATTCCGGTCCTTTCTGCAGGTGTGGCTGGAGACACACAAACCTGGTTCGTTCCCATAAGATGATGCAGCACACGGTTGCCACTTAGCCTTTTTATTCAGACAGAAGGGCCATATAAAAACTGATGTTAGGAGCAATGGCATTGAGTGCTGCTTGTGTGTCCCCCAGTGCTCCAGTGTGGTGATACATTCTGACCCCCCTGCAGGGGTGGTGGGGAACATAAAAAAACGCACCCAATGCCATTGTAGGTTCTCACAGTCCCCTCCACTGAATTGGCAAATACTGTATAAATACCTCCCACCACCACTGCAGACCATCCCATTCACTGCCACAGCAGCAGCAGGGGACACACAAACCATCTTCTGCCAGTGAAGGCCACCGCGTTGTCTTCTGCTCCTTACATCACTTTTCATGTGACCTTTATGTTTGTATAAAAAGGTGAAGTGTCAGCTGTGCACCACATCAGCTGATGGAGACCAGTGCAAGACCCATAGTGTCAATGGCAGCAGAGTGCAAGAGTAACAACGCAATGAATAACAGGATGCAAAACCCTCAGTGTGACAGGGCCACAGAGTGCAAGATCCGGACTGTCACCAGGCAGCAAAGCATGAGAACAGCAGCGTCACCAGCAAGTGGAGCACTGTAAGTGGTAATTGGATCACCCCCTTGGTCTCTGGTGCCAGTTCCAGTGTGTGAGTGATAATGGGGTGTGGGAAGCTGATCATTATCTTGGACAAAGGGATGTACATAGATTCCTGCTTGGAGAGTTAGGTGAGCTGAACAAGTACTAGCAACCCAACTTCCTAGTGGTGTAAAAGGAGACAAGCATGGCCAAGACTGAGAAGACTTTCAGGTGGGGGCTAGGGAGGGTGGGTACAGGGTAGACTTGCAGCCTGTTTGTGTGGTGCAGGCTTTTGGGGGTGTTCATTGTATGGTTGGCAAGCTTGTTGACTATCTGTGTGGGGGGAGTGGAGTGGGGTCTGTATGCATAGGGTTTGGGGAAGCAAGCCAGGTTGTATGTGTAGTTGAAAGGAGCATTAATGTGTATTGTGGTGGCCTAAGTGTACACAGGGGTGACAAGGGAGGCAGTAGAGTATAGTGGTTAAGGGCACTGAGCTGCAAACCTAGACGACTAGGTTTGAATACCACATCTACCAACTGCATACTGTGTGGCCATAAACAAGTCATGTCACTGTGCTCCCAGGATGCACTGGAAACAAGCCTTGGCTTAGTTTGTCTTTTCTGGTCAAAAATTGCAAAGAAAAAAAAAACTAACAAAATGTTTTTGCCTTGAGGCTTGTTAGCTGTATGAATACATGCAATTATTAATCTTACTTTTTGGAAAGTAAACAGTCCCAGTAACTCATTTAAAGTACAGCTTTCCTCTCTATGGCCCATGTTCATGACTCCAGATCATCTAGAAGTAACACCCCTTCTTCAACCCACATCCAAGACTTCCTTATGTCAAGCATTGCTCCTCTCCCTGATCTGCTCCTATGACTCCTTGGTGTGTAGCGGTACACCTTCACAAACCTGCATCCATGACTTTCATGTGTCAAGCAGTACCTCTCTACCTGACCCACACCATGACTCACTGATGTGTATTGTTCCCCCTCATAAACCCACTTCCATGACTCCCTTGTGTGGGGCAGTGCCCCTGTCACTGACCAGTGCCTATAACTCTCTGGTGTGTAGTGTTACCCACCTCACAAACCAAGGCTCATGACTCACAGGGCTTAGATGTACTGGGACAGTTGGCAAATTGGGATAAAAAAACATAGTAGCATTGCAAAATGTGAGGTTGATACCAGGTTGAAAAGGAAAATTAGAAAATGGGTCTCGAAAATCCTGTAGCCTCATTGGTCAAAACATGTCACATGACCATGTGTAAATCCTGCAACAGACAGCCAGTAAAGATCCTGCTGATAAAATGTTTACTTTCTTTGAACCTGATTCATTTATTTTTTAGATTTTTAATAACCATTTTATAATCCCAACAGTGCACTTCAGGGCATGTGGTGTGTAGTAGTGGGATTTACACATTTCTTGTGTGGTTAAAGTCACTCAGCTGTGCCTCGTGACACACCACATGAGGTTTGTGTAAATCCCACAACAACACGTGTCCTGTCCTGCTTTATTGCTTAAGAAACAGACCCCACCAAGGTTTGCATTGACTGTGCACCATATTTATTTAGTTACTGTGTATTAGTTTGTATCTTTTATGGACAACATACAATTGGTACAGGTTTCCACAGATGCACTTCAGTTGATTTACATTTATACAGGAGACCGCAAACAGCATTATAACAGAAGACTGAAACCCAAGTATGGCCTCAGACTTTGTCAACCCTACATGACATGGAACTCTCAGAAAAAGGTCTTGAATATGGCTTAACGTGAGCAGTAGAAACAGGAATCAGTGTCTTAAACAAAAATTCCCTATCTTTACTGCAAGTCGGCATATGCTAAATGATTGTACAGTACTGTCAGTACATTTGAAAGAAGTTTAAAAAAACACTTCTCCATTATCTTCAACTTTATTATATCACAATAATACAATAAATAAAATAAAAACCTTCATTCATTTGTTTTTTGATAACCAGGTAAGTGCATTAGACAATAAAATGCCTATTTTTAACCATGACCCGAGTGAGTACAGTCTCAAGCACATGCATACAATTGGAGTCCGGATACTATGAATCTGTTACATATCACACTAATGCCCAGACAGCCATTGATGGTTCTAGCCAAAAGAAAACGAACATACTGGGAGCATCTGAGTGAGAAAGAGAGCCATGCAGGTGTGTTAGGCTATGGGTCAATAATATGCATGCAAATAAGCCTCTCATCCACCCCAGCTAATGGTGGTGGTCCTAGTCAATGATGCAGGTTTTCATTTGCATACACACTTTTCAAGTGCCAAATGGTGCCTATCACAGTGCCAAACTTGCCATTTCTGCTACAGGGCCTTACTGCAGAAAGCTACATGACTGTTACCTTGCTCAAAGGATCTTCTGCTTTGTGCAGGGCTATTCTGTTTACTGCTTGCCACATTTGGAGGTCTCTAAAGCCCTAGTGGGATTTCTTATTTACTGCCCACTATGATGGATCTGTACAGCAACAATGGGCTTTTTTATTTACTGCCTGTTGTGGCGGGTCTTCCCAGCCCTGCCAAGGCAAACTGCTAAATCATCAATCATATTTTTTGAAGGTCAGTCATACTTGATCATCATTCATCATTAAATGTTACCATATGATCATCAAGGGAGACTGTGATCTAAGATCAACATCTAGATCATGATTTAAGCATCAAACAAGACCTTTTAAATCACTAACGGATGATCATTGATTATTTTTGTAAGCTTAAATCAGCATGATGGTTTTTGATGACCTGTGGATAATCAAGTGATGATCATTGCTGATTCTATTAGTTCTGTATTATAAGAATGTAAGTCATGTGAGTAATACATAACAAATGTAACCCGGGTGGCATGTACCAATGGGCTACTACCCCTGCCTTGTGTGTATAGTCACGGTTGAGGGGCCTGGGCTCAGTTCAAGATAGTCTGGGAGTTCATTTTGAAATGATTTCACAATAAGCCTGGTGCCACCACCCAGAGTAAGGTTTTGTGGGCCAGTAGGTACAACACCCTGGTATGTTGTGGTAGGTTGTGGGTACAACACCCTGGTATGCTGTAACTACCCAGCTCCCTTCCCAGACACCCCGCACATGGAAATACACTTTACCTGGCAATTCAATACCAACCATGTAATTAGAGGAGATCTCTAATAATATGCTCACTGATGCAATTTGAAGGAAAAAGAATAAACACAGCTTTATTTACAATAGGGGGTAGGAATAGGAAGGGAATACCTGGAACAGGGATGTACACAGGATTAGGCATTCAATTATGTAGCAAATAAAGGTAATGCAAGAATATACCCAATAGGCATTGAACATAAACATTAAACAGTGAACAGTGAACAACAGTGCTCAATCTCCCACTAGCATGCAACCAGAGAACACCGACCCCCCTCCAGTCTGGTACCAGACCCCTTAGTCCTATGCTGAGGTACCCCAGACTGATGCAGGCCTTTTGCTCCTGCAGGTTGGCCAGCATTGGTGCACTTAAAAGTTGTAGAAATAAACGTTAACTTTTTAACTGTAGCTGTAAGCTTGAACTGCAGCAAGCTATAACAACTTTGGAACAGTTTCCCCAGGATGTGCAGGGCAGCCCTCCTTAGTCGCGGTTTGGTGAACAGTCTGTGTGACACAAATGGGCTAAACCTGGGGGTTTGCTGAGACTAGTTTTCATCTGACCATGCTGGTATCGGAGGTAGTTGGTCATGCACCACAACAGCAGGATGTAGGTAACAGCAGTGTAGGTGTAAGGGATGAAGAATGCTAGCCTTCACCTGTCAAGCCTTCCCAAACTTCACACCCAGGGCCTTTGTATGCAGTGTTCACCTGACAGGCCTCTCAATGTCTTTCCCTCCAGCGGTCCCCTGGCTGGTCTGGGGACCTGGACAACAGTTTCCTCTTTCCTCCTGGCTTCAACAGAAAACTTCAGTCACCCTGCTGGCTAATTGTGGAGGCCAAAGGGTGGAAAATGTTGGGTGCCTCCCTCAGGAACCTGAACACCTCTGCTCACAGGCACGACACTTTGGGTGGTGATCCTCAATAGCCAGAGGACACAAGACAGGATGCTTCTCTCAGGAACAGTTTCTGGTAACTTTCCAGTCAGAATCTGCAGAAGTTCACTCCGCAGACAGGCTTTGCTTTTAAGCCTGTCAAAAAATTGTAGAGCAGGTAGAATTAGGCTTGTCTTCAAGGTTGCTCAAACCTCTTTTGGCAGAAGAGGCACTTCTCTGCTCTGGAGACACAGTCTGGAGCCCTTCTGTCTGGCTTGAGGGCTCCTAAGCAACTGCCACTGAACCCTCCTTCTCGCTCAAGGGCTCGTGGATGACTTCTTTGAGCTGTAACAGTCTTTTTGACTTTCTCTGACAAATGGCAGCCTCCGATTGGCTGATAGGGCTGTCCATCATATTACCCAATGCCTGATTGGTCCTCGTTTGGGTGTCAAGCACATTGTATCATCCCCTTTTCCAGAAGCCATCTATCAGTCCTCCCAGGCTTCTACAAGGTCCTATTTACTGGCATAGGGTCACAGGGTCCCAAGATGGCTACTGGCAAATCAGTCCATTTACAATTTCTGTATAGCGCAGTCGATCGTTACAGTTAATTTGCAGACAAACACTATTGTTTTATTTTAACTGCCTCCATGGCGTGATAGCCCATACTGTGCCCTACAACCTGGTGGTAGAATGAAATTTGTAGGGGCCACCATTCCTGCATCACTACCTCCTTTATAGAGTCCCCCCCGGGCAGCTAGCATAAAGGCTCATTGGTGGGCAGGGAACTACATTTCCCAGCAGCCTTTGTGGCTGCTAAATTTTAATGCACTTTTAGTGCTTTTAAAACAATAACTTGTGTGGCCCCTTTGGTCCCTCCCTTGCGTCTCTGGACCTCAATTATCTGATTTGGGGGTCTGGTAGCATGAGGGGAGACCTTCGCTTTGCTGAACAACTGACTTGAAAACAAACATGCACGACCACGCATGCGCGACCTGCCAGCTCACACGTTCATGGTGTGGCTGAGTAGCAGTCATGCTTCTGTGTTCCTCTGGTCCTCCGCTCACAGGGAAAATGTAGTGGGGGCTGGCAGGAGGTTCGTGGAGGTGGTGCAGGACTCAGACTGGTGGTGTTGAGCAGCGTGAGTCCTCAGGGGGCCGAAGGTAAGCCTCACATGTTTTTTGATGGGATTACACTCTCCTGTGCCTTAAAACCTTGGTGTCCATGCCAAGTCCTTAACCAGGTCCCAGCACAATTATCTATGAATCATAACATATATATATAACCAGTCTATCTAGACAAATAGCATCTATATATTATATGCAACAAACAGGCTAGACTAGACAATTGTTTGCTAGTCCAAGTAGCAAACGCACATACATTATAAGAGAATACTAATGGCCTTTAGATCTGACACACTTTAAAATTGGTACCAGGTGGATTTTTTTCATCATTAAAGGCTACAGCATGAAATCAGCATTTGTTAGAGCTCTAAAACAATGGCTATTTAACATGTGCATCCCATTATAAGAGCATTTTCTCTTTTCAGCCTCCCATTTTAGGCTTTGGGGTCTAACTTCTGGAAGGCATTAGGCAATTCTTGGTAAGGATCTAGGTGTAACATAAATCCCTTTGTGTACCACATACAAGGACAGATCAGTGGGTTCTCCTGTCGTATGGTGAGTTTTAGAACAGGTTTGAGGCTTCATTCAGAGTGTTGCACTAGCACCATCTCTCCTTTGACTTCAGGAGGCATTCCCCCTCCATCTCATCGACTAGCAATGAGTCATCGGGTGTTGAAGAATTTTCTAGGACCTCCTTTGGAACTTCTATGGATTGTCCAGGTTCCTCAGTTTCTGTTTGTTTTGGCACAGACTCCACAACTTCTTCGTTACTTGTCTCAGCTGCTACCTCTGATGTAGGCCTTTCATCTGGGGTTTCGATTACACACAGTTCAGGAGTAGCATTTGTTTGGGTTTGCTCAGTTGCAGGTGCATGGGTTGCTTGGTCAGTGAAACTGTCATTATTTTGAAAAAGATGGGCAAGCTCTAAAGTAGGATAATAAACTTCCATTTCAATATCTGAGTCAGAATTGTCATGGTCGCCAGCTTCCTCTAGCGAGTCAGGATCTGATTCAAGGAGTTGCTTTTGATTTTCTCTCTGGGTGCCTGCATGGGGCAGACCGGGTGACAGGAGGTTCAGTTACATCACCATTGGTAATTGTCATTTGCCCAGTTGGGAGTGGATGATTGTGATGGACAATCCGCTACCTACTCTTGATTCCTTCCTATTCAATTTTGTAAAGTGGCATCTCTTGCAGTTTTCACAAAATGACATAAGGGGAACTGGCCCATCTGTCAGATATTTTTATGCTTGCTGGAGATGTCCAAATTTCATAGGAGAACATGGTCTCCTGAATGCAGTTATCGCACTTAAATTTTTTTTATCATATCTGTCATTATTGAGTTTGTTGTGCCTAGCAGCAGTCTCTGCAGCCAACTTATAGTATATACCGCATTTAAGTTGAGCTTTCGACAGTCTCCCATGCCCTACTTCTTGACTTCCTTACAGCTGCTGGGTTGTCTAATTCTGCCCATAACTGGCTAAGAGCTTACTTCTCAGTCAGAACACAATCAGTCAAGATCCAGGATACAATCTTTCCCCCCTCCCTATTTCCACAGGAGTCCCACAGGGCTCGGTGCTTGGACCCATTTTCTTCTCCATCTTCCTAAATGACTTGCCCTCAGTATGCTCCCCCTCCTCCTCCATCCAGAGACATGCTAATGACACCATCCTATTCTCCTCTGGTAAATGCCCAGCCGATGTAGCAACCACCCTTCAGCATGATTTCAACCAGGTCCAGCTACGGTTTGCCTCGCATCAACTATTCTTAAAAGCCAAAAAGACTGTCTCCTTGACCTTTGGCACTAGGTAGAAACTCTCTAGGCTCCACCCTTTACCTTCTTTCCATACCCTTGATGGGACAATCCTAGAGGACTCCTCATCATTCAGATACCTTGGGGTTTGGTTGTACCAACACCTCAATTTCTCTGACCACATTGACGCCATCCTGAAAAAACTGTGCCCCAAGCTTGATGCCTTATTCAGGAATCATAGTTGCATCCCTCCTACGGTGTGGCGTGAACTAATCCAGAAGATGATCCTCCCCATTTTTGACTACTGTGATGTAGTCTATGGCGCCGCTCCCAAATCCTCCCTAACCAGACTGGACACTCTCTTTAACTCCTTCTATCATTTTGCCCTTGATGCTCCAGCATGCACACATCACTGTGACCTGTACCATGCCCTGTCCCTTCCCCTGCTTTCCAACAGGTGCCTCACTTATGGTGCCAAACTCACTTCTAAATTTTGGTTAGGAGAACTTCCTTCCTGCCTCTCATGTGCACTCTCTTCCCCCTACCCCTCCCACTCCCTCAGATCTTCTGACACTCTCACTTTGTTGGTCCCCCATCAAACCACTCTCATCGGTCAGTCAGGCTTCACCCATCATTTCCTGCAAATCTGGAACTCCTTCCCCCCCAAATACGGCACTCCTCCTCCTACTCCCTTGCCTCTGCCTTACACAACTTTATTTCATCTAACTGTTCCTGCTTTAACCCTCCTTAACTATCCTTCTATGCCTCTGCTCCTCTCCATGACTCACATCCCCTATTAAACCTTCCTCCCCTGAGCCTGCTTCTCAGCATGCTCTTCTCTCCCTTCACCACTTGTCCCCTCACTCCATACCCCTAATCTCCTACACCCCCTCTCCTTCCTACCCAACTTGTCCTCACCTAAATTTGCCATCTGTCAGGATTCTTAGCAGCCTGGCGATGTCTACTCTCAGGTAAGTTTCTTCCCTCCCTCCTTTTTTTCCTTTCCTCTTCTATCCCTCCTATTTCCCTCTGCTCAACTTGTCCTCGCCTAATTCTATCCCCTGGCAGGGTTCTCTGCATCCTGGAGGGGCGCAGCACTGGGCAATTACTCTTCCTTCACTCCCCCCCCAGCCTTTCTACCCAACTAGTCCTCACCTGATTCTGCACTCTGGCAGGGTTCTGAGCATCCTGAAGTGGCCTAGTCTTAGGCAAGCTTCTTCTTCCCCTCCTTTTACCTCCTTTCCCAACATCCTTTCTTTTCTGTTTTCCCAATGTGTCCTCACCTAGTTCTGCCCCCTGGCAGGGTTCTCAGCATACTGGAGGGCTTCCAGCAGTGGGAAATTACTCTTCTTTCCTTCCCCTTTCTCCTCCATCCTTTCTACCTAAATTGTCTGCACCTGACTGTGCCCTCTGGCAGGGATCTCAGCATCCTGAAGAGGCCTAGCCTTAGGCAAGTTTCTTCCACCCCTTCTCCTCCTTCCCTTTACCATCCCCTCTACTATCTCTACCCAACTTGTTATTGCTTACTCCTGTCCCTTCTTCTAAGTCCTTGCCTCATTCCACCACTGGCAGTGATCTCCGCACTCTGAAGGGGTCAGTTCCAGGTATGATTCATCTTTCTCTACCCAATCCCTTATTCCCACCTCCCTCCTGCCCTACCTCTATACCCCCCTGCACTTAAACAAAGGAATTAGTTCACTTGAGCTAATAACTTGCACTTTTTGTTCTGTCTGAGGTGCTCCCAGATTGCACTAGCCTTGTATTAACTTGCCCCTCACAACTGATTTTTTGCTCACTTTGCTCTGGTAATGTTCCCCTCATCATTATCCTCTCCTTCCCCCAGCTGGTTTCCCCTGTCTACCCCTTTACCCTCCTTGATGTCCCTCACTGCACCTTATTCATTCAATAATTGCTAAATTATCTGCCTCTTAACTGTGATCCATTCCTGTAAGGAGTTGGCTCCAAGGTTACATTAAATTTCTATACTATGTTCCTCAGATATGCCACTTGTAATTAAATGCATATTCCACAAGTATGATAAATTTAACTGTATGTTATGTTACAGATGCGATTGTATGATTATTTATGATATTTATTAACTGTATGTCTTGTTACAAATGTAATTGAATGTTTAATTTCTCAGATATGTTAAATGGTAAACTGCATGTTTAATTCTTCATCCAGTTGTAACCCCCCTCTCCCCAGGTCACACCAGGAGGCAAGCAACTTGTTGTTCAGTGTGCCTTCCTGGTGAAACATTTCAATAAATAAATAAATAAAATCTTGCAGTCTCTGAAGATAATGCAGATATGTCTCAGACCTAGATCCATCAGCCAAGACACCAAAACACAGGTCGACACATAATCTGGCTTCCCTTCTGAACATAAGGCTGTAGGGTGAGAACCCAGTGGCATCATTTCGGGTACGATTGTATGCATGGACCAGTGCACTGGCCCGCTGGTTCCAATTGCATTTGTTTTTTGGGTTTAATGTTCCCAGCATATCAAGGAGAGTCTGATTGAACCATTCTGGTTGGAAGTCGCACAGAGGGTGGTAGGGTGTCATTTTGGACTTGTGAATGCCCCACACTGACAGTAATTCTTTTATCAGGTGACTCTCAAAATCTCTGGCCTGGTCAGAGTGAATCCACTGCGGGGCTCATAGTGAACAAAAACTTTTCTACCAGCACTTTTACCACCATGGAGGCCTTTTGGTCTTTAGTGGTATTTCTTGTGCATTATGTGAAAAATGATCTGTGACCGCTAAGATACTTGCCACATTTTTTGAGTCGGGTTCTAGACTGAGAAAGTCCATGCACACCAATTCCATGGGAGCATTTGTGGATATATTTACTAGAGGGGTGGCCCTCTGCAGTTGTGCTTTCCTCTGCACACAACAACTGCAGGACTTGCAATATCTCTCTGTATTGCTTGCCATGCAAGGCCAACAGAAATGTGATCTGGCTAGGTCTAGTGTTCGTTCATTGACAAGATGCCCCATATCGTCATGTAAGCAATGTAGGACTGTTTGCTTGAACTTTGAGGGTAAGATGAGCTGTAACTTAATGAAACTGTGAGGACCTTATATTTCTGGATACAACAGTCAATATTTTAATTGTAGTTTGGACCATTCTCACAACATAAGTTTTGCATCTGGATGATCAGATGCCACTTGATTTGCATCACTTCCTTTCTCTAAAGTAGAGAGGATATCTTTGATGATTGCATCTGCCCCCTGCTCTCATTGCAGGTCTTGTTTGGTAAATTGCAGCAGTGAACTAATATCAATTGCAACAAGGTTTCAGTAGGTGGTGGGCAAATATTCTGCTGAGGCACAAAGGGTGTTGATTAATCTTTTTGAGTTAGTTACTGATGGTTGCTTATCAGTGTCAATTTTTTTTACAGACAGCATTCACTGTCTGTTCAGGGATTTTGACCCAAGTTACATTGTTTTGGGTGTTTGCTGGTCTTCTAGACAATGCATCCACATCAACATGGTTCAATCCAGGCCAGTACGCAACACTGTAATAGTAAGTAGACAGGCCAATAATCACCTGTGCCTGGTATTTGCCTTGGCAGTTTGCTGTACATATGTCAAAGGGTTATTGTCTGTCTTTACTGTGATTTTGGCTCCATAGAGATACTCATGGAACTGGTCCACTATTGCCCAACGTACTTAACTGAGGTCTGGAAGAATTGGCACTTATCTATTGAAAGCTTTAATCTGAACTCTTCTAGATGATCTAACTCCTTTAAGAGCCTAGTTTCATGTTCTTCCAACATTTTGCCAAAGACTATTACATCATCCAGATACACCAAGCACTCTAGTAAATTCATATCACCAACAGCCTTCTCCATGAGCATTTTGGAATGTGGCTGGGGCACCTGAGATCCCTTCTGGCATTCTTAAGAATTCATAAAGCACCAGTGGGCAGATGAAGCCGGTCTTCTCTTGGTCTGGGGGGGCCACTGGTATCTGACAATACCCACTCTTAGATCTAACACAGAAAACCATTTGCTGCTATTTAAACAATCTATGGCATCCTGTATTTTTTTTTTTTTACCAATTATTTTACCAGGTGAGACACACTAAGCTGAAAGCTTGTTTGCAGGTGCAACCTGGGAGCACGAGGAAGTTAAGTGACTTGCTCAAGGTCACACAGTATGCAAGTGGGGACTGTGAGATTTAAACCCAGGTCTTCAGATTTGCAGCTCAGAGCCTTAAACCACTGTGCCATACTGCCTCCTGTGTACTGATCTGGGATTGTTGTCTTATTTAGTATGTGGCAATCTATGCACATACGGACATATCCATTTTTCTTTCTGACAACTACAATGGATGAAGCATAGGGGCTTTTAGATTCTTGAATGATCCTAGCAGCTAACAGCTCTTTTAGGTGGTGCTGCATTTCACCTATATGTTCAGGGGCTAGTCTTCATGACCTTTCTCAGAACAGTCAGTCATTATGTAATCTGATGTGATAGTCTTCACCATCTACAGTACACACCCAACTTCCCATTCACAGAGTGAGAAGAACTTTGTATGCTCAGCCAGTTTCTTGCTGATTCATCTTTTTTCCTGGTTTCAGAAACTGGGGAGTCTTCAAAATCAAACAGCTTGGAATCTCGTCCAGCTCTGTGATCTCCATTTTCAGTAGATGGTTGCACAGTGGTATCAGCACAATACCATGCCAGTTATGCCACATTCAGTCTTTGGGGGTGTCACAACCTCCTCAGCATCCTTTTTTTACACAATGCCCACTGGATCGTCTTGAGCCCCTGGGGTAAACTCAAACTGCTTATGATAGGCTTGTTAAATCATAGCATGTACAGTGAGTGCTTGGCCCTTCTCTTGACCTTCTCTTCCTGATACAGTTGAGCCAGTCGGGTAAACATATGGACATTTGTCCCGATAAGCACAGGTACACCATTGTACATGCCCACTTCTGGGCACACAAGAGCAAGTGTCTCAACAGGATCTGCTACACCAGTGATCCATGATGGGAAGGCTATCCACACTCTGATATATCCCAAGTATGGGTACATTTTGTTGCTTAGGCAGCAAATGTTTAATCCATTAAATGACATTAATGGGATCTGGGATAAGTGCTTGTCATACCGTCCTTTAAAAATTATTGTCAACTGCAAGCCACTATCTAGGACAGCACGGGCTGACACCCCTTCAGCAGTAACAGTAGCTCCCATTGTAGGACCCACAAGTTTATCAACCTCTGTCAGGGCAAGTCCAGATGTTTTAACAGATGGTTTGGCTACTGATGGGTTTAAACTCTGTTTATCTGCAGTACCAGGGGGGTTTATTTGCTTTTGGTGCTCTTCCAACAATCTGGAATTAACATTGTGCAAATCTCCTGGGGACTGATCCTCTCTTTTGATGTGGCCATCCTCACTGCATGAGTAGCAAATGATGACTTCAAAACACTTGTCATGAATGAGTTGGTCCAGAGGAGGGCTGGGGAGCACCTGTCGATGGTGGTCTCTATCTGAAGGTTCAGTATGTATCACTCCTGGCAGAAGGTCCTCTATTACTATTTTTATTCTTTTTGTACATCACAGGTGAAGGCTTATTTTTCTTCAAATCATCCACAATGGCTTTTAGTTCCTGCAGCTGGCTCTGGAAATCAGAATCGCTTGTGGGACTAGCTAGTGGGGCTGTGGCGCCCATCACAGACAAATTGTGATCATGAGACGTGTCCATTGGGTTTTGCTGCATTTCACAGCCTTGACTGGAAACTAAAGTAGCATTTGGGGTGGCTCTCAGCTCTCTGAGCTCTTGTAGCAGTTCATTGAGATCACTCCTATCACTACTTAAGTCTCTTTTACCATGAGAGGACACAGTGGCTATCCCAACATTGGAGTCCCAAAAATCAGTCTCATTCTATACCTCTCTTACTTCCTTCATTAATGCACAGAAAGTGGGCGGGTTGTCTTTTCAGTCTTTCAGGCCCAGTTTTAACAGTAGCAAACTTGAGTATTGAGCAGCCTTAAGCACTCGGTCAGTTCTTACTTTGTCTGGATCAGAAGAAGCCACACCTCTTTTACAGAAAAATTGTTGCAACACCCGCTCAAGATGAATTAGGAAGTCTGATAGTGTCTCTCCTCAGCACTGCTTGGCAGCCTTGCACCGCCACATGAGGTCTTCACCTGACTCAGTGCTTCCAAACACGCTATCAAGAGCAATCTACTAGTCGTGTGCTGTGGCTTCAGGCTTTAAGGCCCTTAAAGAGCTGATAACATCGAGAGCAGGCCCACAGAGACTCTCTCCTATCCTCTTATGCTTTTCTGCCTCTGGACACTGCCTGTCTTGAACTAATGGGGTGGCATTGTCTATTCAGGTGTCAAGATCCTCCTCCCCCACTGGAGTGGGCTTGATCCTGGAAAACATGCGTAATCTTCTATAGGAATCTTGTACAACATTATATATATAGCTTGCCCTCCTACTGGAGTTCCAGGCAAGTTACCTTGTCATACAAATACTTTTTGAATTTCTTCAGTGGACTTCCCTTCTGCCAACAAGTGGCTCAGTTTCTCTTGAAAACCCCAAGATTCTGGGGTTACTTTAGGTTTGGGTGTTCTATTTGCATGGTGCACCAAAATCTAGGCAGAATAGGAACATTCGGTGGTCACACGATCTGGCACCTTTGTGGCATCTACAGTTTTTCTGCATTGGGACCCCACCTTATGAATTCTGTCACTGTCATTTTGTTAATCGGCCCAGAAAGGTGATTTCTTGGTCACTGCACGAAACCACCTTTTGGGACTGATTTATGAAATGACAGTGTCACAGTTCATGAGGTAGGCCCCCAAAGACCCTATGTTGAAAATTTGGTGAAAAAATTCCCAAAAATGACTGTTTTATGAGCATGCATTGCGCTGTTCCTATGCACGCTCGTAAGTTCGCAAATTTTCAATATTTTCACTCCAGATTTTCAACATTGCCATTTTAACACACCTTCTTATGAGCAGTATAGCTGTCATTTTCCACATCTTGCCCAAAATGTGTTTCCGTGCATGTAGCGCGCAATGGCACAGTCGGTGTGCAAAATCAATGTTTGGGACAGATTAAGAAAATTGCAGTGACACTGTTCATGAGCAGAGGTGTTAAAATGGCTATGTTAAAATCTGGTGAAAAAGTCCATAAAATGACTGTGTTACGAGCGACCATTGCGCAGTTTTCACGCACCCTCGTAAGTTCATGGATTTCTAATATTTTCAGTCCAGATTTTCACCACTGGAATTTTTCCACACTTCCTTATGAACAGTACAGCTGACATTTTTCACACCATGGCCAAAATGTGTTTTCGCACTTCCAGTGCAGAAATGCGTGATCGCTGTGGGAAATCACTGTTTGGGACAGATTAATATAATCACAGTGACACTGTTCATGAGCAAAGGTTCCAAAATGCCTGTGTTGACAATCTGCTGTAAAAAAATCCCCAAACTAATTGCATTATGGGTCTGTGTTGCGCAATTTCTACACACGCTCGTGACTTCACCAGTTTTTTTAATATTTTCACTGCAGAGTTTCAACATTGCCATTTTTTGCACCTCCCCATGAACAGTACAGCTGTCATTTTTCACATCCTGTTTGAAATGTGTTTTCACACCTGTGGTGCCAAATGGCGTGGTCACTGTGCAAAATCAGCTTTTGGCTAACGCACTGATATTGCCACTGTTCATAAGGTGGGGGTCACAAAAAACCCATGTTGAAAATTTGGAGTGAAAATGGCAATGAACCCCTGAGCTGTTAGGGTTTCCGACCATAATGCACCACCCTGTAGAGATTGACAGGCATCAGGGGTGTGACTTAGGATTCTCGCCTGTAATGCTCATACCATTCCACACCCTGCAGCCAGTGAGAGGCATCGAGGTGTGCCTTTGACTCTTTAGCCCCAAAGTTCACACCATTCTCCTATACAGCACCCATCTTACCATATTTTCTGATGGAATGGGGTAAGCATAAGGGCCAAAGACCCCAAGGCACACCGTGACACTTGTTGGTGTCTGCAGGGTAGGGAGTGGTGAAATGGTGTGGCCGTTATGCCTGATGACCCAAAGGCACACCCCAATGCCTGTCAGTCTCTGCAGGGTGGTGGTGGGATTGGCTTCAGTTCAATACTTCACTGCCATTCCTATTATGCAGCTCTCTAACTCCTACACTACCAATGCCAGTGCCAGCAAGCAAACATTCGGCATTGACAAATGCTTGTTAGAACACCCTACTGAATCGTTCCTGGCACTGAGAAAATTTTTCAAGACATATGGACCCCTAACAGGACACAAGATTAATTGAAGGGAAAGTGAATGGCTTCCATTGGGAGGGAAGGGTACCCCAATTACAATAGCCGGACTCCCATTAGTCCCACCAAACAAATAAAATACTTGGGGGTTATGCTGCCAAGTAAACTCTCACAAATAATCAAAACTAACTATGACCCCATAATAAAGAAAATAAAAGAGGACTGTATAAGATGGTGGGCTCTCCCTCTGATCCTACTTGATCGAGTCAACCTAATAAAAATGAACACTCTACCTAGAGTGATATATTTATTTCAGACCATACCAATATCCCTCCCACAAAAATACTTGAAGGCTCTTGAAGGAACCTGCATCCACCTACTTTGGCAAGGGAAAAGACCCAGAATTCAGAAGCAAATATTGTGGCATCCGGAATGAAAAGGGGGATTGGGCTTACCCAACCTGCACTTATATTACCTAGCTTCACAGCTGGCACATGTGCAGGACCTTCTAAGGGGGGGGGGATGCTCCAGCTTGGAGAGATATGGAAAGTGGAGGAGATCTGCAATTTTATTCCACTTTGTTAGTAGCCCCCTAAAGGACCCAGGCCAATACAAAATTCTACATACGTGTTCCAGAGCTACATAAAAGGCATTTTTCACCCAGGAAGAGGGATTCACATGAGGAGGTCTCTAGGGGAATAAGTTCTTGGGTCTCCCAGGGTTTTAGAAGCCTGGGCCAATTGGTGGAGGGAGAGAGGATACACAGCTTTGAAGCCTTAAAAAAAATCTATCAGCTAAACTCCTCCTACTGCCTTCTATATCTTAGACTGAGAGCCAGGGTGGATGGTCTGATGAGACAACAACAGATACAGCCTCTTCTGAGACACTCTCCAATTGAGGAGCTATTTATCAAGTTCTCCAGTGTTTCCTCCTTTAAACCTTTAAAAAGGTGTTATAGACTGTTACTGGAAAGCCTTTCTGACCCTCTGGAAAAAATTAAGTGAGTATGGGAAATGGACATTTACCCAGATGGTCTCAGTGGAGGGGACTGGGGTCTTATACTGAAAAATATACTGAAGAACTCAGTCAATAATAGACTGCGCATTATACAATATAAGTTTCTTATGCAAGCCTATTTCACCCCCAAACTGGCAAATAAAATTGACCCAGGCAACTCCTCCTATTGTCACAAATGTAAAACACAAGTGGGCACCTTCTATCATTTGGTCTGAGAATGCCACAGAGTCTCATCTTTTTTTGGGGGTATAATAGATATCCTATCCAGGACATTAAACATTCCTCCCAGAGCTGACCCAGTTGAGATCCTGCTGGGACTGCCTGTGGTGGAAAGAGTGAGACCTCTGAGGAATTTGAAGTTATGGAGGCTAGGAATAGTGGTGGGAATAAGGGAATTTGCACTATACTGGAACCGTAATCAGGTCCCAACCTTGGCCTCTTGGCTGAACTCACTTCTGGAAGCAATGAAGTTTGAGAAAAACACAATATCATATATGGGGTCAATCAGAAAAATATGATGAGATCAGGGTTCCCTGGAACAAGATTTAACTCAAAGTTGGTTCCCCGCTCTCTAAGGAAAAGAAGAGATGGGCCGGGAGGGGGACTTTTGGTGTGAAACCATTGGCATTCCTAATTACTTATCAACTATTTAATAATTAATCTTAACATTTGTAGATTAGGTCTCTGAGAAGACATATCAGAGTTAAGAGATTGTTTCTTAAGATGTTTCGGAACCTCTCTTTCTTTTTGCTTCCCTTGTATATTTCATTTAGGCCTCTCACTGCATGTATATTAAATGTGATGTATTACTATGTTGAACTATAGTGATTGGCTGAATAGATATTATCCTCTTCCTGGTGGAGAGGAAATCGCTTGTGTGTGTGTCTGAGTATGTCCAAAGTAAAATAAAGTTTACAAAAAAAAAAAAGTCTAAAGAGAAGATTAAATAAATTCCGAAATTATAGAAAAAAGAGAAGACTAAATAAATTCCGAACGTATAGAAAAAAATATAAATTGATTTTTTTTTCTTAATTTATTAGTTATCTTGACCATGGAAAATCATGAAAAATCATAATGATATGAGATAATCATTAATCACAAACACTGTTTCCATAACATCATGGTTTTTGATTAGTACACATTTAACATTTCTGTTTAATCATTGTTAATTATGATCACAGTGATGGTTTTTGAAGCTTGAACATGATGTTTGAATATGATTGATAATGATCTATGAACAGACTTTGCTGACAAAGAGGAATGAAAGCACATAGCTTTACCTTAAAGGTATATTTATATGTCTCTTCATACTGAAAGTAGTAGGGTAACAGGAGAAAAAAAGATTTGTAGTCAGTGTTTGGGGCACATTGAAATTTGCCTATAAAACTGTAACAGGTTGGGGAGGACATAAGATCAGGAGATTAATCTTAGGTGGCTGGGAAAGTCAGGGAGAAAAAGATAGCATTCAGGAAGTATAAGGAAACACAGAAGGAGCAGGACAGAGAGCTGTACCAGTTAAGGCAGAAGGAAGCAGGGAGGGAAGTCAGAATAGCAAAGGCCCAAACTGAGGAAAAGATAGCCAACTTGGTTAAGAAGGAGGATAAAACATTTTATAGGTACATCAGAGAGCATAGAAAGACAAAGAGAGGGATAGTGAGGCTGAACAGAATGAACAGTGGGTGGGCAGAGGGGGACAGTGAAAAAGCAGAGATACTGAACGAATATTTCTGCTCAGTATTCACAAAAGAGGAGGGGGAAGTGCCAAATCCACTTAACAGAAGCACTCTTGATAGGGGGGTTAATCCCAGTCCTTTCACAGAAGAAAGGGTTCTGCAAGAACTCCTAAAACTGAAGGTGGACAAAGCAATGGGGCCTTATGGAATTCACCCCAGAATTCTGAAAGAATTAAGGGGGGAGCTAGTGAAACCACTGACTACTCTTTTTAATAAATCATGGGAGGATGGTGTGGTACCTGAGGAGGAAGGCAGATGTGATTCCACTTCACAAAAGTGGGACCAAGACAGAGGCAGGAAACTACAAACCTGTCAGTTTGACCTCTGTGGTACGGAAAGTGATGGAGTCACTTCTGAAGGAAAGAATTATTAAGTACCTAGAGGCCAGTGGGGCACAGGACCTAAGGCAGCATGGGTTCACAGCGGGAAGGTCATGTCAGACGAATCTAATTGATTTCTTTGACTGGGTGACCAAGTAGTATACCAGGGAGGGGCTGTGGACATGGTCTACCTAGGCTTTAGCAAGGCATTTGACACAGTCCCACACAAAAGATTAATAGTCAAATTAACCAGCCTGGGAGTGGGTCCCAGGGTGGTAGCCTGGGTAAAACATTGGCTGGACAACAGGACACAGAAGGTAATTGTAAATGAGTCCTCTGAAGAAAGAGAGGTTACTAGTGGGGTACCGCTGGCTCAGTACTGGGTCCAGTCATTTTAATGTCTTTATAAGTGACATTGCAGAGGGACTGGAAGAAAGTATGCCTCTTTGCAGATGACACAAAGATCTGCAACAGAGTTGATACACAAGGAGGCGTGGAAAGGATGAGAGGGACTTGGCAAGGTTGGAGGAATGGTCAGAAGTGGCAGCTGAGATTCAATGCAAAGAAGTGCAAAATAATGCACCTGGGAAACAAAACCAAGGGAAGATTACACAATGGAGGGGGGAGGTAGTAACAACAACAAAATAGGAAAGGGACCTGGGGTAATAATATCAGATGACCTTAAGGTTAGCGAGCAATGTGAGAAGGCAGTAGGGAGGGCTGGGGGATACTGGGATGCATAGGGAGAGGCATCACCAGAAGAAAACAGGAAGTTGTTATCCCTCTGTACAGACAGTTGGTGAGACCCCATATGGAGTACTTAGTCCAGTTCTGGAGACCCCATCTCCACAAGGACATAGACAGGATAGAGGTAGTCCAGAGGAGGGCAACTAAAATGGTGCAGGGTCTGCAAGAGAAGCCGTACGAGGAGAGACTAAAGGAGCTTAATATGTATACCCTTGAGGAAAGAAGGGAGAGAGGGGACATGATAGAAACTATTAAGTACCTCAGTGGAATCAACAAAGTCCAAGAGGGTAGCATCTTTCAGAAAAAGAGACGTGCAAGAACAAGGGGACACAATTTAAAGATAGAGGGGGGCAGTTCAGGGGTAGTGTGAGGAAGTATTTTTTCACAGAAAGGGTAGTGGATGCATGGAACAGCCTTCCTGAGGAGGCTGTGGGGTCTAAAACTGTGGGAGAATTCAAGAATACATGGAACAGACATAAGGTAATTCTTATGGGGGGTAGGAAGAAATAGGCTGTTGGTCAACTAGGATCTGCGGCCTATCCTGTAGGTAGGGAAATGGGCAGACTAGGTGGGCCAAGCAGTCCTGATTTGTCATCAAAATCTATGTATCTATGTGCAGTATCTATTAGTAGATTCAGGAATCCCTGTGAATTAGGTGTGTAATTGGGGGATGGAGCTGAGAGAGGCTTAGAGCCTTCTTACAAGAGCTCTATAACAGCACTTCCACGCTAATTTGTCCAACACGTTCGTGCCCCAGCAAGTGAGTGGAACAGTAAAGGAGTGCAACAGGTAACTGGCATCTTAGGTGTCAATAGGTGTCGGTAGAAGGATGCAAGGAGCAGGGGACTTTGCTGGTCAACTAAGGTAAGGCACCTGTTCGCTACTCTGTAACAATCACTGCTGGTAAGGGTGGAAGGTAAAAGGTAGGCTAAAATTGAGAATAGGAGCAGCACCTTATCTAGGGTAGGAATATAAAAAAATTTAAAAAGGCACTGGGGAACACAAATAGAAACATACAAATAACAGGGAAAACTAGAAACACCATATCAGGGGTAAGGGTACACAAGTATTTCCAGGTAACACAGGGAGAACAGAAGTCGAGAATGCTGGGATGATGCAGTGCAGTAGCTGTGGGGCAGCAGTTTCCAGAAAGACTTTTTGTAAACTCTGGTGCTGCCTTGTCTGCATGCTCCTCTCTGGGTTAAGGGAGGAGGTTGCTAGTCTCCAGGCCAAGTTGGTTAGGATTCAGGGGCCTCTTCCCCATGCAGGGTCCACCAAGTCTGCCACTGTTAGCTCACAGGATGCCTGGGAGGAGGAATGGCTGAACTATGGTGGGCTCTGAAAGGGTGGGGTAGTGGGACAGAAGCTCATTCCTCAACTGGTACACTATGTAATTCTTAGTCCACTCTAGCAGAAAAGGACAGCCAGGACGAGGCACCCACAGTAGTGACCGGGGAGGATGTTGGGGCCCTCCATAGTGAAGACCCCAAAGAGGATGGTAGAGGAACTAGGAGAAGGAAGCAACTTATGGTGGGGATTTGACTGTGAGGGGGATTGAGTTTGGAATAGGAAAGGGGGGCAAGGCAGGTTAGGTGCCTATTCAGTGCCAGGACCTGGATCGATGAGAAGCAATCCTGGGGATCGCTAGGACAGCAGGACAGGAAGGAGACTCGGATGTCATTGCCCACTTGGAGACTAATGACCTAGCTAGTGGTTAGGTTGGGCTAGTGCAGGTGGGGTGGTTTAGTGATCTGGGGAGGGGTCTTATACAGGTAACATACTCAGTGGCTTTTGCTGAGGTGCTGTATGTCTCCAACATGGGGAGGAGAGGGATTGCCACACCAGAAGCTTCAAGTCTCAACTGAAGGAATAGTGTAGAAAGGAGGGTTCGGCTACACTGGTGACTGGGGACTCACCTGTGTGGATAATGGCCTATACAGCAGTGATGGCCTGCATCCATCTGGAAAGACAACTGCAGTCCTCAGTGGATGGTCTAAATGTTACTTCGATGAACATTTAAACTAGCTGAGGCGTTGGTGGAAGGAATCAGGGAGGCATAAACTCCTTACCCCACAGACTGAAGTGGGGAGCATTGAGAACCCGATGGGAGAGGAATCCCTTAGGGTACAAATTAATAAAGGAAGCAGGATGGTAGAGACAAAGTGGGAAGGGAATGGGAGCATTAAACAGAGTTGGTGGAAGGAGGGAGGGCAAAAAGGAAAAAGGGGGTAACAAACAGAATGGAAACAAAATCTGGAAGTCTATGTGTGTGAATGCTGTAAGTATAGGAAATAAGATTCTGGACCTAGGGGCCATCATGGCAGGGGCCAACCTGGATATTGTGGTCATTACCAAGTCATGGTGCACTGAAACTCATGACTGGTACATGGCCATACCAGGCTATACTCTGTTCAGAAAGGACCAGGTGGGAAGGAAAGGAGGCAGTGTGGTGTATTATGTGAGGAAAGCATAGAAGCAACGGAGATACAGGGAATGGAGAGGGAGGCAGAGGTACTGTGGGTCACCTTGTAGACATGGAATGGAGTCACTATTCACACTGGAGTGATTTACAGACTTCCACCAAAGGGGGAGGAATTAGATAGGGTGTTAGTGGAAGCCATTAGCAAGATGGCAGAAAAGGAGGAGGTGCTGCTTCTGGGGGACATCAGCCTGCTAGATGTAGAATGGTGCCTCCCAGCATCAGCTTCAGCTAGAAGTAGGGACATCCTGGACTCTGCAGGGGGTGTTCCGCAGGCAAAAAGTCAGTGAGCCTACATGTGATGGGGCAATACTGGAACTGGTACTCACTAACAGGAACAGTGTTGCAGACATCCAGGGGGAGGCCACCTGTGGACCAGTGATCACCATATGGTGTGGTTCAATGAAAGGATGGCTGCAGAATCAAACTACACAAGGGCAAGGGTCCTGGACTTCAGGAGGGCACATCTTATAAAGATGAATAAATGCCTCAGGCATGACCTGGCATGGGGAAATGGGCTGGATGGGGTGGAGGAACAGTGGGTGAAGCTAAAATGTAGCATATTAAAGGCTGCAAACCTCTGCATCAAACAAACAAGTGAGCAAAAGCAAGAGGAAAGAGAAACTGCTATGGTTCTCGAAAGAGATGGCTGAAAAGGTAAAGGCTAAAACAGTAGCATTCGGAGAATATAAGGAGGGAGGAGAGCAGGGAGGTGTATCGGGGGAAGCAAAGGGAAGCAGGGAAAGTGGTAAGGAGCACAATGGTGCAAATTGAAGAGAGAATAGCCCAGGAGGTAATGAAAGGGGACAAGACATTTTTTAGTTCAATGGTCATACACTACATGGTATAGTGTTATGCTTGTGTACCTTGGATAATCTTTGGCTCTTCACCTCTCTATCCGAGGGATATACCACTCTGTAGGGGTATGAAGGCAAGGAACCCTAGAGGATGTGCTGCGGGAATGATTCCCTTTTACAGAAAAGTACCTTAGGAAGAAGCCCACGGGGGGGAGGGAGAGATAGAAAGAGAGAGAGAGAGAGAGAGAGAGAGAGAGAGAGAGGTACTCCTGGAGGAGAAAGAGAGGATGGTGGGGCAATGAGAAAGTGTTTGTGGGAGTAGCTAAGAGGAGCAGCTTTTAAGGCCTGATCGGGGGCATGGATAGTTGCTCCGCCCAACTGAACCACAGGCATAGCTCTCTCATTCAATGGGCTTATGAATCTTGGTATAGTGTTATGCTTGTGCGACTTGAATAATCTTTGGTTGTTCACTTCTCTATCCATGGGATATACCACTGTGTATGGGTATGAAGGCAAAGAACCCTAGAAGATGGTTCCACCCCTAGAGGTGCCATTGGAATGATTCCCTTGGCTCAAGGTACCTTAGGAAGGAGACCAAAAAGAGTGTTGAGCTGCACATTTGAGGTGACGAATGCTTACCTGTACTGAAGACCTGAATGTAGGTCTGTGAGTGTAATATAGTCAGGAGCTTGAGTAGAGCAGAAGGAGACAATGGATATATAGTGACCTGTTCATAGGTCTGAAAGAAAGGCACAAGGGCATGACTTCCTAAAGAGAGAGGGAACAGCTACAGGGCTACAATCCATCTCCATCCAAGAGCAGAAAACTATCTACAGAACCTAGGAAATATTAGTAAACCTATCTAGGTATTATGACCATTGGCACAGAGGAGAGGAAAAAACCCTCTAAGGAGGAAACCTCTGGGGATCCAAGGCTTAGGTCACCTTCCCTCCAGGCTTCAGGATATTTTGATTAGTGACAGCTCTGCTACTGCAATTTAGTGGGCCAATCCAGGGGTGGAATTTCCAATATAGGGTGAATGCTGTCACTCTGTCTCTCTAATGGGAAAGCCGTGAAGGGTTGTGAGTGAACTCTGCAACATGATTTATGCTTGAATGTGGTATGAACCTCCAAGGCGGGAGGAGGAGGGTAATGACCACCAAGGCACTCAGCCGGCCTACCAATCTAAGAACAAAATGGGTGAACCAGAGGTGGTCATAGGGAGAATAGCTTAAAGGGTGCCTCCAAACCCACTTGGGCAGCTAAAGGGGACCTGCTGGTGACAGCCCCACCCCTCACTGCTGAAGCCTTAAATTCTACATCTAGAGGTGCCTTCGGTATGGTTGGCGACTGAAGGTCCATCCGGAATGAAGACATTCCCACTATGGAACAGATGAGAAAGACCCTCCTCTGAGTTTCATATGCTCAAGATGTGGACTTCGTGGGTGCAGAGCATGACTGTCAGCCGCAGGCTAGCCCTGAGCCATGGAACTAATGGATATGGGTGGCATGTCTCCGAATGTGGAGAGAACATAAAGTTGAGATGTAGCATGGGACCATACATGGATCATGGTTGGATATTCGAACATGATGAGTGACCTTCACGTAGGTTAGACTGAGCAATGGGGACCTTAACTTGGGTCTAGATGAGGCAGATAGCAATTTGTAACCATGGGAGTGCATGCCAACCAAGTCCAATAAGAACCTCAATAAGATTGAACTTGAATTTTATGAGACGCAGTGATGGTAAAGGCCAGGTGAAGCCCACGACTGACAGTGAGGTAGGAGGAGGCTGTGAGGCTGGTATGAAGAGGTGAGGTTGGAGAACCAACAGACAAGATATTCTGATTGCAAAATGCCATGAAGGCTAGTATATGCACAACAACTGGTAGTGCCATAGGCTGCATCCAGCGGTAGGATGCTGTGTGAAAGCCATGAAGGACATATGGAGCAACAGTGAAAGGCCGGGAGAGCCAGTGGCTAAAAATACATGAAACATATAAGCTGCTCCAGCTACTTGGAGCCATGATGCCTGCTGCAACAACGCAGTACCCCGTTATGGGAAAAGCAGAGCAGCCACGCACTTGGCACCATGACAGCAAATACCTATTTGAAACATTAAGATAAAATAATTTGATTCAATGCCAGCAGCTGTAGCTGGGATGACAAGTCAGGGAGTAAAATACATGGCAGGTAATTCTATCAATAATGAATACCGATGGTAGGACAGGAAACCCCAAGAACAGCACACGGCAGAAGGCAACCATCAGGTAAGTATCTGGAAGGCTGTGCACAACAGAAAAATGGAGAAAGGAAAACTCACATGTTGGCAAGCCAAGGAGCCGGAGGTGGGCTGAGAGAGCCAGGTGGTGGAACGAAAAACAGGGCACAGGAAGTAGCCAGAAGTGGTAGTGGTGGGAGAGGAGTCCTCCAATTGGGCATGGGCAAGAGCAAGAGCAGAGAAGGGGAATGGTGCTGGAGAGAAACAGGAGAGGCAGGGCAGTGAGGGAGAAGCAGTAGTAGGAGAAAGACAGAGAACACCAGGCAGTGACGTCACCAAGCAAGGACCCAGAAGAAAGAGGGAGACGCAAGCTGCAAAGGAAGAGAGAGAACAGAGAAGAAATCCCCCAAATCACTGAAGGCAACAATCAAGGTATGAGGGACAGGCAGTAAGAAGAGATGGGTCAAAGGAGACACAGTGCTACCAGCGGCAAGACATGGGATGGAAAAGGAATGCAAGGGGCAGACAGAGACAATAGGAGGGAGAGAGGGGGGTTGGCTGGGCAGCACACAGCCACGTCAGTAGGAGGGAGAGGGGAAAGAAGAGAGAGACCAGGGAGTGGAGACACAGCAGCTGAGGCAACAATGAGAGGGAGGAAAAGTGAGGCAGGGACAATGGAAATAGCTGCAGAACAAGCGGGGGACAGGGAGAAGACACAGAACAGGAGAAGAAGACCAGAGGCCACAGGCACAACAGAAATGGGACAACAGCACGGACTAAAGGAGGGTGGCGCCTCTGGCCACAATGAGAAAACGTTTATGGGAGTAGCTAAGAGGAGTGGCTTTTGAAGGCATGATCAGGGGCGTGGTTAGTTGCTCAACCCCAATGAACCACAGGCATAGCCTTCCCAATATGAAAGTGAAAAGATGAAGACCAGGGGTGGGACTGTAACGTTAAAAAGGCAAGGGGAGACTGTGCAGAGGGGGACTGGGAAAAGGCAGATATCCTGAACAAATGCTTTTGTTCAGTGTTCACAGAGGACGGAAAATGAGAATGGCCACAGAAAAGTAACAAAAACATTGAAGGGAGGGAGACATGCACTATTCTTTTTTCAGAGGAGAGAGTCCTGAAGGGACTTGCTAATCTGAAAGTGAACAAACAAAACAAAACAATGGGGCCAAATGTGGTGCATTCAAGGGTATTGTGGGAGAGCAGGGTGGTACTGGCTGCACCTCTCACAGTTCTATTCAGCAGCTCACTGCAAACAAGGGTGGTTCTGTAGGACAGGAGGAGGGCAGATGTAGTCCCACTTAACAAAAGTGGTAGCAGGGAGGAGGCTAGCAATTAATGGCCAGTCAGCCTGACATCGGTAGTGAGAAAGTTAATGGAATCACTGCTGAAGGAAAGGATTGTGGAATATCTTGAATCCAATGGGTTACAAGAACTGAAGCAGCATGGGATCAAAGGAGGGAGGTCATGTCAAATGAATCTGATAAATTTCTTTGATTGTGTGACAAAGGAATTAGATCAAGATGGAGTGGTGGATGTGACCTACCTAGATTTCAGTAAGGCTTTCAATACCGTTCCACATAGGCACTATAGTAAGCAAACTGAGTAGCTTAGGAGTAGTTCCAAAGGCAGTAAACTGGATAAGAAATTGGTTAGGGGATAGGCGAAGAGGGTGGTAAACAGAGTTCACTCTGAGGAAGGGAGGGTGACCACTGGGTTGCCTCAGTTATCAGTGCTGTAACCGGTCTTCTTCAATGTCTTTACAAGTGACACTGAAGAGGGGCTGGATGGGAATGTGTGCCTCTTTATGGATGACAGAAAAACCTGCAATAGAGAGGACACTTGGGGGTGAAAAGGATGGACAGAGACCTGTGAGAACCAGAGGAGTGGTCAAGGTTATGGTAGCTGGGTTTCAATGTGAAAAAGTGCAAAATAATACACTTAGGGCACAGAAACACAGAAGCAGAGTACAAAATGGGTGGAGTGATATTGACAACCACCAAGGAAGAAAGAGACCTAGGGGTAATAATATCCGATGACCTACAGGTGGCCAGGCAGTGCAACAAGATGGTCAAGAGGGCAAGAGGGATGCTGGGGTGCATAGGGAGGGGTGTCACCAGCAGAAAGAGGGAGGTGGTGTTGCCTCTATATAGAGCATTAGTAGGACCACACCTAGAGTACTGTGTCCAGTTCTGGAGACCACATCTCCAGAAGGACATAGAGTGGAAGCTGTCCAGAGGAGGGCAACTAAAATGGTGCAGGGTCTGCATCAAAAGCCCTATGAGGAGAGAATAAAGAACCTCAGTATGTATGGCCTCAAAGAGAGGAGGCAGAAGATATTATGATAAAGACCTTTAAGTACCTCACAGAGGTAAATGAGGTACAGGAGGCAAGTATTTTTCAAAAAAAGAGGGGCTCAAGAATAAGGGGACATGCTATGTAGCTTGGGGGGGTTATATTCAGGAAAGATGTGAGGAAGTACTTCTTCACAGAAAGAGCAGTGGATTCGTGGAACAGCCTTCCAGTGGAGGTGATGGGGGTGAAAACAGTGGTAGGGTTCAAGAATGCATGAGATAGGTACAAGGGACTCATTGTGGAAAGGAAGGGGGAAGGGAAAAGGAGCTGTAGATCAAGTAGGGTCTGTGGTGATAATGTAGGTAGGAAACAATGGGCAGTTTGGGTGGGCCAAGTGTTCCTTTTCTGCCATCAAATTCTATGTTTCTATGTATCATACATGATACACCATCATAAAATCATTATCTTTTAAGCTGGGTAATATGTTTTGCTATGTCTCTCCTCTATGTATTTGTTTTGTTTAATATTGTAACTTATTTCTACTATATTTAACTAGGTCTGGCCATGCATAATATATCAGATAAGTCTCCTAGTTATTAACTTCTAACCCTCTAGTTCCCTTCTCTAGGACCTCTGACCCACAGTGTTTCCTCAACCTCCTTTCATCTTGCTTTTCAGGCCACTATCAGATTTCCCATGTCCTCAGGATTTCCAAATCTATCGGAGCAGGTAACTTCTTATTTTACTTAATTTACCATTTGTCACTAACTAAGCACAGGAATTTCACTATGCAAACTTGTTTATTTCAGCTGCTTGCTTCAGTGCATAAGATGGCTGTTGTAATGCCATCGGCAGTGTGTGAAAGCTGCTCTGGTATTGTTTCGTTTGGTTGAGGACAGTGATTGTTACATATCTATCCTCTACAGACATGTTTAAACAAAAGTTGGTGGCCTGATGAATGGCTGGCTCTTAATTACAGTCTTATAGATTGATAAGTCTCCATACCGCATCAACTGAGTGCAGCCCACAGAGATGCCCCTCCGTCACTTACTAAACACAACAATTTCACTACTAAAACTTGCAAGTAAACATCACTGGCAGTGGGGTAAATGGGGTAAGGGAACCTGGGGAACTCAGTTTGGGGAGTGAAACAAAAAGCCTGACTTAGTTCCAGAAGCAGAATGAGAACAGACTGTGCCAGTGTAAAATATACCCCCCTCCAAAATACATAAAACTGGTTAAATAAAGAGTAAAATTCAACCTACAATGAGGAAATGTGTTCCTGGACCCCTGTCAGGCATGTTGGATCCTACATTAAAGTGGATGGATTCCCCTAGTGAATTGTTTCCAAGACCAACTCATTATCTTCATTGACCAATGCTGGTCTTGTATTGTTGTTTAATTTTAATTTTTGATGCTATGGGACTCAGCTCAAGTAAAGTTTATTGTTCTTCCAAGACACAAGAGTTTGGGGCATTACAACAATAGAAATAATTATTAAAAATTGATTAAAATAAAGAAAAACAAAGTATACATTCCATAAATATGCACAGTGATACAAACCACACTAATAAATACATTAAATCTCTCTGTGACATTAGTTAATATCAGCGCTTGCCTCACTGAGCTTTTCTTAAAGCAAGAAATCTCTTCCTTTTAAAACTAATCACTGATATGAAATTAGCAATCCTTTCTGCATCCTCCTTATCCATAGGGTGCAGTAGAATAAATATTACATCATAATCTGTGTTCGCACACTTGATCAAAGTCCCTTTTACATTTCTGTCCCTGTAACTATTGTGAAGCGGACACTGTGTGATTATATGGAACTGAATCTCCTGGAAACCTTATTACAAGGACACATAAGGTCTTTAGATATTGAGAGAAAAGCATATTGATTAAAATATGTGTATTTAGAGGTTAAGATACCAAATCTGGCCCAGGTGATTGACTTCTGTAAGTGCGATGATATTGGCAGCATCAGGTAATCCACAATTACTGAATGAGTTTTGTTTTGACCAAACCAAGGAGTCTGTTTTTGATATCTAACTTGATTCACCTGGGTTTCTGGAGCTAATGAAAAGATTTTGGCCTTGATTCGAGATTGCTAGGCCACAGAAAATGATATACCAAACTGGTAGTCATTCCAGAGATGAGTGGAATCTATATTGTTCAAGATCGAAACAAGCACTTTTAGCCATGGGGAATAGAATCCATTGATGTGCCATTGTCTTTTTTCAGTTAAACAAATTAAGGAGAGTATATCTGATGTGTTATTTATTACCTTCAGCCAATAAGAAACTAAATGCAAATTTATTAAGTATGAAATTGGAGTTCTACCGAGCTCCTATCTAATGACTGAATTTACATACAGTTGGGTACCTGTAGTACGGATTTATAATAATATGATGGAGTTCCAAATTAGGAATATTTTTAATTTTCTATACTTCAGCTCCATATCAAAGAATGGGTGTGATTTTAGCCTCTCCAGCTGTAATAGCTGGTATCACTGAAGGACCTCCATACTTAAAATTAAACCATTGAAGGGCATTGGCTGCATATTTTGCCTTACATACTTGCACTCTAATGTGTGAGGTCCAATGGCCATTTGGAGTAAGCTTAATTTCCAAATTGACATAGGAAGATACTACAGTGGTGTCTCCCAGGATGAAACCCAATTCTGCAGCATTTTGCAACACCCTGCAGAATGCTGCAGCAGACCTACTGAATAAAGCAATGTAATGTCAATGGTAATTAGTCCCTTTTGTCATTCAGGGAAAACGTGGCACTGCCAGGATGAAGTGAATGCCACAGTTTCCTGCATGACAAAAGCAGCTAATTGCCATTTAAATTACATTACTTTATTCAGTAGGTCTGCTGCAGCATGCTGCAGAGTGCTTTAAAACTGGATTTCATCCTGGGGGATGCCACTGTATGTCTATATGGTTTTTATCTAAGAAAAAGTTTGGAGGATGTGATTGAGAACCAAAGATCATCACTAGTTTTTTAACTTACTCATTAAATTAAGCAGTTCACATTTGTCTTTAACTTGGTCTATTTTCTGATGTAACCTGACTGGGAAAATTGAAAAAAGAATTAGCTTGTCTGCATATGCAATTTTATGTATATGCATATTATTGATTTTAGGGGAATCCAAAAGTAGGGAGGTATCAAAACAGAGAAGTGAGTCAATATATATGTTAAAGAGTAAAGGGGCCAAAAGGTATCCCTGCTTTACTCTCTTATTGGACATAAAATATTCAGAGAAGCTCCCTTTATTATCATATCTAATGGCTCTTTGTGTGTTGAGACGGAGAAGAAAAATAGGTGCTAATATATTTAAAGACACACCACGAGTATATAATATGTCCCAGAGAATCTCTCTAACCACCGAATTGAACATAGTGGTAAAATCTATGAACAAAGCATAGAGTTTCATATTTCTTAAGAGTTAATATTCTTCAAGCAAATGAGCTACCATGAAAATATTGTCTATTGTAGAGATAAGCCATGACAAAATCCTGCTTGAAATTTAGAGAGTGGACTAAAATTATCTATCCAAGATTGGAGTTTTTCAAGAAGAATTCATGAAAATAGTTTGCAAATGATATCTATTAAGCTAATAGGGTGATGATTCAATGGAATTTGATATGTGCCTTTTTTATGTAATGGAACTATAACGTTTTTAGTTCAGGATTGGGGGATGAACCTCTCAGACAGGCAAGCATTGAAGAAGTTTGTTAGAAAAGGTACCCAGTAATTCATATGCTCTTTATAAATTTTACCCAGGATAGTATCAGCTCCCAGGGCTTTGTTGTTTGTTAGTTGTAATATTGCTTGTTCAACATCGCCAAACCTAAAGGTGAGAGGATGGTATGTATTAGAAAATATCCAGGCAGGCATGCTACTGCTGACCATTGGAGTGTCAGTGGTGAACAGTTTTTTAAAAAAGGTGACCCATGATTCCTTGAGGATGTAAACAGCAAGGGAAGGGGAATACGAGTTAACCCCTTTGGAAACCATAAGCCAAAAAGACTTAGAGTCTTTGGCCTTTAAGGTTCGGAGCATTAAGTGCCATTGTTTTGAGGTAAATTTTGACTTCTCTAATGTTAGAAATTTTTTATACGTATTCCTTGCTGATTTCAATATTGCAAAGTTGATCTTAGAGGAATTTTTTTGACAAATATCACTAGTCTTCCCAATTTACATTTTTCCTGGTTACATTGTGTATCAAACCAGGTTGAAGGTAAGTTTTTATCGGTTGAATACATTTTTGTAGTAATGAGTTGTAAACAAGGCTCCAGAGACTCAGCTCAAAAGATTTTATTCCCCCAGCTGAAAAACTGAATAAAAAATGTAATTGAACTGAACAGAAAGAGTAGTACTGTGGTTTGAGTCATATCTTGAAGACTGGTGTTTATGAATTATATTTAGGAATGGACCCTTTTGAAATTGAAGTACTGTAGGCATCAGTCCTATAAACACTGAAACGTAGACTATGACAGCAAAAAAAGATCACTGGTCCATCAAACTGTCCAGTTTTACCCTGTTCTACCATGTGACCAATTGTCCAGATAGGGTTTTTACCCTCCTCTGTCCCCACCTTACTGATACACCCAGAATAAATATTAAGTCCTTTGCTCTGTCCCAGTCATGCTTGAACCCACTGATGGTTTCTGCACCCACCATCTCTGCTTGTAGACTGTTCCACAGCTCATCCACTCTCTCAGTAATATAAAACTTTCTTGCATCCCTCTTGAATCACCCACCACCACCACCACCAGCTTACATTCATGTCCCCTTGATTTTGACCACTGATTCCTGCTAGTTTCTCTCAGTTTACTTTGTTTAGTCCTTTAAGGAACTTAAAGGTATCTATCATGTCACCCCAACCCCTCCCTTCTTGCCTCCAGCATGTACATGTTCAATGCCCTAAACCAATCCTCATGGGATTTGCCCTGTTGGCCCTTAATCATTTTGGTTACTAATTACTTTATGTTGCACTATGTCGAGCCTCTCTCTGTCTTTCCTTAGATGAAGACTCCAGAACTGAAAACAGTACTCCAGATAGGGTCTGACCAGTGATCTATAGAGAGGTAATATTACCTTTTTTCCTCCTGTTATGGAAACCCCTTCCAATACATCCCAGCATTCTGATTGCCTTGCTGTAGATCTTTTTACCTTGGCTAGTTTGTTTTAGGGAGTCACATAAGAAAACTCCGAAGTCCCTTTCCTCTGAAGTAGTGGGAGCTTAACACCTCCCATCCGGTATTCCTTCTTGGTGTTCTTGTTACCTATGTACATCACCTTGCACTTTTTGGTGTTGAATTTCAACAGCCGAATCTTGGACTACCTGTCTAAACTTTGCAGGTCCATCTGAGACTCCCTCAACCCCACTCCTCACTGTCTGCCTTGTTACAGAGCTTAGTATCATTTACGAAGAGGCACATCTCACACTGTATTCCTTTTCCTATGTTGCTGATGAACATATTGAAAAGGACTGGTCCCAGGACTGACCCCCTGCAGTACCCCACTCATGACTTCTCTTTTCCCCGATTTGACCCCATTTACCAGCACCCTGTTTTGTCTTCCCCCTAACTAACTTCATTCCTACAGTGTTTGCTACAGTAAAGTTGATCAGTACCGCGCTACTGCACAAATTGCACAGTAGCGGTATACATGTTATTCAATGTGTACCGCAATTGCGTAACGATAGGTATACCGCACTACCACACAACTTTACCGTAACAAGCACTGTATTTAACTCTTGCAAGCCCTCTTTAGATTGAGGTTTACTAAAGTTGCCTTTCCCACTCTTCTCCATCTTGCTCTTGTAAGATTTAAGGGAGGGGGCTGGGTCTTCCCCTGGGCGTGGTTTGTCTACTCCTCCAAGGGATAAAAGGGAAAGTTTTCCGAAAAGAGGGAAGGATGGTGGGAGACTGTTCACAAGTTGGGATCATGGTTCAGTCCCCAGCCCAGGAGTTCTAGCTAAGCTCTATGGCATCGGCAACCAGTTGTGATTCAAGGAGGGTGGTTGCCAGGGAGTGTGGTTGGTGGGATGGGGACCCTGTGTAATGAGGGGAGCTGCAGCCTGGAGGAAATTGGAGGTTTGACATGCCTTATGCTCTGCAGCACTCTAGAAGGTTTGGGGCCTTGTCCAGCATGTTTTGGAGTGAGGTGGTGGGGATGCTTATGCAGTGGCAGTGCCATGGCATGACCCAGATGGTGGAGGCAGCACTAATGGGTCATACCCGTGTAGCATGCTGCTTCTGTTTTGATGGCCTACTGGGAGCTAGTGAGGGTTGGTGCCCACCTTTCATGTGTTTGTCTAGGTCCAGGACTGGGGTAGGCCCAGCCATAGGCCCAATGAAGCAGGTAGAAAGAGTTAAGAAACGTTTGGGAGCCGCCTGCATTTGTAAGGGCCCCTGAGTGTGAGGTTGGCCTAGTAGATTTGGTTTTAGAGCAGTTTTTTAGGATGTCCATGTTGTATACCAGGGATTAAGCATGTACAAGAGAACCCTGGATTGTGAGGCCTAGGTCGCTGCTCAAGTTTTGAGCCCCCTGGCTCAGCTGTAAGTGGAGCCCATTCACCGGTCCTGCTCTGGCTTTAAGTTTGTACTGCAGGCTTGTGCTGCCATGCAAGACATAATCTGAGCTTTGTGCCTGTCTTCAGTCACCTCCAGCCACATGGAGCTGTTCAGTTTTATGTATTAAAATAAATACATTTTTATTCTTTTAATTACGGGTGCCCCTGTACTATTCTGTGCTGTTTTTCCAACCCAGTTTCTTCCCAGAGAGCTTCAGGACCATACCTGCCTGTTGACCTGTTGCTTGTCATTTCTGCCACCTGGGTTAACACCATCTGTGGTAAGCAGCTCCTGAGACATCTGTCTGTGTTATCAATCAGGTGGGCCAAGCATTTCTTCATTCCTTTTTGATGGATTCTCGGCTTGTGCCTGCCTCTGGTCAAATTTTACATCAGGCCTCTAGACGTGAGCCAGAAGGGGGGGCTGCACTAGGTTTATTGATGCTCCCAGATCCTCTAATTTCTTCAACAATCTTCTGTGTGGCACAGAATCAAATGCCTTGCTGAAGCTAAAATAGGGTAAATCTACTGCTTGTGCCTTCTCCACCACCCATGTTATCCATTCAAATAATTCTATCTGGGTGGTCTGACAAGACCTCCCTGCCATGAACCTCTGCTGCTTACTATCCTGCAGTCCATTTCTCTCCAAGTAGTTCACTAGGTCCTCTTTGACTAGTGTCTCCATCAGTTTACCTACAGAAGAGGTAAGACTGATTGGCCTGTATTTTCTTGGTTAATCCATGTCCCCATCTTTGTGGAGCAGCACCATGTCCACCATCCTTCAGTGTCTTGGAAACACATCTGATAGTAGTGAACTATTGAATAGCCTTACCAGGGGTTCAACCAATTCCCTGAGCACCCTCTGGTGCATTGCATCTGGCCCTGGAGCTTTATCTATTTTCAGAGCTGCAAGCCCTTTTCTAATCCTTTCTCCTGTAATTACCACTTGTCCCATTTCTGGGATCCCAACTGCAACAGCATTTATGCTGCTTTCTGGCAGACACCCGCTATCCTCCACTGTGAATACTGAGCAGAGGCAGCCATTTAGAATGGCTGCCTTCTGCTCATCCTCCTCTATTTCTCTGCCCCCTTCTGTCAGCTTAACAATTCCTGCTCTCTCTTCTTCATTTTTTCCCTGATGTATCTAAAGAACAGTTTTCCCCTTCCTTGACCCTCTCTGTAATACACAGCTCTGTGTCTGCTTTTGCATCCCTCCCTGACTGCCTTCTTGGCCTTCTTCATCATTACCTGATATTTGCTCTTCACTCATCCCCTTTTCTCCTTGTAGCCAATAAAGGCTCTTTTTTGGCCCTCATTGCCTCCCTGACCTTCTTAGAGAATCTGATTGGTCTCTTGTGTCTCTAACACTCAGTCACCATTCTCAAGCATTGTTTGGTGGCTTTGAGAATGGTCCCTTCAACTTATCCCCAACTCTCCTCCACCTCTCCTGATTTTGTCTACTCTGACTAGCTTGCCCTTGACTACCCTCATCTGATTAGCTCATCTGAAATACAGAATCACAGTTTTTGATAAGGGCATACTGAAACTCATTGCCAGTTCAAATTATGTGGTGTTATAGTTGCTGGACCTCAGTGGTTCCCTATCCTGCACTCCATCTACCATTTGCGAGTTGATGAGTATCACATTGAGAACGGCAGCCTGTCCTGTAGATTTCTTGACCAGCTGCACCAGCAGGCAGTACTGCAACATATCTAGCACTGATTGACTTTTGGTGCTCTTAGCTGCTAGAATGGGCCAATCTTTGTCTGGTACATCTAAGTCCACTTTTATTTGCAAACTACAATATGATCTTCCTGAGCTATGCCAGCATACTAACATTTTTTATGCTGACGACACTGTTCTTCTTTAAGTCCATTAATCAACTGTAGCTGTTGATAAGGTGCTGAGAAAGGATATGATGAAAAATCACACAGTGGCTAAATAACCAGCTTTGCTGGTTGGTTGTAACAACTGACTAGCCAAAAAAATCCCCTGACAAAGCATCACACACAGGTGCAAAATGTTAGGCTTTTGCTGACACACTGCATGTGTGTTTGCATGCATGGTCACAATTTTTAACTCTGTTTTGGAACAATAATACAATTGTTTTGCAGTTACCAGTGCCTTGCAGTATGGGGAGCACTACACTGATTTTCCTTCTTTGATGTATTTTCCTGAGAAGTCTCTACCATTTTCCTTACCTGTGGCACTATTTGTGTTTGTTTCACAGAAATCCCCCGAGCTATACTATTAACAGTATGGAACTTCAGAACTGTAAACTGATTAAAAAAAGAACTGGGCATGCATTAAAACCATATTATAATATTTAAATATCATGCAGCAATTCTGGTAGACAAGATTGACTCATATAGATTGCCTTCATGAAATAATTTAGGTCAGGCCTACCAGAGAAAACAACTATAATAATCCTCTATTAATTAATTATTACTTGTTTTTCTTATGGGAGTATGCATTTGGAGCAAACGCTCAAATAGACAGTTCTTACATAAATAACAAATTTTGCAAAATAAAGCTATCAGAATCAATATCAAATAATTCAATATAACTTCTGCTCCAATTCTTTTATCAAGGCTAAATGGCTCCCTGTATCTAAATGGAGAGCTATATACCTAAGAATGATGTACAAATACATAAGTAATAGTGCTGTAGACTATCTGTAACTAGCCTCTCTCTCTTCTTCCAAGCTTGAGATGCTTTACTACAGAGCACTTGAAGGGTTAAGCAGGCCCTGAGAGATGTTCTGTAGTGGGACTGAGTTGGGAGACAAGGGGACAGATTTTGAATGGGTCATTTGACTGGCATGAGCTGTGTCAATAAGCCCCTTGCATCAATCTCTGGTGTATCAAATATGGCAATCATATTTTGAAAGAAAACCATCACCATGGCAGTGTCATCATAAATGATACAAGAGGGGTATTGTGGCATAAATTTGGCACACAGAGCAAGAATAATGGAAGGTGCATCAAAAAAAATGGCAGAAGAAAGGTCAGAAGCAAGGGAAGACAAAGATACCACAAGAAGTATTTTACAGAGGGAGAAACTGATAGCCTAATAGAGGAGATAGATACCCAACCTGCCCTGCTGCTATCCAGAGTTTGGGACAAGGAGCTGTGGACCACAGGAAATAGGTCTGGAAAGAAATGGCCATAACGGTCAACACTGTCAACACTGTAGGCCCTGTAAGGCTTATGATAATGACAGTCTAGAATAGGCACTATTATACCAAATGGAGGACAAAGCAGAAGACGGCCCACAACAAGCACTGTACCACCTGCAACTGGAGGAGAACCAAGGCAAGTGATGGCCCTGAATATCCAGGAACAGTGTGTGGCAGCACACCTCAGTAGCCGCACCATCAAGGGGGACAGTAACCTGGACCTCTTCAGGTTAAAGAACACTGAAGGTATATACCAGGCATAGGTCCCGGAATGGGGGAGCCAGTATGGGCCACCTACCACTGTCATGAGTTGTAGTACCTGTAACTATCAGATGTTGCAATAATGTTATTATTAGGGAGGACATTGGGCCTTTAAAGGAGCAATATTTGTGAGCTGGCAAAAAAGTTCATCATATAGTTTGTATTACAAAATGCATTCCTGACATCCTAAGATTCATGGCACAGTAAATTTGTAGTGTTCTCAGATATTATTGAACAGCTTGTGTAGATAATGCTGTAATTAATGACTTGTGTCAATAAAGATGATCGTCTATTGAATGTACATGCTAGATTCATACTGCAGCTGTATTAGGATGGTGCTGCCACATTTCTGATGGTAAATAGCACAATACTGTACCCAAGATATGTAATTGTTCAGGGGTGCATTGCACAGGGGTGGGAACTGTGAAATACTCCACAGTCTTGTGTCTTGGTTCAGAAATGAAAGAAAACAGCAGGAAAAATGTGTATCTTGATATTTTTGCCAATTGACCATTACTGCTGACAAAATGGTTGCTAACAAAATTTGATGCTTTAAAATCAGTCACTCCCTTTGTGGCTTGCAGGATGTCAGCAGAACTCTGGAAAGCAAAGGCAGCCTGAATAGTGTTGAGTGGGGTGGTCTGGGTTCATGGGCTGCAGCCTAAGTAAAGACTGTGCAAAATAAAAGGAAGGCCCAGGCCTTCGGGGGGCGGGGCAGCAACAAACTAGGCAAAGAAGCTGCTGCAAGTCATTGGTGGGAATTACTCCACAGGTTACAAATTCTGGAGAAAACAAATGAGGCTGTTATGAGTAAACACATTCAATGGATGGGGGGAGGAGAAGGAAGTTAAACTTTTCAGCCTTGATCATACCACTCTATAGACTGTTCTGACCACCAATGGTATCAGGGTGCTCCGCCCACCCCACCTGTGCAGTACAACATAATGGCTTGCATAGCAACATAGGCACACAACAGTCATACCTGACGTTAGAGTGGCTGTGCGTAGGACACACAACAACTGTGCCCCCTGGCTGTGTAAGTGCGGTCCCACATCCTGCCAGCAGCCTGGACAAAGGTAACCATAATGCCATGCATAAATTTGCATGCTGCAGTACCCCAAACCTTCCTAGAGCTGGCAGCACTGCTCCCCACCACTATGACACCAAGCCCTGGCAGAAGTCAGGACAAAAGTACCCAGAATGACATGCATACCTATGTACTCTATAGCACCATGTGAAAAGTTGTAACATTGTAGGAGCAACACAGCTGAGGGATGGATGCAGAGAGGATGCAATGCTACTGGTACACTGACAGCCTAGGACATGCATTGCACCATTGCAGAGGCATGCAAAGCAATCAGACATACACAGGACATTATGACATGCCTAGCAAACAGCAATGCAGACAGGATGAGTCACAGCATTGCCTGCACCATGTTATGGTGGATGCAGCCTACCTGCTGGTGTTACACACAGCAATGCAACAACATGCACAGCACACAAAGATCAGGCACATATTGATATGGTTGATCACCACACCAACCAACAATGTATATTATTTATTTATTTATTTATTTGTTTTTTGTTGACCGGGTAAGTGCACTAGACAAATCCTGCCTATTTTCAGGCATGACCCGGAGGAGGGGGATACAGATGAATGACAACTGACCTTGAACCAGATTAATCTGTTGGTGGTATTTATAGTGAAATATATTGTGTCCTTACGAATACCAGTGTTGAAAACACAGGAATAACAACACCTGACACCACAGCACCCCTCACCAACAGCAACACTAAGAAGAGGATATGGAAGGAACAGAGACTGATGACACTGACAGCAGTAGGCTCATGGAAAATGAATATGAGTAGGAGCAGGAGAGCACAGGCCATAATGCAAGCCCAGAGGTGACACAACAAAACACCAACAGTGATGGGAGCACAGTGGACACACAAGACACCAGTGAGGAGTCGGACACAGACACTGGCAAGACAGTCCATGGCAACATTGTCCAGGACCTCAGCCCCATATACTGTATACAGAACAGCTGGAGGAGACACCACAGCAAAATGCAGAGGAGGAGATAACAGCACCCTTGCAAGATGATGACATGGGCTGATATAGTTAGGATATGATCAACACCGAGGAGGCAATGATAAGGGGAATACATGGTACCATGAATGTGCACATCGCTACCATGGCACACCACAGCCACACCAGAGGTGTCCTCTATCAGGACCAAGGTCTCCTTGAGTATCTCTCAAAAGGGCTGCAGGGCCCAGCCCGAGCCATGTCGGAGCACTCCTCCTGTCTGGGATGAATTTGAGCTGATTGGGGTGGATGAGGTGATGAGAATAATCTCAAAGCTACGGCCAACACATTGTGCTCTAGACCTAGATCCATCCTGACTTTTGGTTGGTTGTTTGGACCTGATTGGACCTGTGGTTGCTGAGTTTGTCTGGAGCTCCTCGAGAAGTGGGGTCTTTCCACTGTCCCTGAATGAGGCTTTGGTCAGAGCCCTTTTGAAGAAGCTCTTGTTGGACCCTGACTGCCTCAGCAATGACAGGCCAGTCTTGAACCTCTCACTTTTAGGGAAGGTCATAGAGAAGGTGGTGGCTGTGCAGCTTGAGAGACACCTTGCCTCTTCGTCCACCTATGAGCCTTTCCAGTCTGGGTTCTGGGCAGGGCATATTACGGAGACAGCCCTGGTGAGGGTACTAAATGATCTCCTGATGGTGAGGGACATAAGACCTTGTATCATCTTGGTTCTTTTGGACCTTTCTACAGCATTTGATACTGTGGACCATGAGGTGTTGTTTGATCACCTGTGGTTCTGGTGTGGCCTCTCCGGTAATGTCATCAACTGGTTCAGGTCATATCTGACAGAGTACAAAGGGTGGCAATGGGACTTGTCTCACCTACCCCGAAGCGTCTGTGCTGTGGGTTTCTGCAGGGTTCAGTCTTGTCAACCTTATTGTTCATGGTGTATATGCTACCATTAGGGGACATTATCAGGCAGTACGGGCTGGGTTTTCACTGATATGCAGATGATACCAAGCTATACCTGTCCTATGCACCCAATTCTCAGATGTCAGACTATATATTTAATAGCTGCTTTGAGGAAATTCAGTCATGTTAATGGGAGTAGCTAAGAGGAGCGGCCTTTTAAGGCCTGATCAGGGGCATGGTTAGTTGCTCTGCTCAAGTGAACCACAGGCATAGCCTTCCCATTCAATGTGCCTAAGCAACTTGGTATAGTGTTATGCTTATGCAACTTGAATAATCTTTGGCTGTTTGCCTCCCTAGCCATGGAATATATCACCATGTAGTGGTACGAAAGCAAGGAATCCTAGAAGAAGGTTCCACCCCTAGAGGTGCCACTGGAATTATTCCCTTGGCTAAAGGTACCTTGGGAAGGAAACCAAAAAGAGTGTCGAGCTGCACATTTGAGGTGATGAATGCATTTTCTGTTTTGAAGACCTGAATGTAGATCTGTAAGTGTAATATAGTCAGAAGCTTGAGTACAGCAGCAGGAGACAACAGATATGTAGTGACCTGTTCCTAGGGCTGAATGAAAGGCATGAGAGCATGACTTCCTAAGGAGAGAGGGAACAGCTACGGGGCCACAATCCGTCTCCATCCAAAAGTGGAAAACTATCTACAGGACCTAGGAAATATTATTAAACCTATATAGGTATTATGACCATTGGCATACAGGAGAGGAAAAACATCCTTTGTGGAGGAAACCTCTATGGATCCATGGCCTAGGTTGCCTTCCCTCCAGACTTCGGGACATTTTGATTAGTGGCGGCTCTGCTTCTACAATTTAGTGGGCCAATCCAGGGCTGGAATTTCCAATTTAAGAGAACACTCTCACTCTATCCCTCTAACGGGAAAGCTGTAAAGGGTCGTGAGTGAACTCTGCAACATGGCTTATGCTTGAATGTGGTATGAACCTCTAAGTTGGGAGGAGGAGAGAAATGACCACTGAGGCACTCAGCTGGCCTACTGATCAAAGAACAAAATGGGTGAACCAGAGGTGTTCATAGGGAGAATAGCTTAAAGGATGCCTCTGAACCCACTCAGGCAGCTAATGGGGCCCTGCCAGTGAGAGTCTCGCCCCTCACTGCTGAAGTCTTAAATTCTACATCTAGATGTGCCATCAGTATGGTTGACGACTGAAGGTCCACCCAGAGCAAAGACATTCCCACTATGGGACAGATGAGAAGGACCCTGCTTCAAGTTTTGCATGCTCAAGATGTGGCTTTCGTGGGTGCAGAGTGAGACTGTTGGCCACCGGCTAGCCCTGAATCATAGAAGTAATGGATATGGGTGGCATGTCTCTGAATGTGGAGAGAACATAAAGTTGAGATGTAGCATGGGACTCATACATGGCTCATGCTTGGATATTCGCACACGATGAGTGACCTTCACATACGTTGGACTGAGCAACGGGGCCTTCACATCAGTCTAGATAAGGCAGATAACAATTTGTAACAACGGATGTCCATGCCAACCAGGTCCATTGAGAGCCGAAATAGGAGTGAACTCGAATTTTATGAGAGGGAGTGACAGTAAAGGCCGGGCAGAGCCCTCGGCCGATGATGAGGTAGGAGTAGGCTGCACAGCTGGTATGAAGAGGTGAGGTTGGAGAACCAATTGACATGATATGCTAATTGCAAAATGCCATGAACGCTGGTATGTGCACAACAGCTGATAATGCCATAGGATGCATCCAGCGGTAGGAGGCTGTGTGAAAGTCATGAATGTTATATGGAGCACTAGCGAAAGGCCAAGTGAGCCAGTGGCTAAAGATACGTGAAACATGGAGTCATGTGATGCCCTTGAGGGAGTAAGCAGCTTGCTGTAGCAGCTCCGTGAGTATGTGCAAAAGATTCCACTTTTCCACCCAAATAAAGCATTCTAAGTTGCTCCAACGTAAAGAGAATACTGTAGGGAGTGACAGAATCAACTATCATGGAATCACAAAGAGACGAAATCCGAAGTGACACCGATGAAGAAAATGAAAAGGCAGTGGGAGGCCTGGAAGCAAAAAGGCCTCGTAGAAGTGAGTCTCCAGCAGAAATTCTAGAATCCTCGGCATCGGGACAGTTACAGGAGGATGTCTCGGTGATCAAGTCTGCATTATTCTCCCTCATCGCGGATTTCAGAGAATGGAAGGTATCTATAAATGGCCTGATGACAAGGGTTACTGATGCCGAAATGCGCATTTCCTCTATAGAGGATCAGCTGGAAAAAGTTCTAACAGAAAATACAGCCTTAAAAAAAACAGTTAAAAAGATGGAGGATAAGGTAGATGACCTTGAAGGCAGGTCCAGACGCAACAATTTAGTGCTTCTGGGCCTCCCAGAAGGAGAAGAAGGCACAAATACAGTAAATTTTATCCAAAAGCTGTGCACTCATGTGGCAGGTCTATTCCCCAATGGCCCCACTTATGTGGTAGAACGGGCTCACAGATCAATCAGGCCAAAACCTATGGCAGAGCAGCTACCTCGTCCTATTATATTTAAGGTCCTAAACTATCTAGACAGGGACCATATTTTGAAAGCGGCGAGAAGTGCTGAGAAGATAATTTGGGAAGGCAAACAGTTACGTCTGGTTCCGGACCTCACATACAAGGTGCGCCAAGAAAGGGCAGCATACAGAGCAATTCAATCCAAGTTGTGGGCTGCGAAGATTAAACGCAGAATGCTGTTTCCAGCTCGGCTGGAAGTCACACTGCCAAATGGAAACCAGAGGTATGAATCAGCAGTGCAGGCTCTGGAAGATTTAAAATGGAGAGTTCCTGATTTATTTGGCAAGGAGGAGTTAGCGTTTCTTAGAAAACTCAAGAAGAATCACAAGCCTATAGAGATCCAGCTAACCTCTCAGTGATGCCTCGCTGCATTGCTTTTCAATTTGTATGATGTTCAGAGGTGTTGGAGACTGTCTTCCGAGTTAATAAGACTGAATCTGGAGAACTTTTAGCCTTTATTTTAGTTAAAAGCAGGAATGATGCTACATATTTAATTTTAGGAATTAGTTTGGATCCAATACAAATACGACATGTATGGACTCTATGCACCCTCTAGTGTCATATTCGGGTATTTGGGTAATACAAGGCAACTTTGGAAGCTCGCTGAATTTTACTTTATATTTGCTACTTAAACAAGTTATTCATTACGGTGTTTGCTCTCTGGCTCTGAGTATAAGCAAATTTCAAAGAGGTGGTGAATTTCACCGTTATGTTAATGGGATTGGGGCATGATTGCAAGGCATTTAATTACATTGTATAGCATCACAAAACGATCTGACTCAGAGTTTCAGGAAGAAGTAGATAGATAGTGAGTTGAATTATTTTGGTGTTAGATATGGGGAATCATATAATAAGAACACTAAGAAGGTATAAAGGTATTCAAACATATATCAAGGGAGATCTTAACTCATGGTCATATAGGGGACTCACCTCTATTTTCTTTTTGACAGTACTGGGGTAACAAAGTAAAGGTTTAATAACATACCAAGTGGTGGAAAGGAACATTTCATATTTCTTCTTTTTCTTGACATTTTGCATAATGCTGTGGATGCGCTCCCAGAGGTATGGTGGCCAAAACGTTTTGGAGCAGGTGTTTGGCCTGGGAAGGGGGTGGGGATACAGAGAAGGGGGGCATTTGTTAAGGATAGTGATAGGAGGGGGGAGGGTGGGACTGCATGCAATATTGAATAAGAGGCAAAAGGGATGAATTGGGATTGGCTGGACACTAGAAAAGAAGGTTACTGTTGTAGTGAATTTATGCGAAGCTGGAACATAATGTCATGGAATATTAAAGGAGGTAAGGACAATGCTAAGAAATATAATGTCTTAAGACATCTTAGTAGATATCAGCCGCACATAGTTCTGTTGCAAGAAACACATATTATTACAGACCATCTGTCAACTCTACAGAAACTTTGGGTGGGCCAAATTTTTGGAGTAGGTAACAGCCCTAGACGGGGAGGGGTAGCTATCCTTATTAATAAGAATGTGCCCTTTCAGGAAACGACAACCTGGAAAGATCCAGAGGGGAAATTCATATTAATCTGAGGTTTATTAGCAGGAGTGGAGGTTATGTTGGGATCAATATTTGGACCAAATGTAGATTCCCTTTTTTTTTTCTCCCTCTAGCAGCTATTATTGCTTCTTCCCCTAATGTTCTGTGCTTGCTGGAAGAGGACTGGAATCTAGTTTATTCTAATGATCTGGACAGGTCATTTAGCAAGAGAGTTGCTCTATCGCCTGCTCAGAGGGCAATGAGGGAATTTTTGGAGGACTCCGGTCTAATTGACCCATGGAGAGCCTTTTTTCTCCAGGAGATAGATTACACACATTATTCCCCACCTCATAAAGTTTATTCCTGAATAGACTATTTTCTCATAAGCAAAATGGCTTTACAGGGTATAGAAGACTTGGGCATACATCCCAGAGTATTATCAGATCATTTTTTAATCTGGGTAAAACTGAGATTCCAAAATTATCAAAAAGTCTCGAAATCATGGTTTCTTAATAACCAACTCTTAGGGGAGGAGGAAATAGTGAATCACATGAGATCATTTATTAAAGACTCCTGGAATAACAATCGGGAATTGGTGGGGAATAAAGATACTCTTTGGGGGGGTGATGAAAGTGGTATGGCGAGGAGAATTAATTAGAATAGCCTCCACGAGGAAGCGTAAGAATTCTGCACAGGTAGAAGAATGGCTAGCCAGAATAAAGTTTATAGAATCCCATTTGCATCAGGCAACAGATGAGCTCATGTGGGAGGAACTTCATGCCTTAACAGCCAAATACGCAGCGTATTTACTTAATCATACATTGAAATCAGCAGCAAAATGGAAGGCTACATATATAGGACAAGGAGAAATTTCAGAGAAATTGCTAGCCCAAAGAATAAAAAAACAGAAGGAAGCTAACTGGGTAGTCAACCTAAAAGACAGTGTTACAGGGAAACTAAATTCAAACCCGGTGGATATAGCAAATGACTTCAGGAAATATTATTTAAATCTATATACAGCCCCTCCCTTAGAGACAGATTATCACTTACACTTAGAGAACTTCTTGCAAGATATAGATCTTCCTCAGCTCACATTAACACAGCAATTAGAGCTCAAAGGAGAAATTACCATATAAGAAATCAATGAAGCTATAGACAGACTACCTTTGGACAAGGCTCCTGGGCCTGATGGTTATTCGGCCTTATTTTATAAGACTTTCAAAGAAGAACTTTGCCCATTTTTTGATAGTGTTATTTATCCACCTATATTCCTCTCCTATCAGGGAGTTATTATTGTTGGAGGCGAGAATTGTGGTGCTTCCAAAATCAGGGAAAGATTTAACTAGACCCGAGAATTATAGACCGATTTCATTATGAAATATAGATATAAAGATATTGGCAGGCATATTAGCATTCTGGCTTAAAAAGGCTTGGACAAGCCTTATAGGACCAGATCAAGTTGGATTTGTCTCCGGTAGACACTCAAGTGATCATTTCAGAAAAATATGGCATTTGCTTTCTACTTCGGGGGACACCAACACCGACATGGTCTTGGTGTCCCTCGACGCGGAAAAAGCATTTGACAGGGTGAGTTGGAAATTCCTATTTGACTTATTACACAGGTATGGATTACCCCCTGAGTATATAACATGGGTCAAGATTTTATATACATTCTCTTCAGCGAGAATCTTTTGTAATGGGGTCACCTCGGACAGTTTCAGGCTCACAAGGGGTACTAGGCAGGGTTGTCCCTTGTCCCCTATGCTATTCAATTTGTATATTGAACCCTTGGCTAGGAAAATTAATAGTGTAAAGGAGATAAGAGGCATAACCATAGGGGAGAAAGATTACAAAATGTCCATGTTTGCGGACAACATTCTTCTACATCTCTCAAGTTGGCAAGTGTCTCTAACAGAAGTGTTGAAAATAATAGAGCAGTTCGGTGCTCTATCCAGATATAAACTGAACTGCAATAAAACATTGGTTCTTCCATTGAATTCTACTTGTTCCAGGAGGGATGTAGAAGAATTGGGACTGGGGTGGGCATCTAAAACAATCACATTCCTGGGAATAGAGATTGCTTCCGATATCAATACATTGAAATTATTAAATATCGATCCAGCTATTAAACAGATGTAACAAGATCTAAAAAGGTGGCAAGGATTACCACTTTCTTTGCTGGGGAGAGCAAACATAATCAAAATGGTGATACTTCCGAGACTTATGTATCCCCTTACTATGTTGAATGTATTTCTCCCTAAGGCATAGTTTAAAAGGATAGATTCTATTTGGTCAGCCTTTTTATGGAAAGGTAAAAGACCTAGAAGAGCAATCTGCAAATCAACAATGGGGAGGAAAAGGGGAGGGTTGAGTATGCTACATTTATTTTTATATTATTTAGCCCTCCATGGCAGCAAATATCTTCAGTGGCTGATGCCCCAAGAGAATTTGGAGTCACAGTTGGCGTGGCTTAAAATAGAAAGAGCTAGGTCCTTGGAGCATCTTCTATTGATTAAGGCATTATTGCATATCTCTCAGAAAAAATTACCGAAGTCTTGGCATCACAACCCCATTGCATGGTCAGTGAAGGCACATACCCAGTGGTGTGCATTATTTAATTTGGATAAGAGACGGGATTTGGGGCAGCCGGTTTGTCATAATGAGAACCTGCAAATAGGGAATGAACCTATTTCTCCTTCCTTCTGGAGGGAACTAAAAGATGTATCTCTGTTAGACCTAATATCAGATAACAATTTTGATTCCCCCCAACAAGTCCAGCAAAAGTTGGGTATAGTGTCTCTACCTGGATTCAAACATTTACTGCTTAAAAAATGTATTCAGTCAAATTTAGAATCTCCACCTTGGTCCTTTAAGATGATGGAAATATTAGGGCAAATGTTCCAAGTAGCAATTCAACCTAGACATATCTCTAAAATCTACAAATTTTTATTGGTAAAATTTTGGCAAAAGTACCCCTCAATTGCATTTTATTGGAAGTATTCTGCAGACATCTCATGATTCGGATACATGGGAACAGATCTGGATGAGCAATTATAGATAGTTAAAACAGGATAGATTAAGGCTTCTTCATTTCCATATATTACATAATTTATTTTATACACCCACAAAACTTAAATTAATGGGTAAGAATCAAGAGGGCATATGTCCCAGATGCTTACAAGAACAGGGTACTCTACAGCATATGTTATGGTCTTGCCCTGTAATTCAAATCTTTTGGCAACAGGATCATGCCACTTTGATATAGAGACCTGTGTATTGGGTAACCTTTCAGCCATATCATCCCAAACATATAAATATCATTTTGCTCTTATTTCAGTGGTAGCATTGCTTTTCATTCTTAGATACTGGATTAAAGATACTGCGCCACCACTCAGAGAGTGGGTTCAAGAAATCTATACAGCCTTTTATGCATAAAAACTGATAGCAGCACAATTTAATTATGCAGCTAAATTTAATGAGAGATGGAAGCAATTTACAGAATTTATGTCTGGGAGGTTTAAGCTACCTGATAGATAGTAATATTTCAGTCTTCCTGGAAAGTAGGACAGCGATAAGGAAAAAGCGGTCATTCTTCGTTTGCATAAGTGTCCAAGGTAATACCATATAATGGAATTGGATAGCAGTCCCATAAATAAGGGAAGGAGTTTAGAGAGGAGGGGGAGTGAATAGTAGCATATTATTGGAAATGTTATGAGAGGAGGATGGAGGGCATAGGGGATAGAAGGAGGGGTGGGGGAGTTAGGGAACCATCCAATGTAAAGGGTCAGATGCCATCTAGAAAGTTTTGATATGCATGGTACTGTATTTTTTTTGTGTTTTGTTTTCTTTTCTTTCCTGTATATGTATTTTCTGGAAGATCTTAATGAAGCATATTATAATGAAAAAAAAATAAGTGAAACATATAAGCAGCTCCTGCTACTTGGAGCCATGATGCCAGCTACGACAATGCAGTACCCCACCATGGGAAAAACAGAGCAGCCATGAACTCAGCACTGTGGCAGCAAATACTTATTTAAAACATTAAGATAAAATAACTTAGTTCAATGCTAGCAGCTGTAGCTGGGATGACAAGCCAGGGAGTAAAATACATTGCAGGAAATTGTATGGATCATGAGTACTGATGGTAGGGCAGAAAACCCCAAGAACAGCACACAGTAGAGGGCAACCATCAGGTCAGTATCTAAAAGGCTGTACACAACAGAAAAATGGAGAAAGGAAAACTCACATGTCGACAAGCCAAGGAGTGGAGGTGGGTGGAGAGAGAGCCAGGTGGGTGGAAGAAAAATGCAGGGCACAGGAAGCAGCCAGACATGGTAGTGGTGGAGTGAGGAGTCCTCCATTTGGGCAAGGGCAAGAGCACAGCAGAGGAATGGGGCTGGAGAGAAACAGGAGAGGAAGCACAGTGAGGAAGAAGCAGTAGTAGGGGAAAGACAGAGGAACACCAGGCAGTGACGTCACCAAGCATGGACCCGGAAGAAAGAGGGAGACACAAGCTGCAAAGGAAGAGAGAATAGGGAAGAAATCCCCCAAAACACTGAAGGCAACAATCAAGGTATGAGGGATGGGCAGGGAGGAGAGATGGGACAAAGGAGACATGGAGCTGTCAGTGGAGAGACAGAAGATGAAAAAGGAGAGCAAGGGGCGGGCAGAGACAATAGGATGGAGGGAGGGAGGGCAGGGGTCAGCCAGGCAGCACATAGCCATGGCGGTGGGAGGTAGAGGGGAAAGATGAAAGAGACCAGGGAGTGGAGATACAACAGCTGAGGCAAAAATGAGAAGGAGAAAGAGGGAGGCAGGGACAATAGAAACAGCCACAAAACAAGATGTGGACAGGGAGATGACACAGGGCAGGAGAAAAGTACCGGCGGCTGGAGGTGCAGCAGAAATGAGACAACAGCATGGAGTAAGGGAGGGCTGCACCTCCGGCCACAATGAGAAAACGTTCATGGGAGTAGCTAAGAGGAGTGGCCTTTCAAAGCATGATGGGGGCATGGTTAGTTGCTCCACCCCACTGAACTACAGACATAGCCTTCCCAATATGAACGTGAAAAGAGGAAGACCAGGGGTGGGATTGTAAGGTTAAAAAGGTAAGGGGGGGGACTGTGCAGAGGGGGACCGGGAAAAGGCAGACATCTTGAACAAATAAATACTTTTGTTTAGTGTTCACAGAGGAAGGAGAAGGGGCAGAACCACAGAAAAGTAACAGAAACTATGGAGGGAGGGAGATAGACACTATTTCTTTTTCAAAGGAGACAGTCCTGGAGGGATTTGCTAATCTGAAAGTGGATAAAACAATGGGGCCAAACGTGGTGCATTCAAGGGTATTGTGGGAGCTCAGGGAGGTACTGGCTACACCTCTAACAGTCCTATTTAACAGCTGACTGGAAACAAGAGTGGTTCTGTAGGACTGGAGGAGGGCAGATGTAGTCCCACTTAACAAAAGTGGTAGCAGGGAGGCAGCTAGTAATTAATGGCCAGTCAGCCTGACATTGGTGGTGAGAATGTTAATGGAATCACTGCTGAAGGAAAGGATTGTGGAATATCTTAAATCCCCTGGGTTACAAGAACCAAAGCAGCATGGGATCAAAGGCATGTCAAAGGAATCTGATAAAATTCTTTGACTGTGTGACAAAGGAATTAGATCAAGATGGAGTGGTGGATGTGGCCTACCTTGATTTTAGTAAGGCTTTCAACACCATTCCACATAGGGACTACAGTAAGCAAACTGAGAAGCTTAGGAGTGGTTCCAAAGGAGGTAAACTGGAAAAGAAATTGGGTAGGGGATAGGCAACAGAGGGTGGTAAACAGATTTCACTCTGAGGAAGGGAGGGTGATCAGTGGGTTGCCTCAGGGATCTGTGCTGTAACCAGTCTTCTTCAATGTCTTTACAAGTGACACTGAAGAGGGGCTGGATGGAAAGGTCTGCCTCTTTATGGATGACACCAAAATCTGCAATGGAGAGGACCATTGGTGGTGAAAAGGATGAGCAGAGACCTATGAAAACTAGAGGAGTGGTCAAGGTTATGGCAGTTGGGTTTCAATGTGAAAAAGTGCAAAATACTACACAAAGGGCACAGAAACACAGAAGCACAGTACAAAATTGATGGCGTGATATTGGCAACCACCAAGATGGAAAGAGACCAGGGTATAATAATATCTGATGACCTAAAAGTGGCCAAGTAGTGTGACAAGACAGTTGGGAGAGCTAGTGGGATGCTGGGGTGCATAGGGTGGGGTATCATGAGCAGAAAGTGGGAGGTGGTGTTACTTCTGTAGAGATCACTGGTGAGACCTCACCTAGAGTGCTGTGTCCAGTTCTGGAGACCACATCTCTGAAAGGACATAGACAGAGTGGAAGCTGTCCAGAGGTGGGCAACTAAAATGGTGCAGGGTCTGCATCAAAAACCCTATGAGGAGAGAATAAAGAACCTCAGTATGTATGGCCTCGAAGAGAGGAGGCAGAGGGGATTATGATAAAGACCTTTAAGTACCTCACAGAGGTAAATGAGGTACAGGAGGCAAGTATTTTTAAAAAAAAGGGGCTCAAGAATAAGGGGACAAGCTATGTAGCTTGGGGGGTTATATTCAGGAGAGATGTAAGGAAGTACTTCTTCATAGAAAGAGTAGTGAATTCCTAGAACAGCCTTCCAGTGGAGGTGGTAGTGGGTGAAAACAGCAGTAGGGTTCAAGAATGCATGGGATAGATATAAGGCAATCACAGTGGAAAGGAAGGGGAAGGGAAAAGGAGCTGTAGATCAAGTAGGGTCTGCGGTGATAATGCAGGTAGGGAACAATGGGCAGTTTAGGTGGGCCAAGTTTTCCTTTTTTGCTATCAAATTCTACATTTCTATGTATCACACATGATACACCATCATAAAATCATCATCTTTTAAGCTGGGTAATGTGTTTTGCTATGGCTCTCCTCTATGTATTTGATTAATTTATTATCGTAACTTATTTCTGCTTCATTTATTTATTTATTTGCTTTTGTTAATCAGGTAAGCACACTAGACAGTCAAATGCCTATTTTCAGGTGCGACCTGGGAGGATACGAGGTACATACAAAGCATCAAGCATAGTCAAGGTAACACACAGGATCATCCAGCATAACAAGTAGATAGGTAGATAACAGTATGTGGGATTACAGGCATAACAGATTGTTAGAAAGATAGCAACAAGATACTTAACATATTGCCAGGTAGAGCAAACAGAAAAGTACAGACAATGTCAACAAGGCTAACGACATGTGGAAGCCACAGGGGACCCCATTCAGGAGCAGGTAGGCAGGAATAAGTGCCCAGGGCAATTTTCAGCATAAGGTGGCACCAAGTTCTGGCACCAGGCTTGCAGGAGTGTCACCCCCCTACAGTCGGTTATGAAAGAGAGTGCCTCAGCTGGGGTCTATATGGCACATAGACAGGCAGAGAGCAATTTGAGGAAGTTCCATAGGGAGGCTTTAAAACAAGGATGGGAGGGAGAAGAGCGAGTAGATGCGGGAAGGGAGTTCCATAACCTGGACACGTGGATGGAGAAGGCTCGGTCCCCAGCAAGGGTACAGGTCCTGGGAACCAGGCGGTCATGCATGGCACTGGATCTTAAGTGGTAGGCAGCAGTTCCATGTTTGAGGGGAAGGGCAAGAGCAGACGGGGTAGCTGTTCTTACTCTGTTGTCGATGAAATTGCCAAGTACAAAAGCGCGGTGCTTTTCAGGGGGAGCCACTCCAGTCATGAGTATACATCACAGCGATGAGTGAGGCGAGGTGCTGAGAGCGCAAAGTGGCATATATTGTTGTATGCAGTGTCCCACTTCATGAGACTTGATTTCAGGACTGAGGCAAAGGATATGAGCCCATAGCAGAAGCGTGGGTAGAGAACCTCCCTGGCTAGGGCAACCCGTGCGGCTGGGGTGAGGCAACTTTTTGCTCTGTAGGCAAGTCCAAGCTTGCAGTTTGCTGTCTTGCATATGTTCCGAATGTGCAGGGTGAGGTCCAGTTGCGGGTCAAGGGTTAGTCCCAGATACTTGACTGAGTCCACGGCCTGCAGGAGGGTACCACCAGCTCCATAGATATTTAAGGGGAGCAGGGCAGGTTTTAATCTTTGCCAAGGAGCCAAAGAGAATGGCCTGGGTCTTTTCCAGGTTGATGGTCAGCTTATGGCCCACTAGCCAGTTTTGGATGTGGGTGAAGTCAGAATTTAGCCTGGAGTTAATGATGGAGATGTCCTGGGAGCTGGCCAGGACTACAAGATCATCCATGTAGAGGGTGGTGCACCCGTGGGTAGCAGCGGTGGGCAGTTCATTAATGAACAGGGAAAACAGAATGGGACCGAGCATGGAACCCTGGGGGACCCCACAGTTGACAGAGGAGGGGTCGGAGAGAGCATGGTTGAAGGTGGTGTATTGCTGCCTGCCTGTGAGGTAGTTGGAGAACCAGGCATGTGTGGGGGGTGATAATCTGAGAGAGCGAAGAGTGGAGCAGAGGAGGGAGTGGTCAACTTGGTCGAATGCCTTAGATAGGTCCATGAATATGGCTCCGGTCAATTTGCCTTGATCTACAGCGTTCCTGATTTATCTGGGTCTGGCCATGCATACTCTATCAGATAAGTCTTCTAGTTATTAATTTCTAACCTGCTAGTGCCATTCTTTAGGACCTCTGACCCACAGTGTTTCCTCAACCTCCTTTCATCTTGCTTTTCAGGCCCCTATCAGATTTCCCATGTCCTCAGGATTCCCAAATCTATCAGAGTCGGTAAGTTCTTATTTCACTTAATTTACCATTTGTCACTAACTAAGCACAGGAATTTCACTACGCAAACTTGTTTATTTCAGCTGCTGGCTTCAGTGCATAAGATGGCTGTTGTAATGCCATTGGCAGTGTGTGAAAGCTGTTCTGGTATTGTTTTGTTTGGTTGAGGACAGTGATTGTTACATATCTGTCCTCTACAGACATGTTTAAACAAAGGTTGGTGGCCTGATAACTGGCTGGCTCTTAATTACAGTCTTATAGATTGATAAGTCTCCGTACCACATCAACGTAGTGCAGCCCACAGAAATGCCCCTCCATCACTTACAAAACATTAAAATGTTACTACTAGCACTTGCAAGTAAACATCACTGGCACTGGGGTAAATGGGGTAAAGGAACCTGGGGAACTCAGTTTGGGGAGTGAAACGAAAAGCCTGACTTAGTTCCAGAAGCAGAATGAGAACAGACTGTGCCAGTGTAAAATATCATCCCCCTCCTCCAAAATACATAAAACTGGCTAAATAAAGAATAAAAAGTCAACCTACAATGAGGAAATGTGTTCCTGGACCCCTGTCAGGCATGTTGGATCGTAGATTAAAGAGGATGGATTATGCCAGTGAATTGCTCCCATGATCAACACATTATCTTCATTGACCAATGCTGGTTTTGTATTGTTGCTAAATTTGAATTTTTGATGCTATGGAACTCAGCTCAAGTAAAGTAAAGTTTATTGTTCTTCCAAGACATGAGTCTTGGGCATTACAACAATAGAAAAAAATATTAAAAAGTGATTAAAATAAAAAAAGAAAAACAAAGTATACATTCCATAAATATGCACAGTGATACAAGCCACACTAATAAATACATTAAATCTCACTGTGACATTAGTTAATATCAGAGCTTGCCTCATTGGGCTTTTCGTGAAGCAAGAAATCTCTTCCTTTTAAACTGATCACTGACATTATTAAATTAGCAATCCTTTCGAATCTTCCTTATCCATAGGATGCAGTACAATAAATATTATGTCATAATCTGTGTTCGCATACTTCATCAAAGTCTCTTAAATTTTTGTCCCTTCAACTACTGTAAAGTGGATACTGTGTGATGATATGGAACACAGTCTCCTGGAAACCTTAATTACAAGGACACATAAGATCTTTAGATAATGAGAGAAAAGTATATTGATTAAAATATGCATATTTAGAGGTTAAGATGCCAAATCTGGCTCAGATGATTGACTTCCATAAGTGCAGTGATATTGGTAGCATCAGGTAATTCGCAATTACTGAATCAATTTTGTTGTAACCAAACCAAGGAGCCTGTTTTTGATGTCTGACTTGATTCTTCTGGGTTTCTGGAGCTAATGAAAAGATTTTGACCTTGAGTTGAGATCGATAGGCTGCAGAAATTGATATACCAAACTGGTAGTCATTCCAGAGATGAGTGGAATCTATATTGTTCAAGAATGAAGCAAGCAACTTTAACCAAGGCGAATAGAATCCACTGGTGTGCCACTGTCTCTTTTCAGTTAAACAAATAAAGGGGGAGTATATCTGATGTGTTGTTTATTTCCTTCAGCCATTAAGATAATTATATGCAAGCCAGCCCAGTGGCACTGAGGGCTGAGGTGCTGGATGTCTTACTTCGCTGAACGCCGGTGACCTGGGTTCAGGAACGAGCCCGCACCATCAGAGGTCGGAAGTGGGGGAAAGGGTGGAGCTGGATGGAGCTGCTGGCAGGCAGCTCTCCTCTCCAGAAAGGTGTGATAGCTACCCTCGGCCAATGGCCGCCTCTTGGTGGAGGCCAGGTGCAGCTCAGGCCCAGATGGTGCCAGACATTAGGCCAATGGGGTGGGGGATAAGGGTCATTACCGGGGCTGTAAGGTGCATGCGCACCTCCATGCACATGCACGCCTACTCCTGGGGCCATCTGAATCAAATGGAGGGGAAAAACACACCGACAGCAGGGTGAAGATCGACTCCCTGCAGGCGTTGCTCCCGGACTGGGCGTAAGGTAAGCCTCGGTGATTCCGGGAGATGGGGCTGGGGGGGCTCGATTGGATGGGGGCCGGCAGCAAGGTGCAAATATACTGGTAGTCATGATAAAAAAGAAACTAAATGCAAATTTATTAAGTATGAGATTGGAATTCCACCAAACTCCGATCTAATGATTGAATTTGACATACAGCTTGGTACCTGTAGTATGGATTTATTATAATATGACAGAGGGAGATCCAAATTAGAAATATTTTTAATTCCTATACTTCAGCTCTATATCAAAGGTTGGGTATGATGCTGTAATAGCCGGTATCACTGAATGGCCTCCATACGTAAAATTAATCCGTTGAAGGGTTTGGCCATATGTTTTGCCTTACATACTTGCTCTCTAATGTGTGAGGTTCAATTGCCATTTGGAGTAAGCTTAATTCCCAAAAAGACATAGGAAGATACTACATCTATAAGGTTTTTATCTAAGAAAAAGTTTAGAGGATGTGATTGAAAACCAAAGATCATCAGTTTAGTTTTTTTTAACTTACTCTTTAAATTAAGCAGTTCACATTTGGCTTTAATTTGGTCTATTTTCTGTTGTAACCTGACTGGGGAAAGTGAAAAAAGAATTAGATTGTCTGCATATGCAAGTATATGTATATGTATATGTATATGTGTATTATTGACTTTACGGGAGTCCAAAGGTAGGGAGGTATCAAAACAGAGAAGTGAGTCAATATATATGTTAAAGAGCAAAGGGGCCAAAAGGCATTCCTGCTTTACTCCCTTATTAGACATAAAATATTCAGACAAGCTCCCTTTATTATCATATCTAGTGGCTCTTCATGTGTTGAGATGGAGAAGAAAAATAGGTGTTCATATATTTAAAGGCACACCACAAGCATATAGTATGGCCCAGAGAATCTCTTGAACCACCGAATTGAATGTAGTAGTGAAATCTATGAACAAAGCGTAGAGTTTCATATTTCTTAAGAGTCATAGAAACATAGAAACATAGACTTTGATGGCAGATAAGGACCACTTGACCCACCCAGTTTGCCCGTTTCCCTACATACTGGATAAGCTGCAGATTCTAGTTAAGCAACAGCCTACTTCCTGCCACCCACCACTACAATTGCCTTGTGTCTGTCCCATGCATGTTTGAATTCCCCCAGTGTTTTAGCCCCAACAACCTCCCCAGGAAGGCAGTTCCATGCATCCACCACTCTCTCCATGAAAAAAGATTTCTTCACATTACCCCTGAGCCGTCTCCCCTCTATCTTTAAATTGTGTCCCTTGTTCTTACACATCTCTTTCTCTGAAAGATGCTACCCTCCTGGACTTTGTTGATTCCCTTGAGGTACTTGAACGTTTCTATCATGTCCCCCCATCCCTCCTTTCATCAAGGGTATACATATTAAGCTCTCTCAGTCTCTCTTCATATGATTTCTGATGGAGACCCTGCACCATTTTAGTTGCCCTCCTCTGGACTGCTTCCATTCTGTCTATGTTCTTGCGTAGATGAGGTCTTCAAAACTGCACACAGTACTCCAGATGGGGTCTCACCAACTGTCTGTACAGAGGGATAACCACTTCCCTTTTTCTACTTGTGATGCCCCTTCCTATACATCCCAGTATCCCCCTGGCTCTCCTTACTGACTTCTCACATTGCTTACCCACCTTTAGATCATCTGATATGACTTCCCCAAGTCCCGTTCCATTTTTGTTGTTGTTAGTACCTCCCCTGCTATTGTGTACTCTTCTCCTGGGTTTTTGTTTCCCAGGTGCATTACTTTGCACTTCTTTGCATTGAATCTAAGTTGCAATATGTCTGACCATTCCTCCAACCTTGCCAAGTCTCTTCTCATCCTTTCTACCCCCTTGTGTATCAACTCTGTTACAGATCTTTGTATCATCTGCAAAGAGGCATACCTTTCCTTCCAGACCCTCTGCAATGTCTCCTATAAAGATGTTAAAGAGGACTGGACCCAGTACTGAGCCCTGAGGTACTCCACTAGTGACACCCCCTTTCTTCGGAATGTGTTCCACTCCACTATTACCTTCTGTGTCCTGTTGTGCAGCCAGTTTGCAACCTAGGCTACCACCCTGGGACCCACCCCAAGCTGGCTAACTTGATTATTAATCTTTTGTGCTGGACTGTGTCAAATGCCTTGCTAAAGTCTAGGTAGGCCATATCCACAGCCCCTCCCTGGTCTATTACTTTGGTCACCCAGTCAAAGAAATCTATTAGATTCATCTGACATGACCTTCCTGCTATAAATCCATGCTGCTTTGGGTCCTGTGCCCCGCTGGCCTCTAGGTACTCAACAATTCTTTCTTTCAGAAGTGATTCCATCATTTTCACTACCACTGAGGTCAAACTTACAGGTCTGTAGTTTCCTGCTTCTGCCTTGCTCCCACTTTTGTGAAGGTGAATCACATCTGCCCTCCTCCAGTCCTCAGGTACCACCCCATCCTCCCATGATTTGTTAAAAAGTGTGGTCAGTGGTGTCACTAGGTCCTCCCTTAGTTCTTTTAGGATTCTGGGGTGAATCCCATCAGGCCCCATTGCTTTGTCCACCTTGAGTTTTAGGAGTTCTTTCAGGACTCTTTCTTCTGTAAATGGACTGGTGTCAACCCCCCTACCCAGAGTGCTTCTGTTGTCTGGTTTAAGTAACTCCTCCTCATCTTCTTTTGTGAATACTGAGCAAAAGTATTCATTCAGTATCTCTGCCTTTTCACTGTCTCCCTCTGCCCACCTTCCCTTTCCGTTATTAATCTTCACTATTCCTCCTTTAACCTTTCTATGCTCCCTAATGTACCTATAAAAGGTTTTATCCCCCTTCTTAACTGACATGGCTATTTTTTCCTCAGTTTGGGCTTTTGCTGTTCTGACTGCCTTCCCCACTTTTTTCAGCTTTAATTGATACAGTTCCCTGTCGTGCTCCTTCTGTGATGCCTTATACTTTTTGAATGTAGTCTTTTTCTCTTTAACCTTCCCTGCCACCTCTTTTGAGAACCATAGTATTTTTTTACTCCGCTTTGTTTTTTTTATCGGTTTCACACAAAGGCTTGTTGCCCCTATGATGGCAGTTTTGATTTTTCTCCATTGTTCTTCCACCCCTCCTTTTTGGCCATTTGCTAGTGTATTCCTCAGGTATTCACCCATTTTGCCAAAGTCAGCCCTTCTAAAGTCCAGTATGCTTGTTTTTGTATGGCTTGTCTCCATGGTTGTGCTTATTGTGAAGCACACTGTGCAGTGGTTGCTTGTTCCCAGATGTCTACTGACTTCTAAATTTGTGATCCTGTCTTCATTTGAGAGTACCAAGTCAATATTTTTCAAGCAAATGAGCTGCCTTGAAAATATTGTCAATTATAGAGAAGCCATAATGAAATCCTGTTGAACTTTTGAGAGTGGACTATCTATCCAAGATTACAGTTTATCAAGCAGAATTCATGAATCTAAAATATTCAGTTACCTCTATGACTAAGCCTAGCTGATGATTAATGGTCCCACTGCTTACTAGTCATCTTACCTGCCAGATGTATGTATCAACCGGACTGCATTATTGAAGGGATGTCACAAGTTTGTGACCCAAGACAGACTTTGATTAATGCAAATTCACATTTTGCACAGTCTTTATTATACTCCAGAGAAGATAACTAAGATCAATAGTTCAGTGCTCTCTTACTGCACATGGTGCCAACAGGCTGAAGGTACTTTGCTCCATATTTTCTGGGACTGTCCCAAAATAGCTCTACTGTGGGCTCATATTAAACAAAAAGAAGACCCTTTATTAAGTTTGGAGGACCTGTTCTCAGTACACATTCATCTATTAGGAGATTTTACAGAGGTTGGCGTTCTTACCCATAAATAACACATGGCCCTTATTTCTATGTCAGTCAAGAAACTTGTATTAAAGTATTGGCAGGATGATGATACTATTACTTATAAGTGGCTACAAGAACTATTAGCCAACCTCAGGATGGTGAAAATGATTGCCAGCCTCAACAACCACCTGTCTATATTTGAAAAAGTTTGGGGTCCCATTTATACTTTGTACTCCCTTTAGAGTATTAATACAATTCTATGCATCAGTTATAGCCATGTATCCTGTGGTGGTACTGCCATGCTTGAGTTTGGGCATGGGAGGAGGGTGGGAGTGGTGGAAGTCTGGAATGGGGAAGGGGGGATGGTAGGAGGGGAGGCCATGGGGATTTTCTCTAACAGTTATCACTATTACATGTACTGATTGTTGGTTTTTGTATTATTGTAAAAATGTAAATAAACTTTAAATTTAGAAAAAATAGAATTCATGAAAGTAGTTTGCATCTGATATCTATTAAGCTAATAGGGTGATAATTCGATGGAATTTGATAAGCGCCTTTTTTATGTAACAGAACTATTATGTTTTTAGTCCAGGATTGGGGATGAACCTTTCAGACAGGCAGACACTGAAGAAGTTTGTTAGAAATGGTACCCAGTAATTCATATGATCTTTATAAATTTCACCCGGGATAGTATCAGCCCCTAGGGCTTTGTTGTTTGCTAGTTACAATATTACTTGTTCAACATCGCCAAACGTAAAGGTGGGAGGCTGGTATGTATTAGAAAATATCCAGGCCAACATGCTACTGCTTATCATTGGAGTGTCAGTGGTGAACAGTTTTTTAAAAAAGGTAAGCCATGATTCCTTGGGGATGTAAACAGCAAGGAAGGGGGAATACTAGTTAACCCCTTTGAAAACCATAAGCCAAAAAGACTTAGGCTTGGATATTCAAAGGGGTGGCACCAGGCACAATGGAGTTGCCCCAGCACAACCCCTCATTGCACCCCAGTGGGATATTGAGAAGGCTGCCTGGTGCAGTGCAAATCCCAATGCACCAGGGCACAATGATAATGTATGCAGTGCAGCTGCAGGTGGCGTGCACATATATATATGTGGCACATCCCGATATTCAGCCCAGGATGTGCAGCTCATATGCCAGCACACCCCTGCACTGCGCCACATAGGGGGGCTGAAAGTTGAGCCTGTGCAGAGTAGGAACAAATCCCAGCCACCCACCGGTGGGCTGCCGTATTGCAGGACGCAACACAGCAGTCCAGCCATGGGTAGTCACCCACCTGCCCAGAACACCATCCTCAAGCACTCCTAACCCTGGTGGTCTAGTGGAACCCCCCCGACTGAAGCCATGATCGCACAGAACATGGTTAACAAGAGATCCCTGTTAGTCTAGTGGCCTCCCCAGTCCCCAGTTCCCTGATCAGTATGATGCATGACCATCTCTGATGGTCTAGTGGTCCTCCCTCCCAGCCAAGTCCCCGATTTCCTGATAAATGCCAATATGATCATCCCTGGTTGTCTAGTGGAACCCCCTGCCCATTACCCCAATTGCGGTAAAACCAAATAATGAAATACCCTGGTGATCCAGTGGCACCCCCCCTTCCACCCACACAGAACCCCTTGCCCAACCCAGCTCCCCCCCCATCATCAGCGGGTGGCTGCATCCTGCCCAGCTGCCAGCCGAATGATGGGTACAGTATGGTCTGTAAGCCCATTGGTCCCCAGTGTGGCCCAATGGGCTTGCAGGGCATACTGCACTAGACGGTCCCAAATATGTGAGTGACTTCATGATGAACATATTGAAAAGGACTGGTCCCAGGACTGACCCCTGCAGTATCCCACTCGTAACCTCCCTTTTCCCTGATTTGACCCCAGTTACCATCACCCTCTTTTGACTTCCCCTAACCAGCTTCATACCTATTTAACTAGTGTAAGTCCTCTTTAGTTTGGGGCTTACTAAAATTGCCTTTCTCTCTCTCTCCTCTGTCTTGCCCTTGTAAGGTTTAAGGGGGGGCTGGGGCTTCCCCCTGGTTGTGGTTTGCCTACCCCTCCAAGGGATAAAAGTGAGAGTTTTCTGAAAAGAGAGGGGGCCAGTGGGAGACTGTTCACAAGTTGGGCCGTGGGTTTGATCCCTGGCCCAGGAGTGTGGTCTAAGCTCTTCAGCATCTGCAACCGCTCATGCTTCAAGGAGGAAGGTTGCCAGGGAGTGTGGTTGGTGGGATAGGTACTCTGTGTAAGGAGGGGAGCCACAGCCTGGAGGAAATTGGAGGTTTGACCTGCCGCATGCTCCGCAGCACCATGGCGGGTTTGGGGCCTCGACCAGCATGTTTTGGAGTGAGGTGGTAGGGGTGCTTCGGCAGTGGCAGTGCCATACGTGGCCTGGATGGTGGGGGCAGCATCAGTGGGTCATACCCGTGTAGCATGCCACCTCTGTTTTGTTGGCCTGCCGGGAGCGAGTAAGGGTTGGTGCCCACCGTTCATGTGTTTGTCTAGGTCCAGGATTATGGTGGGCCCAGTCATAGGCCTGATGCAGCACGTAGAAAGAGCTAAGAAATGCTTAGGAGCTTCCTGCATTTGTAACAGACCCTGGGTGTGAGGATGGCTGAGTGGATTTGGTTTTAGGGTGTTTTTTTGGGGAGGGGCATGTTGTGTACCAGGAATTAAGCATGTACAGGAGAGCCCTGGGTTGTGAGGCCTAGGTCGCTGCTCAAGTTTTAAGCCTCCTGGCTCAGCTGTAAGTGGAGCCCATTGACCTGGTCTGCTCTGGCTTTAAGTTTGTGCTGCAGCCTTGTGCTGCCATGGAAGTCATAATTTCAGCTTTGCGCCTGTCTCCAGTCACCTCCAGCCACATGGAGCTGTTCAGTTTTATGTATTAAAATAAATAGATTTTTATTATTTTAATTACAAGTGCCCCTGTTCCATTCTGTGCTGTTTTTCTAACCCAGTTTCTCTCCAAGGAGCTTCAGAACCATACCTACCTGCTGACCTGCTGCTGGTCATTTCTCTCACCTGGGTTGACACCATCTGTGGTAAGTGGCTCCTGAGACCTCTGTCTGTGTCATCAGCCAGGTAGGTCAAGCATTTCTTTATTTCTTTTGGATGGATTCTCGGCTTGTGCTCCCCTCTGGTCAAATTTTACATCAGGCCTCTAGACGCAAGCCAGAGGTGGGTTGCACTAGGTTCATTGCTGCTCCCAGATCCTCTAATTTCTTCAACAATCTTCTGTGTGGCACAGAATCAAATGCCTTGCTTAGTAAAAATGGAGTAAATCTACTGCTTGTGCCTTTTCCACCAGCCTTGTTATCCATTAAAGACCTCCCTGCCATGAACCCCTACTGTTTGCTATCCTGTAGTCCATTTCTCTCCAGGTAGTTCACTAGGTCCTCTTTGACTAGTGTCTCCATCAGTTTACTTACAGAGGAGGTAAGACTGATGGGCCTGTAATATCTTGGTTAATCCCTGTCCCCGCCTTTGTGGAGCAGCACCATGTCCACCATCCTTCAGTGTCTTGGAACCATGTCTGATAGTAGTGAACTATTGAATAGCCTTACCAGGAGTTCAGCCAATTCCCTGAGCACCCTCTGGTGCATTGCATCTGGCCCTGGAGCTTTATCTATTTTCAGAGCTGCAAGCCCTTTTCTAATCCTTTTTCCTGTAATTACCACTTGTCTCATTTCTGGGATCCCAACTGCAACAGCATTTATGCTGCTTTCTGGCAGACACCCGCTATCCTCCACTGTGAATACTGAGCAGAGGTAGCCATTTAGAACGGCTGCCTTCTGCTCATCCTCCTCTATTTCTCTGCCCCCTTCTGTCAGCTTAACAATTCCTGCTCTCAGCCGGCCCATCGGCTCAGTGGTGGGATTTCCGCTTGCGACGCCGGTGACCCGGGTTCGGGAACGGATCCGGGTCGTCGGAGGGCCGGCCGGGGGGAGTAGGATCGAACGTCCGATGGGCAGCTCTCCTACTCCAGGGGAAGGGTGCAGGCAGCACTCGGTGTGATAGGGACCCCTGGTGGAGACCGTGAGTTCCACGCAACCGACGCTCGACGTAGGGGGGGGGAGGAGGCTGGGCAGATGCTGGCGTCATTGCACATCCCCGCCTCCTCCGGGGAGAAAATCTGGTGGAAAAAGAAGGTGGGCAGGACCACCGATCTATGAAGCCCTCCTTGGAGAGTCTCACATTGCCTCCGTCGCTGCGGGACCCCGACCAGTTACAGTTCCGGGGGGCAAGCCGGGGGTGACTGTGGGCCCCAGCAGCAATTGACGGAGGTAGAGGTCTCCGGGGGCCGTGACCAGGGTGGATGGCCCCGGTGGTCCTGCCAGGAAAAAGGGCAAATTTAAAAAAAAACAAACAAACAATTTCTGCTCTCTCTTCTTCGTTTTTTCCCTGATGTATCTAAAGAACAGTTTTCCCCTTCCTTGACCCTCTCTGTAATACACAGCTCTGTGTCTGCTTTTGCATCCTTCCCTGACTGCCTTCTTGGCCTTCTTCATCATTACCTGATATTTTCTCCTCACTTATTCCCCTGTTTCTCCTTGTAGCCAATAAAGGCTCATTTTTTGCCCTCATTGTCTCCCTGACCTTCTTAGAGAATCTGATTGGTCACTTGTGTCTATTGCACATGGTCACCAGTCTCAAGCATTGTTTGGTGGCTTTGAAAATGGTCCCTTCAACTTATCCCCACCTCTCCTTCACCTCTCCTGATTTCGTCCACTCTGACCAGCTTGCCCTTGACTAATTCCCTCATCTGATTAGCTCGTCTGAAATACAGAATCACAGCTTTTTTTTTTATTTCTTTTTACTGGATGGATGTGACCACTTTTCTGTTACAGTCAAATACATAGGCCTTCAGTAAGAAGTTTTGTTTTTACACATCTGTTATAGACAATTAATACATTATTAATCTAAGCCAGTGTTCCTGAATAAAAACAATAATTTTGTAATCTGACTGTGTCTTGTTATTACATCTATTTAGATCTTTTCACCCCTACTTAATCTTGGGCTATATGGTTTTCCGTTCCAGCTGTTTATAATTACCTACATGATGGTTGCCCCCTGTGCTTTATATCTAAGGTTCCTTCCCACCCATCCCCACTCATACACCCCATATTGTAATCTCAAAGTAAAAATTCAGGATTGTGCCCTGAAATATACATCACCCATGGCCTCCAGCATATCTCATGTCTAGCTTTTTGTTATGTATTGAAGCAGTAAGGGATTCCAAATGACAGATGTCAGAAACCACCCCTCTCCAATCTTGTATAGTAGAGATGATTGCTGACATCCAATGTCTTGTTATTGCCTTTTTGGCCACCAAAATATATATTGGTAACAACGTTTGGTGCCAAGATGGGTGGTGGTTGGGGGGGGGGAGATCGTCAACAAAACCACCTCCGCAGTTAACTCTATCTGTTCCCCAAGGCACTCGGTTATTTCTTGTTATATTTTACACCAAAAGGGTGTCAATAGTGAACACATCCAAAAAATATGACATGTGCAATTTCTCCAACACTTCCCGAATGAAGAGGGAAGGTATTGTATAAGAATGGCTGGGACACGAAAGAATCGAGCTCTACACTTCCAGGTGAATTCTCGTCATATGGTACAATGAGCTACCCTGTAGGGCAGCGGGGAAGCCTGCAGCCAGTCCTGGTCTGAGGATTCTATTTCAAGATCCCTACACCAGCTTCTTAAAATAGAAAGAGATGAATCTTCCATCCCCTCTCTAAGAAAATGATACAGATGTCCCACCTGGTGGCCCCAAATGTGTCCTGTCAAGGTGTATTCCAAATATTTCCAGAACTTGGGGATAGGGTCTGGTAATTTAGATATCCTATCCCTCTGCCTCAAAAGATAATTTTTAACCTGTGTATACCTGTATATGTCATTTTCTATTAAACCATAGGTTACTTTATGTGTTTCAAATGGAATTACTCCTTCCCGAGAAAGGAACTGTCTAAAATATTGGAGTGCCAGCATTCTTCACCTTGCAAATGTATGATACATTGTAGCAGGGGAAAACTTCTCATCCTCTGAGATTAGTGTGTGAAAAAGAAAAGGTCACCAAATCCTTGGTGTTTTTTTAATCAATACCATTGTTTTAAAATCTGAGCGAAAAAGGTGTAAAATCACGTAGGTGAGGGGTCCTACCCAGTGAGGTCACAGTTATTTTTGTTATATAGTATAAATCATTTAAGGAAAATTCTAAATCCTTCCAAGGGGCCTCAAAGGTCGGAGCCAACCATAAGGTAACTATTTTTTAAAAAGTAGTCTGGGCATAGAATTTCAAATTTGGGTGGTTAGCTCCCCCCTGGGAGAGCGGGAGTTGCAACAATGACAACCTGATTCGGGGTCTTTGGTTCTGCCATATAAAATTTGAGATTATTTTGTCCCATGATTTAAAGTAGAAAGGGGAGATGAAAGTAGAGATATTCTGAAATAGGTATAATAATGTTGGTAATATAATCATTTGGATAGACTCTATTCTCTGAAAGAAGCTCAAAGGGAGCCTAGACCAGCGAGATAGGTCTGACTATATTTGGATAGAAAGAGGTTCATAATTCAGTAATTCCAGATTGTCCACGTTTCTTGGAATAATAATGCCCAAATATTTAAATGTTGTTTGGTGCTACTTTATTGGGTATTTATCTTTAAGGGCTTGGGTTGGGGTAAAATACAATGGGAGGAGGTCAGTTTTAGCTATGTTTAGTTGAAAGCTCGATATCTCTGTAAAGATCTCCAAGGTTTCCCATAGGACCAGAAGGGAAGTCTCCGGAGAGAGGGCTGTCACCAGGATATCATTGGCGAAAAGGGCCACCTTATATTATCTTTGGCCTATTGGGGCTCCCTCTATCTGCATGTTTCTTCGAATGGCCTCTGCCAGAGGTTCGATATATGAAGCAAATAATAATGGGGATAATGGGCATCCCTGTCTTGTGCCTCTCTGTATGGGTATGGCCTGGGACAAAGATCCATTTATTCGGATATATGCTTTGGTGGACATATAGATGTTTCTCAAGATGGTAAAAAAGGAGTTTGGGAAGGAGAATTTGGAGAGTGTTGCCCATAGGAATTCCCATCCCACCTTATCGAATGCTTTATCAGTTTCTAAACTTTCTATCATGGAGAGTATTTTCCTAACATGAATATGTTCTGTAAGTATTACGGTACGGCGCAAGTTATCCAAAGTACTTCTCTGCTTAATGAAGCCAGATTGATCATGATGTATTAACTGGATGAGTATTGGCTCTAGTCTTTTGGCCCATATAGCCATGAATATTTTATAATCCACATTCAGAATTGAAATTGGGCGATATGAGGATGGTTGTGTGGAATCTTTGTCAGGTTTTAGTATGGGGAAAGTACAGCATAGCTCCATGAGGGAGGGGGAGTTTCTCCATCTGTCACTGCCCTGCACTCCAGCAGGAAGCTGGGAAGCAACTGAGGGATGAAAGTTTTATACCATTCAGGGCCAAAGCCATCTGAACCCAGGCATTTCTGGGATTTAATTTGTTTAACCTGTGGTAGAATTTCGTCAGGTCTGATGGGGCATGTCAAATGTTCAATTTGGGATTCTGACAATCTGGGTAAGGAGAGTGTATTCAAAAAATCTAATGTACAGGATGTTTGTTCTTGGGATTGTGGAGGAGCTGTGTATAAAGTCTCATAAAATTGCACAAAGACTTGTTTAATTTGTTCCTCCTTATAAGTAGGGTTGCCCATTGTGGTAGATTGTATTTTTTAAAATTGTTGGTGCCCTTTTATTGGCTCTCAGCTTTCTTGCCAATAGTCTAGCCCCCTAGCTCCCCCCCCCCCATAGTTATATTGTCGTAAGTAATCTAAGTTCTGAAGGGTGTTATAATCCAATATTTTTTGTATTTCTTGTTTTAAACCCCTGATCCTCCTCTGGAGAACTGTATTTCCTTCTCTTCATAGAAGCTGGTATGAAGCCAATTGGTCTTCTAAAAATTTAAGCTGTGCTTGTTGTTTTCTTTTTCTCTGTGATGCATACTCCAAAATTTCTCCTCTCAGGACTGCCTTCAATGCATCACACTGAATTGGGTGGGAAACTTCATGAGTTAAATTATCTTGAATTACCTGGGGGATACACTTCCTTATGCAATCCAGGAATTCCGAATCTTTGAGGAGGGACATATTGAATCTCCAGAACCTGATTTTTTTTTTTTTGTTTACCCAAATCTATTTTGAGAATCAATGGGTTATGATCTGATAATATCCTGGGTTAAATGAGAATATCATGAACTAATGTAAGATTTTCCCCTGCTACAAAAAAGTAATCCAGCCAAGAGTATGTTATATAGCATCCAGAAAAAAATATGAAACCTGGGGCCAAGGAGAATAATCTACACCATACATCCTCCATTCCCAAAAAAGTTAAATTTCCCTTTAAGTATTTACCAGCTTTGGATAACCTATTCATTTTTGGGTTACAAGTGTTTATTTGTGGATTAAAGGAAATATTGAAGTCCCCCCCCATAATCAAGATGCCTTTACGCCTCTACACCACATTATGTAAAAAGGTCTGTATCACTGGTAGAGATGTTTGTGGAGGGATATAAGTATTTACCAGGGTTATCGTTTGAGAGTAAAGTTTTCCTGTTATAATGCCATATCTGCCCTGTGGATCTTGATAAGAGTCTAGTATTTCCAGTGGGGTTGTGGAGGTGATCAAAACCACAGTACCTGTTTATGACCCCTCGGATGTGAGGATGCTATTATCTTATATCTCCCTCCCCAGTGTAATTTTGAATGTTCTAGTGAGGAAAGGCGGGGCTCCTGTATAAAATATATGCCTGCTTTCTGTTTTCCCAAATTATTCATTATCTTGTATTGTTTAACAGGAGAGTGCAAACCATTCACATTTTGGGAGAAAGTTTTTACCGTAACATTAACCATTGGCATTTTGGGAGATAATTATCTTGGTCAGGCCGGTAGTCTGTCCTGTCTGGATAGAGCCCAAATACATAAACTCTGCAATTTTTTGAGTGTCTCTCCCCAGCTCTGGTGGTCCTTTAAAACCAAGTTCAGCATTTCCAGAATGGGGCGGTACTTCCTTCTTGAGCACCCTTTGGACCACAGACCCACCAGCTAGTATTGGGGTGATAGATTTCCACTTGGGAATAGTGTCATCATCCTTTTCAACAATTATTTGAACCAATAAACCTAACCAACAAAATAACTGCCATAACTTTTGAAGAGAAACCTGGCTCCTATTGGAGCAACTTTTATACAAAAAGTCTTCCATTTGTGGGGGAGAGAAAGTCATCTCTCTCACTAAACCCCAGGCCCAGAAACTCTAAGCCTAGGAAAGAGGGGCACCACCCACCAATTGGTGAGTTTAGACCCACCTGAGAGGGAATCCCTCTCTAGAAGCTGTCACTACTACCAACAGAAACTGCTCCCATATTGGTTAAAACATACTGGTTTATACATTTAGAAGTAGTATTACACAACGTTTCCCCTAGGGGGAAAGAACCTTCACCTCACCCAGTCGATATTGTATTTATTGAGTTTACTACGGACCACTAAGGAAGTACCCATTATACTCCACCCCTTCCATAACCCTGTTTAGGAGATCTTAACATAACCGTGGAGTTTGGGTAGTCATTCTTCCCTCAGCTGTGCAACAGTTTTATTTCTTTCTACTGCAAGCCTAATCTCTCCCACTAGTCTGGAGTATGTCAACACCATTTTCTGTCTAGCTACTCCTATAAGACTGAATTTTAAACATTTATGTCCCAACTGACCACACATATAATGGCCTTAGTCAACTATAGACTTTCTGCACTTTCTCATTCCCGTGCCTCATGCAGCATTGGCCTGTATTGGATGTTTCTGGAAGTTGCCTTCACCAAAGTCCCAGTCTTAATCAAGGCCACTGGCCCTCAACCTATGACCAAAGGCATCTGTGGTGTGACCATCACTCAATGTAGAAAGTGGGGTTGGTCTCCTTAAAAGTGTGTGTGGGGGGGAGAGTGAAGGGGGAAGAAAAGCCCACCAACAAGGACATGCCATGCAGGGGGGGAGAGAAAGGTGCTTCAGAGGCTCCCAGCCAACTGCCAGATTAGAGGCGTCAAAGGCTAATTTTAATTGCTATATCAGAAGGAGCCTATTCTGGAGCAATTACCCTCCCTTCACCCCACTCACATCCGGCAGCCAGGAGGGGGGAGAGAAAGGCACTCTGGAGGCTCCCAGACAGCCACCAAGCATAGACCTCAAAGTCTGAGAGATAGAGCTTTGTTTATAAAAGCTTAGTCTAGAGCCATAGGCCTCCCTCAACCCCACTCCCTTTGGGCAGGAGGTCCCAAGGTCACCCCGCATTGGGGGGGAAGAAAGGCGCTCCAGAGCCTCTCAGTCAATCGCCAGATAGAGGCATCAGAAGTGGTTTATATTACTGTATATGGTGGAGCCAATTCCAGAGTGATCACCCTCCCTCGACCTCCCCCCCACATGCTAGGTAGCCAGATCTCCCCACCCTATCCCTTTCCTCGATGTTTTCCCCCTCGACGTGTCACACAGTACCTGGTTTTGAACTCCAAACTCTCTGTGCTTATAATGTCGAATTTCACAGGGAACACACTGTGTCCAGAATCTTTTGCAGGCACAGGTCTCCAATTGCTGCTCGAGGTTTGTCTTGGGCACTATTTCTAAGAAATGTAGCAGGATCTCTTATTGTCAATGTTGGGTCATCTTTAAGTAGGATTCTTTGTTGCAGCAAATCCATTCTAGCTTCTATTGCCATGGAATATGTTACAGAGCCATTAGGGAATTGGACTACCAGTTCTTCAGGATAAGGGGTACGAAATTTGAGATTTGTGGCTCTGAGGAATTGGAATAAGGGAGAGTATTCCCTCCTTATGTGTTGGGTAGCTGGTGCATAATCATTGTCGAAAATAATTTGTTGACCTTCTCACATCACCTTTTGTTTGCGCCAGGCTTTGATTAGTAGCTGATCTTTTTGATTATAACTCATAAAGCGCATTACAAATTATCTTGGACGAGCTTTTGGCCTAGCTGGGTGAGGGCCCAGTGCTCTATGAGCCCTTTCAATGTCTATTTGAAAATCAGGGCCTAAATTCCACGCCTGGCACAACAAGTGATCCGCAAATGCTATTGGGTCATTCCCTTCCTCCCCCTCCAGAATACCATGCACCCTTCCATATCCTCAAGTCTCCTCGATGTATGTACTGTAACTGTTCCTCTGCCAGTTCATGTACTGTTCTTTCCAGGATCTAAATTGTATTAGAATTCTCTGTCATTTGGACATCCACTGTCTCAGCCCTTGTCTGGAGTTTGATGAGGTCTGAACGAATTTCTTTAAGGGTGTCCCTCATTTCAGCTCAAAATTCGGAGATTGCAGAAAGAATTGCCTCTGAGTTAGACATCTCCGATGGCTGTTTCTGTTTGTCTCTATCTCTTTCCTTTTCCCTTCTCCCCCGTTTGGTGTCAGAAAGTGGGGTATCTGGTAACACTGTGTCCGAGCTCCGCAGACCACTCTCCTCTTCTTCTGGTACATTTTCTAGTGGATGGCATCGATTCCAGTCTTGGCGAGTCATTCTGTGGCGGTTCATTAAGAATTACTGGTCCGATCTCTGGTTGCATCCAATAATTCAACTCCCCTCGGTGTCCACAGGTATTTTACAAGGTTTAACTTTTAAATTGGAGCTACTTTTCTGCTAAATAACCTGCATTTATTGCAGTGGGGTGGGAGCTCACTTTCCCCGTGTCTTTATGCCGCCATGTCTCAACTGGAAGCCCAGAATCACAGCTTTTGATAAGAGTATACTGAAACTCATTACCAGTTCAAACTATGTGGTGTTATAGTTGCTGGACCCCAGTGGTTCCCTATCCTGCACTGCATCTACCATTTGCGAGTTGGTGAGTATCACATTGAGAATGGCAGCCTGTCCTGTAGATTTCCTGACCAGCTGCGCCAGCCGGCAGTACTGCAACTTATCTACAATAGCACTGCATGACTTCTGGTGCTCTTAGCTGCTAGAATGGGCCAATCTTTGTCTGGTACATCTAAGTCCACTTTTATTTGTAAAATACAATATGATCTTCCTCAGCTATTCCAGCATGCTAATGTTTTTTATGCTGATGACACTGTTCTTTATTTCCATTAATCAACTGCAGCTGTTGAAAAGGTGCTGAGAAAGGATATGATAAAAAAACCACATAGTGGCTAAATAACCAGCTTTGCTGGTTGGTTGTAACAATTGACTAGCCAAAAATATCCCCTGACAAAGCATGATACACAGGTGCAAAATGTTAGACTTTTGCTGACACACTAGCATGTGTGTCTGCATGCATGGTCACCATTTTTAACTCTGTTTTGGAACAATAATAAAATTGTTTTGCTGTTACCAGTGCCCTGTGGTATGGGGAGCACCACACTGATTTTCCTTCTTTGATGTATTTTCCTGAGAGAGCTCTACCATTTTCCTTACCTGTGGCACTATTTGAGTTTGTTTAACAGTTTAACAGTATAGAACTTCAGAACTGTAAACTGATTAAAAAAAATAATTTGTCATGCATTAAAACTACAATATAATATTTAAAGATCATGCAACAAATCTGGTAGGCATGATTAACTCATATAAATTGCCATCATAAAATAATTTAGGTCAGGCCTACCAGGGAAAACAACTATAATAATCCACTATTAATTGATTATTACTCATTTTTTTCATGGGACTATACATTTGGAGCAAATGCTCAAATTGACAGTGCTTACATAAATAACACATTTTGCAAAATAAAGCTATCAGAATCAATATCAATTACAATCCAATATAACTTCTGCTCCAATCCTTTTATCAAGGCTAAATGGCTCCCTGTATCTAAATGGAGAGCTATATACCTAAGAATGATGTACAAATACATAAATAATAGTGCTGTAGACTATCTGTAACTAGCTTCTCTCTTCTTCTAAGCTTGAAATGCTTTACTAGAGAGCACTTGAAGGGTTAAGCAGGCCCTGAGAGATGTTCTCTAGTGAGGCTGAGTTGGGGACAGATTTTGAATGGGTCATTACACTGGTGTGAGCTGTGTTAATAAGCCCCTTGCATCAATCTCTGGTACATCAAATGCGGCACTCCATATTTTGAAAGAAAAGCCGTCACTATGGCAGTGTCATCATAAATGATGAAAAAGGGCTACTGCAGCATAAATTTGGCACACAGAGCAAGAATAATAGAAGGTGCATCAAAAGAAATGGCAGAAGAAAGGTCAGAAGCAAGGAAGGAAGGACAAAGACACCACAAGATGTATTTTACAGAGAGGGAAACTGATAGCCTAATAGAGGAGGTGGATACCCAACCTGCCCTGCTGCTATCCAGAGTTTGGGACAAGGAGCTGTGGACCACAGGAAATAGGCCTGGAAAGAAATGGCCATAATGGTCAACACCGTCAACACTATAGGCCCTGTAAGGCTTATGATAATGGCAGTCTAGAAAAGGCACTATGATACCAAATGGAGGACAAAGGAGAAGACGGCCCACAACAAGCACTGTACCACCTGCAACTGGAGGAGAACCAAGGCAAGTGATGGCCCTGAATATCCAGGAACAGTGTGTGGCAGCACACCTCAGTAGCCGCACCATCAAGGGGTACAGTAACCTGGACCTCTTCAGGTTAAAGAACACTGAAGGTATATACCAGGCATAGGTCCCGGAATGGGGGAGCCAGTATGGGCCACCTACCACTGTCATGAGTTGTAGTACCTGTAACTATCAGATGCTGCAATAATGTTGTTATTAGGGAGGACAGTTGGGCCTTTAAAGCAGCAATATTTGTGAGTTGGCAAAAAAGTTTATCATATAGTTTGTATTAAAAAATGCATTTTTGACATCCTAAGATTGATTCATGGCACAGTATATTTGTAGTGTTCTCAGATATTATTGAACAGCTTATGTAGATAATGTTGTAATTAATGACTCGTGTCAATAAAGATGACCGTCTGTTGAATGTACATGCTAGATTCATACTGCAGCTGTATTAGGATGGTGCTGCCACATTTCTGATGGTAAATAGCACAATACTGTACCAAGATATGTAATTGTTCAGGGTGCATTGCACAGGGTTGGGAACTGTGAAATACTCCACAGTCTTGTGTCTTGGTTCAGAATGAAAGAAAACAGCAGGAAAAATGTGTATCTTGATATTTTTAACAAATGACCATTACTGCTGACAAAATGGTTGCTAACAAAATTTGATACTTTAAAATCAGTCACTCCCTTTGTGGCTTGCAGGATGTCAGCAGAACTCTGGAAAGTAAAGGCAGCCTGAATAGTGTTGAGTGGGGCGGTCTGGGTTCATGGGCTGCAGCCTAAGTAAAGACTGTGCAAAATAAAAGGAAGGCCTAGGCCTTCGGTGGGGCAGCAACAAACTAGGCAAAGAAGCTGCTGCAAGTCATTGGTGGGAGTTACTCCACAGGTTACAAATTCTGGAGAAAACAAATGAGGCTGTTATGAGTGAACACATTCAATGGATGGGGAGGAGAAGGAAGTTACTTTTCAGCCTTGATCATCACTCTATAGACTGTTCTGACCACCAATGGTATCAGGGTGCTCCGCCACCCACCTGTGCAGTACAACATAATGGCTTGCATAGCAACATAGGCACACAACAGTCATACCTGGACGTTAGAGTGGCTGTGTGGAGGACACACAACAACTGTGCCCCTGGCTGTGTAAGTGTGGTCCCACACCCTGTCAGCAGCCTGGACAAAGGCAACCATAATGCCATGCATACATTTGCATGCTGTAGTACCCCAAACCTTCCTAGAGCTGGCAGCACTGCTCCCCACCACTATGACACCAAGTCCTGGCAGAAGTCAGGACAAAAGTACCCAGAATGACATGCATACCTATGTACACTATAGCACCATGTGAAAAGTTGTAATGTAACATTGTAGGAGCAACACAACTGAGGGATGGATGCAGATTTGCGGTATATATGCTGCCATTGGGAGTGATCATGAGGCAGTACGGCTTGAGTTTTCACTGCTATGCAGATGATACTCAGCTGTATATGTCCTTTGTGCCTGGCCACGGTGATGCTGTCTTGGTCTTTAATAACTGTCTTACTGAAATTCAGGACTGGATGACTGTGAGCTGGTTGCGGTTAAACCCTGAAAAAACTGAGGTGTTGGTGGTGGACCCTGGCCATTGAGGGGTAGGTTCGTTTACTGGGTCACCCTCAGGTCTTTGGCTTGGGGGGACCCAGCTGACGACCTCAGACTGGGTGCGGAACTTGGGCATTATATTTGAAGATTGTCTGACCCTCAAACATCAGGTGTCAGCTGTTGTCAAGACCTCATTTTACCATCTGAGGAATATAGCCCGAGTGAAGTATCTGGTTCCCGTTGATGACCTTCCAACATTGGTCCACCCCTTCGTTACCTCCCACTTGGACTACTGCAACGCCCTGTACCTAGGGCTACTAGGGGTGGATATTTGCCGTTTGCAACTGGTGCAGAATGTGGCGGCCAGGCTTTTGACTGGTACATCAAGGGCCAGTCATATAACGTCTGTCCTCCGTGGACTGCACTGGCTGCCAATTCAAAGGCGAATCACCTTCAAGGTCGGGTTGCTGACCTATAAGGCCCTACATGATCAGGGACCTAGTTACCTGTAAGATCTTCTTTGTCCTTACTGTCCTTCCTGTCGACTTCGATCCACCGATGAGGGATTGCTAGATTCCTAGGGTTCGTTTAAAGACATCAGGGGCAAGATCATTTAGTTTCATGGCTCCAGCCCTGTGGAATGCCTGACTGTCCAAAGCTTTAAATCAGCTTTGAGGACATATTTGTTTAACCTAGCACATCTGTATTTTTTAAATATATTTATGGATTTTTCTTAGGATTTTCAGTTTTATGTATTGATTTGTTGTTAAAGCACCTTGGTTTTGGAAAGGCGCTTTTTAGAAATAAAGCATTCATTCATTCATTCATTCATTCATTCAGGAAGGAAGGAAGGAAGGAAGGATGTACCGCTACTGGTACACTGACAGCCTAGGACATGCAGTGCACCATTGCAGAGACATGCAAAGCAACCAAACATACACAGGACAGTGTGGCATGCCTAGCAAACAGCAATGCAGAAAGGCTGAGTCACAGCACTGCCTTGCACCATGTAATGGTGGATGCAGCCTACCTGCTGGTGTTACAAACAGCAATGCAACAACATGCACAGCACACAAAGATCTGGCACATATTGATATGGTTGATCACCACACCAGTCAACAATGTATATATTGTATCCCTATGAATACCAATGTTGAAAACACAGGAACCACAACATCTGGCACCACAGCAACCCTCACCAACAGCAAGACAAAGAAGAGGAGGTGGAAGGAATAGAGACAGAAACACTGAGAGCAGTAGGCTCATGGAAGATGAATATGGGTAGGAGCAGGAGCGCACAGGCCATAATGCAAGCCCAGAGGTGACACAACAAAACACCAACAGTGATGGGAGCACAGTGGACACACAAGACACCAGTGAGGGGTCAAACACAGACACTGGCAAGACAGTCCGTGGCAACATTGCCCAGGATCTCAGCCCCATATACACAGAACAGCAGGAGACACCACAGCAGAATGCAGAGGAGGAGATAACAGCACCCTTGCAAGATGATGACATGGGCTGATATTGTCAGGATTTGATCAACACCAAGGAGGCAATGATAAGGGGAATATGTGGTGCCATGAATAGGCACGTCGCTATCATGACACACCACAGTCACACCAGAGATGTCCTGTATTAGGGCCAAGGTCTCCTCAAGTATCTCTCGAAAGGGCTACAGGGCCCAGCCTGAGTTGTGTAGGAGTACGCCTCCTGTCTGAGATGAATTTGAGCTGATCGGGGTGGATGAGGTGATGAGAATAATCTCAAAGCTATGGCCAGCTCACTGTGATCTATGCCCAGGTCCAACCCGACTTTTGGTTGGTTGTTTGGACTTGATTGGATCTGTGGTTTCTGAGGTTGTCTGGAGCTTCTTATGAAGTGGAGTCTTTCCATTGTCCCTGAAAGAGGCTTTGGTCAGACCCCTTTTGAAGACGCCCTCATTGGACCCTGACTGCATCAGCAACTACAGGCCAGTCTCGAACCTCACGTTTTTAGGGAAGGTCCTAGAGAAAGTGGTGGCTGTGCAGCTTGAGAGACACTTTGCCTCTTCATCCCCCTATGAGCCTTTCCAGACTGGGTTCCAGCAGGGCATAGTACAGAGACTGCTCTGGTGAGGATACTAAATGATCTCCTGATGGCGAGGGACAGGAAAGCTCATACCATCTTGGTTCTCTTGGACCTCTCTGCGGCATTTGATACAGTGAACCATGAGGTGTTGCTTGATCACCTGCGGTTCTGGTGCGGTCTGTCTGGTAATGTCATCAACAGGTTCAGGTCATATCTGACAGACAGAGTGCAAAGAGTGGCAATGGGATGTGTCTCATCTACCACGAAGCCTATGTGCTGTAGGGTTGTTCAGGGTTCAGTCTTGTCACCCTTATTTTTCACAGTATATATCCTACCATTATGGGACATTATCAGGCGGTGCAGGCTAGATTTTCACTGCTACACAGATGATACTCAGCTGTACCTGTCCTGTGCATCCAATTCTCAGGTGTCAGACTCTGTATTTAATAGCTGCCTCAAGGAAATCCAGTCATGCATGACTTTGAATTGGCTTAAGCTCAACCCAGACAATACAGAGGTGTTGGTGGTGGATCTGGGTCATCCGGGGGGAGGAGGAGGTTGGGCCATACCTCCCAGTCTAGTACTGTGAAGGGCTCCCCTTGTCGCTTCCAGACAGGTGAAGGATTTGGAAGTGATCCTGGACGATGGCTTGACGCTTGACGCTCAGGTATCGGCCGTGGTTAAAAATGGCTTCTACCATCCTATGAATATTGCCTGAATCTGTCCCCAAGTCCCACAAGACAGCCTAACCATGCTGATACATGCTTTCATCTCTTCCAGGCTGGACTACTGTAATTCCCTATACCTTGGGTTATCTGGAGGCAACCTCCACAGGCTGCAGCTGATGCAAAACACAGTGGTGAGGCTTCTGACCGGGTTGAGAAGATTTGATCATATAACCCGATCCTCTGTGGATTGTACTGGCTGCCAGTTAGATGGAGGATTGTCTTCAAGATAGGGCTCCTTATCGATAAGACCCTATATGAGGGGGGTCCTGCCTATCTGCAAGAGCTTCTCATTCCTCACTGCTCAGCCCAGGCACTCCGTTCTACTGAGGAAGACCTCCTTGGGGTTCCCAGGGTGAGACTGTGTTATTCTGGGGACAGAGGGTTCACTGTGGCCACACCTACCCTGTGGAACTCCTTGCCTGATGACCTGAGAGAGGCTCCCTTGGTAGAAGCCTTTAAAAGGGGTTTAAAAACCTTTCTGTTCCAACAGACTTTTATTGACTGACTCGGAAAGTAATGAAATGATGATTTTTAATAATGATTTTATTATATGTGTCTGTTTGATTTGATTAATCTGTATGCTTATAATGATGTTCTTATTGTACAGCACTCAGAGTCTTTTGAATTTAGCACTTTATAAATAAAAAATCTTTCTATCTATCTATCTGCATGGAGGAGGCCATTGCTGGGCTACAGGAGGTCATCCAGACTGGGGTACAGAACAGTGCAAAATGCCAGACAGATATCATTGCCATACTGCATGGGATCCTTGTATGCACACAGTGTCAGACGGAGTCAGTGTAGCAGATGACAGTAGTGCTGGAGCAAAATATTGCACAAAACCAGGGGCAGACAAATGCCACCACTGCAACTGCTGTTGCACTGCAGACCATCACACAGGTAATGTGCCACAGGAAAAACACCAGTGCTGCAGGACAAAATAGCCATGCACACGATGTAGATGAAAACCAGGATACCAGTGGACCAAGCAACAAGTACTACAGTGCCCATAGTATTCAGCCATACAGTGGATGTATTACACAATCATATAGAGGCTAGGGCTACCATGGATCCAGTAGCCATGGGCAAAGTGGCCCCAGTGGCCATAGATACAGTGGCTCAAGTGGATATGTATAGAGTGGCCCCAATGGATATGGCTACAGTTAACACAGCAGTCATGGATATAGCAGATTCAGTGGACATGAGTCATTGCCAAGCATTTCATGGCACACACAGAGCATAGAGGCCCATACAACAAACCTGACACAGATCTCCAGCACTCCACAGACCCAGGAACCTAGTGCTCCCACAGTCCAGACCTACAGCATTCCATAGCCCCAGGAAACCAGTGTACCCACAATCCAGGCCTTCGGCACTACTCAGAGCCAGGAACCAGTGCTCCAACAGTACATGTTGCAGCTTTCTACGGGTTTCAGAACCCAATAATTCCACAATCCAGGCCTTCTGCACTCCACAAGCCCCAGAACACAGTACTGCCACATTCCAGTCCTTCAGCACTCAGTGGACTCCACTACCAAGGTCCTCAGCACTCAACAGACTCCGCAACACAGTGCTACCACAGCTCAGGCCTTCAACACTCCACAGGCTCCAGATCCCAGTGCTACTACAACCCAAGCCTTCAGCACTCTACAGGCTCCACATCCCAGTGTTACAGTACCACAACCCTGGCCTTCAGCACCCCACAGGCTCCAGATCCCAGTGCTACTGCAACCCAGGTCTTCAGCACTCTACAGGCTCCAGATCCCAGTGCTACAGTACCACAACCCTGGCCTTCAGCACTCCACAGGCTCCAGATCCCAGTACTAAGTACAGCCCAGGCCTTCAGCACGCCAGAGGCTACAGATCCCAGTGCTACCACAACCAAGGCCTTCAGCACTCAATAGATTCCAGAAACCAGTGCTACCACAAAACAGGCCTTCATCACTTTACAGGCTCCAGAAACCACTGCTACTACAACACAGGCCTTCAGCACTCCACAGGCTCCTGATCCCAGTGCTTCCACAACCCAGGCCTTCAGCATTCAAGAGGGTCCAGAAACCAGTGCTACCACAATCCAGGCCTTCGGCACTCCACTGGCTTCAGAAACCAGTGCTACCACAACCCAGGCCTTCAGCACTCAACAGGCTCCAGAAATCGGTGGTACCACAATCCAGGCCTTCAGCACTCCAAAGTCTCCAGATCCCAGTGCTACTACAACCAAGGCCATCAGCACTCCACAGGTCCAGATCCAAGTGTTACTGCAATCCAGGTCATCAGCATTCCACAGTCTCCAGATCCCAGTACTAAGTACAACCCAGGCCTTCAGCACTCCAGAGGCTCCAGATCCCAGTGCTACCTCAACCTAGGCCTTCAGCACTCCATAGGCTCCAGAAACAAGTGCTACCACAATCCAGGACTTAAGCACTCCACAGGCTCTAGATCCAAGTCCTACCACAATACAGGCCTTCAGCACTCAACAGGCTCTAGATCCCAGTGTAACCACAACCCAGGCCTTCAGCGTTCAACAGGCTCCAGATCCCAGTGCTACAGTACCACAACCCAGGCCTTCAGCACTCCACAGGCTCAAGATCCCAGTGCAGCCACAACCCAGGCCTTCAGCACTCAACAGGCCCCAGAAACCCGTGCTACCACAACCTAGGCCTGCAGCATTCCACAGGCTCCAGAAACCAGTGCTACCACAACCCAGGTCTTAGGCACTCCACAGGATCCAGATCCTAGTGCTACTTCAACCCTGGCCATCAGCACTCCACAGGCTCCAGATCCCAGTGCTACTACAATCCAGGCCATCTGCACTCCACAGGCTGCAGATACCAATAGTAAGTACAACCCAGGCTATCAATACTCCACAGGCTCCAGATACCAGTACTAAATACAACCCAGGCCTTCAGCATTCCACAGGATCTAGATCCAAGTCCTACCACAATACAGGCCTCCAGCACTCTACAGGCTTCAGAAGCCCCTGCTAACACAGCCCAGGCCTTTAGCACTCAACGGGTTCCAGAACTCAGTGGTACCACAACCCAGGCCTTCAGCATGCCACAGGATACAGAACTCAGTGCTACTACAACCCAGACCTTTAGCACTCCAGAGGCCCAGAAACCCAGTGATCCCATGACAGAAGCCTCCAGCACTCCACAGACCCACACCTCCAGCAGTTGGATTACCCTGTCTACTAGTGGTCCCCCCAACCTGGACTCCACTGCCATCAAATACACCACAGTCACCTGTGCACCCTGTATCAAAGGATAGTGGCATGTCAGAAACTGCATGTGATCCAACAAGCAGCACTACAATGGTAGGCACTCGTAGGACACAAAAGACAAAGGTAAGTGGCACAGATGAGTCTGCATGTGACCCAGCCACCAGCACTACTGTGGTAGCCACTCATTGGTTACAAAAGCCACATACAGTGGAGGCACAGACATGGATGCATGCCTGGAAGAGGAAATGCATGGCAGATACCCAGCAGCACAACACTAATGTCCACCACTGATAGATGTGTCATGCATGCTGTGCAGAGAGACCATGGCACTCCCTGGTGGACATGTGACACTCTGAGACATTTAAAATACACCTTGTCGATCATATGCCATAAATGTGTTATGTTTTTTCTTTGTTATTGTTTTGTAACTGGGTAAGGGCCACTAGGCACAACTACCTGTTTTCAGGGGTGACCCAGAAGCAGTGGGGTGGTCAAGTGATTTGCTCAGAGTCCCACAGTATGCAGGTGGAGGTTGTGGGAATGAAACCCAGCTCTGCTAGATGTACCAACCCCACTCTCAGCTCATTACTCTAACCTGTAAGCTATGCTGCCAACCCATTGTGATGATGATGATGGTCACTTGCATATGCGAAGGGGTTGTACCATATGTCCCTGGCAGTAATTGAGGGAGAGCAGCAGCATGCATTGGTGGGTAGCACTACTACTCCTGCTATAATACACACGTGTGTTATATTTGTGAGACAATGCACTACAAGGTAACACAGCATTACTGCAGCTCAGCATGTGTGAGGGATTGCAGTCACTGTTTGTCCTTGCCCTCATCCACATAGATCCCCACCCATGTCACACCCCTAGTGGAACAATGCACTCTTGGTTTATTGGTATACTGTATGTAGTTAGTAGTGGGTTGTACTCCATTCATCAGAAATAAAACAACCATATTGTGTAACATACATGTATACCTTCAAATTACACTTAAAGAATGTACTGGTGTGTCTCTTTTGTGTGATTCTATTACACCACTACAATGCATTTAACACAATTGTGTAGTGGCATGTCCCCTACAACTATGTGTACACGACCAGGATAGATGTCTATTACATAATGTTGCAGTGCAGTTGTACACCATACTGCTATCTCAATAATTGTACCACCAGTAGGGATAGACATTAGACAATAGGGATGTCACACATCAGTGTTTATGGACCTGGATACTACCTCATGTACAATACTATACTCGTACATGCCGTGGCATACTTAGAGTATGGGATCACACACAAATGCATATATTAGGAGGGAACCATGCTGCACCACAGTACCTTGCAGTGGCATAGCACATCCAGTTGCTGCAGGGAAGAATGCAATGCGCTGGCATGTTGCTCCCCTAGGCATGTAGTAATGTTTGGCATACTGCATGCCACTGTGTTGCATCCAGCAATACCACTGGTGCAGCAGAACTACCACTATATAGTACATCACTGCAGCACACATGTTGGTAGGGGACGTGAAGCTGACTAACCCAAACATAAAATTACAATGGAATAATAACACAGACACCATATCTATCATAAAGAATACATTAAAGACAACAAATACAACCAACACAATGCTAAAAAAATACAAAAACGCTAAAACTATTAAACGTTGTACATATACTATGAAATCACAGTATATCACATACAACTATACACAAAAGAGCCTTTTTACAGAAGCTAGCAGCCTAGAGCTCCTAAAAGATGGCCACAGTGTCGGGGTGGGGCACTAGAGAGATGATCTCCAGGCAGGAAGCTTTTCTCAACCACTCTACATTTCAGCGGTTGTATTTTTCTAAAAATATTATTTACAACTGCTCAAACTTCTGATATAAAGAGTGATTCAATTTCCCCAATTTCTCAGCTTTTGATTGGTACTGAACACAAGATTTTGCGGCAAGGAAATCCTGTTTCTGCAGCTACAAAAACTAAAACCTGGAAGGTAAGCAAGGCCACAGGTCCTCCATGTTGGGGACCTATACTCACGATGGAATCACCACTGAGCTCTCCGTGGCAACAGGTACTTGCCATATTGCAACACATGGATTCCCGATTGGAAATTACCCTAACCAGGCAAGAGAACCACACGGGAGCATCTATGGCTCCAATGGATGCGGTGCGGGACTGTGACGAGTGAGCTACCGCTGCTTTGGTGATCGCGGCATGGCTGTGTGAAGAGGAATCGCAACCTCGAGGCCATGAGGAGGCCTTGAAAAACGGGTCTCATGTGGAAGCCATGCTGGAGGAGATGTATCCTTTGAAAGACGTTTTGGGCTTGGACTCATCCGTTTCCCTTATGGATTACATACTGACTGCACTGATCTTTGTTGAACATCTTATTTGGTGCTGGTTTCAGAGGGCCCGAGAGTGAATTTTAGGATCCATTGGTCAGAAGATGTGGGGCTTGGTCTTCAGACAGCTGAAAATGGCGGAAGACGAGGAGGTTCTTGCTGTGCCAGGGAAAGACTGATTTTGTTGCTGGCAAGTGCTCAATCATTTAGGTGCCTAGAGCTTGTGAGCAATTTTGGGAGACTTTGGACTATTTTGTGAGAACTATAACATTTGGGACTCATGGTTACTGTGATAGTTAGGAATACTGCTACTTATTACTTTGGGAAGGGAGTGCAATGCTGGACATTGTATTCCACACGGTGAGTTTCTTTACCCTTTGCATATTTTTTTCCCCATCTTGTCTGGGCTATGCTGTTCCCAGTTACTCCCAAAACTTAATTAGGAAGCTCTAGGTTGTCTTTGTGCCTGTCTGTTCCTGCTATCAAGTCTGTTTTAAGAAATTAGAGGGTTAATAATACCAATTTTGCTGTTTGAAGGTTGATGCTATTCTAATTTTCAGCTGAATGTAGCATTGTTTGAGAACTGGGACATACTTCCTTTTCAACATATTTTGTCATCTGGATTAATAGCAGTCTTTAAAACTGTGTCTTAATGCTGTAATTAATTCTGCCTTATATGGATATTCCAAGGCCACTGAGATGGCTGGCATATCTGGGACACTTTCTTTGGAAACATGTTGGATAGTCCCCCCCCCCATTGTAACAGATTACAGGGGGTCATATTATGAAAATCAGTTATATGTATGGATGTTTGTCCTTTGATTTTGATATTACCCTGTATGAGGTAACTTGTGTGTGATTTTACGTGAAAGATAATAAACAAAAAGTTAAAAAAAAAAAAAAAAAAAAAAAATGGCCACAGTGTCCACCACCGCCTGCCGGGACCTTTGGAGACAGGACATATCGTCCACAACTGTCTGCAGTTGTGTGCGTATTGTACACATGAAGGTATGCAGCCTGTCCCATCTTGACTGGGGAACATCCTTTCCACCACCACCCCTTATTGCCTCTTCAGGTTCACCCACCACAGTATTGTTGTCATTAGGGAGGGCAGGGTTAGGTAGCACCTGTGGCATAGCAGGGTGTTCAGCTGCAGGTGCCGTATCCATATTGTCCTCTGGCTCATTGTTTACGTCTTACACTTCCACCACAGGTTTATCCTCAGGCTGTGTGGCAGCCTTACTGAGTTCCTGATCCTCAGGAGCATCAGTCTATGGCCAAGGATATAGGTCCAATGTGGGCTCTGCAGTCTTCCTCTGGGCCTCCTGCATCCTGCAGCATGTCCTGTCTGCACAGACCCTGGCCTCCTGCCACTTCTGCCACTGCATGGCCCATTCAAGAACACATAACCGGGTTGAGGGCTGCACCTGCTCAGCACCAGCACCTGCAATGACATGTGGTGGACAGCATCAGTGATGGATGTATGGCAGGCCTGTGCATTCATGTATGCTATGAGGGTACAGCTACAGTGAGTGACATGCATATCTCCATGGGCCAGGCATTGTCTGCTACAGATACACATACAGGTGCTGCAGGACTCCCATATTTATCAATATATTGCTATGTATTTAAACATTTGGTCACCAGGAAAGGCACACTGAGCAAGAGCTTGTTTGACCGGTGGGCAAGAAATAGGGGAGTACAGAATTAAAAATCACAGCAAGCCATACAAATATGGTTGCAGTGATAAATGATCATTGTTAAACTACCAAACAAGGGTGCCATTTGAGGGGGTGGGGGGGCAGTTGTCCCCCCCCCCACATTGCAGCCAGGCGGGTGTTTTTTCAGCCAGTGTCTTTTTTTGTTTTTTTAAATAAATGTGCCCGCCCACAGCCCTGCACTAGTCATCACCCTTACCCACCCCCGCAGGCAGCTGCCAACAACAATTGTGGATTTGTAGCATTGGACCGATCCATCCAATCCTCCAACGGCTCATGGCTCCTTCCTTACAAAAAACTCCAAGTCCCAGTGTGCATAGTGCTAGCTGCACTTCAGTGCTCATGCACGGTGGTGGGACTTGGCTACAGCGATTAGCTAGGAAGGCCAGGGGGCAGAACGAGTCATGACATCGACCCAATGTCACTTGTAAGTGGGAAAAGTGAGCCATGTAAGTGTGAGCAGGGCTGGAGGTGGGAAAAGGTTGTGAGTCTGTAGAGTGAGTGACTGCGACCCACTGTCTCTGACTGAGAGTCCTCGGTCCTCCTCATCGCGTCGCAGGTGAGTTGACACTCAAGTCGAGGTCAGAGGGGGGAGAGAGAGCTCAGCTAACTCAGAGAGCTTTCTGTCTGTGACAGGTGAGCAGACTGCAGCCAGCAGCCATGCAGGGGCAGGCCAGGCATACCACATGAGTCGGGTAGGGTTTAGTCATCGTCATCGATCGGGCGGGCAGCTGGGGTCCTGGGCACTGCTGCAGACAATAGATTCTGATCTCAGAGAGCTACTACCAGAGGAGATCAGAATCCCTGAGTGAATTAAGTGGAGGAGGACCAGGTACCAGCAGCGTTGTCATGATGACCATAAGGACTTCAGTAAAAGAAGCACTGCGACTGCAGATATGCAAATGCAATTTGCTTGCTGATGATGGGATTTTGTGGTGTGTGGGATGATGATTCTGCTTGGGGTTGGCTGGTCTGATTTTTTTTTTCTCCTAACATTTAATAAGAAAAAAAGTGTGCCAAGGCTGATTTTGATTAGACTCATGACAGATGGGCAGAGTGAGGAGCTGTTTTACGAAACCAAGGCCCAGTCTTCTCTCTGTTGATGTTATGGTACCCGACATGCCAGAAAGAGACTCCATTCCCCAGCATGAGTACAGGGCCTCTGTAAATAAGTGTGAATGTTCAAAAGACTGCCGGGTCAGTGTTTAATAAAACATCTATAATGAGGGATGCAGTCTCTGATACTCATACAGATCTGGTGTGTTACCTACCACAGAAATCTGATTCAGCGAGTCTGCTGGTGCTAGGCCAGTTTGCAGCTGGTATGGTTTTGACCGAATTTCCTGAGGTGCACCACCTACAGCTGGGGAGTTAAAGAGGGGGATGGCCTTATTCTTTAGGTTTGAACTGGGAACTCACGGTGCCTTAATGGAAGTAAGTGGGGTCTATTGAAGGGTTCCCGTCTCTGGAGTGGTCTGGTCTCAGCTGCAGAACAGTCTTGCTCTATTCTCCCTGAATGTGCCCTAGTAGGACTTTCTGCAGCAGTTTACTGATAGGTTGCCACTGCTTGCCTCAGGAGTGCCCAATATGTTTGGTATTGGGGACTTCAGAGCGTGGGTTGACAGTAACTTGGATAATTTTGCTAACAGACCCCTCAAGCAGATAGAAGAGAGGGGTCTCAGGGATCAATATTGGGACCAGTCCTATTTAATATGTTCATTAGTGACACAGGGGAAGGCATCCAGGGTAAGATGTGTCTCTGCTAATGACACAGAGCTTTGTAGCAAGGTGAACAGTAAGGAAGAGGTGAGGGAGCTTCAGATGGATCTATGAAGGCTTGATGTGGAGAAAGGTCAAGCAGTTGAGATTCAGCATCAATAACTGCAAGATGATTCACTTAGGGAATAAGAACCCACACATGGTGTAGTGGATGGGAGGGGTTGAACTGGCCACTTTATAAAAGGAGAGAGAGAGAGAGCTGGGTGTCCTCATCAGTGACTCACTCAAGCAAACCAGTCAGTGCAGCAAGGTCTGTAGTAAGGCATAGTGGATGCTGGGGTGTATAGGAAGGGATTTTGATAGTAAGAGGGTGGGAGTTGATACTGCACCTATAGAGATTGCTGGTGAGGTCTCACCTGGAGTACTGTGCCCAGTTTTGGAGTCCCTACCTGAGAAAGGACATTGATAGGCAGGAGTCAGGGCAGCATAGTCACAAAAATTATTCAGGGTCAGCAGCAGCTACCTGTAGGACAATATGCCAGACTGAGAGCAGGTGAATTAGAAATGGGTCCATGATTTGTCTTGGGAACTACACTGGTTGATGACGTCAGGTGTGATCAGGGATGGGGAGAACTGTTTCCCCTCATTTATTCAAGGGGGCATGCTTGTCCCATAAGACAGGAAATGTGGCATGGAAAAGGGAAAGGACCATGTCAATGTTAGTGGCAAAGTAGATGGGAGAACAATCTTTTGCAGCCAGGTCATTTAGTAGGGCACTACTCTCTAATGACCAAAGGGGCCTAGACCAAATGTATCAAGGGGAAGAAGGGAGGATGCTGAGTTACCTGATACCAAAGGTCATACAATGATTGCAGAAGTCATCTAGGAGGGTACCAGCTGCAATGAAATGAGGGGGTGACAGGATAGCATCCAGCCCAGAGAGGTGTGGTTATGGGAGTGAGGATTGTGCTGAGTAGGTTCATTAATTAGTCTGGTAAGGTTTAGCGACTCAATCCTGGGGGAAGTGGCCCTGGTGGCTAGTGACAATCAAGTAATACTGCAGTCCCCAAGGAGAAGAGGGTCACAGCATGGAGCATGAAAGGCATGGGCAGTGATGGAGTCAACCAGAAAGGATGTTGAGATACTAGGGGAGGTGTAGAAAACAAATGAATATTGGAAGGGTGGGAGGGATGGAGGGTATGGGAGATTGTAAGGGTAGAGGTGATATCTACAGGGAGTTCTGTATATTGCAGAGTACTGGAGACATCTATAGGGATGGTTCTAGAGACAAAGTAACATACACAATAACAGCAGAAAACAGCAAATGTCCCATCAAGTCTGTCCATCATTTCCTATCGAACCATGGGACCTATTGTCCATACAGAGTTCTAGCCATCCCTATCCAACTCCCTATTACCCTCCATGTTACGGTCACCCTGAGTATCCACTATACCCTTCACTCTGCCCAAACCATGCTTGAAATTATGACCTGTTTTTGCACCCACCAGCTTGGTTGGTGCAAAAACAGCTCATGGTTCCAATACCCTTGCTGTAAACTAATATTTTCTCATATCACTTTTGAACCTCCCTCCTGTCAGTTTGAGCTTGTCTCCTCATGCCCTCAAACCATTACTCATGCTAAATAATTCCCCACAGTTCATCTTGTTTATTTCTTTCTGGAATGCGAATGTCTCTATCTTATCTCCCCTCTCCTGTCTAGTCTCCAATGGTTCTATGTCATAATAGCGAATGCAGAATGGCGATCACTATTATGGCGAGTGTATATCGCCAAAAAGCAAGTCGGCAATATACACTTGCTGGTGAACCAACATCCAGCAACCTAAAGTGTTTTTGTGGGGTGGCTGTGCCCTGCCCGCGCCCCTGCATACCTCTTAATTAGGATTCCTAACTCCAGGAGGGGTGCATGTCAGCAGCAGGGTCACAAATTCGCCGAAAAAAAAAATTAAGTCCGGGAGCTGCAGGCAGCAGCAAAATTTATACCCTCCAGTCTGCAGCCCTGAACCCAGTACCTGCTGGGCAGGAGCCAGCCTCCCTCACCACCACACCACATGGCTGGCTCGGTGGCAGCAGTCACAGTCTCTCCCGATAACCCTCTGCCCTATCCCTCCCCTTCCCCTCTCCAGTCCCTTTTTCTGGTCGCCTTCCCCTACCCTCGTGGTAGAAGTAGTCGCTACCCTTGTGGGTAGCCCATCCCAATAGCATTGAATATGGAGTCACTGTTTTGACGGTCGCCCATATTCGATTGCTATTATCACTGGATACCGTCTCAGCTGAATACATTTAGTGCTTTGAGGTAATCCTCATAGGACTTGCCCTGTTGGCCCCGAATTATCTTTGTCAATGTTTGCTGCACCATCTTCAGCCTGCCCTTATCTTTTCTGAGTTGAAGACTACAGATCTGGGCACAGTACCCTAGGTGTAGCCTCACCAAAGATCTATATGAGGGTAGCAATACCTCTTTCTTCTGCTGTCAGTATCCCTCCCGATACATCCCAGCATCCTATTTTCCTTACTATAGGCCTTGTTACACTGGCTTGATTGTTTGAGGGAGTCACTTATGCTAACTCATTGATCCAGTTCCTTAGTCATAGTGCTGAGTCTTACCCCACCCATCCATATTCTGTCTTGGGGTCCTTGTTCCCTTGGTGCATCACCTGCACTTTTTGCATTGATTGTCAGCTACCAAACCATAGACCATCTCTAGTCTTTGCATGTCACTCTGCGTTTCTATCATTGCTATACAACCTCACACCAAGCTTATTGTCTCAGCAACAAGACACACCCTGTCAGAAATTCCTTCACCAATGTTGCTGGTGAACATGTTGAAGATGACAGTGCCCAAGACAATCCCTGCAGTACCCACTCGTGACCTCTCTCTCTTCAGGCAGCACAACCGTCTGCTGCCTCCCCTTCAGCCAGTTGCCTACTCTTGTCACTATGTCCCTAGCCACCCCCAGCTCCTTCATCTTCTTCAGAAATTATCTGTGAGGCACTGAGTCAAAAGCATTTCTGAGGCTGACATACAGTAAAGCCGCAGTGTGCACCCTATCAAATGCCCTCATCACCCAGTCAAAGAGGACTATCAGGTTAGTCTTACAAGACCTCCCTGCCACAAACCCATGCTGTTCACTATTATGGAGACCATTTCTCTCCAGCTGGCCCATGAGGTTCTTTTGGACCAATAACTCCATCAGCTTCCCTACTACAAAGTTAAGACTGACAGGTCTGTAGCTCCCCACTTGTTCCTCCCTGACCGCCCCTCCCCCCACCATGGAATGGGATTACATCCAGCAACCTCCAGTCCTTCAGAACTATCCTTGTCTGTAATGAACTATTGAATAGTCCTTCCAGGGGTTTAGCCCGTTCTACTGGCAGTTCCCTGAGCACCTTCAGATGCATCCCATCCTGTCCCAGTGCCTTCTCTGTCTTCAGGGCTGCTATCCCTTCTCTGACCCTTTTACAATTAAAAACTGGCTACCTCAACTTTGGGATGCCCTTTATGGTCGCTTTTATGACTCCATCTGGCAGTGGACTACTGTCTTCCTTTGTGAGGACAGAGCAAACATCAGCAATAAGGATGGCAGCCTTTGCACATCCTCCTCTATCACCCTAACCCCCAGCCCCATAGCCTAATAATTCCTACTCCTTTCTTCAACTGTTCCTTAATATACCAAAATTGTTTTTATAAACTCTTAACACCCTCTGCAATATGCAGCTCAGTGTCTGCCTAACTGCCCTCTTTGCCTCCTTATTTCTCAGTATGTGTTCCCCTGTACTTCGTTGCCTGTTTTTCTTTGTACCTGGCAAAGCCTTTTTGTTAGCCCTCAATGTTTCCCTGACCCTTACTGAGCATCAGAATGGTCTCTTGTACTTATTGTTGTGTACCGTTCTCATGCATAACTTAGATACTTGTGAATGACCACCTTTATAGCCCCCCATCTCACTTCCACACCTCCTATGCTGTCTAGCCTGAATAACTTGTCCCAGAGCACCTCCCTCAGCCTGTCATATGGGATAGCACAACATGGTGGCTCCCATAGGAAATAATGTACTCTAAAGGGAACAACAGGACTATTGCCCTGGAATCACAGAGCCAGTGGCAACCTACTCTGGGAGCACTATCACTGTAAGACCACTACTGTGACAGATGCCATATGCACTCAACCTGCATTCTACATAACATGTCATGTGGCCTGCACTGCTAATCAACATGCACTGTTTAACTACACTGTTCATGGCACTTATCCTAACAGCTTAGTCCTGGTGTATCTTCTGATGTGGATTGCTCAGCATCTCTCAGTTGGTCCCCTCTCTGTGCATCTGTGAGTGCACTGAGCTGTACATCTGTGGAAACAGTGATGGTATAGATGCAGGTTGGTACATGTCACACAACATAAGTAGCAATGCAAGCATTACATTGCATGCATATATTTGATGCTCTTCTTACCTTTCTGCCTCTGATGCCCCCCCCTCATGTTAATATCTGCCTCCCTCACCTGGTCATGGAGGTACTGCAGAATATGTGTCTCCCTGAGGGCTTAGTAGTGTTGTGTTGTGAGGGCTTATTTGTGTTTTAGCTTTTGGAGTTTCCTCTTCACCCCCAACAGTCACTGCAGTTTCACTGCAATGCTGTACCAGACCTTGTCCCCCTCCTTGGGGGAGTGTCTTGTGCTGCTGGGGATCTCTTCTACTCTGCAGGCATATTTCAGTCTATGGGCTTCAGGGGCCTTAAAAAATGGAGTTTCCTTATACCATGCTGTAAGGTTGTGCAAGTCAGTTCCTTCTCAGCAAGCTCTGGGTGGGATTCATGTCATTTTGGGTGTGCCTGTGTCAAACAGACATCCTCGTCATTTCTGATGCAAGCTGCATGATTTTAGGTTTTTGATGCATGGTGCATCAAGAAATATGCCTACCACGACACTGTGTGTGTCATTTTTGCATGGAAAGGTGTTTCAGAGCTGATGTCCAAATCCATGGAGTAGCACGCGAGAAGATAATGCAGTTTCCAGCTTAAAAGTGCATGACATATTACACAGAAACATATACAACAAGTTCTGGTCAGAGACAATATGGTTGTGTAGAGCTTTTAGGAGTGGCAAGAGTGTGGAAAAGAATATGTGGTACTTTCGCTGCAGCCATAAGTAATACTGCAGCGATTTCAGTACTGTGCATGCGTGATACTCGCACGTGTGTAGTTTGCCCTGTAGTCAGCCCTGCTCAGCATGGCGGTGCTGACATAATTATGTATGCATGATAGTCATGCATGTGCAGTTTAAGTCAACGTCACCTTGTTGCACACGGTGGCCATCACTGCTGCAGTTGTGGTACAGAAATGTAATACGCCAGGAAGTGAGTATGTTTATGCAGTCCGTGGAGGGGAAGGGCTGGATAAACAGAATCACTGGAAACTATGTCAGAGCATTGTAGCAGCACATCAGACAGCGATACGGTTCCATGCTTCTACAGTGCTTTTATACCAATCTGATGATGACATGACAACCATGGATCATGGCCCACACAGCCGTACAAGACAGACTCAGGAGGAGTCTATTAACTCATTGCCTACACAGGCTCACTCTGAGATTACACCACTTGCCTTCTGAATCTCCTGTATACTTTTAACAGTGAATCCTGGGCCTTTCTAAGCAAAATCAAGCCATAGTCAGCATGTCGCAAACAAATGCTAATAGCTCAATAACTGCACATGCTAGACATAAAGTATGAGTGGCAGAGTTATTCAGCACAAAATTGCCTTTCCAATGGTGGCATGCATGTAATAAGAAGTAATTTTTTTTTCTGTGCTGGTCGAAAGAGCAAACTAAATATTTTTTTCACTAAAAAAGGGCAACATAAGCCATTTTTTGTTGGAAAATATGTAAAATATCAACACCAAATTAAGCATACAGACATTAGATGGTGTTTTAATATTATGTTTGTTAAAAAAAATATATATTTTTACCGTAAAATGTAATTTTTCCCCATTTTAGTCAAGGTGCTTTGGTGAGATTTGAAGGATGAATCTCAACCACACACACCATATCATAAACAAATGCGTATAACTCCAAAAGTATACGTGATACACACAAAGTATCAGCATGAAAGTTGATGAGCACAAAATGCCTTTCCAATGGTGCTATGCAACCCATTGTAATCAATACGGTTTTTATTTTATACCTGCTGAAGTGCCAAAAAAGTGAATTTTATTCAAGCTGCTAAGGCGAATCTTGATGGAAAACATGTCAGCCATACACACCATACCATAAACAAATGTGAATAACTCCTAAAATATACATGATATACACAAAATATCAGTGGTAAAGTTGTTCAGCACAACATTACCTTCCCAATGGTGGTATGCAAATAATAATATGTAATTTTTTTTTTAAACTGGTTGAAACAGCAAAAAAAAATATTTTTTCACTAAAATAGGCAACATAAGCCATACACACCATACCATAAACAAATGCAAATAACTCCTAAAGTATACATGATATGCACAAAATATCAGTGACAAAGTTGTTCAGCGTAAAATTACCTTTCCAATGGTGCTATGCAGTCAAATATATATTATATTCTGTCACACTATATATTAAAATATATAAGTGACTTCTCCAGACGTTGCAAGGGCACACTGGGAGTCAGTAGCCGACTTCTGCAGACATCCTCAGGACACACCAGTGTTATTTTACTGATGACTACAGGTGTCTGCTAGGAGACAATGAGTTAAGAAATTAGAGATCTGGTCAGGGACTAGCTCATCATCACAGTCACCTTCTCATTCTTTTCTAAGCAATAATTTCTGGCAAATGTGCCTTATCCATATTGATCTCAGTGCTGGTAGACTACTCCTGGTTTTTCCTGATTGTATTAGGTTGGGGTAGTAGCAGTCTTGAAGTGATAGCTGCCGGTGGTGGCATGCTCTGGAAAAAAGTGATCCCCAAGCTCGTCTGCACATTTTAGAAATACTGCCTTTCCTTGTTTTTGCTGTAAATAAACTGACCCCTTTAACGCAAAAACAAGGAGTCAGTTATGACCTCTGCCCCCTCAGATGTACAGTGGCAGACATAGATGCATAATATTGTTAAACAGTAATCAACTGTATGTAAAAGCTCATTTTTTTTTAATGTGTCCTTTCTTAACGTCGTTAGTACCACTCCACCCGCTAATACTCTGCCCCTGGATTTCTGTGCTCCAAGTGCATTATTTTACATTTTTTGTGTTTAGGACAAAAAGGCTTTTGAAATGAGGGTAGTCACTGCAAGAAACATCTTTTGGTAGAATGACATTTCAGAGGTGTGTCGGGGATGAGTCCAATGCACAACAATCTACAGTTGGCTTGTCCCTGACAGAACAATGATCATGCATCCAGGCTGTGACACTAGTCACAGTTTCACAGCTGGAAGTCATTTTCTAGTTGAAAGAAATGAAGCGCTCCAATGAGAGCACTTCATTCCTTTCATTCATGCCCTTACTGATCTTACCGTTTGTCTCCCCGCTCACTCTACAGATGTCTGGGTACCCAGCCATACACTGCATCCCCCTCTCTCTTTGCTATAAGCATTAAACAGTCCTAGTAGTAAAGAACAAATAAATATAATTTAACCTTCACCAACAGACATCTGCGTTGAACTTCTTTGTGTCTCTGTGTGAATGAAAGTGCATGTTCTTGTCCCTGAGCTCCTCTCTCCAGTGCTTCATCTGTGCCACAATGTCCAGCCTGAGCATTGATCTCTGTGATGGTACCCACTGACCCACCCCACGGATCGGAGCGAGAGTGCTCAGAAGTGAGGCAGCATTGCCTGCAGAGCTGTAGCTTAACCCTGGCCTGTGGGGAGAAAGAGATATGGGCTGCAGGGGCAAACACTGAGAAGGAGAGGCAGCATCTCCCCCCTGAAAGAGGGCACAGGATTGAAAGTTATGGTGAGTGGCACCAGTGTCAGAGACTGAGTGGAGAGAGAACCCTCAAACAGTGACAGCAACATGCTGAGATGTGGTGAGTAAGTGGAATGAGAGTGATCACCAGGTGACAGGCTGTCACTACTGCAGCACCACCTTGGCAGTGTGAGACTGGGAGCAGTGCAATGTAGTGGCCATAACCACAATGATCTGTGGCTCCCAGACCTCCAACTGAACAAACATTCATTTCAATGGGTGGCCCTTCCCCTAGCAGTGTCTACGCCCCCTCACCCCCGAGACAGACACAGCAACAGCGAGAGCCACTTCCAGTGTGGCATATATGTGCAGGTCCAAACCATTCCAGTCAGAGATGGTGTCAACCCCCCCCTTAAAATGGAGAAGTGGAGTACAGTGTGCGCCCAAGCTCGGTTGACATCCATTTTATTACCACTCACTCTTCTGGCACCTTGCTGTCGGTCTGACTCTCTGTTTGTCTTTTTGAAGCCCAGTAGAAGTGGACAGCTCATGCAGAGAGACAGAGAAAGTGGCAGCAATAATGCCGTGACTGGGACAGGGAGCAGTGCTGCAGAGTTTTCCTTTTGCCTTGGGGGAGCAGAGGTCAGAGAGAAGAGAGAGACCGGGAGAGACACAATGTAAAACAAACTTGGTACACCTATTCCACCACTGCATAAGAGGAGCACCCAGACAGAGACAGAGACAAATATATTTGCCCCTTCACATTGACTAGCACAGTGTAAGATGTGCACTACATAGGCACCCCAGGGCAGTTGCTGCCCCCTACGCATGCAGCTCACATCAGCACATATGGAACAATCTGCATTAGCCAGAAACTGGTGTAGGTTACTCATCTTCCCCTACACACCCATCCCACTCCACACAGGTTGGCACAGTGATAAGGTGACCTTCAAGTGAGCAGCCCAAGGCAAATAGTGGACTGTGGCCTGGCAGAAGTTGGTGATTTATTATTGTACCCATGTTGCTGTTGTTCAACTGTTCTCTTTTTGTTGTAATCTCCCGGGTCGTGCCTGAAAATAGTCATTTTATGACTAGTGCACCTACCCAGTTAACAAAAATGAAATAAAATAAATTGGTGCTCCCTCCAAAACTGTCCCACCATTGCACATTGACTGCCCCAGCCAGAGACAGAAATGTAAGTTGCACATTTGCCATACCACATCTGTTTCTATCTAGCCTGGTGGGCTCCAGTTGGGTGGAAATCGGGCTCAGTCCAGATCCACTGGGTGGCCCGAGACCATTGGCACCCAACACACCATTCCACAGCTCTGCACATGTGAAGCATTTTCTCCTTCCATTCCAGCTTCTGCATGTGAGGAGCACTCTGCAGGAGCCAATGGCAGATGTGGTTCACACATCTGTCCATCTTCACCCATCAGAGTTCCATGAAAGCTGGACCTGATATTGGGTGGTCTCCAGGCAGATGGCTCTGGGAGAATGTTGCCCCATCCCCCATCCCACCTCCACACAAGGGTAACACCCTGCAGCCCTGCAGCAGCCATGGATAGAGATGCAAGTTGCACATCTGCTCCTTCATATCAATCCCTACTCCACCAGGGCAAGCATGAAGGTTGAAGTGAGCTTTGAGTGACTGGCACTTCCTCACCCTATGCCACACCTCTACACTTACAGAACACTGCTTCAGCCAGACGCTCTCCCACATAACGTGCTCTGCCCATGGAGAGCACTCTGAGGTACTGAGATATAAAAATGTGGATCCTGTATCTGCCCCTCCACAGCTGTTCCAACTCTGCTGGGTGACTGGGGGACAGGATACAGTGGGTGCTCCTGCATGACTAGTGCCCCCTCTTGCACCCCCATCTATCAACCCAATACTTTACAGCAGCCAGAGAAGAGATGTGGGTTGCACATCTGCACCATCACAAACTGTCCCCATTTCAAACAGTTTCACACACAGGCTGGAGTGAGGTCTAGGATGGTGGCCCCTAAGTATCTGTTCTCCCCTTCATCCCACCTTCACACATGGGGAACACTCCTCCCCCTCCATTACACATTTGCACATAGAGAGCACTCCTACCCCTCCATGCCTTCTTTACATTAGTATATATGATAGATAGATAGATAGATAGATAGATAGATAATAGATAGATAGATAGATAGATAAATATTGTATTTATAAAAGCGCCCATTTCCTGGTACTCTGGGTGCTGTATAATACAAACAGCAAACAACAATATAAAATCATATGCCAAAAATGTATGTCAGATTCAACTAGGAGCAGATTTAAAATGCATCTATCTATCCCACTAACATCAAACAATTAATCAATAAAAACTTGCTGGAGCAGGTAAGTTTTTAGGCCCTTCTTACAGGCTTTTACTGAGGGAGCCTCCTTTAAATAGATAGGAAAGGAGTTCCACAGGGTAGGCACGGCCACCGAGAATGCTCTGTCCCCGGAATGCTGCAACCTAACCCTGGGAACTCCAAGGAGGCTTCCCCAGCAGAATATGTACAATGTTGATTTCAACAAGGATTGAGACCAAATATGATTACATAAGACACTATGTCCACCATGTGGAAGAGGACTAGAGAAGGAGAATTGCTCCCCATGTGCTAAGAAAATTGTTTTATTTTAATTTATATTATGTGTCTATACTTTTGTATCTCACACCATGTATTATCTTATCATTGCTTCTACAAGGGGACCTCCTTGCAAATGAGCTTGCTCAATGGATATTATCCCTTCACAATAAACTTGAACATGGAGAGCACTCTTCCCTCCATTCCATCTCCACACATAGGTATCATTGCTCCACCTCCATCCCACCTCCATATATTGTGAGCACTGATCCCCTGACCCCCCCAATGCTTCTCCCACTACATTTCACCTCCCCCACATGGAGAGCACTTCTCCCATTGCATCCCACCTCTGGCACATAGGGAGCACTCCTCTCCTTCTATTCAACCACCACACATGGGGAGCTTTCCTCCCACCCCTTCATCCCACTGCCCCTACATGGGGAGCATTGCTCCCCATCCATCCCACTCCTACACATGGGGGGCATCTCCACACATTTGCATCACTCCTCCTCTACCACCATCCCACTTCTGCATATAAAGAGCACTGTACTCCTAACCTCATTCCACCTTTGCACATGGGAGCACTCTGCAACAGCCAGAGACAAAGATATCAGTCAGGCATCTGCCTTTCCACACCTATTCCCAGTCCACATGATAAGCTCCAAGTTGGGCTGAACATTGGTGGGGTTGAGATGTAATGAGCGGGTTGCCCTGGGAGATGGTGCCAATACCCCTCACCACCTCTCTGAATGAAAGAAGTCCCCTCCCTCGAATTAATCTTTATTCTTTTCTCCACTCACCACTTTTCTGCTGATTATCCTCCTGTTGGCTTGTCTTAACAGTCGCTCCCCTCCCAAGACAGGACTACAGGCCACTAGGCCAGGGCAGATTTTTCCTCGCCTCTCCTGTCTTCTCATCAGACAACACTACCAGTCCAGCCAGTGTCCAGCACAGTCAAGAAGACGTGCCGCATGTTACTCACAGCTTGGCCCTGGACGGGTCTGTTCTTTCTGTTGAAGACCATACTTCAAGTTTTCCCGCAGTTCAACTGAGGCTAGAGAAGAGCAGCACACAGTCCTACTCTACCACCACAGCAGACAAAGGGACACCACAACTTGCTCAGCACCGTATAGACAACGCAACACAGCAGCATGCTCACTAGTCTGTCTCACCTGGCTTCTCCTGCTCTCTCTCTCTATTGATCATCTCCCCTAGCCATCAATGGTCCTGTGCATGCCCATTGTGTTGCAGCTAGCTCCAGCCACTATGGAGACTGCTAAGACACTGAGTGCTTTAGCAGCTGAGCCTGAGCCAACCCAAAATTAAAACACAGAAATTTGAAAATTCCTGAGATAATTGGGGGTTGAACACCCTGAGCACCCCCCCCGCCTACGCCCATGCAATCCACAACAGTTCAGACATATGCAATCCCTACACTTAAAGGCACTCCTCCCAGCCCAGCTAACCCCCCCACCTGCCCTGGCATGCAAATGAACACCAACTGCTACCCCTCCCACTTCCTTTGCAAGCAGCGAGGGTCCCTCGCTCTCAAGCGGTCAGTCCTGTACAAGTAGCTGAGTTGGGGGTCCAGGGGTGCAGTTGAACCTGTTGCTGTAATGGAGCTCAAGAATGCCTGAATACAACAGGACAGCTAAACTGAGTCCCATTAATCCCTACTGATGGAAGGCTGCTGCACAGATGATTGCTATAGCCACTCAGGCACCACCGGGGATTAAAACAAGAGCAGGACTATGGCAGGCAGCCTGCCATCTGCCTCCTCCTCCTCCTCCTCCTACACTGACTGCTTGCAGCACTTTCCCAGCTCCTCCTCTGCTACCAGTGCCCACCAATGGTCAGTAGTGTCAGTGGATGGCCCCTGCTGGACTGGTCAAGTGAGCTCCTCGACTTGTTACTAGCTCCCGCAACCGATACTCTCTTTTGACTTCCTTCCGTGTCTGGTTGCATTTGCCTGTTTCAAAACACCAAATAAACTATTTTTCCAGTGTCTGCTTAGATACAGAATATTAAATATATCAAAATAAAATATAATTGCTTTGAAGGAGATAGAAGCCTTTTTTATGGCTTGGCTTCAATGTATGGTTGGAGAATGCTGATATCTCATCTTGCTTGTTTTACTTCCTTATTGCTATTTTGTATTTTCAGGTTAAATCAAACATAATAAAATATAATAGTTTATTTGAGAAGATAGAAGCTTTTATTATGGCTCATTTTGGTTTAATCCATGCACACTGAAGCATTGAAGCAGTGAGATCACCACGATTTTGGCAGCCTTGCACCATTCCTCTGATCCTAAAAATATGTATCAAAATGGTTGTATGACTGTAGGTCTATATTCAAATGTCTTTAATTCATTATAGTTATAAACTAAGAAGAATGGTCTTAATAAGTGCATTCAAGGTTTCATAATTTGACCTTTTGCAGTTTTAATGACCTCCCAATCCAGGAGTCATCAATTTGTTTTATCTAAACATTTCTTTGTTAAGTTCATCAATGGTCCAATAAGATTTAGGATAAAATTACTTTAGAACAAAAACTGTATAAACTTTGGGTTTGATTTTGCACAAATATTAACTTCATTCCGAGTTGAAAATGCATTGAAAATTAGTTGCACATACTTTTGTATTTCTCCACACTTTTACTTTAGAAATTTATAAAAAGAAAATATGAAAAAATAACACTCAACAGTCCAATAAGATTTAGAATAAAATAACATTAGTACAAAATTGTATAAACTTTGGTTTTGATTTTGCACAAATATTAACTTCTCTCTGACTTGAAAATGCACAGGAGACTAGTTATGCATTCGTTTCTATTTCTCCAAACTTTTACTTTGGAAATTTGTAAAAAAAAAATATGAACAAATAACACTTGACCTTTTGCACAAGTCTTGACCTCCCATAAAGGGAATGGCTTAAAACTTATTTAGGAGTCATTCAAGAGTTATCCCAAGGTCAAGATTTAGTAAACTATACAGTTAATGCATTTTAATAGTAGAAGTTGCCAAAGAGGACATAATAAAATAAAAAAAATCAGCGGTGCAGCACAGATGCCTAAAAGGTATCAAACCATTTGCTTCTAAAAGTTTCACAGACAGCCAAGTCTTCTTTATGTGTGTGAGCGTTGTTTTCTTCTGTGTCTTCCTTCTTCACCCTACTGAATCTGGTCAGTGTCGGCTTCACATATAGATATTGCTGGCTAATAATTACGAAAATGAATCTGCTGCTTTTTTCCTGAAATGATTTAGCATGATCCCATCCTGAAAAGATCTAATGTGCCCCCAATAAGCAGATAATTTTATTTCAAGCTGTTTTTTTTTACTTCATATTAAGAACTAAGCAATTCCATTGAAGCATTCTACATTGCTAGAATAACTTCAGGATCTGCTGTTAAATTAAGCATGACAAGATATAAACCATATGATCTGTTCTCAGCGTAGTGGTTCCAGAAATCAGGCTGTCAGAAGTGCAACAGGAGTTATGCCAAATAAATAAATATATATATATATATATATCAAAAAGTATAGGAGTTACTTATAACCCTTCAATATGAAAGTTGTTCAGGACAAAAATACCTTTCAAATGAGCATATTCATTAAGCTGCACTAATTCTATTTTTTAAACTATGGCCATCTGATTATCTGAATTTTCATTTTTCTTCACAATGTTCACCTTTCAGATGGCTATATTTAAAAATATCTATTAAATTCAGATTAGTGCCTACCCTCATTTGAAAGGTTATTTTCTCCTGAACAACTTTCATGTTGGTTGTATATCGGTAACTTGTATACTTTCTGAAATATTTACATTTGTTTGGCATGATTCCTACTGTCTTCACTCAGAGCGAAAAAAATGAGGTTGTTTGGAAGATCATATTTTACAAAATATAAAGAATTCAGATTAGTGACTACCCGCATGTGAAATGTCTTTTTGCCCTGAACAACTTTCACACTAGTTGTTTTTGCGCACCTTGAATAGTTTTAAAGATATTTAGATTTGTTTGGAATGTGTACACATTTGCCCTCAGAGAAAATCAGCTTTGAGTTCTGTGTCCATCATTCTAAACAGAGAGAAGGGAGTATTTTTTAACTGCCACAGGGATTTTCAATGTTATGGAAGGATACACTGAAAACTATGTTTTTCATGGAAACCTCTTTTCAAATTAAAGTGATATGGCTGTAGGCTCTGCCCATGGCCATAAAAATGATCAAGGGTCATGTCTAACCTGTATTTTACTGACCTTTGACCTATTACAGTGCTTGTTACACACTACATGCAGTAGAAGGAATATGTAATAAAGGCAGTAAAAAAGACAATGAAAAAATCTGTTACTGAAGTACAGTAGCTAAATTAAGGCATAGCTACTACATATTCATTGAACATTCATTAATCAGGTCCTGTAAAGGTTTTTATAGGTTAAATACATTTAAAATATTGGTATCCTGTACTATGAACCTGATTTAGATATGCACAATGATATCATTAGTGAACAGCCAATGGGACTAGGCAATGGGGTGCAGGTCACAGAGGGGGCTGCTGCACAGCTGATGTGAATGGGTGATGGTATATATGTCATGGAGGAGGGCTGCTGTTCAACTGATGGGACTAGGTGGTGGTGTACAGGTCACTGGTGGGGGGTTGCTGTACAGCTGATGGGACTAGGTGGTGGTGTGCAAGTTGCGGGTGGGGGCTGCTGCTTAGCTTCTGGAACTAGGAGGTGATGTGCAGGTCACTTGGGGGGCTACTGTTCAGTTGATGGGACTAGGTGGTGGTGGCATACAGGTCACCAGCAGGGGCTGCTGTGCAGCTGATGGGATTAGGCAGTGATGTGAAGGTCACCGGGGGGTACTGCTGTTCAGTCAATGGGACTATGTGGAAGTGTACAGATCATGTGGGGAATCTGCTGTACAGCTGATGGCACTAGGTGGTAGTGTACAGGTCATGGGGGGCTGCTGTGCAGCCAATGGGACTAGGTGGAGGGATGGAGGTCACTGGGGGGCTGTTGTTCAGCTGCTGGGACTGGGGGAGTGTAAGGAACTGCAATAAGGAGGTCACTGAGATGTTTACTTGTGGGAGTCATTATATAAGTGGAAGACAACATTTTTTTCTATATACATTTTTTGCTCATCTGGAGTCCTGGCAGGTGACTTTGGCCCTCTGAATGGTGGGACTCTCTCTCTCTGGCTCTGCCGCTCCCCGTAGTAGGTGGTCTAGATGTTTCCCCGAGGATTTCCTCCTGCAGCAGGGCTGGGGGGATGTTGCTGGCTTCTCCTTCCCCCTGGAGACCCAATCCAGATTCTGGGGCTGCTCCCAGGGGCAGCAGGCCATCATTGAGCCTGCCAGGCTTGATTTTCCTGGTTTTCCTCCCTACTCCCCTCCCCGCCAACTTGTATATTGACTCGAGCTTCCCGACCCCTTTCCCCCTTAAGCCATCGCTACAGGGCAATCAGTGGGCAGGATAGCTATCCCTCCCTCCCTGAGAGAGGAGAGCAGTCCTCCAGACACTCAGTCCTCTCTCACCCCTGCCAACCCCCAGTGGCCTGGGCTCATTTCTGAACCCAGGTCGCCGTCATGGCACAAGGTGTGGCATCCAGCATCTCAACCCTCAGCACCACTGGGCCTGCCGGCAAGACAACATTCTGAAGTGTGATATATTGCCACATAGGTGTCCACCCCAGGTGCTAAAGGTACATGGATCAAGCACCTTGTGGCTCATACCATATCTAGGGCATGCTCTTCTCAGGCAATATTTCACAACTCAGAGTGTCCTATAGTGTACATATCACAGGGATTGTAACAGATATTACATACCATGGTTAAGTACTGACCTGTCTTAGGCACTGTCCATGGGCAATATATAACATCCCACTCTGAATGGTGCTTGGGTGGATGATTAAATCTGTAGCCAGGGACATCTTTCATACAATGTACATAGTATATGCAACACTGATGACCTATGTATGTAACCAGCCATAGGAAACAGTCTAAGGCACCTCCTGTGCATATATTCCCGAACACACTTTTCATGTTGGTGTGTTTGAAGCTGTACAGCTGCTTATTGGTCAGAGACATTCACTTTGGCATATGTGCCTGCTGGATGAGATGGTGGATGGGCCAGCTGGAGGTATGGCTGAATGGCTGGTGTTCTTCCTGACTGTCTGGAGGGCTGGCTGGCTTGCAGCCCACTGGACAGTCTTTCTGGAGGTCCAGCTGGATGATGGACTCTGTGTCTGCCCTGTGTGTGTTGCTGCACTGCCTCTGGGTTTGGTTTACTGGTAGAGGTGTTGTCTGGTAAGGAAAGTGGTTGTGGATCTGTTGGGCTGTGGCATGGTGTCCAGTTGCTGCAGTCCCTGCCCTTGTATTCATCTGTAAAGGTATGGCAGCTGGGGTGCCATCTTCATACCAATCACTCTCATCAGCATCCACCTTAGGCATGTGTATCCAGTGTGCAATGGTGATGTTATGCAGGATGATGCATGCCACGAATATCTTGCATGCTACTGTGGGCATGTATTGCAGTGCCCCCTCGATTTGTTGAGGCACTGGAATCACATCTTCAGGAGTCCGTATGTCCGCTCAATCACTGAGCATGTTGTAACATGTGCATTATTGTACCTTCTGTTGTCCTCAATATATGGATGCCTTAGTATCATCAGCCATGGCTGCAGTGGATATCCACTGTCACCTGTGGTAGTGGAATGCATTGGTCAGCATTCCACTACTGCTGATGGAACTGCCCCATTGTCTCTTTCCTCCTACGTATCACAAATTCCATTCACACAGACATGGACCAGGGTCAGATCACAGTCGCAATTTTCATTGACCTCACCAAGGCCTTTGACTCAATCTCACACCCACTCCTGCTGGAAAAGCTCCACTCTGCTGGCCTAGCTTCTCCCACAGTAAACTGGTTTACAGCCTATCTCTTTGGCAGTCAACAGTCAGTGTTGGTGGGCAACTCACCCCCGATCCTCACAGTGTACTGCAAGGGTCCATCCTTGACCACATCCTGTTCTCTCTATTCATTAATGATCTTCCCTCAGTTTGCATTAACTCCCATATTCACATGTACATGGACGATACTATTATCTTTGCCTCCAGGCCCTATGCAACTGACATCTAAGCTCCCCTCCAACATGACTTCAGTAGTGTTCTGATCTGGTTTCAAGCAAATGACTTCAAAGTAAATATCAAGAAAACAGTCTCTATGATGTTTGGCTCTGCCCATAAACTAGCCAGACTCCATTCCCTACCAGTGTTGTTCTCCCATGACGGCTCCACTCTTGTGTCTGTCCCTGCATTCAAATACTTAGGGGTCTGGCTTGACTGTCACCTGGAGTTCTCCACCCACATTGATGCCTTAAGCACCAAACTATGTCCCAGACTTGACATGCTTTATTGACATGAAGACTCCCTCTCCCTTCTCATTCGGTGTAAGTTGGTCTCTATAATGATCCCCCTAATCCTAGGTTACACTGACGTGATCTACGGCACTGCCCTTGCTACATCCCTCTCAAAACTCAACACCCTACTTAAATCTTTCTTCCGTTTCACCACCAACTCCACTCCCTTAACTCACCACTTCTCCCTCTACTCTGCTCTCTCTATTTCACTCCTTTCCCACAGAAGACACATCCACTCCCTGTCTTTCATTGCAAAATTCTGATCTGAGCTACTCCCCCCACCTATCCTCTGAACTATCCCCTGCTGCTACCCCTTCCATGCTGTATGCTGCTGGGACCCTCTGCTTATTCTCCATTCCTCATCCTCACTCCACTGCTAGCCAGACCTCCTTCCACTACTGCCTCCCTCTCCTTTGGAAATGCCTCCTCTCCAACCTTCAAAATGTCTCCTCCTTCAACACCTCTTGAAGACTTATTCAGTGTTTCCCCACCTCTCCTGTTCTTGCTCCTCACCTCTCCCTGTCCTCCTCCCTATCTAAATCTAACTGCTTAGGTAATACATTTTGCTCTTCTTCTAGTAATGACTACGTTATTTCTAATTGGATACACAATGTGTCTATAACCTACTTAATTTATCAGATGTGTACAGTCATTATATTTCCTGGTTTACCATGTGTACCATGTCTCCCTTGTCTGTAACTTGTTCCAGTGTTTTTCCCCAGGTCGCACCTAGAAATGAGTCTCAGCTCAGTATGCTTTTCCTGGTTACCTAAATTTTAAATAAATAAAAATAAATAAATGGTGGCATATATGAAACATAGAATTTGAAGGCAGGTAAGGATGTCTTGGCCCACCTAGTCTGCCCATCTTCCCTACAGTAGGGAACTGTATGCATACAGTTAACCATGCACCACTAAAGTGACAGAACAGTCTACCCCCAGCCTACTGCCAGCCCATGCAGCCCTACATGTGGTGCCCCATTGCTACCAGTACAACCACCCATCACCTCTCTTCTGCCCAACCCCACATCCACCACATGGTATACAGTACATGCTATACCTATGACTGTGACCTCTACAGCTTTGTGTGTTATACTGGCACATATGCATAACAGGCTGCTTACCTATGTCACTGTACCATGCACAATCTGTGACTGCACAAGAGGTAGCCATATGGCTCTCTTGTGGCTCACACCACCAGCATGCCAGGTGCATATTACTGTCTGTGACTGTGACACCTGTGTATCCAGCTTTGCAGGGTCATACTACACAGGTGTATGGGTCATGCACTTACCTATATAAGCCATCCATCCTGTATGTTTCCACATTCCAATGCCTTCCACAGTCCACTGTACCTGTATATGTATGCATCATGACATGATCCAGGGTACTGGGCAACTACATCCAGGATGCACTATTGGCTGTTGCATACCACTTGCATATTCATAGAGTGGTACCCTTTCCTATTGACATAGGCATCCTGTTCAGTTGTCTGTGCCTTTATGGCAATATGTGTGCAGTCTATTGCACCCATTACACGTGGGAGGTGTGCAGTACTGAATAACTTAAGCTGGGTGCTTCTGCCCTTGCGCAGTCAGTCCGAGACCTGTTCAATCGATCCTTCCTTTCCAGCACGGTCCATGACAAATGGAGGTTACGGTCGTTGTTCTTGTACACAAGGGGGACCAAACAATGTTGTTAAAAATTTCCGGCCCATATATATCCTCTGCCCCTGGCTAAAATCCAAGAGCGCATTGTGTGTAATCACCTCTGAAGCTACTTAGAACATCACAATCTGCTATCCCCCTGTCAACATGGCTTTAGGAGAAACATAGTATCATTACTGCATTGTTAAAAGTTACCTCTGATATATTCCAGGCAATGGACCATAGTTCTGCTACTGGTGCCATTTTAGTCGCTCTAACCAAAGGGTTCGATCTGGTAAACCATGATCTCCTGCTCCATCAGCTCAATATCATCGGTCTTGATACTAGTACCCTGGCCTGGATCAAAAGCTATCTAGCCTGCCAGTATCAAAGGGTTAAGTTGGTAGGTTCCATCTCTGGTCTTAGAACTATAACCCACGGTGTCCCACAGGGCTCCATACTGGGCCCAGTATTGTTCTCTCTTTTTGTTAATGATCTGCCTAGCTTATGTGGGGGTGCTGCCATTCACCTCTATGCGGATGACACAATCATCTATCGCACTTCTTCCGATATTGATAGAATTAATAATGCTCTCGCATCTGACTTTGCTGCCCTTAAGGGTTGGTTCCTGTGAAACCAACTTGTCCTCAACACGAAAAAGACCAAATGCATGCTATTTACCCATCTACCCCCCTCGACTCATGCCCTCTCCTCTTTGTGCATTTCCTCTCACAATGGTGATACCCTAGAGTCTGTCCATTCCTTCAATTATCTGGGCATTATCCTGGATAGCTCTGTCTCTCTTAATGTACATGTCTCCAATGTCGTAAGATCCCCGAACCAAAAATGAGGTCTTCTTTATCGCATTTGCCCTTTCCTCACTTCTGCCCCCTGTCTCAGGATTGCTACTTTATCCCTTCTTCCTCGCCTCATTTATGGCACTCTCTTATTGCTCTCATCTAATTCATCCTCCCTGTCCCTCCTCTCTTAGGCGTACCATAGGGTGGTTAGATTCACCTTGGGGTTTAATGCCCATCACCATTGCTGTGATGTTCTTACCTCATTGGGTTGGTTGCCCTACAAATCGAAGCTGAGGTTCATCACTTTAAGTTTCGTGCATAAGCTTGTCCACACATTCACATCTCCTTGCCTCAGTGAGACCATACACCTTAGACAAGCTCCTAGAACCCTCTTCATTGCCTCTCTCCCCCTCTGTGTAAAGCCTTCGCTACGATTGGCTACTGCCTGAAGGTCCTTCTCTTTTGTGGTTGTGTCTGACTGGAACTCCCTTCCCCCCTGTACTCTCCTGTTCCACTCTCCCCAAAGTTCCAAACTCTGCTGCTTGCCTCCCTTTCAGCCACTGCAAATTGTTCCTGCTTCCACTGAGGCCCTTTTTCTTCCCTCCTACCTGATCTTTGCTGTCCTTACCTTTAAGTACAACCTTTCCCTACTACCCCCCACTTTCTACCCCCTTACTTCTTGCCATTGGTTTCTGCTGCCTGTAGTAGTATTTAGAAATCAATTTTGAAACATAGAAACATAGAATTTGATGGCAGATAAGGACCGCTTGGCCCATCTAGTCTGCCCATTTCCCTACCTAATGGATAAGCTGCAGATCCTAGTTAACCAACAGCCTATTTCCTCCTACCCCCACTCAAATTGCCTTATGTGTGTCCCATGCATTCTTGAATTCCTCCACTGTTTTTGACTCTATGACCTCCTCAGGAAGGCCGTTCCATGCATCTACAACCCTGTCTGTGAAGAAATACTTCCTCACATTACCTCTGAGTCATCCCCCCTCTATCATCAAATTGTGCCCCCTTGTTCTTGCACATCCCTTTTTCTGAAAGATGCTACCCTCTTGGACTGTGTTGATTTCCTTGAGGTATTTGAAAGTTTCTATCATGTCCTCCCTTTCCCTCCTTTCCTCGAGGCTATACATCTTAAGCTCCCTTAGTCTTTTTTCATATGTTTTCTGGTGCAGACCTTGCACCATTTTGGTTGTCCTCCTCTGGACAGCCTCCACCCTGTCTACGTCTTTGCAGAGATGGGGTCTCCAGAACTGTACACAGTACTCCAGATGTGGTCTTACCAACTGTCTGTACACAGGGCCAACAACTTCCTATTTTATATTGGTGATGCCTCTCCATATGCATTCCAGTATTCCCCCAGACCTCCTTACTGCCTTCTCACGTTGCTGGCCCACCTCTAGGTCGTCTGATATGACTACCCCCAGGTCCCTTTCCATTTTTGTTGTTGTCAGTATATCACCCCCCATTGTGTACTCTTCCCTGGGTTTTTGTTCCCAGGTTCATTACTTTGCACTTCTTTGCATTGAATCTAAGTTGTCATACATTTGACCATTCCTCCAACCTTGCCAAGTCCCTTTTCATCCTTTCCACCCCACCTTGCATACCAACCCTGATGCAGATCTTTGTGTCATCTGCAAGGAGACATACTTTCCTTTCCAGTCCCTCTGCAATGTCACTTATAAAGACATTAAAAAGGACCGGCCCTGGTACTGAACCCTGCAATACCGCACTAGTAACCCCTCTTTCTTCACTGTGGACTCCATTTACTATTACCTGCTGTGTCCTGTTGTCCAGCCGGTGTTTTACCCAGTCTACCACCCTGGGACCCACTCCCAGGCTGGTTAATTTGTTTATTAATCTTTTGTGCGGGACTGAGTCAAATGCTTTGCTAAAGTCAAAGTAGGCCATGTCCACAGCCCCTCCCTGGTCTACTACTTTGGTCACCCAGTGAAAGAAATCAATTAGATTTGTCTGACATGACCTTCCCGCTGTGAATCCATGCTGCCTTGGGTCCTGTGCCCCACTGGCCTCTAGGTACTCAACAATTCTTTCCTTCAGAAGTGATTTCATCATTTTCCCTACCATGGAGGTCAAACTAACAGGCCTGTAGTTTCCTGCCTCTGTCTTGCTCCCACTTTTGTGAAGGGGAAGTCACATCTGCCCTCCTCCAGTCCTCAGGTACCACACCATCCTCCCATGATTTATTTCTTGTAATTCATGTTTCTTGTTACTGATATTAAATACCTCCTGAATTTGTTTAATTTTTTTTTTTTTGCAGTATTGTATACTGATACCTGTACTTATACTGTATACTTAAGTTTCTTGTTATCCTTTTCTGTTTATAAATGTTTTTGTAATGTTCTGTTTTGCTTATGGCAAACCCGGGTTGACCCTGAAAATGGGACTGCATTTGTCTTAGTGGACTTACCCGGTTACCAAAACTCAAATAAATGAATAAATAACCCCTACTTCACTGCCTGCCACTGCTGTGCATCTTGTGGCAATGTGATGTACCTCTGAAATCTGCATAGCAGTGTCACCAGGAATTGTTTGAGGCACTTGGACACAGAGAACTGTGATATTCCAAGGGTATGACCTGATGTTTGGAAGGTCTTGGTAGCCAGGAAACAGAGTGTAGCACTAACCTTCACCACCACTGATATAGGATGGTCTATGTGTGTTCTGCTCTGCAGGTCCCTTTTCAGCTTATTACACAGCTCTGTGATTGCTTCCCTGTTAAGCTGGTATTGTGCTATGAATTGCTTGTCTGTCACATCATTATATGACATCCACTTCTGATATACCCTCACAGCATATCTCCTGTGAGGTCTGTGCTGTATTTGTGGCCTGCCCTGCCATCCTAATGCTGGGCATGTCTTCGCCATCTTGCAATGGCCAACATGAGTGCCATTAGGGCTGCTGTTCCTGGCATGTTGTCATTTCACAGCTCTGTTGCTTGTGCTTCTGCAGTCATGCCTCAGTTGTGGCTAAACTCTGCCTGCTTGCTGCATCCAATTTATATGCTCTAGTGTCACTTAGACCAACTCTGGCTTGTCTAACAAGTGCCTGCAATGTTTGAGACAAAGGTAGGGCCCATATTCCTTGAAATTTCCAAATGGGCGAGGGTGTATTATTTATTTGATGTGGACATCCTTCCAACATCTCCCAGGTAGCTTTTTGATGTAAGCATGGAGCAGGCCAGTTTGATGCAAGCAGCCCAGAATCTGAAGCAAGTGCCGTTAGAAAATCAGGAATGATGCAAGCATTGGCATATTACTGTCTGAGACTGTGATGCCTATGTATTCAACTTTGCAGGGTCATACTATATGGGTATATGGGTCATTCTTTTTGACATAAGCACCGTGCATCATTTTACGCCTTTTGAAAATCTAGCCCCAGGTGTCTCCCCAACTTCAGGTGGGTTACACTAACAATTGTTATATTTAGCTCTAACATTTCCAGTTATTGTAACACTCTCTGCTGTTATTGGTCTACTATATATATCAGATATTGAAGTACTTTTACTTATACAGTAACAGTAAATTAAAGTTCGAAGAGTCTCTAGGTCCATGTCAAGTAGGGATCAAATAAGTACAGTATGTTGCGCAAACACATATCAATTTATATTTTTCCCTAGGCATGCAGTACTGTGTCAGGGCTTGCTGTAAAAGCCTGCATTGTCTTCATGTCCACAGGTTCCACTGGCAGGCTGCTCCATAAATTCACCACCCTCTGAGAGAAGAAGTGCCTCCTAACTTTATCCCTGAATTTACCACCCTGAACTTCAGGGTGTGTCCCCATGTCCTTCAGCAGGAAACCAGATCACACATCCCTGACTTTGATCGTGTTGATACCCTTGAGTATGCAAAAGACTTAGGTCAGATCCCTGTCAGCCTCCTTTTCTCCCGAGTGAACATGTTAAGGCCATCAAGCCTCTTCTCGTAGCTATGGCCCCCAACACCATTGATCAGTTTGGTGGCCCTGTACTGCACTCTGTCAAAGGCCTCAATGTCCTTTTTCTATTGAGGAGACCTATAGTACTCCAGGTGAGACCTGACTAAAGCCTTATAAAGTAGCAAGATGACCCCAACACCATCAGTGGGCAGCAGTCTATTTCTACATGAGGGGCTAGGTAACAGGGGACTGTCACGGTGCCAAGGGACCATTCCTATTCACCACTTGTACCCTGCAACTTGCAGCTGCTGCTGCCTGCTGATGGTGCTGAAGTCAGTGGCACCTCTGGGGCAGGTGCCAGGGCTGTGTCCCCTGAGGCTGGGTCATGGTCCCTTCCTGCCAACTCCCTGTACCTGTGTTGAATGACTGTCTGTACTAGCACAAGACACCTGACTTTGACACAAGGTGCCACTTGTGTCATACCCATTTGGCACAGACACCTTGCATCAAAGATAGCCCTTTGAAAATTGGGCATAATATTATTTGGGAAGCTCCACCCTCAGGCTTAGCTCCCACCTGACCCTTAGCCACATGGCTGGAATCTGGAAGAGCTACGTTAAGCTAGCCAGATGGCACCTGCAGCAGTCACTCCTCTTTCCTTTATGGAATAACCATCATCTACACATAAGAGGTTAACCTGTCCACTGGAAGGACTGGTCAGGAAAAGACATACACAGGCTTACACACATCATAGATAAGCAAACAGGTCACCTCAGTATCTTTGGCCAGCTACAAATAGAATAGGCACTGATGAAGCAGCAACACTGGCACTATTTTCAGCTCTGGCATGAGTTGGGAGTTCTCTTAGGCCCCCAGTTCAAAATGGAAGAGCACTATGTCCTGGACAAGACACTGTCACTCCTCTCCACCCCCCACAGGGAGGCACTCGAAGGCCAAGATTATCTACAGTCGGCTGCCTGAGCTGTGGGGAGACCCTGCTGAACCCCTCAGACTCAAATGGTACATAGAGCTGGGAAATGAAATGTTCCCTCAGGAGTGGAACAGGTGTTGAAAAGACATGAGGCAGACCACCAGAAACACCAAGAACTGCTTCACACAGTCCAATATCCTCCACCAGTGGCACTGGACCCCACATAAATTACATGGGTGGGGCCTATCCAACACAGACAAATGCTGGAGATACCTAGCAGAAACAGGCACTACCATACACATAATCTGGGGATGCCCAGTAACAAAGCCCTACTTGAATGGCATCCAGGGCACTTATAACTAGCTTCTTGGCACTCAATTCACCCTCACCTCCTAACTGGTGATGTGAGGCCTGGTAGGTGAGGGGAATATGGGACCGGTGCACATGCCTCAGAATACAAAATGGCTGCTTAGTGCATTGATCAAGGTGAAATTAAAGTATATGTGATACAGGCAAAGTATCAGCAAAGTTGTTCAGCACAAAATTACCTTTCTAATGGTGATATGCAGTCAATTCTAATCAATATGGTTTGCAAGTAATAAAGAAAAATCATGTTGATGACCTGAGAATTGTCCAGGGCAAACAGGAAGTCTTTGGCTGCCTACTGAAGTTGTGGGAGACAAAGGAGATAATTTAGCTGCCATCTATAGGCATTTCCCCAGATATAATGAGGCAGCATTGGTGTGTGTGTGTGTGTGTGTGTGTGTGTGTGTGTGTGTGTGTGTGTGTGTGTGTCTTTTGCAGCATTCTTTCTAAACAGGGTCATGAAATGCTGCCCAGATGGCAGTGTTCTGTGTTCCTGCTGAACAAGGTCATCATGTGCTGCCCAGATGGCAGCTTTTAGTATCCCCCCACTGAGCAGAGTTGTGAAGTGCTGCACAATCAATGACTTGCAGCCTTCATGACATGCAAGGCTGTGCTGTGCAGTGTGGTTAGTAACTTGCAACCTCCCTACTGAGAGGGGTTGAGGACTCCTTCCCTGTCAGTGATTTGTAGCATCCTGCCAAGCAGGGCTGTGGTGCACTGCCTCAGGGAAGTGGGAGGAAGAAACAAATACACTACAGTTCATGCTGGTTCACTCTAGCCAGCTCTTGTTTGACTGAATCTCCCAGGAGGATAGCTCTTTATTAGGCTGCTGCTATGCCATGCACTTCACTAGGAAGGAATTCTACTTGTTTAGAGGCACTGAAGAATCACCAAAACTTTGGTTGTTAAAGATCTTCATCATAAATCAGTATTGAGTTCTCTCAGTCTTTACATAGACTTAATGGCATTTCAGTTTGCAGCTTGCTGCAGAGCTTTGAGTGTGTACAGGTGCTGTGTTCCCCGCATGAAATACATAAAACAAAGGAGAGTTTCCGTAGGCTGCTGCAATACCTGCTTTTATCATGAGTCAACACAGATTGCCCAAGCTAGTCTTTTATTAGCAGGATGCACGGCTTGGAAACAACTAATTAAATTGGTGCCTGCTTTATTAGCTTTCTTTAAATGAGTTTGAACAGTATTATGTGACATACATAATCCTATTGTCTTTCACATGCTAAAGGACATAGTAGCCTCAGTGATCTGCAGGTTTTTGTGACAGATTGAGTACAGAGGTGCTTTGTGATCAAACGTCAAGTACTGCCTTTGGATACAAAAAGCATTTACCGATTAATTCCATTTGAAGGTTGCATGTTCCATTTACTGAAAGTCCTTCTACTGAACTTGAATATGGACTCTCTTTGCTAGATTTTCAATAAAGTAGAAATGAGGCAGGTAAAATTGCAATGCAGGGTGTTCAAGTGTCAGTCAAAGCAATGATATATTTGTAAAAAACAAAATAAGGAGAGCTTCTAGAACACAGACAATAGACCTTATCCAATGGTACTGTATGAGGAGCAGTTGAAATCCATCCATTAGCCATTTTTGTACTACACAATTTGTTCTCCCTACCAGTCACATTCCTCTCCCACCATTTCTATCCAGTCTCTCCTGCCCCAGTGCAGCTCAATGAGACACCGGCCCTGATCTCCCAATCTCCATCCCAGACAATCAATTCCACAGTGGCACCCAGTGGATAAGCCCCCCCCCATGGTAGGGCTCAGGAAAGCCTAGTAGCCTGATGCAGGAGGGCGTTATGTACATCTCCAGGGAGTGGGGAGGGGTGTTAGGGAAATGCTTGACTTCTATGACTTTGAAACAGGGACCAGACATTATTTGCTTGACCAGAGCATTACGTTTCTTTGGTAGGTCCTAACCACCTCTCCTGACACTACATGTTGTCTTATTCATTTAAGTTCTGGCCCTGTGGGACAATGTTGTGTCATTACCCACAAGGTCAAGGACATTTTTCTATCCACTGAAGGTGCTAAAGTAGCCAGTAGACATAACACACCCTCCAACAGCCTGAAATCATGCCTCAGCAACATGTTCTGGGACCCAATGGCTCGGAGTGAGGGAACTAAGTCACATCAAGCCAGGCTGCTTTCACCAGTTTTCATGATGAGAACTTATCTACATCATTTTCTGACAGAGGATCCAGTCATCAAAAAACAAACCAAAAAAAAACCAAAAACAAATTATGGTTGGTATCAGCATAGCTCAGTTACAGTGCATAGCATCCCTCTAAAAAACATTTGCATTTTGAGTCATTCTATTCCTTATTGTAAAGAACATCTACAGTATTTTGGAAACTGAATCTTCATCTCTTACAGTTCATTTACAAGGATGCAGTTTTCTGGAACTGAAGTCACAGTCCCCTACATAAGACATCACCATGTGCTGCTGTGGAAAAGAATATGATGTTCAAGCAGGTCATTACAACTTCAGCTCCTGAGTACAAGCCAGCTGTAGATGAAGCATAAGAGGCAAAACTCCTGTTTTTATATAAGTACAATTAGTAAGTAATGGAATGGCGGGAAATCCCATATGGGAGGGTATAGTGTCACTGAGTTCTGCTGATTCTACTTGTGATTTATTTTTGTTATTGGTTGTGCCTGGACTACCTTTTAAGAAGTTGAACTCCAGACCATCTAATTCACCTACAGTTTGTTCTCTGGATGCGTAGTATTTTGTAACAAAGGACATAGGCTTATCTTAGTGAACAAACAATAACTTAGACAATAATTAACAAGTTGCTGTTAAGAAAAAGGCTATTCTACTGCTTTATAAAATAGGAAGGGAAAATCCTGCAAGCTGATTGGTTGTTACCTGTGCATTTGATCTGTCTAATGTGCAGGTAAAAACCAGTGCTGACAACCTGGATGCAGCACAAAAAGAAAATCAAGCAGCTGATCAGAACTTTCAGTTTTGGTGGCATTTTTGATGGCCATCATTTTTTTTAAAAATCTGAACAGACCCAGCCTCCAGGAACAGCCTACGATCTCAGAGACACAGACCCAGTGTACTGCAATCTGAGACTTCTCTTCTAGACTGATTTATTTAAAGTACTCATTTTATTCCTGTTCAGTTAAATAAGATGGTTCACGATCTCTGTCCACCACCCCGCCCCACAGCTGCTGCTGCTAATAGCTCGTTAACTACTTATTCAGTTTCATAGAGGACCTTGCAGTCATTTTGCAGATGCTGTAAGGAAGTGGGGAGCTGGGCTCAAAGTGCTGTATATTTATTTATTTATATTCAAACGTTTCAGCAGGAAACATTATTGTATTATTTATCAGATGCTACAGATCAGAAGTTGGTGTATAGTTTGCATGTTTTAAAATCACTTCTGAATGTTGCGCTCATGCATTCCTCCCACTTGCCAGCAGTTCACTCATTCGATCAACTCGGTAGTCACTTGGCTGCCTGCCCGCCCACTGGCTTGTACCACTCAGTAAATCTTGATGTTATAAACAGTTTTCTCTCTCCTTCTTCCCTCAGATCCTGATTTAGAAAATAATCTCTGTCTCATACTGCAAGGCAGAACTGTAACTAATACTCTTTTGGGCAGTGCACAGAACCAAACAAATGGGGAAAAAATACAACCAGGGAAGCCTAATTAGGACAAATGTCCTAAAACAAAAAAAAAATATCCCCATACAGTACAAACAGGTGGAGGAACTATTTCAGGAAAATTTCAGTTAAGTATTTAAGTTATGTATTTAATTTTTTTGCATCTTAAAATACAGGGACCCATTTTGTAAGCACAATAGGACACTCCAAGGAAGTGCATAAGATAGTTTTACTGCACAGTCAGGGGCTGAAGGCACTCGGCCAGTGACCTCATTCCTCACTACACTCCTGGCCATGCATTAATGCAGACTTTGTCATGTCTTATTGTTAATTGGGTATCAGTGACATCACAGTGCCACAAGAGCAAAACTTAAGTGGCTTAGATGTCACCAATGCACTGAGGTAGTAGAGTAGCTTTGTTGTTAACAGTAAGCTGTTTGTTATTTTATGCAATGCAGTTTCAACTGGTTTTGACACAGTATGGTTTGGCAATAAAAACAGACACTAAAAGATGCTCTAGTAGCTTTTGAGTAACTATGTTTTAATTGCATTAACCTCAACACAGAGAAAAGTTTAGAGTCAATACCACAAGCAATGTGAACTTGCCATAAATCATTGCCTTTACCTCCAGCTGAAGCTCCTTACATGACTAGCTGAAACTATCTTTGCTATGACTTTTGTTTGCTTTTCACTTTTATTATAAATGCTGTCACCAAGCTGTGTGTGAGGGTATTGGCTTTCAGTTTAAAAGTTACTGACTATGCAGTAGTGCAATCAGCTGTCATGTGTCTTGCCAGTGCTAAAAGACCATTTAACGAGTCAAGTTGTTAATCATCTTCTCTAAAACATGTTCTTCAGAATTCTACGTAACAAACAATTTTTAGAGAACACTGCTGAAATGATCTGATCGCGTATTTTATATTTTATTGAGTACTTTCATACCCTGTATTAAATATGTCCTCTCAGTAAATGAAGTACTCAAACCTTGAATTGCCCATTAGCTTTTGTGATTAGAATTGCTGCTCTCAGGACTTATGTCCTATGTTTGATTCCCAGCAAAGGTTGGAGAAGCATCTTCCCAAATAGAGGGGGAAGACATAACACTGGTGATGAAGATGGGATATTTATTTATTATTTGCAGTATTTATTAAAAAAAACTGGTAACTGGGAAAGGCACCCTGAGCCAAGGCTCATTTCCAGGTGTGACTGGGGACAACAAGCAAATACAAAAGAAAGATGATTACAAAAAAATAAGGTCAAACAACAGTAGCGTAGACTGGCAAAAGTGCAAAATTATCAAGATATCAGTATCTGGAGCAAGAACACACTCTACAACCACAAACAAAATCAAGCACCTGGTAGAAAATCACAGTGCAGGGAAATGGGAGGCAAGACAACTGTCTCAAGGGAGGGGGCATGAATTGGGGGGAGGAGAGGAAGGTAGAGCAGGAAGGGAGCTTACAGGAGCAGGAGGGGGTGGAGTCTGGGGAGTTAGTGTTGTACGGGCAGACTAGATGTGTCTGGTGGTCCTTATCTGCTGAGAATGTCTTCGTTTCTATGTTTCTATGTACTGTGCATGAGAAAATACAATTTGTGCAAAGCAGTGCCAAGTAGTAGCAAATGCTGTGAACAGCAGGCAGTGTAGTTCTGAGTGATTGTAACAGCCAAAAAAAGAGAGACCTCCACAGACCTCTAATGGTGATCTATGGCATAGAAAACAAAAAATTAATTGAAACCCTTTAATGTCCCACTTGGTGGAACTGACCTTTAGCTGAATGGTTAGAGTTGCTGAATTTGGGTTTTAGGGTCCCTGGCTCTGTTCCAGTAAGGGCTTGTGAAAATCTACTGGGACTAAGAGAGGACTGGCAAAACCACTCTCTAGTTATAAATACACCTCAGAAATGATAATACCACCACAAAGTAAACTGTATATTTCCAGTGATCATTAAACAAAACATTGCAATGGATGTCATATTCTAGTGAACTGAGTTAAATTCAATATGACAGAAACAGCCTCTCTACCAAGGCTTCCAAAGACATTATACGTTTCTGCTCCAGTTTCCAATGAAAGGTCAGTGCCACTGGTGAAACAGTCTGTTTTGTGAAATGCACCAACACTTCACTGAAAACTGTCAGAATCGGACTGAACTGGCACAATTGGAATTGCTCCTGAAAACAGATGAAGACTGGCTGGCTGTAATCAATAACACCCGTAATGGCATTGTTTGGTGGTATTCACAGTCATTAATTCATCTTCCCCTAAACTGACATGCACACTTTCTCTTTCTTTTTTTTTTCACAAATATATTTTTATTCCCTCCCTGCTGTCACCCCAGGGATATACCCTGATAATGCAATCTTGTTTACACTGTTGTCCAGATGGCAGGGGATCTTTCTTCACTTAGTTTCTCCCTCCCTCCTCCATCAGCCCCTTGGTGTGTACCATGCCCTACAGCTGTGATACTGCAGCATGATCCCTGTGGAAAAGGTAAGCTCCGTGACCCACCCACAGGGGTCATTGCATGCCAGATCCCTCTGCCCACCCTCCTGGGCTGAGAGTAGCTACCCTCTGGCAGCTGCCTACAGCCTTGACGGAACCAGATGCAGTGACCAGAATCCACTTCTGAACTCCGGTTAGCTGCCCAGCAGCACAACATGCTGCCACTGGGCCAACAGGGTGGCCCTTTGTGAACATTTTCTTAATATTTATTATCAATCACAAATACAAACTGCTTAACCATCCACTGATAATGCCTATACAACAAACAAACAAAAACAAACTAAACCTTGCTCATGGAACTGTGATGGACTTTCTAGCATCAGCAAAGAATTTTTGAAATTTTACGAAAACTAGAGCATAAAAATAATCACAGATTGTTAAACAGCAACTGATGCCTCAAAGAAAACTTTATAAAAACATAATAATTAGGTATAATTCTGCCTGCATTCCATTTGTGTTTTATATATTCTTCCTTCCCATTATTCATTACTAAGGACATTTGAATGAATATATGATCTTTATACCTTAGAGTTCCTTTAGAGTCCGTCTGTCTCTGTAGCTTACTCCCTACTTCAAGTCAGAATCCTCTGTTGAGGCATCACAATCTGTTGTTATAGGAGTAAGCGTGATACCACAAGCAGTGCTCTGTGACTTCAGGTAGGGAGAAAGAAGCAGGAATAGACAAACTCTTCAGGTGCAAAGATATTCTATTCATACAAATGATCTCAGTAATAAATAGTGGGGAGAAGGAATAAAGCACTCATGAGAAATACAAGGTGGACTTTGTCTAAATATTAGGTTCTGATAAAGTACTCCTGAAACATGTCAGCAACTCTTTAAAGATGCTTAACAGTTTTGCAACATTTCTCAGGTTATGATAATTTTAGTTTCTTTATTTTGATTGGTTTTCAACAAACAGTAGAATAAACAAGATAAGGGGTCTCAACAACTAATGTACAGAGTGGGTTATTACTGAGACACCGGATACATTTCTATCAGGGGGGATATGTAACAATATATTTCTAAATCATAGATCTTTAACTTGTTAATGGTAGTATTTTAAAAGAAAATCAAATGTTAGTAAAAATCTACATCTCTAATCAATTCTGTTCAAACACCTTTACATATTCAACAAAAGGTTCCATGTCAATTCTTATGCAGAGGTGTTATTTTGCACAACATAGCTGAGTCTCTTGTTAGAGACCAGTTTGTACATGTCTTGTAGATAGTCTTGAATGGTAGGTACAAAGGGAGATTTCCATTAAGAAAGTATAATATGTTTCAAAGCTTGTCATGCTGATCAAATCCAGTACTGGGAAATTTTCGGGATAAGACATACTGACTCACAGTCCCCTAATACACAAAGCAAGGGGTTCAAAGGAAGTTGAGAGTTACCTCAGAACCTTACAAGACAAGAATCTTTCAGATGCAAAAAAAAATTGGCTGCAAATTAACACCCATTTGAGGGGGTGTGCCAGCTCTATTGAGTGTGACATTGTAGCGGATGGAAAGTACTATAGCAACCCCTGAACCTCTGCCATGGCCCTGAACTCACTGTTTCAATGACTTGAACAATTATTAGAATAATCCCCCTATTCACCCCTCCCACTCCTGACCTCTCAGAAGACAACTCCCCTTCCCTCAGTTTCCATTTCAGACTGGTGACAAGGAAGGAGTTGCTCAAACTCCTTAGGCAACTAAAAGTGGAAGGTTCCACTGGTTACGATAAGCTTGAACTCAAGCTCCTTAACCTAGCAGCACCAGCCATTACCTCCCCAATGCCATGTTGCTCAATAGATCCCTCTTAGAAGGGAACATCCCCTCCATTTGGGAAGTGGCCCTTGTAGTTCTTATACATAAGGGTGTGTCTAAAGAACAGGTAGAAAACTACTGCCCCATCTCACTTCTCTGTGCCCTGAAAAAATTACTGGAGAGGCTAGTTTATAAGCAGTTCCAAGAATATAGAGAACAGTGTGACCTGTTGACTAATAATCAACATGGATTTAGAAAGAACCATGGAATGGACACCGCCCTAGTCCAATTGACTACTGATATCCTGGTGGCCCTTGACACTGGTTTGCTGACTGGTGAAGTCTTTATAGACCTCATCAAGGCTTTTGATCGGGTAAACCACCAGCTGCTATTATCAAAATTAAAAATCCTTGGCCTTGACAAGCTGTCTCTATGGTGGTTCTCCGACTACCTCACAAATAGATCACAAATAGTTAAATGGAAGGGAGCTGTGTCAGATAAATGCCCTATCCTGGATGATGTCTGACAGGGATCAATCCTAGGTTCCTTTCTTTTCTCCTTCTATCTAAATGACATGCTGTTAAACTGTGGCAGAGCAAACTTGCTGCTGTATGCAAATGATGCACTTCCCAATTGAATAGCTTGCTCTCCAATGACCTGCAGATATTAGAGAAATGGTTCTTAACAAATAAATTGCTCCTCAATGTAAATAAGACCAAGTCCATGCTCCTTTGTCTCAAGGAGCTTAGGCCCTGTAAGGTGGCATATGCTGACCCCAACCTTATTAAACGGGTCTGTAATTGAGGTAATTGATTCCATTAAATACCCTGGAGTACACATGAACCAAGACATCATATTCAGGGTACATGTGGAGCACCCAATCAAATCCTTGTACCAAAAAATTGGACTCCTTTATCACCTAAGCCCCTTCCTCGCAAAGGAGTCATGCCTGTTTATTGCAAATTGCACCCTACTCCTGACCCTACTCTATGGGTCTTCAATCAGTCAGGTGCTCTGAAATGCAGAAGCTCAAAACACTATACCATAGCATAGGTAATTTTGCAATAGGGGCTTCACATAGGGAACACTATTGTAAAGTGCTGCAAATGCTAAACTGGCCTTCACTTGAAGGCAAACTGGATTACTTCTGTTTGTGCCTTGTTTTTAAACTTAGGAACAATAATTCTGCTCTTAGTATACAAGACTTACTGGTAGCAAAACCTCAGAGGCAGTCTCTTAGGTCCCCACGTCATTCACTTCTCCAGGTCCCCAAAGTCAGGACCATCTCAGGTAATTCAATCCCACGCCTATGAAATGATCTTCTCATATACTGTAGGAATGCTCCTCCCTTGGTGGCTTCAAGAAAGGCCTGTCCCTGAAGGCCCTCCTGCTGGAGCATAACCTGTGCAACTGCCATCATTTATGGGCTCTCCCACCTTATGCTTGTTTGCCCTCTGGCCTTGACACTCACTGTTTTTTTCCTTCTGACTAGGATTTAAACTAGCTCTTCTTTCTGAATTCAATTCTGCCTTGCTATATTTAATATGTGTACCTTTCTTCACTATATGAAGATTAATTTAACTTCACTGTGTGAACCGATTTGTATGTGTCAATGTACCTTCTGTAACTTACCAATTGATATTGTATGTGCCTTGTCTTGCTGTTTTCTCTGTAATTAATCCCAGGTCATCCCTGAAAAAGGGATTCCTGCAGTTCCAGTGGGCCCACCTGGTCAATGAAATTCAATAAATAAACAAATCAGAGCTTTAGAGCAGATTTCTAGTATCTATGACCAGAAGGGAAAAAGTTTTGAATATGTCCAGATAATATAGGTAAGATTTACATTATTTTTCCCACATCTCCAGCAAAAATCTTTTTAATTTGGGTCTATTTTCTAAAGTAGCAATGGAGACAATACATGTTATGATGTATTCTGTATTGGGTGGCTCTGCACTGTAACTCCCTAGAACTTTTAATAACATTAACCTGTAGCTTATCCGAGGATTCAGGGTCAATGTGAATGCCCGATTCTTCTTCCCATGTTATTCTTTAGCTATTTGTTAGATATCACTCATTTCTATTTATAAATTTATAAATTCTTCTAGAAGCTCCTTTTGTAAAACCTAATTTTAGAAGATCCCATTCCTTAATATGCATGTTTTCAGGGTTATTTGAGAGGAAAACTTCAATTTACTGTATAAACAATAAGTAGTGTTATAAATCCAGCCTATCTAGATTAAGACTTGTTTGATATTCTGGAAAGGCTTGACCTTATTAGAGGATGTGTCGATAATGTCTTCCAGTTTATTTAATCCTTTATATTTCTATTTTGTTCTCTGAAGGCTTTATTTTCATATTTTAGTATTGGGGTTTCCCACAGAGGTAGCAGTTACATGGGAAGGAATCCTATTTGAGACATTTCTTCAAGATTTTAAAGGATTGCAGTGTTTGGGAGGTTGTTGGGTGGGACGTTAGTGATTTTCTGAGGGGTATCAATAGGAACTCTGGAAGCAGTTTTGATTTTGGGGAGATGCTTGTTTACATTTCATTCAGAGGGTGGACAGGGGACAGAGGTTGCTACCATTTAGAAAGAAGCAAGCTTATTTTAGAATGTAAGAATGGTGGTAACTTTCAAAGTTCAGCAGTGTAAATCCCCCATTTTCGTTCTTTAGCCATCTTGTTAATACGAAGACATGGCCTTTACACCCCCTCCCTATAACATTTGTTAAACATTCATTTATTTTAAAGAACTAATTGTTTTCAATCCTGATTGGAAGGGCACTAAGGGCATAAAACATTTTGGTAGAGCTTATCATCTTAATAGAATTTATTCAACCCCAGAGTGAATGATTGATGTTATTCCATGCCATAAATTCAGCTTCTAATTTTATCAATACTGGCTTAAGATTGAACCTTATTAGATCCTTTGGCTTGGGAGAAAGGATTATTCCTAGATAATGTACACATTTGGATGATATTTTAAGTGGGATGAAGATTTTTACACTTGATATTATGGCTTCTGTACAGGTTTTGTTTAAAGGCAACAATTTAGATTTGTTTCTGTTGACTAGTAGACCAGATATTTTTTCAATATTCATTTAATAGTTCTAGTAAATAGTGAGAAGAGTAGTGGGGGTTTTGGACAGACATCATTAATTGCAAGGCATTTGCAATGGTGCTTTTTAATCCCCTCAATTTCATTTACAAGTTCTAGCTTTCAAAAAGGTCTCCATTGACAGTGCAAATAGGCCTGAGGAGAGAGGACATCCTTGTCTGCTTTCCCATTCTAATGGTATGCCAGCAAAATCGTGAAAGTTCAACAATGAAATCCATTTCAACAACAATTTTGACAGCATTTGAAATTGTTGCTGTAATGGACCCACAGTCGAAAAGTCTCTCTTTTGCCTGGCATTCTCCCTCTTCCAAGTCAAATCTGACTCAGAGTCAGTTATTTAAAGATTGGGGGGTGTGGGGGCAAAAGACCACTGCATGGGATTCATTTAAAAAAGTTTCTTTTCTCAGACAAGCTCTAGTGGGTTGAATTTTTCAAAGAATGGGGAGCAGTTAGTCCCATTAAGTTTGAGTCTCACTACAGCCACTGAACATAGTGTAATGTCAGATCTTAAAGAGAAAGAAATCCACTTTTTTGCCCCCCGATATATGCAAATCATAAAATCAACACATTTGCTAACTTGGTAGATATCGATGTTACAAAATTAATAAAGAAGTCTGAGTCTATGCCAAATTATAACAACCTAATGAGGAGTGAAAATGAGGCATTAAAAGTATTACAAGATGACATGGATTTGGCTATTAAACCAGCAGACAAAGGAGGTGCTATTGTGATTTGGGAATGAGTAAAGTATGAAAAAGAAATGGAGAAACAACTGTTTGATGGTAGATATTATAAACGTATACCAGATCCAACATATAATATTAAGAAACAAGCATTTGAATTTATTCACGAAGGGGAAACAAGGGGTTACCTTACTAAACAGGAATGTGAATTTTTGAAAGTATCTAACCCAGTGAAGCCATGTATCTATTTGTTGCCAAAGATACATAAAGATGCCATAAATCCACCAGGTCGTCCCATAGTATCCTTTATTGGTTCATCAATGGAACCATTTTCACAGTTAATTGACTGTTATTTATGACCTGAAGTTTCTGAATTAAAATCATTTCTGCAAGATACAAGTGATGTAATAAAAGCATTAGCACAAATACAAGAACAGTGAAATATGACTTTGGTGACTTTTGATATTGCAAGTTTATACTCCAATATTCCTCACAAAGGTGGTCTAGAGGCCTTAAAGTATTATCTGACTTTGAGAGAAACTGTTGAAGTGCCAAAAATAGAATTTCTACTAAGAATGGCAGATATGGTGTTGACATCTAATTTTTTATTTATCAAAAAAGCTTTTTTGCTCAAATCCAAGGAACAGCAATCGGAACCACCTTTGTGCCAAGTTTGGCCAGTTTATATGTTGGACTCTGGAAAGAAGGTTACCTGTATACACACTCTTTATTTAGCAAGTGTGCAATATTTTGGAAACAATTTATTGATCATTGCCTGATGATTTGGATTGGTACAGATGAAGAGTTGGATGTTTTTTACAGTATAATAAATAAATTTGATCCAAACTTGAAATTTGCCATGAAGAGAGATAAGTTGAAAATAGACTTCCTAGATATTACTATCTGTAATGAGGGAGGAAAGTTAATTACAACACTGTTCAGGAAGAATACAGACAGGAACAGTCTGTTGCATTATACCAGCTCTCACCCTAAATAACTATGAGATAATATTCCAGTAGGACAGATGCTACATGCAAAAAGGCTCTGTAGTAACATTCAGGAAACAGAGAAACATTCAAAGTCAATGGCCCAGCGTTTTGTAGATCGAGGATATCCACCCGAAATAGTTAAGAAAGGAATGGATAGAGCTATTGGAACAAATAGAGAAGATCTCCTGATTAAAAAGACCAGAATAACAGAAGAACAACCGATTACCTTTGTGACTAAGTTCTGTAACCAGAGTGGGGCAATTGCTAAAATAGTAAAACAACACTGGCATATAGTACAGAACTCTGAAGTTTTTGGTAATAAATCTTTGAGAATCTCATACAAAAGGGGTGTGAATTTATGAGACAAATTAGTACATAGTCTTTATGAGAAACTGACTGAACCTAAGAGAATGTGGCTGCCTAATATCCCAAAGGCAACTACAAATGTGGGCATTGTGCTCAATGTAATAATACAGCTAATTCAGATGAGATTAAGCATCCTAGAACAGGGAAAAAGTATACAATCATATAATTTATAAATTGTTCAACTGTAGGGGTAGTGTATTTGTTGATATGCCCCTGTGGTTTGGGTTATGTGGGCCAAACAAGCAGAACCTTAAGGGAAAGAATAACAGAACATAAATCTGCTATTAGAACAGGGTCACAAACAAATGTAATGGCCAGGCACTACCATTCGATGAAACATGGTTCACCTATGAGCCTACGCTTCTCTGGTATTGAAAAAGTGGAAATTGGGATGAGAGGTGGAAATTTAGTCAACAGGCTTTCACAACGAGAATGCTATTGGATCCATGTACTATACACCTCACAACCTTGAGGGTTAAATGAGGAGATACCGCCTGCTAGTTACTTATGAGATCCTTGATAGTAAGATAAGTCCCTTTGAAAACATCTATGAGATTACTGTGATAAGATGGTTCTTTAAGGAAAATTGCAAATCAACTGTTTATTTATGCATTTATATAAAGGTCTTTTCAAAATGTTTTAGCTTTTAGTATGGTGATAGTAATGTATATATATATGTGTGTATTTAGAAGTCCATTATAGTGAGACTGTGCATGTTTAATTAGGAGGTTAGTAAATATGTATTTTTAGTAGCCAATCACAATAAGGTATCTAATGAATATTGATTAGATAGGGTATGAATGAAGTTGTAGAATGATGGCCAATCAGCTCTGAGGAAGCCTTTCTGGTGAAATGTCAGCTGATCTGCACTTTTGGCACATAGCACTATGTGCACATTGCTAAGCATGACTGCTGGTCGTTAGTATGACTGCAGTGCTCTATGTTTCGTGCCGACGGTGTTGTTTTCTAATGTCTGCATGTTTTCAGCTGGCACTTTTAAATAAATAATAATGCACTTTCTGGCATTCTTAAGCACGTGTATGTGGTTTAAATAAAAGAGAAGAAAACTCTGTGATGTGGTAAGCAGTTTTTTTATGTTCTCAAAAGAAAACTGTGTGCTTGTGTGGTTTGTGCTACAGCAGGGAGTTGTGATTCTCAACTAGTGTTTTGCTTCGGTCTTTCTGAGAGCTGTTAAGCACCGTGCTGGTCACCTTATGAGTGAGTTGAGCCCCACATTTTGTGTATTTCTGACAGTCCCAGAATGCCCATGAGTGCAGCATCATGCAGTGGGATGGCATGGCCTAGGCACAGCCTTGAGGGCTGGCAACAGTGGTACACAGATGATACAGTGCACAATGGCCCCAACATACAGCAAGGGGATGGTGCACAGTCAGTCAGGTGCATGCATGCTGCAATGGCATGGGGCCCCACCCAGCAATGTTCAATAGCCGCCAATGAGTGAATCTGCATGAAAGCACCTTCCATGTCACACATGGCTCACATGTGGGACACACACACACCAGCTCCCATGCTGCCCACTCTTGTGAGTTCACCACCCCAACCAGGATGTACCACCCGTGGCCCACCACCACCCATCACACCATGCCACACCACCCCACCTGCCACCCACAGATTATATGACAATAACCACACAGGTATCAGGTACAGATTACTTTACTGAATAACTGTCAAACAGTACTGCCACAGTGACAACATATTAAAACTGCACTGTAGAAATGGAAATAACAACACACTATAACTGTACTGTGCAGATATCAAATTGGGCCTATGACCAGTCCACAGTATAATGACCCCATGCAGAGGCCACACAGTCTATGGTGAACTTTGCCACATGGCACCACCGGTGGAGCACAATCTGCTAGGCATCCCTGTTCAGGCTGTCCTCTGTGTTACTGGAATTGCTGTCATTGTCTTATCCAAGTGGCCACAGCATGAGGCAGCATATGGGTCCCCCATAGTGCTGTAGCAGAAAATAGATAGTCTCAATCTGCATGGCATGTGTACGGATCACTGGCAAGCATGGCAAGGGGTACAAGTGGGACATCACAAGGAGGGCATAACTTACCTGCAATGGCACTGCCACAAGCCACACCACACAGCCATCCAAATTATAGTGCACCTCCTCTCCCTTCATGGACAGGAACCTGCGGTTCTTCACTAGCCACCGTCTATGATGGTGCAAGGTGGTCCACATGACACATGCCGCCCCATCAGGCTGCTCCACCCTGCTGAACTCTAGTCTGTGCCACAGGCTGGTGTGATCACAGGTGTGACATCTTAGAAACTTAGTAGCTTTGCTGTTGTTATGCAAGAACTATGCAACAGTATTACTGGCTTAACAAATTTAGCCAGTAATGGTGTCTCTTATTGGGAAGATGAAGTTACTGAAATCAAACCTCCTGAGAACCTTTCTCTCACCCCAGATTTACTATTAGATGAATCACCTGAATATATTTGGGAGTCCTTTAGCTGTAAAAATCAATGCAATCCTTGGAAGGACAGACAGTCCCTCCCCAAAGGAAAAAATTATCCCCTCATCATCGTTATCTAGACAGATGTTGGACTATATAAAAAGACCCCTATCAAGCTAATGTAGTAATTTTTGAGAATTTGTGGGCAGTAAAAGAAGAATTGATAGGTCTTAGAACAGATGTTTCACATAATCAGATATTGCTTTCTCAGCTTAAGCAGAAACTGTCATTAGCAAATATATCTAATGACTCCCATGACAGTTTTAATGAAAACAGATATTTGAGTAATTCTAAGCCAAATTTGCACAAAGAAAGCAAGGGTATACAGGTTAATTATTTCATAAAATCATATAGGGATGCTTCTACTATGGCAAATCTGGACTTTGAATACTTATACAATGAAAATAAAAATAAACTTATAATGAAAAAGGTGAAAGGAGGTAAGAGAAAGTTAAACTCTAAGTTGAAGGAGACTAAAAAAGATAAATCAGGTAAGGTACAATTAAATAAAATTATGATTGCTTCATCATCTCATATGAATTGTGATAGTCAAAATGAAAGTCCAAGAATACCTGAGGATTCTAACCTGCCCTCACAAGTTAATCATAGGGATAATCCTCTGGAACTGAATAATAATAAGCAAAAGAGGCATTCATCTGTTTCATGTCTACAAACTAATATTCGATCAAATAATTCTGAGAATGCCATTAATTATGAAAAGGTAGCATCTGATTCTGAATTACTGATAAAGTTATATGGTATTGGAAAATTCAATCGGGAAGCACCTGGAAAACCTAGATGTTAGGTCTTCTTCTTACTTCAGATATCTCAGGAACATGCAGGTGAAATATTTATTTCTCATCCTCCTAATTTGAATTATTGAGACTGTGTGTTATATTTTGATAGACAGGATCTGGCAGACCAAGTCTGGGCAAAAAGAGATTTACTGAAGTCATTGAATATATCTATGATTTTCCCAAAAAATGTTTCTAGATATGATGGAGGAGAACCTATGAAAATGACTGGAATTGGAAAGGATACTGTCAAAATTGGGTACAATATTCTCAGTAATAGATAGTTTTAAATAAGACAGAATAAACAACCAAATGAGAGATCACACTCACTTTTTGGCTGGAGAATTCATCCAAAGGAAACAGTTGGAAATATAAAAAGGAGCATTACAATATTGTTGGCTTGTTCCCTAAATATATTATTAGGGAAAGATGGAATTGATTGGATTAATATTCAAAATGGCTTTACTGATTTTCCCCAAATTGATATTGTGTTTGGGGACTCTAATTTGGCATCTCGGATTCTGTTGGCAAACCCTCTTTTGGATAGACTTGGACTTTATTTGGTCCATCCTGACTTGTTTAGTGGAAATGATAAAATAGATCATGGATTAAATAATCATCCTGAGCAAAACCCAAATGATGTTGAAACTGTAGATCTTCCTTCTTTACAGAATTCTGCGATTTCAATCCATAATATCTTTCTTCCATTGCAGGATTTCTCTGTCGGTTGACTAAATAATACATTTTTGGATTTAGATCAACAGCAAAATGATTATTTAAATCTATTAAATATTTTATCATGGAATATAGAAGGGCTGTCTTCTAAAATGGAAGATCATGAGGCACATAAATTCATGACTACTTTTGACATGCTGTTACTCCAAGAGACACGGTGGCATATAACACTGCCTAGATTTATGGATTATAAATCTTCATGACTCATGCTGTTAGATATAATAAGACAGGAAGATATAAAGGTGGTTGGTCACATTAATTAAGACTTCCTTGGACCTAGTAGTTACTGAAATAATGTGTGAACAGAATTTTGCCTTAATACTTAAGTTAGACAATGCTGAAGTTAAGATTATTTTGATTAACATTTATGTTCCTCCAAAAAATAGTAAAGGGTTCCCTCCACTTTTATGACAATATTTAGAAAATTTGTTGAAAGATTTAACAACTAAATTCCCCATATACAGCTTTATTGAACCAAGGGACTTTAACGTCAGGATTTTTGAACAAACGAATCTTGAAATGGACAATGAAACTGAGAAAGCTAAGTATAAGGCTAAGAATGATCAATAATAGGCAGAATGTTGAAAGGAAGTCCAAAGATACTAAAACCAATTCCCACATTAACATTTTAAACAGGATTATGGTGGGGCTTGACTCCTTATTAGTAAATGGTGGAACAACTGGTGACCATAAAGGTGAATTCATCTTCATGGGACCTACGCGAGCATCAGTTATTGACCTAGTGTGGATTAGTCAACAGACTCTGAAAAGTCTGGTTGACCTTAAAATAATTGAACTCCCTGAATCATCTCATTTTCCTATTTGTTCTTCTTTCCACATAACCATTTTTCATAAAAAAATAGGATAACATATAGTTGCAGGATACTGCAGTGGAAGTTCTTAATTTGAGAAGAATTAGATGGCAGCCTAGTGTACTAGATGCATTTTTCAATGTCCTTTATTTTGCTCAGTTGATTACATTAAGACAGAAGATTATATCAGATCATAATCATCTAAATTTTGTTGCTATGCTCTTGGAAATTAATAACATTTTAGAACCAATGTTCAAGGTAAATAGGAAGAATAAGTTGGCTAAACATTCTTGGTTTAATGCCACATGTGAAAAAGCAAAAAGTGACTTAAACAAACTTGTCAGATTTGTTAAAGTACATAAAAGCATAGGAAGTATAAGGCTATTAAACAGGAAGAGGAAAGATTACAGGAAAATCCTAAATGTTAAAAAACAAAAATATCAAGTAGAAATGTGGGATAGACTCAAAAAACAGTAATTGAGAAGAACGTTAAAGCATTTTTGTCATTAGTAAGTTTTGGTTATGAACAGTACTCTATCATATTTGAAGCCCATATAACACCACATATTTGGGAAAAACATTTTGAATCCCTGGGCCTGATTCTCAAAGGTTGATGCAAGCCACGCTAAAGGTGGCTTGTGTCGATTGTCAGTCTGCCAGGGACCCTGCAACTGATTATCTATTGGGTAGGGTCCCAGCGTCAAACTACCATGACTTGTGGCAAATTTGTCCCTGTTCCACACAGACGGCACAACAGGAAGGTTTGCTACAAGTCGTGGGTCAGCCCTATGACAATATCGTTATGGACAGGTGTCTGGTGCCTAGTGCCTCCCCAGCCCTGATCTCCGATCCCTTTGTAAAAATAAATGTAAATTGCCCTGCAAGTCTAGAGCACTCCCCTGTCCTCCAACAGCCCCTATACCCAATCCCCTTGTAAACATTGTAAATTGCCCTGTTAATCTAGGGTAACCTCCACCCCCCCAACAGCCCTGATCCCTGATCCCCCTGAAATATATGCCAAACAGTCCCTGGTAGTCTAGTGGATCCCACCCCAGTTGGCAGTGCCCACTCCCCCTCCCCCATCACCAAGCAACTGACAGCACATCCCTCCTCACACCTCCACAACTGGCCACTGACTGAGCTATCAATGAATGTTACTGTACAGTGAGCAGGGGAGCAAGTGTGGGGCACTGCCAACTGGGGTGGGGGTGGAGAACTACTAGACTACCAGGGACTGTTTGCATACATATCAGGGCAAGCTGACAGGGGTGCAGGAGGTGTTCTAGATTACATATTACAATGCATTTATTTTACAAGGGAATCAGGGATTGGGACTGTTTGGGGCAGGGGTGCCTAGACTTCAGGGCAATTTGCATTTATTTTTTACAAGGATCAGAGATTGGGGCTTGGGGGTGCCCTAGACTACTAGGGTGGCATCTTCTAAGGGGGATCAGGACCCTGGTGGCACATTGGAGAAACCCCCAGAGAACAACTAAGTACACTTAGACTAGCACCTGGCTGGTCTAATGATACTTAGACAGTTTTTCTCTGTGGGGGGTTTTAGAATACTGAATTAGGGAATGTGGCAGATTGCATCTGCCTCAGGTCCCCTAGCACCATGCTGCAGCCAATTTTCTAGTGCAAGACTGACGCAAACTATTTTCCTGAATATGTTTAATAACATTTTGTAGGGAGAATAATTTCCTGAGAGCTGGGGGAGTGGTATAATATTCCCAATGTATAAAAAGGGACAAATAACTGATCCAGGAATATGTAGACCAATTAGTCTCCTGGATACTTCACAAATATTCTTTGTCATGGGATCCCTTCACTTTAAATAATATACACACACCATTCCTAATGGGTGCCCAGTTGGCATCTTTATTAACAACTTACATCTTTCTTACATCCCTTTCTTTCACCATATCTATATATTGTATTTATATAACATACATCAATTTATTAAATTACTTATTATCCATGGTAGTTGGATGCACACCCAATCTATCTTTCAGCCCTCTGAGTGTAAACCCCCAAGGTGCCAAGGTGCCCAGTGAATATGTTTATGGATTATAGCGCAGTATAATCCACATGGCAAAAATAATGTATGACAAAATAGCTACAGGGATAGTGTAGCACAAGTACATTACTGCCATCCCTGTAGCTGTTGTGACTTGAGACGAAGATGATAACACATTGCCTGTGTGCTGCCTTGCTGAGCAGCTGCTGTGGTACAGAGGTTAGAGCCATGAGCAGTGAAAGATGGGGGAATATCTGGATGGACCAGTTTTTGATACCTGGTTCTGTGACTTTTGTTTCTTTTTTTTCAGCCCCCCGACTTTTATTTTTAATTTGTACTCCGCCATCCTGCACTTTTGTCCCCGAACCCCCAGTTGTCATGGTTAGCTCCCTCTACCCCCTGTGACTATCTCTCCTCTGACTTGCATCTCTCCAACATAAATACGATCCCCCCTGATTTTCTCCCAATCCCAGAGTTGCCTCCCCCAAGGGGATGGTTATATTTAGTTGGGGTGCAGGGGATAGAATCCCCCCTCAGACAGTAAGTCGAAGTACTTTATTTGTAGCACTTAGTGTATTTTCAATGTGTTATCTTGTGTTTCACTGTTTTGCTTGCATGGTTTTTGACTGCGGTATTTCACAGTCATTTGGACCCAGTGCCAGGCGCCAACATATCTAGGTGCACAGCCAGTCCATGCTCCTTCTTCTTATTCCAACCCAGAACCCCCTGGACTCTTTTAGCTTTACTCTGTTCCTTTTTACCCCTTCCTCTCCCACCCCCTTCTTTCTTCCACCTTGACCATCTAAATTCCACTAGCAAATAAGAAGGGGGAGCCTACTCTCACTCTCCCTTTTAAACCTCCTCCTCTTTCCAGGTTTTACATTCCTCCACTCATTCCCCTTTACTCATCCCTCACCTCTTTCTGTGCTGACCTTACTCTCAGCATTCCACCTAATTCCCTCAAGTCCTCCTCCTCTTTTCCCCTTCCCCTTCCCTTCCCCCTAAGTCTTCTCCCTCCTCCCCTCTACTTCCTATCTAGCCAACCTTCAAGGTCAGGTGACTCCTGACAATAGAGGCTGCCTTTCAAACAGGCAACCCACTTTTGTAGAATCATTCTTTAAAGATTGCAGACTTGGGTGTCACAAAATCATCTTCTAGCAGAAACTCAAAATGGTTTTCAACAGAACCACTTGGTTCCATGTCAAGTCAGCGCCATCTGCAACAGATAAAAAGGAACTTTGGACAGCGATTTTACCTTGATTTCTCTAAAAAGTTCTAAAGTTTAATGCAGAATCCATTTTGAGAGGATTTTTCCTAATGAATTCTGTTGAAAAGATTAGAAAATGTGTCCTTGTGGAATTGTATTCATTATTTTATGTGGACTCAGAGGACTCACAGTACGCTTTCCATGTACAGCCTCGGACTCCACCTAAATTAATGATTACAACTCCACGAGGGTGAATTTTCAAATGCTTTCAACAGAATTTGTTAGAGAAAATCCTACTGAAAGTAATTCTGCATTGAAGTTTAGATTTTTTTAGAGAAATACAGATAGAATCACTGTCCAGAGTTCCATTTTAGCTGTTGCAGATGATGTGATACCAAACCGCCATACTATCCAGCATTGTTTTGTTCTTAACAATCTCATATATAAATATGTTGCAGTAAAGAAATCTAAGCTTTATTGCTGCTTTATTGATCTGAAGGCAGCTTTTGACAGTATTAGTTGTCAGCTGTTATGGCATAAATTATGGTCACTTGGTATAAACCCTTACCTCTAGGACATATTAATAAGGTTACATCAATACACTTGGGTAAATGTTCAGTATAATCAGCTAGGTAATTTAACAAGATAAATCTAAACAAATCTAGGTGCTCGACAAGAAAGTATATTGGTCCATTTATTATTCATTATACAGATTAATTCAATTATAACTCAACTTTCTAATCCCAACTTTCACCCTCCTAAGGTGTTTGATAATCATATTAGCTTACTGACTTAAGCAGATGATATTGTATTATTGCGTACCTTGTTCGGACTCCAGAGAAAAATGAATCTTTTGTTAAATTATGCTCAGAAAATGCCTTAAGCATAAATAAAAAAAGACTAAGTTAGCAATCTTTGTAAACAGAGCAAAGAAAAAGCCTAAACTATATGTTGGAAATTCTTTCATTGAAACAACTGGTCATTATGATTACCTAGGGGTAAGATTCGCAGAGAATGTTTCATGATCTAAACATATTGAGTTACCAGAAACTAAAATGAAAAATGCTTTCAATGCTTTCAAGAAATGTAATCATAAACTAGGAAATGGTTCAATTAAAGGCATCCTAACAGTATTAATTATGAAACTAATAAGAAATTATATATGTAGCCGAAGTTTGGGGTTCTTTGAATTTTAAACCATTAGAAATTACTCTAAACAAAATGTTACGATACTTCTTATCAGTCCCAAATGCAGTTCCTGCTGAAATATTGAGAGCAGAGTTGGGGCAATTTTCTGTATCTTCTCTGATAGGAGAGAGGGGTCTAATATTTGTGTTGGACCTCTTCCTCTTACCAGAAGAGCGGTTGCCCAGATAGTGCTTGGAAGAACAAATCAGTTATGTACATCGAGTGTTTTATTTTCCCAATTATTAAACTTATTAGGGAACAATTGTTGCCAATGGGACTAGGTAACTTGTTATATGAAATTTATATTAGACCCAAGAAGGATATAATCAGAGATGTTAAAACCTAGAGTAGGAACATGGCAGTTAATTCGGGTCTATCTAGAATTACTAGCTTGAAGTTATTTCAGTGGTACAGAAACATCAAAGTAACAGATTTGAATTTTACCTATCTCATTTCTCAAATCCCGGTGATCAGATTATTATTATCAAGTTTAGATTAGAGCTATATAATACAAATTATTTACATTTAAACAAAAAAGACCTGGCATTGTCTCAGAATTCTGTAAATGTAGGATGGAAGTACATGATGATTTAAAACATGTGGTACTCTTATGTCCTTTAAATTGTAGCAGAAGAGAGTTTTGGATCAGGTCTATATTGACTAAGCTGTATCTTCCTTATAATCAAATAAAAAAATGTATTGTGTAAGCCTACTGATATAAACATACTGTATCACCTGTTTACATTTTTGAGTTCTCTCAATTTATAATGAATTATCATTATTGTTTGGAAAACTAATTGGGAATGTTACATTCCTAGGAAGTTCTAATGCCTATTCCTTTTAATGATGTATTCTTTGGAAGTGTACAAAAGGGAAATGTCTTTTTTTTTTTTGCCTTAATCAGTGTTTTTTCAATTTGACATACTGTAGTCTTCTGGAATTTTGAGATTATGGGTTTTAGTAACTTGGATGGAGGTGCAGGTAACCATACCCGAACTCAGACAAGTTCCATTTATTCCTGTAAATTCACAGGATTTCTAAGTACCTTTTCCTCTTGAATCCTTCCCACTAGTTTAGATTATATAATGATGGAAATTTCTTGATACACTAATCGTTTATTTTTATTTTACCCTTGTATCGGACTTTATTATAGAGAGGAAGTCTATAACTATTTATGTATGCTGTTGAATTTGATTGCTATTTATATCTGTATTTACTTTTTATTAATTGTTTTGTAATGATGATGTCGAACAATAAACTTGAACGTTTCACTTTTTTCATTATCTGTATCTTGGAATCCACACAACCGACGAGAACAAAACTTGGCAAGTCAAGAGACCTTGCCACTGAGACCACGCATGCAAATGTTTGTGCAAATCTGTTGAATGGGGTGAAGCTATTAAAGTGAAAAATTAGGGATTTAACATTAAACAGTCTGCTCAACCCTAACTATAGTGGTGCTGCTGGGCCACTGTATTAAATATAGATATAACCCCACAGTCCCAAACCAGACAGGAGAGCAGGTGTGGGGTGTGCCTTGGGCTTCTCAAGCCTAACACTTACCCATTTCCATCTGTAAAAAGGTCAAATGTAGACTTTATGAGAATGGGGTGAGCATTAGGGTTGAGAAGCCCAAGGCACACCCCATACCTGCTCTCCTGCCTTGTTTGGGAGGGTGGGATGTTAAGGAAAACCTAACACCTCATTTGCCAGCTTTTGTTACTTCAACCCTAACTGGAGCATTAACAAAGTTTTTTGCAACTTATTTCCTTACTTTTTGAGATAGTATAATGGTATCCATATTTTGCTGTGTAAGCGAAGGTGTAGCTGTGGAAGCACAGGGCCCATCAGGCCCTGTGCTTCCATGTACAAGACAACAGTGACCAAATTGTCAGCATAGCCATCTTATTACCCCACCTCATGTACCCAGTACAGAATTTTTTCATCATATCATATTCTATTCTCCCTGCAGCCACAGCCCCTGCTTACCTGCAGCCACCACTCCTCCTTCACCTCTGACCCCAAAGTTGGACATGCCCAGCTGGCATATGCAGCTATACCATTGAAAGGGACTCCCCTATGTCCCTGCACCTGCCAAGGAACCAATACCAGCACATGCCTCCAATCCAGGCATTCATCAGCTGGTGAAGCCGTGGCTATCACGCTGCTGCGGACCCTGTGCTGCCATTTTCCTCCTAGGTTTTTCTGTTCCCCCAGAGTGCAAGCGTGCAATGACATTGGGCACAATGCCAATGTCTGCTGCACTCTGCCCCTCATGCTTAACCCTACTCCAGTAGTGCCTCCGGTCATCACCAGGGGCTGCTACATAGTGATGGTTCCCTGGATCTCTCCCCAGAGATGGGAGATCAGTCTTTGGATGCCCAATTGCATCCCTCCCCAGCCAACCTCTGGTACCCCGGGCTCACATCCAAACCCAGGTCACCAGTGTGGTGTGAAGTGTGGCATCCAGCACCTCAACCCTCAATGCCACTGGGCCCGGTACATAAAATTTTTGAATCCTCATCAAAGCATAATTTTGCACAACTGCAATGCCATTCCGAGCCACATGTGTGAAAACACATTTTGGCCAGGATATGAAAAATAACAGATGTGACATACATGACATGGGGTAATAAGAAGGCTATGTTGAAAATTTAGGGTAAAAGTATTTAACATTTCCAAAGTTACGAGCAGGCATAACAAAATTGCAATGAATGGTCATAACTTTGCTATTTTTTCATATTTTGACCCCAAATTTTCAACAGTCTTCTTATGACCCCACCTCATAAACCCCATAGGTGAAAATGTTCAAATCCATGCCAAAATGCCATTCCAAGCCACAAGTACAAAAACACATTTCAGACAGGATGTGAAAAATGACAGCTGTACTGTTCATGAGATGGTGTGAAAAATGGCTATGTTGAAAATTTGGACTCAAAATATTAAAATCACCAAGATTGTGCGTGTACATAGAAAAATTTCAACAAATGCTCATAACTCAGCCATTTTTAGGAATCTGTTCACCAGATTTTCAACATGGCCTTTTTGGGACCCCACTTCATGAACACTAGTGGTGACATTTCATTATTTGGTCCCGAAAGGGGATTTTGTGCAGCAACTTCAAAATCACCTTCCAGGCCCGATTAACAAAATGACAGTGCCAGTGTTCATGAGGTGGTGTCCCAAAAAGGCCACGTTCAAAATTTGCTAAATGAAATTCTTAAAAATGGCAAAGTTATGAACATAAGTTCAAAACCCCATTGAAATATATTTTATGGCACTTACCTTGATTCCTCAGTTCAGGGTTCAGCTTTGAAGTGTGCTGACATGTCTCGGTCCACAGAAGATGACTGCCTATGATCTCTGGTGGTAAGAATAGGGTAAGGTGTGTGTGTGTGTGTGTGTGTGTGTGTGTGTGTGTGTGTGTGTGTGTGGTGGGTTCTCAATGGGAGGGTTAGGATGGGAGAGGTGGATGGCGGGGATGATGAAGGACCATTTTCTTTTTTCAGGTTACAAAACTAAAAAGACATTGGGGGACTGTTTTCCTTTTGCAGGATTAAAGTAAATAAGTATCTCAGGACACTGAGGGTGGGCTTTCCAGTGTCCCACACTGCTGGGGGGCTTTAAATGCTGACATGGGGACTGGGCCCCCCAATATCAGGTAATTAATCAAATAATGGGCTGTAGGAGAGGGGACATCCGACACTAGGGGTGGGCATCCTGGTGTTGGATTATATAAATTAATAAACAAGGAACAAGGGGATGGTGATTGGAGGGTGGGGGTGCCACTAGACACCAGGGAATATATGGGGGTAGTGATCAGGGAGTGAGAAGTGCCACTAGACACTAGGGAAAATGGGGGCTCACAACTCTCACCAGCAGCAGGAGTTCAGCTACACTGCAGCTGCAGAACTAAATAATATCTGCTGTTCTCGTACAAAGAATGCGGTGGAAGGCTCCTCTCACTAAGCTGGGCACCTGGGATTTCAGGTGCCCAGAAGTATTTCTGGCCCTAACTGTGAAAAACAAACACCAGAATATAGCTAAATGGGTCTTGTTTAGCTAGGTTCTGATGTTGGTATTGTCAAATGACAACATTTTTATGTATTTTCCATGGTTTTTAGTTTGTGGGAAAAAAAAAAAAGAAGATGGCGTCTGGTGAAAAATGATTTTTCCCTCACGAAAAAGCATTTTTTCCTCACAAAAAAGGAATGGATCTCATGAAAAAGAATCTTTTTTCACAAGGTCAATCCTTTGTCGAACTTTCTCCCTCCATTCTGGACAGTAATCTTTCCATTGAAAACAATGGAAACGTAAAAATTGAATAACTTTGCAACAAATTAATATTTCTTTCACCAAACAAAGCATTGCAGTTCTGTTACCCAAACTGTATCTATCCTAGAAAAATCACAGCAAAATTCCACACCACCTGGACGCAAGGTGATGAGGAAAAAACTGCAAAAAATGGTGACTTTTAAGGTTTTTGCACTATTCGGATCTTAGAATCCATACATCCGACCAGAACAAAACTTGCCACAGCAAGAGATCTATCTCAAGGAACAGAGCATAACAACTTTTGTGCAAATCCATTGATCAGTTGCAATGTTATTAAAGTGCAAAACAACAAGCTATGTCTGTCATTTTTTGCAGTTTCTTCCATAGACAAATGATGTGTTCACACAGGCCCCAAAGGGACCTTCATGAATGAGGATATGGTTCTACTACCTCAAAAAGTAAGGAAATGTTTTGCAAAAAACTGAGTTAATTCACCAGTTAGGGTTCAGATTAAAGCAACGAAAGTAGGGAAATGTGTCATTAAGGTTTCCAACCCTAACTCCCCACCCCAACCCCCCAAGCAGCAAAAAGAAAAAACATTATGGTTTTTGCTTTCCTCACTCTTTGTGAATCAGGGATGGGGTCTTCCTGGTGGTTGTTGACCCTAACACTCACCCCTTTCCATGACCAAATAAGGTGAGATGTGATCTGTTTTCTTCAGGCAGGGCCTAGAGGTTGTTGGCAACATGTGGGGAGACACAGTTCTGTACATGTGAAGACTATATTACAATGGGGCAAGCATTAGGGTTGAGAACTCCAAAGAAAACCCCACTCTGATTCGCTAAGAGTGATAACAGCAAAAAACATAATGTTTTTTCCTTTTGCTGCATGTGGGTTGGGGGTGGGGAGTTGGGGTTGGAAACCCTAACTGCACATTTCCCTACTTTTGTCGCTTTAATATGAACCCTAACAGGTGCATTAATGCAGTTTTTTGTAAAGAATTGCACAATACAGATGAACTTCACATTCATGGTACAACACTTATTTCAGTATCTTGATAGTAGATATGTCACAAACAAGATATCAGATTAGATGTTCACTTATATAGTTTCATATTGTGGGGTATAAAACAATATTGAGACTGATGTTTATTGTCTAATTTCTAAGAATTGTTTCATTTAATTTTTTAGTTTTGTTCTTTGAAGTAAATTATTTTTTACATATTATACATCCTATTGAGTTGTAAAATCCAATAAAATTTAATTGATCAAAAAATATAACAGTGTACTTAACCAATGATAGAGTAATTGAAACCATTATTGATGACATCACAGTAAAGCTATGTAGCATTCTAACCAGAGTAGTGAAGCCAAAGAAACAGTTACAGCGAGGGTCAACCATATACTCAGTATGCTCCTTATGGCCAGAAACAAAACATCATGTGCAATCCCATGTTCGTATAACATGCAATCCACCCAGCTGCTGCTGTACTATCCATTTCAGTTGAGGCTGGCCCCTCATGATAACCCTCTCTTGGTGTCAGCAGGGGCCAGTGTCTAGGGGTAAGGTGGTAAGCTTCATGGAGGGTTCTAAGTACATCAGGTACTCTGTCTGTATAGAATTCACTGACTGTGGGGTGGGTTCAATGTTGACCTCTGTTCTGAGAGAAAGTATCACACTGCAAGGGTGGTTTAAGCAGTAGTCACTCTTTACTGAACTTACTGTATTTATGGTTATACATGTAAGAACTCAGTCCCTGAAAGCTCTCCTGGTTTGCATTGTGCATGCAGGTTTGAGTCTTAAGTCAGGATCTGAGGTTCCCTTTGTATAGGTTGTACCCTCCACATCCATCAGGAGCCACACAAACCTTCTATCAGTTTCTACCACTATGCTACATGCTTTGGGCTTTACACATTTTACACTGCAGTGACACTGTTGCGTCTGGTCAATGGGTGGTGCAGGAGGCATCACCACTATACAGGCTTTACTCTTGGACTTTGTTCCACTGATGAGCATCCAGGGGGTACCCTGATCCTGAGACCCATAGTTCTGTCCAGACCAGTCTCTCCCACTGGAGTCTTGAGGACTCATCTGCACAGGGCACCTGATTGGCAATCACCCCAACCCCTCAGCCAGAGACAGTGTCTCCAGTACCATCCCAGCTAGGGTCTGCAGAACTCAATATAGGCATATCTCCTACCTTAGTCTGCAGCTCAGTCTCTCTCTCTCTCATCAGATCTCTCTCCATCAGCAGCTCAGCAGGTAGCATCCTTGAACTCAGGATCAGACACACCCTGCCTGCCCAGAAGGTGAACATCCCGTCATCAGGGGGACCCTCCACGCGCTGCAAGGCAACCATGTATTTACCTTTGGCTGAGTCCTTTCAGGGTTCCCATACCCTCCCAGTGTTTCCCTTACATACTCCTAGGATTTAAAAGTGATTTACTATACATTAAATGCCCTCAGATCTCAGAGCCCTGAAATCTTCATTGCTGTCATGCGCCTGTCCTGGGAGGCTGCCAGGTGAATGAGCAATGAGGTGACCTGGTCTCAAAAACTGACTCTAACAGCTGGGTTTTGTGAGGTCTTTGCCCCTGCAAGCAGTCTGGCAAGCAATCAGAGGCAAGGCACACTGACATTCAAAACCCCTCCCACTGGATTCTGTAGTCAGAGGCATTACCAATTGGTTGGCTATGGGCCTGGTATTCCAGTAACCATCCCCAAGCCCTCTGGCAAGAAGGGGTTATTTCACTTGTAAAGAAAACAATGGCCAAATTAAGAAAAAAAATGGCAAAACTTGTAGACTTTCATACAGTACAAGCAATTATCTGCTACAAAATCATCTATCTGGTGGCTTGAATAGTCCTACCTTCTGTATATTTATTTTCAAGCATTCAAAGCTGCTGAATACATAAAATGGTTCCATAAAGGATATCTGCAATCAACAAAACATTGATTTTTAGAACATTAGTGTTGTATTTATCAAACTGAAAAACTTACCACTGAAGATAAAATTAATTCCAGTAAGTCTATATTCAGCATTAGTTTGTTTCCAATTGGACGGCTGATAGTAAACAGCCAATCTGGAACAATACCTAAATCAAAATAGCAAAACCTACTCTCGCTATCACCAAGTGGAAAGCAAAAGATATTATTCAGCTGGAACAGGTTTCACTAATGAGAGAGGGATGCCTTTTAATGACATGATGGAAACACATACCTTCCCTTTCTGAAAAAAAATCAAGGCCTTTGTAGCTATTTTGACTAGTATCACATGCAAGGATATTTGCTGGCACATGCCATGCATGTACAAGTTTTTATGTAAGACCTATATGAAAGGAATATATAAGGACTGTGACACTTTCCTTGCATGAAAAAAATTATGCAAGGCTCCTTGTGTTCCCTGATTTTGGAATACTCCAATACATCCTTCACACTGATGTTCTGCTCGTGTAAGCTTAAAATAGATTCTAAGATTATTTAGGTGCAACAATTGCAGGGATATGAACTAGTTTTGGCCTATATAACATTAACTGCTAGTTAAACTCATGTGAACAGTCTATTGTCACACTTTAAAAGGAAAAGAAGACCATAGACATTTTGCTGTTACCACTTCCTCTTTACTTCTTATCCACTTGTGCACAATGTTAGCAAAAAACAAATGTTTCTTATTGGTTCATCAAAGCAGCTGTCTGTTTTTGTTTATGGCTCAATTGCTTTTTCCACAGATCTTCAATGTTAGCTTGCTTTGCAGTCCTCACTGGTTTCCTGTTTCAAACTTTAAAGTGCTTCCTCTCATGGATTGCTATTGCAAGGTTGTCATGTACGCATGTGCGTGCACACAAGTGACATCACAGCTGACATTTCAGCATCCTAACTCCACCTTCAACTGAGCCATATTGCTCTTCCATGATTGCCTTATTGCACTGCTGTGGTTGTTATGCTAACCAAGCAATGAAGCATTCAAGACAAGTTGTGCTAACATTCATTTCATTACTATAGTGATTTTTGCAATTTTATACCTTTGTAACAATAAACAGCACAAACCCTAGTCCATATTAAAACACCAGTGACACGAGTGACAATGAGTTGGTTAATAACCCTCATCAAAATTTCTTGTTGGCAGTAAGATAAACACTTTCAGTGGTATCCTAAATGCTTAAATAAGCTTATAGCATTTAAAATTCAAGCAATAATCCTTTGATCTTGAGTTAATAGTGCTAAATTCATTTTTGACCTGAGCTGAGACAGGAGGCTTTGTGGTATATAACACACTGCCTTAATATACTCCCAGATAACCCTCAGGTGTACTGCAGTGTTTAACCACAGTTGTCTGAATTTTTGAGCCAGAAACCATCTAGTTAAAACATTCTAGGTTATTACTTGCTATGATATTAGTGTCTGCTTTTTATTGCTATAGGACTCTGCGTGCATTTATTTGTGGTCCTACTCTTTGTAAGTTGGCCCAAATCTGTTTATGTCCAGTCTTATTATTCATCATGCATCTTTCATGTAAGAGGTAATATGCCAGAGATAGTTATTTGTCCTCATCTATGAATCATGCTTCATACTATGGTACAGTACATAACTTCCTATATCGTATTAACTTCTAGCAAAAATGATAAACATATATTTTGGTGTCAGATCAAGTGGTATCTTTGGCTTAAGTGGAATTACAGTTTATAAAATCCTTTAGTTTGTATTTCCTTCCATTTCTTGGATGATAAAAGAATTTGCCATTTGCAGTATTGTTGCACTGGGTGCAATTCCCACATCTGTAATTCCCTTTTAGGGGTGCTGGCATACATTCTTGTCTAAGTATTTGTTTCTCTTTGCAGAGGCTATGAGCTAACAGATTCTTAACATTATTTCCTTTTTCAAAAGTGATTCTTAGCCATTTTTGTGAAATTTCTTTTCGGCAAGGTTCACATTTTGGTATTGTCCAGTGCTTACAGATTGTGCTCGCCACTCTTCCTGATTCTTCATTGTATGTTGTACTAAATGCAATGATGGATTTTTCTTCTTCTCTTGCTGGTTTCATTTTTACGAGTTCTTCTCTGGGTTTTTATTCCACTCCTTTTAAAGCATTAACTAGTATGCCTGGCTCATAACCACTGTCTAGGAAGCTTTTGCACCACTTTTTCATGAATTTTGTTTACTTCTTTTATCTCTGAACAGTTCCTTTTCACCCAGAGCAAGTGACCATATGGAATATTCCTTTTAAGATGATACAGGTGGTTACTGTTCCAGTGTAATAAAGTGTTTCTGTCTGATGTCTTTCTGAAGAGTGTTGTCTCTAGTCTTCCATTTTTTTGTATGTTTTTATATCTAGGTATTATGCTGTTTCATAGCTGTGATTCTCTGAAAATGCAAAATTTCTGTCTTGTCTGTTGATGTATTCTACAAATTCTTCCTGTTCTTTTTCACTACCCTCCCAGATACTTTATGCATCATCAATAAACTGAATCCATAGTCTCAGTTTCTTTTTCCATTTATTTCCCATGTGGTACCATGTGTAGCTGTCTTGCCATTTACTGACATAAAGGTTTGCCAGTGAGGGTGCAAATGTTGTTCTCATAGCCGTACCACGCTGTTGTTGATAGAATTTGTCACCGAACAGAAAATAATTGGATTTTAGAGTAAAATCTGCCAGACGTAAAGTATGATAAATTCTGTGTGATAAATATGTTATCATTTCTATTTTCTAAGATTTGTCTTAATAATGATATACCTTGTTCACATGGCATGTTATTACATAGATTTTCAATATCTAGTGTCACTAGTGGTATCTTTTCCTCTATTGTAACATCTTTTAGTAAATCCAGTACTCCTCTTGAATGCTGTATGAATGACTTTTGTTTGCTTACATATGGTCTCAGGAAATAATTAACACATTTAGAAAGTGGCTCAGCCACAGTCCCTATACTACTGACATTGGGTCTTCCCTGTGGCTCTTGTAAGTTTTTCTGAACTTTTGGAAACAAATCTATTGTTGACCTTACTGGTTGTTTTACTGTCAAGAACATGCTTTCTGTATTAGTAATCAAATTTGTCTTTTTTGATTTGTTGATTATGCTCTCTATTTCTTTTTTCACTTATTCTGTAGGATCTCTGCTGAGTCTTTTATAGCAGTGTTCATTTTCAAGTTGTCTGTACAATTCTTTTAGGTACATCTGTTTTGGTCATACTCCTCTGCCTTTGCCTTTTCCCCGAAGTGCCACGGCTAGAGTGGGGTGTGGAGCTCTTAAGCTACAAAATTTGTTTGTAATTTTTTCTGCTTTCATATGTAAATACTTTTTTATTTTATGTGAATAAATTACTCTCCCTGAATTTTTGCTGATCTTTATTTAATACCCCTCCACCATTATCTGCTCTTTTTATTGGGCTATCCTTATTCTTGTGTATTTATTTCAAGGCTTCTTTTTTGTCATATTCTATCTTCTTTATTTTGTGTTTTGAAAATTTCTTCCAGATCTTCATTTTCTACTTTTGCAAAAGTTGTTATTGTTGGGCTTTGAGTGCTATTAGGAATAAACATTGATTTATTCCTAAATGGTGGTTTTTCTCTTTGGATGCTAAGCTCTTCTTCTGTACCTTCGGCACTGCTTCTTGTTACATTAACATAGGTTGGTACTGGAGGATCACAGGTTCTTGTGTAATTTTAGAGAAATTAGAGGGTTGCATATGATATTCTCATGAGTTTAACTAGCAGTTAGGGTTATATGGGCTAAAACTAATACTTTGATACACATATGTCATGTTGATATCCTGCAGTATCAGCACTGCCACAGTATCCCACACTCTTTGTCTCACCACACAGCACTGTGTTGTTGTTTTTTTCTTCTGTGCTGGGGACCTGTACACACCCTCAACCCTAATTGCTCTCCCACATTCTGCAGAATCCTGCAGTCAAACTGCTTCTGGTCCCACACCTCTCCCTGCATCCTGTATTTCCATATATCATAGAAACAGTGAAATTTTAATGGGAAAAGCCATTACAAGGACAATTTTGACGGAATTTGACATTTTTGCTGTAATGGTCCCAATGGCAACATTTTACTGTTTTTGCCAGTGTTTCACCCCATTCCATTCAATTAAACTCCAATTCAGACTTTGTTATCAATAAAATTGTATGTATATGGGGGGCACACCCCGCCCCCCCCAAAAAGTCAATGTCTGATAGGCATCATTTCACCTGTTGACGTGGATTTTGCCTTGCCACATTTCAAAAACTTCATTGTCAATGCAGCTTGGTGGAACCCTGCATTTCTGAAGCTTTGATACCATCTCTGTAATGTAAAGTGCCACCTCATTGCCTCTTTATACTATCCCTCCTGAACAATGTGTAGTCTTGGACCTTTAACTTCCACTCATAATCAATTACCCATATTTAGCTACAGCCAACATGCCCAGTTGTGCCTCAGTCTTCATTGTCTAAAGGTCACAGGTCTTCTTCCCCAGAGTACTGGCATCAGCACACATCACCCTTCATACCTCCTGCTTCCTTCCTATTGGCCAGTTTCCCCCATTTCTATGACCTTGATCTCTTCTGCTACTGTTCCCACTGTGCTCCCCCCACTCCTGTCTGTCTGCACTGCCCCCACTACCACCTTCCCCTACCCCTTTTCTTCCCTGTCAATGTATTTGTTTTTCTCACTGCTACAGGTCCCACTGTACCCCACACAGCCATTTGCACTTGCCTGACCTGCCACTGCTGCCTGAAAGGGGGGCTACAGTTTCAGTCTTGAAATTAATTCAAATATTGTAAAAAAAAAAACCTTTGCAGGGAACACTGGAAACAGTAATTTGAACAGGTTCTTTAGGATATAATATCACTCAGTAAGAAAAGATTTTCTACAAGTTTAGTCTAAAAATACATTAAAGAAAGGCCAATTTGTTTAAGAGCACTTTAACAAAACATAATATTTAGATGAAGTTTGGCTTGTATTTCACCTTAGTTCTGTATTTCCCCTCCACCTTATTTATTAGTTAGGTAATTTTAATGAAAACAGGATCTTTGCTCCAGAATAGTTAATCTATTCCTCTTGGTTTCTTCCTACTTGAGATCATAATGCACTGCTTCCTAAGACATCACATTTACTCCCATGGCAACAGACTGTGATATCCTAATAGAGGATTATTACTTGAAGTAAAGAATACGCTATAGAGGCAGATGAACTCTGAGGGATAAAAATTATGTATTTCATGCAACTTTTCTCAGTATTAAATAATGGGGAGGAGAAATCTATGCAAGCAATAATACCCAACAGGGTGGGCAGAATTGGGCTATACCAGACAACCCAGAGGTATAATGAGGCCTGACACCACAGACGGAGGGTCTTATAGCTCCTAGAAGGTCTAGTATAGCTCATATCACTCACCCCGGAAGGTAATATTGTGGTTAGAAAATGGGCTACATGTCTAATTTCTTTATAGCATTTACAAAAAAATAAAATAATGTGTAAAAATCTATTTATAGTAAATTTTCTGGTAAAGTAGTCCATCTGCCAGTATAACTGCCAGTAGAGGACACTGTAGTGTTTGGTACCAGGATTTTACATTCAAGGCTTTTAACCAATCCCCTCCCAATGACTGTTTTCAGCTGTCACCCCCCTCTTTGTTATCCCATTGTCAGTTGTAAGTTCTCAGACCCCCCCAACTGCTGAGTGTCCTACGTGCCATTCAGCTAGCTTGGTGGTTTGACATTTTTGTGGTCCCTTACAGTATCGCTGGCTCAAGAATGATACCAGCGGTACTTTATTGGATTATGCTCCTGCAGATAGAGATGCACCGCTGGCATGTGGATGCCTAGAGGATGATGACTGGAGAGGCCTGAGGCAAAAGGAAAAGTGGGTGGCCGGAGGATGGGAACAGTTCTTTGGAATGTGGGGGAGAAGGCTGAGAAGGGGGGCTGTACGATGCTGTGATAAGTGTTGTTTTGTTTTACCAATAAAAAGATAAAAATGAGGATTCTTTGGCTTTATGTTGACAACGCGGCTCTGGTGGTATTATAGTAATGCTGAGAACTCTGGGTGGGATATTCAAAAGGGTTGCACTATGCGCAATAGGGTTGTGCCTGCGCAAGTCCAAAAGTGTGCCATTCTGTGATATTCAGCAGGAGACAGTTGCGCCACCAAAAACATGCTGAGCAACAGCGCAATGCAGATGACGGCATGCGCAACCGAAGGGGGTGGATCCATGCATAAAGAGCGCAATGCGATATCCAAAGAGTTGCGCAATGCGCAACAGCGGAACAGCCGGAAGTTGCGCCCCAGCGGAAATGAGCCAAAATAAAAAGGCTCAAGGAAGAGGCGCAAGAACGCCACAGGGATGCCAAGTGGGGAAGAGAGAGAGAGACAGACGGACAGTGACAGGCCAGGGTAGGCAAGGGAAGCAGTGTGGGCCATAAGCTACAGAGGCCAGTGGGGGGCTGCCCGGTGCAGTGGAAGTAGCAGTCAGCACAGTGGGGGTAACAGAGCAACATCAGCCGGGGGGGCACAAGCAGGAGATGGACAGTGGCAGCTTCCACATGGAAGCTGCAATGAGGGGGATGAGAATGCAAGGTGCAGGGGGACGTGGCCGTGGATGGGCCCATCAGCGGTATGCCCCCAACAGGCAGGACCGTGCCCGCATCAGCTTTGAGTTGTACACAGATGTAGAGATCATGGGCGGTACCACCTGAACAGGGCAATACTGAGGTGACTCTGTGAGCTGTGCAGTGATGTGATGCAGGCACCCTCACGACAGAGTCATGCTCTGTCAGTGGAGACCAAGGTGACAGCCTGCATGTGCCTGCTCACCACGGGCACCTTCCAGAGGCCAACAGGGGACACCACAGGCATCACACAGTCGGCCACGTCACGCATCCTCACCCAATTCCTCAGCACACAGCACACTGCTGCCACATGCTGCGGAGCAAATCCATTTCCCCAGCACCGTGGCAGAGCGTACAGCAAACATGCAGGCTTTCCACAGGGTATACGTATGCCTGGCGTGCTAGAGCCATAGATGCACCCATGTGGCCATTCAGTGCGCACCTGGCCCGGTGGGGCCGCTATAGGAATAGAAAGGGCTTCCCAGTGTCAACTGCCAGGTGGTGTGTGATGCCACTGGGCATATAGTGTCTGTGCCACACCCTGGTGTAGCACATGATGCCTATATGGCATCAGTCCGCACTCTGCCATCGATTGAGGAGTGGGACATCCCACAGGCCATCTAGTGAGTGAGTACGCATGTAGAAATGCAAACTCGGGTAAGGGTGGAATGCTAAGGTGCCATGGTAGTGGCACACAGGGATATGGGCAACATGGACCTGAACATGAGACTGATCTCCACTATCTCCACACAGGTGACAGCGGATACCCACTCCGTCCCTGGCTGTACCGGTGCCCCATGACCCCATCGCAGCAACGCTATAATGAGGCACATGCCGCCACACGCAACATCATTGAGTGGGTGTTTGGGATGCTCAAGGCACACTTCTGATGCCTAGACACCTCCGGCGGTGCCCTACAGTACAGCCCCTCAAAGGCTTGTGGGATATTCCTGGCCTGTTGTATCCTGCACAACATGGCCAATGACTGTGGGATAGCCGTACAGGTTGAAGAGGGGGACAGCGATAGGGACGCAAGTGGCGCCGGTGTTGATGGTGATGAGCAGTCCCCCCTTGGACGGCGGGACCCCCGACTGAGCCGGGCAGGGCCCAGCTGCACCGGGACACCATCACGGAGGAGCATTATGCACAACACAGGTAAGTCAAGGGACATGTGCAAACAACACTGTCCTGGTGCAACCCACAGGTACACAGAGTAACACACCAGGGGTGCATGACAGCAAGGGGGGTGGAAAGGACCAGGCACACAAACACACCATCAGGGAGGGGCGAACAGTCATATGGACACACACACACACACACACAAACACACCAGGCACAAAGCGTACATGGGCAGGTGCACAGCAGAGCAGGAACAGACATGGCAAACACACAGATCCACAGACCTACACCACCACCTGTACTGTCCAAGCACATGTGTCAGATGCTGGGCACCCTGCACCTTGGTGTACAGTACAATGCAGGCATCATCATGCACACGCACCTGTGGACAGCAGTCGGGATGGTATGCAGGTGGTCCATATGTCGGCGTGATGGGCAGGGCACCCACCAGTGCACTGCCCACCATGACGCACAGTGCACACAGGGCAGCAGCAGACAGGGCCTGCACTGGGAAACAGGTCAGTCATGTTGCACCATTCCACGGCCACCGCGGATGTGTGGGTGGCCCCGCCGTGACCCAACAGCACTGGCAGGCTGAGCAGGGGCCACATGGGGTGGCACCGATGGACCACCAGGGGTCCCACTGTGTGATCGCGACCTTGTCCACAGTGGGGTCTGTAGGATGCCAAACATACCTGCACCAGGGGTGCTTGGGATGCCCACAGCAGAACCCGGTGTCAACAGGCCTGGTGTCACACGACGCCGGGAATGGGGAGTGGAGAGCGTACTGTGTGGGGTGCGTGGTACAGGAGCACCTGCGTGTGTGCCCAATGCAGCCACGACAGCGACCAATGCCTGGGTCTGCCTGTCAATGGCGGCGGTCACATCCATCCTCATATGGACCATCTCTGCATGGTCCAGAGCACACTCCCTGCTGTGCCGCTCCACAGCCACACACAGTGCCTCCACAGACATTGCAACCCACCTTTGCTGCTGTACTGATTCCCGCAGTAGTCGGGTGTGCTCATCCAATGAGTACTCTGACACAACGGCATCCTGTCCCCCAGGGTGTGGAAGGTCCTGATGCACAACACCCCTTGAGGGTGGGCGCTGTTTGCCAGGACCAGGAATGGGCGTATCAAAGGGCGGCGGGTGCCTTTGAATGGCTGATCGGATGATTTGCATGTGTCGGCTGAATATCGCGCCATTGCGCTTTTCGCAATACGGTTGAGCCGGCTGAGCCAATAGCGCAGATCTGTGACTGTGCGGTACACTGCATTGCGCATGCCCAGGTAGTTTACGCAGGCATCTGCTGCGCTGATGACGTGCTCTGCGCGATCGGTAATTCAGGCCATGGCCACCATTGTGCCAGTGGCGCTACAGCAAGCACTGGGCACTATATGGCACTGTGACACTACTGCGCAATAGTCCACTGTGGCACTGGCACGCAGGTGGTCGGTCGCGCAGGATGCGTAGATGTCAGATGGCGCTGTGCATGGCCTTGCGTCATAGACCCCTGACCTAGTGTCCGACCTTTGCCCCCTGGCACTGTTCGGCTGCCATGTGTACGGCCCTATTGCGCTGTCTGGTGACAGCGCTATGTGAACCGACGGTGCTGTACGAACAGCGTGATTGGAACCTATGGTGATCTATTGTGCAACATTTCCACGTGGGGTTGCCGCACTGTGGGGCGCCATATTGCCTGCTGTAACACTACAACCATGGCACGCAGGAGGGTGCCCCAATGGAGCCCAGTGGAGGTTGCCAACCTGGTGGCCACGGTAGAGCCCCACTATGGGGCACTGTATGGGGAGGCCCACCATGAGCTCAGAACCCAGGTCTGGCTGCAGGTGGCCAATGACCTGGTGGAGTCCTGGTGGCGCTTGATCCTACGAGCAGTGCTGGCACAGGTACAGTGACCACCGAGGGAGCCGAGTTGCATGACAGGCTACGGTCACGCGTGCCAGGCAGGCGTTGTGCCTAGGCCAGGTGGGTGTACCATCTATGCACCTGTATTCTCCGTAGGGGTGTGAGTGTGTTTTGGTGGCTGTGCAGGGTGATGGCTCTGACATGGTTGGCTGTGTCAGTGTGTGCAGGTGTGAGATGCATGGGTCTGGCTGTGTGGGCAGGCACTCTCACTGGGGGCAGGGGGCAGTCTCTTTGGAGTCACACTGATGTTTTTCTCAACATTTGTCTCCCAGGCCGGGCAGAGAGGATGCAGGCACGGGATGAGGAGGGCCGTGGCAGGGCCCCGGTGGCGGTCGGTGGTGCTGCGAGGGGTGGGCCACAGCAGCAGCAGCAGCAGCAGCTACAGCTGCTTGTGGAGTGTGAGTATCATTACATCATGGATGCTATTGCATGCTGGAGGAGGTGGGCATGACCACCAGCCATGCACAACACAACCATGCACGACACAGGTGACATTCATCACTGTCCAGTGTCACTGCACATCTGTGTGTGCGTCACTGGTGGTCCATGCATGCACTGGGCACATGGCTGTGGAACTGGCATCGCACCACATTGCCCGTCACTTGACAGCCTTGTTTGTGCTGTGATGGACATGGGCAGTGTGTGTGTGCAGTGGTGCACATAGCTGGTGCCGCCTGGTTGGGCTTCTATGTGCATGGTCACTGTGGGTGGTGCATACCATCACAGGTGCGGGACATTGGGCTATATGGCTTGCAGGTTGGGTGGTGTTCAGGGTTGTGGTCAGTCACAGCCATTGACTGTGTTCCTTTCCTAGGCCTCATTGTGCTCCACAGAATTGAGCGGGCACTGCAACAGCTAACCCGGGTGTCCCTGGAAAACCGGAACATCCTCCAGGATATGCAGCGCCATGGGCTATGGAGGAGGCACAGCCAAGCAAGATGGCACCAGGCAGCGGAGGACCAGCCTGCTAGGCCTTAGGCCGGTTTCCCTTCCCACTTCACCCATCCCTCCCACCCTGCCTTCCCTCTCAAGTTGTTCATCCCTCCCCTTGCCCACCCTATCTTGTACCCCTACCCACCCCTCTTGTAAATAGTTTTGTTGTTGTTTATTTTGTACTTTACATTTTTCTAATATATATATATTTTGATATGAATACTGTGTTGGTCTCTGATTTGCAGCTGGCTATGGTTGCTCAGTTGCAGTGGTGTGCATGCCATCTGGGGTGGTATGGTCCTGGGTATATGTGTGTGTGTGTGTATGTGTGTGTGCGTGTGTGTGCATGGGGAGGTGTCTCCAGTGTGGCAGTGACTTTCTGTTGGTCTTGCCATCTGCTGCCACCCACTGCTGGGTGCACAGGGTGGGTCTGGCTTATGTGGTTCTCTGCTACAGAGGTTGGCGTGTGCGGGGGATGCATGGTGTTTCCTGCAGTGCCAGTCACTGCACATGGGTGGTGTCTTGGGGTCACGGTGCAGGGTGTGCTGCATACGGGGGCTGATGTGCACTGTGGTTGTCAACCCCTGTGTGTAGCAGTCTCAGCCTGCCAGTGGTTGTGCTGGGCATCATGGCCCTGCTGTGCTTTGTTGGCTTGTCCCCATGGGCCAGTAGATCATCTGTCCCACCCCCAGTGATGCTGTGCTTGGGGTGTGCAGGTGTCTTGTTGGTTCTGCAGTGTGTTCCTGTGCCCATGTGTGGCATGGCTGGCGGTGGGCCCAGCCTGCCTCCCTGGTTGTGCAGTTCCATTGCTCTGCTGGGGGTGGGAGGCTCTGCTTGCGCTATGGCACCCTCTGGACTGCTCAGCTGGGCTAGCCTTGTTGCGCTATGGTGCAACCTTCTGCTCAGCTTCCCTTCCTGGTTTTGCTATGGCGCAGTTGTGTGATATTCAGGCGTTGGCTGCTTGCGCAATTTGTTTTGCTCCATGTTTGAATATCGGCGTCTATTGCAACATATACTAATTGACTTGTGCTTGCTCCTGCTGTTGCGCACATTTTGGGCCCAGTTTGAATATCTGGGCCTCTATGTGCAAGCACTAAAACTTCATAGAAAAACACTTTTTAAGGGTAAAAACAATTATAGTGGTTTTATTTGTGACTCTTTTTTTTTGCATTTTGTGGCTAACTGTAGTTGGTGGTGGTGGTCGCAGGATGGGACTCACTAAGTTGAGGGGGGGTCACCGCTCGCTAAGCCACAATAATAATCTCAGTTGTAAATGAAAACTATAAAGTGCCATAGCTATACCACTTTGGTACTGAGGCAGGCTGGACTAGCAGTTGTTATGTAGCAGGCTTTTCCAGTAGTTAATGTACCCCCTGCTGTGGCTCTTAGCCAATCAGAGAGCTCAAAGTATCCAGCCCATTTTCTAAATAGTATATACAGTATGGAATACAAGCTGAATTGTTTTTAAATTTTATGTTTTTGAAAGTTTTCTTGGAGGCAATAGCAGCTCTTTAACTCATATCTACAAAGACTACCTTTAGTCACACAAAATATGTGGAGAAGAGCAGTTAATATAGCTGAACTGGGGAACAATAGGAGTAAGATATGGGAAGATGGTTTGAAATACTATCACCTGGATCTAAATGAATGAATATTTATGCGGGTAATTCATAATATGTATTGGACACATGAAAGATTGAAAACGCATGAAAATTTAGAGATGGACATATTTTATAAATGTCAGAAAGAATTGGGTAGCCTGGTGCATATATTTTGGGAGTGTGCCAGGGTTAAGCTTGTCTTGGCAGACATAGGGAGCTGAGTGGGGATGTCACTTGGCCTTGTACGTTGCTCCAGTGTGAAAACCTGTTTGCTTGGTATTTACCCTCCAGAATAACATCTGATAGCAAGTTTGTAAAGTCTTTAATTTGTGCAACCACAAAAAGGATGGTAATGCAGAACTGGACACACCTTTGTACTGTTACATGTAAAGAATGGCACAATATCATTCCACATTCTGTGATCCTGGAAAAACTAGCTTCTCGGTTTAAACAGATAATGTCCCTTTTTACTAGACATAGGGTAAAATGTTTGAATGTAATTTAGAATGTTTGAATGTAATTAAGGGCATAGCAAACTCAACCATGGCTCAAATTAAATGAAAATTTAAAAATGCATAATAAATGTGATTAAATTCTGTAGAAGACCCAGGGTTCAGGCTGCCAAGTCCTTAACAACCAAACAAGTAGGAGAGATGTGGCCATCTCCTATTTAGCATGCTCCCCACCAGCCATCTGTGAACCCGATACGAGCCAGCACTTTGATTAAACAAGTATTTGTCAATGCTGAATGTTTGCTTGCAGTGTAACACAGCTTTAAAGAGGTCCTGATGATGTTGGCACAACTCTGAAAGACATAATATCTAGACACAATTTAGCTTATATTTCACCTTTTTTGTAATTGTCACCCTTATTTGTTTATTACTAAGGATATGTACATGGAAACAGGATCACTGCCATGTTTGCTCTGCCTGCTTATCTATTTCTGCAGTAACAGTTCTGTTTATGACATCCCAGTCTGTTGCTGTGGAGATAATTATGATGTCACAAACTGGACATTATGATGCAATGTGTAAACAAGCAGCCAAAGCTAATAAAGTCTAAGGGACAGTAATCTTGCTTTTATGTCACTTCCCTCAGTAATAAAGAAAATGGGGAAAGAATTGCAAAAATATAGTTCTAGCTGAATGGCACAGAGGGTAAAAGCACAGATTTGCAAAACAGTGGACTGCAGGTTCAACACCCCCCCAGGCTACAAACAATATTGTCTAAGGAAATCTGAGCTACAATAAACTTGTAGATGGGACAGATGTGTGGAAGGCTGAGGCACTGGATACCTCACCTCTCATCGCACTGGCAACCTGGGTTCAGAAATAGATAAAGGTCACTCAGGGGCTGGCAGAGGGAAGCACAGTGGTGACACAGGATTTGTGAATGGACCAAGATCATTCGTGGCTGACAGGGAGAAGGAGGGTTTAGTGTCTATCACTGGATCTCTTCCTTTGAGTTAGGGAGACAGTGTGTACTGCTATTCAGCTACCACTTAGTGTGGGGCAGCTGGCACAACAGTGATCACCAGAATTTAAAGTTAGAGGTGGGTGTTGAAAGCATGCACTGTCTTCATGGTCTATGTATGCGCCATTGCATTCCACTGTCTGGGACGCAAGGGGAGTAATGAGCAGAAAAGAACCCCTGTCTGCAGGATGATGTTGTGACCTTAAAGACACCGTACCACCACCATCCATTGCATCCACTCACATAATGAGGTAAGAAGTAGATGGGGTAAGTTCTGGAGGTGGGGTGAAAGGGGTAAGGTTTGACAGCAGAAGGGGTCCAATGGGGAGGGACAGGAGGATGAATGAAAAAAAAAAGAACAGCAAAAATATATGAACTATACATTTAATTGTGTCTAGCTCACTCTCACATTTTTCAAAGTTATCTGACTGGTATCAGAGGCTCTTTAAATGGAAAAGAAACAATATCTAATTTAAATCAACTATTGCTGGTGTTTTTTGTTCATTATTGACATGCAGTTAACATATTTGAAGCTATTACATTTGCATTCAAACAGTGTGAGGCTTAATGTTTATCTTCAAAGTCTGATAATGTCTGCTAGCTGGCTAATGGGCAGAAAGCCAGTGTGATTGGTGGGGGCTTTATCCTTTAAACTACACAAAGTTTGTGCCCGTGAGCCAGCTTAACAGAGAGGCAAACTTCCTGCATTTCTACATCCATTGGCTTGTACAGTACACACCAACACTACCCTACAGTGCAGTACCAATATGTTCACTTTGTGCATACACACAAGCAAACATAAAAAGAAAGCCAGAGAGTGAATTCACACATGGCAGATAGAGAAAGCAGTGATATCTTATACTGGCATGTTGAAATTAAAAGAGCTATGAGGGGGTCACCTTGTCACTGGTACTCAGGTTAATCACACCCCAACCAAATCAAAAATCCATTTTACAGTCATGAATGAAAAAAGTAACTGAGTAAGAAAATTTAAATAAACAAACACACTAAAAAACTTTAAAATGATTTGCATGCAGTTTTGAGCATGGGGAAGGGGTGTTCATTTTGATACTGGTCACACATCAGTAGTATCCCTACAAAATAAAAATAAATGTATAAGAAAGTTGATTAAGCTCAGTGGATGAGCCAGGGTTCAGCTTGCTATGTCATTGCTGCGTCCTTAATTACCAAGCAGCCATTAGGCACACACAAAGAGGTCCTCACATGCTATCAGAACAGCTTGGTTACATGGTCACCACTCCACAAAATCCATCACGCTGAATATTGCAGTACAGAATACATTTTATTATTGTAAATTAAGAAACTGGTAGAAATTGATTGGCCAAGAGGTACTTTCAGTTGGGCCATTATCCCAGCACAACAGCCCAGCTGAAAGTAGCTCAAAAATATGTTTAGAAAATACACCCGATTTGCTAAAAAAAATTACCCATTTCATAATCACAATAAGGCACTCCAGGGAGTGCATTATGGTGGGCTAACGGGCCTTCTCCAGTTGCAGAAGTACTTGGCTTTGCCTTGTGCAGCAACCCACCAAAGGTGGGCCATTATCCCACCATAGTGCACCCCCTGTGATGCCCTACTGCTTAAATAATAAAATGCAGCTGCAAGCTGAAAAATACACCCTCCCTCTCGGCTTTCTTTTGCTTTTGGCACTGGATCATTGCTGCCTTAGCAGTTCCCCTGTTTGCATACAAAGAGGTCCATTGAGATTAAGGAGGCAGTATAGCGCAGTGGTCTAAGGCTCTGAACTGCAAATCTGGTGACATCCAGCAGACCAGACCTTGGTTTGAATCCCACAGCTTCCACTTGCATACTGTGTGACCTTGAGCAAGTCACTTAACCTCCTTGTGCTCCCAGGTCGCTCCTGTAAAAAAGCTATCAGCTTAGTGTGCTATACCTGGTTAAACAACTAAATAAAAAAAGATGGAAGGAACTCTCAGCGGGTTAATTGCAGGGAAAGAAAGCATGAGAAAAAGAAGGTTAGGCCCCAGAAGGGTTATGTAACTTGCCAGGGCACTGCAGTAAGCAGCAGAAGTGGAATGCAAACCTGGGCCTCAAGGTTCAGAGCTCTGTACACTAACCAGTTGGTCACACTGCCTCCCAGTATAAGTAAATAATGCTATTAATACAGTTGGCTAAGTTACGCCAACTGCTAAAGTTCTTCTCTGCTCACTGGAGAAAATGACAATGGCTCATCGAAACTAAAACCAAAAAAGTGCTGCCATGCATTGTATAGTTAGCTCCAAAAGTCGTGGTAATTAATGAAAACTTAAAGGTAGGAAACCATCCAGACAGGATTGATGAAATAACCTTTGGGGTTATGGTATTGCCTTTCTTTTGAGAAAGGGTTTATAGAGTACCATCTTTATTTATTAGATTTGCAGTACTTTGAGGTACTCTTCCTAAATGAAATTACACCAGTCAAATATCTTGCAATGCATTTTCATCCTCTTCCATTATAGGAATTAAATGATAATTGATCTTGTGTTTCTGTGGCAGCTTTAACAGGGAACCACTTAAATAACAACATCAAAAAAAGCTTTGCCAAAGCATGGCTGAACATTGTGTTTAACTGGACCACCCCAGAGTCTCATTTAAAGTGACAAGAGATATGTGGAGTGAATGAGAGAGTTCTTAATTAAGACCGGCAGCCTTAATGCAATTTCCTTTAGCAGTGTATAACACTCAGTCAGTTTTAGTGCAGTCACGTAAGTAGCAAAGTTAATATTCCATGGGTGTTGTCAACAAGACTGTTGCTCTGCAAGCTATCAAAATATTGCCTCTTATAGTAGCTGAGTGGTCTGTGCCAGCTTCCTGTGCCCCTCTGCAGCCAAGGTTCTTGCTAGGGAATGCCAAGGGACTTAATGAGATTTCTTCAGTATAACGGCTCCAAGAGTCAAAAAACCCTTCCTGGTCTCTACAGTGTTCAACAACTTACTGACAGACCGTAACCAAGGAAAATTATTACGATCTGTCAGCATATTTTGAATTATAAATGATTCTTAGTAGATCATTGCTTGCAAGACCTTTAGGGACTGTTTTTTTGCATCAGGTTAGGAAGTAAATATCACTATCCAACTGAGCTTCTCTGGGTTCTAGTCCCACACCAGGATAAGTCTCATACCATCAACACTAGCACCGAGTGCAGTACTAGGGGGCTGCTGCACTGTTAGGGTGTGCCGTCCTTCAGATGAGACATTAAACCATGGTCCATTCCGCCTATCTGGTGCTGTCCTGGTGAGTATCCAGGGGGAAGTAAAAGAACCCAAGGACATTTTTTTATAAGAATATGAGTATTTTACTGAAAAGAAAAAACAATACAAACTAAAAAAGTCTCAGAAAATCAAAAGTCATGAAAACAGGAAAATCAGAAAAACAGTGAGTGACTTACATTTAAATTCATTTGTATAGTACAGAAAGAAATGCAAAAAGGAGGAAAACCAAAAAGAAAATCAAAAATAGAACTTAACATCTTACCCTAACTACCTGTTCTGCCCCATCCTTAATCAGAGCACAAACCAGTAGGAAATCATTGCATTATTAGTTTACTATACACAGAAGCAATACTAATGAATAAAGACATGTAGTTATATCCATGTAATGGTTCCCCATAAAGAGGCCCATTTTGTGTCAGTAAACCATTGGTGATCCATAGCTCTAATATTTAAAATAGCAGAGTCATTTGAACAATAGCCAGATGAGGAGGAAACTGTCGCAATAGAAATTGTCACTGTGCCTGCCATAAAAAAATAATTTATGCAGGCAGAAATGACTGCCAGTGTGCTTTTATTATACAGTATTATAATACTGTATTGGGCTGCTAAATCAGAAAGTGTCTTCACAGACAACATTTCCATATGTAAGCTGTTCCATCCATGCGAGGTTCCATCCTACTGCTAGAAATTACCACGAACCCTTCACAAAGGTGCACTGTTATAAAAAAAATGCTCCAAAGTTTCCAGTTCATTAACACAATCCGACCTGGGACAAAGGCGATCAGCTATACTTTTATGCACATTGTTCCCCTTAACTCATGCTTTCCCATTGGAATACAACCATAGAACATCACAAATTCTGTACTGAACTCTATTATCAATTAACTGTGCATTAACTTAATGGGTTTTTTGAAGGATTACAAACTCAGTGGAAAATATGTATGCTTACTACATCACCAGGGAATGCAGCTGAAGCCTTTTACATGTAGGGCCAGATATTCAAAACTTTGCCCCGGGGCTAAATTAGCACTGCCCAGCAGGCAAACTTAGCCCAGAGCACAAAACAAGCCATATTCAAAAGGAATAGCCATGGGCAAACAGCTTCTGAATATAGCATGGGAATGAGGCCGGGCAAACTGTGCTGGGAGTGCAGGGCAAACTTAGCCCTGGAATAAGACAGCTCTGAATATGGCAACCAGGAAGTGCAAACCACAACAGCAAAACAGTGCACAGCGATGTGAAGGTAGGTAGAGGTGAACTATGTGGCCAATGTGTGTGCCAACAAATGCGTGGACCCACTACAGCTGCAGGCAGCAGTGTATGTGAAAGTATAGTGTTCAAAACTGTAAAATATTCCCAGAACTGTTTTCGCAGCACTAACATGTTTGTGGGGGTTTAGTGCAGGGCTAAACCGTTAACCTGGTGCAAACAAGTTTGCCTGGCGCTAAACTTTGCCATATTCAAAAGTGACATGCAAATGAGCCTACTTACATAGTCTCTGGGCAAACATCCAGATTAACATCTTATTATGTCCTGATTTGCATGCTGTTTGTGCCGGGCTAACAGTTTAGCCCTGCGCGAAACCTGCACAAACATGTTAGCGCTGCGTAAACAGCTTGGGGAATATTATACAGTTTTGAACACTACTGCCACATGTGCTGCTGCCTGCAGCTGTACTGGGACAACACAGCATAGACACAGATGGTGGTGGTGCTGCTGCATGCAACTGTCACACTGTAGGTCATGCTACAGTGCACAGCAGACACTACAGTAGCAAGGGGGCCAGTAGTGTGTGGACACAGCAATGCCTATGGTGTGTAGGGCAGTGATGATGACTGCACTATACACAGTGAGAGGCCCAACCTGCAGGTGTTTACTGACAGTGGACATTACTGTTACACTGTTGTGTGACCCACAGATGCTGCACCTCTGGCATGGGATGCTCACAGTGACATATATACATGTCCGGCTTTGTGTGCTGTGGCAGTTATACAGCTGTGCCGTATGTGGTGGGGGGGCATAAATTATCAGAAAGGCACACTGGTGTTGGGGTATGCTCAATACTAGCCCATGTGCACTGCATGATGTGTCCCAGCCTTGTGGCCACACCTGGTCTGTGGCACAGACTGGCCACCCATACACTCTCCCCTCAACGTCCTCCATACTCACAGTGCTGCATGTGTGTGCTGGCATTTGTTGGTGCCCACAGAAGTGTGGTCTGCAGGTGTGTGCTGTATGGCCACACTGCCATGCTGTCCATTGGTGGCAGGGTCACCACTTACTGCCTGGCATGGCTGGGACTGATGGCTGATGATGGCATCATTGTGATGCCATCAGTTAGCAGCATGCTTCCACTATGTTTGGCTTTGTCTATGTGTCATATTTATTTGTTAGGGTCGCGCAAAACTTGCACAAAACCAAAGCAAACACCGCGCAAAGCCATAGCGTCACACAAAGCTGATTGCCCAGGGTTAAGACAAGCTTTTCCTGGGCGGTAATGTGCACCACGCTAAGTGTCGTGCTAAGTCACGCCAAACCACTTTGCATGGTGCTAGTCTCTCAATATAGCATTGCACCTGTATTCATGTCAGTTTGTCCCTTGTATACATTATGATTTTGCCCAGCACTAATGCAGTTTGCCCACGCTATTTGGCCTTTTGAATATAGCAGATCTGCACTAATCCTGCGCTAAACCTGCGCAAATGTTTTTTGCCTGGCGCAAAGTTTTGAATATCTGGCCCGTAGTGACTTGCTGTCTGGATGGTTTTCAAGTGTACAATTTTCTTACTGGAACAACATATTCCAGGACACCATATCTCAGTAACATATTAAGTTTTTTTTTTTTGATCCATCATGAAATCCAGGGATGCATATTGTTAGCAAACCATATTTGCCATGGGGAAAGTAGATTAGAGAGCCCTAATTTATTGGTAGTACCAATAAAGAGTTGATTAAAAAACTATAGGGTTCATCATGTCAGTCCACCTTTCTCAATAAGCAGATATGTAATTTCTTACTTAACAGGGTTAAGCCTGCGACCCCAAACAAGCTGCAAAAAATGCTGTAAATTGTAGTTTCCAAGGTTATCAGTGGAGAAAAAAAAATATGTCAATTGTCGCAACAAAAATTGTGTAACAATCTGGATTCTTTTAAGCTTGGAAACTCTGAAACCAGATCAGTGCCATGAAGGCCTGAGGTGATGGGTCCCTCACCTTATGCCATTCTGGGTTCAGAAATGGATGCAGGATTCTCAGGAGGCTGCTGGGGGATAGAGGAATGAGCATCCCATTAAATCTTTTCTCCCTTGAGGATGGGGAGTCCATGCATCTGGCTAGGCAGCTGCCACCTAAAGGTTCTAGGTGGCAGCACAGTGGTATGTCTGGGAAGGTGATCCACCCACTTAATGTTGCTCTGCGGAGGCAGAGCTCACACATATGCCATTGCACGTGCTTCGGGCCTAAGGAGTAAAATAGAGCAACTTCCACAAGACTTGCAGAATGAAAGGCCTGGTCCCCCACAGGCCCCACACCTGTGAATGGGCTACGGTACTCTGGCAAAGGATAACTGAACATGTTGGGGCTGGGGAGACTGGTCCAGAATAGGGCGTGGCGGGTAGACAAGAGATTAAATTATATTCTAAAAAAGTTTTGGCAACCTCCAGGATTTCCACCCATTAACTTCATTGGTGCAAAGCTCCAACCGTTTGTCCAGTTAATCAAGGGTAAGTTTCCAGGACCAAACCACACACCCAAGTTTTTGTTTCATATTTTTATTGAAATGTTTGCAGAAACACAATACAGATGAGAATTATACCACATTTTACATAAGTACACACCAGACCGTAAAGACAATGATAAAAAATAGACAATGAACAGAACCCAGTTTAAGGAGATTTTACAATGAATAGAGAAAGCATCAATAAATAGCACCAAGACTAACAATTAAGGACTAAGTTAACTAAAAAGTAAATATTAAACATATAAAGTGTAAAAAAATTGATAATCAGACACTTGAGTAATCATTTCAGAGCTACAAGCACAGCTTGGATCCCTCTATATGATACACTCTGTACCTGGTTGATGTATGGGTCACAGCCACCATACCCCCTGGCCTGGGTAAGTAAGCTATGACTCCCTTTTCCACAACATTAATACCTCCACAGAAAACGCCCTTGTCAGTTCAAGGCTACCCTATATTAAACCCTGCCTTAGTAGCATTGCCTCCTCCATCGGGAGGGCATATAAATATTTCTCCCAACTCCATAGAAAAGCTCCTCTCTATCATTCAGGGTATAAGTTAGTTTTTCCAGGGCTAATGCACTTATTGCTAAGGTCGTCCATTGGCCCACTGTGGGTTTAATGAAACCCATGTGTTTTGTATGCATCTATGCACTAACACTAACACAACTTTAATCAGTCTGGGGTATGGTTCTTACAATCCAAAGACACTAGTGCATACCCACCACCACCACCCCAACATAGCATAGCATAACATATTTAAACTTTCCTCTGCCAAAGTTGGCTATATTAACTTCAAGCTCCATCTGAGGAGAGGGTCCTCTTAGTATCAGACTGGAATTCCAATTTGAGTAAGCTAAATCACCAATGTCAAGGTGGGACCCTAGGATCAATAATCTAGGATCAATAATCCCAGATCCCTGTCCCATTGAGCTTTTACTTTCACTGAGAGATTCTGCTATGTGTCTCTGTCTTGCTTTACCTTCTGTGCTATCAAGCTTTGTGGAAAGGCTCAGGCATGGAATACAGCCTGCTTCAGTGGGTATAATTTGGAAAGCTCTATCGGTTCTCTGTTCACAATCCTTTTGAAAGCTCGCACTTGGAAGTAACAATTTCTATGTGTCGGGGTATCCCAAATTGTTCCTGAAGTTCCACCAAAGTTTTAATTCCCCTTTCTAGTGTACAGGTCCCCCACACACTGTACCCCCAAAGTGCCCCACAGTTGAAAGTCAGGGTCCTGTAATCAGGGCATAAATGATGGGCTGCCTACTACCGGAACTAAGAGTGAATGGTCATCTCCTGCTCCCCCTTCTCTTTCATGTCAAACATTGTGTTCTTAAGGTTCATATGCCCATATGCTCTTCTCTCCCCAGGTCTAAGTAATTTGCTAGTTTAGCTGGAACTTTATCATCTTCTAGATCAACCCATCTAGTCACCTCTCCATGGTTAATCCAATTTTGGACATGACTATGTTGTATAGAAAGGAAGTACCTCTTCAGATCTCGGAAATTCAGCCCCCCCGCCACCTTTGCTTGTGCTCCCCTTCAACCATAGCAGATTCATTCTGGGGCACTTATGTTGCCATATAAACTGGCTAAATTCCCTTTGAAGCTTCTTAATGTCCTCTCCTGTGAGCCCCATAGGTAGCATCTGCATCACATACAAAATGTGAGGCATCACATTAATTTTTATAAGGTTAATCTGGCCCATCTGAAAGATGGGTAAGACCTGCCACCTCTCAAGGTCTGCTGTGATGGTCTGCAATAGGGTTTTGTAATTTAGGTTATATAGACTTCCAAAGTCCTTCCCCACCTTAATGCCCAGGTATGTGAGCTTCTGCTTCTTTAAATCCCCATTTGGTATGGGCCCCTGCCCTTTCCCTCTCTGCAAGTCTAAGTATTTCTGATTTGGTCATATTTAATCTATATCTAGAAAATGTGGCAAGCACGCACGATTTTAATAGGAGTTTCTGATAGAGCAATCCCAGCTACTGACTTAACTTCCTGGGAAATTTGTTCCAATGGAGTTATACTAAGGTTCATACTAAGGTGTAGTAACAGCTTAGAAGGTTGTTGCCCATAATTAGCACCTCCTCTAAATTAGTTGAAATGACTTGTTGCTCATCACTTAAGTAATTATTTAATATGTGTTTGAATTCAGATTTTTTTTATGTAAAATTATTTCTCTTGGTAATGAATTCCATGTCATAGCAAGTCTTTGCATATAAAATATTTCTTTTTACTACAGTTACATTTTTGCACAAGTATTTGTAAAAGATGGCCTTTTGTTTCAATTACATTATGTTTAATATATGTTAATCATAATACAGTATATGTTTAGTCTAGATTCATTTTACACATCAGTTTTGGATCATTTATGACATTAAAAATGAATAGTGGATTCCCTCTGAATCTTCAAGTGTGTAGTGACATGAGGTTCAAAACATTTACTCTCGTTTCATATGTTTAAATTTCAAGACCAGATATTAATTTAGTCACCCTTTTTTGTACTCTTTCAATATTATTTACATCTTGTTTCTTGTGTGAGTTCCAAAATTGGGTTGCATAGTCCAAATGTGAACAAACATATGCCCTATATAATTCATAGGATTCATAGACATTCACAAGCCTTGGAGGCAATTTTCCAATTACTGGCTTGCCATTTTTAATGATTATATCCCAGTTTTTTGCTCCTAATGCTGTGGTCCTATTACAGCTCTATATCTCCTATGGATATGTTTTCTTATTGCCCATAGTGCCTTATAAGCTTTAGAGGTGGCATTACTGCATTATTTATTGTGCTCAAATTGCTTTATAACTACCCAAGGTCTGTTTCACATGTTGTTGTTTTTAGTATATTTTTGTACACTATATAGATGAAAATCTATTTTTTTCCAAGATGCATGACAATGCATTTATCCAAATTAAATTACATGCCCCAGTTTTGTGCCCAAAGTGAAATCTGGTTAGGATCTTGCTAGATGCTACAAATTTGCTCTATAGTGTCACATGGACGTAATATTGTCTGCATACTTGGTGCACCAGTTTCTTATATTATTATTCATGTTTGTTATGAAGATTTGGAAAATTATAGGGGCCAGTACTGATCGTTGAGGAACTCCATTACTAACTACTCTTGGTTCAGGCTTTTGTCCATTTATAATGGCTTGCTGTGTTCTTTCCAATAAATCACTCACCTAGTTGATTAGGAAAATGTTTCTCAATAGTTCTTTCAATTTTTTATTAATATCCCAGTGTGGCACTAAATCAAAGATCTTTGTCAAATCCCAATAAATCAAGTCCACTGACTGTTATTTAACTAGTGTTTTACTGACCATTTCATAGAAGCACATTAAATTAGTGGTACACAGTCTCCCTGGGGTGAAGCCATGTTGCTCTCTGTTGGTCAGATCCAGTCACTTTATGTGCACCATTAACATGTCTCTAATGAGACTTTCAAGAATGTTGTCTATGACAGAGGTTAGGCTAATTGGTCTGTAGTTTTTCATGTCCTCCCTACTCCTTTTCTTATGTACTGGAACCACATCAGCTGTTCTCCAGTTTATTGGCACTTTCCCTTCAATTATTGATGTTTCATAAAAGATTTTAGGTAGTACAGGTATATGATCCTTCATTATTTTTAGCATTTTCACTGAGATTTAATCTCAGGGTGATGTAGGATTTTAAAAATTATTATTTTTTGTCTTTATATCATCAGTATGTATTTTTTCTGTTCATTTTTTTATTTAAAATTTGTTGATTGGTAGCTCCAGGAGCATCAGATGCCAATTTTCAAGGAGGGACTGTAGAGTAACAAGAAACAAATAAGACAGTCTATAAATATCACATAGCATCAATGCCATTGCAAAGACTTTGTGAAAGATTCATACAATGTTGTTTCAGCTGTTTCTAAAGCATTCCATAAGTGACACTGAACAAGAAATATCTGTGTCCTAAGGAACTTTTATAAAAAGGGGATGTAAAAAATGTGTTTGAACAGATCTTGTTTTATGTCGATTTGAGCTTTCAGAAACATCAGACATGAAACAGTATTGTAAAACCTTTTAAATCTAATTAAACAATAATAACTGATTTTCTGCCCGAAGGATAACCATTTTAAATTACCGTTTAAAAAACAGTGATGAGGTAATGAGTGGAACCCTCAAAGTGATATACTGAGTGCTATAAAACTTTGACTCTGTGAAGCACAAGTTATGTGGCTAAGGAGTATAGAGGTAAACCATAGTCAGTGTGGACAGAAGTAATGATTGAGCCAACATTTTTCTGGATTGAAGGAATTAACAATTTTTTAGTCAATAATTGTCCCAAGTGGGTATGCACAGATTTAATTAGATGCTCTATGAGATCCTGATATGTCAATGATTGGTCCAGAATAAACTCTAGGTACCAAAAATGTTTAACAAGTTCAATATGTCCACCAGCCAGATCACAAAGTGGTACAATAGAATCAGACTGTTTCAACTTTTGCTGAGACCAAAGAAGTAGTCATTTTGTTTTGGTGGTGCTCAGTAGCATGTCATCCTTTAGTAGCCAATTGTGCACCTCATTAAAGTCTCTTTGAAGATTAGTAACAATGTCAGAGGAACTTTTATCTGATCTATGCAAGACAATATCATTGGCATACATGCTAATGTGTTTAACCAAGTCCTGAGAGACAAGAGGTAACGTGTTCAAAAAATTCTAAAAAGTAGGGGGCCTAGGATAGAACCTGGAGGAACACTCATTTTAATGTCAATCGGGGGGGGGGTGGGATCTCACAGTACCAAATAAGGCCAATTGTCTTCTGTTAGACAAAAATGTTAAAACCAACAAACAGTTACTGATGAGAAGCTGAGACTCAAGAGCCTTATGAGTAGGTCAAAGATATTTCTTGTTTGTTCAGCTTCATCCTTCTCCAACCACTCCCTCAAACCCGCACACTCCCTAACCCTCCCTCCTCTTTGCCACCCACCCATTGATACTCACATCAAACCCTGAGCTAGGGGTTCTCCTCCTGGTCTCTTCTTCTCTCCCTACTGCACATTACTTTACTCCCTCTCTCTCTGATTTCACTCTCTGTTTCCTAGCTCTCATCACTTGCCACACTACTTTGCAACTACTGCATTCTGTCTTTGACCTTGTTGTCTGAATGTCTGTAATCTGCAATAGAACTTCCATGAATGGCCCGAGTTAATTCAGTTGATTTTGCACTTTGACAAGAAATGTTTTACAAACATGTTTGCCATAATACTTTTTCTTACTCTTGTAGTTATGTACTGTGTTGTGTACTGTGTAAACCCAGCTCTTATTTTATTTGTTACAGCTGTAATATGTACTTAGTAATACCATTCCTGATGTGGAACCTTTGTAAATGAGCCTCTGGCTCAAAGGTATTTGTAATCCAAAAACTGAAATAAATAAATAAATAATATAAATAAATAAATAGGTGATCATGATTTATGACATCATATGCCTTTAATAAATTAAGAAATAAAGCTCCTGCCAAGCTACCACAATCCAAGGTCAAATGAAGAACACTAGTGACCTCCAGCATGGCTGTAAGGGTCCTGTAGCTCTCCCTAAACCTGTGCTGGACAGGAAAGTATCAAACTAATACTTTACCCGGTCATAAACAATCCTTTCAAGGACCTTGGATAGAGGCCCAAGGAGGCAGATAGGGCAGTACTTCTTTGTCAAAGCACAATCTCCAGATTTGTAAATTGGTGCAACTGTTGCCTGCTTCCAAGACTGGGAAATCTCAGAAAATGGCAAGGAATGATTAAATAAAATATTCAAAGGGCAAACCATTAAGTCCAAAACCAAAGCAAAAAGATGCAGGTCAATATTGTCAGCACCCATACAGGACCTCAGGTTCATTCCCTTCAAATGCCTGACAGTCTGCTCCAATGTTAACATTTTCAATTCAAAGTTTGGATTGGCCAAAGCACTAACACATTCTCTAGTATCATTAACTAAGGGATTAATATGAGGAGCTAAGCTAGCTACATCTGAGAATATTCTATTGCGTTCCAAGGCAATAGTCAATTGATCATTTAAGTCACCTACACTTGTAGTCAATAATGGCACTTAAGCTGCATCTGATTTGCCATGTAGTTCATTAAGAATGGACCAGTTTTCCTTCTGCTTGTTTGAGCAGGGGAAACTGGTACTTTAAAAAAATACTCTGATTAAGTCTGTCTCACAAGTTGTTTGCATCTGTTTCTAAATTGTTTATATTTCATAAGGAATATAGGAGGGTGTAGTTTAATACAGATGTGCTGGGCACTGTCTCTTTATTGCATTTTTGTAATAAGTCTGAGGGCTATGTCACAATTTGTCCCAGTCATTTTGCTCCACAGCAACTTACCCCAGACTATTAGCTCCAGCATCAATCTGCTCTCACATCAATTTGTCCCCAGACAATTCACCCTCAGCGTAACTATTATAAAATAAACTCCAGGTGGGCACAATTCACCCACCAAATGAGGCAATGTGCTTGAGGGTTGAAGAAGTGGAAGCCATACTGTGATTGTTGTACTATAGTACAATATGTAGTGGGAGTAAATTGTCTGGTAATGAATTGACATGGGAGCTGATTGATGCCAGTGCTATTAGTCTGGGGCAAGTTGACACGTAGCAAAATGACCAGAATGAACTGACGTGGTCCCAGTTTGGGGTGATCCATTCTTGACATTTATTTTTTAATTGTAATTTATGTATTGGTGCAAAAGAATCACAAATAGCATTAAGTTCAGAGACAGTAAAATCAAGCATAAAGTCTATACTAGGGATAAGGTATAAATAAATCAAATCTATGGAGGCAATGACCTCAAGAAATTGTTCTATATTCAATTTTTTAAAGAATGTGAGGTAATGTAAATGAGGAACTTTCACTTTACGAGTACTCTAGGTACAGAAGATTAGATAATGATCACTCAGACTGTTGGCAAGTGAACTTGCCTGTAAAATCCTGTCAGGCAGAGTGGTCAAAATTCAATCAATCTGGGTTTCTGAGCCAGTTTAGTAATTATGCCTTGTTATCAAATTGATTACTTTGATGCAGGTTCAAGCCAATTAAGTGGTCCTTAATTTTGATGTTAGTGTTAGCAAACCAGTTTACATTTGTGTCCCCTAGCAATATTATTTTTTTTAGAGATGGGTTTAGATGCTCTATAATCTCAAATTAGTGAATGGCCATCTGCTGAAAATAAAATGTGGCTAGGAACAATTGTTTAACTCCTCCTAAGTAAACAGTTAAGCAAAGGTAATCAAGAGAATTGTAGCTGTGCTTGAAATTGTCAGTTGCAGCTGAAAGTGTAGACTTTGTATAAATCAAAATCATTCCCCCACATTTAGACATCCTGTAACATTGCAACAAATTAAAACCCTCTAGTTCAATAGCATTATCTGGGATTTTGAGGTTAACCAAGATTCTGATACCGTTATGATGTCAAAATCATAACTTTTGTTCCAGGCCTGGAATTCATCAGTCTTAGGTAGAATGCTGTGCATATTAACATGAGTAAGCAAAACAGCTGATTTTATTTGAACATGTGAAGCACTCTCTGCAAAATCAGTATGATCTGGGCCAGGATTTGGTTGAATATTTCCAGCCAACAATAAAAAAGGCAATACAAATGAATGTTTCCTTGTGGCCATATTTAAACAAAGCAACTATTTTTTTTTTAACTTTTTTCCCCACAATTGACCCTATATGAATCAGTTTGTCTGTGCCAGCTTTCATAAAGACAATCTGATGCCTGCTCTCATAGTTACTAAAATAATTAACTGTGAAAACCAAGTAAGTGTACTGATTAATTAAAACAGATTGACTTTGAACATTGGTCCCTTTGTTAGGCAAGTAACTCATAAATAAGCAGGACAGTGCAACAATAAATAGTGCAGACATCATTAGACATTAACTAAAATAATAAGAATAATGAAAACTAAAATGCCATGCCCCAGCCCCACTGCCTCCATGAACTCCACAAACTTGATTGCACTTGTCCCGCACTTTGCCAGCACTTAAGACCACCACTACAAATGCCACCATGTCTGGCTTAGTTGAAATTTAACCCCAAATTTCATCCTGCAGACTGCCACTACCAATCAGGGGAGGGAGAGGCAGATCACTTCAGGCACAGTGTGGGAGCAGCTCACAGTGGCAGTTTATACAGGGACACTTGCAGATCAAAGTGGGAGACAGGAAACAGTACCTGGTGCACACTAACCAGGTAAAAGCAGAGTCAGTACAAAACTCAGAAAACAGCGCACAGTTTCTGTTCAGATTGAAGGGCTCTGTGCAGGGCTTTACACACAAATGTCACTATAGCTCATTATTCTGTGCAAGCTGACAGGGCTTCATTCTGATCTTGCACTCTGTCAGAATGGTGATGACCGGCAAGCAGGAGAAAGTGCATTCGGCTGATGATGAAGCAAGATCTGTAGTGGAGCCTGCCACATTCCACTGACTCTGCCACATTTGTCTGGCACGTTACCCACACTGAATGCTGCCACTACATTTCTATGTTGTTGGGTTTGCTGCATTTCAGAGGTTCTGTATGATTAGTTGATGGAGCAACAATGAAACAGAAATAGGAATTAAAGTACATCCCATAACCACTGGGTTATTTACTGTTTCTTTATCGACAACTAATGGAGCCACATTCTTATTGTAAGATTTCACCAAATTAATATAGTCATAGAATTGTTTGCTGGTATTTTTTAGCACTGATAGTGAGCTTTAGTTCCATTTCTTTTTTTAGCTTTCTAATGGCTTTTTCTTTCATCCAGCTATTTGGTCATCTGTTGCCACCTTCTCCTACCTTCAAGCCCTAGTTCAGAACCCCCCAGTCCCATCTGCCACTCCAGAGTCCCGAGGACTATCACACATGGCGGCAATGAGACATGAATCTTCCTGATTTTGTCTCATTTTCCTGTGCCTCAGTGACATGAGTGTTCATGGGCACAGAGGCGTGCTCATGCACCAGAACTAATGACCCTGGCCTAGCACCAGCCCCCCATATGCCCGATGTTACCACCAAGCCTCCGCTAAGTGGCAGCCTAGATTTGGGAAGACTTGCAGCCCCAAACCTGGAGAGGAGAGCTGCCAAGCAGCCACTTGATCCTCTCCCATCCCTCCCCCCTGCTAACCCGAAATGGCCCGAGCTCATTCCCGAACCCTGGTCACCAGCATGGGAGAGATGGGACACTCAAGGCACCTCAGCCCTCTGCACCACTGGGCAGGCCATTCTTATGGCATTTTTATATTTCTTTAGGTTGATGTTGTACGTTTTCCATGTTTCTGTGGTTTTAAAATGTAGATATTTAATGTGTGATTGTTTATTTTAATTTCTTACTCTTCTGTTCAGCCATTTTGGCATCACTTCCTTATTTTTATATTTTTTTTACCTTTGGTATATGCTTATTGCATTATCTAGGATTGTTAACTTGAAAGTATCCCACATTTTTGGCAGGCTCATATTATTACATTTTGAGTTCCACTTTACTTCCTTAATTTGATGTTAATATTGCTCCAATATTGGCTTTATTTTACTCCAATATTTCAGTTATACATGCTTTAATTTGATACATATTTTTAATCTCCAAGGTTATTCTGGTGTGGTCACTATTTACCAATGGTGGTCCCACAATACAATTACATATTTTTATATCTGGTGATCTTAGAATGAGGTCTAGCATTTTATCACCCCTTGTTGGATCAGTTACAAGTTGTGTTAAATTTGACTGTTCAGTAACATGGATAAATGTTTTCCTTGTTTTTAGCTCGGCAGATTTTTTTCCCAATTTATTTGACCTAAATTAAAGTTTTTGATAAGTAGAATTCTTCCTTAGTCACAGGCAGTTTCAATTTCCTCTAGGATATTTTGATTTATCTCATCCATTGATTCCAGAGAGCTGTAGCATAGGCCTATGATAATGTTCTGCTGATTTTTGAAGAATATTTTAACCCATATTGTTTCTGTTGCTATTCCTTGTTTTTGATATTTTTTGCCATTTTATTGTTGCTATCCATTGTTTTATACCTTCCCAAAGGTATAATACAGTCCCTCCATCTTTTCTATGATCACAGTCACAATTAAACAAATTGTACCCTTTGATAGTTTTGCCCCATGTTTCATTTGTGGGGCACCATGTTTCTGTGATTACAATGATTTCATAATGGTTATCTATTAGAACTAACAATTCTTCCATTTTATTTTTTTAGACTTACTGCATTTAGGTGTAGACAAGTACGGGTAACATATTTTCTTACAGCTCTATTTTGTTTTTCATTTTTATTATCCTGTTTTCTACCCATGTTTTCCTAGACTTTATGCTTGTAACACCTGTTCCCCATTTCCCCCTTCCACATTGGTCAAAATGTTCACCATGTAATGCTGATTCTTTTTTTTAAACAGTCTATGTGCTCTCTTTTTATTCAAAAGCAAACCATCACAGAAACATAGAAAGGTGATAGCAGAAGAAGACCAGTGGTCTATCTAGTCTGCTCATTGTTTTGCCGGGACCCCTATTGTGCCCTAGTGACTGACACTTAGAATTTGCAAGGCCCCTCCCCCAACCCTATGTTGCATGTATGTCCTGTTCCATCCTAGTTTGAATGAAGTGACTGTTTTGGCCTCCACTTCATCAGATGGCAAACTATTCCAAGGTACCATCACTCACTCTGAGAAAAAGTGTTTCCTGATATCTCGCTTGAAGTCCCCCCCCAACCTTCCAGTCATGTCCTCTTGTATTAGTATTGTTGGACCTAGTAAACAGTTCTGAGTAGAGAACTTTGTTGATGCCTTTTAGGTACTTGAATGTCTCGATCATGTCCCCCCCACCCCTTCTGAACTCTAGCAAGAACAAATTCAGCTCATTCAGACATTCATTGTACAGCAGGTTGTGTAGTCCAGATATCATCTTTATGGCCCTTCTCTAGACCATCTCCAGTTTATTGATGTCCTTCCTAAGGTGTGGTCACAAAAACTGGACACAGTACTCTATATGAGGTCTCACCAGTGATCTATAAAAAGGTAGGATGGTGTTCCTGCTTCTGCTGTCGAAGCTTTTGCTGATGCACCCCAACATTTTGCTGGCCTTGCTCTATGTCAAGTTGCACTGCTTGAATACTTTAATGGTTTCTGAGATTAGCACTCCTAGGTCCTTTTCTTCAGATGAGGTGATGAGTTTGACTCCATTTAACCAATATTCAGTCGTGGGGTTATTTGTGGCCAAGTGCATCACCTTACATTTCTTTGCATCTCTTGTGAACTGAGTAATATTGCTATAAAACTCCTTCCAATTATCAATGGATTTTATTCCTTCCTTAGTACACCAGTTATTTCAATCTTATATTAATTCACTCAATGGTTCGATTGTTGTCTTTTGATGCCAAAGGTATTGGTAGGATTCCCGAGATGATAATTTCACAACCCTTGTTTTTAACTTCATTACCTAATAGCATGACTTCATGGCAGATATTCTGTTTGTGGACGTTTCTTACATTATTAGTGCCAATATATAAAGCTACAACTGGGTTCTCGCCCCATTCCTAAAGATACTAGTAAGTCTAGGGCTTATGTCTTCTGCCTTGCTCCCTGGGAAGAAAGTTACCATTGTATTTTCCTTATCATTTTCACAGATAATTGAGTCTGTACATCATATGATGGAGTCCCCAATTACAGTATACTGTTTTATGTGACTTTTCTTTAGATACTGTTTATGCTTGTGAGTTTGACATGGAAGGAATTTCACCCTCCTCATGATTCAGAACCCCGAATCTGTTTTCCAGTAAAATGTCACACCTGTTGTTGATTTCTGCCCTCCATCCCTTTTCATCCTGTTTTTTTTTTACCACACACCAGTAATTTTCTACTGGATCAGTCATGTCCTCCCTATACCTTTTATTTTAATTTTCCTGATTGTTTGTAAATACATTTTTCTCCTCCTCCCTATGTCTCTTTTTTTCTCCTTTACAGAAGTTATTAGTATCAGTAGTACCTTGCTTCACACATCAAGTTTCTTCAGGATCTTCAATGTACCTGACACATTCAATTTTAATAATTATATCTGAGCCCCAGTTTCTGTAGCACCTGTTGCAGCTTCCAAAATAAGAGTTTCAGTGTTTCTGCCAGGAGATGGTTTATCAGGTATATTTGATTTAATTGAGGCTGGAGTATATTTAGGAGTTTTTAGTATAGCCCCCTTTGATGCATCCAGAATTGGAGGAGTACATTTAAGCTCTTGAAGTAGGTTTTTTTTTCATTATTTTGTGGTAGTGAGTGTGTTGTACAAGCAGTCAAACCACTAGTATTCTCCATGTTAAAGGTTTGCTTTGCTAGTGGTCTGTCCAGTCCCAAAAAATGTAGTGATGTAGCCATTGGATCGGTCTCTCCTCATGGTTTCATGCTTGTGAGCTCTGCCATTGGACCAATTGCTTGGTCAAAACTCTCAACCTTCATGGCTTTTCCTGGGCCTGTCTGCGCAGCAAGCAAATATTTGTCAAAGGCCCCCTGTTTTATCTGCAGAGTTCCTGAATCAGATGAGGAAGACGTAGACCTTTTATCTTTTCTTTTTCTAGGTTTTTGTATCTTTGAGCCATTCCTCATGTTAGTAATCAAAGTTATTTGGAAGTGGCTTAGCAGAGTGAGTTAGATAAGTGACTCCTACATGGTGGCCATCTTGGAATATTTTCTATGTTATTTATTTCTAAAGCTCCTCTGAGTTCCTTTTTTTTTAATCTATTTTTCCTCCAACAGCTCCAGTGCCCCCGCTCCTTCAGGCCCACCTGGGGCTCCAGCTAACCCTTACTGACCTCTCTCGAGTCCCTCCCCCACATTCTCATATCACAGCCACTTCCAGGGTATCTCAGCGTAACCCTGTGCTGGGTGGGTCCCACTCCTCTGTGAGGGAATGCACTAGTGTAGGGGCTATCTGGCACTTCTCTGTTAGGCTTCTGGATGCTGCTGAGGTGGGGGTGGCTCACTGGATGGCTTTGGTGGTGCTGGGGACCTGGCAGCCATCATCCAGTGGCACTGAGCTGTCTTTTTCCTGGTTTACTCCCTGGGGTGGTATACTGACATCAAGACAAATGCCGACGTCCACCATCCCCAGCATGTACTGAGTCCCAACATCCTGCTATGCCTCCAGCCTCTGCTAGGGGCCAGCAGGTGCTGGGATGCATCTCTGCCCTCCCACCCAGAGAAGGAGAGCTGTCTTTGGATGCTCCATCCTCCTGCCCCTGGTCAGCCCTCCAGTGACCCGCAGCAGCTCCTGAACCAACCTGGATCACCGGCATCACAGATGTAAATCCAACCACTGCACTGACAGGCTAGCATGAGTTCCTCTTTAACTGATTTAATCTCTGCAGTAAGTGCACTATACGCTATGCACTTGCCACATGTGAAATCATCTGATATTCTCAGTTTCTAAACTTTTTTCCTCATTTACTCAAAATCCAGAAAGATCACCAAAGGATGGCATTACTGAGAAAGTATTCTGCCCAGAGGCTTCATCAGCCAAAAATAAACAAATGTCATCTGCATAGTCAGACATGTTTAGTGGTGACACTAAGGAGGGCAGAGGTAGTCCCTGTATATCATCTGAAGTCTGAATCCATTTTAACAGTGGATGTAATGGAATTATGTATAATGAAGGACTCAAAAGACAGCCCTGTCTAACCCCAGTCTTAGCTAATATGTCCTCACCTGGGTGGCCATTCATAACGGGAATCACCATAGCTGTATTATACAAAGTGAGTGCCCATCCCACAAAAGTCCATGAGATCCCATAATACTGTATGACTGAAAAAATATTGGTGTGACACTTTATCAAAGGCCATCTCATGATCAAATGATAAAGTGTATCCCTGCAAAATATCCCTTCCCCCATAATCCAGTACTTCTCATAAAATATTCAAGTAAGCTGTATTTTCCATTCAGTGACGGAACAGGTTTGAACAGGTTCTAACAGATGCTGATTAATAATCACTAATCTTTTACATAATAGTTTGTACAAAAATCTTAAAATCAGAATTAAGCAAACTGATGGGATGCCAATTTTTAATCCCAGATTTGTCCCTTTTCTTATATAAAAAGATCAGAAGAGCCCTACCAAACTCCTGAGAAGAGAAACCTGTTTCCAGAATATAATAGAAAGTATGTCTGAAAAATTCCAAACTAGTATCACTAAACTTTTTAAAAAATTCATTAGGAAGTCCATCCCATCCTGGGAAGGAACTGATGTTAAAAAAGGATTTTACTTTTGCCCAACAAAATGAATGCAAACAGTTGTGTTTTGTCTTGTTCCGATAGTGTCAGAACAATATGGGTAAAAAAGTGTCACTTGACCTTTAAGTAATGGCTGGTTGTCCAAAAGAGTTCCTGACATGATCATTAACAACATGAATGAGATCAGGTGTTAGAGCTACTGGATCACCTAAATCAAATTTTAAAGTTTCAAAGTACATATGGTATAACATATCTTTACATGTAGAGAATGGGTCTCTATGGGGGTGGGGGTTCTGAGTACCAAACTGACCCCCCCACATACAAAGATTCTGCCCTGCTATATTGAAACGGTTGTATTTTCTGCTTAAAACAAGACATTTTTTGTTTAAAATCACCCAATCCTGCTGCTGACTGGGGCAGTACCATATATAATTGTTCCCTCAAAGTCAAATATTTAATATAGTCTTGCTGTTTCCTAAACCTCCGTAAGAGGAGGCAAAGTGACTTAAGGTCTTTTTTTGAGTCTTCCCGCCATACTAGAGGGGAATCATAATAACAGGGAATGGGAAGCCGGGCCTTAAGTAGCTGCTTCACCTCAGCTTGCACCACAGAACTATCTAGGAGTAAAGTATTCAATCTCCATCATTTACAAAATGATGAAGAAGGACAATCAGAGATAGAAACCTCACACTATACTAGCATATGGTCCATGAAGGGTAACAAAGTGTGGAATGCCATGTGTGTGAATGCTAGATGTCTAGGAAATAAGATTCAGGACCTAGAGGCCGTCATGGTAGAGGCCGACCTAGACACTGTGGCCATTATTGAGTTGTGGTGCAATAAAAACCATGATGGGGAAATGGCTATACCAGGCTATGCTGTGTTTAGGAAAGACAGGATGGGGATGAAAGGAGAGAGTGTGTGCTGATTTATGTGAGAGAAAGCATAAAATTGACAGAGACACAGGGAATAAAAGAGGGGGCAGAGGTACTATGGGTCACCCTGGAGAAGGGGAATGGAGCCACCAATCACACTGGTATGATCTAGAGACCTCCACCACAGGAAGAAGAGTTAGATAAGGTACTGGTGGAAGCCACTGGTAAATTGGCAGAAAAGGAGGTGGTACTGCTGGTGAAGGACGTCAGTTTGCAGGATGTAGATTACAGCCGCCTAACTGCAGCTTCAGCTAGAAGCAGGGACATTCTAGACCTCCTATAGAGGGCGTTCCTCAGGCAAGTAGTCAACAAATCCACTCATGATGGGGCTATTCTGGATCTAATATTCACAAACAGGGACAGTGTGGCAGACAACAAGGTGGGAGGTCACCTGGGGACCAGTGAGCACCGTACAATGTGGTTCAATAAAACAATGACATTGGATTCAAACCACACTAAGGCAAGGGTCCTGGACTGCAGTCAGGCAGATATTATAAAGACTGATGAATGCCTCAAGGACGATCTAGCAGGGGGTGATGACCCAGGGTGGAGGAACAGTGGGAAAAGTTACTGAGGGCCATATTGAAGGCTACAAACCTCTGCATCAAGCAAGTAACAGTAAGAGGAAAAAGAGACCACTGTATTTCTTGAGAGAGGTTTCTGAAAAGCTAAAGGCTATAAGGGTAGCATTCAGAAGACATAAGGAAACACAGAGGGAGGAGGATAGGGAAATGTATCAGGAGAACAGAGAGAAGTGGAGAAAGCAGTAAGGAGTGCAAAGGCACACCCTGAAGAGAGGTTAGCCTAAGAAGTAATGACAGGGGAAAAGACATTTTTAGGCATGTTAGTGAAAACAGGAGTACCTGGAGGGATTGTAAGATTAAAAAGGGATGAGTGGGATTGTGTAGAGGGGAACCAGGAAAAAGTGGACATACTGAGCATATACTTCTGTTCAGTTGTCACAATGGAGTGAGAATGGGAGGGACCACAGAAACATATTAGGAGCTTTGTAAAGAGAGAGATAGACACTAGTCCTTTTTCAAAGGATAGAGTTCTGGAGAGACTCACTAGTCTGAAAGTAGATGAAGTACTAGGACCAGGTGGAGTACATCCCAGGGAATTGAAAGCATTCAGGGAGGTACTGGCTGCACTTCTGATAGTCCCAATTAACAGCTCACTTGTAACAGGTGTGGTTCTGGTGCACTGGAGGAGGGCAGATGCAGTCCCTCTTCATAAAAATGGTTGTAGGGGAGGCTGGAAATTATAGATGAGTCAGTCTGACATCAGTGGTGGAAAAGTTAATGGAATCACTGTTGAAGGAGAGGATGGTGGAATATCTTGAATCAAATTGGTTTCAAGACCAGAGACAGCATGGATGCATGGGAGGGAGGTCATGTCACAGAATCACAATCACAGAAATATATGAATCAGAAGCCAAGGGCCATTTGGACTCGTTCAATTGTTTTACCCTGTATAGTAGGTTTTTGTTTCCCATGTATTCATCTAATGTTGCCTTAAAACTACTGTTTGTGGTACGAGACATTACTATTTGCCTAGGGAATTGGATCAGGGTAGTGTGGTGAATGTGGCCTACCAAGATTTCAGTAAGACATTTGGCACTGTTCAACATGGGACATTATTAAATAAGCTAGAAAGCTTAGGATTGTGTCCAAAGGTGATAAACCGGGTAAGAAATTGATTAGGGGATGGCAGACTGAGGGTGGTGTTAAATAGAGTTCACTTTGAGGAGGGGAAGGTGACCAGTGGGGTGCCTCAGGGATCAGAGCAGAGACTGGTCCTGTTTAATGTTTTTATAAGTGATATTGCAGAGGAGCTGAAGGGAAAGGTCTTCCTCTTTGTGGGTGACACCAAAATCTGCAATAGGGTAGACACTCCAGGGGTGAGTGTGGAAAGGATGAACAGAGACCTGAGAAAACTCAAGAAATGATTGAGGGTATGGCAACTGGGTTGCAATGTGAAAAAGTGCAAAATAATGCACTTGGGGTACAGAAACCAAGGGGAAGAGCACACAATGAGGGAGTGTTATTGACAGTCACCAAGTAGGAGAGAGGCCTGGGTGTAATCATCTCAGATGACTTAAAGGTAGCCAGGCAGTGTGACAAGGTAGTTGGAAAGGCTAGTGGGGTGCTGAGATGCATAGGGAGAGGGATCACCAGCAGAAGGAGTGAGGTGATGTTGCCTCTGTACAGATCACTGGTGAGACCTCATCTGGAATACTATGTACAGTTCTGCAGACCACATTTCTGGAAGGACATTGACAGAGTGGAGGGCAACTAAAATGGTGAGAGATCTAAAACAAAACACCTATGATGAGCGATCAAGGAAACCTAATTTGTACACCCTGGAAGAGAGGAGGAAGGGAGGGAGGGAGAGAGAGAGAGGGATATGCTAGAGACCTTTAAATACCTAAAGGAAGGCAAATAAGGTATATGAGGAAAGCTGTTTTTCATTAAAAATTGTGCTCAAGAAGAAGGGGATATGCTATAAAGTTGGAGGGGGTAGATTGAGGAGAGATATAAGAAAGTACTTCTTCACAGAAAAAGTGGTGGGTTCCTGGAACAGTTTACCAACTGAGATTGTTGGGGCAAAAACACTGGTATGGTTCAAGAAAGCATGGGATAGGCATAAGGGAATCTTAGTGAAAAGGAATGAGGGGTGGAAGAAAGAACTAAGGATCAAGTAGCATCTGCGATGATACCATAGGTAGGGAAAACTTATCAGACTGGGTGGGTCAAGCAGTCCTTACCTGACAACAAATACTATGCTTCTATGTTTCTGTGATGGGAGAGAAGAAAATAATCCTAAATAATTTTGCCTTAAAAAAGTGGCATCACCAGAGGAATGACTTGCCTGTTGGATCTGCCACTGAAATCATATTCTTTCAAAAGTTTGAAGCACATTATACCTTTTTCCCCACAGCACCCATACTCTGTATATCACACTCACAGTTAGACGCTCCCGAAAATCTGTCTTATGGGAGGCATATATATATATGTCCTAATTTCCTCAAAAAGTACTATGCAGGCAGTTTTAACTTGGGGTTGCATATACATTAATAAATTGAAAAATGTCAGGTAGGTAGGTAAACTCAAGCAAAAAAGCCTTCCCCAGGAGAATATCCACCAACCTATCTACTTTAACATCAGTGTCCTTAAACAAAGTTCCCACTCCATCTGCCCTATCCTCCCCAAATGCCTAGAACAAGAAACCCCACAGTCATGCTTTCTTAGCTTGTTATATCTCAGATTATGTTTTCAGTCCAGTTTCCTGCAAATAAATAATGTTAAATGCAGAATGAAATAAAAAAGAAAAAAAAGGCCCCAGTCTTTGGTATTTTTTATGAACCCGATGTTGAGGGAGGCTAGCTGAAAAAAATCTCATTGATATTTAAGAGGGGAAAAAAGAATCCATCTGGGTGGAGTCACTTTAGTTTTTTAATTTCAATTTAATTTTCTTCAAACTCCTCATAATCCGGACTCCTTCCTCATCCATTTCTAGTTTGGTGCATGAGATGATTTTGTAGGAGCACTGGAGTCTGAATCTCCAGTATCCAAGTCACCTCAATTTCTTTTTTCTCCTTGTAGGATCTGTGACAGGGTGGTCCCCATCATGGAAGGGTGCCTGGAGGATTTTACACCCCCCACCAAGATGTTATTAGTTGTTATGCTAATTAAAAGAAATAGGACAGGATAGGAACAGCAACCCCCCCCTCCCCATTTCCTGATTCCTTCCATAAAAAGATGTGGTTAGTTAGTTTAATTATTGTCTGCCAGCTGTAGTTTAATTGTTGTATGCCCACTGTACATTTTCACCTCTTGTGCTGTGTGCACGGAAGTGCCTGTTGCACTTCCAGTTAAACAAAATGGTTAAAATGTCACAGGTTGCATAATGCGACCGAATACCCAAGTGCAGCATAAAAATGGATTAAAACCCGGAGCAGGTTTGGCTCTGTAGTTGCTTCTGAGTAGAATGATGCTCTGAAGCACAGAGAAAGACCACAAGCAAGCTCCTTGTATGGAGCAGGATGATTCTTTGGAGCAAGCAGATGAGCTGAAGCATAGCAGACTGCCGCACAGTGCAGCAAGATTAAAAAGAAATTGCCGACTGGAGGGACACTGCACACATAAGGACAGGAAGTCCCATAGTGTTCCATAATCAAATGAGAAAAATAAAGGAGCCTTAGCAGCCCCAAAGATGTTGGGACTGGGGCTGCATGAATAAACTATAAAAAAGGACTGAAGATACGCTCCTGTCACAGAGTGTAAATGAAAAATGAATAAAGGGTTGCTTCGGAGCAAAGGCATGCTCCAAAGCATTACAGAGTGTTGCAGTTGCAATAATAGGGTGGCACTGGGTGGCACTCTTGAAATGTTCAGAGCAGAATGGTGCTCCGAACATATAAATTCAGTCGCCTGCCCTAGAAGAAGCAGGAAATGGCCCCACTGGCCTCTCACGGGGGGGCGAGTTGCTGACAGCCCACAAGAGGGTGGGGCTAGGAGGGCTGCCCACCACACATGGGAAGGGGCGCCACCCCCCGAGCTAGTGGTCCTATCAGAGGAGCCCTTCAGACAGGGCTGGCCCTGATGGCTTCTGCAAGAAGGGGCATTGCAGGGTTTTTTATGAGCGGTGCCGGGGATTTTGCCCTCCTGGAACTGCTCCTCGCCACAAAGTTTTTGTTTATCTGGCGGTTTTCTCTTGTGGTTTTTGTGCGTTTTTTGCCGGGCAGTCCGTTTCATCCTTAGTGCGCCTGTCACCCGCCGGTTCAGCTTCGGTTTCCCATTGGCAATTTCTGCATGTTAGTGTCTTTCCTTAGGCTTCATTTCAGGCAGGTAAATGTTTTCATCTCTTTTTCCCCTCTAGCACAAGTTTTTGGGCCAGCAAGCAGGGGGTGTCCTCCCTCCTGGGGGATAGCATTCAAGCAGGCCTCCTGCTGGCCGAGCTGCCCAGCCTTAATTTTCTGTTGCTTTGGCCCTTTTTCCTGTGGTGCAGCTGGAAGCAATGGGTCCCCAGAATTTCTTTTGTTCCCCTTATCAGTTTGCACCTTTTCCATTAAGTGCCTGGGTTTTTGGGCTACGGTCGTGTGCCCACCCCCCCGGCCTGATATGGCCACATGTAGCACCTCCGTGGTCACCCCCCTTGTTCTTCCTAGGCTCTGCTTTTCTCTCTTCTCCTCCTCCCCCATTTTGCATGGCTTTCCAGTGCTCCTTCCCACCTCGTCAGTTTTGTTCCTTGCTCTCTGGGGCCCCCACTCGCCCTGTGCACGTGGTGCCTCGGCATTTTTGCTATTCCTCGGTGCTCCCTGTTGGCTTTTGCCTTGGCCCCCCCCTCCATGCCTCCCCACCCTCCAGCTCTTTTCTTGCCTTTCACCTTTCTTCAAAAAAGTTGCAGTTACTTCCTTTTTGGTCAGCTGAGCAGTTTAGTGTGTGGAGAAATGAATTTTCTTCCTTCCGCGCTTTCAGCCTTTTGGATGCCCCTTTTATATAGTTCCAATAGTGCCCTGTAATTTTAGTTTCATTCCTAGAACTTCAGTTACTGCTGTATTTTAGCAAATGTTTTGAATAGGAGCAAATTCATTTTATGTCGGATCCCCCCTGTATTCCTGTAGTGGGGGTCGTGGCGCCCCCCCAGTAGTACTTTCTATTAAGAGCTTTAGTTCTTGCCTTTTAAAATATTATTCATACCCCTTGAGCGAACTTTATTTCTGTTACCCTGATTTTCCGGGGGATGGTTTCAATGCTAAGCTGAGTTGCAGTTGGTTGTTTTAATAATTTGTTCAAGCTGCTATTTAGTATGCCTCCTAGTTCCTTCCTGGGGGTGTATGCATTGTCTCAGTGCATGCGGCATTAGTAGTAGTTTGTGTATTGTAATCCCCAGAAATAAGAAACAGGGGCTTTGTGTGCCCCCCTATGTAATACTCTTCTTCCCCCTTGCCCTCCCCACCCTGTTTTTGTCTGGTTTCCATACAGTTTCTCACCCATGTGGTTTCTGTTTGTGTGGGTCCAGCCATTATAATATCTGCTTTGTTTTCTCCTATTATGGCATTTTTACAATAATGGCATGTACGGTGTCCTGTACATGACATGGGAGGCAGTGAGAGGGGAATTTAGTATTAGCAGGGTTGGATAGAACAATGGGGGGGGTTGTTGGTTATTTTTGCATGTTACAGGACACAAAAAACTCCAGACCTTGAATTTAATTTGAATCACCATCAGCGTTTGAACTTTGGTCTCAAATATAGTGTTTGTTTTTTTTTGCCCCTCTCCTGTGTGAAAATCCCAAAAGGATTCCCTCCAGCTGGGCCCCACGTCAAGAAAAGTTTTCCTTCCAAAACTCTCAAATGTAAGAAGGGGGTTCCTTGGCTAGGCAATTCCCTCTTTGTTGTGCTTGGCCAGTGGCTGTAGGATTACAGAGCAGTACAATTGACAGTAGTTCTGGAAAAGTCGGTTAGATGGTTAAAATGGTAGAGGCCAGGTGAAGTGGGCAGGAATAATGAATGTTTTTGTCTCAACAGGTATCGCCTCTCTGAACACCTCTTTGCCCCTTACAATCAATAGCTAAAATGGCCGAATCACAGAATAGTCAGGTTCTGTACAGCCAGGTCCCCCAAATCTCCACACCGGCACAGGGTTCCGGTCAAGACCTTTCTGGGCTAGGAAGCCAGACACAATCTGTGGAACAGGCTATCCCTGCAAAAGGTCAGGACCAAGCATTCCGCGAGGCCCTGTAATGCCTAAAGGACATGGGGGGTCGGATTGGCTGACTGCCATATCCAGGTTGAAACCAGAACTACTGGTTGCCTGTCCAGGTGGGCAACAGCTAACTGTGGCAGACCCTCCCACCATAGTAGAACACAGACTTCAAGAACTGGCTGAGGAGGAGGGACATCAGCACAGGCGTAGCCAGCCATCAGGCCTATTATTGGAATCCGTGGTGCAGAAAAAATCTGTTACTAAAAAGGGGCAAGGCAGGCAGAGAAAGCATAAGGCGCAACCAGTGGCAGAGGCAGGCAAAAAGCATGCTGAGAAAAAATGGAGCAGAGTCGAGAACACATCTGTGGTCCAACCCAGGGCAGTGGATGAAGAAATGGAAAATCCCCCGGTGGTAACAGTGGTCCAGCCACAGATCGGTGAGTATGAGGGAGATCAGGACAGTGATGTGTCAGTAGAATTGGTGTGGTCTGATTCTGATAGTGAGGATGAGCAATCCAGTGACAACTGAGAAAGGCTGCCATAGGAATCTGCAATGGAAGAAACAAAATTTAAAATGGAGAAAGAACCTTGAAGACATGGCTAAGGCCACAAAGGTAAGAGAACGGGAACAAAAGAGGGCCAGGCACATGGGAGACAGGATTGGGGGCCATGGTCAGAAAATGTTTTTTGAAAAAACACAGGGAGATCAGCGGGGACAAAAGGTAAGCAGCCAGGTAGGACAGCAGGGGGCTCCAGGGCTCAATTCGGTGCCGGTGATGCCAGGGCACCAAACATGGCAGCATAACCCCTTCATGTGGCCATTTATGTATGGGGAGCCAGGCAATATGCCTATCTCTTGGGCAGCGATGAATCCTTGGGGCCCTTTCGCTCCCAATTTCCCAACAATCCGGCAGGGTGGAATGACCAACTCCATCTCAGGATCTCAGGCATTTCCGCCCAATGAGCCTGGCAAGGGTACTTCTCTTGGTCTAATGGGATGTGAGGCACTGGGGCCAATGGATAACTATGGATTCAGGGCACGCCAGTGGGCCGAGCCTGCTGCAGTAGGATACCAAGCCCCATTAGACAGACAAGGGGGATGGAACAAAGGATTACAGAGTCCAACAGGATGGGGCAGAGAAAGCCCCATCAAGTCACCTAGGAGGCAGACAGCAGATCACCACAGGGGTCGAGGCTCGGTTGACCCAGCCTCTCCAGTCCATTGTTTCCCAGGGGGCTACGGCAGAAGGGTGAAACGCAAAAGGGGCAGCAGTTCAGGTATGGACAGGTGCTGGACCTTCAACAATACAACATCCTCCAGCTAACAAAGAAAGTTTGACATCAGGCTTAAAAGTGCGGGAAACTGTAGCCTCTCAAATGGGTGCCACTCCCAATACTACAATTGGTGACAATTCAACCAGTGCAATAACAACAACACCAGAGCGTTGGGCATATGCCAGGGTGGAAGACCCATTGGGGGACCACTTATCCGACGCTGTCAGGGAAAAAATTTGGAAAGGGGAATTTATAGATATGTTCTCTTTATTACACAGAGAGATCCCAGAAGTAAACGATGAGAAAAAGGAACAAACATGAGAGGCCAAGGCGGCCGAAGGTGCCTTTCACATTTGAGAATTGGGCAGCAGCATTTGACATATTTATGTCCGTTTATGGGATGAAACACCCAGATAAGCTAATTGCTCTTCTTAAATACAGGGATACCATAAAATTCGCACATCTGTCCTTTGATGGATATGCGTGGCTAAAATACGATGAGCAATTTCGCCTAAAATTATCTAGGCAACCCAATCTCAAATGGGAAAACACGCACAAAGATCTGCAACAGGGTTGATACACAAGGAGGCGTGGAAAGAATGAAAAGGGACTTGGCAAGGTTGGAGGAATGGTCTGACATATGGCAGTTAGGATTCAATGCAAAAAAGTGCAAAATAATGCACCTGGGAAACAAGAACCCAGAGGAAGAATACACAATGGGTGGGGAGGTAGTAACAACAACAAAACAGGAAAGGGACCTGGGGGTAATCATATCAGATGACCTTAAGGTTAGCAAGCAATGTGAGAAGGCAGTAGGGAGGGCCGGGGGTATACTCGGATGTATAGGGAGAGGCATCAGCAGCAGAAAACAGGAAGTTGTTATCCCTCTGTACAGACAGTTGGTGAGACCCCATCTGGAATACTGTGTCCAGTTCTGGAGACCCCATCTCCTGCAAGGACATAGACAGGATAGAGGCAGTCCAGAGGAGGGCAACTAAAATGGTGCAGGGTCTGCAAGAGAAGCCGTAAGAAGAGACTAAAGGAGCTTAATATGTATACCCTTGAGGAAAGAAGGGAGAGGGGACATGATAGAAACTTTCAAGTACCTCAAGGAATCAACAAAGTCCAAGAGGTAGCATCTTTCAGAAAAAGAGACTTGCAAGAACAAGGGACACAATTTAAAGATAGAAGGAGGGCGGTTCAGGGCAATGTGAGGAAGTATTATTTCACAGAGGGTAGTGGATGCATGGAACAGCCTTCCTGAGGAAGTTGTGGAGTCTAAAACTGTGGGAGAATTCAAGAATGCATGGGACAGACATAAGGCAATTCTTGTGGGGGGCAGGAAGATATAGGCTGTTGGTTAAATAGGATCTGCGGCCTATCCTGTAGGTAGGGAAATGGGCAGACTAGATGGGCCTAGTGGTCCTTATCTGCTGTCAAAGTCTATGTTTCTATGTTTCTATGTTTCATAGACCTCTGGGTTCATTAAATGACTCATGGCAGCCCCAATGTGGTAACCTACACAGATAGTGGTCACGTTATTGCCAAACAGGGGGAGAGTACCAGAAAGAACAGAGGAAGGGGACAGGGAGGAAGCCTTGTTATGACTACAACAAAGGAAAATGTTTTTGTTCCTTTTGTAAATATGGGCATATCAGCAAACAGTGTGGAGGGGAGCACAAGGTTTCAGAATGCACCCGACAATCCTCCGAGAAACCAAGCAACGAAGAAACAGGTATTGAAAAAGGAAAGGGGTCTGGGAAGTTTAGCTAATTCACCCATACGGTTAGACCGGATGGACCCCTGGCTCGATTGCTACCCAGACAGAACAGTGGCAAAATACATACATGACGGTTTCAAGCATGGTTTTAAGATACCATACAAAGGACCAAGGGTGGAAACCACAGCTCGAAACCTCAAATCTGCAAACTCACTCCCCAATATCCTAGAGATGAAAATCGACAAGGGAGTAGAGTCAGACAGGGTGGCGGGACCATTTGATTACCCCTCAGTTCACAACCTCAGGGTATCCCCATTGGGGCTGGTCCCCAAGAAGGCATAAGGGGAATACAGGCTGATTCATCACCTGTCCTACCTGAAAGGTGCTTCAGTGAATGACTTCATCAACCCAGAGGATTGCACAGTGCAATACACAACTTTTGATGTGGCACTGCGCCACCTACAGGAGCTGGGTCAAGGGGCAATGATGGCAAAAAGTGACATCAAATCAGTGTTCCGTCTTTTACTGGTACATCAGAGTGATCAGAATCTACTGGGTTTTAAATTTAAAGGGCAATGGTATATAGACAAGGCTATGCCCATGGGATGCTCTGTAAGCTGCGCAGCCTTCGAAGCATTCTCAACCTTCTTGGAGTGGGCCACCAAAAAACACACTCACAACACGCACATAGTACATTATCTCGATGATTTCCTATTTGCGGGTCCCAAGGGTGGAACCGCATGTGCAGATACACTGCGGGGTTTCACCTTACTTATGGGGTATTTTGGTGTTCCGCTAGCACGGGAAAAAAACAGAGGGACCCGCCACCTGCTTCTCCTACCTGGGCATAGAAATAGACTCAGAGGCCATGGTTTCTAGGCTACCACAAGATAAGGTGTCACTTTTGAGCAAACTGTTAAGGGAGATGAGAGGAGCAAAGAAGGTGACCCTACAACAGCTGCAATCTGTTATAGGCCACTTGAATTTTGCATGCTGTGCAATCCGCCCAGGTAGGCATCAGCCACTGGGGTGCTCTAAAACCATATCACCACATCAGACTGACGCAGGGCATAAAAGCTGACCTCCTTGTATGAGAACTCTTCCTAAAGGATTTTAATGGTATCACCATCTGGCAGACACCGGCAGAACAATTGTTGGATCTGCACATGGTGACCAATGCTTCAGGTGGCATTGGCTTTGGGGCATTCTGGCAAGGGGCATGGTTTGCAGAGCACTGGCCACAAGAGTGGGTAGCGAAAGGGCTCACAAAAAACATCACCCTGCTTGAATTGTTCCCTATCATGGTAGCCGTAAGGGTGTGGGGGCACAAAATTCAAAATAAGATAATGCTGTTCCACACAGACAACAGGGCGGTAGCAGATATATTGAACTCGCAGACGTCTCGTTCTTAAGAGGTGATGAAGGTTCTGCGGGTCTTTGTGTTATGCTGCCTATGGTACAACATCTCTTTCAAGGCACGTCATTTGCCAGGAAAAGAAAATGTTATAGCTGATGCCCTGTCTTGATTTCAGCTCGAGTACTTCAGGCGGCTAGCCCCGTGGGCAGACCCGCTCCCCACACAGATACTGAAAGCAGTGTGGAGACTTGGGAACCAAGATTGCAGCAACTGGTACAGCTCGCTGTGGCCCCCTCAACATGGAGGAAGTATGTAGGTAGCTATGAGTCTTTTCAACAATTCTGTGGTCACGAGGTAAGCGTGGAACTGCTCAATACTCAAAGACAAGTTCAAAGCTACATCCTCCATTTAGAAAGCCTGGGAAGATCTCCGGCGGCTATACGCCTCCAACTGGCAGGCATTGCACTTCTCCATAAGTCAGAGGGTTTCCCTGACCCAACCAACAGTTTCATTACAAAGAAATTGGTACATGGCTTGGCTAGACTTGCAGGGAAAAAGGCAGACACAAGGAAACCCATAGGACTAGCTGAGCTGTCCAGCCTCCTGAGGGCACTGTTTGTCACTTGCAGCTCGGGCTACAAAATAAAGCTGTTCAGCGCCCTATACAGTTGTGCATTCTTTGGGGCCTTCTGATGTCTGAGTTGGTACCGCAGTCTAACTCAGCAGGTCAGAACACCAATCTCCAGTTTAGTGATTTCGACATCTGCCAAGACAGACTGTGTCTACAGCTGTGAAAATCAAAAACTAACCAGTGCGGCCCCCTGCCATTATAACACTATTTATGGCTCCTCTGGGGAACGTTTTCCCATGGTCGTCAATAAAGGAGTATGTGGCTGTACATCCAACAGGACCGGGGCATTTATTTGTACATGGGGATGGAAAAACTGTCATGAGGCGTCAGTTCACAGCGGTCCTAAGAAAGGGTTTATGGATGGTGGGTGTAAACCCCACCTCATACAACACACATTCATTCAGAATTGGAGCAGCCACCGAGGCAGCCAGGTGTGGGTTAAAAGAAGAACAGATAAAAGGGTTGGCAGATGGGCATTGAAAGCCTATATGGGGTACATTAGACCCCAGCACAACACATTGGGGAGTGACGCTAGAGAACCTAGCACAAGAACTAATGGAAGCTCAAAGTGATAAAATACTCACATGTTTGTTTTGTCTTACAGGCATGGCTGCTATAACCCCTCGGATATGGATTGCGGGTCATTCACATGTGAGGGAGGCCTACACAAGGGCAAAACAACGGCCTTACACAAGATAGCTGGGCATTCCAAGAAGTCGAGCTGTGATTCAATGGGCAGGAAAAGGGGGGATGAAGTGGGGGGCATTATGTGAAATGATTTTTAGATTGGGCCTACATTGTTAACCACCAGTCCCGCTGGTTATCCACTTGGGAGGGAACGACTTGGTCACCCTGGGGGCACCCAGATTAATTGGGGAAATTAAGAGGGGGATTGACCTGCTTAAAACAAGTGTTGACTCGCACCATTCTGGCATGGACCAGAATCATACCACTCCAGCAGTGGCGTGGTGAGTGAAAAGTGGGAGCCATGGACAAACCACGCAGGTCTGTGAATAGGAAGGTGTCCCATTTCATGGCCTCGCTTGGCGTGGAGGTTATCAGGCATTTCCTTATTACCAAGATGGATAATGTCCTGTATAGCCGGGACAGGGTTCATCTGTCAGGCATTGGGAACGACATTTTTAACAATACCCTCAATGATTTTTGTGAGACAGTACTATTTGGGAAAAGTAAGATCCCTTGGGCATTAGTGGGAGATACATCTTGACACCGTATGTAAGTGGCGGTAATTCATGGCTGACCCTGGGTAAGAGAGGCTCTGGACATAAGAAGAGAAGCTGCGATTGGGTGTCACCGGGGAGAGACACAACCCTAGGATGGTTATGCTTCAGAGATCTGGGGAGGAAGGCACCCAGGTGGGACGTGCACAGAAATGCTTGGAGCCAAGATTCCGAGACAGAGAGTGCTGCCCCGGACGGGCATGCTCCTTGTCAAGGGTCTAGGAGGCCCTAAATTCTGGGAAGATGGGAAGGGGAACTGTCTTGAGGGAAGGCACGGCCCATGATGGGTCTGTTTAACTAAAGGGCCAGAGTTTCCCTCAAATAAGTGGATGAAGGAGCCAGGGTTTCAGCAATACATGAATTGTGGCTGCCCAAGGGGTCTTACGGGATGGGATACTTAATGTATATATACTGAAACAGGATGTGATGTATGTATAGTGATGTATGTGTATAGATATATTGTAATGTGCATATCTGTCAAATGTAATGTACATATTATGCTGTAGAAATTAAGTATTCCTTGTAATGTAACAATTTTTGATAAGTAAACAGAGCTGCGGCCCTTTTTATACCAAAGACAGTGTGGTGTGGTGTGTTATTGAATTGGGGGTCCACTTTGGGCAAATTCCTCTGTTGTTGCGGATAGCTTGGTTCACACAGCAAGTGAACTGAGCAGAAGGATAGAAAAGCACTCTGCCTTGTTGCAGTTTTAAAGGCTGTAGAAGAGAAGAGAGACTGTTTACAAGGGTGAAATAGGAGCACTTGCACCTCACTTATGTCCGCACTCTTTCTCTCTCTCTCTCTCTCTCTTCCTCTATGAACTGCTGTGTCGTAGTTCTGAATGGAGCAGTGATAACTTTTACTGGCCACTGTAAAACAGTGTAGAAGTGTGCTAGCTCCTAAATAAACAAGCATTTGTTAATGCCGATTATACAATGGCAAGAAAAAATCCTGGACTCTGATTGGTCAGTCTTAGGCTGGACCCATGATGTTATCCCAGTACAACATCACGGGTCTAGTCTCAGCCTCACTGTGAACCCTTATGGATGAGGATATGGATATGGACCACTTGTTTTTTTTTTTTTGCATCTCCTCTTAAGAAACAAAAATATTTTTCCACACTAATAAAAACATTCTTTAAAATTATTTTTTATTTTATATATAACAACGAGCCATTGTATAATAGCGATAATGCCCTCCAGGGTGAGTGTTGTTTGCGATAACGTCATGCCTCAGTTGTTGGACGCACTCGGCCTGCGGCCCCATGCCCAACCACCTGAGGCGTGATGTTATCCCAGCACGACACACACCCTGTCGGGCATTATTACTTAAATGTTGATTGCTTTGCTCCGTTGAGCTCGCTCACTCCTCCTCCGTCAGTTGCTTGTTCTGTTTATGCTGGTGCTGCAGGCTGCATTTTTGTACTGGGCTCCTATCTGCATTGGCAACTTTGTCTGCCCACAAAGAAATCTGCAGCTGTCCCAACAGAGCTCTGTTGAGGTCACTCAGTCTCACTCTCTCACGCACTCATTCTGTTTCGCCTGGTGCTGCAGGCTGCCCTTTTGTACTGGGCTCCTGCCTCTGTTGGCATCTTTGTCTGCCAACAAAGAAATCTGCAGCAGTCCCAACAGAGCTCCGTTGAGCTCGCTCACTCCCCCTTTCTCGCTCACTCATTCCATTTCTGCTGGTGCTGCAGGCTGCCCTTTTGTACTGGGCTCTGGCCTGCATTGCTGCCTTTTTCTGTCGACAAAGAAATCTACGGCAGTCACGATAGAGCTCAGTTGAGCTTGCTCACTCCCCCTCTCTCAGTCGCTCTTTCAGTTTCTCCTGCCCCTGCAGGCTGCCCTTTTGCACTGGGCCCCTGACTGCATTGCAGCCTTTTTCTGCCCACAAAGAAATCCGCATCAGTCCCAACAGAGCTCCGTTGAGGTCACTCACACCCCCTCCCTCACCTGCTTGTTCTGTTTCTCCCAGTGCTGCAGGCTACCCTTTTGTACTGGGCTCCTGCGTTGGGGCCTTTTTCTACCCACAAAGAAATCTGCAGCAGTCGCGACAGAGGTCAGTTGAGCTCAGTCACTCCCCCTTCTCACTCGCTCGCTCTTCATCTGTCCCAAACACTAATTTCCCACAGCAACCGTGCTATTCTTCGGCAGAAGTGCAAAAACATATTTAGGCCAGGATGTGAAAAATGACAGCTGTACTGTTCATAAGAAGGTATGAAAAAATGCTAGTGTTGAAAATGTGGTGTGAAAATATTACAAATTTGCAAAGCTACAAGGGTGCATGGAAACAGTTCAATGCACGTTTGCAACACAGTCATTTTATGGACTTTCATCATCAAATTTTCAACATAGGGATTTTAGGACCACTGGTCATGAACAGTGTCACTGTCATTTTCTTACTCTGCCCAAACACTGATTTCCCACAGCAACCATGCTATTCTGCACCTCAAGTGCGAAAACACATTTCAGCTAGGATGTGAAAAATGACAGCTGTACTGTTCATAAGGAGGTGTGAAAAATTGCCAGTGTTGAAAATGTGGCGTGAAAATATTACTGACTTGTGAAGTTACAAGGGTGCATGGAAACTGCATAACGCACGCTCGTAACACAGTCATTTTATGGACTTTCATCATAAAATTTTCAACATAGGCATTTTAGGACCTCTGCTCATGAACAGTGTCACTGTGGTTTTCTTAATGTGTCCTGAACACTGATTTCCCACAGCGACTGCACTATTCTGCACTGGAAGTGAGAAAACGCATTTCAGCCAGGATGTGAAAAATGACAGTTGTATTGTTTATAAGGAGGTGTGGGCATATTTACTCATTGCTTTGTCTCCACTCCACAGACCCTGCTGTAAAACAGGACCACGGAGGACCCTGGGCATGAGGGTGGGCAAATCTAAAATTCTGGCACAGCTCTATTGAGCTCGCTCACTTCCCCTCTCTCACTCACTCATTCTATTTCTCCCGACGCTGCAGGCTGGCCTTTTGTACTGGGCTTCTGCTTGCATTGGCACCTTTTTCTGCCCACAAAGAAATCTGCAGCAGTCCCAACACAGCTCCGTTGAGGTCGCTCACTCCCCTCTCTCACTCCTCGTTCTGTGTCCCCCCACGCTGCAGGCTGCCCTTTTGTACTGGGCTCCTGCCTGTGTTGAGTGACTTTTCTGCCCAAAAAAAATCTGCAGCAGTCCCGACAGAGCTCCGTTGAGGTTGCTCACTCCCCTCTCTCAGTCGCTTGTTCTGTTTCTTCCGCGCTGCAGGCTGCCCTTTTGTACTGGGCTCCCGCCTGCACTGGCACCTTTTTCTGCCCACAAATAAATCCACAGCAGTCCTGATAGAGCTCTGTTGAGCTCACTCAGTCCCTCTCTCACTTGCTCATACTGTTTCTCCCACCGCTGCAGGCTGCCCTTTTGTACTGGGCCCCTAACTGCATTGATGCCTTTTTTTCTGCCCACAAAGAAATCCGCAGCAGTCCCAACAGAGCTCTGTTGAGTCTGCTCACTTCCCCTCCCTCACTCACTCTCTCGTTCTGTTTCTCCCACTGCTGCTGGCTGCCGTTTTGTACTGGGCACCTGCATTGGGGGCCTTTTTCTGCCCACAAAGAAATCCACAGCAGTCCTGGCAGAGTTCACTTGAGCTCAGTCACTCCCCCCTCACTCGCTCGATCTTAATCTGTCCCAAACACTGATTTCCCACAGTGACCATGCTATTCTGCAGCAGGAGTGCAAAAACATATTATGGTCAGGATGTGAAAAATGACAGCTGTACTGTTCATAAGGAGGTGTGAAAAAATGACAGTGTTGAAAATGTGGCATGACAGTATTACAAATCTGCGAAGTTACAAGGGTGCGTGGAAACTGAGCAACACACACTTGTAACACAGTCATGTAATGGGCTAGCGTCACCAAATTTTCAACATGGGCTTTTGAGGACCTCTGCTCATGAACAGAATCACTGTCACTTTCTTAATCTGTCTCAGACACTGATTTCCCACAGTGACCGTACTATTCTGCGCCGGAAATGCGAAAAGACATTTCGGCCAGGATGGAAAAAATGACAGCTGTACTGCTAATAAGTAGGTGTGGTAAAATGGCAATGTTGAAAATCTGGAGTGAAAACATTATAAATTATCGAAGTTACAAGTGGGCGTGCAAACTGCACAATGCACGCTCGTAACACAGTCATTTTATGAAGCATCATCACCAAATTTCAGCATAGGCATTTGAGGACCTCTGCTCATGAACAGTGTCACTGTCATTTTCTTAATCTGTCCCGAACACTAATTTCCCACAGCAATCGCACTATTCTGCGCCGGAAGTGCAGAAACACATTTTGGCCAGGATGTGAAAAATGACAGCTGTATTGTTCACAAGGAGGTGTGAAAAAATGCCAATGTTGAAAATCTGGCATGACAATATTGCAAATTCGTGAAGTTACGAATGTACGTAGCAACTGTGCAATGCACGCTCGTAAAACAGTCATTTTGGGGATTTTTTCCACCAAATTTGCAACATAGGCTTTTTGAGAGCCCACTTCATGAACACTGGCACTGTCGTTGCGTTAATCAGTCCCGAAAAGTGATTCCGCGCAGTGACCGTGAAGTCACCTTTTGGAGCCGAATAATGCCATGACAGTGGCAGAATTCATGAGGAGGGGTCCCAAAAACCCCATGTTGAAAATTTGGTGCCAAAATTCCAAAAAATGCATGAGGTATGCAACAAAGCTGAAAAAAAACCTATTTATGCCATTATACAGCCTACCGGCATTTCCTTAGTTTGTGGTTGGCTTTGAAGAGTGCAGACGTGTTCTCAGTCCACCGGAGATCATCGTGCTGGACTCTGCAGGTAAGTATGAGTTGAGGGGATGTGGGAGGCAGGGTGCACAGAGGGTGGGTGCGGGTTGTGGGAGGGCAGGGAGACGCGATGGACCATTTTCTTTTGACAGGTACAAAAAAAAATCGCTGGGACAGTTTTTTTACAGGGCCATTTGGCATGCTAGGGTTGGCTCAGCATGCCAACAAATGTTTGTTTGGGGGCAGCTGTAGCCGATGGGGGATTGGGCACCCCGTTGGCACAAAGGCGCAAGAGCTGAGGGGATTGGGCACCTCCTTGGCACAACTGTAGTGCATGTTTGTGGGGGTTATGCTGAGGGGAGTGGACTCCCCATCAGCAAATGACACTGGGGGAGGACATAATGCTGACGGAGATTGGGCTCCCCCATCAGCAACATCAACGTTAGGGCACTGAAGCCAACTGGAACTGGGGCCCCCGTTGGCAAACAAACATGCTGGGGGGGCACATGCTGCCGAGGGGGATTGGGCATCCCCTCAACAGTGGGGCTGCTTCATATTGTTTGTGAATACGTCGGCAAGCAGCTGCCATGTTCACAAACAATATACTTACAAGGTTCCGCCCAGCAATGACGAGTCGCTTCCTCATTGCAGCGGAATGGCTTACGCTGCAATGATGAGGTGGCCCCTGATTGCAGTGGCTGAAACCTTACAAGGTTGTGGCATGCTGGCTGAACTAGTGTCGGCAGCAGCGCGCCACCCTATTGGAAAAAGCAGGCCAATCCTCCAAAGGCTGTGAGGTCATTGGCCACAACAGTGCCGCGCCTCCACAACCTGCTTCTGGAGCAAGCTACTGCAATATGTTTCTTGCACATGCAAGCAGTCAACATAATAAATAAACAAGGCTGAAAAAGTCAGTCCCTGAATTTAACTGGTGTACAGAAAAAGGGTCTTAATGTGAGGGCTAAGGAAATCCCCAAAGTAAAGAAGGGCCCAAATGAAAGGAATAGCTGACAAGCTGATATTTCATCAGAGAAGTAAAGGAAAATGCTTTAAAATGGGAAAGGTATAATGTACTATTTATTTTGGGGAAAAAATATATAAGGAACCCCTGGCTGTTAGAAAGTACTACAGGTTAAAAATAAAAAGAGAGAGTTTTCTTTTTGTATAAAGGATTTCTGAACTGACAGGAGAAGAGAGAAGAGGAGCGTGCCATCATTCTCTCATGCCCCAGGCCAACTCAAGGAAGGCTGAGCAAATGGAAATTGGTGGGCTAATAATAGAAAAGAACTGTAGAGACAGTACCTGTGCTGTAGTAATAAACAGCCTGACCTGCTTGTAGGAGAGCTTCTTTGAATTAATCAGTTCCTATAGGGAGACAATGGCCCCTAAAGGCCTGTTTTATGCTAACATACAATGGGAGATCACTATCTAGAGGAGGAGCTACAAGTAATTAAGCTCCTAGTAGTAATAAACTTGTGTGTCCATGCAAGAGATATTTTAGTTTTATATATGCTGGACCCTCTGCTAACCAAGGTTTAGAAATAACCCTTTAATTTTGTATAGACTGGGTTATAAGCCTCAGAGGGAAACCTTATCAGTTAAGGGGCATAATGTGGATGGACCCCAAGTATGTGATGTCATCCCTACAACAGTATAAAAGCCTACCACTAGGGGCAGAATTTAGATAGGACAGTCTGTTACACCGACTGTGTGAGGTGAAAGACCTTGGGAGCTCAAAAAACTGTGTGAAAAGACTGAGAGAAAGTAGAGTGCCATTGCTAGGCAGAATATTGGAACTTCTGAGGCCATTTCATTTGGTTATTTAAGAAACCTTTTTGAAGTGTATGAACTAATATCAGACTTTTTATTTCTGTGAAAAATCATTTTAAAGGAGAAAATAAAATGACAAGTGCCACAGCAGTGCTTTTTATGTATGAAATCTACTGAGTTATTGTATCCTGTTATCCCAACCCTGCTACAGGATCTCAAATACATTTTTTAGAGGAAGGGGGAAGCCTCTGAAAGGGTTTTGGGCTGTCTTGATCTCCATCTGATGCCTATCGTCATCCCCTCAGGAGGAGAGGCATCATATCCTGATCTTTAGGGAAAGCCAGATGGAAAATGATGGAGGGGCATTCCCATGTTGCTATGGCATGATCCAAGATCCAGGGATCCAGTGCAAGCACCATAATGTTTCCCTACCCACTCAATTCTCACTTTAAATTCAACTTCTGGGCTGCTGCAATTGGTTTCTTTGGTCCGGTGGTACTCTCCTGATGGTTTAGTGCACCCCATCCCAAATACAGTCCCTGGAATCAGGTGATCCACCCTTCCTAGCCCAGTTCTCCTGTAAATTGCTTGTTATTGTCTGGTCTCTCACAGATCTCCATGCTCCACTGGCTTCTCAATTGTCAGGTGTAGACTGCCAACACCCATACCACCTGGCTGTATTGGTTCTATAGGCAAGGGGTGTCTGAAAACCTCTGTGCCCACCACTGTGAAGGCTCTACAGGCCATTTGCCTAATGAACCCTGTCCCTTTCCCCACAGAGCTGCAGAGTCATTAGCAACTGCATGCTCAGAAAAAGGTTTACAATCCCATTGTGCATAGCACAACAGGGTCACTAGTGAGGGACTGGCACTAAGTGTCATCAGAACACTTTGGAATAGTCCTATGTGACTATATACTGTGTTGCTCTGTCTTTGAAATGGGACCCCATTAAATCTTTGGCCCTAAGCACAGGCATAGTTTGCTTATATGTAAATCCAGCTTTTCCCAGTTTCCTTCCCTGGTTTTGGAAATGGATAGTTACAGTCTTGATTGCAGGCTTGGTAAGGGAAATTGTTATGAAAGGTGTCTGCAGAGGAGTGTTGTTTACATGTGTAGTGAAGCCAGAACCTTTTCAGGCCTTGCAAGGTTTGGAAACTTCTATCAAAATTATCCTCTCCAGACATATGTATGAGAGCATAAATATTTGATGAGAAAATCTGCAAAGAATCTTTTAGGTGTTGCCTTGCCACGTAAAGTCTGTCAGGGTGTTCAGTAGTATACCTTAGGTGAACTGCATTCATTTGGAGGGGGGGCAGGCTCTGCCCTATTTTGAAAGAGGTCCATCAATCACGGTTCCGAGTTAGATCAGTGGGTGTTCTCCCTAAAGGGACCTGGCATAGCATTGGAGCCACAAAGGGGGGGGGTCTCATCTCTAGGGTCTTTGGTGTGGCTGTTCGCATTAGTATTCTAATTATAGTTGGGTTCTATAAACTCAGTATAGCCTGGTAGTGTCTCTGTTTTTGTGACGGGGGGGGGGGGGAATCAGTGGTACTCCTATCTGAGAAAGCTGTCGGAAATGTCCAAAAGAACAGTCCCAGAGGCTGTTGGTATAGTGGAATCCATATTATCAGTAAGGAGAAACTATGCTATAATCTGTGGTTGTGGTTCTGATGCACGAGAAATAGACACCTTTGCCACTGTTGCAGTGTGCTGTAACTCTGTGACATCATTCACCTTCCACTGCACAGTGTCTGCGGGGGGCACCCCTGTATTATTAATATCTTCTTTCTCCAGTTCTTTATTACATTTACCTCCCCTTCTGTTTTGTCCTGTGTGCTTATAAAGTGAAGCTCCTTAGTCTGTTGTACTTCAACTTGAGTAACTGTAGTGACACCCCTCTTTTGCTGCATTGCAGTCTTGAAGTAGGGATGGCATTTGCCATGGCTACTTGGAGCAGAGCAGTCTGTACATCAGAAATGGCACTACCAACCATTGCATTGGGCTGAACAATCTGTAATATCGGAGAGGCATTTGTAACTGCCATTTAGACCTGAGTAGACAGTGTGCCAAGAGCAACATTTACTACCACCACCTGTTCACCCAGCCCTGCTGCAACTATCCACATATCCCTGGACATAACTGAATCCATCAGGTGCACAGAAGCACAGGCATGTACCAATTATGTTGATGATTATGGAGTGGCTCCGTCAAACAGGGGTGCAGTAAGCTGTACCTTGGGGATAGAAGAAATCACCTCTTTTGCCAGCATTCTCTGCTGAGAACTCCCATATATGTCCCAATTAGGGATGTGTGAGCTGGATTTTCCAGTTTTGCTGGGCTGGGGTGGATTGGGTCAGGCAAATCAGAACTAGAACAAAAACCAGAACCAGAACCAAAAGAGTAATATATTGTATTGATTAGAAACATAGGAACATAGAAGTTGTTGGCAGAAAAGGATCTTTTGGCCCACCCGGTCTACGTAAAATTCCCTACCTAATATGCTACCACAGATCCTACTCTATCGCCAGCCTTTGCCCCCCACCCTCCCTCTGCCCTGGTACCAAGGTCCTCTTGTGTCTATCCCCTGCATGCTTGAATCCTGCCACCATTTTAGCACCCACCACCTCTGCTGAGAGTCTGTTCCAGACATCCACCACCCTTTCCATGAAGAAATGCTTCCTCACGTCCCCTCTGAGCCTCCCCTTTCCCAGCCTCATATCATGTCCCCATGGCCATGAGCATCTCTTTCTATGAAAAATACCATAATCTGTGGTACAATCAGTAGAACAGCACAAGAGTAATGTCACAGCAAGTCTAGATCTGCTGCACGCAAAAGGCTGGTGTGAACTAGTGGTATCATTTCTTCCACCATCTGTTCCATACTATCCACCCTGCTCTGCTGGTACAGTCACATACAGGTATAATATTGGCCTTGTCATTGCAACAGATGTTTGTCTTCTAAGGGAGGAATGAAATGTATGCATAGATAGATACAAGTAGTACTGTCTGTATATAATTTCCTTTCAAAAATCAGTGAAGGGTATTTAACTACCACTGTATATTATATGTTTTCAGTGGCAGATACAACAGGAAGAGTGACGGTGCAGTAGTTAGGAGCATGCAGTAGCAGCAATGGAATATAATGAAGAAATCAGAAGAGGAGTCACATAGGGACAATTTACAACAAAAGTGTGGCAGTGATCTGGGTTGTTAAGTGGCAGCAGCCAGCAACAGAATTATGAGGGAAATGTGAAGAAGAGTCATATGGGGATAATTTAGGACAGGAAGAGTGGTAGTGGTCTAGGGCCTCAAGTGGCAGCCAGCAACAGAATTATCAGAGAAATGTGAAGATGAGTCACATAAGGGCAATTTACAATGGGAAGTGTGACATTAGTCTGGGGAATACAGTGGTAGCAACATAATTATGAAGGAAATGAGAAGAGGAGCCACATATGGACAATTTACAACAGGAAGAGTAACAGTGGTCTGGGGTGTGCAGTGGCAGCAATAGAATTTATTTTGGAAATGATTGAGTCATAGGGAATTTAACTGTGTAAGCAATAATACTTGACAGGATGGGTGGTATTGGGCTACACCAGACCGCCCAGGGGTGTAATGAAGCCAGATGCTGCAGGCGTAGGGCCTTATAGCCCCTGGAAGGTCAGGTATAGCTCAATACAGCCCATCCTGTTGGGTATTACTATTATGCTTAGAAATGGGTTTGGGGGTGATTTCAATAAAATATATATTTTTTGAAATTCAACTTTATTGAGTTTTCTCCAATAGAGACATACAGAAATGAAAAATATAAGACTCTAATATAACAGTACACCACACTACAATAAACAGACAGGACATACCAAAATTAAAATCAACACAGAAAGCTTCCCCCCTCCCAATGCATCACCTTCATCTATGTTCTCTGGAGTGTGGGATTTCAAAGGGAGTACAGAGAGTACAGTGACTCTCACCTATTTTTATAACGAGTCATGCAATTGCGTATACTCACTACCATTGTCTCTACTCTCATATCAGCTAACAGTTCTTGATGCCATTCTGTGTAAGATATTACATGGGAGTCCTTCCAGTGGTGGAGTATCAAAGCTTTAAGGGAAAGTGCAATCAGTGGCATGTAGAATCTACATTTTTTAACAATAACCCCAGTGAAATCACCCAGAAGGCAAATTTCAGGTGAGAATAAATTCTTTATTCCCAGCAGAAGATCTGCCCTCTGTCTGATAGTCTCCCATAGTGCGGAAATGTGGGGACACTCCCAGAAAATATGGTACAAACTACCTTACACTTGGTTGCAACGTCCACAATTTGGGGACGGGAGCTTACCCATTCTGTGTAATCTTACCGGCGTCATAAACATATAGTTTAAAATTGAGAATTGCATGATTCTCAGTCTGTCTTGCGTGATATATGCATAACACGATTTCCATAGCTTGTTCCAATTAAAGGTTCTGTGGGGGAACCTATCTGCCCAGTAAGGGGAGGACCCATCCATGTGAGGAAAGGCCAGAATATACAGCGAGGCATATATTATGGAGACTGAATGTGGCTGCTGAGCGGGAGTAACTAAAGGTAAGATAATTTCTTCCTTCCCTCTATTCACTCCAGGTGATACCTGTTTTGATATGAGAAGGTGTCGGAGTTGATAAATTTTGAAGCTGCTTCTTGAGCCCGATGGAATTTTCTCCATCATGTTCTTAACTGATAGGTACGAGTCTCCCCTTACTAAGTCTTGAGGGGACCAGCCTTTGAGTGAGGGAAGCTAATTCTCTGACAGCATGGCACCCCCAATTCTAAAATTGGGATTTCGGAAGATTGGTTGTGCCAAGTCTTTCAGGGGGTTGTATCTTAAAAATGAACATAATTGAAAGTGTACTTTCACTGATTTAGCTATGGGAGAGTTGGATAGTGAACTAGGGAAATCTTTAGGCCACGTATGTAGGATGGCATCTCTTGAGATTCCAGATAATTCTATTAATTCTTTCTCTATAGTGAGCCAGACTGGCATGTATGGGAATGAATAAAGGGTCTCTACAGGTCTGAGCCATTTAAGATATTTACTCAGATGGTTGGCCCAATAGTACAAACCAAAGTGTGGAACCTGGAGGCCTCCCTTTTCTTTAGAGGCAGCCAATTTGTGATATGCTCATCGTGGAGGTTTGCTGCACCAAATGAATTGTGAAAGCACCCCATGCAGTTTCTTAAACCAGGTCAAAGGCAACCATAAATGTAACATACTCAGAGGGTAGAACAGCCAAGGCAGCACATTCATTTTGATCAGGCTTATTCGTCCCCAGAGAGAGCGAGAGAGGCATTTCCTTCCAACGGGAGAGATCTTGTTGTATTTTTAATATCAGAGGGTTGAGATTGAGTGCTTTCAATTTGGTGTTACTTCTAGCCAGGTTTATACCAAGATACTTGAAGCTATTTTGGGATCATTGCAATCCTGCATTGCTCAGAAGAGAACTGTGGGCGTTGTTGTTCAGGGAGAATACTTTGAATTTATCCAGATTAAGTTTGTAGTTGGAAACAACACTATAACCTGAAATCACATCCATAGCGGCTTGTATGGAGGATGATGGTTGGGACAAATGTAATAATATGTCATCTGCATATGCTGAAAGTTTTAACTCAGCTGAACCTGCTTTGAAACCGTGTATCTTAGGGTTGTGTTTATGCTTCCTCAGTAGAGGCTCTAGGTACAAATTAAATAAAAGAGGGGGGGGATAGGGGGCAGCCCTGTCTAGTGCCCATTTGTAATGGAAAGGGGGAAGATATCATTCCATTACAATAGATTTTGGCACTGTGATTGAGATACAAGGTTTTAATCCATCAAATACACTGTTCTGGTATGCCAAACTTGATCAAGACTTTAAACAGGAATTTCCAATCCACCATGTCGAAAGCTTTCTCCGCATCCAGAGAGACCAACACCGCCGGGTGGATGGAGTCTCTGAACGCGGAAAGGAGATGGGCCATTTTCCATAAATGATCTTAGAACATTCTGCCTACCATGAATCCCACTTGCTCTGGTCCAATCAAGTCAGGGAGTACATGACTTAGTCTGTTTGCTAACAATTTAGCCAGTAATTTGATATTGTTATTTATAAGCGAGATGGGCGTATAACTCATAACACATTCTTCAGGCTTGCCTATTTTATTGAGCACTATAATAACAGCTTCAAATAGTTGAGGATCAGAAGAGCTCCCTGATAATATGGAGGAGTAGAATCTGAACAACCAGGGAACTAGTTGATCGGAGAATTTTTTATAGAAGTTCAGGGTGAATCCGTCTGGGCCCGGGGCTTTATCTTGAGGGAGCTCTCTAATGGTTGATTTAATTTCCTCTTCCATAATGGGGACTAGTAGTAGCCCTCTACCTGCATCATTTAGAACTGGGAGGGGAAGTGCATCAAGATATGCATCTATTTCTCTGGGGGAAGGGGTGACTGTCCTGGGACCATATAGATTCCTATAGTAAAGTTCAAATTCAGATACTATCTCTTTGGGAGTAACCTTAATGGAGCCATCCACATGTGACTTAATGGCTGTAACTAGTCTTGCTGCCTCTTGTTGTTTGATCCTCATGGCCAATAGATGACCCACCTTCTCTCCTTGATCTATGTAAAGAGAACGTGATTTAAGAATATAGTAGCATATTCTGCCTTTTCTCTTAGTAATTTGTTGTATTCCTCTCTTAGTTTTAAAAGATTGGTTTTATTACTCTCATTATCTGTTAGGGGAAGTGCCCTCTCTAAGCTTTGAATTTGGGACAATAAGAGGAGTATTCTTCCCTTTTCCACTTTCTGTGGGAGGTGATGCTGATGAATTCCCCTCTAAGAAAGGATTTCATCGCAGCTCATTCAATGTCTGGTTTACTAGTAGTGTGTAAATTTTCCTCCATATAATGCTTGATGGATTGGTTTTTTTTTTCCACTGCCTCTGTGTCCTTCAGAAGCTGATTATTGAGCTTCCACATGGTGTCCTTCTGATGATGGGGGGCCAAGGACACTGTACACCAGACTGGGGAGTGATCAGAGATAACCCTGGCATCTATCCCAGATGCATGGACTCCTGGCGAGGAATTCTTCCTTAAGAAAAAATAATTCTAGACAGGGAATCATGTACAGGGGAATGGAAAGTGTATTCCCTACCAGAGGGGCTAAGGGTCCTCCAGGGTCATACATTCCTAGGTAGTCTACCATGCTCCTTATGGCCCTTTGGGCTGGTGACAATCCTTGAGACATGCGGTATGTCTTATCAACATCCAACGAGAATAGAAGGTTCCGATCTCCCCCTAGGAAAGCCAGAAGGTGAGAGAAGGGAGATAAGACTTGGAGGAGCTCTTCAAAAAAGAAGATCGAGTCAGTGTTAGGGCCATAAATGCTGCTGATTAATAGTTCCACCCTGTCAAGGCAACCCCTGATTATCAGATGTCTGTTATTAGGGTCAGAAATAATTTGTAAACTGGTAAACACCAATCTACAGGCTATAATAATAGTTACCCCTTTACTCTGCGTACAGGAACCTGATGTAAATGCATAACCAAAGTTCTGCATCCTCAGAAGCCCAGCTTCAGAATCTACCAAGTGTGTCTCCTGTAAACACATAACATCAGCTTTAATATGACCCAGGTGCTTTAGTATTTGATAACGGTTTGTTTTGTTTCTTGCTCCGCTTATGTTCCATGAAATTAATTTTATTTGTCCAGCCATATGCTTAATCCTACTTTCTTTTGTCCCTTTTGTTCATATACCACCAGCAGTACTCCTTCTTGTCCATTATCATGTCGGAGCCCCGGTGATGCAATGCGATATCCAACCCCAGGAACTCTACTCTCCTCCCCTCCCTCCTTTGTACAGAAACCCAAACATAAGACAAGTACATTGATTCCCTAGCACATTCTCCCATCTTCTCCCCTGTAAGATTCTATCCAAATTTGAGTTGGAAGCATTAAGAGACCAGAGGTGGTTGCCCTCTGCTTCCCGATATCCCACAATAATCACTCTATACGTGATGCACTAACCAACCAAGCCCCATACCCTCCCGCTCCTGCCCTTTTATTCCCAATGTTCTGTGTGCTACTGTATCCTAAAATGCACTATCCAGGTATAAGCTCTATATCTATGAATGTAGTATATTAACTATTAGATTTGTGAAAACCTTTGTAACATGAATATGGTGAACAGTATAACCTTATAAACAATACTCCCCTGTTGTGGCCAAAATAGGGAATTGCAGCAATTTACTATTATTGCAGCTTTTAAATGGCTAGGATGCAGCTTTATAAGTAAAATTAGATATTACCTGTACAAAGCCTGTACAATAACCCATATGTAGCTCACTTTCTCTGGGCAAGAGATATAAAGAAAAAATTACCATTGTTCGGTTAGATAGGCCACTCTAAAACACAGAACATGTCCAGTGTCTAAATCAAAGGTTTCATGTAAGCTGCAGAGTCAGTTTTATCCCTGGTAGTTATACAAAACTGTTGCTCTGATGAAGTTTCGCATTGTGGCAGACTAGAAACTGAAATAGTAGTGTTCCTAGACCGTAGCATGTAAGAGCCAGCATCCCATCTAAGGCAGTTCAGCCCAGAGTTTTTATACGGGGAAATTCACCTGTCCAATAGTTTGTGAATACCATACCATGATTTTCAGTCAACTGAAATATTTCCATAAATCCAGAGTCATTGTGACAATACTAGGTGAAATACCAGCCTTGTAATTCAGCTCATCAGCATGGTTTAAAGAGATCAGGAAGTGCCAGTGTAAGCTCATTCTCTGCAATGGATGGGTCCTCAAAACTTTTCCATTGGCCTTGCAGGGAGATTTGGAGTCTGGACAGATACAGCATCCTAAATTTGATTCCAGCTGGGATTAGTTTTGATAAGCTCAGATGAAAAGCAGTGCGCCTTTGGCGTACAGTGGCAGGCAGATCTTGAGCCACTCGAACCCTATACTCTCCCCACTTCACCTCTTACAGCTCCTTGATCTTATTGAGGAAGTGCTGCATTTCCTGAAAGTTAAGAAATTTAAAAATTATGGGGCGAGGCATAGCTTTGGGTGGGGGCATTGGTCGTAATGCTCTGTGGGCCTTCTCTATTGAATATTCTGGCCCAAATGGAGAGGGGCCTGCCAATTTCTTAACCAGTTTTTGCATGAACAGCACTGTATTACTACCATCTTCCTTTTCTGGGAGTCCAATCAGTATAGCGTTATTGTGCTGACTGCATCCCTCTAGGTCTCCGAACTTGGCTTCCATCCATGTGACCCTTTGCCTGATAATAACGAGATCGGGCTGTACCCTGTCTGCTTTCTTTTCTAGTGATTTGATGTGCACCTCTTTGTCACCAGCACGGTGAGAGAGGTCTTCTAGAACAGTGGCCATGGTTTTCATCTAATCAGTAAGAGATTTTACTTCATCTCTAAACGGCCAAAACTCTACTAGAAAGCATTCTACTGTTAGGAGATTGGGGTCCTGGGTGGCAGTGGAAGTTTTATCAGAGGCTGAGGCTTGCAGCCTAGATTTTTTGCTCTGTTTATCCGGTGTGTCAGGTGGCATGTGCTTATGGAGAGCTAAACGCATCTCCGCTTCCATCATCTCTCCACAAACTTGTCTATCTTGATCATTGATGTCTAGAGTGTCTCTCTAGGAGTTTTGCAGTCGGTATATGGCATTTGTATTTGTTTAGGAAGATAATTTATTCCAGATAGGCAGCAGCTGTGCAAGAAGGCTGCTACTTAGCCGACCACATCACTTGATTGCTCAATAAAATATTTAAAACAAAAACTTAAAAGATATCAAAAAGGTAAGAAAATCAATAGAAATATCCTATTTGTGTAAAGTAGTCCCTCCACTGCATAGTGCCACTACTGACACTAGAGGGCATTGTAGCTATTATTTTGAATGCAGTACTCTCCGTTGCCCCTCCCCCCATCCCTATGATCCTTGCAAAGTTCTAATCCTCACTATTACACCACCTCAATGCCTCATCACTTTGCTCCTGCTTCCATTGACTCTTGGTCTGGCTTCCATAATGCTATGCATAAATTTTTCCCGCTCACTAATCCTCATATGTATAAGAATCCCTGCTCCCTGACCCCTTCTGTTTATGTAAATATCTGATGTAAGTGTATCTGCAAATGGTGCATTTTGTAAATCTGTGAATGATGTAAATATCACTACTGTAACTGCCATGTCTTTATAATCTGTACATGTTTAATCTGTGAATGTTTCTATAAATGATGAATTTCTGTAAATCAGTAAATGATGTAAATGTTTCCACTGCTACTGCCATGTCATACTCTATGTTCTGCACTTTCCAGGTTGCCCCCTGAAAAAGGGACTGTAATGTGTCAGCATGCTCACCTGGTTACCAAAATTCAAATAAATAAAATACAGAATAATGCATGGGGAAGTGTGGTTTATGAGGATTTTATGCACACCTGAGGTGTGTGATGTCCCACAAACCCAGAGGGCGAAGCCCAAGGGGTTTATCTGGGCATCACACACCAAGGGTGTGCATAAAATCCAAATTATCACACTTTCCCATGTTTTATTTTTTTATATTTACTGGTTACTACTGGTTAATTTAGAAATTAAGAGATGAAATCAGTTTCTGTGAAGAACATTAATTTTACTTAAATGGAGCAGAGTAAAACTGTAAATTAACAGGTTATAAGAATACAACAACAGCTGAACCTTTTTTTTGTAAAGAGCTAATAACATTTTAAACATTATTTTTCCTGAGAATTGTCCACCTCTTTTCCCGTTTCAGCTAGGAACCTCCTGAGCATTTTTGAATTAGAAGTTTATTCAGTTCAGTGAAACAGAATAGAAAACTTATCTGGAGGGAAGTTTTCAATGAAAGACAGTCTTTTGCGATGTTGTTTTTTCCTCCATAGCTTTTCTTCATTCGTTGTGAGTGGAAGCCCTGTCTTTGCTCCCAGCTGAGGAGTGTAAACAGACCATCAGTTGAGGGAGACTCATGCCTGTTTGTGGTAACTGGTTTATGGAATTCCGTAATTCACAAGTGTGAATTATAGATTTTCTGAGAGTCTGCCAGTCATGGTTTATTTACCCTAACCAGTAAATATTAATAAATAATGTTTCAAGTATGTTGCCACGGGACTAAAGGTCCATTTTTTTATTGTCATTGTTGTTTCTTTATTTTGTTTTTTTAAGTGATGTGAGAAGGAAGATGCAGACATTATGCTGCACTTGAACAAATGATGTCATACCCAGAAGTATACAGGGACAGCCTTCAGAACATTTACGTTATTTCTTTTGTTTATTTTAACATTAAGCTGAGGCTTGTATTTCATTTTTTATACCCCCTTCACATCAGGGAGATCTCCCTCCTGCATCCGCTCCCCCACAGGTAAATATTTTTATTCTGACTCGCGAGTTTAGTGTACGAGGTGGAGTGTAACAGTTGGATAGGACTTGAGAAGAAAGAACACTAAGGTACCTACTGGGTTAGGGAGTGGTTGTGCAGTCTAAAAAATGACAGATGTTACTGTGTTTTGTTTATGCATTTTCTAAATCTTGAGTTGAGTCAGGTTGGAGGCTGATCGATCTGGGAAAGCTGTCATTGGTAACATGGAGCATGCAAGGTGCTAGCATTACTAATTTAAAACAAAACACTTTTTTCTACTAGCTGAGGCCCGTACTAACACTGGCAGAGTGTGTGTCATGTTAAAATGGAGGCCGGTGTTGTGTTTTGTGTGTGTGTGTGTGTGTGTGTGGGTGGGGCTCTCACTCACTAAGCGAGGGACAAAAATGGCAGACTATTGTTATCCAAAATTCTTTCACCACATTGACATTTTTCTGGAAGCTTCTTCCAATGACGTCACCGCAATGTGAAGATGCTGTCCCTGGAGCTCCGCAGTTCATAATATAAAATCTACAGCAATCCTCTAAGAAATTCAACAAAAACTAGGGCATTCTACGTACTGCTTTGTTGTTGAGAATGTCAGCGAAGAAAAATTGAGGTAAAACTCCAAAACCTACCTACTAACGCAAAAATGAAACGATTGCTATTGAGTGCAGATATGGAGGGGTTTGCGCCACCCCTAAACCTGCTCATTCCCGGTCACCATCCACATCCTCATCGGCTGCCTCAGACAACGATGAAAGAGGACAAAGAGTCTCAACTAAATTCCTTAAAAAAATAAACACTGTCCTCACCATGGTCCAGAAGATAGATTCCTCCTTGGCGGATCTCAGACAGGAGGTACAGCAACTGGATTAGAAGATCTCTGCTAACACCAACAAGGTCTCCGAGGTGGCAGTGGCCCAAGGCATAACTGAAAGAGTGGTACTACACCTGTTACAGCAAGAACAGAAACTTAATGAATGGATGGAAGATCTAGGGAATAGAAATCGACGGAACAATTTCCGTATCCAAGGAGTTCCTAAAGGAGCAGAAGAGGGCTATCCTACAATGGTGGACTTTCTTCAACATTTAATAAGATCCACACTCTCGCTGCCATCAGACATCCATTTAGACATGGATAGGACCCACCGCTCTCTGGGCCCGCATTCTACCAACCCCAGTGCTAGGCCTTGATTGATCATGGTCTGGATGGTGTTTTATCAGGCCAAAGACACTATCCTACAAGAGGCCTGGAGACACCGTGACCTGAAATACCAGTTGAGCCCTATTTTTTTCGACCCGGATTATTGACCAGCTCTGCAAGCCAACTGACAGAAACTCCACCTTATTGTTAAGGAGTTAAAAGTGAAGAAGGGGATTTGGGCACAAATCTACTACCCAGCAAAGTTGAAAGTCTTTCTAAATGATGGCCCTAAAGTCTTACCTTCAATAGTTGAAGCAGTATCTTTTTTTGAAGGAGCAGCACATCGCATGTCCAGAACTAGAGATGGAATCTCTGGAGTGAAAGCTTCGACGAGAGTCATGGTCGGTCGCCAGAGCAGGGTTAAGACAAAATTCGAAAGGCCCACTGCCAAGAGCTTTGCCACCAGATTTTCATAAACTGCTGAAACATTCTACCCACTGTGATTCCTGACAACATCAGGATCCACAAAATCAGCCTACGCCACAGAAGAGCACCGACTTGGGTAAGGGGCCCAGCTGAACTACTTTCACCACACTAACTGCTGAGCACATGAAAAGCAGTGACTTTCTTTCACTGGACTTTGGGCATTTTCCTGGGGTGTGAGTTTACTCCCACAGAATAGCTCAGCATGAATGGAGCAATATGCCGACTACTGATTGACTTGGATAAAGACCTTATTGACTAATATGTTAAATATCTTTCATTATATCTGAGAGTGATTCTTCTAAGCCAAGTTTACAATTGTTAAGTGCAGGGGTGTGTGTGTGAAAAACATGGAGGGGGAGCAGGAACGCTTACACTACCTGATAATGGAGCAAAGGTTTTGGAAGATTTACAAGCAGATGGCAGGTTTGGGATCTGCTCCTTTATTGTTATGCAAGGGGCCATAAGGGGAAGAGGTTAAGTTTCATATTCACTTTATGTGCTGGGCCCCCATAGTAGAAAAACACACACAGGTTCCTATAATGGGAGAGCACTTTGCACACTGACAGGGAGGGGGAAACCATGGTGTCTGAAGGTGATCAACAGTTAATTGCTTCCTTTCCCCTTCCTGTGTCATGTGGCCCTAAGCTTTCCAACTCAAAGGCCCCATAGGAGGTCTGCATGGGAATCCAACCTGAGACATATACAACTCCGCATAATACTGTACTTAATATAGCAGTACACTATTTGCTGTAATATAGTTAGGTTCAAGAGAAATGGACCACGGGGCTTTTACCCTATGCACTTGCATTGTTTACACTTCTTTTTAGCCATTTGGCTATCAGAAGAGGTGACATTTGCCACACTGTGGCTTAAGTTTCTGTCTTGCAGTGGAACATTGACTGCATGGCAAACCTAGTTTGTCACCATCGTGTGGGAAATAATAAATTACTTCCCTATTACTAATACTAGGGGTTTCACCTAGGAAGGGAAGGGGAGGAGAAAAGTTTGAATTAATTCATTGTTTTGTTACTGTTGACTAAAGTTAATATTAATGGTTTTGACAGAATTTCCAATTTATTGCTTTTTTTTCCTTTTTCTGGCTTGTTACTCTGCCATCTGCCCATTCTAAAAAAAGATCATGTTGTCACCCAAGTTGAGGACTGGAGGTTAATATACAACTTTAAAAATGGATACAATTAAGCTAATTACCTATAATGTAAAGGGGGTCCATTCTCCCGTTAAACGGACAAGTTTGCTAACTGGGTTAAAAGGGCTAGGGGGGATATAGTCTTTCTATAAGAGACTCATTTAAATGCAGAGGAACATCTCAAGTTGTGTAGAACCTGGGTGGTACATGTGGAGGCAGCCTCATCTGCAAACCCTAGAAAGGCAGGGGTGACTATTTTAATTAAAATATGTATTCCATTTCAGATAAAAATGGCAGAAGGGGGCATGGAGGGATATTTCCTGAGGGTTTCAAGTGAACTACATGGGGAATCCCTGCATCTTATTAATATATACACCCCATGTTTAGGTACTGGGGGGTTTCTGACCAGAGTTTTTCATAAACTAGCACAACTGCCACTGGGGCAAATTTTTCTTGGTGTAGATCTAAATACAGTGATGAACCCCTGATTGGATAGATCATTGGGTAGGGAAGTTACCAACAAAAAGGCCAAACAGGTTTTAAATAATTTGTCTACAGAATGGGACTTATAGAGGTCTGGCATAGTCAGCACCCGTGGGAAATAGATTATTCTTTCTATTCTGCATCACAACAAACATATTCAAGGATCAACCTCTTTTTTATACAGAAACAATTTCAATATAGGACAATAAAAACTCAGCTCCACCATTTTACCTTCTCGGATCATGCCCTCTTGTCTTGGGTCATCAGGCTAGCGCCTTCAAACCACACACCCATTTGGGGGTTTAATGTTTCCGTACTTAATAACAAAGCCTTTTAGAGATGCTTAAGGGGGAATAGAGGAAACTTATAATATTAATCTGGTTCAGAACTGCTCAGACCTTTCCACCTGGGAAGCTATCAAAGCAGTTGTAAGAGGAGAAATTATAAGTTTCACCTCAGCCCAGAAAAAATTAAAACCCTTACTACCAGTAGACTACTGAGGGACCTTAAAACACTGGAGGTACAGCACAAGTGAAACCCCGACTCATAAAGAATTCTTAAAAAGATGCAGGGGATAAGGGAAGAACTTACTAAAATAGAGAATGAATAAGCAGAGGGTTCCCTTTGATTTACAAACCAAAAATATATTGATACAAGGGGCGTGCATCTGGGCTCCTTGCATATAGACTACGTAAAGCACAAGCATCCAGATAGGTTCTCTTTATTAAGAATACTCATAACCCTACAAAACCATGGAAAAGTCCCAAAGAAATAGCAAACCAATTCAAGAAGTTTTACCTACCTATACACGGAAGACAAAAACCCTGAGGAAGTCTCCTCGTGCACATCCCAATTTCTGAGTAAGCTTAATCTGCAAAAATTACCCACAATGGCAAGAAAAGATCTGGACTTTCCCATATCAGAGCAGGAAGTGATTGCAGCAATAAAGTCCTTCCCCACAGGCAAATCCCCAGATCCTGATGGTTATAGTTCAGAGTGTTATCAGAAATTAGTTACCCCACTGTCACAAATACTAATTAAAGTATTTAATACTTGCCTAGAAGAAAAAAGGATTCCCCCATCCTGGGATGAGGCCTTGATTGCAATATTACTGAAACCAAATAAACCTCAGGACATGTGCGAGGCTTACAGGCCCATCTTGCTTCTAAACCAGAGCTTAAAAATTCTAACCAAGATTCTCTCCATACGGTTATAGAAATACATTGAAATAATAATACATAAAGATCAGACGGGGTTTAGTCCCCATAGGCAGCTGGCAGATAATGTCAGAAAACTCCTTAATATCCTGGCACATAAGAACAAATCCCCTTCCTCCCAGTTAGCTATTTTTCTAGACGCCGAAAAAGTGTTTGAACGCTTGAATTGGACATATTTAAGGGAGGTTATGGAACATTATGGATTGGGTGGTTCGAGTCCTAAAATGGGTGTCCCTCTGTTATAAGAAATAATTTGCTAGGGTCCAGGTTAATGGTACCATATCAGATTCATTCACAATTAATAGAGGCACAAGACAAGGATGCCCACTCTCACCTTTACTCTTTGCTCTAAGTCTTGAGCCTCTCGTAGCGGCAATCAGAAGTTCTCCAGAGATAAAAGGCATCCAAGTTGGAAATCATATGTGCAAGATCTCCCTCTATGTTGATGATATCCTGGTATGTTTATCAAACCTGGAGCTCTCCTTCTCTCCCTCCTTTTCTCAAACTCATATCCGAATATGAAGCAATTCCAGGTTTTAAAATTAATAAAGAAAAATCTAAAGTACTATTGTTGGGGGGTATGATATCACCTGAGTTGATATCTCAGTTATCCTTTAAATGGGCAAAGGATGTGATAAAGTATCTAGGTATCTGGATCACTAAAAACCTGAAGAATTTATATCAATATAACTACCTTCCCCTAGTCACCCAGATATTTGCAGATTTAAATAGATGGGGCCCCCTTCCATTATCAGTATCAAACAGGATAGTTGCAGTTAAACATAATATATAGATTATGCATAATATATAAATAAATAGAGTCCACTCTGGAGAAAGGGGGGTTACTAGTGGGGTACCTCAGGGTTCAGTATTAGGACCGTTCCTCTTCAATGTCTTTATAAGCGACATTGCAGAGGGACTGGAAGGAAAAGTATGTCTCTTTGCAGATGACACAAAGATCTGCAACAGAGTTGATGCACAAGGTGGGGTGGAAAGGATAAGAAGGGACTTGGCAAGGTTAGAGGAATGGTCAAATGTATGGCAGCTTAGATTCAATGTTAAGAAGTGCAAGGTAATGTACCTGGGAAACAAAAACCCAGGGGAAGAGTACACAATGGGGGGTGAGATGCTAACAACAACACAAATGGAAAGGGACCTGGGGGTAGTCATATCAGATGACCTAAAGGTGGGCAAGCAATGTGAGAGGGCAGCAAGGAGGGCTGGGGGGATACTGGGATGCATAGGAAGAGGCATCACCAGTAGAAAACAGGAAGTTATTATCCCTCTGTACAGACAGCTGGTCAGACCCCTTCTGGAGTACTGCTTGCAGTTCTGGAGACCCAATCTCTGCAAAGACATAGACAGGATGGAAGCTGTACAGAGGAGGGCAACTAAAATGGTGCAGGGTCTGCACCGGAAGACATATGAAGAGAGGCTAAAGGAGCTTAATATTTATAGCCTTGAGGAAAGGAGGGAGAGGGGGGACATGATAGAAACTTTCAAGTATCTCAAGGGAATCAACAAAGTCCAAGAGGGTAGCATCTTTCAAAAAAAGAGGTGTGCAAGAACAAGGGGACACAATTTGAAGATGGGGGTGGCTCAGAGGTAATTTAAGGAAGTATTTTTTCACAGAGAGGGTTGTGGATGCGAAGGCCGTTTCAAAACAGTGGTGGAATTCAAGCATGCATGGAACAGTCATAAGGCCATTCTAGGGGGTAGGGGTAGGAAGAAGCAGGCTGCTGGTCAACTAGGATCTGCAGCTTATCCATTAGGTAGGGAAATGGGCAGACTGAGTGGGCCAAGAGGTCCTTATCAGCTGTCAAATTCTATGTTTCTATGTTTCTATATTATCTAGATCTCTTTTCCTTTTCTCTACCTCATCAATACCCATTCCCTTAAAGGAATGGAAAACCCTCCGGAGAAAGTTGTCAAAGCTTATATGGACAGGCCATAAAACTTGAGTTAAATGGGCCAAATTACAAGCCATGAAGGAGGAGGGCAGATGGGGATTTCCCAGCTTATTTTCTTATTACATAGCAGCTCAGTTGCTTCCCATAATTAGGATGGTATCAGGAACACAGTGGTTTGGCTGGTCTGCCCTGGAAAAGGACACCCACCCAAAAATTCCACTTTGATTCCTGCCATGGGTGATAATGCCCTGTACCCTCAAGGAGATAAGCAATGTATGGACCAGACACACTATGGGAATTTGGTTAAAAGAAAGACAGAATTGGGAGTTTCTAACACCAGTGTGGCAGTATATTCTGATTAGGCTTGTTCCAGATCCGTCAATGGGCAGTACAGACCTTAATTTGATCAGATGGGAAAAGCAGGGGTTAAAGACTATACAGTAGCTGATACAGGGGGAGGTAGTCACAGACTTTCAAACACCTTCAGACTAGTTTTGGGTTACCTAAGCAGGACTTCTACAAATATCTGCAATGCAGACATTTTATTTACACTGAACCTGGAATAGTGGCTTTGCAGGTAATCCAGCTCCAGGGGTTTCCCTAATCAAGAGAAAAGCTACCATGTTGGACACTAGGCAATTAATTTCCCAGTTTTATAAGCTTTTGCAAGAAAATATGGGTATACTAGGGCTTCAACTAGTACAGGATAAATGGAAGCAAGAAATGGGAGGTAGTTTGGAAACCAACCAATGTGTTAGGATATGGAGCAACATCCATAAAACAACAACAACCAACTGGAGGGAGTTCCAATGGAAAGTCTGTACAACATACTTCAGAACACCAGTCATTTCTAAGCATCTGGGTACCAATTACTCAGATCTTTGTTGGAGGAATTGCACTAATATAGGCTCACATTATCATATCTTCTGGAGTCGTGGGTTATTGGTTTCATTTTGGGGTTCAGTTAATAACATAACCAAACATATCCTGCAAATTCAGCAGGACTTCTCTTTTAGTAATATGATCCTGGGACTCCCTCCAGAGGGTCTTATTTCATCAACAAACAAATATCTATTTTGAGTGCTAAAGGTGGCAGCAATAAAATTGATTACTTATAACTAGTTGAGGGCAAGCCCGCCCAGGGTAAAACAGTGGCTCAATAACATAAACAACATTAACCACACAGAAGCTATGACAGCTAAATTAAGATTCCAGGTAGACTGTTACAACTCCATTGGCTCCCCTTCTTTCATTACATTGAGGAAGAGAAGTAAATCAGTGATAGACCAGCTCCTCCAACAATGAGAGGCTGGCCTGATACCTGGAGTCAGGAGGGGTAGGAAATTGGACACTCAGTGGAAACACTTCTTTAACTTCTCTAGCAGAGTATAAACCTCTTTTATAAATATTACCCAACCTATTAGAGTTATAATAATGTAGAACAGGTAGAATAAGCACAAGCCAGACAAAACTTTTTTCTTTTGTTTTAGTTTTTTATTGTTACTGTTTGATTACATGTTTCTTCTTCTAAAGTTCATGTAAAATAACCTCCTTTGAGGAGGATAGCCACATCTTTATTTAAGAGACTAAGACCAATTACATAACACTGGGACTCTCATGAAGTGCAGGTATTCCTCAGATGCCTGTAGATGTCCATATGGAAGACTTTCATATCATAGTTGGTAAACCTTGTACCAGAGAACCATCCTATGGATACTTGTAGGATTAAGACAATAGACAGTAGAATAATTACTTTGCATTATATGTATATAGTGACATTTAGTTAGCTGCATGAAGAGACAAACAGAAATAATCAAAGCTGTATTATTATTAACCTAGCACCATAGTACCTGAGACACAATTGCTAGAACGACTCAACAAGAGCCATTGTAAAAATCTTACTGCGTCATGATACTATGGAGACGGTCCTCCAGCTATGCAATATAATAGCGAGGAGGAAGGGGAGAGGAAGAAGCCACAAGTCTAATTTTTTTTCTATTTTTTCACCGTCAACCAGTGATAATGTTTTATCTGCATTTACAGGGGAATTTTTCCCCAGGGAGGCTCAGGATATTTTTTTCCCGAATTACCTCCCCAACACAGTCACTTCCATCTAGCTGTGTTAATAGGGAAACCACTTCTGGTATCGCCCACCTTGGAAGTCTACTTTATTCTCTCTATCCCTGCTTCTCACCAAGACTGCAAATCCTTTTATGGAACCTTTGAAGTGAACCCCAGGGATGGAGTCAGAACTGATGTAAATAGTTCTAGAAATTTGGACTGTTTATTGGTCCTAAAGTTGGTTCAAGTTGATAAATTACAATTTAAACATATTGGTCCAGATAGTCAAACTGCACCCAAAAAGTGAGCAACAGCAGGAGCAAGCACAAGTCCATTGTGCCCATGCACAAGAGGCGCAATATTCAAAAACTGCGCTGGCCAAGATGCGCCTACAACCAACAACTGAATATCGCTCCACCTGCACCAAAACGTAACTAGGGAGGTGAAGTTGAGCATATCTGATGCATCATAGCCCAACAAGAGATGTTCAGCTGAGCAGTCCAGATGCGCCATAGCACAACCAGGGACGCCCCCCAGCAGCAGGGCAGCAATGCAACAGCACAACCAGGGATGCAGGGGCCCACCACCCATGCCACAGATGGGTAGAGGAACACACAGAAGAACAGACATTGTCCCCCCACACCCCATGCACTGCACAACTGGGGGAGGGCTGGAATAACCACTGGCCCATGGAGTCCAGCAACCAACCCACAGCCGGGCCATGGTGCCCCATCACACCCCCTGGCAAGCTGTGACCGGCACACAAGGAGGGCCGACCACCCTGTGCTACATCATTTCACCAATGCAGAGCACACCCTGCACCATGACCCCCAGACACCCTGCCCAGGAGCAGCGTCCACCAGTGCAGGATATCCCATGCATGCCACCACCCAAACTGTGACAATGCAACCCTGTGCACCATAAAACCATGCAAGGCAGCCCCACCACGAGCACCCATCAGCGGGTGACATCACACAGTGATGCAACGACTGCAAACACAGTGCCAACACGCACATCCCCCCCCCGAGGTATTGCTGAGAGACTGACCATGCATTGGCACATTAGGTACCCCACACATGACAGGGCATGCCCTGGACCCCACCACCAGTGGTTCAGCACCCTGCACACCCTCCCAAGCACACACCCTGACACAGCACTGGCCACAACAGCCAGCGCAGACACCCACAGTGGTGCATGGAAGCATGCACCACACAGGATGCAACACAGTGCATGGACAAACATCCACCCATATTCAAGGGCACACCAACACAGGGACACAATATTGGGGCAACCAAGCCCCTAGCATGTGGCCATGGAACCTGTGTACACATGGTCAGCACTTCTCCATGGCACAGGAGTGCCAGCCACCCCACGAAGGCACTGTGGAGCTGTACGCCACCAGCATTTGCCCAGAGCACAAGAGACAGACAGTGGTGTACATCCCCTGTAACACACACAAGCCACAGCATGGAGGTGGGACAAGAACAGCGGAGGCCACAGTGTCACCCGAGGCAGACATGAACCACACCAGTGATATGAGGCAACCCAGTATTGTGATGGGTACAGTGGCTGACCTGCATGGACAGCCACCACTGACATGCCAGCGGACCGTGCAGGTCACAGACATGCAAGGGTGTCAGCTGCATAGGCCATGGACGGGCTGGCAGGTGCAGCATGGACACAGAGCATGCACCATGGACCACTGCACACAGTCATCTAGTGCACAGGGAACAACACTCACACCACAGACAGTGACTGATAGCTGCTTTCACACCATAGTCACCTCCCCATGGACACACACACACGCACATGACTGCACCACCCCTGACGCCATGCACACCACTGCAGCTGAGCACATATAGCCCACTGCAAAACAGAGACCACCACATTAGGTATATCAAAGCAAATGTATAATACTAAACACACAAAACTATTTACAGATATATACAAAAGGTTGGAGGGAGGGCCACAAACAAGGTGGGGGTGGGTAAGGGGCAGGGGTGAACAAATGGTAGAGGGAAGGGAGTGTGAGGGTGGGTCCAGGGGGTAGGGAAAATCAGGGGCAGTAGGATGCTCACCGGGAGCCCCACTCCCCGCTCTGGCTGCTCCTCCCTCCATGCTGCCGTCTGACTACCACACGGTCAATCCTCTCTAAAATTTTAAGGGAAGCCCTGGCCACCTGCAGTATCTCCTGCAGCATTCTTCTGATGGCTTGCAACTGCCATCCACCTAGGACAAGGGAGCAGAGTCAGCCCCATGCAGCCCACCCACTGTGCATGGCATACGGCCATGGGACATGCCTCTGTGATGGTGTGTGACCACCCACAGTGATCATGTCCACAAGACCTGCCCACCCAGGCGCACACAGCCATGCAGACCACTGTACACACACACACTGGCCAAGTCCTGCACAGCACCACCATGGCTGTTCAGTGGCATGACTATGTGGTGCACCAGGTACCTGGTGCATGCATGGACCACCATTGATGCACTCCCAGACATGCAGTGCCACTAGACAGTGCCGACTGTAACAAGTTGCGTGCATGGCAGTGGTGTCAGTGGATGGTGGCCATGCCCCACTGCCCGCCCTGTTACACAGCATGCAATAGTAATCATGGATGTAAGGCACTCACCATCATCAGGCTGATCCTCTGCCTCTGTGGACCTTCGCCCCTCCTGGACTGACGGTCCTCCTGCTGGCGCCTCCTCTCCCTCACTAGCCGTCGCTCATCTGGGCCTAAGGTGCAAACATGGAGAGAGGATCATCAGTACAATCCTGTAGCAAAGTCCCCCTGCCCCCATGTGTGTGCAATCCCACACAGCCAGGCCCACCCACCTCACACTCTGATAACACCACCATGGCCAACACTGAATGGTCCTCCCCCCATGTTCCGGACACATGCAACTGTGATACCCATATGGAAGATAAAAGTGTATGGATGTTGCACCTACCTGGCCATGGCACTGTGCCCCTCCTGGCACATGCCCGCAGGCAGGCAAGCAGGTCCGGGTCCCTTTACCTCATGTCCCCATATCTGTGGCGGCACTGCTCTGCCATCCGCCCCATTCCTGTGGCCTCCTCCAGGGCGTCGGCCACCTCCTGCCACACCTGATGCCTGGACCTGTCCAGGGGTGCCTCACCAAACAGTAGGCTAACAAGTGGCTCCACAATGGCAACCAAGTTTTCCATTTCTACCTGGCTCCACTGGGCAGCTCTCCTCTGCCCATCTCTATTGCTCGGTAGAGTCAAAATGGCGCTCTGCAGTGTGATTCCGCCACGTGCAGATGCTGCACGGTGCAGTGCTGCCATTCCCTATTGTGCTGTCACCGAACAGCACGATAGTGGTGCACCCATGCCTGATGCATGGCGCCTAGGGGCAAAGGTCGGGCACATGGTCAAGGGTCTTTGGTGCACGGACAGCCACAGTACGATTGGAACCCAATGCATCTAGCGTGATTGGGTGCCTGTGTGCCACCTTCTGTAGTGGCCTACCGTGCTGTTGCCCCAGTGAGCCTACGACACCAGAGCGCCATATAGGTGAACAGTGCTGTAGCGCCACTTGCACATTGGTGACCATGCCCTGCATTGCCTCCCATGCACAGCACGTCATCAACCCGGGCATGCGCAGTTAGGTGTGTACTGCTCATGTCACAGAACTGCGCCCTTGGCTCAGCACATTCAACACAATTGCGCAAAGCACAAGAGCGCGATATTCAGCCATCATATGCAAATCAGCTAATCAGCCATTCAATGGCGCAGTCACTGCATTTGCATCCACTTAAAGATGTGCCTCACCTCATTTGCATGGGTTGCGCTATAAAAGTGAGACATTGGGCTGCACTGGCCATAGTCGGTTACTGCAGTCTATTGGTGAGTTGCATGCTATTTGGGAATGTGGACTGTGGATTTTGAGACATGCATGGGACTGCACAGTCACAGGTAAAACCTGTCATTCTCACAGGCTGAATCATGACTGAGCGAGTTGTGGAGGAAGAGGGACAGAGTTGTGGGAGGAGGCCAAATTTCATGAAGGCTGAGACAGATGCCCTGTTCGAGGCCTACCTAGACCAGGAGCTGCTTCTCAGCGGACACCAGGGAACACCACAGGCCTGTGCTCCTGCATGGGAGGAGGTGGCACGTGCTGTAAACCTGCATGGCAGCCACCAGCGCTCCGTGCAGGAGTGCAAGAAGAAGATGGCCACAGACAGGAGGAGGATTAAGGAGAAGGTGGCTACCATCAGGACAGCATGATATGCGACAGGTAGGGGACAGCCAGAGGTGCTATGCCTGACCCCACAGGAGGAGATGGTTGCTGGCAGCATTGCGCCATTGAGGGTGTTCCCGGTGGTGGATTCCAGATGGGTGGTAGCCCGTCACTGTATGGTAGGTCATGGTCTGTCTTTTGGTGGGGGACAGGGTAGGTCACATGCAGTAACTTGACATTGTTTTCTCTTACAGCTCCTGAGCATCTGCATGGGTCAGCAGTGGTGGGCCTCTCCACTGACAGATGGAGATGGAGGAGGGCCCATCCACCTCCACAGGAATACGTGTCTCAGTGTGACAGTGGGCTTGCCTGGATGTCCAGATTGATGTTGTTGGAGCAGGTGCAGAGGAGACCCTGCCCTTGTCCCAGCGTGCCAGTGTCCATGGATGCCAGCATGCTGGGACTTGGGCTGGTGCCGGGTCCGTCACTGATGATGATGTTGCTAACGTCATGGGTAGTGACACGTATGTGCCACAGGATGGCAACACAGCAGGTAACATTGCAGCCATGGCTGTGAGTGGTGCCGCTGTGGAGGCCTGCATGTCATCACAGTCCCAGCCTGTGCCTGTCAGCACCAGTGAGGCAGCACTGGTGTGTGTACAGGACAGTGGGACTGTTGCGGTCACTGCGGTGGCACCAGTGAGCCCTGGGGAGCGGCAGCCGGAGAGGCAGCATCAGCAGTTGGCCAATAGGCTTGGGGGAACAGTGTTGGGGGGGCGTCTGTGCACTGCCTGTGGACATGCCCAGGCCTGGTCCTGGTGTGCAATTCCCACCCTCCAGGGGTGCTGAGCATCAGGGCCATGCACACCCTGAGGGACAGCATGCTGATCAGGCACATGACCTCTTGGATGAGCACACCCGCATACTGCAAGCATCAGTCAATCAGCAGATGCAGCTTGTGATGGCAGTGGATGCACTGAGTGCGGCTCTGGAGCGGGCAGAGGAGCATCGCAGCAGAGAAACTGCTCTGCTTCTGGCATAGATGGACCAGATGTGGGAGGATGTGACTGCTGCCATTGGAAGGGTGACACATACAATCACAGCTACTATGGCCACAGAGGGCACACAGTTATTTGCCCATGCAGCGCAGACACCGCACAGTACAATGTCCACCCACCGTTCCCAGCATTGTGCAACACTATCCTTGTCAACACTGGGTTCAGCTGTGGGCATCCCGAGCATGCCTGGCACAGGCATGTTAGTGTGCTGCAGACCCCTGTGTGAGCACGGTCATGTTCACGCAGTGGAACCCCTGGGGGACAATCAGTGCCACCCCATGATGCCAGTCATCAGCCTGTCAGTGCTGGCGGGTCTCGGCAGGGCCGCCCATGCATCCATGGTGACCGGGGCACTGTGGTGCGTGACTGACCTGTCTCCCAATGTGGCTACTGTCTGATGCTGTCCTGTGTGCATTGTGTCATTCAGCGGGCAATGCATGGGGGGGTACCCAACCCTGCACGCAGACATACAGTCCATCTGCACACTCTTCCGGCTGCTGTCTGCAATTGCCTGTGCATGATGATGACTGCATTGTGCTGTACACCAATGTGCAATGGTGCCCAGCATCTGACACACGCACAATGACAGGCAGTGGGCATGGTGGTCTGTGGACATGTGTGTGGCTAGGGGTGGCATTCTGGGTCAGTGTGCGTCCAACCCTTTGTGCATGTCTGATGAGTTTTGTGTGTGTGTGTCTGTCTGTCTGTCTGTGTGCCATGTTAGACCTTACCCATCCCTGGTGGTGTGTGTGGTTCCATGCCCAGCCACTTCCCTTGATGGCATGCACCCCTGGTGTGTGTCCATGCGTGTTTGTGGGTTGTGCCTTTGCCACTGGTGGCTGCACATGGCCCCATGACTTACCTGGGTTGGCTGAAGTGCTCCTCCATGATGGTGTCCCGGTGCAGTTGTGCCAGCCAGAGCAGTTGGGGGTCCCATCACCCAAGGGGGGAGCTGCCCATCACCATTGTCACCGGTGTCCTCATTGTCCCCATCACTGTCCCCCTCTTTGACCTGTATGGCTATCCCACATTCGTTGGCCATGTTGTGCAGGATGCAGCAGGCCAGGAATAGCCAGCAGGCATTTGAAGGACTGTATTGTAGGGCACCGCCGGAGGTGTCCAGACAACAGAAATGTGCCTTCAGCATACTGAACACCTGCTTGATGACATTACATGTGGTGGTGTGTGCCTCATTGTAGCATTGCTGAGATGGGGTTGTGGGCCACCAGTATGGCGTAAGCAGCCAGGGACAGAGTGGGTATCCACTGTCACCTGTGTGTAGAGGGTGGAGATTAGTTTGGTGATCAGCATTGCCCTGCCCTGGGCCATGTAGGCCACTACCCATTTCACCTCTGACCATGCCCCTCCCAAGCCCTATGTTTGTCCATGTGTTTTGCATACTAACCCACTAGGTGGCCAGTGGGGATGTCCACACTCTCAAATCTGTGGCACAGTGCCAACTGGTGCCAGATGAAGGCATCGTGTGCTCCCCAAGGGAGCGTGGCACAGACATTGATTATGCGCCCCCTGGCATTGCATACTACCTGGCAGTTGATGCTAGCATAGCCCTTGTGATTCATGTATGTGGCACCCTCGGGGCCAGGTGGTGTGCGGATGGCCACATGGGTGCAGTCTATTGCCCCAAGCATGCCAGGCATACCTGCTACTTTGTGGAACTCCTGTATGTTTGCTGTGTGCTCCGCCAGTGTGCTGGGGAAGTGGATGTACTCCACAGTATGTGGCAGCAGTGCGCTGAGGAATTGGGTGAGATGGCATGATGGGCCAACTGGGTTATGCCTGTGGTGTCCCCTGTTGGTCTCTGGAAGGTACCTGTGGTAAGCAAGCACATGCAAGCTGTCATTTTAGTCTCCACTGACAGAGCATGGCTCTGTCGTGTGGGTGCCTGCATCACATCACTGCACAGCTCACAGAGCCACCTCAGAATTGCCCGATTCAGGCAGTACTGGCCCACAATCTCCATATCACTATACAGCTCGAAGCTGGTGCGGACTCGGTACTGCCTGTTGGGGGCATACCACCGACAGGCCCTTCCACAGCAGTGTCCCCCTGCTGCCCACCTTCTCACCCCCTCATTACTGCCTCCATCTGGATGGTGGCACTGGCCATGTCTCTGGCTTGTGTTCACCCCCCCGGCAGCTATTTCTGGGCTCCCCCCGCTGTCCTGGCTGCTACTTCCCCTGCACCAGGAACACCTGACTTTTCTGGCCTCACTGCTGTGTGGCACTTCCCCCTTCTGCACTGTGGCTCTGCACACCTTCCCCTGAGCCTGTGGGTTCCAGGTGCCCTTTCACTGTCCTGCCGTGTGTGTATGTGCGTGTGTGTGTGTGTGTGTGTGTGTTGCCTGTGTGGCTGGCTATAGTTCAGCAACTTTAGGCTTCCCTGTAGGGTTCTTGTGCCTCTCCCTTGTTCCTTTTTATTTTGACTCATTTTCTCTATGGCGCAGCTTCCGCTTACTCCCCTATTGCGCATGGCGCATGTTGTTGAATATCGCCCTGCGCCATTTATGCATGGTTCCTCCCCCTTCAGTTGTGCATACATTCATTATCATTGCGCTATTGCTCAGTGTGATTTGGGGGGTGCAACTGCCTCCCGCTGAATATCGCAGAATGGTACATTTTCGGACTTGCGCTGGCACAACCCTATAGCACATGGTGCAACCCTTTCGAATATCTGGGCCATTAAGTATATTAATGCTGTTGTGTTGGAAACAGTTATAAGAAAATTCATACAGAGTTGAAAACAAATGTTAACTTGTCTGTACTGTCCGAACGAATTTGCCACATTTATCAGTATAAAATGCTTGGGTTGTCATCTACTCAGGCGGCTATTGAATGCTCATGGGGCTAGATATATAATATAAATTTGATTAGAAAACAGAAAATCATTCAGATTCTTGAAGGAGGTAGATTAAATATAGCTCATTAAACCATTAAACCCCACCCTGGTCATTTACTAGGAAAACAATGGGGAAGCTGCACAAATCCAATTGAAGGCAAGATGCTAAATCCCCCCCATAGATAACCATGGTGGGGGCACCTATAAAAATATTTTCCCTTAATATAAATGGACTGACCAACCCAATTAAAAGGTTGAGGGTCATGCAATATGTGCATAAACAGCCACCAGATATTAAATTCATGCAAGAAACCCATCTTTCTCCTGAGGAGCATTCAAAGTTGTCCTGGGGTGGCAGATACAAGATATATGCATCCTCTTGCTTTTCAGGAAATGGGACAGCCATATGAACTGGGGTTGTCTACAGGCCTCCAGACCAGGGGGAGGACATACACACATTACTGTTAGAAGATATACAAAACATGACAGCGAAAGGGGAGGTTCTGATAATGGGAGACTTCAACATGCCAGATAAAGACTGAGCACTACCAGCAGGAACATCTGCTAGAACTAGGCACATAGTGGATTCATTGCAGTGGCAGGGCCTCAAACAACTGGTACAACAACCCACAAGAGACAGGGCTATCATAGATCTAGTACTGACTAATAGGGAAAGGATCACACATCTCCAGGTAGAAGGTCACCTGGGGGGCCAGTGACCATCACATGGTATGGTTCAATTTGGCCACTAGAACTAAATCATCCCATTCCAAGGAAAAAATATGGAACTTCAGAGGAGCTGACTTGGATAAGATGGCCAACAGAGTTAAGCTAGCCCAGGTAAAAAGAAATACAGGTGAGGGGGTACAGGCAAAGTGGGAAAGCATTAAGGATGCAATACTTGAAGCATCATCCGATTGTGTTAGAGAGAAAAGGAAGTGCAAAAGAAGAAGGAAACCACTTTGGTTCTCAAAAACAGTAGCAGAAAAGGTCAGAGCAAAAAGACTGGCCTTCAGGAAATATAAGGGAACACAGCGGGATGAAGATAGGGAGGCATACCAAACTTCCCTAAGGGAAGCAGGGAAGGCAGCAAGGCAGCATAGGCCCAAACTAAGGAAACACTAGCACAAACAGTAAAAGAACGTGACAAGACTTTCTATAGCTACATTAGTGAAAGGAGAAAGTCCAGAGGGGGTATTGCTAAGATCAAAGGGGATAAGGGGCATGTGAGGAGGAGGACCATGTAAGCATCTATCCTAAATAGATACTTCTGCTCAGTATTTACTGTAGAGAAAGGCAGGGCAGGGCCCAACAGCCCAGCACCATGGACACAGGGGAAGGAGGTGCACTAGTCCCTTCACAAAAGAAAGGGTCCTACAAGAGCCGGGATAAGCTTAGGGTGGACAAGGCAATGGGACCTGAAGCATACATCCCAGGGTACTAAAGGAGCTAAGGGGTGGAACTAGCACAGTCATTATCAGAACTGTTTAGTGAGTCTCTGAGCACAGGAGAGGTCCCAGAAGACTGGAGAAGGGCTCATGTGATCCCGCTCCACAAGAATGGTAGCAGGGAGGAGACAGGGAACTACAGACCAGTCAGTCTTACCTCAGTGGTGGGCAAGATTATGGAGGCATTCCTTAAGGAAAGGATAGTGCAACACCTGGAATCCATAGGAGCACAGGATCCAAGACAGCATGGGTTTACAATGGAAAGGTCCTGTCAAACTAATCTCATAGATTTCTTTGACTGGGTAACCAGAGTGGTGGACCAAGGGGGAGCAGTTGATGTCGCCTACCTTGACTTCAGCAAAGCTTTTGATACTGTTCCACATAGAAGATTAATTAATAAGTTGGGTAGGCTCAGGGTGGGTCAGAAGTTGGTCAACTGGGTGGCAAACTGGTTGATGGACAGAAAACAGAGAGTGGTGGTAAACAGTATACAGTCAGAAGAGATGCAAGTCACAAGTGGGGTACCTCAGGGATCAGTCCTGGGGCCAGTCCTCTTCAAAATCTTCATCAGTGACATTGCAGATGGACAGGAGGATAAGGTTTGTCTGTTTGCATATGACACCAAGATCTGCTACAGTGTAGATGATACAGATGGAGTGGGCAGAATGAGAAAAGATCTGGATAAACTGGCAAAATGGTCAGAAGAGTGGCAACTGGGGTTTAACACAAAGAAGTGAAAGATCATGCACATAGGGAAGAGAAACCCTGAAGCCACCTATAGGCTGGGAGGGGAGTTGATGGCAGTCACAAGGGAAGAAAGAGACTTAGACATCATCATCACAGATGACGTGAATCATCCAAGCAAACCACTAAAGCAGTAGGTAAGGCTAGGGGGATGATGGCGTGTATCAGTAGGGGTATCACAAGTTGTAAGAGAGAGGTAATAATCATTCTTTACAAGACACTGGTTAGGCTCCATCTGGAGTACTGCATGTAGTACTGGAGGCCACACCTTCACAGAGACATAGAGGCAGTCCAGAGAAGGGCAACCAAAATGGTGCAGGGACTGCATCAAAAAACGTATGAGGACAGATTAATGGAGCTCAATATGTATACCCTAGAGCAAAGGAAGGCAAGAAGTGATATGATCGAAACATTCAAACACCTTAAGGGCATTAACAAGGTGAAAGAGTCTAACATGTTTCAATACAAGAAAATAGCAGGACAAGAGAGCACAGCATGAGATTAGAGAGAGGCCAATTAAGGGGTAATGTGAGGAAGTTCTTTTTCACAGAAAGGGTGGTGGATGAATGGAACAGCCTACATCAGGAAGTGGTGGATATGAATACAGTGCAAGGCTTCAAACAGGCATGAGACAGGCATAAGGGAGCAATACAGATGGGTATGAATAGAGAGGCCATTCACGAAGCAAATGCCAATGGCACATTCATAAGATAGAAAAAGCAATGGGCAGGCTTGATGGGCCTTGCGGTCCTTATCTACTGTCAACTTCTATGTAAAAAGGCAGGCACAGAGGGGCTGCAATACTTATCCCCGGTGTTACAGCTTTTGCCTTATCTAAGGAATACTTAGACCCATGGGGAGGCTTTGTTATCCTAACTGGTACTTTATGTGGGAAATTGTTGACTTTGGCCAATGTATATTCCCTTCCCCCAATCTTTTTCTGGGCGATATCAGACTTTTTTGATAATGGGTGGTGATATAAATTTAACCTTAAATCTGCAGCTAGACACCTCGGCCAGTAAACACCACTGAATGACACCTTCCCAAAAAGTATTTCAGGCCCAGTTAGAAGGTCTTGGGATAGTAGATATCTGGAGGTTCTTACATCCTACTTCCAAAATCTATACCTTCCACTCTCCTCTTTTCCACACACAGTCTTAGCTAGATTACTTTTTTACAACTAAAGAACACATAGGATTGCTTTGAGACATATCAGTTTTATCTCGTTTTCTTTCAGACCACTCAACCCTATTACTGAAGATAGATTTAGACTGACCAAGAAGAGATTTTCAGTGGCATTTGAATTTAACCATGCTAAGAGACCGAGAATTCAAAACCATGGCACAGACAAAAATCCCTGATACTGGAAGAAAATGACACAACTGTGGTCTCTCAGGCAATTATATGGGACACACTGAAAACAGTGATAAGGGGTGAAATAATGGCATGTTTCACATACAAAAAGAAAATGAGAGAAGCTACATATGTAAAACTGGAGAGGGAATTACAGCTCCTCCAGCAATTACCAAAGCAACCTCTATACAAACACAAACCCGTGTTAGACAAATAAAGATGGAACTGCAAAGAATACTAGATGAAAAAGTTCAACAGGCATCATTCTACCTTAAAAAATGTAGATATGTAGGGGGTCCTAAAGGAGCCAGAATTCTGGCACGCAGATTGAGATGGCAAAAGGCTTCTGCCACAATTTCACAAATCTGAACTGAAGTCTTATCAGGATCAGCTACTAATTTCTTGACAGAGTGTCCACTTTTGAAAAATATTACTATATGCATCAAATGCTTCCCTGGATAAAGACAAAATGGACCTTTTATTTCACCTATAACCCTATTGACTTTATCCCAGAGCCAGCAAAATGCTCTACTGACTCTAATTAAACCTGAAGAGATTAAAATAGCTATTAAAGAAGCTAAAACATAAAAAAGCCCTGGACCAGATGGTCTACCATCAGAATGGTACAAGACATTTTATAGATACCTTGCCCCATCACTCCTAAAAGTTTTTCAGGAGGTCCAGACAAGAGAATCCCCCCCCCAACCTGAACATATACCACTTTATCCCCCATATTAAAACACAGCAGAGATCCCAAATCTGATTCCTTATACAGACCCATCTCCATACTAAATATGAATTATAAACTGTCTATGTCAATTTGAGCCCGTAGACTGAAACACGCCCTGCTAACCTTAATTCACCCGGATCAATCCGGCTTCATACACTCCTATCAGACAATAGATAACATTAGACATATGATCCACTTATTAGACCATTTAAATCAGAGACAAATTCCTGCAGTACTGATAAGCTTAAATGCGGACAAGGCTTTTGACCGTGTCTCCTGGTAATTTCTATGGAAAACTTTAGAGATTTTGCCTTCCGAGAAGATTTTCTTACATGGCTTCAATCCATATACAGTGCTCCTAAGGCTTATATACATATAAATGGCCACCTTTCCTCTCCCATCCCCTTAACCTGGGGTATGCGACAAGGATGCCCCCTTTACACCTTGCTTTTCTAACTATACATTGAACCTTTAGCAGCCGCAATCAGAGAGACACTTAAAATAGAAAGTATACCAATAGGGGGGCATATTTTTAAACTATCCCTTTATGTGGGTGACGTTCTCCTGACCTTGCTGAATCCAGAAACTTCAATCCCGGCCTTGTTTGAGATTTTACAAACATATGCCACTTTATTGGAATATCTGATAAATGTACAAAAAAAAGAGGTATTGGTCCTCAATTTCTCTCCTTCGCAAACACTAAAAAAACAATTTCTTTCCAATGGGGATGCTCCAAAATTAAATATTTTGGGGTATTTCTTCCCAAAATGCTCATACACTTAGAATTAATCAGTTGGGAACCCCTGTCTCAAAAGATTGAAGAAGAATTAAGCAGGTGAACACAACTCCAATTATCACTTTATTCTAGAGTGGAGGCTATCCAAATGACAATACTGCCCAAACTTTTATATTTATTTCAAATGCTCCCAATAACCCCAGCATCATTCTATTTTAACTCATGGAATAGATCTTTTTCCTTATTTATAAGGGCAGGCAGAAAACCAAGGCTAAGATGGTCACTTTTAATGTTTTCAATAGAAAATGGAGGTCTAAATGTACCTACTTTAGCAGAGCATTACAGAGCAGTGTTACTTAAAACAATAACATCATGGCTTAATCCTCAGTATGTGGCAATATGGAAATATATAGAGTTTGTTCTCAATTACATGTTTGATATTGAACGATGGGTATTTGCCCCTTTATCGTCACCTCCAGCCTTTAAAGCATTCATGACCTGCACAAGAGACACACTTGTTACCTGGTACAAAATAAGATCTAACACCACTCTACAACCATATTTCTATTTTTTTAATCTGTTACAATATGACACACACTTTACTCCTGCACATCTAACTTCAACATTTCAGAAGTGGCGTAGAATAGGGCTTTCTTATATATACCAGTTCCTAGACAATAATAGAGCAGTCACATTTGCACAGTTACAGGCCACATTTCAGGTCCCCAATGGTGACCATTTTTATTATTTACAAGTTCGGGCATATCTACAGCAGAAATGCCCTTCTGGTTCTAGGCTGTCAAACCCATTACCCCAACTATTAAAACTTCTGATAGACGCTACCTGAGGTATATATTACCCACATTTGATAGGCCTTGCATATAAGGCCTTAAGAGAAACATGACTGGACACCACAAACTCCGTGCTACGAGCATGGAATGAGGAACTAGGTTCCAGTATTCCTTTTGAGAAATGGTTACTGCCTATTACACCCTCTATGTGTGCCTCACAGGCACCTTACTGGAAGGAATTCCAATAGGAATGCCACATTTGATACTTACGCACCCCAGCCACACTAACAAACTTTCTGCCATCCAGTTTGGGGTTATGCTGGAGAGGATGCAGGGAGGACCAAGCTGATTTTACCCATATCTTTTGGAGCTGCCCATTGCTGACATCATATTGGAAAGAAATTGTCTCAGCACTAAGTCAGCTACTGGACACAGACTTGATTTTGTCTGCACAAATAGTCCTATTGTATATAAGCCTAGATGAGACAATCCCTTCACCCAGAAGTATGTTTTATTTATATATTGCTGCAGCCAAGAAAGCAATTACCCGAATGTGGCACTCTCCAAAGACCCCCACACTATTACATTGGCAAGCTATTGTAAATTAAATTTACCATTTGGAATGTTTAATTGCCCACCAGATGAATCGTACCCCTGGTTTTGAATTGAAATACCACCCCTGGGTTTTTTACATTTCAAGAGAAGATCCTTCGTTTGTCCCATGAAATGTACACTCTCCCCCTGGATGAAAGAATTGAGTTTTGAGATGATTAACTTTTATATTGTATGCAATAAATGTTTTAACTAATTGTACTTAATTTTTTACACTTACTAAGCACAAACAATGTGAAGGGAATGAGGATTTATGTGGTGACATGTAACTGGACTGTACCATAAGGATGTCTTTATACTGAATCATTTTCTATAACTCTGTATGATATAATAATAAAAAATAAAACTATTAAAAAAAGCTGTATTATTATGAAGATATTGATATGGCTGGTCTTAGTATCTGTGTGAAATGCAATGCATGTTGATTTTGTCTCTCAATAAAAAATAAGTTAAAAAAAAAAAAATGTTCTGGAAGGGCAGGCTGACACCTGGACTAGTTTTTGCCTGGGCTCTGCTGTCTGATAGACGCTCACGTTGCCAAGGGGCTCAGCCAATCAGAGCTTGTGTAAACTGAAGCTCAGTTTCTAAAACTGGCATAATGGTGGCATGAATAGAGGAAGAAACAGAAGACAGAGTAATAGTTATGTTACACTCACAGCAGATGTGGATCTGCTGCACTGAAAAGACTGGTGTGAATGGACTAGTGGCATGATTTATCTCTCCATCTGTTCCATTCCACCCACCCTGCTCTACTGGTACAGTCTCACAGAGGTGTAATATTTTGGCCTGGTCAGTGCAACAGACTTTTTACCTGGAAGGGAGGACTAGAAAACATGTAAAGACAGATACAGAACCAACATTACTGTATGTAACTTTCTTTCCAAATCAGTAAAGGAGATGGCATGTCGCCAGTGTGTGTGATGAATATGTTATAATGACTTTCGGTGACAATGACAGTGATAATAAGGGAACATCACAGTGTTTGTTAGGTCAAAAATTTAAGTTTCTTTTATTTGGAGACAGTGGTGGATGATGTAGTGCCTAGACTATGAGAAGAAATCTGCACCAGCAACAGACAGCAGCAATAATACTTTTAAAGAGCAGCTGACACCTTCGGGAGAACTTTAACAAAACAATATTTAGACACAGTCCAGCTTTTATTTCACATTAGTTCTGTATTCCTCATCCCCATTATTTATTACTGAGGTCATCTGTTTGAAACAGGATTTTTGCCCCTGAAGAATTCATCTATTCCTATTGCTTTGTCCCTACCTGAAGTCATAATGCACTGCTTAGTTACTCTCATGGCAACATATTGTGATGTCACAATATATGATTATAACTTAAAGTAGGGAGCAAGCTATGCCAGATGAACTCTAAAGGAACTCTAAGGGATAAAGATCATTTATTCATGCAAATTCCCTCATTATCAATAATGTGGAGGAGAAATATACAGAATATCAATGGAATGCAAGCAGAATTGCACCTAATTATCACATTTTTTAAAGTTTTTCTTTGAAGCATCAGTAGCTCTTGAAATAAATTTGAAGGCTGTCATCCATGGTGCATTTTCTCATCATGTACTTCTCCAACCAGGAAAAGGTCAGGTAGCATGCAGTTGCTTAATCATCTATCTTTTCAATATCAGATTCTTTTTCATCTTATTGTACATTGCACGTCATAATTGTAATTCAGTGCGGGCAAGTTGACTTTTAAAAATGGCAGTTCAACACATTCAGGGAGAAGTGTAGCTGTGGTTGGAGATACTGGGGCCAGTTCCAAGATGAATGGTGTAACTTGCATGCGGTTGAGAGTTATGCCATTCACCCCTATGCCAGGGACCTTACGCCACATTCCAAGAGTGGCAGGGTCCCGGCATTTGCAACATGCAGGATACACCATGTGTGGGCTACTACCACATGGATGGCATATCGCAGCTGCATGTTGCAACTTGTGGCTGGTGACAGGCAGTCCCCCCAAAGTCCCTTCACCCTGGACCACCTCGGCACACACTAGGGGGCATGGGGAGCAGGACAGATGGCACAGGCATCTGGGAGGGTGCACCTGAAATGGACCCCCAAGGGTCCCAGATGATTTGGGGGTTGGGGGCAGGGGTGTTCTTGAGGGGGCTTGGGGGACAGTATGGCACAGTTTCTGCAGTGCTGTGTGGACAGGTAGAAGCTGCCATAACATTGCTACACCAGTGCGCCTTTTGGAATGGCAATTGCAGGTTATGACAGCTGCCTTCCTACAATTGAGCGCAGTTACTGTCATAATCTGCACTTGCACCAGGCATTGCGGGCTACAGTGTACCGGGTGGCGTAACCCATGGTTGTCGCATCCCGCATCCGCCATGGCACAGGTCGCCAAATGGAATCCCAACTGACATACCACATGATGTAAGTCACAGGATATGCCAAGGGATCTGGCGTATATCACCTTATGCCGGTGTAGCCCATCCTGGAATCGAGCCCCCTATGTCACCAGTGGTGCTGAATAGCCTTTCTGAAAGTACACTGGTGGGTGGATAAGCAAACTGAACAAGAGGTTGCCAAATGGATCTCTTCAACTTCCAGCACAACAAAGATCTGCTTCCAATTTGGGGTCTCTGGGTTCCTTAAGGTATGCAGTAAGCATTATTTCAGCAGTAAAGTGCTCTTGTGACAAGATTTCTAAATGTGGCCTTGTTTGTTTCAATCTGACTGAAGCAAGTCCAAATGTTTTTGGCATGGTGTGTGAGATGCTGATCTTCTGCAGCTGTTCTAGCGACAGGCATATTTCTGGAGGTTTCTGTATGGAAACTGGCACTTGAACCCGCTACCGAGCCTGAGGACAGTTTCTTTGTGGTATTGGAAGAAGCAAAACTTTCAAGAGTGCTTGGGCCACTTGCACCTTGCAGATTATGTGCTGTTTATACTTTTGTAAAGCAGTGGAATCCTGAACAAGGAAGTCATCCTTAAACAAGGATCTAATATTGTAGCCCTGATATATTTTTTTTATCTTTCAGTATGTTTTCAAACATATGGAGCTCATCATTTGATGTCTGCATTAGCTGTAGTAAATCAGAAGAGTAGTCATTATTGTCAAGTGTTTCATTGACGAAGTTGAGGAGAATATGCACTACGGGTATAACCTCACTAGTAGAGGCACTGCTGCTGCTCAGTTCTCAAGTAGCACTGTCAAGTGTTGCAAGGATGTGGTGACAAAGCTGGTCCGGGGTTGTCCAGAGGTGAATAGTTCTGTCAGTGTCATATGATATAGCCATTGCATGTACAGTCTTTTTTTGTTCCACTAATCTTTCTATCATATAATATCTAGAATTCCATCTAGTAGTACTGTCCAGTATCAGTGAGTGTTGAGTCAGTTTTGCTAGCTGCTGGAATGCCTGTAGTGTGGTAGTTATTTTCACAGACCAGTGGAAGTGGCTGGTTATTGTATATGCCATTGCAGAAAGATTGTTGATAGTTGTGCTCCTGTCTAAAGCTTGGCACACAACTAAATTTAATGTCTGTGCAAAGCAGTTTACATGTACTCTTTCCTCCCTGTCACGTCTGTCACTGTCACTGGAAACCTTTGGCATGCCTACTCATAATATATTTGTAAGTATCCATTACCAGTTTTTCTAGGGTGCTGTTTACGTTGACTGTGGTGTGTTCACTATTCATTACACTGGCACTGAGCAATGCCATTCCCCTGTACTGCCCGTTTGGTATCACATTAGACTGCTTTTGTGACTGTGAAAAAGGAACACAGTGTATGGTCAGAGAAATATGCCTATAAATAGATGCGCTTGTCCAAATATCTGTTGTGTGTACAGCCCCACACTCTGCCTCATTAAGTGCATGCACAACGCAGGTCTTGACTGCTTGGTAAATCTCTAAAACTAATCTGTGGATAAATGTAAGGCTAGAGAATATTTCACATCTTCACTGTAAAAATGCAAGTAGCCTTCGGAATCCAGCATTTTCCTCAATGGAGAAGGGCTGTAGATCTGTCCCTGTTATTTCACCAGTAAGCCAGGTCATTTGAGAAGCAGGCAAATTCTTGGAGTTGAATTTGGTCTTCTGATCAGTTGGCTGAAATATAGTTAATTGCTTGGCTATTGAAAAAGGACTGACCAAGGAAGTGGTCCTGCAGCGCTGCCATGGCAGGGGTGTTGGCAATAGGAGTACTGTGTCATCTGATGCTGCTAAGTCCACACAAATTGACCTACTTCTTGCATGTGATGGTGGTGGAGACCCCATAACTTATCTCCCTCTACCACCACGACTGCCTGGGGACTGACTGCTGCTACTACTACCATGATCCCACTCCAACTCATTGAAATTATCATCATCATCTGACTTGCCCCTATATGGTTCAGTGAGATCTGTAGGATGACCAAGTACATGAGGGTGCTGCCGCATTAGGTGTCACCTCATGGCAATGGTTCCCATGCCACTGAGTTTCTTTCCCCTACTAATGGTTGTTTTACAGTGCACGCATACTGCTTTAAGTTTATTACTTGAACTTATCAGAAAGTGATTCCACACCATGCTGGTACTCTTTTTGGTTTCAAAGTCAGGAAAGGAATATGACTGTGGTCTGAGTCTGAACTGAGGTACAGCAGGAGGTGCAGGAACTGAACAGAAGCTGGTAGTAGCAGCAGCAAACAGGGAACTTGTAGTAATGATGGCAGAAACAGTGAGAGGAAACCTGTTGAAGTAATAGTAGCTCGTCTGGTCACTGTAATCACTGTGGTACTGGGCAAGAATGCAGAGGAAAAAGTTTTACACTTGTCACAACTGTGTGATTGTGGCATCACCATTTTCACGTGACACTACATAAGAACACAAGAATTTGTTGACAGAAGGAGATCATGAAGTCCATCTAGTCTGCCCAAGATATCTAACCCCCCCTTAACTACTGAACTTGCTAAAGTGACTACACTGACTATCCCATGCCCGTTTGATTTGCCCAACTGTCTTGGCTGCCACTACCTCATGTGGCAGGCTGTTCAAAGGGTCCACAACTTTCTCATTGAAAAAGTACTTCCTAACATGTGTTCTGAACTTACCACCTATCAGTTGCAAGATGTGCCCCCTTGTACACGCAGTCCTATTCTCCTGGCAGAGGTTTCCAGTTTGTACTGCGATTATTCCTTTAACAAATTTAAATGTTTCTGTCATGTCCCCTCTGTTCCTTCTCTGCTCTAGGGAGAATAGGTTCAGCTGGATGAGCCTAGCTTCATAGGATTCGTGGTGCAGACTCTGTACCATCTTGGTGGCTCTCCTCTGCACGGATTCCAGTCGGTCTATATCCTTTTTTAGATGGGGCCTCCAGTACTGCACACAGTACTCTAAGTGTGGCCTCATCAAGGACCTGTAAAGCAGGATGATTACCTCACTCTTTCTGCTAGTAATACCTCTCCCTATGCATCCAAGGCTGCTGCTTGCCTTTAGTGCTTCTTTGCATTGCTTTCCTACCTTTAAATCGTCTGATATCATAACCCCAAGATCCCATTCCAGTTTTGTCTCTTCCAATTGCTGCCTGTCTAGGGCATCTCTGTTTCCTGGGTTCCTCTTACCCAAGTGTATTACCTTATACTTTTTGGCACTGAATCTCAATTGCCAGTTCCTGGACCATTCCTCTAGCTTTCGGAGATCTGCCTCCATACCCGAGACTCCTTTCTGTGAGTCCACCCTGTTGCAGAGCTTTGTATCATTTGTGAACAGGCAGACCTTCTTTTTTAGTCCATCAGCGATGTTGCTGATGAATATGCTGAAGAGGAGCTGGCCAAGCACTGATCCCTGTGGAATGCCACTGGCAACTGTTCCTTCCTTTGACAAGATTCCATTTACTATAACTCTCTGTGTCCTGTCCTGTAGCCAGCTTTTAATCCAGTCAACTACTTTCTGACCGACACCTGCTTTCTCCAATTTAATTGCTAGCCTTCTGTATGGAACCATATCTAAAGCTTGCTAAAGTCTAGGTATACAATGTCCACAGCTGCACTCTGATCCACCACTCTTGTAAGGCAGTCAGAGAATGCTTTCATTTTTGTTTGGCATGAGCATCCTGCTGTAAAGCCATGCTGCCTCAGGTCAAGTCTTCCACTTACTTTTAGGTACTCCACCACCCTTTCCTTAAGCAATGACTCAATTATTTTACCCACCATTGAGGTCTAGCTGACAGGGCAATAGTTTCCTGCTGTCTCCCTGCTCCCACTCTTGTGCAGTAGCACAACTGTGTCCCTTTTCCAGTCCTGAATCACTTTGCCATGTTCCAGTGATCTGTTAAATAGTTTGGCTAGTTCCTCTTGAAGTTTCTTCAGAACTCTAGGGTATATTCCATCCAGCCACATTGCCTTGTCCACCTTTAATTGAGACAGTTCTTCAAGGACCCTTTCTTCTGTAAAGGGGCTGGTGTCTACTCCACCAGTGTGGTGATGTATCCTGGGTAGCTCTGGACCATTACCAATGTCTTCATGAATGAAGACTGAGCAGAAAAATTAATTGAGAACTTTTGCCTTGTCCTCGTCATTCCCCACCAACTGTCCCTCCTTTGTTGCCAGCTGTGTTATTCCTCCCTTACTCTTTCTTTTTTTTCCTTTATATATCTAAAAAGGTTTTGTCCCCCCCCCCTTCACTCCCAGCACTATTTGTTCCTCAGTCTGGGTCTTTACTACTTTAATTGCTTTCCCAGCTTCCCTGAGATTAATCCTGTAGTCTTCTATATCCTTCTCTAATTTAGCCTCCTTGTACTTTCTAAAAGCTGCTTTCTTTTCTCTAATTATAGTCAACACCTCTTTGGAAAACCAAAGTGGGTTCTTTGACTTTTTGGACTTGCTGATTTGTTTTGTGTATTGTGCTGTGACTGTAGTTATAGCATTTTTTTAGTTTTATCCAGGTGTTTTCTACATTCTCTATGGTATCAGTTACCAGCAGCGATTTAATGCTTTCCCTCATTTTGGGGGAAATTTGCTTTTCTGAAATTGAGCACCCTAAGTTTGGTGTGACATGGGTCCTGTGCTTTGTTAATCGAGAATGAGACTGACTTGTGGTTACTGGTTCCAAGATTGATCCGCACTTGAACATCCAACACCCTGGCACTGTTTGTGAGTACGAGGTCCAGGATAGCCGATTCTCTAGTGGGTGAATCTACCAATTGATTAAGTCCTGCCCCTTCCCCCAGAGGGCAATGAGAAATTCTCTACTCCTCTCTGAGGAGGCAGAAAAGGTGGACCATTCTACATCAGGTAGGTTGAAATCTCCAACCAGCAATAACTTGCCCTTGTCCACCATCCTCAGTATGTCCTCCAGAAGGTTTTTATCCTTCTCATTCTCCTGGTTCAGGGGTCTGTAGATAATGCCTACCCTAATGGGGTCTCTATTTCCAGTTCCCAGAGTGATCCATAGGGCTGCTGTTTCACTGTGCATGCCCTGGATCTCAGCTGCATTGATTCCTTCCCTGATATACATAGCCAGCCCCCATCCCTTTTTACCCTTGCAGTCTCTCCTGAAGAGATCTAGGGGATAGCAACATCCTAAGTGTGGTTCTCAGTGAACCATGTCTCAGTGACTGTGACCCAATCTAGGTTGGATTCAGTCAACATGGCTGTGAGATCTGGGATTTTGTTTGGAAGGCTATGAGCATTAACGCACATTGCCTTCCATCCCTGGTTTATCTTGTTTGTTGCTCGATCACCCTGTTTATCTTTTGTTGCATTTACATTTCTGACATGTTTGGAATATCTCTGTGGAATTTTGCAACTTGTGTCAACTGTGGAGTTTGTGATGTAGTTTCCTGGTGACAACCAAGAATATGATGATGGGGAGGGGCTGCCAATTGCCAATATGATGTGATTGGTACTGGTGACCCTTCCTCTTCTTCTAGTTTAAATGGCTGCTGATGGCATCAAACTTTTGACCAAGTGTGGGCGTTCCCTCCTTTGTGAGGTGCAGGCCATTGAATCTAAAGAACTCCCTTTCCCAGAAGTTCAGCCAGTTCCCAACATTTCCGTGTCCTTTATCCTGACACCGGTTTTTAAGCCAGGTATTAAGCTCACAGATGTTCTTTTCCCTGATTTTCTGCCAGCTGGTTTCCTTTCCCCACCCAGGCAGAATCTCTGAGAAGGAGACACTGGACGAAAGGGAAGCTAGTTTTTCTCCCAGATTTGCTATATGTTGCTTAGTCTCCTCCACAGACCGACTTGCTAGATTATTTGTACCAATATGGATCAGAATTTGCATGTTCCGCTTAGTGTTGCATACAGTTCCCATGATGCGGTCTGTGTCCCTCCATGCCAATGTTCCTGGGAGGCATCTGACTGCAGTCTCTGTGCAGCTGTTTTGGTGGATGTGAGACTTTACCCCACGTATTATAGAGTCTCCTACTATTAGTATGTGTTTTGTGTCGTGATTGGTGACATTCGCTTCGGTTTGCCTTTCCCTGCATTTGTTTAGTTTCCCTTCCACTGGATTTTCTGCCTTGGCAGTGAGTATGGATGACAGTGGAGAGAACCTATTTGACATGCAGAGTGGTTTTGGAGTCACCTTGGGACTGTTCTTTGGTTTAGCTTTTTGTCCCCTAACCAACTGCCAGCCTCCTGGTGTGCTAGTTCTCTGAGGGAGTGGCGCTGGCTTTTGGTGTCTAATGCCTGAAGACGCCAAAGTGTTGCAATGAGTAGTGCAGTCAAGTTGTGCCCTGAGGTGGGTTATCTCAGTCCATGCTGCATGGAGCTGAGATCAAAGGTCATTAAGGGCAGCGCATGTAAGATAATACCTCACCTGTACTGCAAAGGCTCTGGTGACTAGAGTCCCACAAAATCTGCAGTTCACAATGTCCATTGTCTCAGAGGGTGGAGTTGGATAGAAAAAATAAGATGTGGCCTATAGTATGGACAGTACACAGGTACGTCCTCAAGAGTGGAGTTGGAAGAAAAAGATGTGTTTGTATTTCAGATGGAAATACTAGGTAAACCCCTAATACATTTTTCTCCTCTTCCTTACTGTCTAGTGCCTTTCTCCGCCCTTAGGCTGGGAGTGTGGACAAAAGTAAAAGGAAGGTCAGAAGGTCATGTATAGAGGGAAGAAAAACAGAAGTGAGATTTTTTTTTTAGTTATTGTGTTTTGTACTGCTAGAGAAAGTCAGTAAGTCCGGCCCCTTCCTTTCCCTTGCAGGAAAAATGAGATAGGGTCAGGGGCTATATAAAAGGATAAGCACGGGGTGGGAGGGAATGAGGGTAGGGTGGGTAGATGCTCCACTTGCTGTAAGGCAGAAATTTATCTGAAAAGAAAAACAACAATTAGCTGTCTCAGTGTCTCCACCAGCAACAATCTACCACAGAACCCTTAGACACACTGCAAGATAAGGGTCTGTTTTTGTCAGCCTGGGAAATAACAAACAGAGGATAGCAACCTGATACAGTAAATACTCAAGTTAGATGTTTGCAACAAGTACTGCACATAGCTGTCGGTGAGTGCAGCTGTTATAGAACAGATTTGAAGGCAGTTTCCCTTACTAAATTCTCAGACTATACGTAATTCCCTGCTGTTACCCCTTCTAACTACCCAGACCAGACGTAACACATAAAATCCAGAGGTAAGAGTATACTATGTATAATTCAGTTTATGATCAGCACTGTTAGTTGAGCCCCAAACAAAACACACTTACAGTTGTTCTGACTCTCGAGCTCACCCCTTTCCTAGTATGGGGAGCAGCTTGGGTGACCAGCTAGTGACGGTATGTTCGACCGCGGAATCTGAAAAGAAGGCGAGTTGTTTCATTAGTGTATTCCCTTTCAGTCCGGGTGTTCAGCAATTCTCTACCAGAGATCCTCATGATGGCAAGCTAACGGTGGTGAGCTGTAAGGTTGGTGCAGTGGGGAGTATCCTTCAGACCTCCGTTTCTACGCAGATTGTGAGTAAGTGAGATCTGTTGTTAGCCCACTCTCTGTCCCCACTGCTGTTGCACTACATCATCATCATCCTCCTGCTGTTGCACTACATCATCATCATCATCAGACACAGCAACATCATCACAATGATCAGGGTCAAAATCATTAGGTATATCTGTCAGACACATGTTATAAGTCGGCATCACTGTCAGAGTAATTGTCACCATTCTCAGGATGGGAGTCAGATTCAGAACTAGATGGAGGGTTTAGCTCAGCCTCAGCCACTGCTTGCGTAAAATCTGTATGTAGTAGAACTGGAGAAGAGGGCACTTGAACTGAAGCAGGAAGCTGAGATGATGCAGATGAAACTGCAGTTTGGTTCTGCATGCATGGTGTAGGAATTCTTACTACTTGATTTAATGAAGAGGATGAGGATGATATGGCAGTGGAACCTGATGCCATTGGCAATCCTGAATGTTTCAAACTGCTGAAGCTCTTGGGCTTTATAACCTGACCTGACCTGCTATGTTTCACCAGCTGGAGTGGACTTGACATTGCCTTATTTGCTGCTTGTGCTTATTTAACTAATAGCGTGCCAAAATGCCTGGGAAAAGGCATGGAACATCTATAAGTCTACGCTCCTCCCAGGTGACAATATCACCTACCGCATGCTCTGTAACAAGTGCACCAAGGCCACCTGACTAGCCAAAGCCTAATACTTTAACTATACCTTAAACACCAGTCTAAGTAGGTCATCTAAATTTTGGAAAGTTATCCACTCCCTTTTTTCCCCTCCCATCAACAAATCCCACCCCTCTTCTGCTCGCAAAAGGTACTGTTCTCTCAGATCCACTCGCGGTTGCCTCAGAGTTCAACTCATACTTTACCACATGTGCTTCTACTCTCCTTGCCTCCCTGCCAGCTGTAGCACCATCTACTCACTTTACTGAAGCTACCACCCCCTCGGACTAAACACCTTCTACTTTGGGAACATCTCCCTGATGGAAGCTCTTGATGCCCTACTCACCCTAAACCCCTCCAAGGGTAAGTCCCCTGATGGGATGGACCCCAAACTCCTCTACCTATCTGCCCCTGCCATTGCAGCTCTGCTAGCTGCCCTGCTAAACCTATCATTTGCCTCTGAATCAGTACCTGCAGAATGGAAGCACACCACAGTTCTACCACTTCCCAAAGGAGGGGACCCCACCACCTCGGCCAATTACCACCCCATCTCCCTCCTCCCCACCCTAGCAAAACTCCAGGAACACCTCATGCTCGCTCAACTCTCCAACATCCTCTCAGAATCCAACTTCTTCACCCCAATTCCAGTCTGGATTTAGGAAGAACCACTCTACCACCACTTCCCTCCTAAGACTCTCTGACTCTATCCTCTCAGGGATAGACAAAGGTCTTATTACCTCAGCCATCTTTGTCGACTTAACCAAAGTTTTCAACACTGTCTCCCATCCCCTGTTGCTATCCTGCCTCTCTGAACCCAGTTTATCCACACCTGCCACCAACTGGTTCAGAGTATATCTGTAAGGCAGAATTCAGTCCTGAAAGAAGTGCTGATTCCACCTCTCCTCCACTCCCAATAGATACTGGTGTCCCCAGGGCTCAGTACTCAGCACCATTCTCTTTTCCATCCTCCTAAATGACCTGTCTCAAACCTGTTCATCTACCTCTATTCACATGTATGCAGATGACACAGTCCTCTTTACCTCTGGCCGGACCCCTGATGAGATTGCTACCAGCCTACAGGCTGATTTCAATAAAGTTCAGCTCTGGTTTAGCTCTCACCAACTCTCCCTTAATGCCAAGAAGACAGTCTCCATGACCTTCAGCACTAGGCAGAGACTTTCCAGATTTACCACCCCTGAACTTCCACACCATTGATAGGACAGTCCTTGAGGATGTGACAACCTTTAGGTACCTAGGTGTCTGGCTTGACCGACATCTATCCTTCTCTGCCCATGTGGATGCAATCCTGAAAAAAACGGTGCCCCAAAGCTCGTCGCTCTCTACAGGAACCACAGTTGCCTCCCACTACTGGTGAGACGCGAAATTGTGCAGAAAATGATATTACCTACTTTTGACTACTGTGATGTAGTCTACAGTGCTGCCTCCAAGTCTACTCTATCCAGACTGGACCCCCTCTTCAATGCTTTCTGCCATTTTACCCTTGATGTCCCCCCCCCTCGCACCTACCACTGCAAGCTTTACCATTCGCTGGCCTTCCCCTCTCTTGATAGCCAGTGCCTAATCCACAGTGCAAAATTTGCTTCCAACCTCTAGCTTGGGTCCCTTCCATCCTACCTCACCTGTTCTCTATCTTCTCCCCTACCCCCCCTCTCAAGCCCTTAGATCTACTGGCTCCCAGCTGTTGGTAATCCCTCATCACCGGACCACTGCAGGCCAATCGGCCTTCTCCTACTACCTCCTGAGTCTCTGTAATGGCCTGCCAGTCTGCCAGTCCAAATCCATCACTCCTCCTCTAGGCATTCCTTATCCTCAGCCCTGACAAACTTCTACACAGTAAACTACTCATGTATCTGACCTCCTCCTCCTCCCCTCCTCCACTTGCCTTGCCCCATCCTTGATCCCATGCGGCCTGACCAGCGGTGTTAGCTATGGCTATAAATGCTGGCATATATCCATCAACTTCCACACTTACTCCCTCTGCACTTCTAGCCTTGTTTCTAATTTCTCTGTCTTTCATGTTACCCATAGATTAGTAGCTGACATGTACAGTATGTATATACACTTTCTTTAAGTCATTTTAATTCCTTGTACAATGTTACCCTCATTCCATGTACCAATGTGTAAATTCCATGTTGCAATGTATCCTATGTTACTCCTACTGCATGTTCTAATGTGTAACTAAATTCCATGTATCATTGTAATCAGTTGCTCTCCTCTGTACCCCTTCCCCCCCCAGGTTGCACCATGAGACGAGCATCTTTTTGCTCAGTGTGCCTTTCCTGGTGAAACATTTCAATAAATAAATCAAAAAATAAAATTTTGTTGAATTAGCCTCCAAAGTCTGTTTATTTTTGTTTATAGATCTGGCTATAGGCTCAGTCAAGGATCCAAGGAAGGCGGGTGCCTTATCTGTACCTTTGCCTCTCCAGGCTCTAGTGTTCATGTTGTCTTACTGTTGGTTGCACACAGTTCTACATGACACAGATGGGGATGTTTCTCTGACCACACACTAGGGTAAAAAAAGAGATTAACAACAAATTGCGAAGTGCTTAAACTGCAACTAACCCCTTGGAAAACTGTCAGAGAACAGTATTCAAGGGGATGTGACAGCAGACCACCAGGAACACTAGGTGGCAATAAATAGAGGTGTACTACTGTGGCTGAATGGTCCTGCAATATTCTTTTTTTTTGGTTGGGGGGGGAATAGTCAAGTGATGATCAACTGGTCTTAATTTTTTTTTATTAAGGAAAAATAGCCAAGTGCTTAAACTGTAACTTGCCCTTTTGGCAACTATGTCAGCACAGTATACAACTGGACATAACAGCAGACAGCCAGGCATGCTAGATGACAACAAGCAGCGGCGTAGTGACTTTGGGCAATTGCGAGAGAGCAGTACAAAAGTCTGAACATGACAGAAGGCAACCAGCAATGCTAGATGGCAACAAGCAGAGTTGTACTACACTAACTGACTGGTGTTACAATTTTTTTTGAAAAATAACCAAGTACTGACCAACTGGTGTTTTTTTGTTGTTGTTTTTTTTTTAAAGGAAAAATAGCCAAGTGCTTAAACTGCAACTAGCCCTTTGGGCAATTGTGGTAGAGCAGTACACAAGTGGATGTAACAGCAGGCAGCCAGACATGCTAGGTGACAACAAGCAGAAGTGTACTACACTGACTGGGACTGGTCCTACAATTTTTTTGGGGGGGAGGGGGGGAATAGCCAAGTGCTGACGTGTTGGCCTTAATTTTTTTTAAGGTAAAATAGCCAAGTGCTTAAACTGTAACTGGCCCTTTGGGCAACTGTGATAGAGCAGTACACAAGTGGATGTAATAGCAGGCAGCCAGGCATGCTAGATGACAACAAGCAGAGGCATACTACCCTACCGACTGGTCCTACAATTTGCTTTCTAAGGAAAAATAGTCAATTGCTGACCAACTGACGCTATAATTTGTTGTTGTTAAGGAAAAATATCCATGTGGTTAAACTGCAATTAGCCCTTTGGGCAACTGTGAGGGAGCAGTACAAAAATGGATGTGACAGCAGGCAGCCAGGCATACTAGCTGGTCACAAGCAGAGGCATATTACACTGAGTGGTCTTGCAATTTTTTTTCCTAGAAAAATAGCAAAGTGCTTAAACAGCAACTAGCCCTTTACGCAACTATCAGAGAGCAGTATAAAAGTGGGCATGACAGCAGGCAGTCAGGTATGCTAGAGCATCGGCAGCAAGAAGAGGAGCACTACAATACAAGTTGCATTAAAATGTCCCATCAGTGAGGTGGTTTAGCATTGTTTTTTTACAGTTAGTAATGCGTTGGAAACCCGCATTGCATTGTATTTCAGTGCCAAACCAGCTCAGGACCAATGTTTGTAAAATGTTTTTGCAACTTGGTTGGAAGGTATCTGTAGTCCAGTCACAATTCAATACAAAACTGAGTATTAACTCTTAGGAAACAGTTTGTACAGGGCTTTGTACTGGATCCAGTAACACTTAAGCAACTCAGTCAGGAATGCTACAGCAACTCACTGGAGGAACAGTTTAATGTGAATTGTACTGTACTGTACTGTACTCTGACCGACTGGTCTTACAACTTTTTTTTAAATAGCCTAGTGCTGGCCAATTCACCTTACTTTTTTTTTGGTTATGAAAAAATAGTCAAGTGCTTAAACTGCAATTAGCCATTGGGCAACTGTAAGAGACCAGTACAAAAGTGGACATGACAGCAGGCAGTCAGGAATGATAGGTCACACCAAGCAGAGGCATACTACACTGACTGACTGATCCTACAATTTTTTTTGTGTGAAGAAAAATAGCCAAGTGCTTAAACTGCAACTAGCCCTTTGGGCAACTGTCAGAGAGAAGTACACAAGTGGATGTTAAAGCAGGCAGCCAGGCACACCAGATGGCAACAAGCAGAGGTGCACTACACTGACTGACTGGTCTTACGATTTTTTTTAAAGAAAAATAACAAACTGCTTAAACTGCAATTAGCCCTTTCAGCAACTGTCAGAGGGCCGTATACAAGTGGACATGACAGCAGCCAGTCAGGTACACTATGCAGCAACAGGCAGAGGTGTGCAATACTGATTGACTGGTCCTACAATTTTATTTGTGGGGGGGGATAGTCAAGTGTTGACTAACTGGTCTTACAATTTTTTGTTGTTGTTAAGTTAAAATAGCCAAGAGATTAAACTGCAACTAGTCATCTGGGCAACTGTGATAGAGCAGTACATAAGTGGATGTAGCAGTAGACAGCCAGGCACAGTAAGTGGCAACAAACAGATGCACATTACACTGACTGACTGGTCCTACAATTTTTTTAAAGGAAAAAGAGACAAGTACTTAAATGCAACTAGCCCTTTTGGCAACTGTGACAGAGCAGTACACAAGTGGACATGACAGTAGGCAGACAGGCATGCTAGGTAGCAAAACAGGACTGGTCCTGTGATTTTTTTAAAGAAAAAATAGCCAAGCGCTAAAATGCACCTACTCCTTTTGGCAACTATGACAGAGCAGTACACAAGTGGACATAACAGCAGGCACACAGGTACATTAGGTGGCAACAAGTGAGGCATACTACACTTATTGAATTGTCCTACTACATTTTTTTAAAGGAAAAATAGTAAAATGCTTAAAATGCAACTAGTCTTACTGGACTGGGTGCTCTCTAACCACCCTAATCATATATCAGACACGACCGTACTCCCAGATGCCTTCAGTTACCACTCCTCATTCTTGTTTCATTGGGTGAACAAATTCTCTAAACCACCCTCTAGAACAGTTACCACCAAGGTACTCATCCATTGGCATCTTGAATCACTTAAAGCTGACCTGCGTAATCAGGACTGGTCAATGGTTTACACAGCTAACAATGTTGACACTGCCCTCAGCCAATTCATTCTTCAGTTCAACGCTATATGTGATAGTTACGCCCCCCATAAAAAGAGTAAAATCAAAGGCCGCTGCAATTCCTGGTTTTCTCCTGACCTCCTTGAGCTTCTGAATGCCAGGGGCCATCTATGGCACAGGTCTAGGTCTTTGTGTAACCAGGCCATCATCCAGAGGTACAAGGTGGCTAGAAACAACTGCACGAGGGCTATTCGTGCAGCTAAAAATCAATATTATAAGGAAGTGCTCTCTCAGATCTGGAATGATGGCAGAAAATTTGGGACTAACCTTAAAGAGGTCACTGGGAGAGACCTCAGATCTGCCCCTACCATGCTTAACATTGATGGTGTACCCTCACTCGACCCCAAACTTATTGCTAACATTTTTAATAATGCCTTCATGGACCTGAGTGGTGTCCTGCCACCTGACTCCTTGTCTCACCCCCTCACAAGTGACTACTCTGGGAAAAAGACTCAGCACCCTTCTTATCCTCCTTTCTACTTCAAAACCCTCTCAGCCCATGAAGCCAGGAATTGTCTACTCAAGGTATTAGGGAAATCAAGATTTAGTGGTGACACCCTGGATCTTAAGCTTGTAGCCCTTACACTGGATGAAATTCTGTTACCTCTAACACATGTTATTAACATGTCACTTAGTTACACTCAATTCCCTCAGAAATGGAAATTTGCCACTATGATGCCAGTTCATAAGTCTGGGGATTGCACAATTACTGGGAACTACAGGCCTATCTCTATCCTGCCCCCACTCTCAAAAGCTCTTGAGTGTATAGTGGCTGACCAACTGGTTGAATACTTAGAAAAATATCAGCTACAATTTATTTATTTATTTATTAGCTTTTGGTAACCGGGTAAGTGCACTAGGCAACAGACCTGCCTATTTTCAGGCATGACCCGGGAGAGCACAGGACATTGGACAATGCCCGCAACAACACAGGTTCATAAATGTTCATAGTACCACTACTGCCCTTTTGGAGTTCACAGACTTTATTTACCACTCCTTAGATCAAGAACACCTGGTCGGTGCTGCTGTCATTGATTTAACCAAAGCTTTCGACACAGTGAATCATGCCCTCTTTGTCAAACAGCTTACCACCATTGGCCGAGCTTGTGACAGCATAGTCCGGTTTGAAAGTTACCTGCACAACCGTACACAGCAGGTGAAGATTGGTAACACCCTCTCAGATAGCAGACCTGTCCTATTTGGAGTTCCTTAAGGGTCCATCTTGGGCCCTTTTTTATTTAGTGTTTTCCTCAATGACCTTCCTTTCTCCTGTCAGGGTCACATCCTTTTATGTGCTGACGATGCTGTCCTGTTTACCAGTGATCCAGACCCTAAGGTTCTTGAATCCAGGCTACAGGGTAATTTCATAGCTGTAGAAATATGGTTCCATAAGCACAAGTTAGTTATGAATTACAACAAGACTAAAATATGCTTTTCTCCAGCTCCCAAAATGGGCACAGAACTTACCCTATTTCTATCACCAACGAAGAGGGCTCTCCCCTGGAGCTAGTTCAGCTCTTTAAATATCTGAGGATTACTATTGACAGTATGATGACCTATGCCTATCACATTGACAACGTTGCTAAGGCTGTTAACACCCGCATTGGGCTACTTTATAGGTATAAGCAATGTTTGACCCCAGAGGCTCTTAACCTTGCAATTCAAAGCTCTCTTGTCTCGCTTATTGATTACAGCTTGCCAATCTATGGATCAGCTACTGAAACAACTCTTCGCCACATCATAGTTGCACTCAACAAAGCATGCCAGCTTCTTACTGGCTCAGCCCGCCCATACTTGCGACATGTACGCTCAGACTAACTGGCTCCAATTCAAAGGTAGACTCATGTACCAAGCATGTTTACTGTCCAAAAAAGTAAGCTTAGGCAAAATGCCCCCAGGAGTGCAAAAGCTTTACCCCCATTATCAACCATCATTGCACCAGAAGCTCTACTAGCCAGAGTTTTAATATAACCCGCTGTCACACTTCTCTGGGACAGAGGTCCTTTGCCTACCGTGCCCCACTATGGATGAACTCGCTGCATCATGACATCACTTCAGGATCAACCTTGGGCTCCTTCAAGGTTAAACTTAATTATACAAGAGGCATCTCCTCTTAGCCAATCAGAACACACAATTGCCGTCAGTTATTATCCCACAAACTGCACCGGAGAACCCCTAGAGTCAGTTATTCAGTCAAACCCCACCCACAGTCATTTAATCAACTCATAATCACACCTACAGTCATTTAATCAACTCATAGCCATACCTACAGTCGTTTAATCAACCTACAGGCATGCCCACAGTAGTTTAATAAATCCTCTGCACTTTTTCCCCAGAGATAGACGGTGAACATGCTCGCATAAAACAAATCACATATAAACAAAATTTGTAAAACTAACCTTTCTGGCAATTGTACTACAGCACTACTGTGTGGCAGACTATTTCTGGTTTCAATTCCTGACTGTGTGACTCCAGTGAAAAAAAAAAAAAGCAACCTGCTGCCACATGGTGTTCCTGTCCATGTTATCAGACTGCAGAAACACAAAACTGCAAAAACCACATCATTATAAAAGACTCCTGAATTCTAGACACTCCATAAAAATAAGGTATATGACTCCACTTTCCTAGTGTGATTGCAACTAACCCTTGAAATGACATCCACGGCATCCTGTGTTCTCGACGAGTGCACTCGACGGGGGCACAACAAAGTAAGGAACTTCCGGGCAGTTGAAAACCTATGTGAGAAACTCCAACTCGTATTATAGCAATAACATCCAGCGAGATGGAGTATACTCGCAATAACCTGCTTCGTATACTCCATCTCGCTGGATGTTATCACTTAAGCAACAGCTAGTTGCTGATGCCAGTTGTGACTGCTTCCAATAACCTTCCTTCTTGTGACCAGCACTTATTCCAACCTTATGCCATCCCAACCTTATGCATAACTGTTCTCAGCATGTAAATAACTGTTCTAAGTTGCTAATCATTCTCCTTCACATTTCCTCTTGATCCCTTCCACTCTTTCCCGTCACCCCTCTATGGCTCCCCCCCCATTATATCTCCTGAGCTCCCTTGCTCACTTTAAAATGCTTTGTCCCATACCGTCTCACCTCTGATGAGGCCCCTGGGCTGATACCATCCCTTACCTTGTTGATTATTAGGTATTAGGCCGAGTCTGTTCTCATTTTCCTGTAAAGAGTAATTTCATAAGACCCCACCCCCTCTAATATGACCCCTTGAATTCCAGGTTTTAATCAAATATGCACCATGGCATACATTGTACAATGCCACATGTATTGGAACTTCTCTAGTTACACACTCTTGTAATGTCTTGTATAATTCCTTGTTTTGTTTGTACTCCGTCTCATCCTTTTCCAACATGTATTCTTCGTCTGACGTGGAACCTATGAAATGCTCTTGTTCTCCAAGGTGTTATCCAAAATTTCAATAAATAAAATAGCCTTTTGGGCAACTGGGTCAAGAAAGCAGTATGTAACTGGACCCGACCAAGGCAGTCACAGTTATGGCAAGTGGAGGCATGTAACAGTCTTTTTCTTTCCGGTATCTTTTTCAGTCCAGTTTACAGTAGCTCTAGTCCTCCTCCCCGGGCCCCAATACCCAGTGCATTACTGCCAGCCTACCAGGCCCTGTTCTGCTCTTCTGACTCTCTGATTCTGTTTTTTAAACATACAGACACATAAGAGTGCTGCATACAGTACAAGCACAATGCATGCCACATGCTTAATTGTGCAATGTTTTGCATGTGGTTAGCATACACAAAGTGAACCTAAGTGAACCAGATCTAAAAAGTACATTAGGTTTGCATACTGCAAGCTTGACATGCGTGCAGTAGCTAAGCTGGTATGAACAACGTTTAAAAATCACTTCAGGTTCACATGCTGCACACTTGATATGTGTGCAGCAGCTAAGACGATGCAAATCTCATGTGAAAAACACGTCAGTTTCTATTTCTCATACTACTGCTAGCAATTAGATCCATTAAAATACCATTTCCATTGATTTCCTAATAAAATTAGGCAAACATTAATTCTTACCATTAAATCCTTTTGCAAATTATTTAATGACTTTCGATTTTTGTCATTAAATTGCCATTAATTTGTAAAGTATTGTTTGCTTACAGAATTAAATACCTGAGATATGACCCCATCAGTCTTTGTTCTCAATAGTCAGCCAACAACCCCCATTCCAGATGTATGAAGAGGGGACACTGTATTGTGAAGCCTGGCCTTTGGTTTTGGGCTATGCAAATCCCCTTATGCATATTTAGTGCTCCATATGTGTTTCTTCATGACTATTACGGCTCACTTACTTTCACTTTGTCATTCTGTATGGAGCATATATGCTATGTTCTGAGTAGGACCCTGGAAGCATGCACCATACCTCACTTTTTGTCACTGAAATGATGGACATGGACACTCAAAATGAGGGACAATGAGGGACACTAACCCTCATAATGAGGGACACATCCTGAAACATGGAGATACCTAACACAGTGCAGCATGAGGGGGTACTGCACTTCTGAGGTGCCGTCTTTCAGATGAGACTTTAAACTGAGGTCCCATCTGCCTGTTCTGGTGGTAATTCAGGTGGATGTTGAAGATCTTATGTCACTTCTCGAAAAGAGTAAGGAAGTTTTTATTGAAAGAAAACAGAATGTCACTTTAAACAATAAACAATTCAAAATTACAGCTGATACATAACAACAACAACAAAATAATGCAGATCAATGAAGGAACAAAAATACCCCTCGCAACCCATTTACAACAAAAAAATACATAAATGAATCATATTGGGATATACAAATATAAAATATGTTCCAGTAAAAACCAAGCTATGCTTAAGTTTTTAGATGATCCAATTTCTGTTCTTCCATAATTGATGTATTGTCTATCTATCTCATTTTAGATATCTTGGGTTTTAACCTGTTGGAATGCTGATTCTATTTGTTTGACAATAGTAATTTTGGGCATATTCACATGCTGAAGATAATATTGACACCTGGCTGGCCACATAAAATATTTTATACAGGCAGAAATTACATTAAGTGTGCTGTGATGACATATTCTGAAGTAGCCTGAATAGTCTCCCAAAATCAAACATTTATTACATTATTTGTGGCAGGCCATTTCCATCTAGCCATTAAAAAGGGCCAAAACTGAACTACAAAAACACAATTAATGGAAAAATGTTCTAAAAGTTTCTTCTACCTCCCCCCAACCCCTTGCATTCAGGCCTCAGGCATTGCCTTTCTGCTAACGGTTTGTGTTTTAGGTCACCTTTTACACCTAAGTTGCCATGGCAACTTAGCCACAGAACATCCCAAACATTTTGTGGCACTCTATTATCCTTAAGTAGTTTTAAGGGCAGGTGTAGTTTTGTCGGAAGAAATTTTGGAAATCTACTTGAGAGGCTGAATTTCTGTCCAAGGTGAAAGTATACAACTGTTTTCTGTTTAAACTTTGAAGAGATTGTTTATCTATTTTCCATATCCTAAGCTTTTTCACAGATGAAATGGCAAACTCAGGGACATTAGCCTGTGCAACAATTTTGGGTGGATAAACCTCCCATTTTAACAAAAAGGGTTCAAAGAGTATATGTGACCATTGTCTCCAAAGGAATGAAAAAAAAAATAATGGGTTTATCATATTTAACCCTTTTTTCTTCAGAGGTAGATATGTAAAATCCCTTTTAACTGGATTCAGTCTACTCCCCCAGACCATCTAAAAAAACAGCTAAAAAGTCTTATTTCAATATGTAAAGGGGGAGGAAAAATATGACTGACATACAAAAAGATGGGTAACAGGAATTTTTAATTATAATGACCCAATTTTTCTTTGAAAATGCCCAAGATTCTCATTGCTGTACTTTTTTCTCTCTGCTAAAAAGAGTTTTTTCTTCCCAGTTTATCTGGGCTAAATTCCTTGGACTAAAATGAAGGCCTAAGATTTTAATGGGTTGATCTTTAATTGTAATTTGTCCAACATTTTGCATTGGAGTATCACTGTCTCCTAGCTGGATACCTATGCTTTTACTATAATTTAATTCAGCCCTAGATATGTATGCAAAGTTCTGAGAAGTTTGCAATGCTTTAACCCCTGATTCTTGATCTTGAGTAAATAAACAAACATCATCAGCATAGGCTGCTATTTTTTGAGGCACTATACTGCTAGAGGGGGAAATTCCTTTTATAGTATTGTCCCATATAATGCATCTAATGACAGGGTCTAAGGCAAAAGTGTACAGTAAGGGACCAATGGGACATCTCTGTCGAACCCCTCATCTCATTGGAATTGTCTTCCCAAGTAGTCCATTAACTGATGGGGTAACAAGTGCATTATTAAATAATACTTTAATCCAGGCTATAAAAGTTTTTGGTATACTGTAATTTTCTAATACCTGATACAAGAATTTATGAGATACAGTACCTTATCAAAGGCTTTCCTTTGATCAAAGGACAATAGAAAACCTTGTAGTTTAACCTGCTTACTAAATTCACAAATCTACCTCAATAGAAGTAAAGTTTGTATTATATTTCTATTAGGGATAGAGCATGTTTGTACCAGATGAATTAATTCCACAGTGGCTGATTGAAGTCTTTTACATAATATTGTAGCTAAGATTTTATAATCAGAGTTTAAAAGACTAATGGGTCTCCAAGTATTCAAACCGTGACAATCTCCTTTTTATACAGGAATATAACTATGGCATTTGCAAAGTTTTGAAAAGAATAGTCTGAATGTAACATTTTGTTGTATAAATTAACTAATATTTCTCCTAACTCCTTATAATGCCTTATAGAATTCATTAGTTAGACCATCTACACCAGGGGATACTCCTATTTTAAGACCTGTTATGACCTCAGTGACCTCCTCTAAAGTAATAGGGCCCTCCATCTTTTGACTAATATTTAAAGGAAGATTTGGAGTGGGAAAAGAAATTGGATCCTCCCATTCTGATTTTGGATGGAATTCAAGACTAAATATATCTGATAGTGAATCTTGAATTACCTCAAGCATTCCTGCATCTGAAGTTTTAAGGGTACCTGAAATATATAAGCCATCCATTAACTTTTGATCAAGCTTCTGCATAGGGGTTTGAGTAGGGCTGTGCCTCTGTACCAAACTGCATTTCTGCATTTAAAGAGTTAGCTCGATTATATTGAAAAGAAAGCATTTTAGCTTTTATGCTATCAATTTGTGCTTTGATCTTGGTATCAAAAGCATAAGGCAGATACATTAACTTATAATATTGATTTCTATAGTCTAAGTATTGCAGATAATCATTTCTACCCTTATCTCTTCCATGTTGACTAAAACATTGTTTTAATTCCAATTTAGTACCTATAGACCATGATCACTAGTCTTCGTAAAGGCAAAAAACTGAGTCTCTGGCAAAAATTAATGTTATTACACCATTTTTTATTTCTTCTGTGTTCAACAGAGAGGAATGTAATTTCCACCTCTTAGAAACGGAAGGAAATCTAAGCAGTATGTTTCTGAATCCAATATCATAGACCAGTAGCATATGATCTGAAAATTCATTGTGCCTCAGTTGAAATCTACCAGATACCAGAAATTTTGATAGAAAAATAAAATCAATACAAGTTGAAAAGGCACTCCTTCTAAAATTAAAGCCTGTATCTTTATGTAAATTCCTGTATAAATCCTTCAACCCTGCAGATTTGATCATATTATGGAGGACATGGGAATCACAATAGACTTATTTGGGATATTATCTTTGATTTTTATATCTAGTCCACAATTCATATCACCATCCCCCTTCCCCCCACAGATTACATGTCTGGCAGTATACAGAAAAAGTCTTATGAGATTGAAAAGATCTATCTTAGCTGCTTAACTTTGCAGTGCATAAGTGTTACTCAAAAGTCAGGAAAATCCTTTGTATATGCAATCCTGCAATAGGGCTCTTCCTGGTAAAATGTCTACAATTCCTTGAAGTTGTAGATGAGGTGTCTTAAAAAAGTATTCACATCCCGTCAGCTACATCTGGGCAGAAAGACCAGAAAGATAGGATACACTATCTACAGGAGGGACAGGGAGGGTAAAAGAGGAGGAGGAGCTCTTTACATAAGGGAAGGAATCAAAGCAACAGAACAAAACAGAAAACAGGGAGGAAAAGAAGCACTGTGGGTAAATTTGGAGACCGGCAATGGCACCACAATCCGCACAGGTTAGCAGACCCCCTTCTCAGGGGGAGGAAATGGACAAGGAAATGATAGAAAGTATACTTAGAATGGCAGAAAAAGGGGAGATATTGATGATGGGTGATCTGAATATGCCAGATGTTAACTGAAGTGCAGTTGCAGCAGCCACTTCGAAGAGTGGGGTTATTCTAGATGCCCAATGGGGGCATGCCTTAAACAACTAGTATTGGAGCCCACTTGAGAGGGAGCAATCTTAGACCTGGTTCTCTCAAATGGAGATGAAGAGAGGATCACAGATGTAGAAGTGGGTAGCCATCTGGGAACTAGCGACCATCGAACAGTATGGTTCACAATAAACACAGCAATAGAGTCAAGCCATACAAAGGTAAAAGTACTGGACTTTAGGAGGGCTGACTTTGCCAAAATGGGTGAGTGCCTAAGGAATGCACTAGCAAATGGGCAGGAAGGAGGGGTGGAAGAACAAAGGGGAATAATAAAAACTGGCATCACAGAGGTAACAAGCCTTTGTGTGAAGCAAATAAACAAAATGAAACGATGTAAGAAACCACTATGGTTCTCAAAGGAAGTGGCAGTAAAGATTCAAGAGAAAAAGAAAGCATTCAGGAAGTACAAGGAATCACAGAAGGAGCAGGACAGAGAACTGTATCAGTTAAAGCAAAAGGAAGCTGGGAAGGTAGTCAGAACAGCAAAGGCCCAAACCGAGGAAAAGATAGCCAATTCAGTTAAGAAGGGGGATAAAACCTTTTATAGGTACATCAGGGAGCGAAGGAAGACCAAGGGAGGAATAGTGAGGCTTAATAAAGCAGAGGAAGGGTGGGCAGAGGGTGACTATGAAAAGGCAGAGATACTAAACAGATATTTTTGCTCAGTATTTACAAAGGAAGAGGGGGAGGTACCTAAAACAAACAGTAGAAACACTCTGGATACAGAAGTTGATACCAGCCCATTTACAGAAGAAAGGGTTCTGAAAGAACTCTTAAAACTGAAGGTGGACAAGGCAATGGGGCTGATGGGATTCATCCCAGAATTCTAAAAGAACTAAGGGTAGAACTAGTGACACCACTGACTACCCTCTTTAACAAATCATGGGAGGATGGGTGGTACCCGAGGACTGGAGGAGGGCAGATGTGATTCCCTTCACAAAAGTGGTAGCAAGGCAAAGCAGGAAACTACAGATCTGTTAGTTTAACCTCAGTGGTAGGAAAATGATGGACTCACTTCTGAAGGAAAGAATTGTCAAGTATCTAGAGGCCGGAGGGGCATAGGACCCAAGGCAGCATGGATTCACAGCGGGAAGGTCATGCCAGACAAATGTGATAGATTTCTTTGACTGGATGACCAAAGTAGTAGATCAGGGAGGGGCTGTGGACATGCCTACCTAGACTTTAGCAAGGCATTTGACACAGTCCCACACAAAAGATTAATATACAAGTTAGCCAGCCTGGGAGTGGGTCCCAAGATGACAGCCTGGGTAAAGAAATTGGCTGGAGAATAGGACACAGAGAGTAATAGTAAATGGAGTCCACTTTGAAGAGGGGGTTTATGAGTGGGGGTGCCGCGGGAAGTTCAGTATTAGAACGGTCCTCTTCAATGTCTTTATAAGCGACATTGCAGAGGGACTGGAATGAAAAGTATGTCTCTTTGCAGATGACACAAAGATCTGCAACAGAGTTGATGCACAAGGTGGGGTGGAAAGGATGAGAAGGGACTTGGCAAGGTTAGAGGAATGGTCAAATGTATGGCAGCTTAGATTCAACGCTAAGAAGTGCAAGGTAATGCACCTGGGAAACAAAAACCCAGGGGAAGAGTACACAATGGGGGGTGAGATACTAACAACAACAAAAATGGAAAGGGACCTGGGGTAGTCATATCAGATGACCTAAAGGTGGGCAAGCAATGGAGAGGGCAGCAAGGAGGGCTGGGGGATACTGGGATGCATAGGAGAGGCGCCACCAGCAGAAAACAGGAAGTTATTATCCCTTTGTACAGACAGCTGGTGAGACCCCATCTGGAGTACTGCGCAGTTCTGGAGACCCAATCTCTGCAAAGACATAGACAGGATGGAAGCTGTCCAGAGGAGGGCAACTAAAATGGTGCAGGGTCTGCACCGGAAGACATATGAAGAGAGACTTAAGGAGCTTAATATGTATAGCCTCGAGGAAAGGAGGGAGAGGGGGGACATGATAGAAACTTTCAAGTACCTCAAGGGAATCAACAAAGTCCAAGAGGGTAGCATCTTTCAAAAAAAGAGGTGTGCAAGAACAAGGGCACAATTTGAAGATGGGGGGGCAGCTCAGAGGTAATTTAAGGAAGTATTTTTTCACAGAGAGGGTTGTGGATGCATGGAACGGCCTTCCAGAGGAGGTTGTGGAGTCAAAAACAGTGGTGGAACTCAAGCATGCATGGGACAGTCATAAGGCAACTGTAGGGGGTGGGGGTAGGAAGAAGTAGGCTGCTGGTTAACTAGGATCTGCAGCTTATCCATTAGGTAGGGAAATGGGTAGACTGGGTGGGTCAAGCGGTCCTTATCTGCCATCAAATTCTATGTTTCTATGTAATAGGAGGATCCCCAAGGCAAGCTTTTTTTTTTACCTGAGAGATGTCAAATAAAGAACTTAGTCTAGTTTTTTGTAAAAAGATAATGTCAGCAGAATGAAGCTGAAAGAAAGTTAACAAAGCTAACCTCTTTTTATAGTTTTTTATACACAGGCATTTAAACAAGCTAATTGTAGGGAGGCTATTTTGTATGTTTAAAGATCTTTATGTCCCTTATTTTTCTATATCCTTCCTTTCTTTTTCTTGATTTCTGGGGGTCCAGAGACTGATTCTTCCTCTACCTCACCTTCTGAAACTGCTTCAGATCATGAAGAAAAATATGACTCAGGTTCAGAATCCCTTCCCCCATCATTCTGTAGGTCTGAGAAAGTGTTCTGCACAGGAACGGGAATGAAAGGGCCTACCTGTCTATTAGCAGATCTAGTCCTTCTGTGGGATTTAGGGAACTGAAAATCAGAGGGGAGGGTATATTTTATCTACTGAAGGCTCGCCTAGAACCTCAGGGGCCCCCAGTACAACTGGTTCTGGTGGAGGCAGCACTAAGGCAACAGAAGGGGGGAGTTCTATCCTCAGGTTCTTCTGCTACAGGCCTGTCAATGTCTGCTGGTCTGCTAACTTCTGAGGTTGAGGTCCTAGAACCCAGATTCCCCAAAGATTATGGGAAAGCATTGTAGTGTCTTAGCTTATGCAGATAACTTGGTTCTGTTCTCATTATCCTGAGCAGGCCGTTAGGCATACTAAATAATTATGCACTTAAATACAGATTAAGGGTGAATCCACAGAAAAGCCAGGTTCTTATTTTTGGAAATAAAGGAAAAATTAAAAAAGGTGGTGGTCTTTGGGAACAAAGAGAATTGAGACAGTGGATAGTTATGTGTACTTGGGTTTACATCTAACACAAGACACTAAATGGAGCAAACAGCTGGAAACCACATTAATAAAATTAAAAAGGACAGCTTATTCTTTGATGGTATTTAATAAAAAATTTGGTGGGAATTCAATTAAACCACTTTTGACTGCATTACAGGCCAAATACAATTCACAGGCCCTGTTTAATGCTGAAATCTGGCAGTATTCTAAATTAGAGAAACTGGAGGTTCCACTGAACAAATTATTGAGAGTCAGTTTGGGGTTGAACAATTCTGTTCCTGTTTCTCTGCTTAGAGCAGAAACGGGGTTAATATGTCTTAGAGTTTATTCTGATGCTGGAATAGTAAATTATTAGATTAAACGTCTTCAGCATAAACAGAATAGATATACCTTTCTGTGTATAAAAGAAAAATATTCCTGGATTACTTTGGGTCATCTGAGATCTGAATGGCTATCTCTGTTATTTCAAATTTTACAGAGGACAGGATTAACTTATCTGAATAGTTATAGGGATATGGGAGTCACTATCAGCTTATAATATCAGACATATGTTACTAATAAGATCAAAGATTATTATAGATCTCTTGATGTGGTTAAGATTGGAGAATTAAAAATGTCACCAAGGCTTAGGGCAAAGGATGTTGCACATAGTTATAGACACTATATGGATGTATTGACTGAGCCCAATCAAAGAAGGCTTTATACTAGGTATAGACTGGTGGTTTATCCAAATAATATTCAAGATGCCATTTACAGGAAAGAAATTACAGTACAATCTAAATAGTGTTCATGTACCTGTTCTGTTTTAGAAAATTTGGAGCCTGTTATTTTCACCTGCAAATGGTATAAGTGTCCTAGAGACAAATGGATAGTGCCACTCAGCCGATCTGTACAAACAGCGGATAAGAATGTTTTGTTGAACATCTTTTTCACCTCTAATGATGCTGTTGCAATTACAGCAGTTGCCAATTATTTAGTTAATATAACCAGAATACATCTTAAATATTGTAGTAGAACTGCAGCAGATAATGAATGACATCCCTAGGGATACTTTTCTTTTTTCTCATGTAACTATATATGATTTACATTAATATCTAAGCAATTTAGACGGCTGATAATTTTGAGCTTTGCATTTTAGGACATTTAAAACTTGATGCTTATTTATTTATCTATCTTTCTAAGAATGTAAATCTGATGTGATGATATGTTGGTTTGTTATGCTTATAGTTATCTATGTAATACTGTATGTATATTTTTATTGTCATGGTCTATGACCGATCAAAATAAACTAACTGCATGACTGTACATTGAAATGCTGTGTAGAAAACAATTATACATAGCGTTAAGAAGACCATTATGCATAGTGTTAAGAAGACCAGTTAGCATAGTAATGAAAGAGAAGTGTATCCTGTATATGAACAGCTAGCTGAGTAGGAGATAGAAAGCAGTAAGCCTGCTTGAAAAGGAGAAAATAAGGACTAGCCACATGTACAGTTTACTGCTGGAAAGTTTCATAGGGCTAACGAAATGGAGTGTGAGGAGGAGGAGTGATGAATCTGTGGTGGGAGGTTATTCCATAACTTAGGGAGGCAATGCGAGCAGGCCATCTGTCCAACTGTGGTGGACTGATGTGGAACTACTAGCAGTTGAGAGTCATATGACCTAAGTGAGTAGGCCGGTGGGAAGAGAATAGTAAGGAAGGAGGAGGTGAGATATGGTGGGAGTGAGCCAAACCAAATTGTGATGCAAATTTGGCACAGTGTAGGAGGTGACGATTTTCTAGGGAGTAGAAAGCTAGGGAGTGGTAGAGAGAACAGTGGTGAGTGAAAGGAGAGGCATCTAAAGTGAAATGACAGAAGGAGTTAAAGAGAGAATCCAATCTGGTTAAGGAAGACTTGGATGCGGCACAGTAAACTACATCACAGTAGTCAAAGATAGGTAGTATCACCTTCTGGACCAGTTCACGCCTAGCCAGTATCAAGAGGCAGCTACAGTTCCTGTATAATGTGCCAAGTTTGGGGTGCAACTTCTTCAGGATGGCGTCAACATGCCCAGAGAAGCTGAGGTGTTGGTCTAGCCAGACTCCCAGATACCTAAAGGAGGAGGTGTCCTTAAGAATTGTCCCATCAAGGGTGTGGAAAGAGAGCAGGAAGGGGAACCGAGAGAGTCTCTGCTTAGTGCCGAAGGTCATTGAGACTGTCTTCTTGGCATTGAGTGAGAGCTGGTGGGAGATAAACCAGAGCTGTACTTGACTGAAGTTATGCTGAGGTCTGGTTTTGCACACCAGCAGGGAATTGGCCTGAGGGAAGAGAACCATATCGTCGGCATACATGTGGATGGAGATGATTGAGCAGGTTGAGGGAAGGTCATTTAGGAAGATGGAGAAGAAGATAGGGCCCAGTATGGAACCCTGGGGAATGCCAGTGTTGATAGGAGAGGAAGCGATATGGCATCCACTGTTCTCACTTACTGGGTCCTACCTACTAGGTAATCTTTGAACCAACTAGTGGCAGAGATAGTTAGGCCAGCCGAGGAGAGGGAGTCTAGAAGAAGGGTGTGGGAGAAGTGTCGAAAGCTTGCCCTTTAGAGAGTGTGACCCTCGGGAGCGTAGGGTGCTGTAGTAACTTTCTTACTAACTTGTTCCTGTCCCAAGACTAGCTTAACATCTTCTCCATCATCCCTCCACTCCCCCCCACCGGCTATTACCTTACAATCAGTTCTGTGGATTCCTGCAACGGCTAGTGCCCTAATCTGTCACCCTTTTCTCTCAAGCTTGTGATTGCATTCAGGTGCTATTGTTGAACTGCATAACCTTGCTGTAAATAACTTCTCTTTACTGTGAAAACTGTATACTGTCTTTGTAATCCTGTATGATATATCCTGAAATGCACTACTTGAATGTATATGCCTTGTTATATGTAACGAATTCTGGGTAGATCCTGAAAAAGGGACTTTCAGGGGCTTAGAGGGCCTACCCGGTTAACAAAATTTAATAAATAAATAAATAGTATGGGGTCTATCTGAAAAGCACTAAAGGAAAGGACTAAGGGAACAACCCTGCCTTACTACTTTTTGGCCAAGAAAGGGGAGGCCTGGAGAACTGTTAATGTGTGGCTGAATCCATGCGGTCAACAGCCTGATCCAAGAAATAAACTTTTATGGGATATGATAGTGATGTAAGGTTTTAAATAAATATTCACGATCCACACGATAGAAGGCCTTCTCCTGGTCCAGTGAAGTTGAAAGAGTGGGTGCGGCTGTAGTACTAAGAGCTGCTATGTCCCTAAGTAAGGATAAGTTAGAGATTATTGACCTGTGAGGGGTGCACAGGTCTATACTTCAGAGATTACCTTTGTGGCTATGGGGGTGAGTCTGTGTAGTAGGATAGATGCAAAAATCTTGTAGTCTACATTTAGGAGGCTGAGAGGCCTCCAGTTTCGAATGTCTGCCCTATTGCCCTTTTCGAACAGAAAGATCATGATGACATCAGAAAAGTAATCAGGTATAGAGTTGGAGGCTATAATACTATTATATACTAAAGTTAACAAGGGAGCAAAAAAAGCTGAGAACTGCTGGTATAACTCAGCTATAAGTCCATGTTTCCCAAGTGATGTGCACTTTTTCTGACGGCTTATGGCCTGCTGAGTTTCTTCCAGAGATATAGGGTTGGTAAGAGAGTTCAACTGGTCTTCGGGAAATGTAGGGATGAGGATATCTGAAAAAAAATCTATACTAGGGGAAGCAGTGGAGGCAGATCCCAACATTTCTGCTAAGTAAGTTTGAGCCCTTTGCTTTATCGAGGGCAAAGTATTAAAAGTGAGGGTAGAGACTGGGTCTATAAGCTGCTCTATATGAGTGGCTGACACTCTATCAGTGCTGCTTTTAAATATGTCCACTGAGGGCTTGGAGATCTATTTGCCATGTTGCGCCTCCATTTTTAGGGAGAGCGCCCCATTATATTGATATCTCTCCATCTCTTCTTTGAAGGCTTTTATTTGATGTGTGCAGTCAGAATTGGTCTCATATACTCTGGAAATAGTATCTAAAAGTTTTTGTCTTAGTGTCAGGTACTTAAGGTAAGAGTTTAAGGTTCTGGTCTTGGCTTGTTTAATAAAAAAGGACTTCAAATCCTTTTTCGTGTCTTCTCACCAGTTTAAATGGGAGTGGTTGGCCTCAATAACAGAAAGCAGAGCTCTCAGAAGCTCCTGGCAGGCAGCAGAGATACCTGGGTCAGATAACAGGGAGCTGTTTAGTTTCCAGAGAGATTGGGGTTTATTAGGAAAGGAGCCACCTGAAGGAGAACAAAGAAGGCATGGCAAGGCAAGGCAAATATTATTTTTCAGGTGCCCAGTCCCAGAGGCTCTAGGCGTCACACAATCCAAGTACATCAAAAAACAATTAAAACACTATAAATAAAATGTAAAACATTCCAATTAAATACTTAAAATCAGACCACCCAAAATGGGGGTCTGACCTAGCAGCAGAATTCTAAGGGGCCATTTCACGGAATATCCCAGAAACGGTATCTAAAGGACAGTGTCTGGGAATGCCCAGCTGAATAAAAAGGTCCAAGGCGGGCTTTGAATGCCTCAACTGAAGGGGCCTCCCTTACTGATGGAGAAAGCTAATTCCACAGGACAGGGCCGATGACACTAAAAGCTCTGTCACTGGCAGTTTTTAACCTCGTCCTGGGAATTGCAAGGAGGCCCCTAGAGGAGGACCGGAGGGAGAAGACTGGGGCAGCAGATGTTAGAAGGTCCAACAGGTAGCCAGGGCCCTGTCCATGTAGGACTTTAAAGGTGAGCAAACCCACCTTAAAGAGAATCCTCCATCGAACAGGCAGCCAGTGCAGTTCATGCAGCACTGGGGTGACATGACAGTATTTAGGCTGTCCTGTCAGCAGCCTGGCAGTTGCGTTCTGCACTAGCTGATTAAGGTCAGTTAAATATTGCATTGTGGTCACCTGTTTCCAGAAGGATTTTATGCTACACACATTAAGTGTGAGACAGCATAGTGTGGGATCAGAATGCATTAAGGCAGAAAAAGGAAAAAAATAGAAATCACCACATGCCTAACTTACAGAGGGTTGCCTGGCAGATTTCCCTTAGAGGGAGATGGATCATGCTGTGAATCAGAAGAGTAATCCATTCTTGAGGAGGAAGCAAGTGAGGAGTCAGGGTCTCCCTCCTCCTCCTCCTCCTCCGTATCTTCCCATTGCCTCCTCTTTGCCAGAGCCTGGTATCTATTCCTAGTGAGAATGTTTTTTTTTTTTTGGAGTATATTTTATTTATTTAGTTTTTGTTGACCGGGTAAGTGCACTAGACAAATCCTGCCTATTTTCAGGCACGACCCGGGGGAGGGGGATACAGATGAATGCCAACTGACCTTGAACCAGAATAAGCTGTTAGTGGTATTTTTAGTGATTTTATTCTGATTTCCTTTTCACTTTCCCCAATTTTGAGGGTGGAACCACCGCAAAGAGAACAGCATCTCGGGGGGTGGGGGGGAGTGGTAGCATGGCTTCCTGTCGAAGCACTCTAGCCAAATCATCGGGTGCAGTGGTAGGGACAGAGGTAATATTCAACTGGTCTTCCAGTGCAGCAGTGGGGGAAGATTGGAAGGAACTGAGCTTGGAAAAGGAATAGAATCATTTACAACTGAGGGCTCTAAAAGTGGTGGCTGATTAGTGGGAGTGGGGGGCCTCCTTTAGGTGAAGGGTCTGGACCTGTGAATCTGTGATTAAGGCAACCTGATCCTGGGGAGGGCAATCTACCCTTTTGTGATCTGCCCATGGGCATTGTTTATAGGAGTGTCCTGCTTGCCGCACACAAATTACACTTTAGGGAGTTGAGGCACCCTAGACTTACATGCCCATAGGACAGAGGTTACACCAGGGTTTATCACAAGTGTTACTTAAGTGAGTTCTTGCACCACACTTGTGGCTGCTCCAGATAAAAATATAAACCATGGCTCCTGCCTATATGAAAAATACCAGGCAAGTGGGAGATGCCTCTACTGGTTTGCTTTAGTTGTACCTTGATTTTCTATCCCCCTGTCCATACTAAGTCCTCATCCAGGATAGGACGAGGAGTATCTAATATATCACAGCACTGTTTTAGCCAGTATTGGATGTCCACTATGCTCACCCCTCACTCCTGAAAAGCAGGGTGATGATTTTAACTGTAGGTTTAGTGAGGGGGATGACCAAAAAGGAGGCCAAGAGAGGCGATGACTTGACCTACTCATATTTAGCCCAAAACTTTTCCAGAGTGTACACATTCTTAAAACTTAAGTCATATATGGATTCACCATGAACATGAATGAAAGTAAACAATTCTGGGGCCCCAATTTCTGAAGAGTCTGAAAGCATGCTATGAAGAACAATTCTCCGGTTGGGAGTAGCATTGATATCCCCCAGAAATTTTAGACGAACTGCGTTTCTGCACTGTGCAGGTTTGCCTAAATTCCGAAACAGATCACTAAGTCTGAAGGAGGTGTTGGCCATAGACTCACCTTCAGGCTGGGGAGCAGAAGCACCAGTTCCAGTCATGTAAACAGGGTCATCCTCAGAGGAAGATTGTTTGATCTGTCATTGCTTGGCATTGGGGCCCTTAGTGTGGTCTGTTTCCATGGGAACATACAATGGCCAGCTTATATAGGGGATTTCTACTGGTGAGTTAGAGACTGCAGGCTCAGGCACGCCAATGGCATTACTAGGAGTCCATTCTACATTTTCCATTGTAGGGATACTACCTTCAGAACAGCAAGCAGCAGAAATAATGTCCTGTGCACTGACAGGGCCAAGAGAAGTCCAGGGGGCTTCTGATTGAGATTGGCACCAACCAGTCACGTGGAGAGCAGCTTCCAGGGACCAAGTGCGATCAACAGGTGAGTCAGTTCAGTGGCTATCCCTGAGGTGCAGGGAAGAAGGGGGTACAGATTCCAAACAAACTGTAGAGGTGCTGTTTCCAGTAGAAATGCTAGGTTTAGCAGTGTTCATACTATTTGTTGCTTTTGCAGAATAGATAGCATCAGGAAAATTATTTTGAGAGTCGACCTCCTCCCGCATGAGTTATAATAAAAAATACTTTTGTGCTGTTAAAATACCTGTCACAGCTGATCTTCAGAGACTGAGACAGAAGCTATATTTTCAGCTACAGGAACATGTAGATCTGAGTTCAAGTACGTCCTCTGGGTAAGCGGGAGAAGCGGGTTCAGCACTTGGGGAACAAATGCTTTTTTCGAATGTCAGCCTGTTATCATCCAAAACTATAGGAACCTCCAAAATAACTGAAGACACAGAGGTAGAAGCCTTAGGAGTAGAGAGCACAACACCATCACCTCCTCCTCCTCCATCTTGGATGTTGGCCACCCTGGCAGTGACTGACAAGGGCTCCCTCTACAGCAGAGTCGGGGAAAGTTTATTGAAAACAGAGATTGGTGAAAATCACAACTTACAAATCAATAATATAGTCATGTACAATATCATAAAAAGAACTTAAAAAGGTCTAGTAGAATATACCCTGTCAATTCAGGGTAAGAACTGTTTTTTCTGCTGTAAAGTAAAAAGACATCTTGCCATCCAGACATTCCATTTAATAACCGTAGATAAAAGGCACAAAGTACTTAAATTCCATATATTCCACTGAGGTGGAAAATATTCATACATGATATTCTGGTAAGTAACAGTTTTAAATAAAGGTTCTTGCCATGTTACAGCTAAATATGACCAGAAACTTTTAATAAAGGAACATTGAAAAAATCAGCGTTCTATGTTTTCTTCTGTTTGGATACATTGTGGTTGACTGCAAAACCTGTCCTGTATTTGTTTATGCTTTTGATTATGTTTCACATTTAATTTCTTATGACAGGATAACCAGTGTAGATCCCACATGTGCACTGATATCTTGTCATTCTGTAGCAGACGCTGCAGTGATGGTAAATATGGGGCTGGACATTTTGTAAAAGGTTCAGATATTGCACAGAGTGTGTGTAGTAAGTGATGATACCATTGCTTATGTGTGAAAGATCTGACCATCTGTATAGTTACTTTCCATTGTTTTAATCTCAGGAATGAATCATTAATGCATAGGGGGATTAATCTTGTATGGGAAATAGTTCTTAAGGAATTAATTTCCCATTGAATAAACCAAGTTCTACAAGTATTATGTAGCCAAGGTACCCACTCTAAATGTCCTTGGGTTAGTACAGGTTTAAAATGTGTAATAAGAAAAATACTATTGAAGAACAATATGGGGTTAACCATATTTAGACCACCATTCCTGATAGGTAGATACATAATATTTATTTTCAGTAGACTGAGGCGACCGCCCCATACTGCCTGAAAGTAAATGCTTAGTATTGTGGTTTCCAATTTCTTAGGTATAGGGAAAACATAGCTAATGAACAAAAAAGTGGGGATTAAGAAGGTTTTAATGAGAGAAATACATTTTTTCTTTCTCCAATTTCCATTTATTCCATGTTGCTACTTTATGCCTTCCTATTGCAATTTTTTGTTCCCTGTTTGCAACATCCATTTCCATGGAGCCAAACTGGATCCCTAAGATCTGAATGGGATGATCCAAAATGTTAATTGGCCCTACAGTTACAGTAAGTGTCTCTGTACTGGATGTCTAAGCTGAAATCCTGCACATTTATTAAGACTAAGCGCTGCCCCAGATAGTGCGCCAAAGTCTGCACACAGTGTAAAGGAAGTTAATATAAAATTTTCATCAGCTTGTAATAAGCACATATCATCTGCATATGCAATAACATTAAAGGATAGCTTATTGTCTTTGTTATGAATAGGTACAACAGAGGGAGAATTATTGATTTTTCGTAATAGGAGATCGATAAAAAAGGCATAGAGAAGGGGGCTCAGAGGGCATCCTTGCCTAATGAATGGGAACCATGGGACCTCTCCAACCATTTATTATAGGAATGACAGTGGCTGTTCTATAAAGGGATTGTGTCCATTTAATTAGATTATGTGGGACTTGAAAAAAGTGTAGCGTGGCCCAATGAAAATCATGATTTATTGAATCAAAAGCCTTTCTTTGGTCTAGGGAAATAATATAGCCTTGCAATACATCTATATTACCTTGCTCCACTGTTTCCCTCAATAGGATTAAGTGATCAGTATTACGTTTATTTGGAATGGAGCAGGACTGTGCCTCATAGAGCACAATATTTGCAATTGGCAATAACCTTTTAGTCATAGAGGATAATGGCCGAGGATTGGGTGATAACCACACTGTAATCACCTCGAGTGGTTGCTAGGACAACATGGTAAACCTCGAGAGTGTAGCTCGAGAGGTTTACTGTAGCCCTAGCTACCACAAGAGGTGATTTCAGTGTGGTTGTCACCCGATCCCCAGCCATCATCTTTTATAGTGTATGGTCAAAAAAACACTGTTTGCATTCTATGGGTGAGAATTATGGAACTCTGGTGCGTTCTTTTTTGTTATGCCACTGTTTGGAAGTTCCGAAGTGTGGTTAACAACTTTAAAAATACTAAACAGTGCATAACAAAGCTATGTGACTGCTGATTATGGTGGTTAATAGGCACTAACCATACATTATAGTATTTTAAAGAGAATCTTAAAACCATTGTTTAACATACAAATGGGTCTCCAGTTTTGTAAGAGGGTTTTGTTACCCTTTTAGTGTAAGTATATTAAAGACCCTTTATTAAAATCTAAGGGGACCATGTCTTCCTGTAGAATAAAATTATGCATTGCAGTTAGCTCTGTTGTGAGATGTTCTCTTAGTAGTCTGAATAATTCAGCTGGAAGGCCATCATGGCCTGGTGTAGTGTTTTTAGTTAAAGAGGAGATAGCTTCCGCTACTTCTAGCAATGTAATGGGCCGACAAGCATTATGTGCTATGTCTACAGGGACCGGGGAAGAGTAATATCAGAGAAATAACTAGAGAAAGTGGCAGTATTAGTTTGCAGGGAAGAGAACAAGCTAGTTGAATAGTCTGTTACTAGTTGAATAATATCCTGTTGTAGGGTATGCAAGTACCAGTGGGACCTATCAAACTTGGCATTTCCTTTTTTCCCACACTAGTGTAGTTATGGTCAAAGGGACAAACTGATTCTGAGGGCCCCTGAGTCCAGAATTTATGCTGGAAATAAAGTTGTGTAGATTTTTGGTTGTGAAATTGCATCATTTCCATTTTAATCCTACTAATCTGTAAAGAAAGATCTTGTCTTGTCTTTACTGCAAATAAGTTAAGTATTTGTAATGACTTTTCAACTTATTGTACTGTTTTAAGAACAGTATCAGGTCTCTTTTAATATCTTCCCACCAGGTTAGGGGGTCCTGAAAATAAATATACATGGACTTTCTGGCCATAATAAAGGATGTTAAGGAAGCAAAAAAATGTGGGTCCTCTAATAAATTTACATTGAATTTCCAAAGTCCAGGACCTTTGGAGGGAGATGGGTCTGTCCCTATTGTAATTGATAACAAGTTATGATCTGAAAATTCTACAGGATTTACTTCTGCTTCATGAATACTAAGCCCTTGTGAGATAAAAATAAAATCTATTCTTGTTGACACTATACCGTTATGGAACGTGGGAGATTGGGTGCGCGTTTTTTTTCCAAAACTGTATCTTTCAGATGGGAAGTGCATAGAATCTGTTGCAAAGCATGAGTGTCACAATACAATTTTTGAGTTTGGATCCATGACAGGAGCTCGACAAAATTTTTGATGAACTCCCCGTCAGCAACACTGGCAGGTTGACCGCATTCTGCAGTCGGCTGCCGGTTTGCACTGTCCATCCTTGTTTTCTTCAGTGGGCTTCATCCCCAGGACCCCCCATGCAGGGGGCTGTGCCTCCCACAACCTCCCACTTAAAGATTATCAACTCCGAGTTGGAGCTGATTGGGGGGGTTGCAGGACCCCCGACAGACAGTGCCGGGTTCCAGCAGGTTTCCCACAGCGGCATGGCGCCGTAGTCGCTGTGGGGGACCTCGCTGGTGAAATGTATCTGTTGGGGAGGTAACCATTTGAGTTTCAGCTTGCTTGCTCTTATCCTGTAAGCTCAATCCACATTTAAAATCCCCAGAAAACAGAATGTGCCTCAAGGTGTGGAGATAGGGTTGAATAAGTTTCAATTGCTCAGTAAGGGCAGTTTTTATTTGTGGTGCATATTGATTAAGCAATCTATATGGTTTCCCCTGTATTAGAACATCAAGAATGAGGACCCTTCCAGGTACTAAGTCATATAATTTAATTAAGGAAAAATCTGACGTCCTAACAAGAATACCCACCCCTGAGCATGCTTCTTGTCCTATCGACCAGAAGGAGGGGCCCATAAACCAATCCCTTTGTGCTTGCCGGAGAGCTCATGTAAGGTGTGAAAATGAACATCCTGTAAAAAAATTAACTCAATATTCAGGTATCGCAGGAAAGAAGATACAGTATGCCTTTTAGTTGATCATTTTATACTATTGACATTCATAGTATAACAAGAAAAGGAGGCACACATCAGTATGAAAAGAAAAAAGAAAGCAATAACAGACATTTCCATTATATGCATTTCTGTCTACCTTTCCACACACTTCTGTCAGTATTTTTTGTTTTTTGCCCTTGCTTTCCATTTTTGAGGCCCTAAGGCCCCTATACGCCATTCTGTGTCAGTGGTACTTTCCAGGAGGGAAGAGGCGATTGACGAGGAGTCTGAATCCCAGTCTGAGGCCTCCAATTGGTCTTGGAGGATGTCAAATTAATTGGAAGGAGTGATTTCTGTAGATTTAGGGGTTTTCAAGGGGAGGCCTGAAGTCTGTCAGTTCTGTAACATCCGTCTAGGAGTCATTTGTACAGGAGGTTTGTGAGGGGGCATGTCTGGGGTCTGGGGTCTCACGCTCGGAGATTGTATAGGGGGTTGAGGTGGGAGAGATGGGGGATGGTGCACCATCGGATTGGGGGGGTCCACGTCTATAGTTGAGACCTCTGTGGTTGGGGTCAAAGGATGTGTGTCTTATATACTCAGGGTCTGAGAGGTGGGGACAGGCCTTTCACCTGCTCTAGTTTTTTGGCACCTAGTAATCAGAGAGACCTACCGTACAGCGTTTTCCTCCAGGATACTTTGGTTGTGCGCTGCCCAGGTACAATTATGAAATGTATGCCCCAGTTCATTACATAAATTGCATTTACATTTATTCAAACAGTCAGTAGTCGCATGTCCTAATTCCCCACAAATTATACATTTAATTTTATCACAGGCCTCGCTAAGGTGTGTAGGTTCCCCGCATCTATAGCAGATCTTAGGCTGACCAGGATAAAATAATATGCCTCTGTCCCTCCCTAGAAAAAAGGAGTTTGGTAAGTGTATGATCCCAGATTCATTAGATTTTGACATCACCCGTGCTTTCCAGCCCCCTGTCCAAACATTTTCTGTGTCCAGAATGGCCTCTGGATCCCCTAAAACATTACATCATATTTTGAGCCAGTATACCACATCAGCAAGATTTACCCATCATTTCGAAATAGTATAGTAATAGTTTTGTATGTCAGTTTAGAAAGGGGGTATAGCTACAAAAGGAGTCCATAGGGCAGTTTTTTTTAAAGTCTGGTATTTTACCCAAAAACGCTCTAGGCCTTGAGTAGTTTTAAGGCTAATATCGAAGACAGTCTCTCTGGAGACATGAATCAAAGCATAGATTTCATACAAAAAGAATTTCATGGAGTCTTTCAACAGATTCTTTGCTATGAATATACGATCAGGAGGATTCAGCATACCACCTACATAGGACAGCCAAACTGCATTGTGTCATTTGGCTGGAAGAATAGGGGTCTTGAAAAGAGAAGCAAATGGTTTCTTTGTCATTTCTTTCGAAGATTTAATAGAGCTGCATTTGGTTGTGGAGCTGTTTTCAAAATAGGAGGCAAAGTAGCGTTTGTCTGTTTAGAAGTCCCAGGAAGGTGCAATACAGGGTGTTGGGTAAGGACAAGATCTTCGGGGATCTGTAAAGCAGTTTCTCTTTTGCTTGTGAGCTTGTGGCAAAGGAGGCTTAGATGCTGGTAGATGGGGAAAATCAGAAGAGGTAGACATTTGAATCGGTGAATTCCCTGATTGCCAGTCACCCGTTACAGTATTTCATTCCCAGCCCACTCCCTGAAGGGCTGTTTCAACAGACCAGTCATTCTTTGGACTATCAAGGTGGCCCACAGTTCCAGGAAGTAACTCAATACTTACAGAGTTAGGAGTAACCTCATTTTGCTTGTCTGGAGTGACTGAGGTATTAGCATTCGATTGTTCTGTTGTAGCAGGCGGCTTTCCCTTTAATGCTCTGATATCGGCATTCAGCTGGGTTGACTTGACAGGCCTAGTCACGCTACCAGAGTAAAGCTAATTTTCTTTTGGATCATCATTTTTCAAAAGAAAAACTTACGCTACTCAGTTTCCAGTTGCTTTTCCTGGAGTTGTGTTTCTTCTGTTTCTTGTCCTGAAAGTGTCTGTGGGTCTTCCGAATCCTCCGGTGAAGAAATACCATTATCCAAAGTCATTTGTAAGTCCAGTAAGGGGTGCTCAGCAGGGTCATTGAACTTTTTAGTATTCTGGAGTTTCGTTTCTGGTTCAGCATTCAGTACATGTTCAACAGTGGTCTCTACAGGAGTTGAGATGGGACAGGAGACTGGCTCTCCCACCTCCATGTTTGCTGTCCTCTCCTCCGGCCATTCGTCTGCCATCTTGGCAAACTTGCAAGACAGCAGAGAGTCCCCCTACAGTCCAGTATGGGAATTTCCTTGGTATCCTGGCAAAATTTCCTCCATTCACTAAAAAAAAATACCACCAGCAGCTTAATCTGGTTCAATGTCAGTTGGCATCCATCTGTATCCCCCTCCCATGGGACGAAGCTGAAAATAGGCAGAATTGTCTAGTCCTCCTTTTCTGATCAACAAAAACTAGATAAATAACAATAAAATAAATTATTAGCACATGAGAATGAATTTCTACCATAAAGCAGGGGCACCATTTTGGATGCGCAGAGAGGGGCAGTCCCCACATTTGTGCCTAGCTTGTTCTTATGGTGTGGCAATAATGGCATTAAATTTGGATTTAATCTTTTGCACAATAGGTCCCCCCCCAGCCTGTGTGCACACATTCTGCGGCTGTGGGTGCACTCCTGACTCGACTGTGCCTGTATTGTGATGTTCACTCTCTCCACCTATTAACAATGGCTCCATCACATGTGATATGGAGGAGCTGCAAGCAAGCAAGAGCATGCGAGTTGCGTGAGTGTGACACCGGCTTTCCTGCCACAGAGTAGATAGGCTATACACTACAGCTCGGAGCAGTTGGTGAGCACTGAGCTCTCGTTAGCAGCATTGCAGCGGCATCTGTTTGTTGGTCTACTCTTAGTGAGTCTCCATCTTCCTTGGTGGTTGAAGGGGCAGGGGATGAGCTAGAAGCTAGCTCGATGACTAGGCTACATACCTACACTAATAGGATCATCTCACAATAAAAACAGTGTGGGTCTCCCATGAAGCAAGCTACACCTAGTAGCAGTGGTGATGGTGGTGTGGGTGGCCTTCACAGGCCTTGATCAGTGCACTGAGGCAGCAGCCATGGCAGCTGCCAAGCAAGAAGAAAGTAACACAGGTTGGGTGGGTTTGGTCAGTGAGGTGACTCAGTTGAGAACCACAGTCGGGACCCAGGACAGTCGGTTCCAGCATCCAGTTTTTGGCAGAAGGATGGAGGAGGAGCGGGCTGAAAACTGGGCTGGTGGCATACTGGGCCAGGCTGGGTAAGTAAAAGTAAATAATTCACATTTCTGCACCTTTGGATGGCTTCACAACCTCTATGGAGTGGGTATTGAATGGAATGGAGTCAGAGAGAGAAAGAGAGAGAGAGAGACAGAGAGAGAGAGAGAGCGAGAGAGAGAGAGAGATCAGGGCAATGTTTTTTTTTTGGGGGGGGGGGTTCAGAACTTCAGCCAGGTAAAAAAATGGCTAGTAACTGGGTGGGTTTAAGTCCAAATCTGATGCACTGCTCTGGGACAGGTGCTTGGAGTCTATGTAAGAGAAAGAGAAAGTGTGCTAAATGCCTAAATCAAAAAATCCTGACTTATGAGAGAGACTGACCAAATGAATGAAGTAAAAAGAGACAGCTGAGCCAGCGGCTAGAGAGTCGGTGCTGTGGTTGAAGACTGAAGGTCAACTAATTAAAATGTTTTAATATTTTTTGATATTTATAGCTGAAATAAAGGCTGCAAGTAAGTGTGTGGTATGCCTTGATCAGATAATATAAGGTTGCTGTTGTTTGTCATGGAACAGGACAGGAAGGCTCTCACAGTCTGCAGAGCTGAACATTCGAGCTGGAATCAGCTCACACATTCAGGCAGGCAGGTGGCTGCTGCCTGCTTGAAAATGCGCACACACAGTGCCTGAGGGAATGTGCGGAGGTTCTTGATGGGCGCTTACAATCTCCAATTTTGTCCCTCGGTAGACAGATGAATCTTATACGTTTGAATTTTTCCTGTTTTGCATACCACTTTTCAATCACACCAAATAAGCTTTACCTTTTAGAGACACTCCAGATGTTTCAGAGCTTGCCTTCTAGGGGATAACTGGCACCTGATCTCCACTGGTTGTTGCCCCTGCCCATTGAAATTTGAAGTGGCACCCCTGCCATAAAGTATAAATTTACAGGACATCCTCTGTGTGAGTAGCATGTTTACCATGAGGGATGGATGAGGGACAGAGCAGTTTTCAGGGGTACAATAAGGGATGCCCCTTGCAATCAGGGACAGTTGAGAAGTATGGAAAGCACAGACTATTGAAGACCCACTGTAGTCAGGCAAATGCCCCCCCAAGTGAAGCTATCTCCACACACACACACACTCAGGCACATTATGACATAGGACTAGGGAGAGTGCAGGGGCATGTCCCATTGAAATAAATGTTTTTTTTATTACTATTTATACATTATGATGGGAGTTGAGATTAATGAAGGCCACTGCTCGACTAACAAATGCCTTGTTAGTAGAACAGTGGCCTTCATTAATCTCCAATTTCCCATCCTAATGTATAAAACAGAAATTAAAAAAAACTCCATTAATTTCAAAGAGGCACACCCCTGCACTCTGTCCTATGGACATCATCTCTTGAAGACCCTTGCATCTAGCTCCCTGGTACTCAGGTAAGAGACTCTGGACTTATATCTACCCTTGGTGGGTTGTCTGTAATGTGTTGCCACATCCATTACAGTGTGTGTGTGTGGGGAGGGGCAGAGGGAGCTGGCCATGTGGGTGGGTGGGTGCTAAGTTACTGATACTTTTGTGTTTTCCCCTTAAAGTTTGTTTGCATGGAATCATTCAAAATCATGGAGAGAAAATAGTAGGAGTGTAGATGAGACAGAAATGATTAAGTAGTTCTGTTGATCAGTGTGTGTATGGAGGGTGGGAAGAACCACATGTGTTTCTGATGTGTGTGCTACAGTTCATCTGTGCAGCTAAGATGGAGGGGCAGTAAAACTAAAAGATATGGTAGTGGCTATAAGCATGCCATATGCGTGTAGATGCGTGCAGATTTGTATTGTGGTACAGGTGAGCCATACATGTGTAGACAGTGTAGTATAGTGGTTCAGGGCACTGTACTGCAAACCTGGAGACCTGGGTTTGAATCTTGTCAACCCCCACTTGTATACTGTGTGATCCTCAGCTAGTCATTTAACTTTTATTCGTGCAGTAATAATTGACCACTTGCTTGTTGCACACAATCCACATGCATGCAATCTGATCCAATCTAACATAAAAAACATGCTTGTAGCATGCAAGTGACATGTATTCAGTCAGTTCCAATTTAACATAAAAAACATGTTTGTAGTACACATACCACATAGGTAGTTTTTATGTGCTCAGCATACAAAAATTTCACATAATTATTTCTGTAAGGGTTCTGCCAGCCTACCAGGCCCTGTTCTGTTCCTCTGTGATTTTTTTAAAGATACAATATTACTTGTAGTTTCATTCAGGTACATTTTTACAGTGCACTTTACCTCAAGCCCCTGTGCCTTCACCCCCATGCCTTCACCCCAGTGCCCTGTGTACTGCTGCCAGACCTGTTCTGTTCCTCTGAGATTTTTTTTAAGATAAAACACTAATCGTATTTTCTTTCAGGTATTTTCTTACAGTGCAGTCTAGCTTGAGCCTCTATGACCTGGCCCCAATGCCAATGTAATGCTGCCAGCCTGCCCAGGCCCTGTTCTGCTTCTCTGTCTCTATGTTTGTTTGTTTTTTAAGATACTAGTATTTTTTTCAGATTATTTTTTTCAGTGCAGTTTAGCTCTAGTCACCCTGCCCTGGCCCTAATAGCTAGTCCACTTCTGCAAAATGTCAGCCTGCTGGGCCCTGTTCTTAATCTGCTTCTGTTCCTCTGTCTTGAAATGATAATAGCAACAACATTTTCTTTCATGTATTTTTTCAGTCCAGTTACAGTTTAGCAAAACAAAGATTAATTGCTGATTTGAAACTGTAACTGTAGCTGTGAGTAGACCGCCAGTATGCAGACACAGTCTCTTGCTCTCTCACAGTCTCTCCTCATGTGAGCTCTCTCTCTCTCTCGCAGTCTCTCCTCATGTGAGCTTTGTGCTTTGCTGCAGCAGTTTAAACCCTCAGGACCACCCCTCAGGAGCCAGCTAGCAGCCAATAGGCTTCCTCCCCTCTATTCCCTCCCTGATAGGCAGCAGAGACACCCCATAGTAGCCTTCACACTGTAAATAGTGTTGAATAATTAGTGCTTACAAATTTGAATGACAAGCAGCCTCTGCTTCTTCTTCTTCTGCCAATAGCTCACCACTGTTGCTGGGTTTCACCTCCTGGAGCTTGCCCCACAGCCTTGTTCCATCCCTTTTCTCCAGTCTCTGTCTCCACCCCAACCACTCACTTCCTGTATTCCAGTAGCTGTGACTGCATGAACAGCACCAAGGTGCCAAATTCTCTTCCTCATTTCTGCCTGCCCAAGCCCCCTCATGCATAATAGCATGCCCACCCAGTCGCTAAACAAGGTGCATCCATGCCCAGCCAGCCACACTGATGTTCTGTGAGTGAGTGCTGAGTAGCTCACTTAGTTCCTCATCTCCAACCATGACTTGAGTGAGTCAGTTCATGTTATGGTCATAGGAAGGGTGCCACAAAGCCACAGTGCCTTGCTAAGACTGTGCCTGTCTTGTTCATCCTGGGGTTTTGCCCAGTGGGGGGGAATCTATTGGCCAAAAAAATTGTCATTTGGCAAACTTGGTGCAGCGGGTGGATCAAAGCAGGTTGGACTGACTCTGGTCTGATTCTGGCTTGGAACATCAGGCCAGGCAGTACCCGACTGGCCTGAATCTCCTACCCATCTCACTGCATACCCCTAGTCCCAATCAAGGTCAGGAATCCATTTACCGGACTCATCTCAGATGCAGCTGGCTGCCAACACTGCTTTTTCATGGACCTAGTTTCTTCCTCTGGCTCTCCAGCTTGGATGGAAAAGGCTTTAACAAGTCTAGTTTTTGTTGTCACTGCAACCATTTGATGTCTCCCACCCTTCTGACTGTCAGGTCTAGTATTATCATTGAAGTCCTTCACTGGTGTAGAAACAGGCTGTCGGAGAAGTAAAGGCAACACTTTTTCCTAATTTTAGGGACTCCTTTTGTTAGAATAGTACTCTTCACCTTCTGCCATCGTCCTCAGAAGATACTGACATCTTTCCATCATTTCGGCCTCCAGAAATTTTTCAGCAGCTATGATATCTTTGTTGTCTGTTGCTGGGAGCTGCATCAAAGAGTCCAGGTCAGTTTCCATATCAATAACTTCATTATTGGCATCAGAAGCAGACATTTTTTCAAGGTCATAAGAATCTGGTACACAGTCCTCCTCAGTAGAACAGGTAGGAAGGAAGGATGACTCTACTACCTGCTACAGCACTCTATCCACCTCTGCTGTGTCTGATTCCTCCATCTTCTCAAGCAGACCAACAGTAACCCCGGCCAAGAGTAGAGAATATTCCCCAGTGTCCTGGGCAATATTCCCCATCCCCTACAACCCTTTCATGCTATTGTCTAAAGCTGTGGGTGCATCTTGATGTGCGAAATGGCAGCCACTACATATTTACGGTCACTTCACTACCACTCTCTAATTGCTTGTAAAGCACTTTGGGATACAGTGTGTATGAAAAGTGCTATGTAAATGTTATTTCTTCTTCTTCTTCTCTCTTCCTGTTGTTATGAAGTTCCATTTGAGATGGCAAATTCTGGTATTTCCCATGATACAGAGAATTGCTTGTAGCTGTATTGGTCCTTGTGGAAACAGATGACTAAAATAGGTGATTTGATAAGTTTTACTGGATCAGCAAGAACTTTTCAGAAAACAATCTTTCAGGCCTAACAGAACCCTTCCACCATCCCCTGAATAAGGGCACTGTGATGCCTGAAAGCCTGTGTTCTTTCTTGTTGGTCCAATAAAATGCATCTATCTGTAAATAATAACAATTGTCTGCTGGATTTTTTAAATAATTATGGCACATTTTTACTGCAGTTGCGCTACTTGCAACATGACTGTTAGACCACAAAAAAGGTGATCTAACTGAAGGCCACAATTCTGCAGGTTACGCAGTGAAAATGGTGCATGGATCACAATTATGGTGCATGCATCATTTTTTGGCCAAAAAGTGTCACAGATGCTTCAAATGTAGGAAAATAGCCCACAAATGTGTTGGTACATTTGCAATGATGCTGCTGTAGCAGAACAAAATAGCCCATACCCAGCATTCAAACCTTTGAAAATCCTGGCCTATATCTTTGTTGGCTTGGCGATGTTGGGGTAGTGCATTGCACTACCATGTGGGAGACCTGAGTTCACAAGGAAAACATGGTTCCCAGACCAACCAGTTTTGGAAACACTTTGGAGGCAACACACTCTGGGGCAGGGTGAAGGCCAATTTGCCATATAAGTCCCTCCCTTACATGCATTAGGGTGCCGGCATTACAGCACTGGGACACCACAGCACCGATTTCTGGTTTTGCGGCCCCTCCCCAAGGTATGCCCCCCGAGTTAGAATAATTATTAAGGAGGGGGTGTAGAGGTTGGCAAAATTAGCGGTTGGAGCTGTGCTGACCGGGTGCACTACCATCGGTGCCCTGACATGATGGAACCAAGGCCCACCACTGGCAAGACTACTGTAAGCTGGGAGCTGCAGCGATGCTGCTGTTGACCATGCAGCTTCTTCTTTTTCTGATGCAGCTGTCAGTCAGGGAGAGGCATGCAGAGGAAGGACATAAAGGAAAAAAGTCAGAGGCATGCACGATAAAGCCTGCCACATCTGCCTATACACCAATGGCTAAAACAGCAGCTTTAAAGAAACAAAAGGAACCAGTACCAGACTGTAACAGCACAAACTTTAAGTGTACTGTAGGTGCATCCTCATGGCAGGCAGGACATTGTCTGGAAAAGGCCCAGCTCGTTTTACTGTTACTACAGTATCCATAGGAGATGAAGATGTTGGGAGTCGCATCTCTGTTATAGAGACAATTAAAAGTGACAGTAGTGATAATTGTGAACATTAATGTTGCTAGTGCCTCAACCCAAGCAAGACTGAGGTGATGATCACTAAACCGGGTTCCCACGGGTTGGTAATGACAAGGCTTGAAACCTGGCTGCCATCTTGAAATGATGCTGCCCTTGGTGCTCTGGATATTGTTAAAAATTAGGGAGTCACTACGAACTGCAAGATAAACCTGGAGTATCAGGTGTTGGTGGTTATCCACAGTGGACTTTTTCCATCTCTGAAACATTGCCTCGATTAAACTGTTTCTACCGCCTGGTGATCTGGTAATGATAGTCCATGCTTTTGTCACATTTGGGTTAAATTACTTTAATGACACTACCTAGGGTTACAAGGGAGTTTGATGCACTGCTTGCAGCTGTTTCAGAATGCAGTGACAGGTTTGATTTGCGAGACATCTTGTAGCGATTATATTACATCAGTGCTGTGCGAAGTACACTGGCTGACCATCTGATAGCGCATTAACTTCAAGATATGCTTGTTGGTATACAAGGCCTTACATGCTATAGGACCTGGTTATTTAAAATATCTCGTGACACCAACACCTTTTTTAACCCTCTCCACACAACTGATGCTTGTCTATTACCTGCGCCTTGGACAAAGCTGAAGTTATCCGGGGACAGAGCATTCATGTGGCTGCACCCATGTTGTAGAACTCTCTGCCTTTTCACATCTATTCTGCCAGCATGGTGAAGGCAATTAAGTACTGGACCAATTAATTACTTGGGATGATGGGTGATGGCCTTGGAAGGACACTTAAGATGACTGGCATATGTATTTACTAATGCTTGCTGAATATATTGCTTATGTTCATAATGACTTGCAGCTCTTAATGAATCAATTCATAAGGGAGAATGGTGTTAAACTAATTATTCTTTTTGTTTTTATCTAAAAATTATAAAAATAAAGAACATGTGCTGTTTGTAACATGGTACTTGTTCTTAGGCACAGCATGATATGTTCTGCACATTTGTAATCTTATATGAACTATTTTGTTTTATAGTTAAATACTGTAGTGGAACCACACAGGCTATGCCTTCATCTGTATCAGTAGGTAGTTTTTCTTTCTTTTGTACACACACATGGTATACTTTATTGGTGTTAATGCAGTGTCTATTGTGTGGCTGATGTCTTCCAGTATCTGTAATAAAACTTTTAAATAAAAAGGGGGGGGAGGAGAGCCTGAAATCTCACCTGTTTGAGTTAGTTTACTGCCTGATTAAAGTTTATTGAAAGGGAACAGTTAGCACGAAGGGTCCACACACACTCAAGTATGGAGCTGGCCCCAATGTGCAGCTATGATTACAGTAGGTATGCAGTTGGGAGCTGTTAGTCACCAGCCAGCCATGGAGGTGAGTGGAGAGTCTGTGCCAGTAACTGTGGAGAGACTTTGATCAGGACTGGATGCTGGGTTTGGGTGGGAGATTCAAAGCTATGGGGGAAGGGGCCACTGGACACCAATGATAGTGAAAATATTACAGTCAGTGGTGTTCGGGGGGGAAGGGGACCACTAGACACCAGGAATAATGTAAATATAATAACATGGGTTATAATTCACTGTCACAACCAGCTCTGTGTTCCTGCAGCTCCCTCAAAATTCATGACCTCAAATTGTTTCTGATGTTACCATTTACAGTATGCGGCCACTGAGATTATTTTCCTCTGTAGCACTTTTTTAGCAGTGCCCTATAAGATCTGTGGGGAGACCTCTGCTGCATCATGTCCTCTCAGCAGCACTCTTTCTAATTCCCTCTTCAGGTCCTCCACCAGACTCTAATCAGGGAGTACGGACACATTAACGCTCCAGAGCACTTTAATTTTTGTTTGTAGACAGGCAAAACTTAAATGTATTACTTGACCAGAAACATTAATGTTTCTGACCACATTATTTAAATTCTCTTTTAAATCTTAATTTTACCCATCATTAAATGTATCCATCTGTAAACACCACATTTAGAACTTCTGTTTACATACATTCCATGCATGTAAATTTCATAAACGAATAAGGACCTTTATTGTTGTACTCTTTTTGTCTTTTAATGCCTCATGTCTGCTTCAGTAGGAAATATATTGCCACGTTTTAAATTTAAAATATTTTTAAAAAAATGTGTTTGATGAGCTTCAATAAATCAATTGTTTCTATTATTACATAAAATCATATTCACAAAACAACTCACCCCATTACTTTATTGTCATTGTGAAGAACGTACTTGATGCACTTCATTCAGTGTCTTACAAGAGGACAAAACAAATGAGCCACCTTGCTTTTCCTTGTTTAATATAATCAATATTCATAGCTATCACCTCTCTTTAACATAGCAGCAAAGGAAAAACTTAGTTTGATGGAATAATAGAGACAATTAGAGACAATGAGGCATTAAAAGACAAAAGAGTGTAACACTAAAGGTACTTGTTCATTTATGAAATCTAATGTATGACATGTATGTAAATGGAAGTTCTAAATGTGATATTTATGGATGGGTACATGCAATGATGGGTTAAATTAAGATTTAAAAGAGAATTTAAATAATGTGGTCAGAGAAATTAAAGTCTCTGTACAAGTAATATATTTAATTTTCACCTGGTTATGAACATAAATAATGTATTTAAGATAGAAGTAATCATTGGTTTATTTGGTTTAATGAGATTACAAAGGTACCATAAAGAAGTGAGATTCTTCATGAAACATTGGCAGACTTGTGTCACTGGCAGTTTATTTTGAATAAAAATCTTAAAATTTAAAACATTATTAGTGGTGAGTGGGCCATGATTCCAACAGTCCTCTCAAGGATACTGTAAAACAGACAATAAGCACGTACAGTATATTTCGTGCTTGGAAGTCCGAGTCATGATTGTGTAATTTTTATGTTGTCTTGCACACACAGCGCAAGCAATGTTTTATGACAGCTTGCTGGAGTAGCAGGTTGTGGAAGTGCAGCCGTGCTGTGGCCAATGGCACCATTGCTTTTTAGGGCTGGTCTCTGTGGCACCAATAAATGAGCACGCTGTCTATGAAAGCAGTTCAGAAGCATGCCATCAACTTGAAATAATTTTGCCGCTGCAATGAGGGAGCACCCCATCATTGCAGGGCGTGCCTTGCCTGCTGAAACATTTCAATAAACATGGTGGCAGCTGCTGCCATCCACCTCTCAGAGTCCTGTGAAAGATGACATAGGGATGTCCAATCCCCCTGTCAGCATGCCCCTTCCCCAGTTCATTTGCCAACAGGGGAGCCCAATCTCTGTTGGCATAATGTTCCCCCTTGTTTTGTCTGCCAAGGGGGATGCCCAATCCCCCTCGGCATCATGCCCCCCCAGACATGCTTTCTTTGCCAATGGGGGGCACAGTCCACATTGGTTTCAGTCCCCTGTCCTCAAACAACACAGGTGGCACACTGGGAGCCCACCCCAGTGTGCCAAAATGTCCTTGTCACACCCTGAAAGAAAAAAACCTTCCCGCATTGTTCAGGTTTGTTTTTACCCAGTTAAACAGAAAACAGTCCCTCGAGGTCATGACGGCCCCTCCTCCCCGAATCCACACCCACCCTCTGTGCACCCCACCTCCCCACACCCTTCTCACCCCATACTTACCTCCGGAGCCTGGTGCAATGATCTTTGGTGGAGCGGGAACACGTCTGCACTCTTTAAATCCGACCGCAAGTTGAAGAAAATCATGGTAAGCTGTATAATGGCATCAATGGGTGGGGGGTTCAACTTAGGTGGATATCTCAGCCATTTCTGCAACTTTTGGTTCCACATTTTCAACTTGGGGTTCTTGGGACCCCACCTCATGAACTCTGTCACTGTCATTTCGTTATTCAATACCGAAAGTTGATTTTGCGGTCAGTGCGTGGAATCACCTTTCAGAACCGATTAACAAAATGACAGTGTCACTGTTCATGAGGTGGGCAGCCAAAAAGCCTATGTTGCAAATCTGGTGAAAAAATTCCAACAAATGACTGTGGTAAGAGTGTGCATTGCACAGTTTCCACGCACGCGCGTAAGTTCGAGAATTTTTAATATTTTCTCTCCAGATTTTCAACATTGCCAGTTTTTCATACCTTCTTATGAACAGTACAGCTGTCATTTTTCACATCCTGCCTGAAATGTGTTTTTGCACATCTGGCACACAATGCTGTGGTCGCTGTGGGAAATCAATGTTTGGGACAGATTAAGAAAATCACAGTGAAACTGTTCATGAGTGGAGGTCCCAAAATGCCTATGTTGAAAATTTGGTGAAAAAATTCCACAAAATTACTGTGTTACAAGCATGCATTGCGCAGTTTCCACTCATGCTTGTAAGTTCGAGAATTTTTAATGTTTTCACTCCAGATTTTCAACATTGCCATTTCTTCACACCTCCTTATGAACGGTACAGCTGTCATTTTTCACATCCTGCCCAAAATGTGTTTTCACAAATCTGGCGCAGAATGTCGCAGTCACTGTGGGAAATCAATGTTCAGGACAGATTAACAAAATCACAGTGCCACTGTTCATGAGCATAGGTCCCAAAATGCCTATGTTGAAAATTTGGTGAAACAATTACACAAAATGACTGGGTTACGAGTGTGCATTGTGCAGTCTCCACACACGCTCGTGATTTTGAGAATTTTTTATATTTTCACTCTAAATTTTCAACATAGCCATTTCTTCACACCTCTTTATGAATGGTACAGCTGTCATTTTTCACATCCTGTCCTAAATGTATTTTTGCACATCTGGTGCAGAATGGCATGGTCGCTGTAGAAAATCAACATTTGGGACAGAGTAAAAAAATCACAGTGCCACTGTTCATGAGCAAAGGTCCCAAATGCTTTCATGAGGTGGGGTCACAAAAAGCCCTTGTTGAAAATTTGGAGTGCACATACCAACAAACGCCTGGGGTGTTAGGGTTCCAACCTTAATGTCCCACCCTGTAGAAACTGACAGGCATCAGGGGTGTGACTTTAGATTGTCGGCTGTAATGTTCATGCCATTCCACCCCCACCCTGCAGCCAGTGACACACATCAAGGTGTGCCTTGGACTCTTCAACCCCAAAGTTCACCCCATTCTCCTATACTGCACCAATCTCAGTTTATTTCCTTATGGAATAGGGTGAGCATAAGGCTAGACGATGCCAAGGCACATCGCAACACTTGTTAGAGTCTGCAGCGTAGGGTAAGGTGAAATGGCATAAGCATTATGGCCAATGACCCAAAGACACATCTTAATGCCCGTCAATCTCTGCAGGGTGGGGTGGAGTTGGCATCAGTGCCATACTTCACTGCCATTCCCATTATGCATTTCTCTAACTCCTGCATTACCAATGCCAATGCCAGCAAGACAACATTCGGCATTGACGAATGCTTGTTTGTTTGCGCTGTGGCTATACTGTACATACTTGTATTCTATCTATAAATGCAATAACAGTTACTGACTGTGCTGACTGCTAGTCAATCCCTGAGCAAACCAAACACATGAAAACCAGCCGCATTCCAAACTGAGATTGAAAAGACAGTTTTCTAAGAATTCAAAGTGTTCATGAATATAGAGGATAATGGATACCCAACTATCGGTAACAAGCTGGTTAGTTCATCAAGATGTTGCCATGGTGACCATTTGAACCATGAGAGAGTAGCGCGAGAGGTTTGGTCGCCATGTGCAACCTCGAGATAAACTAACCCAGCTAGTTACTGATAGTTGGGTATCCAGTGTTTTTTATAGTGTAGGATGCCAACTGCTATGAAATTGAATACTTTATGCTACTATTTGGGAGACTTACTTTGTTTTTTTCTCAACTGTGCCACTCACTTCGCTGTTGTTTTCACTGCTGTGACCACTTCCTGGTCATATAACGTGCATGCGATAGCGTGTTCAATGTTGTTATGCTGTAGTAGCTACGTTGCTAGTGCAGCATAACAGCTACGATAACGTAGCTACTACAGCATAACAACATTTAAAAAGTGATGGATTTCTATCGATAACAATGTTCCATCATACACTATATATAGCATACTGGATGGGCAACCATCCACAACAAGGCTGTGCTTCCATCGAGAGTGTTGATGACATTAGAGAGACTGTGAGAGCAAAGCTTGAGAGGTCTCCGTGATGTCATCAACTCCCAAGATGGGAAACACTGACGAAATTGTGGATGTGAGACCATCCACTATTTGATATAGTATATGGTTCCCCAAAATGTGTTGTAGCTTGTGTTCACTCTTTCACACTGGTCCTGGCTAGATTCCTGTTCTCTCCACTTCAGTCCCCAATAATTCCGGTGCTCGTCACTGCAGTCCTGTCCCCGAAGATATAGGTCCTTTGCACAGCAGTCGCACTCTGCTCCGGTCCCACAACTGTGCCAGTAATTTAAAAAAAAAAAAGAAGAAGAAGAAATCCTGCAAAGTAATAGTTTGGACACACGGAACTGACTTTAGTAGTCCGTGTCCAAACTGTGTTTATGAACTACTTACCCGACCGCACCGCTCACTAAGTAAAGCCACCATTTTAGAGCAATTTTTTTTTTAAAACAGCACTTTTGCAGCTGATCAGATGGCAGGTTAAGGGTAAGACGTTGTTGTAATATCGATGTGACGTCAGAACAATAGTACAACAACTTGTTTTGACCTTTGAACTGCCATACAACAAGGTTCGGAAAACTTTTCATTTTCCATACACAGTAAGCCCTAACCATATACTATAGCCCTTTAATAGGCATTTCCTTCTCACACTCTCTCTGTCTGTACCACTGCACATAGACTCTCACTACCTGTACTGGTATGATATAAAGGCAGCTGCCCAACTTCCAGTGCTACTCTTCACACAGTCTGTAATTGTGGTATTACCGTATAACTATTCATTGTTTTTAGCTGTGTTTAATAAAAGAATTAGCTTTAAAATCAGCGCTGTGTATCTTGAGTGGTGTTGTGGCATCCTTACATGACTGTACCACATGGTCACTGTAGCCTAGCAACCTACTTACTGTAGCAAACCAAAAGAAATTATTGCCATTTGATCACTTCAGGGTTTAATTCTGAATACAGAGCATGGAGAAAGTAAGAAGAACAGTTTCATTTACTGTATGTGTATCTAGGAGGTTGTGACTGTTCTAACTAAGCAGCATGTGAGCGAGCAAAAAAACATGCCAGAACCATGCTGGCAAGCATTCGGAAGGCAGCATTCTGTGTTTTAAAGACTGAACTTTACTTTTACTTTCTTAAATGTGCTTCTGACTTCCAACGCTCAAGGCATATACATTATGTTAAAGATTAAACTTAACTTTTTCCAATGCTCATAGCAATGGGGTAGGGGGGGGGAACAGTACTTTACTTTGTTTACGTTATTTTCTGCACACCAATGCCACGTAAGCAAATAGGTATCATACATAAATAAACCTTCATGGTTCTTTATATATATATATAGCACTTCTGAGCTGCCACTCGAACATAGCGAAATATAAAAAAAACATGAATATTGTCTGTTCTACAGTATTTAATATGCCACACATCAACCATGCCCAGTTCATCCAATAATCTAGTGAACTGCTTTGCAACAGATGATTTCAGGCCAGGGATCAAGGATGTAGCATCTGGCAATCTATTACAAATATAATTCCCTCGGGGTCAAAGAGAGAAGATACGACATGGCCCTCATCTCCATGGTGGTGGAAAAACTGATCCTTAAGCACTGGCTAGATCAAGCAGCCATCTCTTACAGTGAATGGCTGCATGAGCTTTCCTTCTGTTTTAGGACAGAAAGCCTGATTGCTAGCTCTCGTAATAGACTACATCTCTTTAACAAGAAGTGGGGCAGGCTATATGCTTTATATCTGAATTAATCAAGGGTTGGTTCACTGGTTTCCTCTTTTAAATACACTATTATCAAACCTGTTCTCCTTTTATCTTTAACAATTGTAGTAATTAGCACACTCTGTGGGAGGGGGGTAGGAGGGTTGGGGAATGGTTGTCTGGATTGCCTTGGCCAATTACCATGTCTGGTCATTCTGCTCTTGTATGTAATTGAAATTTAATAAAGCTGACTTAATTAAAAAAAAATGTAATTCCCATCTCCTCTAATAGGAGCATTCCTACTGTTTTCTCTGCTACCAATTTAAGAACCTTGGCATTGAAGTCATATGACAAGCCAGGAGGGATATGCAAATTTACTCAATGTAACTGGTGTGTCTTGGAGCATCCCAATCACAATTATATATTCCCCCAGGTTAATGATTACCTCAGTCTCTTCAAAAGGTAGTTAAGTCAAGATTAAGATCATCACTCCTCTTTTCCCGCCCTTCTCCAGAGATAAATAATATACCTTAAAGAATTACCATTTCTGAAATTTTTGTGCCTCCGTAGGTTTCAAATGTGTCTCTTGGTTAAAACCTATTTCCACCTTTTCCATTTTCTCAAATTTACAAGTCGTTTAAACTTTATATACATAGATACATAGACACTGTCAGCAGATAAGGGCCTACGGCCCACCCAGTCTGCCCATTTGAGCTTGTAAGTTCACTTTATGTTTTTCTGGAAGTCTGTTGCTCCTTACCCCTGACCTTCAGAATTCCCTTATGTCTATCCCATGCATTCTTAAATTCTGTGATTGTTTCAGCCCCCATTACTTCCTCTGGCAGGGTGTTCCACTTGTCCACCACCCGTTCTATGAAGAAAGTCTTCCTCATGTTTCCTCTGAATCGCCCTCCCTCCAACTTCATCCCAGGCCCTCTAGTCCTGGAACATCTTTTTCACTGAAAAATAGTGTATTCCTGCACCCTGTTCCTCCTTGTAAGATACATGTATGTCTCTATCATATCCCCTCTCTCCCTCCTCTCCTCCAGGGAGTACATATTCAAGTCCTTCAGCCTGTCCTCATAGGGCTTGTGATGCCATCCCTGTACCATCTTTGTTGCCCTCCTCTGAACCTTCTCTACCCTGTCTATGTCCTTACGTAGGCAAGGTCTCCAGAACTGTACACTGTACTCCAGGTGGGGCCTCACTAGTGTAGTGTATAGTGGAATTATGACCTCCCTTTTCCTGCTGGTGATGCCCCGCCTATGCATTCCAGCATCCTTTTTGCTTTACCTGATGCCTTGTCGCACTGTTTCCCTACCTTGAGGTCATCAGAGATAATAACCCCAAGATCCCTTTCCTGCTTGGTGCATGCTATATCCTCACCCCCCAATTGATATGTTGTTCCAGAGTTTTTGTGCCCCATATGCATTATCTTGTACTTCTTTGCATTGAATTTCATCTGCCAAACCCCTGACCATTCTTCAGGTTTCTGCAGGTCCCTCCTCATTCTGTCTACACCCTCTGGCGTGTCCACTCTGTTACAGAGCTTTGTGTCATAAGCGAACAGGGAAATTATGCCTTCTAGGTCCTGTGCAATGTCACTCATGAAGATGTTAAATAGGACCAGTCCCAGCACTGATCCCTGTGGTACCCCACTGGTCACTCTTCCCTCTGTAGAGCGACAGCCATTTACCACCATGCTTTGTGTCCTGCCACCCAGCCAGTTACCTACCCACCGCACTACTGTTCTGCCCACTCCAATATTCCCCAGTTTGTTTAATAGTCTTCTATGTAGCACAGTGTCAAATGCCTTGCTGAAGTCCAGATAGGCCACATGCACTGCCCTCCCCTGATCCACCTCCCTTGTCACCAAGTCGAAAAATTTAATGAGGTTGATCTGACATGACCTCCCCCTGGTGAACCCATGCTGCCTTGGGTCCTGTAGTCCAATGGCAACCAGATGTTCTACCAATCTCTCCTTCAGTAGTGCTTCCATGATCTTCTCCACTACTGAGGTGAGGCTGACTGGTCTGTAGTTCCCGCTTCCTCTTTGTTCCCAGTTTTGTATAAGGGACTACATCTGCTGTCCTCCAGTCTTTGGGTACCTCCCCTGTTTCCAGTGATTGGCTAAACAGGATTGCCAGAGGTTCAGCCATCACCTCTCTTAGTTCTTTTAGGACACTGGGGTGCACACCATCTGGCCCCATTGCTTTATCAACTCTTATTCTTTCCAGTTCCTTCAGGACCCTTTCTCATGCAAAGGGAATTATGTCCAATTCTGCTCTGTTCCCACTTCTTGTACTCCCTTCAGGCCCATTGCCCTCCTTTACTGTTTTATGTGGGGGGGGGCCCTGTGCCTCCTGCACCCCCCTACTTAAGGATTCTCAACTCCAGGGGGATGCTTGTCAGGGGGGGTGCAAAACGTAAAAATAAAATTCAGGCCGGGCACAACAAAAACGTACCTGCGCCTGGACCCGAACCCAGCACCTGCCCACCCAAGCCATGAACCCACCCACCATGCTACGGGGTCAGCTCAGCAGCCGTCCACAGCACCACCCCTCAAAACCCCTCCCACTCCTCACTGAGCGTGCTCACTCCCACCCCTCACATGTGTACGTGTGGCAACATCCTGTCACTACGTTCGCCAACCCACATCTGGTCGCCCTACCTTGTTGGTAGCCCCCATGACATGAGCCGTGATTGAGTTGCCATTTTGTGATTCACTCAGTCGCAGTCACGCATGTCACAGGCTACCCCCTGATCCATGTAGGACAGCACCAGGGCTGGGCTGCTTCCAGACAATCCCCTCAGTAAACCAAGAGTAGACACCTCTCCTAGGCCTATGCCCAAGCCCCAGAAAACTCAATCCCTTCTTCCTCCTGTCACCCCCTTAAACAATGCCCAATGTGTGATCATCAGGTTCCAGTCATCCAGACCCCAGCCACCATGACCCCACCAGATCAGCTGTTGTAGTTAGCAGAGAGTGTGGAAGACCTCCAACCTTATACACCTCTTATCTTACCTTCGTATATACCCATTTTGTAACTGTAGTATATTTTACCCTACCTTTTGTGTATTTCTCATGCTGGTACTGTATCTTTGCTCCTCAAAAATTGTCAAATGATGTACTGTATTCATTGTACAGTCACTGCCTCTAATGTTTTGTTTCTGTAACCTCCTGGGTCGTGCCTGAAAATAGTCATTGCTATGGCTAGTACACCTTACCTGGTAAACAAAAACCAAATAAATAAAATAATACACAGCATTTAGCTAATTGCTTCCCCCTCCCCCGAGGAGCCTGGAGGTCACGAGGGCTATTTGCTGAAGCTCTCCCTGCTACTACAAATCCCCAAAGCTGCCAAGAACGCACCCCCTTCCCCCAAGGAGCCCAGAAGTGGCGAGGGCTATTTGCTGAAGCCCTCCCTGCTACTACAAATCCCCGAAGCTGCCAAGGTAAAGACCCAGCTCCTTGCTGCAGTCACGACCATTGGTCCCTGTGGAGAGAAAGCCCAGGCTGAGGACTGTTTGAATTCAGCTTCTGGCGCCTTTTTTTTCTGCTTTGTGTAACTGCTCCCTTTCTTAAACTCTCCGAAAGCTTTTATCTCTCGGTGCACGAGTTGGGACTGAATTAATTTTCTACTGCATTACCTGAACTGTGTATATTACTGTGAAGTTTTATTTTAACTCAGTATCTGTGCTGAAATTACCCTGTAACACAGCATAAGCCTGAATTAATTGCTCAAGGGCTGTAAGTTTGTAAATTTGTACCACAGCTGAGCCCTAACCTAATTGTTGCTGCACTACTTAATTCCCCCTACCTGCCTATTTAACATGCGTTCTCTCTCCCTCTCCCTGTCCTGCAGAACACACCCCCCCCTCCCCCATGGAGCCCGGAGGTCGCGAGGGCTATTTGCTGAAGCTCTCCCTGCTACTACAAATCCCCGAAGCTGCCAAGGTAAAGACCCAGCTCCTTGCTGCAGTCGCGACCGTTGGTCCCTGTGGAGAGAAAGTCCGGGCATAGCCCCGCCGAACGCTATGCGTTCGGCTCCCCACCACCCTTGGTCGGCACTCAGCTTTATAGCTAGGATTGGTCAGCTAACTTCTGGTTAGCACTCAGCTTTATAGCTAGGATTGGTCAGCTGACTTCTGGAAATAACCTATCAGCCCACTTTTCCAGCTGCAGGTTATACAAGATCAACACTAGTGGCCACTACTACATACATTGCCCTCCCTATAAAAACAATGCCATCCCTGCTAATAGCAGTCCTCCTGACTTCTATGAACCTACAGCTGGCTCACCCACCCCCCCAGAGGCAGCTAACCTACATGACAACAACTTTTCCATTCATCAAAATGTTTACTATGATGACTCCAACCACTGTACCTCCAACCTCTCCCACACAGGCCTAAATGACCCCACCTGCTTCTACACACACACAGTCACTTTAACTCTCTCAGTCACACATGATACACACTGTGCCTCAGCTCTCCCTCCTTCCAGACAGCAGCCCCCCACCACACCTGTTAGCCCCAAATCAGGCCCCCAAACTCACGCCAACCTGTTAACCAGCGTCATACTCAGTCTCCCCATCCCCTCCACCAATGTTAAAAGACCTACAGCCTACCAGTCCCAACGTCACTCACCCAAACTTCACAGGTTAGCCCTTCTGTGGCACGCCCTGCTCCTACTCCTACTATCTGGCAATATTCACCCCAACCCGGGACCACCTTGCACAGTGGCCTCATCTAGCAGCCCACGTGGGTGCCTACTGCTAGCTACTCTTAATATATGCAGCCTACCAAAAAAACACACCCACCTTCAAGGCTGGATTGCCCAGCACGCACCTGACATCCTAGCTCTATCTGAGACATGGCTGTTCGAAAGAATACCCAATGGAGCTGTCTCCCTCAGTGAATATTCCATCTTCCGGGCTGACAGGACTAGTAAGAGAGGCGGTGGCTGTGCCATCTATGTTAGATCCTCACTTCATGCCACAGTAGCACATACCCCAACACCTAAATATGGTGCCCAGACACTCGCAGTCAAACTTAGTCTGGGTACCAAAACCCTCCACATCACTGTGGCCTATATCCCCCCTAGCAACCAAAAACTCGCATTTGAATCTATCCTCCACAGTATCTCCCACCTCCCTACTGCTAGTGAAGTCATCATAATGGGAGACTTTAATGTCAATTGGCTATCCCCTGCCTCGTTCAGCTTCAAAGACACTGCCCTGGCATACGATCTTACCCAACTCATCACCTCTCCTACCAGAATAGACCTTAGAACAGGGACCGCCACCCTTATAGACCTCATCTTCACTAACAGGCCACAGAATCTCTTCCATGCCACTGTGCTCCCTGACTCTATTAGTGACCATTCCCCGATGACCTGCCGGTGGTTGGGTAAAATACCCCCTGCTCCCCCAAAGTCACCATACAAAGGCGACTAAAAAAAGGAGGCCTAGCATGTCTCAAAGCACACCTAACTACCAGCAACTGGTTCCCCATTTACACTGTGCAGTCTGTAGACCTGGCACTCTCCCACTTTATAGCCACATTCAATGAGGCCTCCGACATCTTCGCTCCCTTCACTAAACAAGTAGTGAAAACCAGATCCACACCCTGGATCACACACTCACTACTTAATCAGCTCCAACAAAGGGACAACCTATGGCATAAGGTCCTAGACTCCCAACGCACACAGGATAGACAACTATACTGGGAGACCCGCAACAAATGTACCTCGGCCTTACGGCAAGCGAAAGCTACATACTATCAACAAACCGTCACCTCCTCCTGGGACAACGGTAACAAATTTTGGAACAATATAAAAGAACTCAGTGGGAAATCCTGCTCCCCTACCCCCACACAACTCACAGTAAATGGGGATACCACCCAGAACCCTTCTACCATTGCAGAAGCCCTCAACTCCGCCTTCTCAGACCTCTCCCACATACTCCCACCTAACTACTACAACCCCTCCCCCACCCTCCCACCGACACCTTGAACAACAACAATGTGACACCCTTTAGACTAAGAATCATATCCTGCCATGAGGCAAAACACTACATTTCCAAAGCTCTTGCTAATGCCCGATATAGCAATGATTCCCTTGATCTCAAACTCATTCGACTGACCCTGGATGTTATACTACCCCATCTCACAAAAATTCTCAGCCTGTCACTATGCCTAGGTCAATTCCGCACAACCTGGAAGAGAGCCATAATCACACCTATTATGAAGAGCGACGACCCCACTAACACATGCAATTATAAACCGATATCGATACTCCCACCTCTCTCCAAAGCTCTGGAAAAAATAGTATCGGACCAGCTTACTGAACACCTAACTAAACACAACCTTCTTTGCCGAGACAGCATGGTTTCTGAAGAGGCCACAATACCGTCACAGCCTTTACTGAGCTCACCTCGTTTATCCATGAGGCCCTTGACCAAGGCTGTATGGCAGGGGCGATCTATGTGGATCTGACCAAGGCATTTGACATGGTCAGTCATGAGCTATTGCTTTGTGTCCTTCCTCAACTCAACGTGGTCCCAGAGGCTACCGCCTGGTTCAAAGATTACCTCTCAGGCCAGTCACAACAAGTCAAGATAAACACTACCCTCTCCTCCTGCAAAACAGTATGCTCTGGTGTCCCACAGGGGTCTATACTCGGCCCACTACTATTCACCTTCTTTTTAAACTCTCTTCCCAAGTCCTGCAGTGGTCACCTGCTACTCTACGCTGATGATGCAGTAGTGTTTTGGAAACACCCACAGCCTAGCACTCTCCAACTAGCCTTGCAGGACTTCTTTAGGGAGCTAGAAACTTGGTTCACTGAACACAGCCTTATCATCAACTATCAAAAAACAAAGTCCATGATCTTTGCACACCGACAAAGCCCGCACAGTCATTCAGCATTCCTAATAAAAAACTCACATGGCTCCCCACTAGAACAGGTTTCATGTTTTAAATATCTTGGAATCACATTAGACACCTCCCTCTCCTACCATAGTCACATACAACTTCTCTCCTCCGCTATCAACGCTAGAGTGGGTATCCTCTACAGACTTAAACACTGCTTGCCTACACAGGCCATGCATCTTGCAGTCTCCTCCTCCATCCTCTCCCTGGTAGACTACGGGATAGTCATATATGGCACTGCGGAACCGACCGCCCTATGTAGCATCAACACTGCCTTGACTAAAGCTTGCCGCCTAGTCACAGGCAGTGACAGGTTAACACATACCTGTGAGCTCTATGCTTTGGCTGGTTGGCTAAAACTTCCAAGGAAGACTAAAGTACCACTCCTGCATCCTTGCAAAACAGATACATCTCCAGCTAGCCCCCATCAGCCTTCTCTCAAGTATCAGCGCAGCCCCCTGCAGACGTACTACAAGACTCGCAGCCAACACCACATTCCTTGTCCCCCACTGTAGAACATCCCTTGGGCAAAGATCCTTCCGCTATCGTGCCCCACTTTGGCTCAATACTCTAGCCCCCCCCATCTCACAGACCCATAGTCTCTCCCTATTTAAAACAGGCCTCAAAGCACAACTCCTTGAGTCAGCAATATGTGACTGTGGATAACACACAGCCCTTCGCTTGTGCTTTTACACCCTCTCCCCTGACCAGATACCTGACACAGGGTCTCTCTAGATCCCACGAAAAGGTATCCAGCACTTCTCTGATAAGGGACATCTCGAATGCCTCCAACTACTGTCACCTGTTAAGTAAGATAAAGCCAGGACTGCATTACCCTGTACTGTTAAGCTAATACTGTTTGTATATGTTCGTTTTCTGTAAATGTATACCCTCCACCCTCTGTAACTGATGTGGAGCCTTTGCAAAAGAGTCTGTGACTCAAATAATTGTAATTCCAATTATATTCAAATAAAATAAAAATAAATATAAAAATCTGACCATTTTGAGCCACACTGTGTGCAGTATATGAACATGGGGCTCCTGTGCTATATAGGCAAGAGGCAGGAGCACCACTGCAATTCCTACTCCCACCAAGCAATCAATAATTAATTATTGTGTAGTCTGGTTCCTCAGGAGCCTCTTTCAGCTACCACATTGAGTTAGGGGAGCAACTTCCACCTCATCCTTCCCAAAACATGTATTACAATAAGAGGGTCAGGCCCACCCCACTACAGTCATCCTACCTCACCTCCCCCCCTTTGCATACCATCGAGTAGCAAAAGTAAACAAAGAATGGTTAGGTAGTAGTAGTATCTTTATTAAATGATCCCCTGAAAATAGAACAGAAAACTATGCAGTGTATCAAAGTTAAGCAAGCTAACTAGTACAGTAGTTTAATGATGCACACAAGAAGTTCACTGAAGGTCAAATCAGGCAACAAGACTCCATTAGGCAGCAGACAGTCACTGTTCAGATGATGCCCCTCAAGCATAGCATCCTGTAGCTGGATCCTCTGATTCCATGCACAGGTGAAGATGAGCACAGATGTCCATCCCAAGTGTCAATGCCCACTGCTGGGAAGATATCATTGACTGCCCTGGATTGCTACTCACTACTTCACAGGCCAAAAGGAACAGATCTCTGTCCAAGTGGTCCTTTTCATGCAGGATCAGTTACAACTGGAGTGGTGTTTATTTCCACATGCAGCCACACCAACAATAAGAGCTGGGCCTTAATATCTTTAGCTTTCAAATGTTTCACAATCCCAGCATGGCCCATCATTTATACTGGACCACTGTGGTGAAATTATTGTCTACAGTAATTCTTTTATCATGGTAACAGAGCATCCTTTGCTGACAGGTTCACTTTAGTATGATGATAAAATATTTATTTTTATACAGGTATAAAACAATTAGAGATCAAGTCTCTATTTTCAAATTATGACCTGTACAAACACAAAGACACAAAAACACACAACATTGACAATATGCTTAACATATCATTTCATCCATTAAACAATAACATACTTGTTGTCCACTTGGGGCACATGACATACATTTTTAAAATTGTCTATCCTATAAAATTCAAACAGGCATTCCATATTCACAAATACGGTTGCCACAGTCCAAGTCCTCATTAACATTTACATTGTCCCTGAAAAGATTTTCTTAAGGCTGTTTGGAATTCAGTAATCTTATTACTTGGTCGAATTTCCAAAGGTACCATATTCCATGCCTTTGCTAAACTAGCCTGCAATGCATTCTTGGGAAGACCACATCTATTTCATTTACTCTTAACTTATATTTTTTATTCCTGAGTGATAAGAATGTTACCAATCTTTGTAAAGGATGGGTAACTTTTGCTTTTAATAAACCAAAACTCCATGACTGCCAATTATAGAGTCTTTTTTCATCTGGACCAAGCCATCCCAATTCAAAATAAACTTTACAATGATGTGTTCCTGCTTCACTTCCATTTGCAAACCTTGCTAATCTATAATATGCATGGTTTAATGATAGTAATAATGTTTTATTTACATTTCTATATATCAGACTCCCGTATTCTAGTACTAGCATCAATAATTGTGATACCAATTTCTTTTTGGTAGGTTATGTAAGACAGGCAGAGATATGTCTATGTCTATGAGTATGTCCTCTTTGCTTTGGAAGTACATGAGTTTGATAAGAATTGAGCACAGCCGGGTACTAGGGTTAGTGGGACAGCGGCCAAGGGTTCAATATGTGTGGTCCATCAGATCAACTACAAAATCCTGAAACTCACTTTCCTGATGTACAGTAGCCTAACATCATTTGCCCAACACTCACTTGCCTGACAATAGAAATTTGTCTGTCACGGAGGTAATTTTAAGTTTCAGGGAGCTTTGCCCCTGCATCCCCCATACTTAATATAATCACCTCCACCATGGGAATATTTCTACTGTCGGGTAAATGAGTGTTGGCCAAATGATGTCAGGCTATTGTACATCGGGAAAGTGAGTTTCAGGATTTCATAGGACTCCTTGATCCATCCGCAGGTCAAACCTGTCTGGGAGGTGCTGGAGCTGTTTCAAGACTGCTTGCATGGAGACCATTATTGAGCTTGCCTGTTTCTCTGCACCTTTGTGGAGTCTGTACAATCGGAGGTTCTGTCTCCTACTGCGCCCATCCAGATCATCCACTTTCTGTGTGAGTTCCCATTCCCAAAGCAGGAGATACAGTATTAGGAGTTCACATCTTGTCTGTAACTGTGGTAAGGTCCATTACCCTTGTTTCCACCTGCTCAGTCCATTGTTCTATTTTGGTGGGGTCTTGTTTTAACACAGAGTTTTATCAAGCTTTAGAAGTGGTAGCTGCCAACTGCGTTACAGGTACTGCCAACTCAAAACCCTCCTCGGGTTACTTCTGTGTTGCAGGATCATCATCCAAGGAGGCGGCAGCCTCCCGTTCTGTAGCATGACAGTCTAGCTGCAACTGTTTATCGGCTGCTAACAAGTCTTTTAGCATTTGTGCTGGTGTCACCACGTTCTTTGCCTTCCAGAGAGCAATCCTTGTGCCTTTGGCTGAAAAACCCATAGTTATTAATAGTGGATAAGTGAGGATTTTCTCTGATGCTTAAGGGAGCTACAGAATCAGCTGCCACAGCTAGGGTGGCATCATTGGAAGTCTCGATCTGCTGCACATTTTGATATCCTCAAGGAACTTCAGTTCCATTACCAGAAATAGTGCAAAGTCTTAATGGAGACTAGAAGACTGTAGTTTTTGAGAACTCCCCCATGTAGGGGTTGCAAAACTGTTAAAAAAAATGTTGCTGAAATTATTACAGATGGGGGGCAGGTGCTCAAACCAGGAAGGAAAATCAATTGTGTAACTGGTTTCTCAGGGGGCAGATTATAATCCCTTCCTCGTCCAACAGTCTGAACAGAATTTTTGTGGTGGAACAGGATTACTTCTTGGTCAGGTATGCTACAAAGGGTCTTGGGGGGCACTAAAAAGGGTACTCTTTAAGATAACAGATAAGCATGCCAGGCCTGCCTACCTACCTGAACCAGATAGCCAAGTTAACCAACAGGAAAAGTTTTCCTTTTTTCGTTTTTACAGCACAGACACCAGCCACACTGATGAGCTTCCTTTGCTCCAGAATGTGACTGGCACTTACAAAATGGAGACAACCTGGGCATTGAACTCAATCTCCACCAGTGGCTGCCTTCCACATATACTTGGCACTGCACAGTGCTTGCAGCCAGAATTGTCACTATCAGTGACATTGTCAGCAGTGGTGCTGCTTGCCCACCCTACTGTAATTTTACAGCATATGCATCTGCTGGTCACATGCACATATATGTAGCCCACCTATTAGAGTTTAGTTTTGTCAGTTAACTGGCTAGCTGAACAAGGAGGCTAGGGTCACATGAGACAGAAAGAGACTAGGCAAGTGCATGCTGGGTGCAGTAATGTGAGGAAAAAATGTCAGCATTGCCCATGCACACATAACATGCACTCAGTCACAGCAGCAGGAAGCCAACTGATGCAGCATCAGGATGGGCGGGGCTGGATATACATGCTCAAGGGACCTATGATCAACAGTAATTATAGGTCCCCATGATGTCACCACTGCCACACTGTGCCCCCCTCACTGCATTGTACCCCCACACAGGGTCCCTAATACTGAGCACTACCTGCTTAAATTTATTTTCCTGGTAGTCTAGTGGCCCACCCCACTTGACTACGGTAATCACCTCATTGCTCCCTCCAACCTCAAGACAGAGGATGGTATTTACCTTCTGCTCATCTGCTCCACTACCTGCCAGTATCTCCTGTAACATAGAAACATAGAAACATAGAATTTGATGGCAGATAGGGACCACTTGGCCCACCTAGTCTGCCCATTTTCCTACCTAACAGATAAGCTGCAAATCCTAGTTAACCAACAGCTTACTTCCTCCTATCCCCCACTAGGACTGCCTTATGCCTGTCCCATGCATTCTTGAAGTACCCCACTGTTCTTGACTCCACAACCTCCTCAGGGAGGCTGTTCCATGCATCCACAACCCTCTCAGTGAAAAAATACTTCCTCACATTACCTCTGAGCCGTCCCCCCTCTATCTTCAAATTGTGCCCCCTTGTTCTTGCACATCTCTTTTTCTGGAAGATGCTACCCTCCTGGACTTTGTTAATTCCCTTGAGGTACTTGAAAATTTCTATCATGTCCCCTCTCTCCCTCCTTTCCTCAAGGGTATACATATTAAGCTCCTTTAGTCTTTCTTCATATGTCTTCTGGTGCAGACCCTGCACCATTTTGGTTGCCCTCCTCTGTACAGCTTCCACTCTGTCTATGTCTTTGCGGAGATGGGGTCTCCAGAACTACACACAGTACTCCAGATGGGGTCTCACCAACTGTCTGTACAGAGAGATAACAACTTCCTGTTTTCTACTATTGATGCCTCTTCCTATGCATCCCAGTATCCCCTGCCTTCCTTACTGCCTTCTCCATTGCTTGCCCACCTTTAGGTCATCGGATATAATTACCCCAGGTCCCTTTCTATTTTTACTGTTGTCAGTATCTCATCCCCATTGTGTACACTTCCCTGGGTTTTGTTTCCCATGTGCATTACCTTGCACTTCTTTGCATTGAATCTGAGCTGCCATACATTTGACCATTCCTCCAACCTTGCCAAGTCCCTTTTCATCCTTTCCAGTCCATCTTGTGTATCAACCCTGTTGCAGATCTTTGTGTCATCTGCAAAGAGACATACTTTTCCTTCCAGTTCCTCTGCAATGTCACTTATAAAGACATTAAAAAGTACCGGTCCCAGTACTGAACCCTGCGGTACCCCACTAGTAACCCTCTATCTTCACTGTGTATTCCATTTACTACTACCCTTTGTGTCCTGTTGTCTAGCCAATTTTGTAAGTGCAATAACTTCTGTTTGTGTTATTTAAGTGACCTTGTTGACACAGTCTCGACCCATTCACTTAAATAGTGTAAGTCACTGCACTTACTGGAGGTGAGCAGAGGGTAGATACCAGCCGCCATCTGGAGTTTGGAGGAAGGGGGGAGCAGGGAGAGGATGATCATGGAAAGTGGGCCACTAAACTACAACTGAAAATGTTTTTTCTTTTAAAAAGGAAAGCGTTGGGGGGAACACTAGCACCAGAGAATTGTTTTTTTGTTTTGTTTTTTAAACAGACTTCACCACATAATCCTGAAGCCATTTAATTTTCTCTGGCATCATAAAATACTGCGTTGCAAATTTCTGCTTTAAAAGTCTGAGTACAAAGACAGGGCCTTTTGTAGTTGCTGCTCCACTTCTCTGGAACTCACTGCCCTTGAGCATCTGATCTGCCCACATGGTGGTGGACTTTAAGACCGTTCTTAAAACGTTTCTTTTTAATCAAGGCTACTCTACTAAATTTTAAGTTTTAGTAATACTCAATTAATCTTACTGCCCAACTTTTTGTTATCCAGTACTTTTTTAATTTTATGTTGTTGATTGTATTTGTTTATTTAAATTTGTTCTGATTGTGTGGCACTCTGATCCCTAGAGATAGGGTGCCTGTAAATAAAAGTTGCCTTTATTTGCCTTCCTTCTCTGTGTGGGCAGAACCTTTTTCATGTCAAAAAAATGTGGGATAGAACCATTTTAAGGGAGAAACAAGCATTTGTCAATGCCAAACGTTGCTTGTTGGCATTAGCAGTCTAAGTGAATGAGTCAGACAGATGCAGTATAGGAATGGCAGTAAACTGATGTCAACTCCACCCCACCCTGTAGAGATGGACAGGTATTGGGGTGTGCCTTTGGGTCATCACCCATAACGGTTATGACATTTCACCCCACCCTACCCTGCAGACACTTACAAGTGTCAAGGTGTGCTTTGGGGTGTTTGGGCTTTACACTCACCTCATTCTATAAGGGAATATGCTAAAATGGGTGTAGTATAGGAGAATGGGGTGAACTCTGGGGCCAAAGGGTCCAAGGTGCACCCTGATGCCTGTCACTGGCTGCAGGGTGGGGGTGGAGGTGGAATGGCATGAGCATTACTGTCGACAATCGCAAGTCACACCCCTGACGCCTGTCAGTCCCTACAGAGTAGGGCGTTATGGTAAAAAAAACCTAACCCCCTGGGCATTTCTTGATATGTTCACTCCAAGTTTTCAACATGGGCTTTTTATGACCCCACCACATGAACAGTGACACTATCAATCCATTAGCTGAAAGATGATTTTGCACAGCGACTGTGCCATTTTACGCCACAGGTGCGAAAAACACATTTGGAACAGGATGTGAAAAATGACAGCTGTACTGTTCATGACGAGGTGTAAAAAATGACAATGTTGAAAATCTGGTGTGAACATATAAAAATACTGGTGAAGTCATGAGCCTGCATAGAAACTGTACAATACACAACCATAATGTAATTAGGTAGGGAATTTTTTACTGCAGATTTTCAACATAGGCATTTTGGGACCTCTGCCCATGAACAGTGTCACTATAAGTTTCTTAATCTGTCCCGAACACTGATTTCCCAAAGTGACCATGCTATTCTGCACCGGAAGTGTGAAAACACATTTTGGCCAGGGTGTGAAAAATGACAGCTGTACTGTTCATAAGGAGGTGTGGGAAAATGGCAATGTTGAAAATCTGGACTGAAACTATTATGAATTCATGAACTTAAGAAGGTGCGTGGAAATTGTGCAATGCACGCTCATAACACAGTCATTTTATGGACTTTTGTCACCAAATTTTCAACATAGCCAGTTTAAGACCTCTGCTCATGAACAGTGTCACTGTGATTTCCTTAATCTGTCCTGAACATTGATTTTGCACACCGACCATGCTATTGTGTGCTACATGTGCAAAAACACATTTTGGGTGAGATCTGAAAAATGACAGCTGTACTGTTCACAGGGAAGTGTGGTAAAATGGCAATGTTGAAAATCTGGAGTGAAAATATTACAAATTTGTGAAGTTACAAGTGTGCATGGAAATTGTGTAACATACGCTTATAGCACAGTCATTTAATGGACTTTTGTCACCAAATTTGAAAATCTTGAGTGAAAATATTACAGATTTGCGAAGTTACGAGCGTGCGTGGAAACAGTTATTTTTGAGATTTTTTTCACCAACTTTGCAACATAGACTTTTTGAGACCCCACCTCATGAACAGTGGCACTGTCATTTTGTTAATGAGGCCCAAAAAGTGATTCCACGCAGTGACCGCGAAATCACCTTTCGAGACTGAATAACACCATGACAGTGGTTGAATTCATGAGGAGGGGTCCCAATAACCCTATGTTGAAAATGTGGTTGTAAAATTCCCAAAAATGCCTGAGATGTGCATCACTGTTGAAAAAAACCTATCTGGCACTGAGGGCCATAAAATGAGGATTGTTAAATTATTTTATTGTTAAATGAGTTTATTAAAATATTTTGATGACTGCCTTACACAGCATCAATTCTGTAAGGTAGGGAAGTCAAGTTACTACATATACAGGATCACTGTGTACTCTTAATATAAGTTTCAAGTTCAAGTTTCCATTTTATTTGCAGGAAAACACCATTGAACACACTCATTTACAAGGAGGTCCCTCCTAATATAATAATAATAAGGTGATATAAGCTCTCATGTGATTTATTTTGAAATCTGAAATATCAAGATGTAGCCAATATGTGATTGTGTCAGATGTAGTATTACCAGGGGTTAACTCTTCTGCCTATGTTTCTAAGAAACAATTACTTAAAAGCACTGCATACTACAAGTTTACATTTTTCACAATTCCAGTAGGACAGTACCTGTACTGATCAATGCCTCATAGGACTTTTCCCAATTTGTAGAGGATCATTTTCAGTTTCCCATTGCAGAGGTAATAGTAAAAGAAATCCAGACTCCTGTTAACTTTTCCACCAGTTGACTGCATATAGAGCTGCCTTTTGAGTGTATCTTCTCTGTCTAGTCACTGGGTGGAATTAAAAAAAAACATTCTGAAGCCATAATGATCTGTGCTGATTGGTCCAGCTGATCAACTGTCCACACTTCCTGCATGTGAGAAACAGTAAGTGGAGTACTGGACCACTTAGTAATTAAATGAGAATTGTAAATCTCTGGCTCTGTCAATTCAGAGCTGACCCCACTGTAAATAATGCAGCTGTCCCCTCTATGCATGCGTGTGTGTGTGTGTGTGTGTGTGTGTGTGTGAGAGAGAGAGAGAGAGAGAGAGAGAGAATGTGGGGGGAGGCAGTGGGAGATAACAGCTGAAGACTAATGTGTTTACAGAACACTGCTGATCACGACACAAGTTTCTTTGAGCATAAAGGCATCTCATTAACTGGCCCCACTGATGCAATATGTTTCTTGCACATGCATGCAAGCAACATAATTAGGAATGTCCCTTATAGTGAGAGACAGTTAGGAGATCTGCCTAAAGCAGTAGCTTCAAGGATAAGCCACTCACTATGCTTTTTACAAAATAAATAACATACTACAAGCTAATAATATAAGACATAGCCCTTCAAAGAAGGTGGTAGTGGTGATGAGACAAGGTTATGGTACACATTCAGGAGTTCCAAACTCCTATCCCCATGTCTAATAGGCTGCTTTAGACAGCATTAATTTTTTTAAGCTACATATTTTTCATCTTTTAATTTGTTGGGGGGGGTGATTCCTTGCTAGCATAAGTGGCTTGCTGGCTTGCTGCACACTGCTCCATACTTTTTCCCAATGCCTATTTGGTACTAGGCTGTTTCACACATATTTGGCATTTATTTATTTTGTTATAATCTCTTAATTGGATTGCTTGGGTGCCTGGCTGGCCATTGCCTAAAGTGTGCAGTGCTGCTGGTGTAGGTACTGGCTGCTCCCTCCTCTAATGACCTCCCAGGGACCCACTTGACCAGCTCAAGCTCAGAAAGCTGCTTGCTATGACTGCTACCTGTCCTGGCTGCCCTCAGGCTCTCACTGACATACATTCCCACTGCTCAGCTTGGCTCGGCAGCTCCTGCCTTCTTTCAGCCAGTACCACTGATATGCTGCCTGATCTGGACTCACAGGCTAACTTCCTACAGTTTCACAGCAACAAACAAGCATTTGCCAGTGCTTAATGTTGTCTCACTGGCAAATATCAGATATCACTGGGATAATAACACTTATAAAAAATGATAGTTCAGCAGGACCTGATGGAATCCCCACAAAATTCTTGAAGGAATTAAACCATCAGATAGCTGGCCCCTTAACTATGTTATTTAATGCTTCACTAAAATCAGGAGAGTGCATTGAAATAAGGAATATGGCCAAAGTTACCCCTGTGCAAAAAGGGGATAAAAAAATGATATAAAAAATTATTAGGCCATTTAGTTTAACATGTGTACTGGGGAAAATCTTAGAGAGATTGTTGCAAAAAATATATTGTGGAACATCTTAAAAGCATCTCATTCTATGATTTATCACAACACGGTTTTGTATCCAGAAGATCCTGTCTTACTAATCTTATGAGCTTTTTTGAGCCCATTAGTGCAGCCCTGGAAAAAGGAATGCCTGTAGATGTGGTATTTTTAGATTTCTCTAAGGTGTTTGACTCTGTATCACATAAGATTCTGATTGAAGAATTGGTAACACTTCATTTTCATCCGAATGTAATTAACTGGATCAATTCTTGGTTGAAAAATCATTCTCAATGTGTAACTATAAGGGGTCATGAATCAAAGTGGGGAGTGGTAACAAGTGGTGTTTCACAGAGTTCAGTCTTGGGACCTATTTTGTTCAATATCTTACTATCATCAATGCAAACATTGCCGGGGGTGTGGTCTTGTAAATACGCTGATGATTGTAAAGCTGGTGCAATTGTCCATAACGAATCATCAGCAAAATTATTTCAAGACAATTTGAACTTTTTGGCAAACTGGGCTGGTGAACATAAACTATCATTTAATGAACAAAAATGTATAGTGATGCATTTAGGTTCTAATAACCCAGGTTTTCATTATAATTTGAACAATATTCCCTTACTAGAAGTGGTAAACCATAAGGATCTAGGTGTCTGGATATCAAATGACTTGAAATTTGACTATCATGTAAGTAGGACTATAGTAAAATGTAACCAGATAATCAAAAGTATCTTAAGATCTATTAGAAGTAGAAAGGCTGAAGTTATACTGCCATTATATTCAGCACTGATTTGTCCTCATATTGAATACTGTTCTCCATTCTGTGCCCCATATTCTATCTTGGGAAATAACAAGATGTAAAAAGTATAGAGAAGAGTAACCAAAATAATTAGGATGGTAAGACATTTGAATTATAACAGCAGATTAAAACATCTAAATCTACATTCTGCTGAATATAGGAAATTAAGAGGTGATTTATGTTTAGCTTTTAGAGCTATTAAAGATGATGCCTTTCTAGAACTAATTGGGTTAACAAAAAAAAAACAGTAACATATAACATAAATAGATCACGTAACATAAAATTAATGGGGGATACGTTTAAAACTGTAAAACGAAGTCAATGGTATACCCAGAGAATTATTGGTATATGGAATACACTACCCAGTAATGTGGTTGAAAGCGAGAATATAAATAGTTTTAAGAGGAGACTTGATTCTTTCATGGGGGATAGAAGATTTGTCAAGTCCACCATGCCAATTTGACATGGTGGCAAGTTCCTCTATGGACAATTGTCCTCTGAACTTGAACCTAATCTATGAACCTATTGACATTGGCATTGGTAGTGCAGGAGTTAGAGATGCATAATAGGAATGGCAGTGAAGTATTGAACAGACGCCAACCCCACCCCCACTCTGCAGAGACTGACAGGCATTGGGGTGTGCCTTTGCATCATCAGCTATAACGCTCATGCCATTTTACCTCACCCTACCCTGTAGACACTGACAAGTGTCGTGGTGTGTTTTGGGGTCTTTGGGCCTTATACTTACTCTATTCCATAAGGAAATATGCTGAGATGGGTGCAGTATAGGAGAATGGGGCAAACTTTAGGGCTGAACACTCCAAGGCACACCTTGATGCCTGTCACTGGCTGCAGGGTGGGTGTGGTGGTGGAATGGCATGAGCATTACAGCCAATGATCCCAAGTCACACCCCTGATGCCTGTCAGTCTGTACAGGGTGTGGTGTTACAGTTGGAAACCCTAACATCTTAGGCATTTGTTGGTATTTTCACTCCAAATTTTCAACATCAGCTTTTTGTGACCCCACCTCATGAAGAGTGGCACAATCAGTTTGTTAGCCAAAAGGTGGTTTTACACAGTGGCTATGCCATTTGGCGACACACGGAAGAAAACACATTTTGGGCAGGATGTGAAAAATGACAACTGTATTGTTCAAATCTGGAGTGAAAATATGAAAAATTGGTGAAGTCATGAGCTTGCATAGAAACTGCACAACACATGTCCATAACCCAATTATTTTTGGGATTTTTTTAACCACATTTTCAACATAGGCATTTTGGGACCTCCCCTCATGAACAGTGGTGCTATGATTTTGTTAATCTGTCCCAAAAGTAGATTTCCCACAGCGACCACGTCATTGTGTGCCACAGGTGTGAAAACACATTTTGTGCAGGCTGTGAAAAATGACAGCTGTACTGTTTATAAGAAGGTGAGAAAAAATGCCAGTGTTGAAAATCTGAAATGAAAATATTACAAATTTGTGAAGTTACAAGGGTGCGTGGAAACTGCGCAATGCACGCTTGTAACACAGTCATTTTATGGACTTTCATTACCAAATTTTCAACATAGGCATTTTAGAACCTCTGCTCATGAACAGTGTCACCGTCATTTTCTCAGACTGTTCCGAAAACTGATTTTGCACAGCAACCGCACTATTCTGCGCTGGACGTGCGAAAACACATTTTGGCCAGGATATGTAAAATGACAGCTGTACTGTTCATAAGGAGGTGTGGAAAAATGCCAATTTTGAAATTCTGGAGTGAAAATATTACAGACTCATGATGTTACAAGCATGCGTGGAAACTGCGCAACACACACTCGTAAAACAGCCATTTTTGGAATTTTTTTCACCAAATTTGCAACATAGACTTTTTGAAAGTCCCCCTCATGAACATTGGCACTGTCATTTCATTAATCAGTCCCAAAAGGTGATTCCGTGCAGTGACTGTGAAATCACCTTTCAGGACCGAATAACACCATGACAGTGACTGAATTCATGAGGAGGGGTCCCAATAACCCATGTTGAAAATTTGGTGCCAAAATTCCAAAAATGCCGAATAAACACCAAAGTTGAAAAGCCCTGTTTATGCCATTATACAGCTTACCAGCATTTCTTCAGTTCGCAGTCGGCTTTGAAGAGTGCAGACATGTTCCCGGTCCACCAAAGATCATCGCACTGTGTTCTGGAGGTAAGTATGGGTGGGGGGTGGGGAGGCTGGGTGTGCAGAGGATAGGCGTGGGTTGGGAAGGCCACCAGAGTCGGCGAGTTACGTTTTCTGCTTTGCAGGTTTAAAAAAAAAACAACATTGCAGGATGTTTTCTTTTACAGGGGCATTTGGCACACTGGGGTGGGCTCCCAGTGTGCCACCTGAGTGTTTTTTGGGGGGTCTGTAGCTGATGGGGGATTGAGCACCCCCATTGGCACACAACAAATGGGGGGGCATTATGCCAATGGGGAGTGGGCTCCCCCATCTGCAAATTAAACTGGGAAGTGGGGACATGATGCTGAGGGGGATTGGGCATGCCCTCAGCATACATTTTAAATGGGGGGGTGCATTATGCCAACAGGGAGTGGACTCCCCCCTAGGCAAATTAAGTGGGTTGGAGCATGCCAATAGGGGGATTGGGCACCACTGAAGTCAGCTCTCAGCGCGGCGGTAGTCAGTGCCACCATGTTTATTAAAGGGCTTCACCAGGAAAGGCACATTGGGAGGGCGTGTTTTGGTGCTGCTGCTGCATGATGAGCTTGGCTCTCATTGCAGCTGACCTTTTGTTAGGTGTGCTTGCCACATTATGTATTCCTGGTGTGGTGCCTGCGTGCTGGCTTATTGGGGAATGAGGGACGCACCTATTGATGTGTGCTCTGCATTCGCCCACAGTGACAACGCCTCCAAATCTGCTACTAATGCAATATGTTGGCTGCGCAAGTGCAAGCCAACATAAAAAGGGTGTGCTGAGGAAAACAGACTTTAAAAAAAAGATTAATCCTTAGGATCTCCCATCATTGTTTGTGGATGTTGCACTCATCATTCAGTGTCAATTACTGCAGCCAGCAGCCTGTTATCATCAGGAGATTGAGAGTTTGGTGGGGAATGGCTCAGATCAGTACATTTCAGTGACTTAACTCCCAAGTCTGAACTCAGCCAATACAAAATGCCAGCGTTAACAAAAGCAACAATGGCACACATGCACCCATCCATGTGGACCAGACCCCCAGACTATGACATGTGCAACAGGCACAGTAATAGTCCTTCCCCAGTGTCATTGAGGCATAGATCAGGAAGCATAGGAAAACCAGGAGCAGTTATAAAATTTGCAAGTAGTGTTTTATTATTATCAATAACAGTAAAATAAAAAATAAAATTGTTCAGTATAACTATTTACAAGAGCAATACAAACAGAGAAAGCAAAGTCCTCCATCTAAGGGTATCTCTAATTCTAAGTTTCAGTCTCTCCCTCTCTCCCACCAGCAAAAACATTGCTACTCTTTTTAAAAGAAGTCTTTGCCTGGCATTTAGTTTGTGCCTGTTAACAGACATTCCTTTCCTCACAAAATGTATCAGAACTTTGTCAATTTCTTTGCAGGTGCAACAAAATAGAATATGGTGTCCTAAAACTAATCTCCTGTTGACAACTCTGCAAATGAGTTTGTGGAGGTCAAACTGCATCTTAGGGTTAATCCCCTGAGTTCCAGATACAGTAGCTTTTTTGCAATCATTTCAACAATATAACTACAGTATATACATTTTCAAACCAAGGGATCCCAGTTTCACATAAAGATCCACATATATTTTTATAATCACAGATAAGCAAGGAGGAAGAAAAGAAAGAAACAGCAAGTGAAGGCAGAGAGATAGTGGGAGGTGGAGAATCGTGAGACTGTCAGAGTGGTCAGTTCCTAGGTGTCACAAGAAAATTTGATTGTGCAATAAGACAGACAAGAGACAGAAAAGTGGAGATTAGAACAGATCCTTGCATTTAACTTTTTCTGGGTAACAAATGGGACAGGGTCTTATTCAACCCTGTCACACCCAACACAGGCAGCTTAACAATGCAGGTAGGCACTGGGAAACCGAGAGTCACAGCTATGCTAATGCTAGTGCTAGTGCAACAGTGCAAAAATCAAACTAGTTCAGGCCCCCAGAAAATCATGGCCCCTACACACCGGCATAGTTTGCATTGCAGTAAATTTGACCGTGAGGGTAGAATCACATACACTTTACAGGGGTCTCAAATAAATCTTATAGAAACATAGAAGGTGACAGCAGATAAGGATCATGTGGCCCACCTAGTCTGCCCCTTTTCCCTACCAAATGCAATATTGCAGACCCTCATTGATCTGTAGCATATCCTTTCTTCCCTATTGTGAGAGTACTCTTATGTTTATCCCATGCAATCTTGAATTCCCCTACCATTTTTCCCCCACCACCTCCGCAGGGAGGCTGTTCCAAGCATCCACTGCTTTTCTGTGAAAAAGTACTTCCTCACCTTGTCCCTGAGCCTACCCCCCCCAGCCTCATATCATGCTCCCTTATTCTTGTACATCTTCTTTTCTGAAAGATGCTACCCTCCTGTACCTTGTTGATACCTCTGAGGTACCTGAATGTCTCTGTCATATCCCCCTCTCTCTCCCCCCTCTCCTCCAGGGAATACATACTGAGGTCTTCTAGTCTTTCCTTATATGCCTTTTGGTGCAGTCCTTTAACTATTTTTGTTGCCCTTCTCTGGACTGCCTCTATTTTATCTATATTCTTCCGGAGATGCGGCCTCCAGAATAGGACACAGTACCCCAGATGAGGTCTCACTAGTGATCTGTACAGTGACATAACTTCCTTCTTTTTTCTGCTGGTGATATCTCTCCCTATACACCCTAGCATCACACTGGCTCTCCCCACAGCCATCTCACATTGTTTGGTTATCCTTAGGTCATCAGATATGATTTTTCACAGGTCTCTTTCTTGATTGGTGGCTGTCAGTACCTCTCCCCCATCTTGTACTCCTCCCTTGGATTTATGTGCCCCAAATGCATGATTTTGCACTTATTTGCATTGAATCTTAGCTTCCATACTCTTGACTATTACTCAAGCATGTTTAGGTCCTTTCTCACCCCCAGCCCAGAGTATTGATCCTGTTGCACATCTTAGTGTCATCTGCAAAGAGGCATATCTTGCCCTGCAGTCCCTCTGCAATGTCGCTTATGAAGACATTAAAGAGGACTGGCCCCAGCAATGATCCCTGTGGCACCCCAGATGCTGATCACCACCCTCTCCTCAGATTGAATGCCATTTACCATCACCCTCTGTGTCACATCTCACCCAAAATGTGTTTCTACGCATGTAGTGTACAATGGCGCAGTTGGTGTGTGAAATCAATGTTTGGGACAGATTAAGAAAATTACAGTGACACTGTTCATGAGCAGAAGTCTTACAATGGCTATGTTGAAAATTTGGTAAAAAAATTCCTAAAAATGACTGTTTTATGAGCGTGTGTTGCGCAGTTCCTACGCACACTCATAAGTGCATGAATTTTTAATATTTGCAGTTCAGAATTTCAACAATGCCATCGTACCACACCTACTTATGAGCAATACAGCTTTAATTTTGCACATCTTGCCCAAAATGTGTTTCTGTGCATGTAGCGCACAATGGTGCAGTTGGTGTGCAAATCAGTTAAGAAAATCACAGTGACACTGTTCATTAGCAGAGGTCCTAAAATGTCTATGTTGAAAATTTGGTGAGAAAAGTTCATAAAATGACTGTGTTATGAGCGTGCATTGCACAGTTTCTACGCACGCGCGTACCTTCGCACATTTGCAATATTTTCACTCCAGATTGCCAGCACTGTCATTTGTCTGCTCCTCCTTATGAACAGTACAGCTGTCATTTTTCACATCCCGGCCCAAATGTGTTTTTGCACTTCTGGCACAGACAAGCGTGGTCGTTGTGGGAAATCCGTGTTCGGGACACATTAGGGAAAATCACACTGACACTGTTCATTAGCAGAGGTTCTAAAATGGCTATGTTGAAAATTTGGTGACAAAAGTCCATAAACTAACTGTGTTACAAAGCGTGCATTCTGCGTGGTTTCCGCGTCCTTTCATTAACCAACACATTTACAATATTTTCACACCATATTTTCAACATTGCCATTTTTCCGCACCTCCTTATGAACAGTACAGCTGTCATTTTTCACATCCTGGCCGAAATGTGTTTTTGCACTTCTGGCACAGAATAGCATGGTCACTGTGGGAAATCACTGTTTAAGACACATTACAAAAATCACAGTGACACTGTTCATTAGCAGAGGTCCTAAAATACCTATGTTGAACATTTGGTGATGAAAGTCCATAAAATGACTGTGTTATGAGTGTGTGTTGCACAGTTTCCACTCATGCTTATAAGTTTGCACATCTGTATTATTTTCACTCCAGATTTTCAATATTGCCATTTTCCCACACCTCCTTATGAACAGTACAGCTGACATTTTTCACATCCTGGTTGAAATGTGTTTTTGCAGTTCCAGCGTAGAATACCATGGTTGTTGTGGGAAATCAGTGTTCAGGACACAGTAACAAAATCACAGTGACACTGTTCAATACCACAGGTCTTTAAATGCCTATGTTGAAAATCTGGTGCTGAAACTCCATAAAATGACTGTGTTTCATGCATGCGTTGCGCGGTTTCCACATATGCTTGGAAGTGCAAGCATTTTTAATATTCCCACTACACATTTTCAACATTGCCATCTCTTCATACCTCCCTATGGATGGTACAGCTGTCATTCTTCACATCCTGCCTGATCTGCGTTTTCGTACATGTGGTGCAGAATGGCACCATCACTGTTGAAAGTCAGTATTCAGGACACATTGACAAAATCACACTGCCACTGTTCATGACAAGAGGTCCCAAATGCTTTCATGAGGTGGGGTCACAAAAAGACCATGTTCAAAATTTGTACTGTGAATACCAACAAATGCCTGAGTCATTACGGTTTCTAACCATAACATCCTACCCTGTACAGACAGACAGGCATCGGGGTGTGCCATTGGATTGCCAACTGTACTGCTCATGCCAACCCACCCCAACCCCCCAGCCACTGACAGGTATCGAGGTGTACCTTGGACTCTTCATCCCAAGACTTCACCCCATTCTCCTATGCTGCACCCATTTCAACGTATATCCTTATGGAATGGGGTGACTGTAAAGCCAAACACCCTAAGGCACAGCTCAACAAGTGTCGGTGTCTGCAGCATAGGGTGAGGTGACATGGCGTGACCATCATGGGTGACGACCCAAAACCTTACCCCAAATTCTGTCTGTCTCTACAGGATGGAGGTGGGGTTCATGTGAAGTTCAGTACTTCACTGTCATTCCTATTCTGCATCTGTCTAACTCCTGCATTTCTAATGCTAATACCGGCAAGCAAACATTCGGCATTGACAAATGCTTGTTTTGAATGACATTGTACCCCATTTTTGTCCGCCAGAACGTGTATCATCCTGGATGCTTGTTGGTGTTTCAGATGATATGCCAGGAGTTTGCTGGCCTTTTCCCCACCTTCCCAATAAGAATGATGCATGCGTCTGAGATTAAACTCAGCTTGGCTGGTTAAATGGGCATTGAGGGAAATTCTTGTACTGACCAATTGAGCCAATAGTGTCTGAGATGGAGCTTGGGACTTCAGGGATTTGTACTGGGAATCCAATGAATATAATTGTTTCTCTAAGGACCTCTGATCTGCCTCTTGGCGACACCTCCTGGTAGATGCAAAAGCAATTATTCTGCCTCGAAGAGCAACCTTGAAGGCCTCCCAGAGAGTCGAGTCAGTAACTTCCCCATTGTCATTGTTATTCCAGTAGTCCTCCACTTTGGGACCTAACCATTCTTGGAATTTAACATCCTCCAACAAGAGGGGATCCAGATGCCATGAAGAGGTCTGTGGGGGATCCAGTCCTTGTCTAATCGCCAACTCCAGAGGGGTATGGTCTGAAACATATATCGGATGCATAGAGGAATTGATTACCTGTCCATATAACCCAGAGGAGATAAGCCAGAGGTCTATTCTGCTGGATGAACCATAGGTTTGGGAAAAACATGAATAATCGTGTACACCCGGGTGCTGTGTTCTCCAGGCATCCAACAATACATGCTCACTCACTAACCTCTGGACCACTTTCTTAGCCTGTCTGTATGGTTCAGGAGCTTTGTTACTCCTATCCATATTGTGATCTAGTGCCAAACTGAAATCCCCACCCAGTAATACTGGTGCCTTATTCACATTAAAGTCAGTGAGAGCCTGATTGACAGTGTGAAAGAAATGAGGACAGTATTGATTAGGGGCATAGATATTAGCCAAAATCAGAGAGCCTTCCAGGGTCTCCATATCAGCCAAGATCCACCTTCCATCCTTATCATGAATGTGCCTCTTCACTTTCCACCCCCAGTTTTTGTGAAATAATACGGAAACTCCCCGCTTATGGGAAGCGGCCGCGCTATGCAGCTCTTCAGCCACCGAGCCTTGTTTAAGCTTCCTTGCTTCACTGGGAGAGAGTTTCCTCTCCTGAAGGAGCACCATCATGGGATTTAGCTTTTTTAAATGGGGCAGGACCTTTTTTCATTTAATTGGTGAATTAAGCTCTCTTCCATTCCAAGAAAGAAACCTAGTCTTCATCTAGCCCAAGGTATAACATGACTGAAAAATGGTATGACCGGAAGTTCCCATGTGTAGGTCTATACCCAGCATGCCAGCTTCCTCTCTTTATACCCTTGGGATGAATCCCAGCCCTAGTCTTTGGATTGCCATAGCAACAAACATGACAAGTTAATGCAAACCTTCTGTCATGAAAACGTTGTACCTCAAACATAGGTACTAACAAAAATAGTAATAAAAACAGATAGCAACTTTTAACAACACCCTTCCCCCCTCCCCATCCCTTCCCAGTTAGACAATCTCATATCTGACCAGCATCCACTGCCTGTATCGGCCGACTCGCAGCCCAGATACCAGCGGAGGTCGCTGGGAGGTGAGTGTGTTCTTGAACACAACATGAGAGAGAGGACTACCCAAAGTCCCTGAGCCTCTGTTCACATTATCCCCTTCCTTTACAGACTAGCCCTTTCTACACATATGAACTAGTGGGTTACTACCCATTGAATTATTAATCCCTTGGCAAAGCCTGTCTCGTGTCCCCAGGTGTTAGTCCGAAAATGGATTGTACAGGGGACCTTAGGGTAATGGCATATGAGACCCTCGCCAGCATCTTCCTTCCACTGAAAAAGTAGGAGTACAAAAGAAATGAGGCTCGGGTGGCCCCCTTGTGAGGCAAATGACTCAGGGTAAAGGCCACTCAGTCCATGGGGAAGTTTTAATCGTAGGAGGGACCCTACTGACTGCTTACCAAACCCCTAGGACTCATAATGACTTCCTTGGCCCCTATGTCCCAGAAGGTAGGCACTTCTCCTATTCATATAGCCCAGTTCTCTAAAAAAAAAAAAAAAGAAGGGGGGAGGTAAATGTCGGTAAGATCCATTGTATTATTATGCAGCAAAACTTAAAGTGACCACAGCATCGTAGATGCAAACCACCAGGGGGGGCAAATAAACCCAGAAATATTTGACCACAGTGCCAAACCTGTTGGTGTACTAAATCCAGTTAAGTCTCCGGGGGAGCTTTTTACTGAAGAAAACACCTTTAAAGTCAGCCCACCGAATCAGCAGCAGGAATGCCCTTCCAAAAAAGCTGTTTTCTCGTGTGAGCCAATCTTGTGAAGGTTTCCCGATCTTGAAACTGAAGGAAACGGGCCAGGATAGTTCGAGGACGTGTTCCTGGTGCAGGGTGAGGTGCCAGGGTTCTGTGGGCTCTATCAATCTCTGGTGGAGCCCCACAACACCAGTCCAGTATAGAAGGAAGCTCTTTTTGCAAAAACATAGAGGTGTTGTCCCCCTCGCAGCCCTCTGGAAACCCCACAAACCTGAGGTTATTCTGGCAGCTGCAATTCTCCAAATCTTCCACTCTAGCCCAAAGTAGATGGATAAGTCTATCTTGCTCCTGCAGTTGAGCTCCAGCTTTATGCCAGCCATCCTCCGCTTCAGCCAGTCTATGCTTGTAGACACAGGCTCTTTGAGTAAGGTCGACAATATCTGCTGTATTTTTTTTAGTAACTATGTCCATATTTGTCCATACATTGAAGGATCTCAGCAAACATCTGCCGAATTTCGGACATATTTCCCTCCAGCTGAGTCAGCGTTGATGCGGAATCCATCTTGGGGATCTAGCTAGGCCACGTGATGGAGCAAAAAGCAACAGGTACAGATTCAGTATCTCCAGGTTTCGGAGGACCGATCAAGGAGTTGCCAGATGGGCAATTACTAAATGAATACTTATATTGTGTTAGTCGTGCCGTATTGTCAAAAAGATCAGGATTTAGCAAGGAATTTTCAAGGGGTTTGTGAGAGCTCAGAGTTCAGGTGTCCATTCGGTTCAGCTGCTGGCCACGCCACCCTCACAGCTTCCACTTTTAGTAGCTCCCCCATCCCCATGTCTTCCCTCCCTTCCCCTCCTGTTTTTACTCCCATTCATCCTTATTTCTGTCATTATACCTATCTCAGTTTTAGGTTTTAGTGTCAATTTCCCAACCCTAGGGTCCTCCCTACTGACTGCTTCATCCTGTGGGGTGGGGGGAGTTAGTTTCTTCCTGCCTACTTTTGCCTCCCCTCTTGGCTAGTTTAAATGCTTGCCAGTGAAGCATTTAAACTGCTCACTGAGGATCTTTGTCCCCCCAGATAAATGCAGACCATCCCACTTGTGTAGGCTTGCATCCCTACAGGTGGGACCCCAGTCCCCAATGAAGCTGAAGCCCTCTGCTCTGCACCAGTCCTTCAACCTTGCATTGAACATTGTGGTGCAGCATGCCCTGTCCTCTCTCTTGCTCTTGTCATTGACTGGTAGCATATCCAAAAAGGTTACAGTGTGTGCCACTTGTCTAAGACCCCTCCCCAGCTCCCTGAAATCCTCGTGCACTACCCTAACCTCATCACCAGCCAGATCATTCATCCCCGGATGAACAATGATATCTAGCTCTCCCTCCTGTCCTGCTGCCCCAGTGATCCTCTGGATGCGCTTTCCATCCCTCCAAGCTGTGACACCGGGTAGGCACTTAACCTCCCTCCCTCCCTCCCTCTCCAACGATCCCCAAGTCTACCCCTCTAACAGTAGAATGCCCCACCAGGAGTTGCTTTCTCCTCCTCCTCCTCCTCCTCCGGGGTCTTCTTTCTCTCTTCCTGGGGTCTCCACCGTGGAGGACCCCATATCCTCCTTGGTCTCCACTGTGGGTGCCTCCTTGGGACAATTCTGCAATGCAAGCACAGCAAAGGAGTTGTGGAGTGGAACTGTAGGAGAAATATGCCTCTGCCCTACAGCCGTCACCCTTTCTGAGCCCACCATAGTCCAACCGCTCCTCAGCCTAGCAACCTTTGAGGCAGTGGGGGCAGACACAGTGGTCCCTGGATGAAGGAGGAGGCCCCCCAAATCCTGGCCAGCTCAGCCTGGAGATAAGCAACCTCCTCCCTCAGCCCAGAGAAGTGCCTGCAGATGGGACAGCACCACATCCTACAGAATATCTCCGGTAAGGCTGCCACCCCACAGCCACTGTGGCTGGGGCCACAAATGTGATCCCTAGTGACCACTAAATGACAACCCTGACTGCCGAGTTTTTCAATGAAGCCTTATTTTCTGGATTTCAAAGGTTTGTCTTTCCCTGACATTCTGCTTTAGATGCCAGTTACAGCCTGTTACAAAAAAAAATCCTATCTTGTTTTTGTTCTTATGAAATTACAACTTTCATTAGATATCATGTGCTGAGGAGATACCTTTGTTCTTCAGGCAGTTGATATTGTATTATTACAATCTATTATAACTTTAATTTCTTTCTCTCACACATGATGGATCTTTTCTATCTGCTCTTGAAGTATAGCTTTAAAGCATGTGAGAAAAATAGGGTAAGGAAAGACAGAGCCCCACAGAAAGCCTGTGGCTGAAATAAGGATCATTGGGAAGCAAAAAGATAATTCTATAAGTATTTACAGACTGTCAGGTAATAGAGCAGAGCATGACTTGGAACTGAAAAATGAAACTTGGCTTTGACTGTGAGGTCAAAAGGGCCCAAGGGAAAGCAGGTAGTCATTTATTTTTCGTCATGAAGGACTGTTTCTTTCTTCAGCATGACAGGCACAGGATAAGAGGGGATTTGGTTCTTTATCTGCTGATGAGTGGTGGGTATGACATGGTTACAACAAAGGAAGGAAAGAGTCATCTACATGAGACTGGCAGTAGGAAATAAGCGAGCAATTGCAGACCAGTCAGAACAGTGGATGTAGCTTATCTAGATTTCAGTAAGATCTTCAATACTGTGCCACACAGAAGGCTGATTAGGAAGCTGACCATCCTAAGTGGGCCCAAATAGGAAAACTGGGTTCAAAACTGGTTAATGGGTGGGCGACAGATAGTGGTGGTTAATGTCACACACTCTAAAGAGGGGAGAGTTACCAGCTGGGTACCACAGGGTTCAGTACTAATACCAGTCTTCTTTAATATCTTCATTGAGGACATTACAGAGGAACTGTAGGGGAAGGTATGCCTCTTTGAAGATGACACTAAAATCTACAATAGAGTGGACACTCAGGAGGGGGGTGGAGAAAATGTTTAGGGATCTAGAGACACTTGAGGTGCGGTTAATGACATGGCAGTTCGGGTTCAATGCCAAAAAATGCAAAATCATGCACCGTGGGCATAGGAACCCCAGCACTGAGTATAGGATGGAGGGGAGGTATTGGCAGTCACTAGACAGTAAAGGGATGTTGGAGTTATTATGTCAAAGGACCTCAAAGTAGCAGCACAGTGTGACAAGGCCAAGAGCAGGACTAGTGGAATGATGGGGTGCATAGGGAGGCACATCACCAGCAGAAGGAGGGAGGTTTCATTCTCTGGTATGTAACCACCTGAAGTACTATGTCCAGTTCTGGAGATTACAACTCAGGACATAGACAGGGTGGAGGTGGTTCAGAGGAGGGCAACCAAAATGGTACAGGGGTTGCAAGGGAAGCCCTACTATGACACACTAAGGAATTTCACTAAGTACACCATTGAGGGCAGGTGAGCAAAAGGTGAGGTGATCAAGACATACAAGTACCTCACATTGGGGAACAGGGTGCAGGAGGGGAGCCTTTTCCCAGTGACGATGAACTCCAGGACTAGAAGACATGCAATGAAGCATGAAGGAAGGGGGAGTTCAGGAGGGGTGTGAGGAAATATTTTTCATAGAAAGGGTGGTAGATGCATGGAACCAACAGCCAGCAGAAGTGGTGGAGGCTAGAATGGTGGAGGGCTTCAAACATGCAAAGGATAAACATAGGGGTATGTTTGAACAGAGGCAATAGGAGGGAGGGTCACCAGAGACCAGATACAATCTGTGGTGGTAGAATAAGCAGGGAATACTTGGGCAGACTGGGTGGGCCTAGCGGTCCTTTGCTGCTGAGAAGTTCTATGTTTCTATGTAATGATGGTGTGCTTCAAACTTGCATGGGATAAACACAAATGAATCTTGGTAAGAAAGTGGGGGGGAGGTAGTCAGAGATCAGGTAGGATCTACAGTGACAATATAAGCAGGGAAAAATGGGCAGACTAGGTGGACCAAGCAGTCCTTACCTTCTGACAAATTCTATGTTCTGTTGAGGAGTCTGTGGATAATAGTGACCATAATAGGACTGACTTTTAGGTGACTGGAGGAAGCTATTTAACCAAAAACAAGATGCAGAAACTAAACTTTAGGTAAGCAAATTTTGATAAACTGTGAGAGATGGTTGTGGCTAAATTGAGTAATATGCCACTGATTAGGGATGCTAGTGCTGAGAGGGAAGCCATGGAGCAGTATAAAACTGCCTTTAATGGAGTAAGTGACTAAATGAAACCCCATGGGCACCAAGAGCAAGACAGCTAGGCACTGGGGATTGTGCAAGAGAAATAGGGTATGGGGCATTACAAATGAAAGGCAGGGCCACGATTGCACAGACCAAGTCTGATCCAGAAGAACGAACCCTGCAGGTGATACATGGCAATAATAAACCTTTTTATTACATAGGAAAGAAAAGGAAAGACCAATAAGTAGGGGGCATTGGGTTCTGATCATTGAGGGAGACAGGGTGAATAACAGAGGCACTGAGTAATTACTTTGTGCCAGTATTTAGTCAGCAAGTCAGGTCAGCAAGGTGTGGAAGTTATAGAAGAGTGGCTGGTGTAATAAGAGGCAGATCTGTAAGAGGAGTGATGAACCTTTAAGCCCATCACATTCAAAACATGATGGACTAATGGGCATTTTGTTTGCTGGCAACTTCTGCATTTCTATGGTAATTTGTCTTGGCAAAGTGTCTGAGTCAATCATAAAAGAAGACGTATGTCAGCAGGTAAGGCAAAAGGCTGAGTTTTTCTCTAGCACACAGCATGGTTTCACAGATGGTAGATCCTACCAAACCAATCTGATTTCCTTTTTTGAAAAGGTAACTAAGGAGGTGGGTGGGGGCAGTGCAGTGAATATAAGGTAACCTCCTACCCCCACCCCTTGTAAGCAATCCGGGGTTAAATTGGTTTCTGCATGAACAGGTACTGTACCTCTGCAGATAAAAAGGGGTTAATGTTTGTAAGCCTCAGCCATTGCCACCTGAATAATGTTCTTCTCAGGATGCATGTTAATTGTAGGACACCCCACAGTGTTTTAAAAAGTAAGCAATTGGATCTTGACTGCTGTAGCCTGGGGAGAATCAGTTGTTTATTGCAATGGAAACACAGTACAGTGCTGATCTCATGAACCCCATTAGACCAGAGCTCCCTATCTAATAAACTGCTGTGTTGTCCCCCGATTTGTCAGTTACAGTCAATCAGGATCGTCTATTTATAAATTCCAAAGGCACACCCTATTTAGACAGTCAGTCAGTTGCACTCACCTTCAGTTTTGTTTTGCCAGGTTTTTACAGCTGGCTCCTGTTTGCAATGTCTCAGCATGAGTGCCAAGAGAAAGTGTAATGTGCTCACTCTTCAGCAGAAGCTTTGAACCCTCTACTGTTTTGAGAACGGCAAATGTGTGGTTGCACTTGCTGCACAGTATGGGATTGGCAAGTCCACCATGACCCTTGCAGACCCATCTCCACCCCATGTAGATCTGATTTAGCCATAACAGATAAAGTTCAGCATGCTAGGCAGCAGTCAAAGTATTAACTCTCATTATACCGAACTCCTGTTTATCCAAACTTAAAGGGAATCCGTACGTTTCATTATGAAATTATTGTAAAGATTACTGTGAGGATCCAGTATATAAATTGTTGGGTTATATTTAGAAAATGTTTTCAGTGAGACGGAAAAATGCTTTTTCAACAGGGATGTGGAGGCATCCATTTTGTGGACTGGAAGGGAGTTGTGATGATGTCACTGCCTCACCAGTGTTAACAGTGTGCAGTGCAGCAGGTGAGAGCAGTTTGACAATGCTGTCAGGGATTATATTATATTCTAAGGAACTCCCAGGATTTTGTGTTTGGCAGAGTGCAAGAAAATAATCCAGTGCTTTTTTTCATGATAGAACAGGATTCTTGTCTGTAGGAGCAGTTTGTTTTAACCTGCTTAATTGCATACTGTTAGAGCTGGTGAGGCAGTGACATCATCACAGCACCCTTGCTGTCCACAAAATGGATGCCTCCACATCACAATTTTAAATGTATTTTTCTGTCTTACTGAAAACATTTTCTAAATATAACCTAGCAATTTGCATACTGGACCCTCATAGTAACCCTCACAGTAATTTCATAAGGAAACTTACAGATTCCCTTTAAAATTTGTCACCTGTGCTGTTCAGATAAATGGGATTGTACTGTAGTTCAGAGTTTTGAGAAACTTGGGAGAAGAGAACAGTTCTTCGCAGAAAACTTCTGGGTTCAAACTGCCATAGCCTTGACTTTAAATTGCCAGGAGAACTTGTCAGGCTCAAGGTAGGGCAAACTGAGTTCTGACTCTGGGAGGTGGCATAAGTCCCCCATCAGGCTTGTTCTCTGGACTGCAGTCATGCATTGCACAATATATAAGACATCAGGGGGATGGTGTGTGGCCTGTAGGATGTTCCCCCTTAAGGAATTCATACAGCTAGGAAAAGCAAGTCAAATTTATTTCTATAACATCCTATTCCATTGGGCAGAGTGTGTTTAATGATTAATACAACATGTAATTCATATTGTAATAAATTCCTCCTTTGACACATAAATAGGAAGTAGTCTGTTAGAAAATACAGTCCCAGCTTAAAACAAAATCATATTTATTTATTTAGTTATTTATGTATTTATTTGGATTTTGATGACTGGGTAGGCACACCGAGACAAAAAAATCCCTTTTTCAGGGGCAACCCATGTTTAGTTACACAAAGTACAAGAGTCAGCAACAAAATTGCAACAGAGCAATTCAAGATAAGGATTTCCATGGCATTAACAATGAAGAAAGTAAAACAGTTTACAGTCAATGGCAAGTACAGGTGGGTAACAGTGATTCAGGATAAACAATGGTTACAACAGTAACAACAGTTAACCATAAGCATTTGACAAGAATGAATAATTGTATAAAACAGAATTGTGTAGCTATCTGAGGAGGCTGATAAGAATCCTCAGCCAGGACAAGTACACAGATAATACTTTAGGAGTAGGTCTCCGAGGGAAGTTTTAAAGGACCTGAAATTGGAGCAGGACTGTGTACTGTCCAGAAGGTCATTCCATAGCCTAGGGGTTAAAGAGGCAAAGAACCTCATGCCAACAGATGTTGTTGATTTCAAGATCAGGAGGAGAGAGTGTGAGGAGGATCACAGGAGATAGCTGGGCTGTTTTAGAGCTGGGAGAGATATAAGATGTAGGGGAGCGGAGAGTACACAATTTTGTGTGCTAGACAGAGAGTGGCATAGCATATCCTCTTTTTTGGGGTGCAGTTTTGTGAGGAGAGAGACAGTGATGTTCCCTTTTTCCAGCACCCACTGCAAAGCAAGACATGTGATGGTAGAGGGATTTTAGTTTGTTGATTTCGCCCTTTTTGAGAGAAGAGAGGATGGGGGCTCCATACAAGATGATGGATAGAAGGATGCTGTTTGCTATGGAAACTCTAGCTTCTGTTGAGAAGTAGGGATTCAGCCAATAAAAGAGCCCCAGGTTTTGGTTATAGGTTTTGGTTGCTTTATCCACATGAAACCTGAGTGAGAGTTCCTGGTCCAGGATGACTACCAGATACTTGAGCAATCATATGTATTATATTATTTATTTTTAATATTATACTTGTTAATACATTTTTATGTATAATATACTTAATAATAAAATAGAAATAAATAAAACAAACTTAAGAGCTGATTAACCCAAGATGTTACTGAACACTTGCTCAAATAGATGGGCTTTTAGCCCCTTTTTTAAATGCTTCCACTGAGAGAACAGTCTGCAGACCAATGGAAGGGAATTTCAAATTAATGGCACAACTAAAAAATAAAGAACTATTTTTAACTGCTCAAAATAAAAGTTGTTGTGTGCAGCTCAAAACCTCAATTACAGGCAGAGAGTATTTTAGATACAAAAATGGCAGGGATTTAAATCAAGTGTTAGCTGCCAGTTTTCACTGTTAGCTTTTTCCATTTGCAATTTCTTTCATGCTATATTTTTCCTAAGCTTTTCCAAAAGCTTTTCTTGTTTCTGGTCTGCACATAGCCCAGAAACCATGAAGTGTTTTTTACATAGCCCCGCATAAAGGGTTGCTAACTTTTTCCACTTGTTTCTTCTGCCTGTCACAGATCGGTCATCCTTGTAGCTTACAGCTGGGTCAGGTGGTCAGTCAGGAGACCCCTTTATGTGGATCTTTGTAAAAAACACTTAATGGTTTCTGGACTGCGTGCAGACAATGAGCAAAAGGAGGCTTAAACAAGCAAAGGGAGAAAAAGTCAGCCACAGAAGGTTTTTGCAATGGAAACTGGTGGTGGATATAGGCAATTGAGCCAAGAAAAAAAATGGAGACCCGGGAAGGAAAAGAAAGGGTCTGGGTAAAGTAATAGACTATACCCCTATGGGGCTGTGGTGACTGATTTATTGACGATAAAAAAAGTTGTAACAACAGTTTTTTCAAATGTCCAGATAAAAATTAAGACATTATTAATAAAAGAGCACATAAACATTTTCACCTCAAGCTTTGTTTATAAAAAGTTCTTGGAAAAGCTTAGAAAAATACAACATGAAAGAGAGTGCAAATGAAAAAAGCTAACAATGAAAACTGACAACTAACATTTATTTTTGAACTACTTCAGTCTGCACCTTGGACTGGCTAGAAGTCATCATGGAGCGGAGGGGGCAGCCCAAATCATAACAAGCCAAGCAGTCTTTTAGGTAGTTGGGATCCAGTTAATATAGGGCTTTATAAGAGTAACCTTAAAGGTGGTGCACCACTGAGCTGGCAGTGAGTGCAGTTTTTGCAGCACTAGCATGATATGCTTAGAGAGTTCATCTCTGGTTGTCAGTCTGTCTGCAGCATTCTGCACCAGTTGCAGGATGATGCACCTCTTACTGGACAGCCATAGACACAGAACATTACAGTAGCTGAGCCTCGCTAACACTAAGGCATGTAATAGGGTCACCTGGTTTATATACACTAAATTGGGTTTAACCCAGGTGATAGTTCTTATTTGGAAGAATCTACCACAGACTCCATCCACCACCTGATGTTCTACTGACAGCATAAAGTCCATGATGACTCCCAAATTCTTCACACTATCTATAACTCACAGTATCTCAACATTTAAAAATGGACAATTGGGTGGTTGACTTGTGATTGCCCCATGGAGAGCTGGTTCTACCATAAGCGTCTCCTTCTTCTCTGGATGTAAGCTTAGCCAACTGGATGGCATCAAAACATCTCATGCAAACATTGATCTAACTCAGAGATTACATCATGATTGTTTGGTGTGAATATCAGTTACAGCTGGCTATCATCTGCATAGTAGTGAAACTCCAGCTTATACTGTCTTATAACCTCTCCAAAAAACAACATTCACACATTGAATGATATGGGGGAGAGACTCAATCCCTGTGGCACTCCACAACCCATTGCTGTAGGCCTCAAATAAAAAGTTCCTAATGCAACCAGTTTCTTATATCTGACAGATAGGAAGGACTCAAACCACCTTTAAGCTGACCCAGAGATTCCTCCATATTTTTTAAGGTGACCCATCAAAATCCCATGTCCACTGTGATAAATGCCAATGAGAAATCAAGAAAATAAAAATACAGACCACACCCTTCTAGTCTTGCCAGGACAAGGTCATTAAACACCTTGATAACAGTGATCTCACTACTATGCTGAGGCCTGAAACCTGATTGGAATGATTCATACTGTAAATGTTATATCTCCTGAAGTGCTCTTTGAGTAGGGTAAATGATTTTTCATTTTCAATAGAAACGCTGGAAAAAGAAACTCTACGTGTGCCACTTTATCATGCAAAGAACCCCACTTTTCACCAGCTTTTTGTGCATCCCCTCCTTTTTGAGCCAAAATGTTGTACAACACATGCTGATTTGCCCCAAACTGTGGCACAAAAAAAAGAAAAAACTAAGTTTTAACATTTTGCCAAAAATTAGTCATTTTTCAAAATAGAAAATCATTGGTTCTATTTATGCTGCACCACAACTACACTGTCAATTACCTTCATCAGAAAAGGGGAGCTGAGACAGGTCTGTAACTTGTCAGGATGTCAGAGTCCAATGCTAACTTCTTTAGGAGGGACTCTCACCACTGTCCTTTTCAGACTGGAGAGGAAATATCACTCCTTAGGGCAGCACTAGACAATCCTGGCAATGACCAGATGCAGGGCCTACCAAAATCCTACAGCAGTTGGGTTGGACATGAGTCAAAAGAATAGAAAGTTGGGCAAAGCCCAGTAACCAACCCAAGTAGAGCCTCATCTGACAATGGAAGAAACTTGCTCCAAGACCATGGAGAGCTTTTGGATATCAAAGGACCAGCCCTGCAAGCCCCTGATAGGCCACTTGTAGGGACCTCCTGAGGAAGACCGCTCCATGTTAAACTGTCCAGTCCTTTTGTTTGTTCCTAGCCTCCCCCTTGTGTGAGTCTTTTTTATATCTAAATATGCTTAGCACATAAGTATTTCATAAAATAAGTTTAACTACTTATAGGATCTTAAGGTGTGACTGGTGCTTAAAACTGTAAAGAACTTTGCTTGAATGGAAAACACTCTGTTCAAGAAGAATCATCCAACCTCCTCACATGTAATTGCTGAAACTTCTCCAGACAGCAGATGATTTGGGTGGGGGGGATGCAATAATCTGTCAATGGTGCAGAAGAACTGGTCCAGTTTATTCTTACTTGAGGTGATTTTTTTTTCGAGTTCAGCATATTGTGTGATTTTATTTCATTTATCTTGCTTTTCTTGTTTATTTTCATGTTTTCATTTATTTTCTGTTAGTTTAGTCTAGTCAGGGTTGTTAGTGAGGTAGACTAGGCTGACAGCGTATTTTCCGGGGGTTTTGTGTACCATGTACTTGGCATCTTGCCAGATTTGTCTAGGGCAGTTTCTGGCTTTCTGGGCATTTGTGTTCCAAACTGTTGCTGCAATGCTTTTGGATCGGGACATGCTTCAATGAGTTTTAACAGGGAGCACCTAGTCACAGCATGGTTTATTTTTTTCCTCTCAATTTTCCCTACTGTCCGGTTGTTTCTCCGGTCGGTGTCCTAGATTGGTATCCTTCTGGTGGAGTTGGTGGTTGGGAGTCCTTTGTTGGAGTGGTGCGAGGAGAGGTATCTGAAGATGCCATAGGAAGGAACTTTTGGAGCAGAAATTGTTTTTTTGGAATACTTTCAGTGATTTTGGCAGTCGGCCCTGTGTTGGAATATCGCTGGTTCCTTTTGCCGATGGACTGGTGAATTGCTTCCTCTTGATCTGGGAGGCCGAGAGTGGGTTGGGGAGACCTATCCATATTGCCTGGGGGGACGACCTCTACTGCTGGGTCTGTGCAGGAGGTGCCGGGATCGGGTCTGCCAGAGGGCAGATAAAGTTTTGCTGGTGGCTCTAGGCATCCCGGGAGGTCTCCTGGAGAGTTGACCCTGAGTTGGGAGTTGTAGCTAAGAGCTCAGTGGGGTGGGGTGGGGTGGATTTCTCCTATATGAGCATCGGGGGACCCTTCCCTGCTCTCTGTAAAGCTTTTTTGCTCTGCTATTTGGTGCTACCCTTGATGACTGTGGAGGAGGTTCCTCTGGGGTAGTTTCTGGACTTGTACTTTTCCTCTTCATGGTTAAATGGAGATATAAAGGAGTTTGGAGACATCTGGAGAGTCTTCCATGGCCTAGAGTGGGATTCCCAGGAAATAAGGACTGTAACCAGACCAACTGCCAGTGAGATTTTTCCAATCTGGAGCTTTTTGTATAATCACTGGGCATTGAGAGTGCTATTACTTGACTTTCAGTCAAGATCTGTTTGTTTATTGCTGAAGGCAATGTGAGAGACTGACTCCAGCTTAAATTATTATTTAGTTCGCCTTCCACTGGAGGTGAGAGCTCCAATGGATTTATACACATTATTTGAATCATTTTGCACTGGATGCAAACGTGGACTCTGCTAGATACTCTTAGTCTGTTTTTAGTATTTATTGTATTTTGTTGTTTAGTGCTGCTATAGTGGGGATTGAGTTTTGGGGGAAGGGGGTTATATTTATAGTTTTATTGTAGTATTGTTTTGTAATTTGTTTTAAGTTAAGGGGGTGGAAGGGTACTGACTATGTGGGGGTGAATGGTTATCGAGCTGTTGAAGTGTTGGAAAGATGTATTGGTGTGTTAGAGAGACAGTCAGGCAGTACTCCCCCTCAAGACTTAGGGATCTCCGTCCTTTTGAATTACCTCTGCTTACTGCAGAAGCTTATTATAGATGTCGACTTTTTGGCATCCTAAGACGTAGGAGGAAAAGGAAATGGAGATCCTGGAACTCTTGGGGGGATGGGAGAGGAGTGGGCGGATAGGGACAGTAAAAGCCAGGAGATGCCCTGGAGCGAAATGGGTACAGAAGCAAGGTTTTCCTTGCTTACTTCCCATACCCAAGGGCTCTGACTTTGTCAGGCAGGAAGTGAGACCATCCTTGGACTCCTGTCCCTTTTGGGCAGTGTTAAGTAATGGCAGGTCAATTAGGAATAAGACCACAGTGATTGCAGATCTTGTTACCTCTGTTGACCTGGTTTGCATCACCAAGACATGGCTGGATGGAAGTACGGGTCCCGTTCTGGAATCTGCAGTTCCGGCTGGGCTCTCTGTGATTTACCACCCGAGAGTGGACTGGGGGGGTTGCAGTCTGTTTTAGACAAGATCTGGATCTCAGGGAGGTGACATTTGGAGACACCAACTCCTTTGAGTGTATAGTGGGTGTAAGTGCAGCTACAGGACCCTTATCATCTACCGTCCACCAGGTGATGGGAGAGAGTTCCTGAAGGAGGTTGCAGACTTCATCACCGAAATGGTATTGGAGTGTCCCAGATGGTTTATTCTGGGGGACTTCAATTCTCGGGATTTCCAATGGATAGCACTGACCTGGGGCCCCTGGTCCTGGCCTATAATAGGGCTTTGGTAGGGGCCCTGGATGTCATTGCTCCAATTTGTGTTCGTCCCCACACTCTCCACCTAGGGGCTCCCTGGTTTGATGAGGAGGTCCGTGAGTTGAAGAGTTGGGGATGAAAGTTGGAAAGACGTTGGCAGAAAACTCACCTGGAGGCATATAGGCTTGGATTGTTAGAACATTATTAGATCTATCAATCAGCAATTTCCCTTAAGAAGGCAGAGTTCCTGTCCAGGGAAATTGCTACAGTGAAGAACAGGCCATCCCAGCTCTTCCAAACTGTCAACAGACTGTGCAATCCAGCCTGTCTACAGGCCAGTCAAGTGTTGTCACAAATACAGTGTGAGGAGTTTGCGAAATTCTTTGTTGACAAGGTATCCGTCATCAGGGATGAGATCAACCAGCACCCATCCATTGGACTTTGCATTGATCAAGTGGGTAGTACTAATGCCCAGTTGACTTGGTTCACCTTTAGCCAACCGGCATTCACGGATATAGTGAGGATCATCCAGACTCTGCTACCAACATACTGTAGTTTGGACCCAAGCCCTACTCGCATGTTAGTGGGGTGTGTAGATGTTATCGGCCCGGTCCTGGCTGGAATAGTGGTGGTTTCATTAGAGAGAGAGAGGGATCTTTCCAGATCCCTTAAAGGAGGCAGTGGTACGTCCCCTTCTGAAAAAAACCCTCTCTTGACCCCGACTGCCCAGCAAACTACAGACCGGTCTCTAACTTACCCTTTGTGGGGAAAGTTATTGAGAAGGTGGTCGCTTTGCAGCTGGAAGATCATTTGACCAGCCACAATATCTATGACCCTTTCCAGTCTGGCTTCAGGAAATGGCATAGCATGGAAACAGCTCTTGTTTGGGTTCTAAATGATCTCCTGATGGCGAGAGATTGAAGAACTCAGTCCATCTTGGTTCTCCTGGATCTCTCAGCAGCATTTTAAAACTGTGGACCATGGGGTGCTGCTCAACCGCCTGTGGTTTTCCTGTGGAATGAGGGGGGGTAGTCCACAGTTGGTTTTGATCCTTCCTTGAGTGCAGATCACAGAGAGTGGTATCAGGGATTTATTCCTCAGCCCCTCACTGGCTGACCTGTGGGGTTCCACAGGGATCGGTGCTGTCCCCCATGTTATTTGCGATGTATATGCTTCCATTGGGGAACATTATAAGATGGTATGGGTTGAGTTTTCATTGCTATGCTGATGACTCTCAGCTCTACCTGTCTTTTGCACCTGAACAGGAGTCTGATGCAAAGGGAAAGGCATCACCAGTAGAAAACAGAAAATTATTATCCCTCTGTACAGACAGTTGGTGAGACCCCATCTGGAGTACTGCATGCAATTCTGGAGACCCCATCTCCGCAAAGACATAGACAGAGTGGAGGCTGTTCAGAGGAGGGCAACCAAAATGGTGCAGGGTCTGCACCAGAAGACATATGAGGAGAGACTAAAGCAGCTTAATATGTATACCCTTGAGGAAAGGGGGGACATGATAGAAACTTTCAAGTATCTCAAGGGAATTAACAAAGTACAAGAGGGTAGTATCTTTCAGAAGAAGAGATGTGCAAGAACAAGGAGGCACAATTTGAAGATAGAGGGGGGATGGCTCAGAGGTAATGTTAGAAAGTTTTTTTTCACAGAGTGGGTTGTGGATGCATGAAACAGCCTTCCTGAGGAGGTTGTGGAGTCAGGAACAGTGAGAGAATTCAAGAATGCATGGGACAGGCATAAGGCAATTCTAGTGGGGGGCAGGAGGAAGTAAGCTGTTGATTAACTAGAATCTGCAGCTTATCCATCAGGTAGGGAAATGGGCAGACTAGGTGGGCCAAGCAGTCCTTATCTGCCATCAAATTCTATGTTTCTATGTTTCTGTTGTTATATTTCTTTTGCTTGCATTATTATCATACTATTCTGTCTCTTACATTTACTAGATTAAAAATCATTATATCATTCTTAGCCAGTCAGGATTGTTTATCTCCAAACGTTTAGGTACTCTTATAACCATAAAATGGTGTCTTATGCAAGTAGTTCTAACATTCTGAAGTTCCAAGTTACACAGATACACAGATACACAGAAATGTGATGGCAGAGAAAGGCCCCACAGCCCATCTAGTCTGCCCAACACCCTACCTCCCTCTTCTGTTATGCTTCCACCCTCTTTTCCAACCCCTTAAATCTATCCCAAGCCCTCTTGAACCCATCCACCATTTCAGCTGCCACTACCTCCTCTGGCAGCTTGTCCCAGGCCTCTACCGCCCTCTCTGTGAAAAACTGCCCCCTGACATTGCCTCTGTATTGTTCACCTTCCCGTTTGAGGCTACGTCCCCTCATGTTCGCTCCTGTCTTCAATTTGAACAAGCTATCACCCTCCACCTTATTTATTCCATTCAGATACTTAAAGGTCTCAGTCATGTCCTCCCTCTTCCTCCTAGTCTCCAGAGGGTACAAATTCAGCCCTCTCAATCTTCTCTCATAGGGTAAATCCTGCATCCCTTGTACCATTTTGGTTGCCCTTCTCTGTACCCTTTCTAAGTTCAGTTGGCATACTCCATTTCCCACAAAAGGGATTCTCTAATATTCTGCAAAGCAAAACATTTTGATTTTAAATTCAAATTTCATTTTTTAAAAGTTCTTTAACATGATTTATAAAATGTTTATACATAGAATAATGGACAGGAAATAATCAGTAATAAGGCTGTAATTCCATCTCAGGAGTCTAGTGACATCATAAACCACAACAGCTAAGCTTGATTGGTTTGTAATACCACCACAGTCCTGAGATGGAATGACATGCCTAGCTACTGCTTGTTTCCAGTTATTTTTTGTGATCTATGGAACACGTCAAACATTCCATCTCATAATACCATTGATCTGATTTCAGAATGATAGTAGTATGGCTTTCTGATGTCAGAGTGATGGTAATTGAACAATAATGCATGACAGGATGTGTGTTATGCTGGGATAATGTCAAACCTGGGATGGTTGGGTACAAGACTGCAGGCGGAGTGCGTCCAACACCCCAGAAGTGAAGTTATCCCAGCATGACACACACCCTGGAATGCATTATTGCTATTATACAATGGCTAATTTAATAATAAAAAAAGATTTAAAAAGTATGTTTTTAGCAGACTTTCAGTTCATTTATCAATGTGGAGGAATATAGAGGAGAAAAAATATTTCCCTTTGTCCAGTAGATGGTGCTGCTGATAAATGAGTGGCTCTGTCTTCTTCATGTGGCTGCCCCACACACACACTTTTCTATTTGTGTTGCAGGTCTCTCTACCCACCTCCCCCGATCTTTTGTTTTCCGTCACTTCCCTCTCACAGCCCATTGTCTCCTCCGACTTTTATTCAACCGGCCCCACTGCCTGCTCTGGGATCAGTTGTCTTGTATAGCATGAAACCACAAATTGGGAACAAGTGAGGAGAGGAGCAAGACTTCCAGGTTGGTGAAATGGGTTGGTAAGTGGACGGTAGCAAATGAGACTAGCACAAACTACATTCCTACCTATACTGGACTACGCTGACTTCCTTCACAGTCATTGCCCATCAATGATGCTAAACAAACTGGACACTCTTTACCACCAGGCTTTAAGATTTATCTTAAATCTACCCCTAGTACACATCCCTGTCGTCTATACCAGGTTTTGGGATGGACCTCACTCTCAACTAGAAGAAAAAGGAATGCTCTCCTCCGGATTTTTAGAGCACTATCTGATAACCTCCCTGCATACATCTCGAACATCTTCAAACAAGCTAAAGGTTCCTATGGCCTGAGATGCTTCTCCTTAATCTGCTTCCAGATTCCTAGAGTGAAAACTACCCATGGCTCAGCAGCAATCAACTTCTCACTTCCTTTACTCTGGAACACTATGCAAGACTCAGTAAAATTATCCTCACTTCCAAGCATTTTCACATTCAAAGCTCCATTAATGGATTATCTGAAGGAATCATGCAACTGTTTCAGATGCCGATGACCCCTAAGCCCCGGGTGCCACTCTCAAATCCTATGCCTAAGTATTTCATCCACCCCACATTCCTAACAACAGAAACCTAGGACTTACAAGCCTAGTTCCCTTAATCCAAGATGGCCCTGCCTATTGTCTACCTTTTATCTATTCTGACCTCCCTTTTGGCTGCCTACTCTTTCACCCCAATTTCTACCCTATTCCTTAATACCTCCTTATTTTTTATCATTTAGGTCTGAGCTCTTACATGGCGGAGACTATATGGGATTGTTGTCTCTTCTCATTTCAGTAAAACTTATCATTATGTACCTTTGCATGTTAATTATGTTGAGCGGTATGTATAGGCCCATATTGACTGGCACCTTCACAATGTGCTTTCTTTTTTTTTTTGTAACGTTGTTCACCGTAATTGTAATCTTATGAAATGTACTGTATTGTATTAATGCCCAGGACTACCTTGAAAATGAGCTTGCTCAATGGTGTTTATGCCTGGTTAAATAAAGTGATTGATTGACTGATTGATAAAACCGGGGAAATGCTCTTTTATGTGCCCTGGGAGCAAAAAAAAAAAAACAGAATAAAAAGAAAAGAAAAGCTAATGGAAGTGGACTTCTAGATTGCGAGGTAAGATAGTCCATGTGCTGTTTACTGTATGAAGGCACTCATAGAGGGGCTTTTACATACTGAGCGACATCAGTAACCAGATGATATGGTACTCTATGCTAGTAGCCCCACACCTGAAGCGGCCTGTAAAGCCCTTCAAAATGAATTTAATTTGCTGCAACATCATCTTATAAACCAGAAACTGCTCTTAAATGTGAAAAAAAACAAAGCAATGTTCCTCTCACCCCTTCAAAATGCAATAAATCCTGCAATTGCTGGGACACTCCCACAGATTACTACCATTCTAGGTGAGCAGTTGGACTACATACCAAAGTTCAAGTACCTGGGGGTCTGGTTAGACCATAGACTTACTTTCACAGATCACTTAGAAGAACTGGCAAAGAAACTTAGACAAAGACTTGGTCTGTTCTTTAGGATTAATAATCTCCTCACAAAAGAGACGCTAAACTGAAACAGGCTCAAACTACCTTTCTTTCCCTATTGGATTACACAGACTTTCTATATAGTCAGGGACCTGCAGGTACCCTAGCCAAACTCAATACGCTTTGTCACAGAGCCATAAGATTTATCACAGGCCTTCCATACTTAACCCACCACTGTGCATTGAACACAGCAGTGGGATGGTCATCCCTTGCTTACAGATGGCAAAAAAATGCTGCGATTTGGACATACAAAGCTATCTCAAATAAACTGCCCCAGTATATCTCTATCTGTTTACCTTTGTGCACTCTGGGGAAGTATGCCCTGAGAAGCACCTCATATATCTACCTTTATGTTTACAAAGCAAAATCTCGCATTGGCAGAGCAGCCATCAGCTTTGTGCTCCCTCACTTGTGGAACAAGCTGCAAAAAACTTTGAAATTAACTCACCCCATCAGCCTATCAGCTTTTAAATCTCTATATCTACATCATAATAAGGAGTCCTGTGCCTGTCTACCCTAAACAGTGACTCCTATAAGTCCAAGAGCACTCTAATTACTACTGTTAAAAGACTGATCACATCTATAATCGACTCTTCCCTCTCCCCTTTTTCTACCCCCATATCTGTCCCTGCCACATTCCTTGGACCCTGGTTCCAACTCTACATCCTCCATACCGTATCACTATATATCTTTTTATATTAGGTTTTATTTGTGTTCGGTGCACCTGATATGTACTGTATATTTCTTTACTTTTATGAAAAATTGTGTCCTACCCAAAACTAGCTGTATCTTCTGTTCCAAACATACACTACTGACAATGCTACCTGCTGATACTTTGTATGTACTGTATTATTGTATCTCACTTTATGTGTATTATTACTATTTTCTTGTGTGTTGCATCCCATGTATATTGTCCCTTGTTCCTTGTTAACAAACCCAGGTCCACCTCAAAAATGAGCTTGCTCAACGGTGATCACCTGGTTAAATAAAGACTTTGATTGACTGATCAGTGAACCACACGGTGAGCGCAGTTCAGTGAAGCTGCTGGCTTAGGAGAAAAAAAACGAGCATGAAATTAGATTTATTTTGTCCAAAAGTGTTGTGTTTTTTTTTTTTTTTTTGGTGACATTCACTTATTCATGGAAATGTTTGGGGGGTAGTAGTGCCATCATGGGGGGATGTTGAAGTTTTTTACAGTAGCACCTAGATCTGTTATAACTTCTGGAGGGAAGCTGTGATTCATGAATGTGTCATGCAGTCATGTGTGTACCTGCACTTGATATATAGAGAGAATAATGGATAGGTAACTGTGTGTTATGGATTTTTTTCACACATCCAAGGTGTGTGATGACCGATAAACCTCGAGAGAGAAGCTCAGGAAGTCTATGTGGTCATCACACACCGAGAGTAAGTGAAAAAAATCCATAACACACACTTATTTATACTTTATTTTGTATAACTGCTGGTGTGGAGGTTTAGACTGTATTTCTAGCAGCTTAAAAGAAAAAGAATTTTTTTTAGCTAGAGTGCAGTTTTATTTTTGAAAAAAATTGAACTGTACATGAATAAAACACAGTTGAAAATATTGCAGTTGAAATACTTTTTGTGATACAAAACAGTTTTAAAGTCTTTTCTATGGGGCATGTCGGTATGCGCCACTTATGGTGACACCAACACAGCGAACTACAATCTTGTGGGCAAAATCAACACTTTGCTGACAGGTCACTGTGTTGGTATGCCTGAGACAGGGGCACACTGTCTCCTGTCCTGCACCCCGCTCAAGTAACTCCAACTGGAGTTAAGAATCCTAAAGTTGGAGGGCGGGGGTTCATGAGGGAAGCTCCCGATAAAAAGGACGGAGACAAACAGGAATCATGACGACCACAACTTGTGGTCAACATGATTCCTGTCGGCGAGATGCCAGTCGACAAAAGGGTTGTCGGGCAGGCATCATAGAGCCAGGAATGTCACATCAACCTGATTTTGGGTTATTATGAAGTGTCTTATCAACCTGATTTCAGGTAAGTATTGCCTTTGGAGCATAATAACCTGAAATCTGGTTGATATGCATTGTCAACAAAATGGTAATCAGGTTGATATTTAGGGTCACCAGTAATTATAATGATGTTATGTTTGGATAACATCACTGTCTCAGGCACACACTGACCAATCAGAGCCCAGAAAGTTTTCTTGCCGTTGTATAATATGGGTTTTTGAAGTCACTGATTCCCTGCAGGAGAAAAATTACTCCCATGTATTAGATATGCAGTTCATGTGTCTCTTATGGTTATAAGTGTTTCTTCTCAAGTCCTTTGTGTATCAGGATTACATCATTTTGCTTCACAGTTTTTTCACCCAAAGAACTCAAGAATGCACTCTTATAACTATAAGAGATGCAGTAACTGTACATATAAACATATATTGGCAAACTGTATTTTCTGTAACATTACTGTAATGATGTAACCTATGCATTTATCTTACCAGATTCCCCTTGCAAGTGGCTCCAGTCTCCATGGGATGCTACCTGGTAGAAAAAAGGTTAAATAAATAAAAACATTAGAGAAAAGAAAATCTAGAGCAGAGAGTATTGATTGCTCACATGAACTAGCAACAAGTCTTGATGATTTACAGACATAAATGAGGAATACAGCCTTGTACTGATGCCAGGTCCTTCGACTGTACCAGTGCTGTACAGATCCCTGAACTGCTGTCTGTAATACAGGCAGATTAAGCAAAGAAAGAAAATGTTACATGAGGAGCTGCAAGCAGGTCATTTTATCATACCGATTAATATTTCAGAAATGAAACCTGTCATTGCCTTTCCCCTAGTATCCTCAAAAGGCTAGTTATTTGAAAGATATATACTGACCCATAAACCCAGACAGATAAGGGTTCTAAATCTGTTGATTCCATGGAAGAAGAAATAAATCTGATTAATGAGTCAGCCAATAGCTCCCTCCAAATAGACTGTTTTGTGGTTCCTGTGGGAAGACTTTTGCAGCTGAAGCACAGAGGCAGAGGATGACTAAGGAATCCTTGTGAACATTTTTATTAGTGCGTTTCATTCTCACTGACATGGACATTGATACGTGAACGTATTTTAGTACTGAATTACTCTATTGACAGACTGAGACTACTCCCGGAACCTACGGCATTTAGGGTCCCAAGAAAAATTTCTTAATCTTGTGAGACTGACTAATGCTCCCCTGAACTAGCAGCCTACCGCTTTTTTGGCTTGCTCCTCTATTCTATGTGACTCCTACAATGAGTGGTTATTAGTACCTGACCATGTGTAATTTGTACAATACTTCTTAGGATTTTTAATCTGTTGTCTTGCTTAAATGATGCTGCTTTACTATTGTTTGATGTTAACTAACAGGCTTCTTCTACTTCAGTTATTCCTGCCTTTGTATAGACCTTTTTCGTTTTATGTGAAACTGTTATTATTGCACTCTGTACCTCATACTGCAAATGTCAAGTGTTTCCCTTATATGTAACTAATCCTGGGTCACCATGAAAAAGGGATCGCCAATTAATATTGTTTATTTCCAAACATTCCAGATATTCTTGTAGTGGTAAGAGGGTGTCTCATGCTAACAGTTCTTAAATTCTGAGGTTTTAAGTTCTGTTGACATAGTCCATTTCCCACACATGGGGTTCTCTAATTTTCTTCACAGTAAAACATTTTGATTTTAGAGTCAAACTCCAATTTCCCAAACTGGAAATTTTCATCATGATTTATAATATATTTATATGCATAGTTTCTGTTTCTCATAAGGTTGTAAGAGTTTCTTGTCAAGTCCTTTACATGCCAGAATTACTTAGCTTTGCCTCCCGTTTGTCTCCTCTGCATCAACTGAACTGCTGTGGGGTCACATGAGTGCTGGCAGTGTTTGCTGGGGTATTTTGTACTTTTTCAGTTTTGGATTACTATTACAGCATTTGGATTACAAGTGGGTTTCAAACATTTTTAGGTACATTTCCAGTTCTTTAAATTGTGCTAACACACTATGGCCTGTTGTGGGGTTAAATTGCAAGCTTGCTCATTTTCATTAAGTGCGCCACTAAAAGAACCAGGCAAAGGTAGCTACCAGGCCAGCATCAAGACTCTAGTGTAATTCCTGGATAGCCAGAGTTATTGGTTATTGTGTCATACTTGAAACTGTATTTTTACTACTGGTACCAGCTGGAGAGTTTCTCCACCTGGTGTAGTATCATTTTTTCCCCCTTGATTGTGTCGATGCAGCACAGGCTGTGTGGGATCCGAGAGGGTGGTAGTGAACCACAGTCATTGGCTCTCAGGGGGCATTGCAATAGGGTGGGAGTGGTCAGAGTGACTTGCAACTACCTTACGCCTCCTTTTCATCCAGCCTCCAGGCCAGTGTTCATAAATGAAAGCACTGTTGATTTGTTGAATTTTGCTTCTGCGTATGCATCCAGTTTGTATATCCTGATTGAAGTGTTCATTGGAGAAGGTAACAACTGTTTTACTGGTCCCCAGGGGGTGGTTCAGTCCAGTGTAGGGCAGTGGTTAGGTACTGCTGCCCGGGGGGTGGTACTATACACAACATCTGGCCCATTTATTCTCTCTGGGTGGAGGAACCATGCTCAGATGAACCCCCTTACTGAAGGTAAAAGAACAAACTCAACCCCCTCAACCAGCTGGGTCCTGTACAGTAACCAGGCAGGGGTGTGAACCCATACAGGGTGTCCTGGGGGTCACATACACATAAACATATATAGCATGGCATGACAGAAAAAATCTTGAGCAGCATTCTGTCTCCTGAACCAACCACAGGGGTGCAGTCTATCTCTCATGTACAGTGGCTTGAAAATTTTTCTTGTTAAATCATTTGACATTCACCAGCACTGACTGATCGATAAGAATGTCAAGGTCAGGCCAAACTACATCAGTGTTCTGAACAGTTGACAACAAAGAACTTACATGTGACCCCAAACATATGCCACTTTTGACATAAATGTGGGTCTCTTCTTAGGTAAATAGAATTAATATCTGTTCATGAAACTCCTTAAAGAATTGGGCCCCCATTTTCAAAAGGTGAGCACATTGCTAAACATGTTAGTGAGGTGCTAACCAGGATTAGCGCAGTCGAACGGGGGCATATTCAGTGGCCTCCAGATGTGCGATGCTAAAGTGAAATATACTGCTGTACCCACAGAAATGAGGGACCCCTCCTGCATACAGGGCACAGTGGTATATACAGTGGTTCTGATAATGCTGCATTGTTTAATGCTTGCAAAACCCTTCCCTTACCAAAGTGCACAGTGGTGCACATTGCCTTCCTGCCAGCAGAGCACTGGATAGAACTGAAAGCATAGGCTGTCACTCCCTACAATGTCATCTGATAGCTATTTTGCTGTATGTACGTGTCCACTTCCTGCCACTTAGATGGTGGCTGGCCAAGGTATGTGAGCAGATGTGCTGTGTTGGTCACTGTCTCTGGGAGGTGCAGATGCCAGAGGAGAGGGGTGGAGGGTTGGTGTGATGGGGAGTGTCTGCGTGATTGCGATTGGAGGGGGGTGTGCTAGATAGCCAGGGATAAGGACTATAAGTAACTTTGGGATTGGACTGGCAATTGGGTGGTGGAGGTCCACTAGACTGCCAGGGACATGGATTACAAGTAACTAGGGTATCAAACTTGTGATTGGGGGGTCACTAGATTACCTGGGATAAGGATTACAAATAACTTGACAGTTGGACTGGTGATCAGTGGGTGTGGGTCCATGTGACTGCCAGGGATGTAGATTGTAAGTAGCTATGGGATCAGACCGGTGTTTCTGTCATCCACTAGAGTGGCAGGGATAATGATTACAAGTGACCTGGGGAAAGAATAGTGATCAGGGTGTGGTGGATCCACTAGACTGCCAGGGCTGAGATTTTAACACTAATTGAGGGATCAGTTATGTAAGGGGCTGTCGGCACATCTGCACTCAATGCTTTCACAGATATGCATGACAACCTTCTACAGAGTTGCTACTGAGCACATAATGGCATGCAAATGGCCCCTTAGCGCCTTGCATTTCATATGTGCTTATTTAAATGCTGGCAACTGAAAATGGCTCACAGGGACAAGGTGCTGTCAAGACCACTGTATAATTCTCAAATTCTGCTTCTGTCATAATTCAAAGGAGTTTCAGAAACTCTGCTCAATTCTGTGGAGTTCCATTGGAAGCAGAATTTAAAAATTCAGAGTGTGGATTGCCACTAAGGGTGCCTACCAAGATAGCAGCATAAGATATTGGCTCTTCTGCCTCGAGGGTTCAATCCATCAGTATCCTGCCTGATCCTTTATTTTCATGAACTTTAATCTACATTCAGCTGTGCATCTAAGGAAACTGAACTCAACGGTACCAAAACATAAGGTAGCTATTTCAGTGTGGAATGGATACTGAGTCAGAGAAGCTCTTTTCTCAGTCCTCTGTGACCCACTCACTACTCAGCATGGCTCAGCAACGACAACTGGCCGCATGGGATCATGTGTCCATCAAGGGGATGTTTGGGCAACTATTACACCAAATGGCCCAAGTCAACTTAGCTACTAACCACATGGCTCAGGTTCTACAGTCTTTAAAAGCTTGTATGTTCCAGACAGAGTGTTGGGTGATGGCCACTGAAACAATGGTTCATGATATGTCAGCGACTCTCCAAGAGCAGCAACAAGTCATACACAAACTGCAAGAAAAAGTAGATGACCTTGAGAATCAGGGTGCAGAAACAAACTCTGGTTCCTAGGTTTACCTGAGAGAGATAAGGCAAGGGACAATGAAGGATTACTGCAAAATGTCTTAGCAGAGATCCTGCATCTCGACCTGTTATGTGTGCTGCAAGTGGAGCAGGCCCTTCACTCCCTGGCCCCCATGCCAAAGCTGAACGAGAAGCCTTGGCCGATAATAGCCTCTCTTCCAAGACTTTAGAGACAAGGAACTGGTAATGGGCAAGGCATGGGAAATAAAACATCAATATCTACCCCGACTACTCCAGGGACTTATCCGATGGATGGCAGGCATACACTGAGGCCTGTCATGCCATGTATAAGATAGGCCTGCCCTTCTCCCTGTGCTACCCTGACACCATGCAGGTAGTGCATAACAGAACACCACTGTTCTTTTCATTACTGGAGGCCCTTATGGAGTTCTTCAAATGCAACTGGCTCCACAATCTATGACCTCCTGTTCACCAGCATATGGAACATCGTACATAGAGGGAGAAGATAGACAGATGTTTCCCTCTGCACTCTCAAAGGCAAGAGAACTGGCAAACCACATCAGAAGGCCAATGGGTTATCCCCCCAAAACAGAAAAAGGCACTCTTCAGGTAGACATGGAAATCTGGATCACTCCTCCGAAGGACGAAAGAGACTCACAAGAAGCCTGAGGACCGCCTGATGGACACCACCACCAGCACAGAGCTATAAGAGTTCCACATCAGGAACCACTTTGAAGCCCTGCACCCCTGGTCACTGGAGCAGCATCCAAAAACCTCCAGTGGGCCCCAAGTCTCACCCCAGCCTCGTCGATCTCCAGAATTCTCCTCATCGCGTTCCTGGGCAGCGCAAGTGACAGAATCCCTGGCTGATTGCTCTATGATGAGGCTTATGGATTCCATGCCAAAGACCCCCCATCCACTCAGCTGAGCCCAAACAGCAGCCTGCAGCCCTCCTCTCCAGAACAGTTTCACCCCCCCCCCCACCAGTGCAAGAAGGCACACCGGACTGATCAGATAAGTTACATCTTGTTTTCTAAACCAAGCTAGAGGGAAGGGGGTTGTCTTTTTTTTAGAGGTTGTGAGGAAAGGTCCCAAACTTACTGTGGACTAGACCCACAAGATTACGTAGATGCAGGCTTGAGTATGGAACTCCGCCCCCCCCCAGCACCTTTCAAGGTTGCTGGTTCCTGTGTCTCCTTATGGTTTTTACTCCTCACTCTTATACAGGGGGCACAAAGATCTACCGGGGGAACGAAGGTCAGGGAGGGGGAGCAGGCTGATTATCAAGGACTGCATCCTCTACGCAGCACTTGACCCCCCCTCCTTCTCTCCTGATAGCACCAGACAGGGATCTGGGAACATTTCTTTCCACTAATTTTATCACCAAGGAGTCAGTGCACACCAGCGACCTGCTGGGAAAATGGATATGTGAATGTTATGTCTTTTCCCAGGGCCTCCATGTGACAGAAGTGATATGTTGTCTGTCTCCCAGCCTTTCCAGTTCCTCATCCTGAGTGATAGAGATGCAGGCCCCCTCCTCCAACTGCTCAATCTCTCACACCTCTGCTACACATGGCACCCCATCCCCCCCTGAGCTCCTTGCCACCCCTTAGTTCTGGGAGGCACAGCCTACCCTAGCTCATGACGGTACGCCCCTCACCCCCCAATACTAACCCAGTATCACCCCCAATGCCAGGAAGGGTAGCTAGTCTCTGCCAGCACAGTATATTTTTATTCTTACTGGTGAGCAAGAGCGACCTAAAGAATGCATAGTCGCAGCTCCACAACATCCCCTCGAGGGCCATGGTGGATGCCACTAACCTACCAGCTGTGCTCCTACCAACTGGGGGGTGGATCCTGCTAGGATCCCCCCCAGCTGCCTCCATGTAGGAAGCACCCAGGACTGACACACCCGCACACACCCAGGGTGTAGAAGGATGCCTAAGGCAGGTCACTGCAGCCACAAGAGCACCTCTAAAGCCCATTGCCTGTCATACTGAAATCAATTTAAATAGTTATCTTGGTCTTCTGTTGGTTCATGCTCTGATTACGCACACAGAGTTGCATATCTGCAAAGTCTGCATTGAAATGTTCAATGAATGTTATAAGGTGCTAAGTGACCCTCTTTCATGTTTTACTCTTGCCCATGTTATGGCATGCCTGTTCAGGGCTTTTGGCCAGTCCACAGTCTCTACCTGCCATAACAATTGCCTCCACTACAGGACAAAACTGATAAATCTCAATGGCTGACATTAGCACCACACCTGGAATGTGTGGGGTCTGAACACTCCTGCTCAAATGGAAGCAGGTGTTTTCTCACCTCAAGAGACTGCAGACCGTCCTGGCCTTCCTGCGGGAGACCAAACTTGACCTCAGGGGACCAGGGCAGGTTACAGAGGGAATGGGTCGGTCAAGTAATCCATGCATCAGCCCCCACCCAGAAAAGAGGGATCATGATATTAATAAACAAAAACCTCAATTGGACATTCTCCAAAAAGGTAAGTGACCCCAATGGGAGATGGGTTCCAGCCTTGATGAGCACCCTGGAGGGACCATTACTACTTGGGTACGTAATTGGCCCTAATGAAGACACTCCATCCTGGAGTCACATGATGCTCAGCTCTGGATAGCAGCTCCAGGACCCAGCTCCCACTCCCCCAGCTCAAATCTAATTAAAAACAATTAATTTCTTCTACATCTTCTTTCCCAGAGTAGTTGGACGTCTAGCTAACACTACAGGATACACGATCATTTGATTTGGGGAAGAAAAGAAGATTATCTACCAGCAATTATGGAGGCAGACATGTGGCAGGCCCCTCCACACCACACACCTCCACAGACCCCCGAGAAATCTTCAAAGTGCACCAAAGGCCAAACACAATCAGCCGGGAGATCTCTCACTGCCACACTGGCATCTATCCTTCTAACTGAGCAAAAGTTCCTGGAAGAATTTGCTCATTTTAAATCAGCCTTACAGGACCTGGTGGCCGACCTGAAATCTCTTTGTGCTGACCTAGGAGAAGCTACAACTGAAATCAGAGATGTAGTGGCCCATACTTCATCATTAGAGAATTGGCATAGCAAAACGGATCCTGAAATTACACACCTTCAGCAAAAGATCACCAAAATGGAGAATAAACTGGAAGATCTGGAGGGCCGAAGTTATTGGAATAACATTGTCGTCTTCGGCCTTCCAGAAGGAGAAGAAGGTTCATCTCCACTCCTTTTTGCTCAAACATTCCTTACAAGAGTTGTAGGGCCATCCTCGAACAACCCAGTATAAATAGTTGAGCGTGTTCATCGGTCCCTTAAGCCTAAACTGGCGGATGGAGCCCCTCCAAGGCCTTTCATCTTAAAATTATTAAACTACCAGGATAAACAGCACATACTGAGCAAAACCAGAGAGCTTAAAGAAATTTCATGAAAGAATAATAAAATTCGCATTGCCCAGGATCTGCCTGCTCCTATGAGACAAAAACGAGCCACCTACCTTCCGCTTGTGACAAAATTAATTGCGGCTAGTATCTGATTTAAAGTCTCCTACTCTGCCAGGCTTTCAGTTTTCCTTCATGGTTCCTGTGTCAATTATGAATCCACTGAGCAAGCCGCACAAGCTCTGAAGGCCCTACTACCTGGGCTATTCCAGGAGTGCTGAGCCTAGCCACTAGACGGAGTCAGCACTTCAATTTCCCTACAGTTAACCTGCAAGAGTATGCAATTGTTCCGTGCGAACATGCAATCTTCCTTCTCGAATGTGAGGCATCTAGCCATTGTGATTGCAAGCAGGATAGATCGGCAAGTACTTGGAAATGCCTTGCCTTGTCTTGAGAAGAATTTGCTTATTTCATTCTTTTGGACCAGACTAATCACACGAAAAACAGATCATTAACGATTCCTGTTTGTTCTGTATTGAGCAATCTTCTTTGGTCTTAGCCTTTCATCTTTCTTTTATGAAGGAGCCTGTTTATCCTTGCATGTCCAGATTTCTTCATGGAATATGGGCGACTGCCCTAAGATCAGACTGCATCTCTTAAATTATCTTTATTTTTCTGGCACACTTAATAAGTTCATCCCTGCCTAAAAAAAAAAGAATGACACGAAACATATATAAGGTGGAATTTTTGGTGTTTTGTAGCTGTTTACTTAGTTATATATATTCTGGGTGGAGCAGGGAAGGGGGAATGGATGACACTGCTCCAAAGTTCGATCATTGCAAGCCAATTTGGGGGGTTCTCCTGCAGGAATCAAGAGAACTGAATACCTACATATATTTTCTTATTATACTCATCATTCACGGACAGCAACTCTCCAGGACTTTCTTCTAGGTTGCTTACTGAATTTATTTCATTTAATATGATATTGCAGGAGGCAGGGGAAGGGGGGATGGAGGGAACCTTGTTAAACTTTTACTTCAAAATTTGCACGGGCTCACCATGTTTGGTTATGGCGAACTTAGATATGATGGGTTGGTGGAAGGGGGGTGGGAAAGGACAGGTGTGGGTATATTTCTCTTGTTACAAATGTGATTCTTGATATAAGAGGGGCATGGTGGGCAGGGGGATGCCACAGGAGGGGGTTATGTAGAAGAATCTGCGCAGATGACAAACCAGTCACAGCCAAAGGCGCCACAATAGATTTCAATATCCCTACAAGAGTTTACCATGGCTATGTTTAATTTTTGTACATGGAACATTATGGGCACTGATCTCCTGTTAAGAGATCCAAAATTTTACTTAATTTGCAGAAACTACAACCCGATATTTTTTTCTCCCGGAAACTCACCTTCCCTCATCTTAAGTTTCCCTGCTTAGACGTTCCTGAGTGTGTCAGGTTTATGGGGCTGGCTTGGATTCTCACAAAAGGGGAGTGGCTATTGTCATAGCCAAAAGAATACATTTCCGCCTCCTCCAAGAAATAACTGATCCCCAAGGACGATATGTCATACTGCATGTTTTGCTAGGACACTTAGAGGTTGTCTTAGGCTCAGTATACAGTCCTAACAATGATGATCCTTTTTTACCATCTTGATGTCACACTTAGCCCCCCTGTCCTCTTATCCCCACTGTTCTTGGAGTAGACTGGAATATGGTATTAAGTAATGACTTGGAGAGATCGGGTCCAACCCAACAGCTTACTACTCTGGGGCAAATGGCTATACGGGATCTCATGCACTCGCTGGGTTTGATAGACCCATGGAGGATATTGAACCTGGATCGCAAGGAGTATTCTTTTTATTCCCTTCCACACCACTCCTTCTCCAGGTTTGACTATTTCTTGCTGGGGGTAAATTACCTCTCTGGAGTAGGGCACTGCCATTACTCAGCCAAAGTCCTCTCTGACCACATCCTGCCCTTCTCCAGCTCAGTTTCCTTCCAACGTTAAACAGGGATAAAGTTTGGCATTTTAACAACCAGCTTCTCAAGTTAGAAGACTTTTCACAACAGCTAACAAATCTTATTACCAACTACATGGAACTAAAATTCTCCTCCATGCCCAAATTAGACATCCTTTGGGGTAGCTTAAAGTGTGTACTCCAAGGAGAAATTATTTACTTGGCTACCAAGCATAAGAAACAAATGACAGTCACCCTTTCAAATCTATTATCCTGCATACAAACGGCTGACAAAAATATCTCTCTCACTTCTCCCTCAACTGAGTGGGAATAGCTGGAATGCCTTAGATCTCAGTACAACCACTTACTGGGGGAAAAGGCTGAACACCTCATCCTGTGTTCAAAGATCCATTACTTTGATCAAGGTGAGAGAGCTGGTAAATTACTTGCCCTCTGTCTTTCCTCTCAAGAGATGGATGGAACTGTCCCCTCAATTTCATCAGAATCAGGACAACTTCTGACTTCACCTAGAGATATTGTGGAGGCTTTCAAGAAATTCTATCAACAACTATGCTCACTCCCCTCTCTTACATTTAGTATGTCCCAATTGGAATCGTTTCTTCAAAACATCACCCTCCTGCAATTGTCGGATCCCCAGGTTGTTAGCTTAAAGGCCCCATTAACCGTCTAGAAATTTCTCAGGCTATAGATTCCTTATCCTCGGACAAATCTTCTGGACCAGATGGTTTTACTACCAATTTTTATAAGACCTTCAAGACTCAGTTGGCCCCCATTCTACTAGACACCTACAACTGTATTTTCAAGAAAGGCCTATCTGATGTGTCCATTACATCAGACACTATTGTAGTGTTACCAAAACCTGGGATAGATCCCATGATGGTATCAAACTACATGCCCATATCGCTTATTAATGTGGACCTTAAAATATTGGCTAAGGTGCTAGCTTGTAGAATGAATCGGGTATGGCAGGCATTGATAAGTAAAGAACAAGTGGGGTTTGTAAAAGGTAGATTATCAGCTGATCACCTCAGAAAATTGTCCTACCTCTTCTCAGCGTCCAGGGACTCCTCTACCCCAGAGGCTTTGGTGTCTCTGGATGCTGAGAAGGCCTTTGATAGGGTCTTGTGGGACTACCTGTTTGCCCTGCTTCCAAAGTTTCATATCCCCCCAGAGTTTATACAGTGGATAAAGGTCCTATACTCCTCCCCATCGGCTCGGGTGCTATGCAATGGTATTCTAGCAACACCATTCCTGCTTTATCAGGATACTAGGCAGGGATGTCCCCTTTCTCCATACCTTTTCAATTTAATCCTGGAACCCCTTATTTGCAAAATCAACACTTCTCCTAGCATTTTTGGAATCTCCATAGGTGATATGGAATACAAACTGTCAGCATATGCAGATGATATTTTGTTACGTTTCCTTCCCATCTGTGTTTCTCCCGGCTACCCTTCAGAGTATCTCTCAATTTGGAGAAACTTCTAATTACAAATTAAATCTTAATAAAAGTGAGATTATACCCCTGAATAACACTACTCTTAAATCATACCTAGATCATTTTGGCCTTGTATGGAGGAGGGACAAATTGAAGTATCTGGAAATTTATCTCAGTACCTCCCCTCACAAGATGCACCAATACAATCTGGACTCCATAGTAGCCCATCTTAAAATGGACCTAAACCATTGGTCCTTGTTACCTCTTTGCATGTGGGGGAGAATAAGTATCATAAAAATGAACATCCTCCCTCGACTATTGTACCCCATGCAGATGCACAACGAGGCCCTCCATCAGTCATGGTTTGCTGAAATCCATAGGATCCTCACCTCCTTCCTTTGGCAGGGTAAACAGGCCAGATGAGCCTGGTCTAAGCTAATGTGTCAGAAGCAAGATGGTGGACTACAAGCACCCAACTTTTATCTGTATTATTTGGCATTACACCTAGCAAGACTCTAATTGGCTAAAGTCTTCTGAGACAAATTCTTCTAAAATATATACTCCCCTTTGAGTAGAGATTGAACATTCCCTGTGTCTGGCCAATGGGGTAGATGCACATTCTCTCCCTTTACTTACTAGGAAGAAATTACCAAAATAATTGCAAGATACACCCTTGGGAGCTGCCCTTCAAACTTAGGTACAACTTAACTCTTACTTGAAGACTAATCCCAATTTGGACATCTCCCAACCACTTTTTGGGAACCCAGATTTCCTAATATCTGGAAAGATGCTCTCCAAAATAAAATGTTGGCCCGGCATGGGTATTGATATGGTCCACGACTTGGTAGTCCACCACAAGCTGGTGTCCTTTCAGGAGTCAAGTTCATAGTATGGATGGCCTGCCAGCTCGGTCTTTTGATATGTTCAAGTCTCTCATATGCTATTAACTCATTTTGGTAGTGGGCCCTGGAATAGCCATTTTAGCGATATTATCCTTTCAGTGCTTAACTCAGCACCAGAGTCTCACCTAATCTCATGCTACTATCGATTTCTAATATCACAGCCAGAGAGCCCATGGTATTACTGATGAGACCAGGCTCTTCCATCCTCTTCCCCTTCCAGGAACTGGGCATCTATCTGGAAGCACTTATATGTATTCATTAAGTGGGACCAATATTGTTTAATCAATTTTGGATTCTTCACAATCTCTATTATACTCCAGTTAAGTTGCATAGAATAGGTCCGCTCACTACAAATGTGTGCTCCAGATGTGGTAAGGAGCCTGGGACCCTCCTGCACAGCCTATGGGCATGTGAAAAAGTTATCCCCTTTTGGACTTCTATACAAACTCAGTTAGATCCTTTGTTAGGATTGTCGGACAAGTTCTTTCCTGAAATCTGTATTGTTGGTGAGTACACGGATAAACTGATTGGTAACCAGAGATTGTACATGGCTTTGATCACAGCATGTGTGAAGAAGGTTATCCTTAGACACTGGTTGGATCAAAGTATTCCTAAATATTTAGAGTGGTACAAAGAAATCAGGTTTGCACTACAAGCAGGGCACCTCATTGCTAGCATGTCTAATAATCTGTCTAAATACAATACCATTTGGGAACCCCTTTATACATTACTGACTGTTTAGGCAGCTCCAAATGCTTGTTAATACCTGTTTACTGTACTGGTGAATTAATGGCAGGAGCGACCACTGCTCCTACTTACTTTTGCTTTGCACTTCCTGTGGTGGGGGGATGGAAGAGGGGAAAGGGTAAGGGGGGGAGGAGGGTCGGGGGTTTAGGGTGAATATCTTTTGGGGTTATAGTCTAACAGAAAATTATGAAACATTATATACTCTTCTTGTTACTGATTTGGTACCTTGGATACATGTGTAGTAATACACTGCCGATTATAAGTGATTATACAATGGCAAGAATAAATCCTGGCTTCTGATTGGTCAATTGGATGTCACAGCAGGGATGCTATCCTGGCATAACATCCCTGCAGATCAACTTGATGATTGTTTGCCACTAGAGCCACTTCTCTTTAAGAAACATAAATATTTTTAAACACTAAAAAAATTCTTTAAAATTATTTTTTTTCTGTATAAAACAACAAGCCATTGTATAATAGGAATAATGCCTTCCAGGGTGGGTGTTATGCTGGGATAACATCCCTTCTCAGGTGTTGGACACCTTCAGCCGGTGGCCTCGGGCCCAACCACCCGAGGCGGAATGTTATCCCAGCATAACACCCACCCTGTTGGGCATTATTTCTTTAATAATATTCTGATGTATTTGAAACCAATAAAGTATATTTAATTTGGAAAAAAAAGACGCTCCATCCTTTTTCCATTCAGTGGCACAAGAAATAGGGAAGCTGGGTTTGGATAATGCAGCAGTGCTTGTGGGTGGAGATTTTAACTTCGCTATAGACCCTTTTCTCGATAGATGCCCACCCAACATTGAACCCCACACCAGAGGGGCTAGGGCACTAGCTCAGATGACAGAGGACATGGGTCTCACAGATATATGGAGAACCTCCCATCCCAGAGAATGTAACTATTCTTTCACTCCCTGGTGCTCGACTCCCAGAGTCGGCTTGATTTCTGGCTCACTTCCTCAGACATCACTAAAGCCTCCATAGAAGTGACCATTCTCCCCATAGTAATCTCTGACTATGCTCCTGTTCAACTCTGTTTTACTTGGAGACCTCTCTCCTTCTCCTCCCCCACTTGGCGGCTAGACCCCTTTTACTGAGAGACCCAGATTTTGTCCCATGGTTACAGTGTGAGGCCACCTTCTTCTTTCAGAACAACCCCATATCAGACACATCTGCGGGTAACACATGGGAAACCTTCAAGGTCACCCTGAGGGGTGCAATCATGGGGTTCATGAATGTCAGGAGGAAGAGAAGCGAGCAATGCATTTCTGAGCTGGAAAACTAGCTGAGGGAGGCTAAGACCCAATTTAAGGCCCTTCATAACCCTTCCCTTCCCTTCCCTTCAGTCCCAGATAGGGCGCACAGCAGCAGCCCTCCAAATGGAGGTGAATGAACTGCTCTCCTGGAAAGGTGAGTTATCTATCCTTTGACTCCTACTGGATCCCCCCCCCCGCTGGTACAGAAGAATTGGTGCCCTGTTAGGGGATTTTCTGTGGGAGTGGAAAAAGCTGAGATATAGTCAGAATAAACTGTGGGCCCACTGGACAGAGGGTGGGTTGTGCTTACCATGGTTTGAGGGTTATAAGTGGGCTTTCCAAGCCATGCAAACACTCAAATGGTTTGCAAAATATGGACCTGAAGCCCCTCAATGGCTACACATGAAAGAGGTTCACAGTAAAGTGCCATATTTTTCATTATTGTTGTACAATAACCCTCCAAAGAATGTCATCCTTTGCCCCATGATAGGGCCCTCCATCTAATACTGGAATAAACGGCATAGGAGGCTGAAGACCAACCCTTCCCCCTAGGCCCCATCCCATTAAGGGGAAACAAAGACATCACCGTAATATGGGTGCAGTGGGCTGACAGGGGCATGCACTATCTGCAGGACTCCTTTGACCCATCAGTCAGGACTCTTGATACCTTTAAGGGGTTGAGTGACTGTTGGGACCTCCGCCAAAGGATTTTTGGAGATACTTTCAAATTAGAAGTGCCATCTCCTACAGATCAGCCACCAGCAAGCTCTCACCACCAGTTCCACATTGGATGCCATTAGACAGAGGCCAGGCCAGCACTATCTACTCAGCACTTAGGGGCAGGCTCCCCTCCCAAATCCTTGAAGCAAAAAAAAAAAGGGAAACTGCCCTAAAGACCCAGATAACTGATCAGGAATGGAGAACCTGCTGGAAGCTAGCACACAAGGCCTACCCAGGTACCAGGAGTGCTCTAATTCAAAACAAGATTTTACAATCTTGGTACAGAACCCCCTCAATCCTCCGTACTGCCAAAGTTACACAGGATGATCTGTGCTGGAGATGTCAAGTCCACAAAGGGGACTTGCTCCATATACTATGGGACTGCCCAGCATTTAAGCCACTTTGGCAACAAATATGTGCTCTGGGCTTGGAGATCTTCACAAGCCTGCAACCCAATCCACCAAGGCAATGCTGCTGGGCATCCACACTTCCACCCCCAGCTGAACACCTAGGATCAGAAGTGGATTGTCATTCTAAGCATGCAGATGAAGAGGCTTTTCCTGTGCAAATGGAGAATGCAAGAGGTCCCCTCAAGCTGAGAAGTGTTAAACTCCTCAGCACAAGTAGCCAGTTTGGACTGGATAACACATGATGGCCATCACGCTGACAAAGTATTGTACTTTGTGCCAACCCTTCATCACCTTCTTAAAGCCCAGAGCTGACTCTGGCTGAAGGTCCTCCACCCCACCCATCTAGATGCTCCAGAGAGAGGTCACTCAGGGCCCCCACCATATGATTAAGTACAGGTTATAGATTGGAATGCAGACCTTAGTGTAAACAGCTCTAGTGAATACTGCAATCTGCTAGATGCTTTGTGTGTGTTATGCTTTGTTTGTTGCAGGCCTGGATGCACAAGCATTACATGCTCCATTGCAATATTCTTGTTACAGTGAGAATCACCTCTTACAGTTGATATTCGAGGCCATAACAGGTAGGCTATGGTTTTCTTCAGTCCCTGTCTAATCTCTCCTATAAGTCTTCATGTACAAGGCAAACATTGTAAGCCTGAAGCAATAGGAGGAACTGTATAGATTCCACCCTGCAATGCTTCTGTCATACATCCTGTTTTTTTTATTCCATGTTTTCTGAAATAATAAAAAACTTTAACAACAAACAAAATTCTGAAAGTGGAATTTTAATCACGAAATTGTAGTTTGTGATTTATGTAAACTGTAGATGCAATTCCCTCAAACCATGGAATAATATTTCGATAGGTTACATAATCTTTAGAATATTATTCTATGGTTTAGAATGAAATGCTTTTTAAAATTCCACAGAATTAGAAAATAAATTCTTTAAAGCATTTTGGTAGTGAAATTGGCATTCCACAGGAATTCTGTTGCTGGAATTCCACATTCTGCACACCTCTAGTGCTATCCCATTTCAGATGTGCTACCTCCCTTTGCTCCCATAAGCCACTTTCCTGCAGTGGGCTGTGTTGGCACAGCACATAATCACTGTGCACTATACTTTCACAGCTCCCATACATAGACATGCAATTTGAACTGGTAGGAGTGCATTGCCCATCTGAATATGACCCTCAGGCTGGCCATGCACTATTTCTTGCACACTGCTAGGGTGTGCAAAGCACCAACAGCCAGCTCTGAAAATGGGAACCAGTATGGATAGAGTACAATGCACTAACCCATGTAATTTGGAGGAGTGTTTGAAGCTATTTGAACACAGACAAAATAGTATGCACAAACATCTGTAGTACCTTTACTTCTTTCATGACAATTTGGAAAAAGAACACTCCTCAAGACACATGTAGTAGACAAGTGAGCCAGGAAGTACAGACAGGCAAAGGGGAAAGGTACAAGGAGTAAATAGTGTTAATTTATTCAAAACACAAATATATACATATATATATATATATATATATATATTCATGGCAAAAAGCTCTGTTTAATGCATCAGTTAGGGTTGTTGCACAGCGACAACAGTGAGGGAATTCGGTGTTAGGGTTGAAAACCCTAACTGCACATCCCGCCCCACCCCAACCACCACAACACACACACATACATGCAAGTAGGGGAAGGACCAAGGCAACACAACCAGTCACACACATCCAGCAGGAGGGGTATACCTGTGTTACTGTAGGAAGTGGAGAAATCCAACTTGAGATATCATAGATTATTTACAAAGTTGTTCTTCAAGATTAGTTCACATAAAGGTGAACCAAGCTGGCAGTAGCAAAAATGGTGTACCTCACTTTGTTTTCAACATATGACTGGCAAAAGGCATCATGGGCGCTGCAATGTTAGTCTACGGCAAATTGTTAAATTTTGGAACAGTGTAACTTTGTAATCCTTAAGTATTTTAGCACAATAGCAGGAAAAAGCACATCTGTGGGACCAGGTCTTGCCATCCTGCAAATATGATGTCAAAGAACCAACCATTTGCTTGCAGGATGATGGCAAAGATGTGCAGTCATTAGAAGCATACTTTCTCAAAATACTTTTGCAAACACAAAAGTGTCAAAGCATGACACTTTCGCATTTGCAAAAGTGATTTCCGAAAGTATTTCAGAGATTGTGCAAAATCCTGTTTTGGATCTTGTGAAGCCCAAAATACCATATTTGTAGTGTGTGTTATGTGTTGGTGGCAGCGTGTGGCCCAAGATGTCCAGTTGTCTGTAGTAATATGTGTTTAGTGGTACATGGAATGTCCAGGATGAGAGTTAATAGTGACGACCCCATGCGACAGCCCAATGGGAGCATGGGTGTGTGTTTTCGTGGTTTACATAGTTGTATGTTATTCCTGTTACCTGCTGGTGGTTGTGTGTGATTGGTGGTGTCCTTCCCCTACTTGCATGTATATGTGTGTGTGTGTGTGTGTGTGTGTGTGGTGGGGGGAATGAGCAGTTATGGTTTTAAACCCTAACACCAAATTTCCTCGCTTTTGTCGCTGTGGATCAACCCTAACTGATGCATTAAATGGATTTTTTTGCCATAAATTTCCCTTTTTTGTGAGAATGTGCACTATAAATAGTGAATGAAATGTGGTGATGGGAGCGTGGGGCCCACCATGTGATTTTTTGTCACTTCCCTGCGCAAAAACTGTATGACCGAGTGAAATGAAAACTGGGTACACAAACAGAAATGCAAATGGTAATGGCGACGGCTATGCAGAAAGAAACAGTAATGCAGTCAACAGTGGAAACGCTACCGAAATTGCAAATGCTAAGGCTAACAGAACCGCAAATGGTAACAAACACGCAAACAGTGACGGTAACGCAATTGGAAATAGAAACGGTTATGGTAACCCCAATTATAATGCCAAAGGGAACAGTAACAGAAACGGAAGTGCAAATGCAAGCATGTACACAAACACAAATCGTAACGTGCACAGTGAGGGCAACGCAATTGGAAATGCTAATGCTTACGGTAACACCAACGATGACGCCAAAGGAAAAGGAAACGGAAATGCAAATGGAAGCACGTACGCAAAAGCAAATGGTAATGCACACAGTGATGCAAAAGGAAATGGAAATAAAAACAGTAATGGAAACACAAATGGTAACAGTAACGCAAATGCAAGCACAAAACGCAAACACAAAGGGTAATGCACACAGTGATGTAAATGGAAATGCTAATGCAAACGGTAAGGGAAACGCAAGCTGAAATGCTGACTGTAACAGTAGGGGAAACGCACACCCTGTTTTTCCCCAAAAGGTGCATTCAGAAGCACAGTGAATACAAAGAATGCATGCATAACAATGGGCCTCAGAGCAGAAAATGAGCTGTTGGAATACTAAATTGTTTATATCTCAGGAACCGTACGGCGTAGAAAAAAAATTTTAATGTTATATGATTTATAACTTTCCTGGCTAGTTTTGTACTTAGCCCCCTTGGGGACTAAGTATTGTTCCAACCAAAAGTCTGTATCTCGAAGCGTTTTCGGGATACGGGCTCCAAAAGGCGCGGCGGATGCTGTAATGTTAGCCTATGGGAAAAATTGTCAACTTCAGAGTAATGTAACTTTGCAGCCCTCTAATATTTTGTCATCAAACCACAAAAAGGCACATCTGTGTTATATTGGCTTTCTTCCCTCCAAATTTCAGCCCAAAAGACCAAACTGTTCTTTTGCAGCAGGGTGTCAAAGATTTCCTATTCTTTTGGGCATAGTGTCGCAAAGTAGTGTTGTAATTTGCGACACTCACAAAACAAATCACAAAAGTGTCGAATGTGCAACACTACTTTGTGACACTACTGTTTACAAAAATTTCTAAAACATACTTCTGGGGTGTTTAACCCCCCAAAAAAGATATGGCTAGCATCCTCAGGACTCGACTAGGTGAACGTAGCAAGAATTATGTCCCTAGGGGGTCCCAAATTTAAATGCCAAGCATTTCTGTGACCACCAACTGAAAACAAGGTGGCAGATTTGCGACCCTACAGGGATCATTTGCAACACTAAAAACTGCATTTGCGACACTGTCGAACGTTTTGTTAACTTTTTCCACTGACTATAATGGGAAAATTGTTTTTTGAATAACTTTTGATCCATTTAATATTTTTTCAAGAAATCTTCGAAAGGCACATCACGGACCATGGCTGCATGTTCTCTGAAGGTTTCAGACTGGTCGCACAGACCGTGCAACCTGTAGACGCAAGCAAAGAATGCACAAAAATGCGCAATTACCACATTCTCCTGTGCTATGTAGCTCTGCAACCGTATATACGACCATTATGAAACTTGGCAGATCCACAGATCATATGGTGGCAAAGTTATTAAGCTGTCAAATATCAGAGTTTAACCTTAAATGGGGTACTCAACCCTAACTATAGTGGCACTACCATGCCACTATAATATATATTCTATGCAAAAAACTGTGTTAATGCATCATTTAGGGTTAAAACACAAAAAGTCAGGAAATGAAAAATCTTTAGAAGAAGAAGAAGAAGAATCAGCATTTATATAGTGCTTTTCATACACAGTATCCCAAAGTGCTTTAGAAGCAATGCTAGACTGGTAGTGAAGTGACTGAATGTGTGGTGGCAACCATATCGCACATCATCACCCACACACAGCCTGGATAATTGCATGAACCGGTTTATGGGAAGGGGAATGTTGGGCAGGACACCAGGAATGTTCCCTGCTCTTTGTGAAGAGTGCCCTGGTTTTTTTTACTTCCACCTGGACACCCACCAGGACAAAACCAGGATGGGCAGAAGGGACCTCGGTATAACGTGTCATCCGAAGGACGGCACACCCCAGCAGTACAGCACCCCCAATACTGCACTCAGATGCCAGCAATTTTTAGGTGCAAGTCCAATCCTGGTGTGGGATGAGAACCCACAACCTTTTTTAGGGTTGTCCCCCCCTTGTGGACCTGCCAATCATCCCAAGATTGACAGATGAGGGGTGTGTCATTGGGTTATGAGGCCTAAATGTTGCCCCATTCTTGTGTAATCCCATGTTGAGAAGCAGCAGTGAACAAGAATGGGGGCAACATTTGGGCTCTAATCTGTCAGCTCTTCAAATATAGCCAGAATCCTAGAGAGGCAACCTAAGATTTTCATTTCCTGACTTTTATGCTTTAACCCTAAATGATGCATTAACGCAGTTTTCTGCATAGAATTTCCTTACTTTTTGAAGAAGAGTAGAAAACTAAGAACTTGCGGAAGTTGGTGAGAGCGTGGGCCCTTCGGGCCCTGCACTCCCATCAACTTGTAAACGTGTCTCTACCATCAGCACCCTCCATATTTCAATGTAAAAGACCAAACTGTGTCCGAGATATAACATGTTAAAGTTTGAGATTTTCATTCATTGGAGTTGCAGAATTCCGCACCTGTTGATATTTTACAGACACAATGACTAAAAATTCCATCCATGACACTAAAGCTAGGTACCCTATCAATTTCAAGGCACCACCACAATGCAAAATGCTGTCTGCAAAATGTAAATTGTGTCACTCAATATCGCCGCAAAAAATATTTTCTCTGACACATAAGCACCGTAATTCACATGCACAGGACATGCCATCAACACCCTTCAAATTTCAAGTAAAAAGACTAAGCCATTTCCAAGATATTTAAACTTAAAGACTGTGAAAATTGACCTTTCAATTCGATTATAAAATCTGGCCATCTTGTCCCTCCCTCGCGATCAAAGAATCTCACAATCAAAGAATTTGCAGGCTCGCGATCAACGAATTTGCATGCTCACAATCAAAGAATGTAAAATGGTGAAACTTGAGTTTTAGGCAGAATTACATGAAACCACCACCATGCCTCGATAGAACAAAGTCTCCTGAGCAAAACCCACCCTCATTTGTGTTCCTAGGCCACCCCTGGGCTGAGAAATGTGAATTTTTCAAAAGGCCATCTAGTCATGCTCTCACGAGGCAAGATCACAATCAAAGAATCTCATGATCAAAGAATTTGCAGGCTCGCGTTCAAAGGATTTGCAGGCTCATGATCAAAGAATAAAAAATGGTGACACTCGAGTTTTAAGCAGAATTACATGAAACCACCACCATGCCTGAATAGAACAAAGCCTCCTGAGAAAAACACACCCTCATTTGTGTTCCAAGGCCACCCCTGAGCTTATAAAATTGTATTTTTACCTTGCAATGCAAGATCGCGATCAAAGAATCTCGCGAACAAAGAATTTGCAGGCTCGCGAACAAAGATCGTTAGCGAGTCGTGATCAAAGAATTTAAAACATTATAACTCTATTTTTTGACCATTGTAGGTGAAACCAAATGCATGGGTTGATAGATCGAAGCCCCCTGAATAAAACCCATGCAGGTTTTACTTCAGGAGTGACCCCTGAGCCGAGATATTTGATTTTTGTGACAGAATTTAAAAAACAAGATGGCTGACCTCGCGATCAAAGAATTCTCGGGGACAAAGATTCTTTGACCAAGAGGCTGCAAATTCTTTGACCGCCAGGTGGGACGAGATGGCCCAAACCCCATTCTTTGTTAGCAAAACAACCATATAAATTTTCCCATTGACTTATAATAGGAGCTTAAAAGTGCCATAACTTTTGAATGCCTTAATATTTTTCCACCAAACGAAAAGTGGCATGTTTGGCCACTAAAGCTCTTTCAGATAAGCCATCTCATAGACCAGCATGCTGCACGATGGCTGCACATGGCCTCGGGCAAACCCCCCAAAACTGCCTCCAAAACTGGCAAAAAGTGAATTTTTCAGCGTTTTGGTGAGCAAAGACTGACAGTCTGACCACAACAAAATTTGGCAGATCAAGAGATCTACCAAGCCCCACTGGGCATACCAAATTTCAGGCAAATCTGTCAAATGGGTACAAAGTTATTAATGCACAAAATTTTGACTTTAACATAGAAGTGCCTTCATAACCTTAAATATAGTGATGTGACCAAGCCACTATAATATATATATATACACACACATGTATATATAATAATAATAATAATACATTTTATTTCTAAAGCGCCTTTCAAATTTCAAGGCGCTGTACAAACATTATAAAACACAGATAAAAACTTCAATCTCAGAATGATACATCACAATCGATGATCTAAAAAGGCAGACTGATACAAGTAAGTTTTTAAATCCCTCTTAAACTCCTCCATGGAGGTGCACAACCACAACTGATGGGGTAGAGAATTCCAAAGAGTGGGAGCAGCATAAAAGAAAGCTCTACAACCAGATGAATTTAGGCTCACTCTTGAAATCTCTAGCAACCCCTCATCGGCCGAGCGGAGTACTGGGCCTGGGCAGTAAGAAACCAGGAGATCTTTCAGATAAGCTTGACCCTGATCATGTAGGGCTTTAAAAGTCAATAAACAGACTTTGAAGGTGATCCACCACCTAACAGGAAGCCAGTGCAGATCGCGCAGCACCGGGGAGATGTGGCAAGACCTGCTTGTCCCAGTCAAAACCCATGCTGCTGCATTCTGCACTAGCTGGAGGCGGTGGATTTCAACCCCAGAAAGCCCAAAATACAGGGCGTTGCAGTAGTCCAAGCGTGAGGACACAAAGGCGTGGACCAACGTTGGTAACGAGTCAGACTGAACAAGGTGTTTCACTCTAGCGATATTCCCAAGGTGGTAAAAGGAAGTCTTGATGACCGCTGACACTTGTGACTGTAGTGTCAGCCTGTCATCTAAGATAACCCCTAGGTTACGCACCCATTCAGAGGTTGGGAGTGATACACCCCCAAGAAAAATTCTTGAGGGTGCACCAACAGGCGACCTCTCTGTCCGACAACCCGGATCCACAACCAAAACCTCAGTCTTTTCTGAGTTCAACTTCAGCCAACTAGAATCCATCCAATCCTGGATTTCTTTCAGGCAGTTGTTAAACACCGAGAGAGCTCCATCCTGGTCAGGGGCAAAAGACAGGTATAGCTGGGTATCATCAGCATAGCAATGAAACCTCAGCTTATACCACCTTTATAACGTCTCCGAGGGGCAGCATATACACCGCAAATAACATGGGAGATAGCACAGAACCCTGAGGCACCCCACACAACAAAGGAATTGGACCGGAGGAAAAAATCCCCGACACAACTCTTTGTGATCTCCCAGTGAGGAATGAGGTGAACCATCCAAGGACAGTTCCCGATATTCCACAGATCTGCCTCAGGTGTGCTAACAACACCACGTGATCCACAGTGTCAAAAGCTGAAGAGAGATCAAGAAGAACTAGAATAGAACATCTCTTCTGGTCTCTCGCCCTCAAGAGATCATTAAGCACCCAAACCAGCGTAGTCTCGGTGCTATGTCTTTTACAAAAAACTGGATTGGAAGGGTTCGTATATGTCATGGATGGTTAAATGGTTCTCTAATTGGACCGCCACTACTTTCTCAATCACCATCCCAATGAAGGGTAGGTTAGAGATACGTCTGTAGTTTGCAAAACAATCTGGGTCCAAGATAGCTTTCTTCAAGGGTGGTGTCACCACCGCTTCTTTCAGGGAGCTAGGAAACTCACCCAAGTCCAGGGAGCACCAGACTATTTGTGCAAGGATTGGACCGATGATGTCACAACAACCCAATATTAGGGAAGTCGGTCCAGGATCCAAACTACAGCTCGTAGGGCGCATACCATGGATAATCCTCATGATATCCATGAAATCAGGTCTGCTGAAGGAACACCACAAAATCTGAGGCACTGTGAACTCACGCTGTTCAACCACATCCCCCTTAGAAGCCACAGGACGCAGATTCGACCTGATATTGGCCACCTTATTAGCAAAGAAGCAAGCGAGCTCCTCGCACTCTAATTGTGAAAAAGCTCTCTGAACTTGTAGACAAGCTGGGTTGCATAGCCTGTCCACAGTTCAAAACAGATGAGCCGGTCAGTTCCTAGCAGCAGCAATCTCCCTGGACAGGAATTCTGCCTTCTTATGGGAGATTGCAGATTGATAGACAGAGTACTGGTCCATCAATTTAAGGCAGTCGGTATCACTGGTGGATCTGCGCCAACAGCGTTCTAATCTTCACCCCTGTCTCTGCATCTCCCTTAACGTCCCATCGAACCAGGGCGCCTTGGGGCGAAGGGAGAGGGGGCGTACACAAACAGGAGCAATAGTATCCAGAGCCAAAGTAACCACCCTATTATAGGCCGTCACCAAGGTCTCTGGACTACTGCTCGCCAATGCAGGGGACGAGAGGTCAAGAACCGCCGCAAGGCCTTGGGGAGAAATATCCTGTAAAGGGCGGTATCTTGCCATCTTCACAGGGGTAGGCCTTCTCAGGGGGGTAATAAAATTGAACCCCATGGTGCAGTGGTCTGACCATATGACTGGTTCCACCCCCAAATCAGTAATATCAATCCCTAGGAGAAAGACTAAGTCCAGGGAATGTCCAGATTTATGGGTAGCAGTGGAAACCACCTGTGTAAAGCCCAAAGAAATCATTAACTGGAGGAAGTGATTACATATATCTCATGGGAAAAAACTCTGTTTAATACATCAGTTAAGGTTGTTCCACAGTGACAAAAGTGAAGAAATCTGGTGTTAGGGTTGAAAGCCCCCGCTGTACCCCCAACTGGCATCAGGATGTGCGTTGGGGTCGTTGGCCCTAGCTCTCACCCCATCACATATGTAAACAAGCTGAGGTATAGAAGAATGTGGTGATAGTTAGGATCAACAACCCCAATGCACACCCCGATGCCAGTTTGGGGGCGGGCTGAGGGTGCAAGGGGGACTTTCAACCCTAACACTGAATTTCCTCGCTTTTGTCACTGTGGAACAACCCTAACTGATGCATTAAATGGATTTTTTTGCCATGAATTTCCCTTCTTTTTGAGAATGAGGACTATAAATAGTGAATGGAATGCAGTGGTGGGAGCATGGGTGCTTCAGGCCCCACGGTCCCACCACCTGATGTCTTCTGACATAGTAATGGTAAGTGCAATGAAAACGCAAGCGCTAACGGTTAAGCACATGGAGAAGCAAACATAAATGATAAAGCAAATGTTAATAGAAATGCAAGCGTAAAGTGACAACAACGCAAACAGTGACACAAACAGAGATGCAAGCATGTATGGAAATGCAGACCATAACGTGCACGGTGATGGTACCGCAATTGTAAACGCAAATGTTATCGGTAACAGCAACAATAATGCCAAAGGAAACAAACGCAAACGGAAACTGAAGTGCGTACGGAAATGCAAACCGTAATGCGCATGGTCAGGGTACCGCAATTGGAAAAACAAATGGTAACGGTAACAGCAAGAATAACACCAAAGAGAACAGAAATGGAAACACAAATGGAAGTGTGTACAGAAACACAAACTGTAATGTGCACAGCCACTGTACTGCAATGCGAAATGCAAATGGTAATGGTAAGAGCAAAAAATAACACCAAAGGAAACAGAAACACAAATGCAAGCACATATGGAAATGCAAACCATAACGCGCACAGGCACGGTAATGCAATTGGAAACACAAATGGTAATGGAAAGAGCAACAATGACACTAAACGACAGAGAAATGCAAATGGAAGGGTGGCCGGAAACGCAAATGGCAATGCGCACGGTGCTGCAAATGGAAACACAAAGACAAACAGTAGTGGAGATGCAAATGGTAACAGTAACGCAAACGCAAGCACAAATGAAATCGCAAAGGGTAGCGCACACGGTGACGTACACGGGAACGTTAATGCAAATGGGCACAGAATCACAAGTGGGAACACTAAGTGTAACAGTAACGGAAATGCACACCCTGTTTTTGCCCAAGAGCTGCATAGAAAAACACAGTGACTACAAAGAATGCATGCATAATAATGGGCCTGGGACCAGAAAATGAGCTGTTGGAATACTAAATTGCTTATATCTCAGGAACCGTATGACGTAGAAACAAAATTTAAATGTCATATGATTCATGACTTTCCTAGCGATGTTTACACTTCAACTGCAATTTTTCCAACGAAAATTCCGTATCTCACACCGTTTCTGAGATACGGGCCCTGAAAGGCGCGGCGTTTGCCGCAATGTTAGTCTATGGGAAAAAGTGTCAACTTCAGAGTACCATAACTTGGCATTCCTGCAATATTTTGCCACCAAACCACCAAAAGGTACATCTGTGGAATGCTGCCTGCCTTCCCTCCAAATTTCATCCCAAAAGACCAAACCATTGTTTTGCAGCAGGGTGGCAAAGAATTCCTGTCATTTTGGCCATAGTGTTGAAAAGTAGTGTCGTGATTTGCGACACTTTTCACAAAAAAGTGTGACAGAGTTGCAGGTGTGACACTACTTTGCGACACTACTTTTTCCATAAATTTGAAAGACATATTTCTGGGGTGTTTAACCCCAAAATAAAGACATGGCTAGCATCCTCAGGGCTTGACTAGGTAAACATAAAAATAATTATGTCCCTAGATGGTCCCAATTTTAAATGCCAAGTATTTCTGTGATCAGTAACTGAAAACAAAATGGCGGATTTGTGACACTACTGGGGTCAATTGTGACACTAAAAAATGCATTTACGACACTGTTGAACTTTTTGTTAACTTTTTTCCATTGACTATAATGGGAAAGTCGTGTTTTGAATAACTTTTGAACCATTCAATATTTTTTCATGAAATCTTCAAAAGGCACATTGGGGACCCTTGCTGCATGTTCCCTGAAGTTTTTGGACTGGTCGCGCAAACCGTGTGACCTGTAGGCACGAGGATTGAATGCGCAAAAAACTGTAAATGCGCCCTGAGATGTTGCTTAATAACTCTGCAGTTGTATATCCAACTGGTACGAAAATTGGCAGATCCTAAGATCTATGGTTATGCCTCAAGTCTGCCAAATTTCAGGCAAATCCATTGAACGGTGGCAATGTTATTGAGGTGCAAACTTTCACCATTTAACCTTAAATGAGGTACTCAACCCCAACTATGGTAGAACTACAGTGTTACCATAATATATATATATATATATATATATATATATATATATATATATATATATATATATACTGATATGGCAGTCGCCTTACATCTCAGCAGCCTTTTGCTGTTCATATCTACTCTAAAGTTCTTGCTTGCATCTAAATTGTAAACCTTCTTTCTAAGTAGTAGGAAGTAATACCTTGCAGTGTCAGGTTAACCTGTTTGACTGTGTTAGGTCTCTCTTGCTCTCAGCTTCTTAGTTAGTTTGTCCCTACTTCTTAGAGAGTACAGTGTGTGTCAAGAGCCCCCTTCTGCAGCCTTCCTATGAGTTTTTATTGATTTTATGATGTGACCTCCCTGACCTTTTGTTCTTTGAACACCACACTTAATTAGCTGTCCTTCCTGAGATAACCAAACAAGCATAAAAACAACTCCATCTCAGTCTGATAAACACTAAACCGTCCCTGCCTTCAGAGTTAATTTATCCTTTTAACAAACTTCCAGGGTTTAGAAATAAAACTGGCTGCTATTCATAGCCCGAGGAGCAGCTCACGTTCATTTTAACAACTACAAGGTGTATAACAGGCCTTATAAATTTTATTTCATGTGGGGCATGCCATGTTCTGTGGCAGAGAGTAGAAGGGAAGAAAAGAAAAATACAAAAACAGCATGAGAAGCGAGACAGGAAAGTACAGAAAAGCAAGTGACGGGCAAGGGCTGTCAAACCACCGGAGGGGCCAGCTTCTAGGTCCACAAGAATATGGCTGCACAACCCCTTTTTGGAACAATAGAAAGAACAGGCAACTAAAGAATATGACAGGGCAGAGCAGAAAAGGTTTATAGTAATTTTATTATTCCCTATAAAAATGTGGCATGGTTCTGCTCCTGTCACACATACCCCTCTTAAGAGGGAACCTTTTATCTCTCTCTTTTACTCTGTGAACAGGTTTTCTTAACTTCTTCTGTGTCTCCTATTAGACCTCTTATACAGTAAATATACTATTATGCAATAATGAGTATCACTTTTCTGTAATACCTTTTTTCAACATAAATTCCATTAGGCAGAGCTAATTGTTAACCAGCCTACCAAATTCTCAACACCTGAATCATAGATACAGATCATTATTAAATGTGCAAGAATCAAATGTGGAAAATGAGGACTTTGTTTTACTTTCAGGTTTTGATATGGATAAACTCAGAAGAGAGAGAGAGATTACTCCCTTACATCCATCTTCAATATGTTTCCTGTCCTTAAAGATGCTAATTGTCAAATTGGGCTATGAGGGGGTCCTAGGGACATGTTGCTATGATAACGAAGGGATAATGGCAATCAGATTGATGTCTAGATAAGAGACTAATGCCCCAGTTCAAAAGGTTAGCACAGTACAAACTGGGTTTGCACCATGCTAACCAGGAATAGCACCGGCTGTCAGGGACATGCCCATATTCAAAGGACACTTATGTACCATGCACCCCGGAAAGCACCATTGTGCACAATGTTGTGCTGCACTTATGCAAATGAGGGACCCCTTCATGCATATGCGGTGCAGCATAATATCGATATTTTTCAGGCGTGCTAAATGACCATAAGTGTGGTGCAGTTTAATGCTTTTGAAACCCAGCCCTTAATTGTATGCAGAGAGGGTGGGTGCCCCTCACCCCATCCAAGCACATTCAAGGGTCCAACAGTTCCCCCCTCATGCCCCGATCCCCACGGTGATAAAGTAAAGCAAGCCCTGGTAGTTTAGCAGTCTCCCATGTCCTGATCTCCTGCAGAATAATGTAAAATAAAACCTGGTGGTCTAGTGGTCCCTCCCATATCCTGATGCCCTGCAGAATAATATGAAACACAATCCTGGTGGTCTAGTGGTCCCTTCCATGTCCCCTTCTCCCATTCTCTGATCACCATCCCAACTCACAAAACTACAGTTCCCTAGTAGTCTAGTGGTCCCCACCCCACCACCCTGCCAGGTTGTGATCCACCACCCTACTCCCCCCCAGCCTGACCTGAGCTGACGACCGGCACAACCCTCCTCACACTACCATGGCTGGCCACTGACTCAACTGTCACTGAGCACTTACAGTATATAGTATGTGCTCACTTGTTGAATGGTCAACCAATAAGTGTGTACTCTGTACTGTACATTTTCAGTGACAGTTCAGTTGGCGACCCTCCATTGTGGTGTGAGGAGGGTTGTGCTGGTCATCAGCTCGGGTTGGGCTGGGGGAGAGTGGGGTGATGGGTCACACCCTGCTGGGGGTTGGGGGGCCACTAGACTACCAGGAAACTGTAGTTTTGTGAGTTGGGATGGTGACTGGAGAATGGGGGAGGGGAGACCACTAGACCACCATTATGTCCTGTGTTTGTATTATACCAGAGGGAATCAGGGCTGGGGAGAGACCACTGGACCATCAGGGATCTGTATATTTAGTATATGGGAGGGGGGATCAGGGCTAGGGAGGGACTGCTAGACCACCAGGTTTTATGTTACATTATTCTGCAGGGGATCAGGACATGGGTGGGACTGCTACACCACCAGAGGTTCCTTTATTTTTACATGGATGGGGATCAGGGCTTGGGAGGGGAACTGACCCGGCGTTGTCATGCAGAAGAGTCCATAATGGGTGTGCAAATGGCCCCTAGCACCATGCATGCCCAATGGGCTCATCTGCATGTCTGGCATGAATATTGTCCATTGGGGCCACAGCACTAACCAGTGTGTGGCGCACTTTACCCCTATGGTCAGTCTTCAGCCCAGCACTCTGGTAGCATGACACAAAACATGATAACTGCTTGCCATGTGTTGCACTACCATGGTCCCATATTCAGACAGATAGCCCGGCCAGTTTGAATCCCGCTATCTGTTTGAATACGGTGCCAAAGCCAGCCAGCCCTATTTTTCCACAAGGAGTACCTGTTTGCATGTGAAGCCAGTTAGCTCTGAAAATGGGGCCCCCAGGTGCTCACAAATTAAATTTGATCAAATGCCAGTTAACTGGTAACTCTTTTGGTGGTGGACCTAGAGGAGAACATTTTAGTTCAGAATGCAAAGTCCCCAGTTATAACAGAAAAAAATCAATGTTTGCAAACTGAGTACCAGCAGGTCCAGGAAACAAACTCACTAAATATTTATTCAATGTGCTTACGCAATTTGGTGCAGTGTTGTGCTTATGCAACTTGTTAAACAAACCTTTGCAGCTGTTTGCCTCTCTGTTCCTCAGGAATACCACTGTAGGGATGCCAAAAGCAAGGAAGCCTGGAGAAGGGTTACTCCCCTAGAGGTGCAGCAGGAAGGATTTCCTTAGGCTAAAGGTGCCTTAGGAAGGAGCCCTTAGGAAAGAGGCAAGCCACCAGAGGAGGAGGGGGAGGATGGTGAGGCAAAGAAAAAGTGCTTTTGAGTGAAGCAGGAAGGATGGCATTAAATAGGTCAGGCAGGAGGTGTGGCTGGTTGCTTCAGCCCATTGAACCACAGGCTAAGCCTTTCAGTTGTGATTCTTATTCTTTGTCTTGTTTGCCTAATCACAGCAATAAGATCCCTGTAAACCTATATGAGGGTATAATCATTATTTCTTGTGATAATGTGAGAATATGGGACAAAATGCAGGACCCCCCAGAATGGTAACATTATACAGAGAATTATGAAATTATCTGCCTACGAAAACGTGGGATTAAGAAAGATAGCAATCAATGACTTTCTTCAGTCCATGTCCCTGCAACCAAATATCATAGACATGGGAGATTTGTGGTAGGGTTACTGATTTCTTTTTTAAATATTGGTCAAGGTGAAACTGAAAAAATCATTTATTCTTATAAGAATTTTATGATATTAATAGAAATGGGCAATTGTAAAGTTACAGTCACAAGTGTATATATTCTACCCAAAAACAGCTTATATTATGAAACATAGAAATATAGATTGTGATGGCAGATAAGGGCTGCCAGACCCACCTATACTGCCCATTTTTTTTTATTTTGCTGTAGACTTCACTTGACCCATGGTGCCATCTCTTCCTCACCCTTCCCTACACTTACGATTTCCTTGTGCCTGTCCCAGGCATTTGTGAACCCCACCACTGTTTTCACCCTTGCTACCTCTGCTGGAAGGCTGTTCCAGGCATTCAACACCCTTTTTGTGAAGAAATACTTCCTCACATCCCACCTGAATGTATGCCCCTCCAACTTCATAGCATGCCTTCTTTCTGTAGAGCACCGTTTTCTCTGAACAATGCCCCCTCCTCTACCTTATTTACCCCTGTAAGGTATTTAAAGATCTCTATCATATCCTCATTCTCCCTCCTTTCCTCCAGAGTATAGATATTTAGTTCCTTTAGCCTGTTCTCATGGGGCTTCTGATACAGATCCTGCATGAAGATGTGGTTTGGAATAACCTACCACAAAATTTCAATGAAACTTCCCTAGAATATGCCCAAGCTTTACTAATTTTTCTAGGGGATCTTCACTCCAGATTAGAGAAACAATAAAATATACAGGAGTCTTGTAGACTTGACTGTTGATGTAGGTTGGTGGACAAGAGGGTCAACTGATAAGGTAAAAAATGAGAATGGAGCTTAACTGTCTAGATTTTTGAAAAGTCACAACTGTTTTTCTGCAAATGTTCATACTGAGGATGATAAATAAGATAATCCAATTTATGATGGCTCACTGGGACAAAGTTTTATGATGGTTAATTGGAACAAAGTGTGATAGACTATTGCATTTCTACAATTTTTGAGACAGGCAGGTTTATTTAGTTAAATATAGACATGCAATTCAAGAGCAATTATGCTTCTTTAATCCTAAAAATGAAAGCTGACTAGATAGAAAAAGATGACACTCCACAAATTCTATCAGATTTAAATGTGCTATTGAATATGTATACTTAGAAATCTGGCTTTTTATTTCTGGGCTCTGATTGGCTGCCTTTCATTCGGGGGGGGGGGGTTACATTGACTTTCACTAGATGCCCAGGAAATAAAAAGTACCAGCCTGCCATGCCCCAATGCCAACTTGGTATCCTTGTGCCAGTTTGAAATTGAAAATTCAGTAGCCACCATTTTTTTTCACTTGGTAAGTGGATTATCGAGCAAGCCAGCGCCCCCCCCAACTGAAGTACAGCCTAAGATAAGAAAATGAATCATGTAGCAGAAACCATACACATTTTTCTCAACACAAATTTAAATAATTCCAAACATTTTTCTGTCACCAGCCATTTTGCCGGTGGGTTTAAATGTACCAACTGTGTCCCCATTACCAGCCTGCTCTGTCTTTCACGCGTTCTGATTGCAGTCATAATTTATTAGTGCCATCACAATCTCACAAATAGATTTTCCCTTATTAGCACTTTTGTAAATTACTATCTTTATCCTGCTGTTCCTGTGAAGATGGATTGCTACCATGCTGCCCGCTTCTGTCCAGACATCATGCCTCACCTGACTTTGATTCTCCTACAGTGATTGACCCTGCGCATTTCAAACAGCGGCAGTCTCCTGACCATGCACTCACCACAGTGCTGTCACTCAGTAACAGTCCCTCTCTTAAAAAGGCACAGAGCCACCAAACTGGTAACACAACCACTACAGAAACAAAATGAATAAAAAAAATTAAGCTTTCCTATGACAAGTCGAGCTGGTGGTGTTGGGAGGGGGGGTTTCAACAACAAGAAGCAGTCATGACAAGGTGCAATTAACCAGTCATACAAACAACTGCAAACAGCAGCAGCACCCTCCACTGGCAAGTATGCCAAGTATACTAGTAGAGGACCTACTTTACAACAAAATTGATTTTTCAGTCCTTCTTAATTGTATTTTTATTTATTTTTTAAATGTTTAAATATTTTATAAAACTGTTACCTATAGCCCATTTTCTAAGTGCAATAATACTCTCCAGGGTGGGCAGTATGGGCTATACCAGGTCTTCCAGGGGCTATAAGGCTCACTGCCTGCACTGTTGGGCCTCATTGTACCCCTGAGTGGTCCAGTATAGGCCAGTACTGCCCACCCTGCTGGGTAATATTGCTTGAAGACTAGTCGACCAAAGTGTCTCCACACAAATAAGTGAATTAATATATTCAAAACTGTGAAGGAACTCAGGGAAATTTGCCAAGAATCGATTCCTCTATATATTAGAAAAAGCACATGAGAAATTATGTGTAGTGCTTTATATGTTTCCCTACAAGAATGCAAGGTAAAATCTCAATTATACAATGGCAACTAAAATACCCTGCTCTCATTGGTCAGCTGGCTCTATCACCCTGTTGTAAAATTCAGCACCACCAACAGGAACAAGTGCCAGCCAGCCACATCTCACTAACTGCAAAAAAAAAAAATTAAAAATCAGTCCGAGCCGCCATCTTATTTTCCTCGCTAAACGTTGCTCTACCAACCGAAACCTGTAACGTAGTTTGAGGACTCCTGAATATGTAAAAAAAAACACAGCTCCAACCCTCCTTTGTAAATATTCCTCTCCTTGTGAGAAATTCCACATCATACTGCCCCCCCCACCGCTGCCACACTGCTCCTTGGCAATTTCGCGATACCACCATGTACTGCATGGTACAGGGAGAGTCCTGAAGCACACAGACAGTTCCTATCATCGGGAGTTTAACCACAGACACATCTCGCTGCTCCTGCAAAACTCTGGGCTCACCATACTAAATTTCTGGACTGACGCTCTCCTTATAATCCTCCAGTCCCAGCACTTTCAAACAGATGACAGTAAAAGACTATTTCTGCGTGCGCTCTCTCACACTATCAGTCTCACTCAAAAGACGCTCTTTGCGGTCTCTGTCTCCTAGGCAACGAAAAAACGTACCCAACTAAGTACTTCTTTCCTAAACCCTGTTTTACTGATAAAATGATAAAATAAAGCTACTCAGCACATAGAGAACTGCTAAAGCTACTCAGCACATAGAGAACTGCTTGGTACAAAACGGGAAGTGTTTTACACTCGCTGCAGCATGCTCGATCTTATAAGCCAAATACAGTGGACTATTTTTTCTAGCGTAAGAACAACTTAAACAAAAACTCAAAAATTAAAAAAAATGATGATTTTTCTCTTCATTTTCTGACAAAAATTAATGGGGACATTGTATAATAGCAATAGCCTCCAAGGGTGTTGGTGATGCTGGTTTACCCACGCCTGGTGAGGTTTACTCCACCGCCCGCGGCTCATGACCGAACCACGCCAGGTGTGGTAAACTAGCATCACCAACACCCTGTCGTGGTTTATTGTTCAAATATAGTTTAATAATTTTTGCAAACATGCTAAAAAAAGATTTAAGAAAAAATAATATTAGGGGTCAACAAGAATCCCTCCAGGACAAACTTATCTAAATACATTCAGATAAATCTATTGAGATTTAATAAAACAAGAAAAGGAAAAGCTTCAAGAAAAACATTTGGCAAGACATGTTACATGTGACTGGGGATGGAGATGTAAACTTTCTTTGGTTCTTGGTGGCATGGGGACAAATAATTATCAAAGTTCACTATCAGTGTATATACCTGTAGAAAACTGGATAAAATTCTTGAAAAAACTTGGATTACCAGCTATGGGGAAATTAAGAATATGACAAGTTTAACTGTATCACTTGAAGAAATGGAATAAAGGAATCCACTGCCTTGGAAGCAAGATCAAATAAGCGCCTGACCTGGACGGCTTTGTTAATTATATTTATAAAGTAAATTTGGAAATATTGGCCCTATTATTAAACAATATATTTAATAAGTGTCTTAGAGAAAAGTACATCCTGATAGCTTAGAAAAATAATGTAATCATATAATTATATAACCAGGAGGACACATCTGTTCATAAGAATTTTGGACTTACGGCTGGCAGTATAACCTAGAGTTTACAGTAACAAGCTGTGGATGAGCTTGGTAGATTCAGCAGATCTAGGTTTGATTCCCACAACCTCCACTTGCATACTGTGTGACTCTGAGCAAGTCACTTAACCTCCCCAGTGCTCCTACATCACCCCCTGAACACAGGCATTATGCCTAGTGGGCTCTCCACAGTTACCAAAGGGTAAAAAAGAAGTCTCTCTGATAATATTTTTAAATTCTTATCCAAGGATTTACTTACAAGATTATAGTTGTCAATCAATCAAAACTTCGTCCTCAGAGGGCTACAAATTGGATTTAGGATGGGTTACATAACTATAAATCACATATTTACTATGGACCTCTGCTTGAGAAATATATTATGCTAAAATAAAAATATTGGCAGCCTTTATTGATTTCATGGCAGCATTTGATTAATTGAACTGACAGATACTATGGGAAAATTAATAAACTTGGGAATTGATTATAAACTCCTATTACCAATAATCCACAGCCATCTGCCTTCTCATAAATAAAAACACAGCCATTTGTCTTCTTATGAAAGAAAATACACATGCAGCTGCATTCTCTGTATAGTAAAACCATCTTATCATGTGATCATCTGGTTTTACTATACAGAGAGAGCAAACACGTGTCCACTTTTATTCACGAGAAGGTGGCTGGCAGTGAGGAGGGCAGGTTGTATAGGTCACCATCTCGTAATGAGAATTGGGTGCTGGAGAAGGAAAGTGGGAGCAGGGTACTGCCTGTGTGGAAGGGGTGGGGGATGCATTGGATGTTTTGCTAATTACAAACAAGAGCTACATCAACATTGAAAGATGGTGGCTGTCTGTTGAGGCAGACAGGTTGTGCCAGTTAGCCAGTGGGGGATTTTATTTACAAATAGTGAAGAAATATAACAAACTAATCTCTCTTTTTCCATCTCTACTACCACTGCCTCAGCTACACTTAGATCATTGATTGCTCTTAATCCTCATAAATGTGGTAGCCCTGATAGTCCAAATCCTAAGATTCTGCTTCTCTCTGCCTCTGCTATTGCACTTCCAATTACTCTACTTTTCGACCTTTCTTTCTCCTTCGCTACTGTTCCAGATGCATGGAAACAGGCTACAGTTATTCCTATGCCTAAAGATGGTGCTCCATCCTCTCCAGGTAACTATAATCCCATCTCTCTCTCCTTCCCACCCTTGCTAAATTGCAGGAACACCTTGTTCTTTTGCAATTTTCTTCCTTCCTTGACTCCTCCTCCTCCTTCTTCCCTCCCTTTCAGTCTGGTTTTAAAAAATCTCACTCCACCTCTGCTTTCATCCTACAGCTTATTGACTCCATCCTTACTGGTATGGATCAGAGACTGATCACATCTGCCATTTTTGTTGATCTTGCTAAACCTTTTGACAGTGTCACATCCCCTCCTCCTTGATATCTAAAAGCCCCAGGTCTTTCTAACTTTGCAGTCAACTGGTTTACCTCTTACCTGGGGGGTAGATCACAATCTGTCCAGATAGGCTGCTCTACTTCCTCTCCACTTGCTGTCTGCTCAGGAGTCCCAAGGTCCATTCTTTTTTCCGTATTCTTGAATGACTTTCCATCTGCCTGTTCCTATGCATCCATTCATATGTATGCTGATGATACAGTTATTTTTCCATCTGGCTCCTCTCCTCATGACCTTACTTCACAACTTCAGCTGGACTTTGACAATGTTCAGCGATGGTTTAAGTCTAACCAAATATTCCTCAATGCTCTCCTCAAAAGTTTCCATGACTTTTGGTACTCGCCAGAGGCTTTCTGGACTTGCCTCTCTCCCATCTTTTCACAGCCTTGATGGTGCTATTATTGAGGATGTTTCTTTTTTTAAGTTCCTTGGAGTCTGGCTTGATCAACATCTTGAATTCTCCATTCGTATTGATGTGTTTCACTAAAAGTTTCAACCCAAAGTTGATGCACATTTCAAGACTAAAGCATGTATCTCACTTCCTATAAGCCATGACATTGTTTTAAAAATTATCCTTCCTATTTTTGATTATGCTGATATAGTCTACAGCGGAGCTCCCAAACCCACCTTTGCCAGACGTGACCCTTTTTTCAATTCATTTTGTCATTTTGCTCTAGATTGTTTCCTATATTCTCACCATTGTTCTCTCTACAGTGCTCTTTCACTCCCCTCTCTTGACGTCAGGTACTTTTCTCACTGTGTCTCCTTTATATATAAATTCAGGTTTGGTTCCCTTCCTTCCTACCTTCCTTTCTTCCCTCTCATCCTCTCCTACAGTTTTCTGCTATCTTGTACATAATATTGCTTTTCATTCCCTCACTATTCCTTCTAGTTAATCTACTGCTGGTCAATCTGCTTTCTCTTATAGCTTTCCTGAATTTTGGTCCTCCCTTCCTTTGTCTATTCACTATACCTCTTTGGTATTCTCTTTAAAGTCTGTCCTTCATGACTTTTTTTCTCGTTCCTACACCTGTCCTAGACCCTTTCATTCTCATTGTCTTTAGCTTTGTACTGGCTATCAGTTTTCTCCCTACCTAGGCATATGTTATTCTGATTGGTATTTAAAGTTTAATATTTTTTCATTTAAATTGTATTACTGTATATTACATATATATATATATATATATATATATATATATATATATATATATATATTTATTTATAAAATGAGGAGCTCAGCCATATCCAAATCCAGTGTTCTGATTGTATAAAACACATCACATGACCGATCTTATATATCAGAGTGACCGCACACCTGCACTTTTACCCCCTCCAAAACAATGCGATATTTTATAAGATAGAGGAATTACGGAACACATCATATATATGCACCGTGGGTGGTTGATGCACCAGCCTGCGGCCTCATTCATAACAACGCACACCAAGGCGTGCATATATCAGAGCGACCGAACACCTCAGAGTGGTTTATCTATTACATATATAGATTTAGATATATAGATATTGCGAAAAACTCCATTAATGCATCAGTTAGGGTTTCAGTGACAAAAGTTTGGAAATGTCGTGTTAGGATTTCCAAATCTAACACCCTACCCCCACCCTGCACACACCTACAGGCATCAGGCTGGGGGACTGGAGTTGTCTGCCCTAACACTCACCCCATTCCATGAGTAAAGAAGCTGAGATGGGTACAGTATAGGAGAATGGGGTGAGCATTAGGGCTGATGACCCCAAGCCACACACACACCCCGACACCTGTAGGTGTGTCATGATAGGGGTGGGTTGTTAGGGTTGGAAACCCTAACATCACATTTCCAAACTTTTGCCACTGGAACCCTAATTGATGCATTAATAGAGTTTCTTACAACTAATTTCCTTACTTTTTGAGATAGTATAATCATTTTCTTATTTGCCTGTGGGAGGGCCCTACACTCCCATCTCTCTCTCTCTCTCTCTCTCTCTATATATATATATATATATATATATATATATATATGTATCTGTGGAAGCACAGGGCTCTGCACTTCCATTAATAGGACAACAGTGACAATATTATCAATATAGCCATGGTATTACCCCACTTCATGTACCCGGTGCAGAAAATTTTTGAATCCCCACCAAAACATAACTCTGTGCAACTGCAATGGCATTCCATGCCACTGGTGTGAAAACACATTTTGGCCAGGATTTGAAAAATGATAGCTGTGATATACATGAGGTGGGGTAATAAGAAGGCTATGTTTAAAATGTGGGGTCAAAAATGTAAAATTCCCAAAGTTACGAGCATGCATAGTGAAATTGCAACAAATGGGTATAACTCTGCTATTTTTAATAATTGTGACCCAAATTTTCAACATAGCCTTCTTATGAACCCACCTCATGTATATCACAGCTGTCATTATGCAAATCCTGCCTGAAAGGTGAATTCGCTAAGTGACCACAAGATCACCATTCAAATAGGAGTTACATTATTATAGTGATATTGGTCATGAGGTGAGGTCCCCAAAAGGCCATGTTGAAAATTTGAGGTCAAAATCTCCAAAAATGGCTGAGTTATGCATAAAAGTTGAAACCCCCACTGAAATAACATGACGCGCGTTTACCTTAGTTTCTCATATTGCAGTTGCCGGTTCCAGTAGCAAGACATGTTTTCGATCGGGAGAGCAGATCTCAAATCTGGGATCTCTTCAGGTGAGTAAGGGTGTGTGGGGGTGTCAAGGGGTGTGTGGGGGGAGGTGGGTGCAAAGTGGAGATTGGGTGTGGGGTGTGGGTGTGATCATCGATGGACCTTTTTAACAGGTTAAAAAATAATAAAAGACATCAAGGGAGTTCTCTTCTTTTCAGCATCCACCAAACATAGGAGGGTCAGAGGATGCCACTAGCCACCAAAGAAAATAAAAAATGGGCATCGGGGATCGGGGAGGAGGGGTCACTAGACCACCAGGAAATTCCATTAAGGAGTAGAAGAGTAATAATAGGGATTGGGAAGGGAGGGAGAGCCACTAGACCACCAGGCAAAGCTATACAAAATAATATATATACTATATATATACAGATGTGTCAGCCACGATGAAGTGCAGTAACTTGCAATAATGACATGTCACAAGCATGACAAAAGGGCTTAATTGCAGCCCCTGCAATAAAATTGCAGTATTCTGTGATATTCTGCAGCATTTCTGCCCTTCATCCTGGCTTGACACATCTGTGTGTGTATATATATATATATATATATATATATATATATATATTATGGTAGCACGGTAGTGCTACCATAGTTAGGTTGAGGAACCATTTCATGTTAAACCCCAAAACTTTGCACCTTAATAACTTTGCAACCGCTTGATGGATTTGCCTGAAATTTGGAATTTATGATCAAGAACCATAGGCCTTGGGATCTGCCAAGTTTTGTACTGGTCAGATATATGGCTGCAGAGTTATTAAGTGTGATCTGTGCGCACGTTTACGCTTTTCTGGAATTCTGTGATCGCGCCTACAGGTGGTACGGTTTGCGTGACCGGCCCAAAATCTTCAGGGAACGTGCAGCCAGGATCCCTGATGTGCCTTTCAAAGATTTCATGAAAAAATATTAAACGGTTCAAAAGTTATTCAAAAAACAGTTTCCCATTATAAGTCAATGGGAAAAGTTAACAAAAAGTTCAACACTTTCGCAAATGCATTTTTACTTTCGCAAATGGGCCTGTTACTTTCGCAAATCGGCCATTTTGTTTTCAGTTGGTGATCAGAAAAATGGTTGGCATTTAAATTTGGGACCCTCTAGCAACCTAATTTTTTTTGTATTCACCTAGTCGGGCCCTGAGGATGCTTGCCATGTCTTTATTTTGTGGTAAAACACCCCAGAAATATGTTTTTCAAATTTCTGGAAAAAGTACTTTCGCAAATTACTTTCGTGCTCACGAAAGTGTCGCAAATTTTTGCGAAGTTTTCAAGAAATTAAGTACAGTAATTTCTAGTCTGTGGGAAAATGACAGCAATTCTTTGGCACTGCACTGCAAAATAACCGTTGGGAGTTTTGGGCTGAAATTTGAAGGGAACGCAGCTGACATCTCACAGATGTGTCTTTCAGTGTTGTATTGAAAAAATATTACACGGTGGAAAAGTTATGGCACTCCAAAGTTGACAGTTTTTCCCATAGGATAACATTACGGCGCCCGACACTTAACAGAAATCATTTGGAGCCCTGTTGCAAAATAACGGTTTGGTCTTTTTTCCTGAAATTTGGAGGGAAGACAGCCAACAGTACACAGATGTGCCTTTCAGTAGTTTGGTGAAAAAATATCACATGGCGGCAAAGTTACGTCACTCCAAAATTGACAGTTTTTCCCATAGGATAACATTACGGCGCCCGACACTTAACAGAAATCATTTGGAGCCCTGCTGCAAAATAACGGTTTGGTCTTTTTTCCTGAAATTTGGAGGGAAGACAGCCAACAGCCCACAGATGTGCCTTTCAGTAGTTTGGTGAAAAAACATTACAGGGAGGCAAAGTTATGGTGCTCCAAACTTTTCTTTTTCCCATAGGATAACATTATGGCGTCACGCTTTTTCCAGGGCCCGGGGATCTCAGAAACGTGCGATAATGGATTTTCGTCGGAAAATTTCTTAGTCCCTAGTGGGCTAGATCAAATTAGCCAGAACAGTTGTAAATAATATGACTTTTAAATTTTTTTTCTCGTTGTACAGTTCCTGAGATATAATGTATTTAGTATTCCAAGATCTCATTTCTGCCCGATACTCATTATTTTGCATTTATTATTTGTACTCACTGTCTTTCTCAATGCAGGTTTTGGGAAAAACCAGCCTGTCTTACATTACTGTTACTGTTGCCCTTTCCGCTTCGCGGATCCGCACCGCTTCACTTACCATTGACGCTTCTGTGCCACCATGTGCTATCCTTTTATGCTTTTCATTTGCGCTATGCTTTCTGTTATTTTTTGCCATTTCTGTCTACAGTACTGTTTATCTTACTGTTTCACTTTACATCACCATGCACATTGACATTTCTGTTTGCAGGCACCATGTTACTACGTGACAACACATCACGTGGCAGACCATTCCCGTCTATGCCACCATGTGCGTTACCCTTTCTGTTCTCATTCGTGCTTGTGTTACCATGTGCACCACTGTTAGCATTTCTGTTTGCGTTGTTGTCCCTGTTAGTATGCCACAACATTATTGTGAGGCGGGAGCTGGGCCTGGGCCCCAAGGCCCCGCTGCTGCATTACATTTACTATTTCAACATCATTCTCAAAAGAAGGGAATTAGAGGCAAAAACTCCGCTTAATGCATTAGTTAGGGTTGTTCCACAGCGACAAAAGTGAGGAAATACGCTGTTAGGGTTGAAACCCCCCCTTGGACCCCTCGCCCAACCCCCCAACCGGCATTGGGGTGTGCATTGGGATTGTGGGTCCTAACTCTCACTCTAACGCTTCTTGGCTGAAATTTTTAGGGTAGAAAGCCTTGGCCTCATACATGTGCCTTGTGAAGGTTTGGTGGAAAATATTAATCTGTTCCAAAGTTATTCCATTTTGAATTTCCCATTATTTTCTGTGGGGAAAAAAATAGATGTTTAGCACAACCAAGGATCCCATGTCGCAGGAGCAGCTGCGATGTGGGATTCTAGGTTGAACACGTTATGCTGCTGGCCATGTTGTTTCTCCACTTAGCAAGACAAACAAATGCATATACTTTTGATGTGTGGAAACTAGGAAGCCCACTCCCAGTGTCCACAAATTATTTTAATAGTGTATCCCCAACCCCCCCAGCAGTGTGGGACACTGGGGAACCCACTCCCAGTGTCTCATAAAGTAATAATTTATTTACTGCTGACATTGGGGTGCCCAATCCCTGTGTCTGCATTTACAACACCACCACCCCCCACCGCAGCAGCCTAGGATACTGAGGAGCCCACTCCCAGTGTTCTATAAATTAATAATTTATTGTATTGCAGACATCGGGTGCCTAATCCCCCTATCGGCATTTACATCCCTTCCAAGAAACTCTGGAACAATGGGGAACCCACTCCCAGTGTCCCAAACCACGTATAACCCTTCCAGTAGTGTGGGACACTGGAGAGCCTACCTCCAGTGTCCCAAAACAGTTATGTCCCTCTAAAAAAGAAAACTGTCCATCTTCTTTTTTTTTAAACAAAAACCTATAAGGAAGAAAACAACCCCTCTTTGTCTCCCAATCCCCCTCCCCCATCCTGACCTTCCCTCTGTACACCCATTTCCCTGCACCCCCCCTTACCCCTAACTTACCTCCAGAGGTCAGGTGCTGTCATCTCCTCTGAACCGGGACTCATCTGCACTCTTCAAAGCCAAATCATGAACTGAAGAATAAAGGTAAGTGCCATATAATGACAGTCAATGGTGTTTTGAACTGATGCTGATATCTCAGCTATTATTAGTAATTTTGGCACCAAATTTTCCAAAATGGGCTTTCTGAGACCCCACCTCATGAACACTGGTACTGTCATTTTGTTACTCAGTCTCAAAAGGTGATTTCACGGTCTTATTTGGGGTACCCATGACCCAAACAAATAACATCCCCCTTAAAGGGTGGCTGGCTCCCTCTTCCTGGGCTAAGACACAGATATGGTACACTGATGAGTCCAAATGAGGATGAAACATGTGTATGTGTCTGCTGTTCTTAGCCTTTGCTAATTGCACTGTGAGGCCTTCTGGCACCATGCAATTCTTCTTAAAGTAGAGCCAGTCCAAATTCTCTCATGGGGATTTGCATATGTTTCCCATGATGCTTTGTATTATTGGGATATGTGAAGTTGTGTTTCCTTTAAAACTTGGCTGAATGGCCAATATCCTCTGAGATAACCCATGCCTCAGGGCATTTGCTCTGGGGCTCTTTTGCAGTACATTATATATATATATATATATATATATATATATATATATATATTATTGGCACGGTAGAGTCAGTATAGTTAAGGTTGAGTAAACACTTTAATATCAAATCCCAAATTTTGCACCATACTAACTTTGCCACCGTATGATGGATTTGCCTGAAATTTTGCATACACGGTCTGGTACCATAGATCTCTGGATCTGGCAAGTTGCTTTACAGTTGGATGCACGGTTGCAGAGCTACAGAACACCAAAAAAAGGCAAAACAACAGACTTTTTGTGTGTTTCTTTGCTCACTCCCCCAGTCCGCACGATTTGTCTGTTCAGCCCAAAATCTTCAGGGAAGATGCAGTCTGGGTCATCGATGTGCTGTTCAAAGGTTTGGTGTAAAAATATTAAACCATTCAAAAGTTATTCAAAAAACAAATTTCCCATTATAGTCAGTTGGGAAAATATATGTGTCTCACGGAAGTTTCGCAAATGCAATTTTACTTTCGCAAATGGCCCTTTTACTTTTGTGCTGCCGCCATCTTGTTTTCAGTTAGCGAGAGAGAAAAATGCCTGGCATTTAAATTTGGAACCCTCTAGGTAAACCCTGACTGTTGGGTTTACCTAGTCAGGTCCTGAGGGTGCCAGCCCTATCTTTATTGTGGGGTAAAACACCTTAGAAATGCCGTTGTAAACATTGGAGGAAAAATACTTTTGCAAATTGTGAAAGAAACTGCCACAATACGTTCGCAAATGCAAAAGTTTCATGCTGCTTTTTGCAAAAGTATTTTTATTTTTTAAACAGAAAATCTTTGCTATCACCCTGCAACTGAATGGTTGGGTCTTTTGGGCTGAAATTTGCAGGCTAGCAAGCCCTGGTCCCACAGATGCACCTTTTGGTGGTTAGGTGCCAAAATATTCAAGGGGACCAAAGTTACAGCATTCCCAAGTTGAGAAATGTCCCATAGGATAACATTGAATGCACCCATTACTCCTTTCAGAGCTTATATCTCGAAAATGAAGAGAGCTATGGATTTTTCACTACCCTCAGCTTAGTTCATCTTTAGGTGAACCAAGTTGCGGAAACAATTTTGGAAACCTTCAATTATACCAGCAATAGAAGTTTTTTCCTACTTGCTACAGTTATGGAGATATTGGAAAAAATATATTCCAAGGCTTACAAGGCTGTCTTTTCAACTCATTTCAGTGCCCATATCTCTTAAACTATGCGAGATACGGATTTGGTTGACGGTGTGTCATGTACACATCTCACTGTCATGGTTGCTGAGATATTGGCACATTACTGTTACAAGGGTTTCTTGTCCTATAGGGATGCTGTATGGCTCCATGCTTATGTGTGTGTGCGCACAGGGCCCAGATGGCCCATGCTCCCACATACGCATACCATTGTGCAAAAAGAATGGACAATGTGAAGGGAGGCAGGGCCCGGAGGGCCTGTGTTCCCACTAATACATACCATTTACCAGTTACATTATGCTTTCTCAAAAAGAAGGGAAATTCATTGCAAAAAAACTGTTACTGCATCAGTTAGATTTCATAGCACAGCAACAAAAGTTTGGAAATCTGCTGTTAGGGTTCAATACCCTAACTCCGAATTCCACACACGCAAGATTGTAAGACACTATACCACTCCATCACATCTGTAAGCACAATAATCACAACACTACTGATTTCTCATAACACTATGCAATGAAAAATGAAATACAGTATGATCGGCTCTATACTGCCAGCACAGTATGATGACACATTATTGCTGGCATATCTTCTTCATACAATGAGGTGTAGTCTGTATACATTTTCAAAATATTTCTTTTTTATGTGTCATAATTCAACAAATGGCTCGCTGTAGGATAGAGCTGACACATACATAGTACTTTTCATATACTGCTCAGGCATAAAACTAGCAGCATCACATATTGTTATACAGCTGTGTTACCTGGAAATACTCATTAACAGTATGTTATGGTTAGCTTTGGATGTTACAAGCGTTGCTTTTACATCTTACTTGTAAACTATACTGCAAAACATTACTTTTATTATTACTACTGTTTGTTATTAGGAATGACTCACTGTATCAGAAAACAAAATGCAAACATCCAATGGCTGTTGGTAGGCTTATCCAAACTCTCACTTCCAATACACTATCTGTGGATGACAAACTGTGTGTTTTACCTGATGCTGGTTGTCTCTGGTTGGTTGTGTTGCATCGGCCCTTCCCTTCCTTGCATACTGTATGTGTGTGTGTGGCGGGGGGGGGGAGATGTGGAGTTAGGGTATTGAACCCTAACAGCACATTTCCAAACTTTTGTCGCTGTGCTATGAACCCTAACTGATGCATTAATGGAGTTTTTGCAATGAAGATATATATATATATATATATATATATATATATATATATATATATATATATAAGTATATAGTATATATATGTATACATATACATATATTGTATATATTTTATGTGATGTTGTCCATCCCCTTCCCAACAGTGCATCTGGAAACGAGCTGTTACCAGCTCAGTATGTTTTTTTCTAGTGAAACTTTTGAAGTAAATAAATAAAATGGTCGCTTGGGCAAAGGAGGGTAGGATTGAGCAGCTGATCGAGGGCTGGGAGGTATGGGGGTTTCATTTTATTGAGTTTTGGGCTGGGATAGTAGGGCGGAGCTTGTTTTTTTTTTCTTTCCTTTTTTTATGTAAACTTGAATACAGAATACCTGAATATCTGAATTTTTTGTCAACTATTCAGAGAAACGTATTCGTACACCCTTAGTAGGAAGTAATACAGTAGCTTGCAGCTTCAGGTTAACCTGTTTGACTAGATTAGATTTGTCTTGCTCTTAGACAGTTTGTCCTTTTTTCTCAGAGTTCAGAGTGTGCCAAGAGCCCCCCCACTTCTGCAGCAGTCCTGTAGTTGACTTTTTATTGATTATTTTATCTGATCCCTGACCTTTATTTTATGAACTACATGTTCAGTTAGTTGTCTTTCCTGAGATAAACAAACAAGCAAAAAAACAACTCTGTCTCAGGCTGACAAACATTAGCCACTTCTTGCCTTCAGAGCTAATTCATTCTTTAACAAACCCCTAATTTTTAGAAATAAAACAGGCTTCTTTTCACAGCCTGAATAGCAGCTTACATTCATTTTAACAACTTCATAGTGTTCACTTACAGACCTCATTAATCTAGACACCCCCCCAGCGCAGCTCTGAGTGGTGCTCATTGAGAAGGCGGTGCCTCCGGCCATTTTCCTGGCCGCCGCTATCACTGGTGAACCCTCTGGCTCCTCTGCCACCCTCCTGATCATGCTCCTTGGACACCTGAAGCAAGGTATATCTGCTGATTTTCCCTGAGCCAGTACGCTAGCAGCAGCATTCTGATTGGTGCACCTTTTTGAGTTTCTACCACAGATTGGCTGAAGGGAAACTCCTAGGTGCCTGATTGGTGCACCTGCAAGCCAGCTCTCCAAACTGCTTTTCCCTGCAGCCGATTTTCTGGCCCTGTGTCCTAACATTTGAAACCAGTATTTTTCTCCCGCCCCCACCACCCCCGCCCAGGCCTCCTATTAAATACTCTATCTGGCTCCACCTCCCATGGCATATTTCAACCCTACTTGCTCTCTCAGACCCCTTCTCCCCTCCCTACCACCATGACTGTTGATCCTATCAGGCTGCACTGTACTGGGTTCTGCCTACTACTCAGTTATTTCTGGCCTTCTGCTCTAACTTCCCCTGAGAAACTCAACAACTTACATCACTCTCTTCTCATTTCCCTGACCTTAGCCTACCACTGTCATCTTACGTCAGAGCCCCCAGTCTACTGGCTATTGCAACACAGTTATTTTTGTCCTTGTCGACCTCTTTTCAGCTCTTTTTGCTGCAAAACCTACCTCACCAGTCTGTCTGGGCACTTTTCCTCCCTAGTATTGAACTGATTTTTTTCTCACTCTCACCCTCTCACACAACCCTAAACTCCCCTTGTATCTTTATATTTCCCCTCGGTATACTGTTTCTGCTGCAGACTATCTCTCCCCCTCTTTTTACTTAATCCCTCCCCATACTAAACTCCTGTATCAGGGCTGGAAAATGTTTAAACAGGTGCTGCAAATACTGCTCCTGTCTACTACGTTTCTGTTACACTATTCAATCCTCGTTGTCCCCCATGCTGGAACCACTCTCCCACACTATCTATGCCATGATTTAATCTTCTCAAATCTACTTATTGGTCCTGCTGTATGCTGTGATCCCACTCCATTAATTTTTAACAAGGCCTGGATCCATCTGGTTGCCATGCCCTCAATTCCAGATCCCTATAAAACCTTACCCTCGCACCCTTCCTGCATCAGAAGCTCTGATACCTACTCTTGCTGGCCATTCTGCTCTCTGGAGATATTCAGCCCAACCCTGGACCTGTTACTACGGCAGCAACTTGAACTTCAAATGTCAAAGGCCTACTTATAACACACCACAACATCAGGAGCCTTGAGCAGAACTTCAAGAACTGGAATCTTGGACTGCACTTTATAAACCAGACATACTGTGCCATAATGAAACCTGGCTGAAACCATCCACCCCTAACTCACGGTGCTCCCTACCCTTCTATAATCTACTGAGGAGCAATAGGACTGCCCCCAAAAGAGGGGGAGGTACAGCTATTGATTATAAATCACACCTCCATAATCAGCTCATCCCCTATGAACCACAGTGAGGCAATTCATGCCCTCCTCACCCTTGGCACAAAGAAGTTACATATTGTCTGTGCCTATAATCCCCCTACCCATGGCCTAAAAGGTCTAGATAATCTACTTGACCAAACTGCCATTCACTCAGGAAATAATGAAGTTATTATTCTAGGAGACTTTAATATAAACTGGTTAGGAAATGCACATATGACTGCCCTGACTAGACTACAGAGTTTTAACTTACATCAGCTTATCCTGCTACCCACTAGAGCTGCTCACCACTCTAATACCAGTACCTTGCTGGACTGGATCATGACTAGCCACCCAGAAAATATTGTTGATGCTGGAATTCTACCTGATACCATCACTGACCATTCTCCCACTTTCTGTGTCTGGGGTAAAGGTAGGCCTGAACCTATGAAACCCAGCTTCATTACCTTCCGTAATTATGCAAACTTTGACCCTCAGGCCTTCTTACTTGATGTAGCTTGCACTGACTGGACCCCTCTCTATAGTGCGTCAGATGTTCAGACTGCCCTAGATATCTTTCTGTCTAAATTCTTAGAACTATAAGAAAACCAGTCAACTTGTTACCAGGTGGGTTAGAAATAGGCAGACACGCTGGCTAAACTCTGACCTGTTATCTAAATTGCGACACAGGGACAAAATCTGGTCTCGTTATAAAAAATCAGGTCTTCCTACAGACTTTAATGCTTACTGATCTTTGAGAAATGCTTGTAAGAAAGAAATCAAACAAGCAAAAAGCACATATTGCAATAACCTCCTAACTGACTCCCAGGGTGATCCTCAAAACATTTTGGTCCCATATAAAGGGGAAAACCATCTTTTGCATGAGACGTTAAACCGAGGTCCCATCTGCCTGGATTGGTGGTAGTTCAGGTGGATGTTAAAGATCCCATGGCACTTATTGAAAAGAGTAGGGGAATTTCCCTGGTGTCCTGGCCAAATTTTCCTCATTCACTAAAAATACCACCAACAGCTTAAACTGGTTCAAGATCAGTTGGCATTCATCTGTATCCCCCTCCCCCGGGTCGTGCCTGAAAATAGGCAGGATTTGTCTAGTGCACTTACCTGGTCAACAAAAGCTAAATAAATAAATAAATAAATAAAGTCCTTCCTGGGATCAAATCAGTCATCCATTCCAAATGACATGTCTATAAATGGCATCCATTGTAACAATCCCCTCACTATTGCTAACTTCTTTAATAGGCAATTTGCCGACCTCACCCCATATACTTCCACTTTCCCTACCCAGCCAAACCCTATCTCACCTACTTACTCTTTCTGGCCCACTTTCTATTTCAAGTCCGTCCAATCTGGTGAGGTCCTCAGACACTTAAGAACTCTCTCAGAGCACACAGCTGTTGGGTCTGATAACCTGGAACCCAAGCTCCTAAAACTTGCTGCTCTTGCTAAAATCTTCACCCTCTCACTGTGTCAAAGTACTGTCCCAGGTATCTGGAAGATGGCTAAAATCACCCCTGTACTTAAAAAAGGTGACCCACTCGACCCATTGAATTACTGTCCCATTGCCATCCTATATGTTCTCAGTAAATTACTTGAGAAAATAGTTGCCAACCAAACTACTGACTTTCTACTAAAGTATGACCTCTTGAATGACACCCAACATGGCTTCCTTAAGGGCCATAGTACTACTACTGCCCTACTCAAACTCACATCTGACACCTTAGTGACTATGGACTCTGGCAGGCTCATGGGGGCAATTTTTATTGATATGACCAAGGCATTTGACCTTGTTGACCACTCCATTCTCATCACAACCCTAAACTCTCTAGGCTCTGTGCCTAACGTTGTAAACTGGTTTGATAGCTATTTAACAGACAGGTCCCAATATGTGAAATTTAACTCCACCCTCTCGGACAGGGCCACCATCAACACTGGTGTACCTCAAGGGTCTATTCTTGGTCCTCTGCTTTCCTCTATTTCCATAAATAGCATTACCACAAATCTTCTCAGCACATCCTCCCTATTATATGCAGACGACATTGTTCTGTACTGCAGTTCAAACAGTATTAAGGACATTAATACTAGGCTCTCCTGTGACTATCAGCTCATACAACAGTGACTTCTGAGGCACAAACTTGTCTTAAATAAATCAAAAACCCAAGCTATGCTATTTGGCTCCAGTCTCAAACTCAAGCATTCCCAAACTCACTTCAATGTCTCCTCCCTAGATGGCACACCTGTAGGGGCGGTTAATTCATTCAAATATTTGGGGGTCACTCTTGACGCGTTCCTGAGTTTCGATCTTCACATCCATACTATCTGTAAGTAGGTCAACTCAAAACTTGGTATTGCCTACAGAACAAGTTATGCGCTCACTCCCCCTGCTAGACTCGCCATTGCCTGTAGGATATTACTTCCCTCTCTCACCTACGGGGTTGCAACGTATGCATCAGCTGGCAACACAAGTCTTCGAAGGTGGGATGTTACCTACAATAACATCTGTTGCTTTGCATCCTGCTCCCCACGGCTGAAACATCACTGTCTCCTCTACTCAGATCTAGGTTGGTTACCACCACTAGAATTAAGGTCCTATGTGCTTGGATCCATCACTGATAACATCATCAGATCCTGTATTCCTAAATCTCTGGCCTGTCTCTTTCCCTATCAGAAAACTAACTACAGTCTGTGCTCTATGGTTAATGTCCCTGTACTTGTCCCGAGACATCCTACAAATAAAGGTGGTTGTACCTTTGCCTGCCATGCACCCAATTTCTGGAACTCACTTCATCTAACCTTATGCCAATCTGCATCCCACATCTCCTTTCAGAAGGAACTCCGACACCATCTTTTCTGCTCCTACACATGCTCCTGCTTCAAATCACCCTAGACTATGCTCTCTAACTCAACTCTCCTCTTGTCATCACCTAGGAGCATGGAGTCCACCCCAACATTGAAACACTTCCTCTTTATTTCACCTCCTTCTTCTTCTCATTTCATTCTTCCACTTCCGTCTCACCTTTCCAGGTATTTCTACCCACTCTCTCCACCCTCTCCCTTACCCTTCCCTTTCTCAGCACCTCACTTCTTTCTTGCCTGTATAGTTGTTTGGTCTTAATTTGATCTGTCTTATATTTGTCCTATGTAATTATCACTGCTGTATTTTGGTTTTACTACCACAATTTCCTAATCTGACTGGATTATATTTATCCTATGTTAACTTAAATGCTTATTTTGGTCCAACTACCTCAATTCTTTGTCACATTGCTGCTGTTATGTAACTTGTATCAAGTATCTTGTTATTCTTTGAAGTTTGTCTCTGTATTCTCCCGGGTCATGCCTGAAAATAATCTTTTTGGCTAGTGCACCTACCCAGTTAACAAAAAACAAATAAACAAATAAAGAAATTTAATGGGGGTTTACAAAGTACTGCAGACAAGAAAAGAAGGAAAGAAAGGAAAGAAAGAAAACAACAGCATGAGAAGCAAGATAGTGAAGTACAGAAGAAAGAGAAAGTGGTAGGGGAGGGTTGCTGGATTGCTAGAGGGGCCAGTTTCTAGGTCCTTGGGGAATATGGTTGTGCAGCCAGTTTTTGAAAAAATAGAAAGAACAGGACAGGTGAAGGATAGGAGAGATAACACAGCATAGGTTTTTTTTTTATTTCTTTTTGCCCCACCAAGCCCTCTGCCAACCACTCCTTCAGGTGGCCTAGGGCCCTGCAACCAGTCCCCGTCACCATCCCACCACCCGCATTACTGCCATGGCCCTGTTGACCCAATGTACCCCTTCGGGGGGGACCAGGAAGGAACAGGGAACAGGGAGAGGAGACTTGCATGAAGGTTTCCATCAATGCCAGGCACACGACGAGGAGTCATCGTGGGCAGTTACAAGCTTTGTGGCAAGTGGGGACTAGCTGCTGTCATCCGGTCAGCAGAGTGGCAGTATTTTCTAGCTTTTATCCCCAACCCACCCCCCCAATGTAATGGTCCAACCGTGGTGGTGGCCTGTTGGGGGGTGTTCAGGGACATGTTGAGGCTTCACTCTGCCATGAACACCAGCCACAATCCACCACCAGGAACTGCCTAATCAGTGGTCTGGGACCATCCCATCCGCTAAGGAGGGAAGTGTCCATATGATGCTCATAACTCACTCCCTGCCGGACTCCGCTCCTGACGGCTGGGCTCAGGGTGCAAACCCGGGTCACCCACATGCCGAGCAAACACCCATCACTCGGTCCCATGGAGCCAGCAATAAGTTTTTAGTCATTTTATTTCCTTATAAAAATGGGACAGGGTCCTGACCCTGTCACAACACACTTTAAATTTAAATTAAAAGCAACCACTTTTTTATTTACTGATTGATTGATTAGTGTTAGTTTACAGGTAAGATACACTGGACAAGTCAATGGCTGTTTTCAGGCATGACCCAGGAAAATACATTAGGCAAAAAAAACAAGAAGATCTTGGAACTCATTTGTACAGTACTGCACTGTAGTAAAGACACTGGACCAAATGCCAGACTCTGTGGTTTCTTCTGCTGGGATCAAGTGCTGTGGTTGTAGCATGTCCATGTGCTTGTGTGTGTAAAGCACCAACAACCTGTAAAAAGGTATGCCATCTTTGCCTAGGAATGGGGGTTTATAAACGCACAATGAAATTATAAAACATACTACTCTCAGTGGAGCATGATCTTGTTTTTTTTTCTCCACAGGTGATTCTGGCACATATGGCATGTGCAGAGATGGTAAAAGAGGGTTGTAGGACACTGGGAAGAATGGAGTCCTCGACTACAGATAGGTTTAATAAAGACACCTGTGGAAAATATTTCCCTGGTGTCTAGTGGCACCCCCACCCTTCAATCACCGTTTTCCCATTTCCCTGGTGTCTAGTGCCATCTCCCACCTTCCAATCACCATTTTCACATTTCCCTGGTGTCTAGTGGAACCCCCTACCCATCAATCACCCTACCCTACCAAACCAGGCAGGAGAGCAGGTGTGGTGCGTGCCTTGGGCTTCTCAAGCCTAATGCTCACCTCATTCTCATAAAGTCTACACATCTACTGTAACCTTATTTACAGACGGAATGGAGTAAGTGTTAGGCTTGAGAAGCCCAAGGCACACCCCACATCAGCTCCCCTGCCTGGTTTGGGAGGGTGGGGTGTTAGTGTTGACAACCCTAACACCTCATTTCCCAGCATTTGTTGCTTTGATCCTAACTGGAGTATTAACAAAGTTTTTTGCAACTTGTAGAGATTTATTTATTTTATTTATGTTTTTGATAACCGGGTGAGCAAACTGATCCAAAGGACCATTTTGAGTTGCAACCCGGGCTGTACAGTGGCACAGACAATAGGTACAAGTTATAATACAGTAGGTACATATAATCCAGTGAGTACAGTGGTATCAGAAACAGTGATACATAAACATCACATCTTAAAAATAGGGGTTAAGAACATAAAAAACTAGTTCATGACAAATAAAGCAATGCTTCTCGGCTTGCAGAGAACTAGGACACACACTTACAGCAAATCAAGACATTATTCAGCCAGTCCAAGGTTTACAAATATAGTGCATAAGGGATTACACCATAGCATCAACATTTTTACAAGGGAGTCAAAAACATGTCAATTGTTTATGTAGTAGCCAGTACTTAGGAGGTAAGGCAAATGGTACACTGGGCCACTAAGGCAGATTTCTGGTGACAGTGTTTCAAAGGGAGCAGGCACAGGTGGCATGAGACATGAGCCAATCTCTTAGCTTCAATTTGAAGGACCGATGAGAAGGTAACATACGGATAGCAGGTTGTATTCTGTTCCAGAGGTAGGGGCAGAGACAGAGAAAGTCTTGCTCGCCATGACAGTAGATACATGGGGGACTACTGGGGGAGAATTGAAGAGACCCTAAGACACTGAGTTACCACCCTGTTGGTGAGAAGCGAGGAGGAAAGGGACTTATGTGGGTTCCTGAGAGAGGTGTCGACTAGACAGCCCATAGCATATTCAAAATGGCCCTGCAGAGAGAGCCATCCTAAGGACTGATATAGAGAATGGTGATGAGTGGAGGAAGGGACCTGAAGGACAAAGTGACAGATAGAGTTGTATGTGTTATTTAGATGAGAAAGAAGTGAGGAGGACATGGAGGAGAACACTGGGGAGCAATAGTCAAGTAGGGGCAGTAGATTTCCCAGGGCAATTGCAAGATGAGCCTCTGGTGTCAGGAGGTAGTTAACATGGTAGGCTGCCCCCAGCTTCTGGTGGCAAAATCACCTTTTGGGACCAAGTAATGAAATGACAGTGACAGTGTTCATGAGATGGGGTCCCAAGAACCCCATGTTGAAAATTTGGAGCCAAAATTCCTAGTAATGGCTGATATATCAACATAAGTTGAAAACCCCATTGACTGCCATTATACCACACTTACCTTTGAGTCTTCAGTTTGCGGTTTGGCTTTGAAGAGTGCAGATGTGTCCTGGTCCAGAAAAGATGACAGCGCCAACCTCAGGAGGTACATATGGGGTAAGGAGGGGTGCAGGGAGGTGGGTGCTCAGTGGGAGGTGGGGTGGAGATGGGGAGGGGGACCGGGGTGACGACGAGGGACCATTTTGTTTTTCACAGGTAAAAAATCAAGACATCAGGGGACAGTTTTCTTTATTTACAGGAAAAAACCATACATTTGGGCATACTGGGGTGGGCTCCCAATGTGCCACATGTGTTGGGGAAGGGGTACATGATGCCAACATGGGGATTGGGCCCCCTGATGTCAGTGGAAAAAAAAAAACAAGCATAAATTTGGGCATACTGGGGTGGGCTCCCAGTATGCCACATGAGTTGGGTGGATTACATGATCCCGACACAGGGATTGGGCACTCCAGTGTTGGTGCTGGGATGGGGAATGGAGGGAGTGGGGAGGACAGCAGCAGTGGGAGGGAGCAGGAGGGCTTTTTTAGCCACCAGTGCTGGGAGGGAATGGAGGGAGTGGGGAGGACTGGAGCTGTGGGAGGGTGCTGGAGGAGTTCCATCCAAAAGATGGCAGCAGTGATGCAACTGCACATGCATGGCATTTGTGCATGCATAGTTGCCATGAATGGCATTCTACCATTCACAACATGGTGGCACCAACAGAACTGTGCATGCGTGTGAGGCGTGCATGTGCAGTTCTTGTCAAGGAATACAGAAGTAACAGCTGAAATAGTGTGGCTGTTACTCCATAGTGGTTGATCGTGGTGGAGTGTTACAAGCTCCATTGGATTTTTTAGAAGGATACTTCCAAAAGTCTAATGGAAGGTGCCACGGTCGGCCGTTTTAAGGGAAAAGATCGATCCCAAAATGGCCGTAGGCTCCGCCCACTGCCGTAAAAACACAGTAGGTGATAAATGAGCAGAAGAAAGACTTGTTGGGAAAGTGGGCACAGAGATGGCAGCTAAACTTTATCATGGAGAAATACAAGTCATGCACATTGGAAAGAAGAATTCAGCAACAAAATATTACTTACATAGTTCAAAGATTAGCAAAAGTCAACAGGAAGAAGACCTGGGTCAACAACTGGTAGCACATTCAAGTAGGTCTGACAGTATAGGATGGAACCTTATAAGGCAAACAGACTCATGGTGTGCATCAAAGGGGGAGGTGGCAGCCCACTGGGGACAGGTACTGTAGGTGGGACAAGTGATGGGGCTGAGCAGTGGTCACAGGGCAGAGAGCAGGTTGGGTGTTGGAGGGAAAAAATAGTAATTAAAACTAAAAATCCTATGGCACCTATCTGAATAATAAGAGAGTTTTCCAAGTGTCTTTGTCAACACTCCACCTGTCAAAAAAACAGGTTAAAGTAGGTCCATTCACCCTCTCCCCCAGAATGCACCTGGAAATGAAATGAGCTGCCACAGCTCAGTGCGTCTTTCCTTGTAAAAAATGACCAATACATGAAAGAGCTAGTGTACTGTCTGAAATTAACAGTAATTTTCAAAAGTAATGAACTATTGCTTCTTATATCTGAAGTATTATTTTTTTTTCCCTGTGACCAGGGCATGGCAGGTGTCAGTCATTGCCCCTGCATTATGGACTCAAATATGATTAAGGGGCCTGGGTTTAATAACTCCTGATGCAGTTTTATCCATAATTATTGTTGGGCAGTGCATCCATCAAGAAAAAGGTTAAACTGGTCCCGATGTCAAGTACAGCATCACTCCTTGGGGTGCAGTACTTCACCACCTTTCCAAAGGATCATGCCACCCACGAACCAACTCAGTGCAACATCAGTTTCACTGTAAATAGCATAATTTACACTCCCCTAATAATATGCTCACAGACAGTACATATGAACAAATAACAAGGGCATTATTAAGGGCAGTGGAAACAGGTTCTAGGAAAGAAAAGGGTCATGCAGTGCAAAGTAATAATGCAGCAGTGGTTACTACTGGGCTACACTTACAGTGCCCTGCTAGGCACAGCCAAACTATATAATGCACCCCACCCCAAAACCACATGCAGTGTCTTCGCTTGGATGTACTGTTGGGCACTACCCATGCCCTACTGGTATCAGTATATATATATACTCCTAGTTCTTTGGGAGCTCCCCAGTCCTTTACTGGCTACCCAGCAATTGGAATGGTGTAAGCCCCTATAAGTTGCATGTGATTGTCTGGCATTGGTGCACCTAAAAACCAAGTAACAATGTTTGCAGAAAACCCAAATTTAAACCCCAAGTGGGTATTTGTACTTTTAGCTGGATGGCCCTAGTCCATTAAATGCTTTCCCAAAATATGAAACTAGTTGTTAAAAAGTGTGCTGCAGGGACAATCCCTGAGTTGTTCACAGTTCCCCCATTCACTGTGATCTCCCTCTGTGTGCAAGGCATCATAGTGGCAGCGAGTCCCTCCTCTGGTAGGTTCGGCTCCTCTCTCAACTGCTGGCCTCTGTAGTGACATGTGAAGCAGCTCTCCACTGATTCAGTTTGGCCTTTCCCCCTCTCCTCATGTAGCAGATGATTCCTTATTCTGAACTCACTACTGCAGCTTCAGCCCATGGAGCCTGACCATGTCAGACCAGTACACCATGTTCTAGCATCCCACCCCTACGTGTACTGTGATAACTAATACCTGCAGTGGTGCTGAGTGGCGCCCTACATGCAGAGCTTCTCTCTGTTGCAGGATTATTGCTGCTCTTCAGCACAGTCTCTCCAATTAACTGTCCACTGAAGATTCTTTTTAGATTCAAGATTTTATTGTTCGGCATGAGCCATTTAAGCAATAATGCATGACAAGGTGTGTGTTGTGCTGGGATAACATGACGCCTGGAGTGATTAGGCACAAGGCCACAGGCTGAGTGTGACTAATCACCCCAGAAGTGACGTTATCCCAGCACAACACACACTCTGGAGCGCATTATTGCTATTATAAAATGGCCTGTTTATGTAAAAGAAAAAAGAAAAAGAAAAAAAACATTTTTAAAGAGATTTTTTGTTAATTTATGATTGTGGAGGTATATCAAGAAATAAAATAGTTCCATTTTGGCCAGTAGGTAGCGCTGGTGGTAAATGAATGAGCCCCTCTCTCTGACTGCTCTTCCTCACACACACACATATACTGTTTGTTTCCTCTTTTAAAAAAAAATGTATCGTAGCATCTCACGCAATTGTTTCAGTGAACTTGAACTTTCAGTGCTGCGAGATTTGAGGGAGAGCAAGAGCGTTTCATGTGAAAAGTGGTGCAGTGTATCGCAATCCATATAGAAGATGGTGGCTACTCCAGACCGGCCCCACTGACTGCCCTGGGACTAATAAAGAGGTTTGACTTTGTTTTGGGTTGTATTTTTTTGGCAGCCTGATGTAGTGGTAGCGAGAGGTCTGTGTAGAGAGCGACAAGCGTTAATATTTGGAAGAGCTCGCGCTCCAGGCGAGCGGGATGGAACGTTGCTTCAGATGACGGCTGTTTCCCTCCATTTTAAACATATATTTGGTGGCATACTGTTTGTGTGTCAGTGGTTGGGGGGCGGTTTCTTGCCAGTGTGTGTGGTGACAAAAAGTGACCGCTGATGCTGTTGTGCAGTGTGAAAGGCAGATTAGCCCATCGCGGTCATGGAGTAATTCAATTTTACATTTGGTGCTGTCATTTCGTGTTCTGGGACTAGACCTGTGATGTTGTGCTGGGATTGCATCACGGGTCCAGTCCCAGACTGACCAATCAAAGGTCAGCATTTTTTCTTGCCATTGTATAATACAATTTAAAATACTGTACATTAAGTGTTAAAAGGTACAAACACTTTCATAAACAGTACATTGTTTGCACCAAGGAACCCATCTACTTAGAATCAGAAGTCCAGGTTCTGTTCACTTAGGAATGCATCAATTAGTATAAAAATCAAAGGCTCCAACAGTATTCAGGACTCCATTAAGTATGGAGCAAAGCACACATTTTAGAGTATTAAAACATGCAACACAATAGAACCTTTAAAAAGGAATGATTCCCCACTATAAATCTTAAATTTACTTGGGTCACGTAAAGGAGAATTTATAAGGAGTTCAGGGCGTAATTTATACCAGGTGAAACCAGTCACCACATGAATCAGCTCCATTACCTGGAGTCCTCTGTCCATGATGGTTTCAAATAAAGATAGTTTAGACAAGATTTGCTAGATTAATGCCCAGATGAATTCAAACTCTGACCATCTTAACATCAAACTAAGTAACACATAAGTTTGCTAAGAGCATAGTAAACTAAGACCTTGACATTCAATAATATTATATGAATCAGTGGCTGCAGGTTTCAAACCTAAATCCTTGCACCCCAGTAATCATCTCCTGCTAGGAGTTCCATTTTCAATATATGAAAACAGCCAGGACAGAACACATTACCACTTTAAAATACTATGCTTTCAGAGCTATGGCAGGTCAAAATCAGGGGTCTAAGTGTTTGGAAAAGAGAAAAAGAAAAAAATAGTTATTTTCCCTTTTAAAACCAAAGCTTAAATGATCATTTACATCAAATCTTGTCTAATAAGGGAGTGCCCATGCCGTGGACCTTCCCCTTAGGCAGTTTGCAAATAATCAGGCACAGTATAGCTCCCTTCTCACAATCAAGGACTTAATTAGTAATGGGGAGTCCATTGATTTTGTACTTCTGCTTTCTTTATTTATTTCCAGAGTCAAAAAATAAGAGAGCTCTGGGGGATATTCTGGCAGTGCTCTCCATGAGGGTCTCCTGAAGGGACTCCCATAACTGCCTACCTCCCCACAACTCAATAATTACCTCCATATAGGTATTCAGAATATTTGATGAGAGTTCAAATCCAGGAGGGAAACAAGGAAAAGTACCACTTCATGGAAATTTACCCCAGACCTGTCAATATCCCTGAAGAAATAGAAGGCAAAATCAGTACCTTTTAGGAGGGAAGCACCCCTTAAACCAGCCATCCGGTAATCACTGAAAAAGCATATTTTGCCAAAAAAGGCCACCATCATGGGTCTCCTGCAGAATTTTACTCCCTTTTTCTTTTATCTGGTGGTCCAAGGTCCTGGGTATCATTCTGGTTCCTGAGTTCAGCGGGGACCAGCCACAATTCCTCCTTTGTTCAATCCAGCTCCATTTCTTTCAGCTGTGGCAACACTGTTGGGACAAAACAGAAATAGCACTCCCCTAAGTGCAGTAAATACAGACTTTAAATAAATAAATTTTAAACATTCTAGCCCTCAGGCAACCATAGCATACCTGTTAAAGACTTAGAAAAGCCTATAAGCACAATGTGCGACTGTAGTTTCAGCCTCCTTCCGCGTGCTTGAACATTCTTTTTTCTATAAAAAGCTAACAAAGTTCCTTGAGAGAGTCAGTAGGGTCCACTCCACATTACCGCACATTATTTAAAATCAAAATCAAAAGTGTCTCTTTAAAACTTTGAAAGATGGAGGTCAAGTACACTGAATATGTACTCATTTAATAATATGTTGCGGGCTCCACAAATGCAGCAATTTTTCATAGTTATGTTTATATAACAACGAGCTGCAACAAGTTCAAAATGGAGAGCACCATCATTGGGCCCTATAAACCAATGGATTAGAGTGGCTACTCGCGAGTATCTGGGGTACATAGCCACTCTGCACCCATTGCGCCCCCCATGAGGAATGCAAAATGGGGGGTATGCAGACAGTACATGACCAATTACCCAGGGCCGTCAAACCACACCAAGCAGGTGGCATACCAGCGCTATGCGCCATGCGCAAAGGCACATAGTACTGGCCATGGGGGTGTGTACTGGGCACAGGGTATGCCCTGGAGGACCCTGCCATAAAACCCCTATGTGCCCCACACATGCCTGGAAACCCACCCACCATCAGGGTGAATTTCCCACCCACCCTCCAGGGCCACCCCATAGAGGGGCTGCTGCCTCCCTCCCACCCTGGCACACAGACTGGTGTGGCCACACGCCAGGATCATGCCACCCCAGACACACACACACACATATCACCTCACGGGGGCACCATCCCTAGAATGCTGCCCACGGTGCCGCCCCCCCGACACCACCAGCACATCCTACTAATGGTGGGGTACAGTATGTGCCTCACCACCACCGGTGGACAGCCCCCTGGCCCCAACTTGGCCTGTGCACCACTCCGGTGCCATGGGAGGCCCAGTGGCATTGCCCTCCTCACATCTGCCACAGCCGCCAGCCCTCAGACATCCACAGAGCACACAGTCAATGTGCACCCCACTGCAGAAGGGATCCACTGAGTCTGCCAGTCTAGGCATACGATCGTGTTCCTGGCTGGACCAGCAACCCGGCCCCTTGCTGCACTGCAGAGTCCTGTGTGCCAGTGGGGCTGGGCCATGGAGAGGTGGCCAGCAGTCATGAATGCCATCAGTGTGCACCTGTCCTCAGGTGCAGAGCTCCACAGGTGGGTAATGCGCCTCCAGAGTATATTACCCACCCATTTTTGCATAGCGCCCACTGCGAGCACACACTTTTCTCTTGCCGTTAAGCAATATACCCTGGCAAAATGCCAAGGACCAGCTGCCAAATGATCATTTAGTTGTGACCAAAATCCAGAGAAGCATGCTATTATGATGTGCATACACTTTCTTGCAGCATTGCAGCCATACCCAGCAGGATGCCAGAAAGCCAACGGCCGACCGACTGACTGCCGAATGTAAAATTATTTTAAGCAACATATACGGAATACAAACTACAAAAATTGCATGTCTCTGGAGATCATTCATCAAAACATTTGGGGTATTCTTCACAAAAACCCAGGAAAAGCTATTTTTAACCAACGCCCAGAGAGCAAGGAGCATGTTGCAGGGAGCAGAGCAGCATTGCGGTCATCTTGCTGCTCTGCCCCCATACGATCCCAAGGCTTGTCTGTCCACTGAAGTGTCTTTTGTACTTAATGTCAGAAACCCACTCAGCAGGTCAGGCCCTCTGCTCACACAGTACCAACCTCCGAGCACAGTCTTGTGAACAGTTAACAGAAGAGGGTAACCCTCCTGTCTGTTTTGTGGGTTTGAATCAAACTTTGGTCTCAAGTTCTGGAGGGATTCAAACTGTGAACCTCTTGATAGCGTACCTAATGTACAGGCTCAGATAATTCTGCTCTTTGGTGGGGCCAGATATCTTCTGCCTATGGGTACCTAACCAGGCATACAAAATGAACTCTTAAAACTCTATGAAAGACCTCAGAATAAACTCTTACCTTTTCCCAGTTTGGTAAAACTAGTAAGCTTTGTACAGTGTCAACTTTAACCACGTATGCTTCACTTGTCAAGAAAAAGAATTTCAAAGGCGCACCAAGTAGTCTCTAAAGTAGAGGTTTACTTAAAAAGAGATAAAATGTAAAATGTAAATACAGAACTATATATCACAAAACATACAAATTACTTAAACAAAACAGGTTTAAAAGTGCAGACAAAATCTCCTACCATAGTACACTTAGAATTGTCTTTTCTAATGTATACTTATCTCCTAACAGTGCCTGTTGTTTCTTTTTCAGAGTCCCCACATGCGTGTCTTAGTGGAAAACAGAATACTGTTTTAAAACTGGCTTTGCCAACCTCTTTGCTGGAGGTCACCTAGCGCCTCCCTGTCAGAATATAACAAATTATGCACCCAGGATGTCTTATCAATCAGGATGTAAATTAATTAAGTGACATTTCAGCAAAACTCATTTCACAAATTATGACACTCTTTAAATAACATCCCCTCTTTGATCTCGAGTAGCTCTTTTTCCCAGGATGCATCAAAGAATCTTTTATGACTTCGCACTAAAGCGTCATAACCTGCTGTCTTCCTCTAAACATTATAAAAGTCTATGATTTCCCATCCTAGCAGCTGACAAGCTACAATTAAGCTAGATAAACAGGGGATTCTTAATTTAGTATCTTCTAGCCTGTAATTATCTCCTGGCTGTTCTCTTTTAGCTGAAACAGCATGTCTCATGAGACACACTCAATAACACATTTTTGTATTACAAAAATCTTAGATTAATCAGAACCAGCTGTCTGATTGTCACACTCAGTGCCAATAGTTTTGATTCATACAGTTATGTCAAAGTCATGGTCTCAAAGTTCTTGCTATAATAACATTAAACTTTAATTCTTACTGTAAAAATAGCAGAAATATAAATGCAAGTGCTGTTTTAGGAAAACGTTTGTGCCTTGTTTTTAGTCAGTGCAAGTACGTAGGAGAGTTATATAACTATGTCATCTAATACAAAAGGAAATGTAGTCTGCTATGAATTATGAAAGTAGGACAGCATATACTACGAGTTAGTCCTTTTAATCAAGTTCTGTTGGGATACTGTATGCCTGTAGCTGACTAAAAATGTGTTAGTGGGTAAACACTTATTTTCTAACTCTATTTTTGTTCTTTTCATGTAATCAATGGTGCTAAAATATGGAGACATGAGGAGAGAGACTAAACAGAAAGAGAGACAGAGACCCCAGGTAAATTTTGCTTGGTCACTGGCAAAATACCTATGTTTAGAGTCCATCTAGTGACTAGTCTGCTTCCCTGTTATCCTATCAGTTATGTTAATTAATATCCAGGATAATCATCTAGTTTAAGCTTGAAGCTGAATTATTTTGTTATACTTTCTTTCTTCATTGAGTGCTGTGTTATCTCTGATCATAGGCTAGTGACTTCTCCCCCCAATACAGTTTTACCTGGTTCTCCAGTTCAGTGACTGCCTGTTGTATTTCTGCTGCTTTCACCCCTTTCCCCCCAACTCCTGCAGTGGGGTACTCATCTCACCACACCTGGACCAGTTTTCTGCAGCAATGCTGAGCAAGCTTTATACATTTTATTGTGAAATAGCATGAAATTGTCAAGTTTACATTTGTGCAGTTTTCCCCAAATCACACAAAAATCTTCCATAATTCACCAACTACTGTCATGATGAGTTGTAATGGTGTCTCCTACTTTCCCCATACTCCTGTTTTTTTGAATCCCCTTCTCCCTCATTCCCTATACCCCCCCTTCCAAAAACACTTTCTGTTACCCTTCCCCCTTCCTCAGTCCAGAATTCATATTAACACTTATATGTTAATATGCACTGATTATTTTGCACAATGTGCTAACTGTATATTTTTTCTATGTTACTTCACAGATCAGGAGACTATAGAAGCTATGCACCTCTGTCTATCTGTAGTATCTCCCTGACTCCCCGATATCATGTTACAGTGGATCCCCTAGGAACTGTCCAACATATTGATGATTGATCATTGTACGAATCAGTGGAAGTAAGGACTTTTACCTTATTCAGCAATTTTGCTTTTTGATGTTATAATGTGCCTAGCTTTAATACAAGCTTGTTATAGTTTCCCAGATTAATTGTGATGTTTGTATAGCTTTTTATGGGACAATCTTATTTATTAACGGTAAAGGTTATTTTTTTCTAATATTATATGTGATTACACTGCAGTGGTGTTTTCTTGATATAACTATTAATGTGAGGGTCTAATACCTGCACCTGCCAATCTTTTATTACATCATCACTTTGGGACAATTTAAGCACATTAAAGTCTCTATACCCCCACCCCCTGATAAAGCCTATACAGGTGAAGAAGCAGGGCACTTACTTCCTAGGTAACTGGTACCAGGCTCAGTGTTTTGTCACTTGTTAGGTCTATGGATTTAGCAAATTAAAATGTTGGACTCAGTATTCACATCTGAGCCTGATGTGTTGTGTTGGGAGTGCAGTTTAGTTTGGATCCTACTATTGCATTTTCAGGGGCCACCCCTTAAGCTGCACCCCACTGGTACCCACTGGAGTGCAATTGCAAGACCAGATAGCAGAGGGTCCAATAAATAGGACCTCTTGGAACAGCACTGCAATCTGGCCTTCTTTGTTGCACCTAGAGAGGTTATTTGTTAAATAAATTAAATTTAGATTTTAAAATACTGCATCTCATTTTGTGAGTATAACAAAGGCATGCTGACCTTTAAATTGCTGCTCATACATGCTGCTAATAGTTCCCTTTTGTGATCCTACACAAATGAACTGCCAAGGGTGCCGGAAGATGGTAAAAGCTGAGGGGGCTGAGAATCAAAAGGGCACTTATGAGGGTGCAAAGGGCACTTTTTCTCTATTAGTTTTTGCCATACAGAAATAAAAAGTGGAATGGCTACCACTCCTTTCACCCTCCCCCCAGTTCCAGCACCTATGTGAACTGCACAAGCAGACTGGACATTGCTGGTTTAAAGGCCAGTGCCACCTTTATTGCGTACATGGAAAAACATATAATAAAATATAACAAGCTACAAAACCCATAAAAACATTGTAATCCATTAGGTAACAACAAAGGGCAGTTCTCAATGCAACATCTTTATTGCATGCAAAGGGCATATAACTTACCTTTTTAACAAGCTCTAAAAATCATACATACAGTATAGTAAAATTCAGCAGGCAGCAATAAAGGTGCCAGGATTGCAGTGTGATTCATATAGTTCCCATCATTCACAGCTACTTAAGTGTGTTTTATAAATGTCGGATTATTACGTAGGTTAAAGGGGAACATATAGGAAGTATGGCAATCACAGTTTCAAAGCCCAGGAAAAGCTTTTTGTTAAATTAAACATTGGGCTGTAGCTTGCAGTAGTCCAGAGGTATCAATGATTAAGTGTTCTCCATATTGCTAGAGATGTTGCAAAGCTTTAATTTGTCAGCAAAGTTTTGGCAAAGTGGCCAAACTCATCTATGTGAAGCACTTTGAGAAGTTCCTACTTTGCCTAAATTTTGCCACTTTGTGATGGATTTTCCTGGCAAAACGGCACTTTTTCAAGTGAAGTTATCATGAAGTGACAACTTTGCTGATAAATTTGCATGATTTCATTTGAAAAAGTGCTACACCATCTACCAAAAACTTCACAAAATTGGCACTTTGCACTACGCACTTTGCAAAGTACATACCAGACAGACCGCTCCACAGGTGATAGACCATGCCATGGCTAAGTAGATGCAAACTGACAAAAAAAAAAAACACCGGCACCAACCTTCAGGGTTGTAGAATAATTAGCTTTTGTGCAAGAAGCAAGCAAATGTGCTCACAAGTGCAAATGTAGGTGTAAAATGCACTTACTGCCTGTATCTCTTGAGTTACAGGACCAAACAGAAGCAACAAACTGCTGGGATTGACCTTGCCACCCAATAACTTCACAAAGTTGGCACTCTGCACTTTGCAAAGTAGGCAAATGTTGCAAATTAATTTGTGGAATGCATTTTGTCAGTTTCTCACACCTCTGTCTCTATATGTTGCTAATGCATTGCCATCATTTTTAGAACCTTGTGATGTCACTGAGGGTGACGGTGTGCCTGACCACATTGTAGTTAAATACAGCTTCTCCCCCAGTGACATCACATAGTTCTAAAAATGGTGGCAATGTAGCACAAGGACAGGGCAGACCTGGCAATGATATCTTAGGACTGCTGCAAACTACAGGTAAGTGTAATACCTGATGTAAAAGAGCTTTCCATGGGCCTTTGTGCTACGATGGCCACTGTTCAGAAATGTTCAACAGCAGTATTTGTTAGTAACTATATGGTTGTTGTTTTTTCAGCAATAATGCTTGTTTTGGCAAAAATATCAAGATCTACATTTTTATTTTTATTTTCCTCTCTTCCTGAGCCAAGATACAGAATTTAGAAGTTTTTAACAGTTCTGGCTCCCTTGCCATGCCCGCTATGAAAAAATGGAATATCTTGGTACAATGTTATGTTGTTTATCAACAGACACATGTGGTAGCACTAGGCTAAAACATCTACAGTATGAATCTAGCATATACAATACATTCAACAGGTACGTCAGTGGAAGAGAGTTTTAAAAACTGCAAGTGGAGGCCAGCTTTAATTATGTGAGTCATTAATTAAACAATTTGGTGTAAACAACATTTTTACAATATCTGATAAAACTAAAAACACAATGAGCATGAATCTTAGAATGTCATAAATACATTTCTGCTAAAAAAAACTATATAATGAATTTTTTTGCTAATAAATACTGCTGCTTTACTGTAGCTCAGAGCTAGCCAGGGTACCATATGTGCAGCTGTACATCGTGGGTGTACGGTACCTTGTAGAAAAGTTACACTGCATATTCCAATTTTAGCTAACCTAGCTGCTGCTATTTTTACTATGTTGAACAAAGAATTTAGACTAATGAAAAAAACAGCAGCATTGAGTTAGAATTCAGCTCTGAGAAGATATTTTTCCCCACAATCAATTTATTGCAGAGACCAGTGAGTAACACATAACCAAATTGTTTTACATGCATTTTCAGCTCTTTGCAATGTTTTAGTAATGTCTTCATTCACACTGAGGAACAGCAACCTATTTATCCTCAGTGTGAATCTGTGGCTACTCCCCCCCCAAGAAAAAACATCAAGAAGAGATGCAGTTGAGGAGTCGCCTATGATAAACTAGGAAAACAACTCTCCCTCCTTCCATATTGCGATTTCACTAAAGGGGATAAAATCCCAGTTTGGTAACAGCTATTACATTATAATAAAGCCCAAAGGAGGCTCAGCTGCAAATTGGAATAAAGGGTTTGTGATCAGGATGATCAAAGGTACTAATTGCAGAACTGACAGGACAGTTCTTAATTTAATTCTTTTTTTTTTCAGCCAGAAATAATATGTTAAAAAAATGCTCAATTAGGGCATGTTTGCTGCCAGCCACCAACAATAACACAGTTTCCCATCATGTGTGGGCTTGTTTTTCTGGGCAGATGAAATGGTTCAGAGACTATGGCATGCCACGTTCAGCCTGCCTGAGCCACTCTCTGAGGAGTCTGCTGAAACCTCCCGATGATTTCATGATTGACCTTAAATGGAGACTAAGATTGATAGTCAAGAACTAAACACAATGCAATTTATTTTTGTACTGCCTCTGTCATAGAAACATATCACAAAAGGCTTTTGCTTGTAGTAATTTACAGAGCACATTGTTGATAGTATCACATTTATTTAGTTTTTATTTACCAGGTACAGGTAGAGGCTCTTGACAATCAAGTACCTATTTTCAGTGACAACATGTGATGTTACAGCAAAGACATTACAATAGTTGACAACAACATCAAGTACATTCATTAACTGTATGCAATGTCAGACGCTTAGGGTACAAGTACATTAATCAATAATTGTTTAAATGAAAAAAGACTGCAATGCAAACAACAGGCTGTAATAACAAATGTTGAAATATTGGTGCAAAAAGCAGAGGGATGAAAACTTATCACAACAAATTCTGAGGCATTTGTCCAGAAGACAATTACATAGCTTTACAGTTAGAAACTGGTTATGTGCCAGAGCATGTTACTGCATTGTACAGGTATGTATGGTAGCCGTTTTAAAAAGTCTGGCTTGTCTGGCACTGAAGAAACTCAGCTGGAATAGAGTTCCATAATCTGGGAGCAAAACAGCAGAGCACAATATCACCAAGTTTTGTTTTTGTTTTTGTTTTATTTTGGTATGGACAATGGACCTCAAGCAGTAGATCTTAATGATAAAAGAAAAAATATCAATCTTAATCATAAATGAAAAACAAACTGTGCTATGATAACAGCAATTCAATGAAGAAGTGAATTGGCCCAACGGCAAGTGAGAATAGTGTATATCTGAAAAGCTGTAGAGAATCTATGATAATAAATAATAAATGGTTCTATTTTTACCTCTTTTGAGGAACTTTTTAAAAGATACCATAACCATGTCTTTGGTACTGGCACCTTTTAACAAACCTTGCCTTACATTTTCAGCCATCAGTAGTGCTATCAAATCACATTGTTTATCTTATATTTGGGGGTTTAGTATGTTTCTGTAGCTTTTTAAAATGTGCAAGTTCAGGAAGCATTTTAAATTCCCTGGCCAAGAAGACCATAAGATGGCTGCATATGTGCAGTGTAATGATGTCATGCTAGTGAGACAGCTCTGTGTGTAATAATATGTCTGGAGCCCTTTATTTAATGTTGATGATTGGTGCTATATGTTTACTTTATTTTGTTTAAGTATAGTATTGTAACCCCCCTGAGGAGGTGCTTACTTTAGCTCCCACTTAGGAGCATTGATGCAAATCTCTACGATGCCTGCTATTCTCCACAACTAACAAGCTACATGTTCTTCAACTCCCCTGGCCCACAGATGCTGCCACAGAAGTATCTCCAGTTGAAACTCCTCTGCAGCACTGAGTGCATAAAAAATCTCAGTGGCTGATGAGTCAGAAGAACCCTCCTGCTCCTCTGGTTCACAGACAGACAGATTCAGGGCTAGGGAGCACCAAACTCAGCCAGTGTTTCTGTGACGCTACGAAGCACCCAAGTTCCTTGGTAACCTGTAAGCCACATTGCACAATCTTCTGCTTATTTGACCCTACTGATTTTCTAGTGGGGTCATGGAGCACATATATACAGCTCCTGCAGGTTCCATGTTGTAGTACCTCACAAGGTCAAAGATCTTTTGCCTACAGGGCACTCAGCTGCCCAAATGGTCTAAACAGTTACATCTCCTCCACTCCTACCCTTGGTGCATTTAAATCAAGGCTCTGCCTCTCTCTCTCACTGTCTCTAGGGCCTGTGGCTACCTCCACTAGCTGACCCCATGAATATTTCCCTAGCCTTATGCAGTTCTTTCTCCCATAAGCACTTGGTTACCCCTTAGCATGTACTTCCCCATGTTATGCCTACGACAATGCCGCTGGCTGCGCTCCTCCTCTTTAGCTCTCCGCCCCCTCTACTCTTCCTCTCTCTTGTCCCCTATCCTCTCTGCACCTCATCTGCTATCTCCTTGTAACCTAGCCTCCAAACCTTGTTTTGTTTCTCAGATGCTTTGTAACTCTGTTTAGCTTACACTTTTGTAACCTTGTACTATGTTTTGAATTTGTAATTTGACTTACATGTCTTATGTTTTGAATTGTAACCTGACATGGAACCTTTGCAAAAGAGCCCTGGCTCAAAGGTATTGTAATCCTAGACCTAATAAATAAAAATAAATATATATATATATATATATATATATATATATATATACCCACTGTGCATCAATCCTGGTGCTGTGCACATGTGCACACCGGAAATCACTATGGCTGGCAAGCCACACTGACTCCTTTGCTCACCCAGCACCACAAACCATGCAGATGGGGCCAGGGAGAACAAATACAACCACACAGTATATAAATCAGTACACACCCTCCCCCCCACCGTCAAACCTTTCAAATATCATATTTTTTCTGCCTAAATTGGCTACTTATTTCATCTGGGAGTGGGATCTCAGTGTTCTATTACAGTTCTGCTGTGCAGTAAGCCCAACTACCAAACATCACAGTGGACCACCCATCGGTTAGGTCCCTTTTCTAAAATGTAACTGCCTGAACTGACTTCTTTTATATAAGGTGCAGTGCCCAAATTGACCTCATTTAATTAAGGTGCAATCCCCAACCAATGTGCCTGCTAACAGCGACAGCCATACATCTTCCTAGCATTAAACATGCACAAAATTAGCAGCTCAACCCTTATTTATCACAAATGTTAAGTTACTTTTTTTCTTTGGGGGTGCTACTGCCTTATGCATGATTTTCTTTCTGCCTGAATTGGCTATTTACTTATTTTATCTCTAAGAGGAGTGGGGTCTCTTGGAGTTCATATTAGAGCCACGCTGTGATGCCCACCTACCAAACATCATGGTGGACCACCCATGAGCTGGATCCCTGTTCTAAAATGTAACTGCCTGAAACTACTTCTTTTTTATAACATGAACTACCTAAATTGGCCTCCTTTAATTAAGGTGCAATCCCCAGCCAATGTGTAGGTAACTGGTGTGGAGTCTGCTAAGGGAGACAGCCATATATCTCTTAAGCAGTAAGCAAACACAAAGTTAGCAGCTCAGCCCTTGCTTTTTAACAAACGTTAAATTGCTTTTTTCATTAGAGGTGCTACTGCATTGTGGCATAGATCAGTTAAAACAGAAAATGTACTAAAGGAATTTTGCTTTCATAACAAACAGAACGTATTTTATTTTGAAGAGGGATGCTTCTATGACTCGTGTAAACAAAAAAAGAGATACTATGGAAAATAATATGTGGGCAACAACACACACCTCACATGTTTTTCCATCTTGGGGCTGCGATGACAACATGAATCTCTTAAGCTTCACTCTCAAGGTCATATGCTATCATTTGAACCCCTGGATGGAAACACAGCCCTGTTGTGTATGTTTGCCCATATATTATTCTATATGTAGTTCTGTTTGCTTTCATAGCTTATTAAATATTGTAACTTCACTGATACAACATCAAAACTAACCAAAAAGAAGCACCCATCTGTGATGCCATGATTAGTTCAATCTCTGATGAGGTTAACCATAAAGAGTTTGTGAGGTTACGTGGAATACAGTAGTTCTACATACTGTATGTCAATTTCTAGTATAGTGCTGTTCTACAGAACACAGCTAATGCTATCAGATAGAAAACCTCCTAATTAAGAAAAGAAAAGGGTGCTGCAGCCTAGCTCTCCTTCAGAAAAGTGATTGGGCTTTTTCTCTGGTTGCAGAATAAAAAGATATGTGAGGTTGCACATACAACCTGCAGATGTTAAAGCAGAGATAAAAAATATTCATTGTGTGCAAAAGACTACAGTTATATGCAAAATACAAATTATAAAAGGCACTTACACCTCAGGGCAGGAGTCAAATGGGTGGACCATACCCCCTAACATTTCAGCTCGAAATGCAAGACTTCGACAGGGTTGTCTGGCGTCATTCATGATGTATAGCTAATTTCATTGTAATAAAACCAACTGGATAATTCCTATGAAAAAGGTTTGCATTCTCCAGGGAGACTGGTAATTTGATTTATTGACAGAGTAGGGATGGTACTCAAGGGAAATGTTATCTCCCAGCCACATTAAAATAGAAACAAGCCAAGAAAGAGAAAATAGTTGGCTGCCCCCCCCCAAAAAAAAAAACCTGTAGGAAAATACAGATGTGGAAAATGCAACTGTTGTAGACTTATACAGCAAGGGAAGGTTTTTGAACATTCAATTTCAAAAGAATCTTTTGAAATGAGACAATTCCTGAATTGTGTTTCCACTTTCATAATTTTATGTATTAATATGTACATGTCATAAACTGTATGTGGGCAGAACAATCCAGGAGGCGAAAAAAAAAAAAACTCCTGCAAGAACATTTGCAAGATGTAAGAAGTGTCAGAATGGATACACCTGTAGGATGACATTTTATATGATGTCCATAATAAAAATCCTGAACATTAAAAAAAGTAAATGTAACTATTTATAGTTTGGAACAGATGCCATCACAGAGCAGAGGCGAGGACCAAGTGAAAGAACTTCTCAAAAAAGAAGCTCAAGGATACATCATCTCAACAGTCTTAACCTGAGTGGACTAAAAGAGGAAACTGACTTTAAATTGTTTTTGTAACCATCTTTTGGTTTCTGCGAGGACTAATTTCTGATTGTGATAATAGTAACATCTTGGAATGCCCATGTTTATTCCATAACGCTTGGTCTTTTTTTAAAATTTACTGTTGTTATTCATTCTATTTTTTCATGTTCTGTTTTTTCCTTCCCTTTTTCTGCTGTACCTTTCCTGTTATTTATCTATTACTTATTTATTCACTTATCTCTTTGTCATATGTATTTACTTCCTTTTCCTAAACTATGGACTTGTTAGATACAGTGTGCACTTGCACTTATACGTACTGAACCTAACTGTGTCACGTGCTTTTACATACCTTTCCTAAACTATGGAATTGTTAGATACAGTATGTACTTGCACTTATACGTACTGAATCTAACTGTGACATATTTCTCCCCCTCAACCTTGGCTTGTTTTGCAAACCACATCCCCTTTTTTGTAACCGGCACAGGGTCATAATGCTATAGGAAAAACAGCATGGCAAAATAATGCTGCAGTCAAAACAGCACATGTAAAAAACAGAGTCAGTGAAAACACAGACTGAAACAATTACAATGCAGACCAGATGAACAAATGGGAAACATTCCCATTTCTTTGTTTTTTCCTGGGGGCTCCACCCCTACACCCCCCATGTGGGGGGCTTCTCCTCCCCACACCCCTGAAAATAAATTAACTCTGAGGGGTTGTGGACCAAAGGGATAAGGGGAAACTTGGAAGGGGGGAACTTAGTTTTTTATCGAACAACAACAACAACAAAAACATGTCAGCAGATAGGGAACCAAACCCCAATCCCTGGGTCTCCACTGCACCAGATGCATGTGCTTTAGCCACTCCATCATGGGAGTGGCTTGACCAGGCACAGCACCTGTGGCTTCTTCAGCCCTTTCTCCAGTTCACAGTGAGCGACAGGGGTAGGGGTAGTTTATACCCCTGCTGCTCTGTTTCATTCCTCACTTTGGACTGCATGGTTATTCCTGCACTTTTTCGGCAGTGCTATATTGACCCGGTACCTTTGTAACCTGTGTAGGAGTAACATTTTGTGCACATGCTATTCAGTTTACACTTGTTTCTTACTATTTCACACAGTATTTCCTAAATGTTGGTCTCTATATTATATTCAGAATATTTGTTCATAGATTTAATCAGTTAGGCCACCTTAGGCAGACCACTTTTTTAACATATTCATTTATTTTTAGATCTGATACATCTTGTAACATTGCATATGTACAGGTTTCAGCATCGCTAATTACACTACTTGCTATAAGGATTTCATAGAAGCATGCACAATTAAAATATACATGAAGTCTTAAACATAGCAAATAGTATTTTATAAATGGGAGTTATACTAGTTATAATGACGTGATTTGTGTTGGGTAGTTTAGAACATCAAGAACTATTAAATATTATTCAAAATTTAAAACTTTTAAAATGAGATTTCGCTGATTCAAGCAGTTAATCTTTTATGATGTTTTGAAGTGCCTGTCGCACACAGTCATTTACTATTGTGCTTTTTTTCTGTGATTTAAATTCCTGTACATTATTCCCCCCCAATTTTGTAACATTTTTTAATGTCTTGAATTAAGTTACAGTTCTTGCTCTTTAACACAGTGAAATGTGGCAATACATCCACTGAGTGGTAGTTTAAATGATCTGTATTTTGATGATTAAGTGCAGTTGATGCTGATTTATTGTATGTAACTGAAGACACTTACTTATGATGTCATTTATTTGCTGTGGTGGGAGCTTAAACAGCACCTTCATTCTAAATCTGTAGCTCTCTTAGGAAGAGGCAGCAAGCCTTGAGATACTAGAAGCATTTTTCTTGTCTGTGTACAAGAAGCTCATTTGAGCACACATCAGTTTGCGCTGTTTCTTTTTGGACTTCATTTTGTTGCTGTATTACTGGCTGCACCTGAAGAGCCTAGTGAGTACATCAAGCTTTTGGAGGAGTTGCAAGTGGTAGTTCATCACCAGACTGACTGGACATGTAAAGGGGTCCAGCTGATGGGCAACACACCATACTGTAAAACGTTTCCATTTCTGCAAGTATGTGTACCGAGCAGATGGGTTTCAAGCTACCAGTAGAACCGCTGCAACTGTTAGAGAAATCCCAAAGTGAAAAAGTCCTCAGGAGTTACGTGTGGAGGTGCAGGGATCGAAGATCAGGATGCATGAAAGCAAAAGTAAATGCAGTAGGCCAACCATTTCAAAAGTCCCTGCTTTGAAATAGGGGAACCCACCATTCTGGGGGTAAAAGCTACAAACAGTGAAAGGATTTTCTACAGTCCTTAGTATAATCCAGGCACCAACACAACATCTAAAAGACTTCAAGCCTATGCAGTCAACAGTATCTACAATCTGTGGGAGTCGAGAAATAAACCAGATGGTCAACAGCCTGATTTAGTGTTGTCCATCACCAGACACATAAAGGGGTCCAGCTGACAGGCAGCACACTATATCATAAAATATTTCCATTTCTGTCAGTATGCGTACTTGATAGATGACTTTCAAGCCACCAGTAGAATAGCTGCAACTGCTGGGGAAACCCCAAAGCAGGAAAGCCCTCAGGAGCCAGATATGGAGGTTGAGGGATTGAAGAGTTGGATGCACCAAAGCACCCTGCTCCTGTGTCAGAAGTCCCACTCATAGAGGGAGTGAGACTGGTGATTCCACTGCCAACTGTTGAAGCAGAGGGAACCAGATTTGTCTGGGCTAATACCAGAATCAGGGTGGCCAACTCGGCCATCAATTTGACCAGAACTCTCAGTATTAGAGGAAATGGGAGAAAGGCATACATGAACTTCCCTTTCCAAGAGAGGGACAATGCATCTCTCCAGAAAACTCCAGGTCCTGGAGTGAGCAAGTAGAAATGTTGCAATTCTGCATTGTATGGAGATGCAAAACAGTCTATGTCTGGGAGTCACCACATTAGGAAGATGTCACTAATGACAATGTCCAGTAACTCCCATTCATGGCAGAGCACCTGAGACTGGCTGAGATTATTCACAAGGGCATTAAGGGTGCTGATCAGGAAGACAGCTGACAGGAACATGTTGTGCTGTATGGCCCACTACAAGACTCTCGTTGCCTCTCTACAGAGAGGATATAAACAGACACAGCCTTTATCATTGATGTAGTACATCACCAAAATTTTGTCACTACAGATCAACAGCTGGTGACCTTGAAGGAGGGTGGTGAAGTCCAGTAAACCAAATAGAACAGCCCTTATCTCCAGACTATTGCTGTGCACAACCATATCCAAGGGGGGGTCACTGTCCCTAAGTACAGATGGCATCCAGATGTGCACACCACCATGAACCAGAGGTATCTGTCATCATCAATAGGAGACAGATAGATAAATGGGGATCCCATCTTGAGGTTGGAGTGGTCCAACTACCAGAGCAGGGAGTGATGGAGTAGAGAGGTCAGTTCTATGAAACACTTCAGCTGCTTGGAATGTTGAGCCCAGTGGGCATGGAGGAACCACTGTGGAATTCTCATGTGCAGATGTGCCAGTGAGACAGTCAAATGGGCAGCAGGCATGAAACCTATTAGATGCAAGAGGCATCTGGCCGAGGCATAGTCACTGGTGGAGACCAGCTGAGTATGGGCAACCAGCACCATAGCACAGTTCAAGGGTAGGAAAGCTCAACCCAGCCTCCTGTTCAGAACTGCTCCTATGTAAAGGATATGTTGGTATGGAGTGAGAACAGACTTCTGCTCATTCACCAGAATACCCAACTGTTTGAACAGTTGTCTGTTTCAGAGCAGTGTGTAATCAATAACTTCCCTTGATGGGGCCGTAAAAAGCCGGTCATTGATGTATGAGAAGACATACAGGCCCTCTCATCGGAGGGTGGCTGCAACCACTGCAAAGCATGTGATAAAGACATGAGGTGCAGACTACAAACCAAAGAGCAAGACACAGAACCGATAGTGTGAGGAGTAGTGCATAAACAGCAGGTACTGTCTCTGAGACTTACAGATTTTGGTATGGAGATAAGCATCCTTCATATGCAGAGCAACCATCCAGTCCCCTTTTAAAAGCAGGGGGAGGAGACCCTGCAAAACCTTTTGTACTCTATAAACAGTTTGAGGCCTCCAAGGTCCAGACCTTAAATGCCCGGTCCATTTTGGTACCAGGAAGTGTTGGGATTAATAGCCAAGGTTCATTTTTGCAATTGTGATTGACTCAATGGGCCTGTTGCTGAGGAGGGTTCATACCTCCTCCAGCAGGAGGGCAAGATGTCCCAGAGGGGAACAGTTGGACAAGGGAGGCTGTACCAGAGGGACAGAGAGGAGCTCTAAGGTATGTCCTCAATGAACCACCTCCAACACCCAAACATCTGTAGTGATCTCTCTCCACATTGGCAGAAGGAGGAAGATATAGCCCCTTACCAGGATGTCCTTTACAGGTGGGGCCTGAGGAATGGGGGATGTCAGAAGGCACAGAGAGGCAGGGGAACTGCCAGTAACAGCTCCTTTAGTGAGCTAGAATGGGCACCAGGAGGCAAATTGGCCTGGAGAAAACTTGTGGATGCTGAGAGTCATGGCTAGGAACCCTGGATTAGCCCCATCTGGGGTGGGCATATGGCTTATGAAATTAACTCTGGCTCCTACTTCTGGGCTCGGGGTTCAGAGTGAATAGAGAATTATAGCCAAGGTTCATTTTTGCAATTCCCCCATTCCTCAGGCCCCACTTGAAATATATGATCTTCTTGTCTCAGAACAGGAAGATTAGGAGCTTAAAGGGCACAGAGGCAGTAAGTAAGTAGGGAGAAAAAAAACAGAGGAAAGAATAAGGATTTCAAACAACAGTGAAGGGGCCAGAAATAAGACATGATGGGAGTGGTGCAGTGCAGTGCAGTGGCAGTGGAGTAGCAGTCTTCCGGGAGATGTTCTGGAGGATGTGGTGTTGTCCCATCTGCAGGCACCTCTCTGAGGGAGGAGGTTGCTCATCTCCAGGCTGAGTTGGCCAGGATTTGTGGGACTTCCTCTCACTTCCAGGGACCACCAGGGCCACTGCTGTTGCCTCAGGGGTTACCATGAAAGAGGAGCAGTTGGACTACAGTGGGCTCAGGGAGGGTAAGGGTGGTGGAACAGAGGCACATCCCTCCAGTTGTACCTCTCCACAATTCATATGCCATTCTGGCAAAGTGTTGTTCCTCTATGAAGGCACCCACAGTGGAGACCAAGGAGAATGCTGGGAACCTCCACAAAGGAGACCTACAGAAGGGTGGCATGGGACCCCACAGGGGAAGGAAACAACTCCTGGTGGAGGACTCCATTGTTAGGAAGGTAGAACTGGGGGAGGAAGGAGAGAGGGAGGTAAGGTGCCTGCCTGGTGCCATGGCATGGAGAGACAGGGTGTGAATCCTCAGGATCGCCTGAGCAGCTGCTCAGGGGAGGGAACTGGATGTCATTGTCTACCTAGGGACAAATGATCTGGCTATGAAAGGGATCAGAGCAGTGCAGGAAGAGTTTGTAGAGTTGGGGAGGGGCCTTAGACAAGTAGCACACACAGTAACCTTCTCAAAGGTGCTGCCAGTCTATGGCATAGGTGAGGCTAGAGTACTCCACACCATGAGATTCAATCAGTGTCTGAAAAACTAGTGCAGAGCTCAGGGATTTGGCTTCATTGGGGACTGGGGGTCCACCTGTAGTGATGCAGGCCTATACTGGCATGATGGTCTGCATCTGGCCAGGAGGAGAACCAGGATCCTAGGTGATAGGTTTAAATGCTTCAGTGGCAAGCATTTAAACTAGCCAAGGGGGGGAGGCACTGGAAAGGAGCAGGAAAATCCTAGCCCCCCCCCAAAAAAGCAGGGTAGTAAGTGAAGTAAACACAAAGATAGAGATGTCAATAGTGAGAAGGGCAGGGGTAAATGGAAAAAGTGACAAAGGCACTAAGGACTGGGATGGGGCAAAAAGGAGTAAGGCCATCAGGAAATGGAGGTTAATGAGTACCAATGCCCGTACTCTGGGCAACAAGCTCCTTGAACTGGTGGCCTTGATGGAAGAGGGATGCCTGGATATCATAGCAGTTACAGAAACATGGTACACAGAGAATCATGACTGGAATGTTAACATACCAGGGTACACAACCTACAGGAGAGACAGGGAGGGGAGAAGAGGGGGAGGTATAGCTCTCTATGTAAGGGAAGGGATAAAAGCAACTGAACAAAAGAGTAAACAGGGAGGAGAGGAGGCACTGTGGGTCACCTTAGAGACTGGAAATGGCAACACAATCTGCATAGAGGTTCTATACAGATTCCCATGTCAGGGGGAGGGAATGGACAAGGATATAATAGAAGGCATTCTTAGGATGGCAGAGAAAGGGGAGATACTGTTGATGGGAGATCTGAATATGCCAGATGTTAACTGGAGCACATTTGTTGCAGCCACATCCAAGAGCAGGGCCATTCTCGATGCCCTACAGGTGGCATGCCTCAGACAGCTAGTTTTGGAACCCATTCATGAGGGAGCAATCTTAGACCGCATACTCTCAAATGGGGACAGTTAGAGGATCTCAGATCTAGAAATGGGTAGCCATCTGGGAACAAGTGACCATCAAACTGTGTGGTTCACGATAAACTCAGCTACAGAGTCAAGCCACACAAAAGTGAAGGTACTGGACTTCAGGAGGGATGACTTTGGCAAGATGGGAGAGTGCCTTAGAAAGGCACTAGCAAACAGGCTAGAAGGAGGGGTGGAACAACTGTGGGGAACATCAAATCTGCCATCACAGAGGCAACAAGCCTTTGTGTGAAGCAAATAAACAAATCAAAATGAAAGAAAGAGCCACTATAGTTCTCAAAAGAGGTGGCGGCGAAGGTCAGGGAGAAAAAGATAGCATTCAGGAAGTATAAGGAAACACAGAAGGAGCAGGACAGAGAGCTGTACCAGTTAAGGCAGAAGGAAACAGGAAGGGATGTCAGAATAGCAAAGGCCAAAACTGAGGAAAAGATAGCCAACTCTGTTAAGAAGGAGAATAAAACCTTTTATATGTACACCAGGGAGCATAGAAAGAAAAAGGGAGGGATAGTGAGGCTGAATAGAATGAATGGTGGGTGGGCAGAGATGGACAATGATAAAGCAGGGATACTGAATGAATATTTCTGCTCAGTATTCACAAAAGAGGAGGAGGGGGAGGTGCCTAATCCAAGTAACAGAAGCACTCTGGATAGGAGGGTTGATCCCAGTTCTTTCACAGAAGAAAGGGTTCTGAACAAACTCCTAAAACTGAAGGTGGACAAAGCAATGGGGCCTGATGGAATTCACCCCAGAATTCTAAAAGAATTAAGGGGAGAACTAGTGAAACCACTGACTATCCTTTTTAACAAATCATGGGAAGATGGTGTGGTACCTGAGGACTGGAGGAAGGCAGATGTGATTCCCCTTCACAAAACTGGGACCAAGACAGAGGCAGGAAACTACAGACCTGTCAGTTTGACTTCTGTGGTAGGGAAAGTGATGGAATCACTTCTGAAGGAAAAATTGTTGAGTACCTAGAGGCCAGTGGAGACAGGGACCCAAGGAGCATGGGTTCACAGTGGGAAGGTCATGTCAGACTAATCTAATTGATTTATTTGACTGGGTGACCAAAGTAGTAGACTAGGGAGGGGCTGTGGACATGGCCTACCTAGACTTTAGCAAGGCATTTGACACATTCCACACAAAAGATTAATAGTCAAATTAACCAGCCTGGGAGTAGGTCCCAGGGTGGTAGCCTAGGTAAAATATTGGCTGGACAACATGACACAGAAGGTAATTGTAAATGGAGTCACTCTGAACAAGAGGGTTACTAGTGGGGTACCACAGGGTTCAGTACTGGGTCCAGTCCTTTTAATGTCTTTATAAGTGACATTGCAGAGGACTGGAAGAAAAGTATGCCTCTTGCAGATGACACAAAGATCTGCAACAGGGTTGATACACAAGGAGGCATGGAAAGGATGAGAGGGACTTGGCAAGGTTGGAGGAATGGTCAGAAGTATGACAGCTTGGATTCAATGCAAGAAGTGCAAAATAATGCACCTGGAAACAAAATCCCAAGGAAGATTACACAATGGGAGGTAGTAACAACAACAAAATGAAATGGGACCTGGGGTAATCATATCAGATGACCCTAAGGTTAGCAAGCAAAGTGAGAAGGCAGCATTGAGGGCTGGGGGATACTGGGATGTATACAGAGAGGCATCACCAGCAGAAAACAGGAAGTTGTTATCCTTCTGTACAGACAATTGGTGAGACCCCATCTGGAGTACTGCATCCAGTTCTGGAGACCCCATCTCCGCAAGGATATAGACAGGATAGAGGCAGTCCAGAGAAGGACAACTAAAATGGCGCAGGGTCTGCAAGAAAAGCCATACAAGGAGAGACTAAAGGAGATTAATATGTATACCCTTAAGCAAAGGAGGGAGGGGGGACATGATAGAAACTTTTAAATACCTCAGTGGAATCAGCAAAGTCCAAGAGGGTAGCATCTTTCAGAAAAAAAAGATGTGCAAGAACAAGGGGACACAATTTGAAGATGGGGGGGCAGTTCAGGGGAAATGTGAGGAAGTATTTTTTCACAGAGAGGGTGGTGGATGCATGCATGGAACAGCCTTCCTGAGGAGGTTGTGGGGTCTAAAACTGTGGGAGAAATTAATAATACGTGGGACAGACATAAGGCAATTTTTGTGGGGGGAGGGGTAGGAAGAAATGGGCTGTTGGTTAACTAGGATCTGCAGCTTATTCTGTAGGTAGGGAAATGTGCAGACTAGATGGGCCAAGCGGTCCTTATCTGCCATCAAAGTCTATGTTTCTATGTTTCTAACTCAGGGTCATTTTGGATGTCTGAAGGTCCCATAGTGCAGACTCTACATCTGTACCAAAAAGCTGATTTCTCTAAAGGGAGCATTTAGGACTGATTGTTGGACTTCAGATGCAAAAACCACAACACATAACCAAGAGTGATGGCACAGCTAAATGCCAGAGGCACCAATACAAGCAGCCAAATTAGAGGCATCATAGGCAGATCTTAGCAGGTGCTTTCCAGAGTTGAGGCCTTCAGCACCAGTTTGCTGAACCATTAGCTTATCTGTGCCATCTGGCAGCTTGTTAATCATAGTAGCCATAGATTTCCACAGGCAATTTTGATATTTAACCATATATGCCTGGTAGTTTGCTATTCATAGTCCAAGAGATGCAGAGGCAAATGCTCTTTTCCCCATTACATCAAGCTTACTCGACTTCTTGACAGGAGGAAGAGAGCTCATGTGTTTAAGAGCTTAGCATGGGCAGCCATTATCACCACAGAATCTGTTTCTGGTTGGGAGGAATAATATGGCTTACTAGAAAGTGTTGAATATTATTTATCTGCCTCCCATGGGACTGCTGGCAAAACACCAGGTATGTGCCAGGCAGCTAGAGTGGCATCCTCCAGAGCTGAATGGATTGGAAGAATAAACATTGTAGGGGAGGCAGACACCTCCAAGAACTCATAAAGATTTCTTTTTTTCCTCCTCCTCCTCAGCTGTAAATTGAAGTTTGGATTGGACCTGCCTAAGGAAAATCTAAAACGAGGCATCCACATGAGGTAACCTTGTAGTGCTTTTCATGCTCCCTTCACTACAGGACAGTGTGAAGCCAGAACCCACTACATCTATTGGATCCAGAGCATCCTTCATGTTTTCTTCATATTCCTCCTCCATATATTCTGGATCATAGTCCATTTGATCCTCCTTGTTGATGAGCATTGACATTGGATCGATGAGCAGAAAAGGCTATGTTGGAGGAACTACCCATGAACATACTATCAAAAGGGGGTAATCTTTGCCAGGCAGTTCAGAAGGCAGAGGGAACTCCTACATCATCAACAGGGTAGGCAGTGGAAACTCCAAAGGTGTCGACTATGTAGACAAAGGTATAAGTCTTTAAAACAGCTCAGACATTGTCTGATATAGAAGATGTGTGTCAACAGGATCAGTTGGGGTGGACAATGATGGCACCATCGATGGGGCAGTGCCCAATGGTGGAATCAACTGTGAATCTCCGGGTGGGGGATTACAGCCTTTGTCAAACCCAGACCTTGGCCTGGTTTCTGTCTTTGTCACTTGATTTACCTCTGTTCAGAGGAGACCTGAACAGGGCTGGAGACGCATTCTTTTCCTTGTATGTCTTTTTCTTGTCTGTGTGGTGATGTGCCTGTCTGCCGATTTAGCAGACTTATCCTCTTTTTTTTGAATTGGCGGAGTACACCATTGACCACGAGATATGGTGGGTCAATGGTAAACATGGGAGAGTGGGAGGGAGAGACTGATAATGATAAAGATGTCTTCAGCGCACATTGCTTCTGCTCCACAACCTTGATTTTTAAATATAATTCCAAGGTCTTCTTGTGACATCTCCTTGTGGCCTAGTTAAAGCCCTGTCAAATGCTGCAGGCTTTCATGTTGTGGAACAGGCTAAAGAAGGGAATGCACACAGGGTGATCATTTTCCTTGTATATCCTATTGGGTACCGGGTCAATACTGCACATACAGTATAAGACAGCAAGGTATTAACCATATTGTGTAGCGTGCAACTCATCTTACAATGACAGGGGTAGAACAGCGGTAGGGAGTTACTGCTACCCCCTGTAGTTGTACACTATTACGAGGCATGATCAAGTTGCCATGTGCTGGGTGCTTGGTGGAGCCATTCCAGTAGTGGAGTGTCTAAGGCACCAGCACACAGCAGAATCAGGAGACCTGGGACTGTGGTTCAGTTCCTCCCAGGTCTTCCAATGCTACTGCTTCTGTGGGTAGCTTTTTTTTTTTAACAAAGTGCCCCCCCAAGTTTCTCCCCATCCCCTAAGTCCACCCTCCCCAGAGTTTGTTATATAAATTCTGGGAGGTGTGGTGGGGGGGGAAGCTCTCCCCCATTGGGGGATGCAGGTGTGAAGCCTCCAGCAAAAACAAAAGAAAGAGCATTGTTTGACAAGGCATGCACTGTTCTGTTGTTGTCAGTGTTTTACCCAATGTTATTTCAGCGCACGCCCTTATGGTTGCGGCATTAATTGCTGCACAGTTTTTGTATGCGATGGAATGATCCCTTCCCATCTTATGGTCACCAAATCAGCAGTAATGGAAAAGGGTTCCTTTTCTTTATATAGTGGCATAAAACTTTTAAGTTTAAAATAACAAACAAGCAGCAGCATTAACAATACTTGCAAAGTTTAATGTCATTCTTCAGCAGCAGTGGACTGATGAATGGTTGACAGCGGAAGAAAAAACTGAGGCATGATTTAGAGTTTAGATTTAATTTTTTGGGAAAACATTATTAGGCAACAAGTGTCAATTTTGAAAGGTAACCTGGTCATATGAGTACATAACATACATGCAATATATAGAATAAATTATAGTTCATCATTACATACAGTGAAATATCACTCATTACTTAAAACAATTGCACATAATAAGATCTTGAAGATAGATTCCAAGATCATTTTTAAAGTACCCCACTTGTTCCCTATCTAATACATTCACAGCATACAAGTTTCATGCTTTTGTTGGCCTATATTTAAAACATTTTTGTCCTACATTTGTCCTGTTACTGGTTATTACAAAATTCAGATTCATAATTGATCTTGTAGTAGACGAGTTTGAACATTTCAACAACATTGTATACATTCTTTGAGTACATTGTTTGTGCAAAACCTTCCAGCACAAGACATCATCAAAATACATAATATGAAAATCTAAGGGTACACACCCTACCCATTCATAAAGTTCACAGTGATGAATATCTCTTCTAGCTTCCAATACAAGCATACAAACTTGATTGTATGCTAACCTTAGTCTGCAGAGCACGCTGTATGCTGCTGAGGCATAAATTGGAAGCACATAATCAATAATGGACAAGATTAGTTTCTGGGAAACTAAACTTCTGGTTTCTTGGTCAACATTCCTTTTATTTCAATATAACAGGTCCAATCTCATATTTGTTTAGCATAGGACAGTGTGCTATCCAAAAAAACTCCTAGGTATTTAAAATGTTGTACCTGCTCCAACATATCTCCTGCTTCAGTCCTAATTAGCAGTTATTCACAATGTCCAGTCTTCCCTAAACTATCAAAAAGCATTTATTTATTTTTTTACATTCATTGTTAGTTTATTACTATTAAAGCAATTTTTGATTCTTTTAAAATCACCCTAAAGTGTTTTTTTTTTCTGGGGGTGCAGGCACTTTTACCTCTTGTTGCGAGGACTGCATCATCAGCATAAAGGATGGCTCTGCAGTCTTGGCAAACTCAGGGCAGCTCATTCAGAAAAGGCTAAAAAGTAGGCGCTTCAACAGGGACACTTGTGAGACAAATATGCTAACTTGCCTAGATATGGACATAATGTTACCCAATTTTGCCTTCTACTAACTATTACTTAAACAATCTTAAAACCAACTGTTAACATTTTGTGATAAACCAAGTGTAAACAATTTGGTTATCAATATCTTATGATTTACCATATCAAATTTGTTTGATAAATCAATATAGACTGCCCTAGCCATGTCCCACTGTCCAAGGAATCACTCAAGAAATGTATATACTCTAAAAAAAGCAGTTGTGTTGCTACACTTTTTCCTAAAACCATGCTTAGTATCCACTAGGAGATTAAATTATTCAATATAACCAACCGATTGTGCATAGACTATTCTTTCTAATACCTTGGACATTGGAGACAAAACAGAGATCAGCCTATAATTACTAGTAACCATTGCCTCACTCCCGTTATGCACTGGGACAACCACAGCCGTGCACCACCTGGAAAAATTTACTAGCTGTGGCCACCCATCTCATACAAGTGGCCATAAGGCACATCAACGTGGGTAGCCCCAGCTAGCAAAATTGTCCAGGTGGTCCTGACATCGACCGCTTACAGGTCTGTGATGTGGCTCAATGGAGGGAGATACCCTCAAAGATGATCATCCATTTCAACTGCTTTCCATCTGCTTCATAGTTATTATACCCTGTCAGGATGTAAACTTAATTCTTCAAAGACCGAGGTTTTATAATTTAACTTCTCATCTCTGACACAAAAACATGATATCAGCTGAAATGGGACCAAAAAACTATTAAATGCTTAAGAGTAAAATTAACTACTGACCCAAAGAATTTCTATTAAGTTGATTGCGTTCCCCTTATGGCACAATTAAACCAGGATTTAGAATATTGGGACACATTGCCCTTTGGGCTATCATGCTGTATTGACTCAATCCTCATGGTAACCCTACCTCTGCTTTTATTCCTATTTCAAAACATGCCACTTAAGTTGATTGCTAGGTATGTATTGGCAGGGTCCAAATTTAGAATAAAATACAATATTCTGATTTTATCAAAAGCACAGGAAGGATTAGCCTATCCAGACTTATACACTTATAGATACATAGATACATAGACAGTGTCGGCAGATAAGGGCCTATGGCCCACCCAGTCTGCCCATTTGAGCTTGTAAGTTCAGTTTATGTTTTTCTAGAAGTCTGTTGCCCCTTACCCCTGACCTCCAGAATTCCTTTATGTCTATCCCATGCATTCTTAAATCCCGTGATTGTTTCAGCCCCCACCACTTCCTCTGACAGGGTGTTCCACTTGTCCACCACCCGTTCTGTGAAGAAATTCTTCCTCACATTTCCTCTGAATCATCCTCCCTCCAACTTCATCCCATGCCCTCTAGTCCTGGAACATCTTTTTCGCTTAAAAATAGTGTATTCCGGCACCCTGTTCCTCCCTGTAAGATACTTGTTTGTCTCTATCATATCCCCTCTCTCCCTCCTCTCCTCCAGGGAGTACATGTTCAGTTCCTTCAACTTGTCTTCATAGGACTTGTGATGCAATCCATGCACCATCTTTATTGCCCTCCTCTGAACCTTCTCTACCCTGTCTATGTCCTTACATAGGTATGGTCTCCAGAACTGTACGCTGTACTCCAGGTGGGGCCTCACTAGTGTCTTGTATAGTGGAATTATGACCTCCCTTTTCCTACTGGTGATGTCCATGCCTATGCATCCCAGCATCCTATTTGCTTTACCTGCTGCCTTGTCACACTGTTTCCCTACCTTGAGGTCATCAGAGATGATAACCCCAAGATCCCTTTCCTGCTTGGTGCGTGCTATATCCTCACCCCCAACTGATATATTATGCCAGGGTTTTTGTGCCCCATATGCATTATCTTGCACTTCTTTGCACTGAATTTCAACTGCCAAACCCCTGACCATTTTTCAAGTTTCTGCAGGTCCCTTCTCATTCTGTCTACACCCTCTGGTGTGTCTACTCTGTTACAGAGATTTGTGTCATCAGCGAACAGTGAAATTCCGCATCTAGGTCCTGCACAATGTCACTGATGAAGCTGTTGAATAGGACCGGTCCCAGCACTGATCCCTGTGGTACCCCACTGGTCACTCTTCCCTCTGTGGAGTGACAGCCATTTACCACCACCCTCTGTGTCCTGCCACCCAGCCAGTTACCTACCCACCACACTACTGTCCTGCCCACACCCATATTTCCCAGTTTGTGTAATAGTCTTCTAAGAGGCACAGTGTCAAAGGCCTTGCTGAAGTCTGGATAGGCCATGTCCACTGCCCTCCCTTGATCCACCTCCCTAGTCACCCAGTCAAAAAATGCAATGAGGTTGGTCTGACATGACCTCCCCCTGGTGAAACCATGCTGCCTTGAGTCCTGTAGTCCATTGACAACCAGATGTTCCACCAATCTCTCCTTCAGTAGTGCTTCCATGATCTTCCCCACTACCAAGGTGAGGCTGACTGGTCTGTAGTTCCCTGCTTCCTCTTTGTTCCACTTTTGTATAAAGGGACTACATCTGCTGTCCTCCAGTCTTTGGGTACCTCCCCTGTTTCCAGTGATCAGCTAAACAGGATAGCCAGAGGTTCAGCCACCACCTCTCTTAGTTCTTTAAGGACCCTGGGGTGCACCCCATCTGGCCCCATTGCTTTATCAACTCTTATTACTTCCAGTTCCTTCAGGACCCATTCTCGTGTAAAGGGACTTGTGTCCATTTCTGCACCATTCTCTCCCCTTGTACTCCCTTCAGACCTATTACCCTCCTCTTCCTCAGCAAAGACTGAGCAGAAATACCTGTTCAATATGTCAGCTTTACTGTTGTCATCCTCCACGTGGCCTCCATCCTCCCCCTTCAGTCTCACTATCCCTACCTTTGTCTTTCTTTTTTCACTTATGTACCTGTAAAAGGTTTTGTCCCCTGTACCCACTGATTTTGCAATGTGTTCTTCTGTCTGAGCTTTGGCTTCCCTTACTGACCTCCCTGCCTCCCTTTGCTTCTCCTGGTACTTCTCCCTATCCCCTTCAGCCTGTGTCTTTTTGTATTGCCTGAATGCAATCTTTTTGGCTTTCACTCTCTTTGCTACCTCTTTGGAAAACCATAATGGTCTCCTCTTCCTTTTCCTCTTGCTAACCTGCTTAATGCATAATTCTGTTCTTCTTGTAATCCCCATTTTAAATGCTGCCCACTGTTCCTCAACCCCTGATTCCTGTTCCATTCTCCTTAATGCCTCTTTCAAGTATCTCCCCATTTTCCCAAAGTCTGCCCCCCCTAAAATCCAGGATATGTGTTTTTGTGTGGTTTGGTTCTGCTCTTTCTGTGATTTCAAACCACAATGACTGGTGGTCACTGTTCCCCAGGTGCTCCCCCACTGTTACCCCATCACACTGTCCCTGTTTGTGAGCACAAGGTCCAGTATTGCCTTCTGCCGAGTTGGTTCCATGACCAGTTGCTTGAGGAAGGCACCCTGAAGGGTGTCCAGGATAAATCTGCTCCTAGTTGATGCTGCTGCTGGGATGCTCCAGTCCACGTCTGGAATATTGAAGTCTCCAACCAGTACTACCTCACCCTTGTCTGCCATCCTTTGGATGGCTAGCATCAGCTCCCTATCTGTTTCTTTCTTCTGGGCTGGTGGTCTATAGACCACACCTGTGCGGATGACTGTCCCCATTTTCCTTTCCACTTACTACTGGGCTTCTCATTTGAGGATAATATGGCTCTGGCAGAAGACCCTTCTTCCTACCATCTGGTTACAGGTAAAGAGGGATGTGATAGATACTGTATCCCCACTATGTTATTACCTCTCTTTTATACCCAACGGGGTTAACGACTTGCAGGTGTGCCTCCACTGATTAAGCTTGTGATGGGGTATGGAGGGAAAATAAAGCAAAAACATCACTTAACAGACTTCATGGCTCATTTCTGCCCACTGGGTAATGGCTGAAAATGTTTTAGCAGGACTGGAGCAGATACAGTACTCCCAACAATATGTATACCAATTTTTCAATGGCACTACTTTCTGTTCATTTACATCCCTACAGGAAAATTTGGCCTGCCACAGAGGGACTTTTATAGGTATTTACAAACCTAACCTTCCCCAGGCAGCTCCTGATATGGGAAATGTGCTCCCGATATTAATGACCTTAATGCTATATTGGAAAACTGACATAACCAGTCACCTAATCTTCTACTTTTCTGCTCACATAATGCTTTAATGAAATGACCCTGATTCTAGATAGATGGAAGGCAAAAACTGAGGTAGAAGTTATTCTGGAGGACTGGCAAACAGGCTGTGGGGAGGTGCATCAGGTTACAAGTTATCACTCATGGAGGAAGTATACGTAGAAGCATTTGCTTTGCTTCTTCTGTACCCTACAGGTCACTGTCAATCACTCAGGGGGACTGGCTGCCTGTTAGAGGCAGTATGGAGAAATTAGCATTGGCCATGTCCATATTATGTGATTCTGCTCACAAATACCTCAGTATCTATAGGACCTAGACACAGAAATAGGGGAAGTTTTATAACAGCAAATAGTATTGACTCCTAAATTGTTTCTGGTATTGGTTTACCCAAGGGGTTGCAGGGATAGAACTTTGAAATATCTACTAGAAATATTAACTGCAGCAGGGAAAATGACCCTAACAAAACAATGGCTAGATACCAACCCTCCTCTTCTGGAAGATAGAGGGACATTGTGAACCAAATTTATAAAATGGAGCGGATCACTTTTGCTTTGACTAATAGGTAGACTCAATACACTTCAAGGTGGACTAAATGCATACTCTATATTATGAATAAGGACCCCAACTTTATGCCATAGGTGTATTTCATAATGGAGTCCAATGCTATAAATATATTGACCAGTTTATTTGGGGATATATGTTACTATGGGTGGGTGCCATCCCTTCTTCCTGAACTCTATGCTGTGAATCCTACCTGCTTGGCTGCCCAACTGGGGATGTACTGTGCTCTATGACCTACAATGTGAGATTTAATGTTTGCTATGTATTGGCTGTATACCCTTTATATGTATCTACCAACTAAACACATGTACATTGTCTCTGTCCGATGAGTCGTGTTATCTTTTTAATAAAAAGACAGTTACAAAAAAGGGTATATAATCAGCAGATTTGAGTTCTTAAAACAGTTGCAAAATTTAGGGCTACACATTTTACATTTAGTGCCAACCCATGTAGAAAAATAACTTAGGAAATAATTTAGATATCACAATACAGTCCAATAGTATCCTTTCTCTCCTTTCATGTCCAACCACTGGCTCTTCCTCCTCTTGTAATTTAGATTAGATGCGTTAAAAATACAATGGCAGCCACAACCTGGAAACACAGATGGTAGAGATGCAGTAAATTTGAATCCATAGAAAGCATAAATACAAGAGTCTCTAAAAATACACAAAATATACAAAAAATGTTTTTAAAATGCTATTCTAAATAAGTGAAACCCTATCATAATTATTCACAGATATTTACACATCAGTATTTAAATATCTCATAAACAAAGACTCAGCATACATTTTTGTTTCACAGAAGGTTTTTTCCACCTAACTTGGTAACACAACCCATATTCCATGCTCACTTTTCTCGCAAAAGATGATATAACCTGTGGCTTGACTCCCATTAGCCTAAAAATAGTTGTTTGTGCACATTTTCTCACCTAAATCTTAACTTTTCACATTTACATATCCATAAAGTTTATCATATTTGACATAATTTGCCAAAATCATCCCCATAGCTCTTTTTCACACTTTTTCCAACCCATTGCATTCTGCCATGACAGGCCACCAAGCCATACAGGAGTGCTGTATTCCAAAACCAGTCTCTTTACAGTACAATAATTAAGCAATAATGCACTCCAAGGAGTGTGTTATCGTGTAATAAAGTCACTCCTGGGGTGAATTGACACCGAGGTGAAGCTTTAGTGCTTCCACTTACCCCTGGAGTGATGTTAATACAGTACACACACCTTGGAGTGCCTTATTGCAATAATACAATGGCTCGATGTTATACAAAATAAAAAAAATTTTTACAACATTTTAGTAGATTTTTAGTGTGGCAATATATCTTTGTTTCTGAAAAGTATAAGTGGTCAAGATCTGCCAAATCCATACAGTGATGTTATTGTGCAATAACATCACTGTCTCAGGCACACACTGACCAATCAGAGTCCAGGGAAATGTTCTTGCCATTGTATAATAGTACTCAAAGTTGCTCTGCCCTAGAATTTCTCTTTTTAAGGTTATAAGGAAATATCACCTGGTACTTGTTTTTTTACCATAGTTTATATTTGTTTCACTAATGAGAAATTATTTCAGAAAATGAGGCCCAACATCTCGACCAGAACTACTCCTTCTGTTTTAGAATTACCAAATGACAGAAGAGACATTACCATATATATTGTTTACCAAATTGGTGAATGTCTTTGGTTTTATTGGGATTAATTTCCATAAACTTGCCTTTAGACCATTTTTTTATGTTCTGTTAGCCCCATTGAAATGTATTGTTAATTGCAGTATTAAAAATTATGATTACAGTAGTATTTTCAGTGTACTTAATACACTGGCCATTAGTACTTAAATCCTTTATCTTCAGCAAGAAAAGAAGCTGGCTGACTTTAGTACCCTTGGGGATCCCAACACAGATACCATCCATTCTAGATCTCTTGCTATCCAGTCTCCTCCCATTGGGACCTACCTTGCACCAAATCCATTTATACATGCAGGACAAATGTAGTTTCTTAATCAATGTACCATGATCTATTAAGCCAATAGCTATAAAGAAGTCACTAGCCCGGCCCATGAAAATTTATTTTCCTCCTATTCTCTCATGCAAATTGCTATGAATATCAGGGTGGCAATAGTTGTTAAGCATCTGATTCCACACACTTCATAATCCACTGATAGATTATGCCCTCAACCATCTTTGAGACCACACATGTTAAGGATATTGGCCTAAAATTCTTTTGAAAATCACTTAGGAGGGGGCCACTTTGAGAATCAGTATTACCTTTGCATACTTCCATTGCATTGGTAGGCATTCCAAAAATCATTACTTTAGAAAAAAAATTACATACCCAAGGTGCAATTACTTCATTCCCCTCTCTCCAAATCGCATTTTGTACCTGATCTGGATCTTCTGGTTTTCCCATTTTTAGTATTTTCATTTCTTTTGCTGTCGTAGCCATATGTAACACAAACTTTTCAGGGAACTGTTACTGTACTGGTTAATTCTTTGTCAATGGAATTAAATTTTTACTTAATTCACAGCACACTTTGTTTTAATCTTGAATACTACCTACTTCATGCCTACAAGATTTACCCCATTTCTCTATCTGACCTTCCATCATTCTGGTATCCAGAAATTCCTTGGTATTTTCCACCATTTATTAGGAGCTGATCTCCTCACGTTTGCAACCTTTCCTTCATAATACTGTAGTTAATGTGTTTGTGCAACTTAGTGATGAGTATATGCTTGTGCAACTTCATTGATAGACTGATAGTATTTGAATGCTTATGTTGTTGACTGTGATAAATAGATACTTTGGCCTTTTGCACTCTCTGTCCCAAGGGGAACTACCACACTGTCAGGGTACCATGAAGGTAAAGGAACCCTCTTGAGGAGGGTTTCGCCCCTAGAGTTGCCTCATGAAGATAATTCCTTTAGGCTAAAGGCACCTTAGGAAGGAGCCTTCAAAAACCTCAAGCAGCAAATTGTGAATGCAGAAACTGGATGAGCATGGATAAACAGGGTAGTGATAACATGCAACAGACATAGAACGATTGTGCAATGACTGTCGATTTCAGTGCTGACAGTAGAAGGGGCATGACTTCCATAAGGAGAGAGGGAACAGCAAAGTAAAAAGAAGGCCAACATCCAACCCCAGCTCAACAGCAGAAACTGACCTGGATTAAAATGTACTACTATAGATCTACTACTAGAGGGATTACCTAACCTTTATAACCTTCAGCATGGAGGAGAGGAAAAATTCCTATGAGGGGGAAACCTCTTTGGATCCAAGGCCTTGGTCACCTTCACTCCAGGCTTGGGATGAATTAATGATGGCACACTACTGCAATTTAGAGACCCAATTCGAGGGAGATTTTTAGAGGAGGGGCTCTCACTCTATTCATTTAACAGGAATGCCAAGGGGGTGCTGTGAGTAGAGTCCTCTATAGCTAAAGGGAAACCCTGCTGATGCCCATTCCCCAGGGTGAGGAGGAGAGTAATCACCACTGAAGGGACTCACCTGGCCTCCAACAAAAGCTCTGGGGAGAAGCCAAACCCAGGAGGGGTAAGGCTGAGCCATGGAGGGTGAGACTAGGATGATTGAACAGTCTTCACCCTTGAGGAAAAGAAGGACAAGGGAGGGTATGGAATGGAGATGAGGTGAACCATAGGAGCTGCAGGTAGAATAGAAACATAGAAACATAAACTTTGATGGCAGATAAGGACCACTTGGCCCACCCAGTCTGCCCATTTCCCTGCCAAATGGATAAGCTGCAGATCTTAGTTACTCGACAACTTACTTTTTCCTACTCCCCACCAGAATTGCCTTATGTCTGTCCCATGCATTCTTGAATTCCCCCACTATTTTTGACACCACAATCTCCTCAGGAAGACCATTCCATGTGTCCACCACCCTCTCCATGAAAAAATACTTCCTCATGTTGCCCCTGAGTCATCCCCCCTCTATTTTCAAATTGTGCCCCTTGTTCTTGTACATCTCTTTTTCTGAAAGATGCTACCCTCTTGGACTTTGTTGACTTCCTTAAGGTACTTGAAAGTTTCTATCATGCCCCCACCTTTCCTCAAAGGTATAAATATTAAGCTCCTTTAGTCTCTCTTCGTATGGCTTCTGGTGCAAATTCTGCACCATTTTAGTTGTTCTCCTCTGGACTGCCTCCATCCTGTCTATGTCTTTGTGGAGATGGGGTCTCCAGAACTGCATGCAGTACTCCAGATGGGGTCTCACCACCTGTCTGTGCAGAGGGATAACAACTTCCTGTTTTCTACTGGTGGTGTCTCTCCCTGTGCATCCCAGTATCCCCCCCCAGACCTTCTTGCTGCCTACTTACATTGTTTGTCTACCTTTAGGTCATCTGATATGAATACCCCCAGGTTATGTTCCATATTTGCTGTTGTTAGTACCCTCCCATTTTGTACTCTTTCCCCTTGGTTTTTGTTTCCCAGGTGCATTACTTTGCACTTCTTTTCATTAAATCTAAGCTGCCATACTTTTGACCATTCCTCCAACCTTATCAAATCCCTTCTCATCCTTTCCACCCCACCCCACCGGGTGTATCAAGCCTGTTGCAGATCTTTGTGTCATCTGCAAAGAGGTGTACTTTTCCTTCCAGTCCCTCCACAATGTCACTTATAAAGACATTAAAAAGGGGCTTGTCCCAGTACTGAGCCTTGCAGTGACCTGCTAGTAACCCCCCTTTCATTGGAGTGGACTCTGTTTACTATTACCCTCAGTGTCCTATTGTCCAGCCAATTTTTTACCCATGCTAATATCCTGGGACCCACTCCCAGGCTGGCTAACTTGTTTATTAATCTTTTGTGTGGGACTGTGTCAAATGCCTTGATAAAGTCTAGGTAGTCCATGTCCACAGCCCCTCCCTGGTCTACTACTTTGGACACCCAGTCAAAGAAATCTATTGATTTGTCTGACATAACCTTCCCATTGCGAATCCATGCTGCCTTGGGTCCTGTGCCCCTCTGGCATCTAGGTACTCAACAATTCTTTCTTTCAGAAGTGATTCCATTATTTTCCCTACCACTGGGGTCAATAGAACAGGTCTGCAGTTTTCTGACTCTGCTTGGCTCCCACTTTTGTGAAGGGGAATCACATCCTCCCTCCTCCAGTCCTCAGGCATCACACCATCCTCCCATGATTTATTAAAAAGAGTAGTCAGTGGTGTAACTAGTTCTCCCCCTAGTTCTGTCAGAATTCTGAGGTGAATCCCATCAGGCCCCATTGCTTTGTCCACCTTCAGTTTTAGGAGTTCTTTCAAGACCCTTTCTTCTGTGAATGTACTGGTATCAACCCCTGATCCAGAGTGCTTCTATTGATTGATTTAGGTACCTTCCCCTCTCTCCTTTTGTGAATACTGAGCAGAAGTATTCATTCAGTATCCCTGCTTTTTCACTGTCACCTTCTGGCCATCCCCTGCACTTTACTAAGCCTCACTGTTCCTCCCTTGGTCTTTCTCCATTCCTTAATATACCTATAAAATGTTTTATCCCCCTTCTTAACTGACTTGGCTATCTTTTCCTCGGTTTGGTCATTTGCTATTCTGACTGCCTTCCCCACTTCCTTCTGCTTCAACTGATACAGTTTTCTGTCTTTCTTTTTCTGTGTTTTCTTATACATCCTGAATGCTATCTGTTTCTCCCTTACCTTCCCCACCACTTCTTTCGAGAACCATATCAGTTTATTGCTTCATTTTGATTTGTTTATGTGCTTCACACAAAGGCTTGCTGCTTCTGTGATGGCAGTTTTGATTTTTCCCCACTGTTTCTCTGCCCCTCCTTTTTGCCCATTTGCTAGTATTTTTCTGAGGCACTCTCTCATTTTGCCAAAGTCAGTCCTCCTAAAGTCCAGTACGGCTTGACTCTATGGCTGAGTTTATCATGAACCAAACTGTTTGGTGGTCACTTGTTCCCAGGTGGCTATCCATTTCTAAATCTGAGATCCTCTCTCCATCCTCATTTGAGAATACCAGGTTTAAGATTGCTTTTGAAGGTGCTGCTGATGCTGTCAGCAGCTAAAGGAGCCCCCTGGGGCTTGGAGGCACCACCCTCTGGCAGCTGAAGTCTTAAGTACTATATCAAGAGGTGCCACTGATGCTGTCTACATGGCCAAAGACTTCCACCAGAGTGGAGAATCTTCTCACTCTAGTGGTTGAAGAGAAGGACCCCAACCCAGGTGAGGAACCCATCCTCAAGATGTAGACTTCAAGGGGGCAGAGCCATGCTAGGTAGAGAGAGAGGCAGGATGTGACTGAGAGTGCAGGATTGGTAGTGCAATTGATAGAACTGAGAACAGTATTAGACAGCATGAGTGGGTGTGCATCTGGTAGAACTGAGGACAGGGAGACAGCATGGATACATCAGGACAGCATGAGGTGAAATGCAACTGCAACTAGTAGGATTGAGTATGGCAAGGAGGCATGCTGGAGCAATGGAAAACAACAATTAGCACTGGTAGGAAATACAGTATCATGTAGAATCAAATGAGGAAGCAAAGTAGTGCTGGAGTAAATAATGAAACCACTAAACTTAAAGGGAGTGGTTGCTAGGCTACTAGCCAGGTGTAAGCAATTTAGAAGTTGAGATGAACAGGAGACTGTGAATGGTACAAACAACAGCGTAGATAAGCAGGGAGACTGCATTTGGTACAAAAAGACAGCAAACACAGCTAGGAGGAGCACAAAGTAAATTAAATGAGCCAAGGCAGGGTACTGGGAAGACTAAGAGAAAAAATCCAGAACATAAAAACAGTAGTGCAGCAGACAGAAAAGTACAAACTGCACCCGGAAGGCAGCAGCAAAATACTAACCTAGGAAGGAAGAGGCACAAAGCAAGCAGAAATTCCAAAATCACAAAATGAAGCAAAAGACAAGCAATGGGGGTGGGGGGCACAGAGCTCCAGCAGAGTCTCTGGCTGCAAAGAAAGAATGCATCTGAATGAAACTGCAGGAAGCTGACTTAAATAGCTGAGGCAGGGGGCGTGTCTAGTTGCCACCACCCACTGAACTGCAGTCATAGCCTTTGATTTCCTGCTTAACTTTTTGTTCCTCCTGTTATATGGGGGAAGAGAGGGGGGCAGGGGGTGGAGGGAGAAGCAGGAGTCTAACCTCTGTGCTACACAATCGAGCAGACATGATAGACCATTTGGCCTGCATCTGCTGGCAGATTTGTATGTTAGTATATTATTTCTGAGTCTGTTATACCACACCAGATCATTACTCTTTAAAGCACTCTGCCTTTGATAAATTAACTTTTTTAAATCATTTGATATCCCTGGTTATTCACTACTTTTCTTCTCACAATTTAAACCAGAGCAATTTTATCCATAACTGACTAATACATTTACCACATTTCTTCAAGTTTGATCCGCACTTCTACCATTAAGCCTTTTATCATCCATCTCAGCAGCTATCATAGCCGATTTCTTACTCTTGTTTGCTGTAGTACAATTCCTATGAACTATGGTCTGGTCTGAGTTATATATATATTTATTCCCATTATTATAGTCCTGGAAATCCAATATAACAAAAACTGAACTTAGTCTCAGAACAATATGCACAAGGTGAAACTGAGAAAATAAAACAACAAAAACTAGTAAATGGCTTGCTTACACCAAAAGGAGTATTAATGGAGAAGAGTTAGCACAAAGACCCACCACCCTGAAGTGTGGGTCTGATCCCAATCTGCACTTTGTGTGCAAAAACATTTTGGCTTACTTTCTGTTTACTGTAGCATAGTAGGTTGTATCAGACTAGTTTTGCTTAGTTCTATGCTGGTATCTTCCACTGCTACAAATCCCAGAATCCCCTGCATCATTCTGGTATAGTAGATTGTATCAGACTAATTTTGCTTAGTTCTAGGCTAACATCTTCTGTTACAACAAATCCCAGAATCAACTGTTGTGGACATTAGAGCAGTAGGCAGTAATGGGAAATTCAATAGTCTACAGTGCATGCTAGTGCTTTTGTAATCTCTGATCAGATTGTTTTGGGTCGTTTTTTCACCAAGGGCTAAGTACAGTCCTCTGTTATTGTCCTTAGGCCAGGGAGGACAGCAGGATCAGCAAACAAAAGATGACCAGAACTCATATAAAACTCTAATATGCAGTGCAGGCTAATGAATCTCCCACTGCTTTCTACTGTTCTGATATGAGCTGCAGGGGATTTGGGGATTTGTAGTAACAGAAGATGTTAGCTAGTTAAGCAAAATTAGTCTGATACAATCTACCATACAACAGTAAACATTAATAAACTAAAATGTTCCTGCACAATGGGACCAGCCCCGCACTTGAGTGTAGGGCCCTTGGTGCTGACTGTTCCTCTTTAAGCTTGATCTGTATCTCATTCTACTTACAAATCTGATTGATAAAAATATACTCTAGATGTGGGTTTTATATCATATTAATTTTTGAAGTCCTAGATATAATAAATCTAACACACCTAATTGCAAATGTAGCAAAATGGTCATTGATGACTTATATCCGATCACTGTTTGCTAACATATCTCAAATAAATTTGTTCTTGGGTAACCAGCCCACCTCATAAATGAGCCCAAACATAAATTATTGAGAAGGTTGTAATGCTCAGAAGATCTTGCTATAATTCTTTTAATGCTGATTTTTTTAAAGATCTATGGGTAGAACAGTAACAAAGGAAATCAATACATGATTATCACGGTTACTAATCTGACTTATGTAGAGATTGATTGTGTTTGTCCATAGAGAATAGTGATTACAATTCAATACCAAGAACTGTGTGTAGGTAACCAGGCCAAAACTACTAGGCAACTGTTTCATGTAAAGATTTTCCTTATATTTGCTAAACATCTTAAACTGCAACCTTGCTATAACTCAACTCTACATATTATGGGATAAACCATATAGTGAATGTCAGTGACTGGATATGAGTTGGTCCACTTTATTATACTATTACCTGCACATGAGCACTTTGTATATTTATCACTATTATCTTGTCATACTGGAATTATATAATGTATACTGTTGATTTTAGGATTCCTTCAAGAACTGGTACTTTTTGTGTATACTTGTGTAAGTCCCCTCTCTTCAGAGGGGCTTATGCTTCCCATACAGACCCCCTTCCACCCTCCTACCCCCCCCCGATCTAACGAATTTAATAGTGCTCTGGGGGTTAATCCCTGCAGGATACCTAAAGATGGCAACAGAGAGTAGTTAGAGAAGTATATAAAAAGGGAGGAAATAGGAAGTCCTGGGTCTTTGACCTCCTTCAACAAAATCTGGTATGTCGAAAGTTACTTCTTAATGCTAAAAAAACAAAAATTATGCTCCATTCTCCTAGGAACAAAGAAGTACCCATTAATCCTTCAAATGCAAATTATCATATCAAGACCATCCTGGGTGAGACACTTGAACCAGTTGAGAAATTTAAATATCTCGGCTTCTAGTTAGACTGTAAGCTATCCTTTTTTACGCATATTAAGAAAACTGCCAAAAAATTACGCCAAAAGCTTGGCCACTTTTACCAAATAAAGCATTTGCTTACTTATGACATCAAATTCAGATTGGTCCAAATGGCCTTTCTCCCGCTAATCAACTATGCGGACTTTCTTTAGAGTCACAGTCCTAAATCAGCCTTATCTATCTTGGATATGCTTTACCACAGGGCCTTAAGATTTGTCACAAATGCCCCTTTCAACACATCACTGTTCCCTGCATCTGCAGATAGGCTGGCCATCTCTTAGTACTTGAAGGTGGTGAAATGCATCTCTCTGGGTGTACAGAGCCTTAACCATGAAACTCCCTCCTTATATCTACTCCCTGTTTAAACACATTCCTTGTGCGTATACACTTAGAAAAGTTTCTAACATAACATTTGCCATACCCAGGATAAGAACCCAATTTTGTTCCTTATCCATGAGTCATGCTTTGCCTAATCTATTGAACACTTTACTAAAAACACTAAAGCTCAAGCATACCATTGTTCTCTGTACATTCAAGTCTATGCTTAGACTTACACTGAAGGAAGAATGTCATTGCTATGTATGAATCTGTATGCTGCATCTATGAACCATACCTCTTGGCTGTTTTCTAGCACTCATACCTTCACTCCACCCTTCACCCTCCTCTAATCCCATCCTTCTAGCAGTTACTTTCCCTTCTGGCCCTGCCAGTCTCCAACTCCTTCATCCTCCCCCACTTCACTCTATTCTTCAAGCACTTTTAACTGCCTTCTCCTCTACCCCTTCCATCTATGCCCTCTCCCATCTTGCTATACCTTTGTGAGCTATACTTTTTCCTGCTGCTGACCCTTGTCATCCTGTACTATGACCTTAGATAAGACTCGTATTGTCAATCTTCACTGTATTGTTTTTTTTCCTTCCTGTATTCACTAAATTTGCATTTGTGTCTGCTTTTCGTTTTATCTGTATATGTATCTGTGTCCCTTCAGGACCTCATCAAATATGTGCTGTCTCAATTATGTTATCCTGGTAAAATAAAATTTTAATTTAATTGAATTGAACAGTGGAAGGATACCCATCCTGTGGTCATTACCTTGCACTTATTTGCCACCTTGGCTTGCTGTTTTTGGTGTTTTGTTTGTATTTAATCTCCCCATGAGAATCTCTCCACATTCCCTTCTTACTGTTTTACTACCACTGCATACCTGGCTCATTGCAACAACTTCTTTATATTCTGTACCCCCCTCTCCCAGCCATGTTTCTTCCTCTACTGTCTTACCTCTTCCCTCTCTCCACTCCTTTCTACCAACCCTACCACTTACCTTGTCTCATTTAACTCTAACCAGTCACCTTCCATGGGTCCTATTGTATATATTGTATATATCTATGCCTATATGTATGTATGCATATATATATATATATATATATATATATATATATATAGTGTATGTTATGTATATTTGTGCTGCATTATTTGATGACTCCACATTGCTTTGTTATTCTCTGCTACTTCATGTGTTGTATATTTTACTCTGTACTGTTTACTGACTCCAGATTGTAGTTCGTTGCTGACTTATGTGTACCTTACCCAGGTCCACCTTGTAAATGAATTCTTCTCAATGGTGTTTCACCTGATAAAATAAAGATTGATTGATTGATTATATTTATTTTGTTCCATGAGTTTTAATTTCAGAAGGTGTCCAGCAGTTTGCACTGGGATCGTGGGGCTTGAGAGCCCAGGGAGAGTTGAAAGCTGCAGATGAATGGAGGTTCTAGATCAGGTGGCAAGAGGTTTGGGGCATAATCAGATTACAGAGATAGAGATCAAGACTGCACTGAGAGCTGAAGCCATCGAGAGGTAGGCTGGATTTTCCTATCTTTATATTTAGTGCACAGGTACACAGTCCCTCTTATTTTCCCCCGGACCATCTATGATTAGTACATGCCCCTAGACAGTGGAGGAAGGGAGGCTACATATGGGGGCTCATCCAGGATGTTCCCCATACCCCAAAACCCCGCTAGACCTCAAGTCTCTGGGACCAAAGTGCTGGCAGGCTCTCCTGCCAAAGTAGGCCCTGTTGCACATTTAAAATAAGTTGTGGGACAGACATGAAGAAGAAGTAGGCCTCAGCGTGCCTGGTGTGGTGCGTGCATGTGAACAGCTGATCATGTGATGCTCCAGCAGAATCCAATTGGTGGAGAGTGAAGAAGGAGCTAGAGCAGCTGCTGAGGAATTGCCATCTTTGGAGAGCAGTCAGAAGGGAGAGGTGGGGAGAGAGAGAGAGAGAGAGAGAGAGGAAAATGAGGTTGGGACATTGCACACCCACACTGGAGCAGAAAAAAGAAAGCGCCCTTGAAAGTAAGAGTGTTCCTTTATTGTGAGTACCGGGAGCAGCAGCAGAGATAAGACTTGAGTGGGTGGCCTCCATGTATTGGTGCTGGATCATTTCAGGCAACAAACAGGAAGATGGATATGAGGCATCCCCCCCCCAAGAGGAACCTCTTGCCATGGTTCCCACATCAAACCTCTCCTGGCTATGGAAAGCAAGGGGAAGAGGACAGGCTAACGAAAGATGCATGAGGTGTGGATATCAGGGGGAAGGCATCACCAGATTGCCTGTGTGCAGAGTCTGCTCAGGTTCAGTCCCAGGAGCAAGTTTAAATTGTGCACCACTCATTCCAAATTGGGGGCTCCTTTCCAGTACCACAGAGGGATCTTATGTGTTGTGGTCACCAGCTAGTGGGGAATCTGAAGCATTTGATAGACTCTTCCTGGAGGAGAGTGCTTGTGGCCATGTACCTAAAGCCAGGAGTGTTTCCCCAGATGTCATCGTGGAGGTAGTGGAAGGAGAGAGTGCAGGAGTGAAACCGAGATTAGGAGGTGATGGGGAGCACAGTCATCTGCTCAGCTCCCCCCTGCTGAGTACCGGCTATCCCCATTGCAGAGGGAGGGGCAGAGGTCTCTGAAAACCATCTGGAGATCTCCTAGGGCCTGGGGGGGTCCTAATCTTGGCCCCTGTCCAGTGGTAGCTCACTGACTTTGTCTGCTAAGTCAGAGCTTGCACCTGGATCTGAGTCGAAGATCTTAAAGCCCAGCGGTCATGGCTCCAGGTCTGTTGCTGCACCAACAGTGGCCAGGAAGGGTGTGGTGGGGAAAAGTTGTATAGCAGAAGAACTTCAACGGAGGCTCTCTTCTTCATCAGCTTCAAACAATTTATTTGTGGAGTTTCCAACCAGAGTTACAAAATAAAAGTAAAGCGGACTTGTTTCGACCAAAGTAAATAGCAAAAACCACAAGAGGTATAAAGGAAAAAAACATGAATAGCAGCCTTCATATCCTTAACTAGAGCACTAGTACAGAAGCATTCACAGTACCATCCTGACTGCTACTGACTTTCAGCTTGAACTGCTGGCAATATATATACCCTAGACTGTTCTCCCATTGGATGAACTATCCATCAATCAAGTACAAAACAAATATTTCTGTATAACACAATTGTTTATGTCTTTTAGTTATGCAGGAGTTCACTATAACATTATTTAAACATAGATACAAGTTGTGAAACTATTAATATTCTGTTTAGACTCCTCTGAGTTAAGTTTATGCTGTTAGTCCCTCCCCTCATTGCATAAAAGGACCAACACAATGGCCGGCGAGCCCCTAGAGAGAAGTCCTACACACCATACAACAGAGCTTCTTACAAGCTTCATCGTATACCAGGTAGATGGCATTTCTGTAACTCTCCAAAGTTATTATATTCTGTTGCCTTGCTTAATTTAAATAACTACTGCAGTTTCTAGTTTTGGAAGCTAGAACAAACTATCCCAGAGACCTTAAAAAGGGTTTATAGACAACACTCTATGTTGTCTTTAATACCCCTTTAGTTGTTTGCACTGGAAAGGGATTTAATGATTTATTTGTTGCACCTAGTCAGAGAGGCAGTGCTTAATGCCACAAGAATCAGTGCTACAGCCTCTCTGATGCATTTTAGAAGGTAAAAACGTCTTTTTATAGCATTCACGGCGTTTGCGAGCTGCACGAAGGTGCGCACATTCATGCAGCGTGCAGCGCGTTGTCGCGAAGGAGCGCTTTAATCGAGAGAGATTTCTAGGACTCTTAACGCAAGAGACAAGCTGAAAACAGTGAAATTTAGCATAAAACTTCAGTTTTATGCAGGAAAGGAGGTTTAAAAAGATCCTCATCCCATTATGGCTTCTTAAAGGGGCCATGCCAGTCGAACTTACAGCCTTGAATTTTAATATGGGCAAACAAGGTATTGGTCAGCCAGAAATACATAGACAACGAACAATTACACATATAAACAAAACTATTTGCATAGGTGGCCAGTCTATGCTAAAACAAACAAAGGCAACGAAAAGACATTACAGAGACACTTGGGGGGGTAGTTTTCTGGCTAACAATACAACGTCTGACCATGCAAACACATAATAAGTTCAAGGCAAACAGATCACCCTTTGACATTCTCCTCCCACCTCAAAATAACAAAAGTCACTGATCAACAGTGTCATTTGTTTATATTTTATTTTTTTTTTATTAGATCCCGTACTGTAAGGGATGGAGCCAGAGCCCACCCACTCCCCAGGCTCCACCTCGGGGCCCCATAGAAAAAAATGTAGCAGCAAATTCTATTGGCTGCTACACAAAAAAAATGCCAATTCAATATATATATTTTTCTCATTGTTATTATATCACTTTACCCCAAGGTCTGCAGTTGTATGGTCAAAGCCATACCTAGACATGAAATCAGCATTTGTGTGTTCATTACCTTTCCTGTGTTTTATTTTGAAACAATATGGCTGTAATGCCAGGTACCATCTCATAATCCTGGGGTTGCGATCTTTCATAATGTTAAGCCAACACAAAGGGTTATGACCGCTCAAACTCAGCTCCCCATAAGTAAAATTTTAATGTCTCTATGGCCCAACGTACTGCCAAACATTCTTTCTCAATGGTGGAATATTTGACTTCTCTCTCACATGTAACTTTCTGCTAATATAAATGATAGGATGTTCTTCCCCTTCTATAATTTGAGATAACACAGCTCCTATACCAGAATTTGATGCATCTGTTTGTAATATGAAAGGTATTGTCAAATCAGGTGAACGTAGGACCGGGAATGAACATAAGATTGCCTTGATTGTTGTGAAGGCTTCTTCACAATCTGGCATCCATGTCACCTTTTCTGGGAGACGTTTCTTTGTTAACTCGGTGAGAGGGTTAGCAATCATAGAAAAATTTGGAATGAAACGCCTATAATAACTGGCAAGTCCTAGGAAAGACTTTACATCTTTTTTAGTCACTGGTCTTGGGCTATTTGCTACTGCCTCAATTTTAGATTTTATAGGTTTTACTAGACCTCCACCTAATTGGAAGCCCAGGTATTCAGTTTCTTTCATGGCTAGTGAACATTTATTTGGATTAATTGTTAAACCTGCAGAGGTTATAACATTTAATATGGTAGCTAGGTGTAGTAAATGGTCTGACCATGTGTTACTAAAAATTACCACATCATCCATATAAGCAGCGCTATATGCAGAATGTGGCAAAAGAAGTTTATCCATAAGCCGTTGGAAAGTTGCTGAGGCTCCATGGAGCCCAAATGGCATGACTGTGAACTGATATAGACCAAGTGGAGTGCTGAAAGCAGTTTTCTCCTTGTCCTTCGGTCTTAAAGGAATCTGCCAATATCCCTTGGTGAGATCAAGGGTTGAAATATATTGTGCTTTTCCTAAATGATCAAGAATGTCATCAACGTGGGGCATCGGATAACTGTCAAATTTAGAGATATTATTTAGTTTCCTAAAATCTAGACAAATCCAAACCCCACCCTCTTTTTTGCTTACAATCACCATGGGGAAGTTCTAGTCACTGCGGGAAGGTTCAATAATACCCAGTTGTTGCATGTTTTTTAATTCTTTTTCTACTTCAGGTCTTAGTTTTTCTGGAATTCTGTAGGGTCTTACCCTTATAGGTTCCTTCTGAGTAGTTTCAATAATGTGATGAATATCTGTTACTTTACCCGGTGTTCCTGTGAAATATTCAGCAAAAGGTTGCAGCATAGTATTCAGTTCTGCCCTTTGCTGACTAGAGAGCTCAGAATTAACATTAAGATCATCAAGGCCACACCCTTCATTTCTCAGCGATACACTATATCTAATTCACTGATGGGAGTTTCAGGACAGATAAAGCACACGGAGAATCTTTTCTCTTACCCATTTCTTTAGCAGATTTACATGGAATATATTAAGTTTTTGTTTTATCTGGCAATTCAATCTGGTAGGTGACAGGGCCTGTTTGTTTAACCACAGTGTATGGGCCTTGCCATTTCATATATAACTTATTGTCAGAGGATGGAAGTAATAATAGAACTTTTTCACCTTCTTGGAATACCTTGGGTTTTGTACCCTTATCATAATGGAGTTTTTGTATTCCTTGTTGTTTACTATTCACCTGGTGAGCAAGTTCTATATAGAAACATAGAAACATAGAAACATAGAAGTTAAAGGCAGATAAGGACCGCAAGGCCCATCCAGTCTGCCCATTTCTTTTTCTATCTTATAAATGTGCCATCGGCCTTTGCTATGTCAGTGACCTATCTATTCATAGTCATTTGTATTGCTCCCTTATGCCTATCCCATGCCTGTTTGAAGCCCTGCACTGTATTCATAGCCACTACTTCTTGTGGTAAGCCATTCCATGCATCTACCACCCTTTCTGTGAAAAAGAATTTCCTCATTCCCCTTAATCGGCCTCCTCTAATCTCATGCTGTGTCCTCTTGTCCTGCTATTTTTCTTATATTTAAACATGTTAGACTCTTTCACCTTGTTTATGCCCTTAAGGTGTTTAAATGTCTCGATCATATCACCTCTCTCCTCCTTTGCTCAAGGGTATACATATTGAGCTCCGTTAATCTGTCCTCATATGTCTTCTGATGCAGTCCCTACCATTTTGGTTGCCCTTCTCTGGACTGCCTCAATTTGGTTAATGTCCTTGTGAAGGTGTGGCCTCCAATACTGCCGCACAGTACTCCAGATGGGGGCCTAACCAATGTCTTGTACAGAGGGATTATTACCTCCTCTTACGACTTGTGATACCCTACTCACACCCTAACAACCCCTAGCCTTACCTACTGCTTTAGAGGTCTGCTTGATGATTTCAGGTCATCAGTGATGATGATGCCCAAGTCTCTTTCTTCCTTTGTGACTGCTAGCAACTCCTCCCAGCCTATAAGTGGCTTCAGGGTTTCTCTTCCCCATGTGCTGATTTTGCACTTCTTTGCATTAAATCCCAGTTGCCACTCTTCTGACCATTCTGCTAGTTTATCCAGATCTCTTCTCATTCTGCCACCCCATCTGGATCATCTACTCTGTTGCAGATCTTGGTGTCATCTGCAAACAGACAAGCCTTACCCTCTAGTCCATCTGCTAGGTCACTAATGAAGATGTTGAATAGGACTGGCCCCAGGACTGATCCTGAGGTACCCCACTTGTGACTTGCATCTCTTCTGACTGTATACCATTTACCACCACTCTCTGTTTTCTGCCAGTCAACCAGTTTGCCACCCAGTTGACCAACTTCTGACCCACCCGAGCCTACCTAGCTTATTTATCAATCTTCTATGTGGAACAGTGTCAAAAGCTTGCTGAAGTCAAGGTGGCGACATCAACTGCTCCCCTTGGTCCACCACTCTGGTTACCCAGTCAAAGAAATCTATGAGATTAGTTTGACAGGACCTTCCTTTTGTAAACCCATGCTGTCTTGGATCCTGTGCCCCTATGGATTCCAGGTGTTGCACTATCCTTTCCTTAAGGAGTGCTTCCATAATCTTGCCCACTACTGAGGTAAGACTGACCGGTCTGTAGTTCCCCACCTCCTCCCTGCTACCACTCTTGTATATATCTGGACAGCTTTTTTCTAAGGTGAGATATATACTCACTAGGATCTTGACCATGTGACACTTTCTCATCTTCCCACTGTTCTTTTACCAGGTCTAGTGGACCTCGTGGGTTTCGACCATAGAGCAATTCGAAAGGAGAAAACCCTGTAGAGGCATGTGGTACTTCCCTGTATGCAAACATTAAATAGGGAAGCAGCACATCCCATTTACAAGTGTCTGGTTGAACCGTTCCACTAAACCATCTGTTTGAGGGTGATACGGGGTAGTATGGATGGCAGAAATACCCAAAACACTATATAATCTCTTTAATAGGAGACAGCAGAAGTTACTGCCCCTATCAGTTAAGATCTCTTTTGGTATGCCAGTCCTACTAAAGAGTTTACCTAGTTCCTCTGCTATTTTGAAGCAGAAATAGTAGTGAAGGAATAGCTCTCTGGGTATTTAGTTGTGTAGTCCCATACCACAAGTATATATTGATTACCTTTGAACTTTTGGAAGTGGACCAACTATATCCATGGCTATTCGCTCAAAAGGATAGTTATCAGAGGTAAAGTTAACAGAGCAACCTTATCACTTTCTTTAACTTAGCACTTTTTGACACGGTACAGCTCTTACAAAAATCAGCTACTTGCTTATGAATACCAGGCCAGTAGAACCGATACAATAATCGATTTAATGTACGGTCTCTACCTAAATGTCCAGCTAACGGTATATCATGGGCTAGTTCTAATAATTGCTGTCTGTATTTGCTGGGTACTACTAACTGGTCTAATTCTTCCCCAGTTTTTGGGTTAACACATTTACGGTACAACAAACCATTATGCATCTTATATTTTTGACTATCATTCAACTGTAAAAAATAGTCCTGTAAGCTAGTGTCCTGTTGTTGTGCAATCTTAAAGTCACTTGTGGAAACTATGGCCTCAGTGTTCATGTTAGGCTTCTTGCTATGCTCTTGGGTCCACTGTCTCTTGTCTTTCCGCTTCTGTGCCTTTGATTTCTTGCTCTTCTTAGTGTCACCATAAATGTCAGAAGAGAACGGGAATATCTGTTCTAAGCCTTCTTTTGTCTGAGATCTGGTGACCATGGCAACTAGGTTGTTAGATATTAAAGCTTGAAAGTCTGGATAATCATGGCCAATCAAAACAGGAACTGGTAGTTAGGGACAGCACCCACTGGGATGTTATGTTATGTCCTTGTATCGTTATGTCCAAATTATAGAGAGGGTAGCGATGGGTATCTCCATGTATACATGTCACTCTAGTAGTTTGAGCCTTGGCCTTAGAAGCTAGATTTAATAAGGTGCTTGTTGTGAGAGTCTGTTTACTCCCAGAATCAAGTAGGCCATATACAGTACTCTGCCCAACTTGAACTGGCAACACATAATGTCCCCAATTGGCTAAAGCTAAGTGTATAGTCTCAGATTTCTTTTTGGACAAAACCATGCTACATGCCCTTACCACCACATTCACGACAGATGATATCAGGGTTATAGCCTCTTTGCACTCTGGAATTTACCTTTGTTGCAGTCGCTGAAGAGGAAGAAGGAGGTACAGTCTGTCTGGGACCAGTGGAAGAATGACCATGAGGTAAAATTCCTTTGACTGTGAAGATCTGCGCAATAAAATCTCTCTGCAAGTCGAATCACAGCATCCGAAGTCTCTGGCCGATGTTCCTTCACCCATAATTGAACCTCTTGTGGAAGAATTTTGATAAATTGTTCCAACACAATGGTTTCCAGAATCTGATCAAGAGTCCTAGTGGCAGGCTGGAGCCACTTAAAACACAAGTCTTTTAGTCGCACACAGGCATCCTGAGGGTTGTCCGCATTCAAATACTTATAAGTCCGAAACTGCTGGCGATAAGTCTCAGTATTTATATCATATCGCTTCAGGATGGCAGCTTTTACTTGCTCATAATTATTTGCGTGTGCCACTTCCACATGACTATATGCCAGCTGAGCTTTTCCGGTCAAGTAGGGGGCCAGACAAATTACCCACTGATCTCTGGGCCAAGCACATGCTATAGCAACTCTTTCAAAACTCATAATGTAGGCTTCAATATCATCAGAGTCTGTTAGTTTTGCTAATTTTATATTTTTATAACCACCCACTGATTGGTCTGGTGGTCTGCTGACACCTAGGGCTTGTATTGCCCTCAAGGTATCAGCCCATCTGGCCTCATACTCCTTTTTATCCAATTCTCTTTGTCTTGCCATCTCCACCTGTTGCATGCATAGCCACCTTACCAGCTCATGTGTCTCCTGGGGTGGAATCTCTTCGGCTGTTCCTCCTGCACCTCCTCCACTTGCCTCAGGTTTCTCTTTCACCTCTTCCACCTGAGAAGTCGGCTTCCCTTCCTTCTTTCTCACCACTGGTTCCATGCCAGGATACAAAGGTAAATGAAAAGCTGCAGAAATTGAGCGAGTAATAATCCTAGAAAAAGTATCAGGATCTGTCTGTGTCTTCTGCATACACAGTTCATGAGAGTCTTGGACAGACTCACCGGTTAATTGCAACCAGGATCCCACTTCTGACACCAGTGTGGTGGGAAAAAGTTGTATAGCAGAAAAACTTCAACAGAGGCTCTCTTCTTCATCAGCTTCAAACAATTTATTTGTGGAGTTTCCAACCAGAGTTACAAAATAAAAGTAAAGCGGACTTGTTTCGACCAAAGTAAATAGCAAAAACCACAAGAGGTATAAAGGAAAAAAAAACATGAATAGCAGCCTTCATATCCTTAACTAGAGCACTAGTACAGAAGCATTCACTTCACCATCCTGACTGCTACTGACTTTCAGCTTGAACTGCTGGCAATATATATACCCTAGACTGTTCTCCCATTGGATGAACTATCCATCAATCAAGTACAAAACAAATATTTCTGTATAACACAATTGTTTATGTCTTTTAGTTATGCAGGAGTTCACTATAACATTATTTAAACATATATACAAGTTGTGAAAGTATTAATATTCTGTTCAGACTCCTCTGAGTTAAGTTTATGCTGTTAGTCCCTCCCCTCATTGCATAAAAGGACCAACACAATGGCCGGCAAGCCCCTAGAGAGAAGGCCTACACACCATACAACAGAGCTTCTTACAAGCTTCATCATATACCAGGTAGATAGCATTTCTATAACTCTCCAAAGTTATTATATTCTGTTGCCTTGCTTAATTTAAATAACTACTGCAGTTTCTAGTTTTGGAAGATAGAACAAACTATCCCAGAGACCTTAAAAAGGGTTTATAGACAACACTCTATGTTGTCTTTAATACCACCTTAGTTGTTTGCACTGGAAAGGGATTTAATAATTTATTTGTTGCACCTAGTCAGAGAGGCAGTGCTTAATGCCACAAGAATCAGCGCTACAGCCTCTCTGGCGATTTTAGAAGGTAAAAACGTCTTTTACATAGCATTAAATGGCGGTTTGCGAGCTGCACGAGAAGAGGTGCGCATATTGCAGCGGCAGCTCATTGTCGCTGGGCGAGCTTTAAGCGAGAGAGATTTCTAGGCTCTTAACACAAGAGACAAGCTGAAAACAGTGAATTTAGCATAAAACTTCAGTTTTATGCAGGAAAGGAGGTTTAAAAGATCCTCATCCCATTATGGCTTCTTAAAGGCCATGCCAGTCGAACTTACAGCCTTGAATTTTAATATGGGCAAACAAGGTATTGGTCAGCCAGAAATACATAGACAACGAACAATTACACATATAAACAAAACTATTTGCATAGGTGGCCAGTCTATGCTAAAATAAACAAAGGCAATGAAAAGACATTACAGAGGCACTTGGGGGGGTAGTTTTCTGGCTAACAATACAACGTCTGACCATGCAAACACATAAGTTCAAGGCAAACAGATCACCCTTTGACAGAGGATACTGAAGCTCAGGAAGAACCAGAGGAGCTGGATGAAGAGAAATTTATTGGTAAAAGATTCCAGTTCCAGGACTACCAGGTGTATAGAACCATCCCCAGGCCTTTCCATCGTCCGGAGATCACCATATCGGACTGTATCCCACAGCTTCTGGTCCATGACAAAAATTCCTACCCATATGGACAGATTGAACCCCAGTGACCTGCTGAACATCAAATACAGAAGGGGGATATGGTTGCCACCAGGGCATGCCCAGAGGACCAGTGTGAGAGACCTGCCAGAATGGAGCTAGGCTGAGAGATGGGTCCACAGGAGGCTGCGTGTGGAGTATCCCCATATGGACTACCCATATGTGCCTGAGAGGATATGGGACAACACTGAGGAGATGAGGGAGGAGTGGATCTTGAAGGAGCAGCTGAAACGATTCAAAAACTGCCGAAGAGGTGGCGGTGCCCCACCTCAACAACTGATCCAGCAGGCTTGGACAATGTGCCACACAGGGACTTGGTCTGGTCTGACCATTTTCAAGAACTTTGCTCGGGTCCAGGACTTGGCTGGGACGTGGACCAAATATTACATTATACTGTAGACTGTGATTCTTTGGGGGACTTGACCACAAAACCAGACCCAGAATGTTAGTTCCCACCAGAAGGGGGACCTGCAACTTAGGCCTTCTGAATAAGAGACTTACTGTGCCAGGATATTTGCTCTACAGTGCAGGACATGGTGACTGTAAATAGATTTTCTTAGACAAAGGACATTGGAACTTAAAATGATGTTTTATTATTGAAAAATGCAAAGATCATGGACAATTAGTGTGAATCCTGGTTGAGAGTGGTGTGAGAATGTAGGATTTATAGTCTGGGTAACAAGCTTCCTGAATTAGTGGCCTTGTTGGAGGAGGAACATCTGGATATTGTGGCAGTCACAGAAACATGGTACACACAAAACCATGACTGGGACATAAACATACCAGGATACACTGTCTACAGGAGGGACAGGGAGGGTAAAAGAGGAGGAGGAGGAGTTCTTTACATAAGGGAAGGAATAAAAGCAACAGAACAAAAGGGTAAACAGGGAGGAGAAGAAGCACTGTGGGTAAATTTGGGAGCCAGGCCATGGCACCAATACGCACAGGGTTAGAGCACAGACCTCTTCTCAGGGGAGGAAATGGACAGGGAAATGATAGAAAGTATACTTAGAATGGCAGAAAAGGGAGATATTGCTGATGGGTGATCTGAATATGCCAGATGTTAACTGGAGTGCAGTTGCAGCTGCCACTGAAGAGTGCAGTTATTCTAGATGCCCTAGGGGCATGCCTTAGACAACTAGTACTGGAGCCCACTCAACAGGGAGCAATATTAGACTTGATTCTCTCAAATGGAGATGGAGAGAGGATCACAGATGAAAGTGGGTAGCCATCTGGGAACTAGCGTCCAATAGAACAGTATGGTTCACAATAAACACAGCAATAGAGTCAAGCCATACAAAGACAAAAGTACTGGACTTTAGGAGGGCTGACTTTGCAAAATGGGTGAGTGCCTAAGGAATGCACTAGCAAATGGGCAGGAAGGAGGGTGGAAGAACAATGGGAATAATAAAACTGCCATCACAGAGGTAACGAGCCTTTGTGTGAAGCAAATAAACAAAACAAGACGATGAAGAAACCACTATGGTTCTCAAAGGAAGTGAAGGTTCAAGAGAAAAGAAAGCATTCAGGAAGTACAAGGAATCGCAGAAGGAGCAGGACAGAGAACTGTATCAGTTAAAGCAAAAGGAGGCTGGGAAGGCAGTCAGAACAGCAAAGGCCCAAACCGAGGAAAAGATAGCCAACTCAGTTAAGAAGGGGATAAAACCTTTATAGGTACATCAGGAGCAAAGGAAGACCAAGGGAGGGATAGTGAGGCTTAATAAAGGGGAGGAGGGTGGGCAGAGGGAGACCGTGATAAGGCAGAGATACTAAACAAATATTTTGCTCAGTATTTACAAATGAAGAGGGGAGGTACATAAAACAAACAGTAGTAACACTCTGGATACATAAGTTGATACCAGCCCATTTACAGAAGAAAGGGTTCTGAAAGAACTCTTAAAACTGAAGGTGGACAAAGCAATGGGGCCTGATGAGTTCATCCCAGAATTCTAAAGAGCTAAGGGTAGAACTAGTGACACCACTGACTACCCTTTTAACAAATCATGGGAGGCTGGGGTGGTACCCGAGGACTGAGGAGGGCAGATGTGATTCCCTTCACAAAAGTGGGAGCAAGGCAGAAGCAGAAACTACAGACCTGTTAGTTTAACCTCAGTGATAGGAAAATGATGGAATCACTTCTGAAGGAAAGACTTGTCGAGTATCTAGAGGCCAGAGGGCACAGGACCCTAGGCAGCATTGATTCACAGCGGAAGGTCATGCCAGACAAATCTGATAGATTTCTTTGACTGGGTGACCAAAGTAGTAGATCAGGGAGGGCTGTGGACATGGCCTACCCTAGACTTTCTCAAGGCATTTGGCACAGTCCCACAAAAGATTAATATACAAGTTAGCCAGCCTGGGGGAGGTCCCAAGATGACAGCCTGGGTAAAGAATTGGCTGGAGAATAGGACACAGAGAGTAATAGTAAATGGAGTCCACTCAGAAGAAAGGAGGGTTACTAGTGGGGTACCGCAGGGTTCAGTATTAGGACCGGTCCTCTTCAATGTCTTTATAAGCGACATTGCAGAAGGACTGGAAGGAAAAGTATGTCTCTTTGCAGATGACACTAAGATCTGCAACAGAGTTGATGCACAAGGTGGGGTGGTAAGGATGAGAAGAGACTTGGCAGGTTAGAGGAATGGTCAAATGTATGGCAGCTTAGATTCAATGCTAAGAAGTGCAAGGTAATGCACCTGGGAAACAAAAACCCAGGGAAGAGTACACAAGGGGGTGAGATACTAACAACAACAAAAATGGAAAGGGACCTGGGGTAGTCATATCAGATGACCTAAAGGTGGGCAAGCAATGTGAGAGGGCAGCAAGGAGGGCTGGGGGTTACTGGGATGCATAGGAGAGGCATCACCAGTAGAAACAGGAAGTTATTATCCCTCTGTACAGACAGCTGGTGAGACCCCATCTGGAGTACTGTGTGCAGTTCTGGAGACCCAATCTCCACAAAGACATAGACAGGATGGAAGCTGTCCAGAGGAGGGCAACTAAAATGGTGCAGGGTCTGCACCAGAAGGCATATGAAGAGAGACTTAATGAGCTTAATATGTATAGCCTCGAGGAAAGGAGGAAGAGGGGGGACATGATAGAAACTTTCAAGTACCTCAAGGGAATCAAAAAGTCCAAGAGGGTAGCATCTTTCAAAAAGTAGTGCAAGAACAAGAGGGCACAATTTGAAGATAGAGGGGCGGCTCAGAGGTAATTTAAGTAAGTATTTTTTCACAGAGAGGGTTGTGGATGCATGGAACGGCCTTCCGGAGGAGGTTGTGGAGTCAAAATCAGTGGTGGAATTCAAGCATGCATGGGACGGTCATAAGGCAATTCTGAGGGATGGGGGTAAGAAGAAGTAGGCTGCTGGTTAACTAGGATCTGCAGCTTATCCAGTAGATGGGGAAATGGGCAGACTGGGTGGGCCAAGCAGTCCTTATCTGCCGTCAAATTCTATGTTTCTATGTTTCTATGTGAGTGAATGTGTCAGGGGAATTGTACACAGAGTAATCTGTTTCTATTAGGGGGAGGCATATTAGGGTTTGTTAAAATTGCAGAACTACCTCAGTTCTGCTGCAATGTTGATGGTCAATTTTAATAATTAAGAAATCAATGATTATGATTGCCTAATGACAGAGAAATAGCTTAGGTTTTTCTAAATGTTTTATAATTGTCTTCTGGCGCAGGTAAGTTTATTTTTTAGGGCAAAAATTGGGTTTGGTGAGACTGGTTTTGGGGTGCTTTTGGCCAGATATAGTGTATTTGCTCTCGGAGAGCTGGGGAGTGCGCATACCCAGTTTGCTGGGAGGAGACCATCATTGGGCCCTTTGCCATCATTCCCTGGAGGGAATGATTTCTGGGGTCGGGGCAGAGTGTAAACCTCCTCCCTTCAGATGGGCTTATGCTCCCATTAGGTACTCCCTCCCATCCTCCTACTCCCCCCCAAGAGATCAGGGATTTACTAGTGCTCTGGGGGTTAATTCCTGCTGGATGCCTGAAGGTGGCAGAAGAGGGCAGTTAAAGAAGGGTATAAAAGGGGAGGAAACAGGAAGTTCTGGGTCTTTTCCAGCCCGAGCAGTAGGCCTGAGGCTGGAGGGGCAGCTGGAAGAGCAAGAGATGCAGGCAAGGAGGGAGCTCGACAATCCAGGTGGCTCCCTCTCCCAAAGTCAATAGTTAGGGGCAGCCTCTTCAGCAATGTGGCACCAAGGAGCAGGGATGGGAGCTTCGAGGGAGGATGGATAACTAGTTTGAACTGCGTTATCAGGATGAAAAAGGCCTAGTTAGTGGGCAGATGGCAGGGTAGGCAGGATCCCGATTTGGATCCTGTGCAGGAGTTGCATGGGCTGCCAGCACTGTGGGGACTGTGGCAGGATTTCCAAAGAGGAGGGACCCATGACAGAGGGCCCCTCCTGTAGCCAGTGTGGCAGGGCAGCCCAGGCGTGTAGGGGGACAGGAGTGTCCTTTACTTAATAAAAGGGGCCTGCTTGGAGGGGCAGGTACTGGGGTGCTGGCATTTCAGGGCCTGGTGGGTCTCAGGTCTTTTGACAGGCCTTGGAGGGCAGCTTTTGGTTGGAGATTAGTTCAAGCCCAGGATGTGTTGGCTGGGATGTGGAGAGGAGGCTGGGGCCATCTCTGGATGGCCATCTGGGGTACCACTGAACAGGAAGACACCAGGGGTGCTGGAGAGGAATGGTGAGCTGTTCGAAGGGCCTGGGTGGTGGCAGTACCCAGGTCCCTCTCATGGCAGGACAGCTCAGAGGTGCAGCTTGACCACAGGGGCTTGGCCAATTTAAAGGCCCCAGTACCAGTGAGAGCAGAGGACTTAGGTTTGAAGGAGTGACAGAACCGGTGTAGGAGCTGTTGGTACAGTGGGGGGGGGGGGGTCAGGCTCAAACTACAGGAAAGAAGACAAGGTTTACAGGGCCTGGGTCAGAAAGGAAAAATCCTGGGACCCCTTGAGATTTGGGCCAAGGTCCAGGGACCAGGTGGGAGAAGCAGCTCGCTTCTCCACACCGGAGATAGGGTAGCCGATCAATGCTAGGAGGGGAGATTCAGCAAATGGTAACAAAGAAGAAAAAAGTTTGGCTTACCAGCACCAGTGAGAAAGGGCCCTGATGATTCTTCAGGACTGAAGGATCTGCTTTGGTAAACCATCTGAGCTTCCAGAAATTGAAAACAGCCTTGCTTGTACTGCCTGTATGCCATCTTGTTTCTGCTCAAGAGTGCCAACATGGGTGAGCATGTAAAAAGTTTTAATGGCCCCATGGAGCTGCTTTATTTTCTTGGAGTAAGATCGTATCCCTGTACTCCTGGAATCATTAGGGGTACGGGCAAAAGAATAAAGAGCTGTTTGGGAAGAAACTAAGTACTGATTTATTTAAGTTAAAAAGGCGGGTGTTAAATTAAATGAAAGGCCCTTATATTTATTTTGTTCCATGAGTTGTAATTTCAGAAGGTGTACAGCAGCTATCAGTGCACTCTTGATCTCTACTTCTGCAATCTGATTCTGCCCTAAACCTCTTGACACTGGTTCCAGGACCACCGATCATCTGTAGACTTCAGCTCCCCCTGGGCTCCCGAGCCCCATAAGAGCTAAAGACATCAAGAGGTGGGCTGGATTTTCCTATCTTTATATCAGTTGCACAGGCTTGAAGTTGTTTCGCACTGCTGTGGTCCCTCTTATTTCTCCCAGACCATCTGCGATTAGTACATGCCCCTAGACAGTGGGGGAAGGGGGGCCACACTTGTAATAACTTTTAATTGATCAAAAAATAATATGATACTGCTTTTCATGTAGATGATTTTTCCCCAAATTACTTGAAGATCATAGCACCATTTTATGAACTGAAGCACCCATTTGTGCTAAAATCATTGGTTCATCATGCCAATTAGCCACATTTGTGAAAATCATAGCCAAAATAATATTACCCTTATTCTTACTCTCACAGTTTGTTTTACATTTCTCCCTTGCATAACCATCATTTCTCTGATTTGTCAAATGCTCCTGTCCAGCCCCAGACCCCTGACTCCCACCGCACTCTTCTTTATGGATGCTACTTTGTTCTCATCCCTTACCCTCTCCACCCCCCCCACCTACATGCTGTCACAAACACGGAGGTGCACTGACTACTGGACTCTATTTCTGTCTGTGGTAGTGTTGATTCTGATGGTTTTGAGCCTAGGTTTCTCAGGATTGCCTCCTCTTACCTGGCACCCTCATTAGTCAGAATCTATAACTTATCCTTGTGCTCTGGGATTGTACCTGAGATCTAGAAAGTTGCCAAAAATGTCTCTGTTTTCAAGAAAGGTGACCCCCAAATCTATTACAAATTATCGCCCATTTGCCATCCTCTCTGTTCTGAGCAAAATGTTTGAGAAACTTGTTACTGCCCAGACAATTAATTATCACTATGACTGTAATGTATTCTCTGATGCCCAATATGGCTTTCGAAAAGGCCTCAGCACCACCAAGGCTCTGCTTCACTTCACAAATGATACCAAGGTAACCATGGATAAAGGCATGTTCACAGGTCAGTGCTAATGACCTAACTAAGGCCTTTGATTTACTGAACCATCATTTACTTAAGACAAAACTACAGTCTCTGGACATCTCCCCAGAGGTGGATTTCTGGTTTCATAGGTACCTGAAAAATAGAAAACAGTTTGTCAAATTCAGTACAGTTGTTGCTGACCTCACTTCTATAAATATTGGTGTTCTTCAAGGATCTATCTTGGGCCCCCTTCTCTTCACTGTCTTTGTAAATAACCTCTCCCTTAACCCCATACCCTGCTCCCCTCTGCTTTATGCAGATATAGTGCTCCATACAAGCTCAAAAAATCTGGCTGACATTAACTCCAACCTTAATTCTGATTTGCAAAAGGTCCATTTCTGGCTGTCCCAAATCAAATTGTTACTCAGTGCTGTTAAATCTCATTCCATGCTATTTGGCTCTTCCCCCGGGTTGAAAAAATGTCCTGGCTGCCTAGTCATCTCCAGTATAGATGGTAACCTGCTTGAGAATGTTAACTCTTTCAAGTACCTTGATATAACCCTTGACCCTTCTCTAGATTTCATACTGCATGTTTCTAATGCCTATAAAGCCATGAATATCAAGCTTGGCATGGCCTATAGAACCAAACACTGTATGACCTCACACCCCCTGCTCGAATTGCCATTGCACATGGCATTCATCTTCCCAACCTTACCTATGGCTCTGTCACCTACTCCTATACCTCCAAAGCAAGCCTCCACAAATGGGACATTACTTGCAATAGCATATGTTGCTTGCTTGGCTTCAAACCGACTTAATCATCATTGCCAGCTGTACTTTGGGTTAAACTGGTTATCTCTTGATGCATTTCGTTCTGTTGCTCTGGGTGCCCTTACAGACAAAATTCTTAAGAATGGGGTATTTTCCTCCCTAGCTGCTCTGCTGAAATGCCCTGACTTGGCTTACCCCCTCTGATCAGGTGATCAGTCCCTTCAAACCGCTCCCAGGAGTACTACAAATATGGGGATTCTGGACTTCTCCCACTTTGCACCCAATTACTGGAACTCCCTTATGGTTACACTGTGGCACTCCCCCTCCCATGCCTGTCTCAGAAGGGAACTCTACCACCATCTGATTGTCTCATGTATCTGTTTCTTGCCTCCATGAATAATATACCTATGCCACAATCTATTACACATTTAAGTTATCTCCTAACCCATGCTATCATTTGGGTTACCCTCCTTCTCACATTTAGCTGGTCCATTTGCTTCCCTTTGTGCAATCTACATTATTTGTGCTACGAAAGCATTTGCTGAGTTTGTTTAATTGTCTTGATGCACCTTGTTTTTGAAGCACCTTATGTACCTGCCATTTTTGTTGCAGTGTACTGTGTCTCTTTGCTACCTTGATCATGTCTCTTTGCTACTTTGATCATGTCTTGTATTGTGAAGCTTCTGCTCATGTATTTTATTCTGGAATTGTAATATTTCTAATGTTGTTTTTTATTTTCTGTATTCATACTCCAGTGTGCTTGTAACTGTACTTTCCTGGGTTTTGACTGAAAATAGGCATATTATTGTTTAGTGTACTTACTTGGTAATCAGAAACCAAATAAATAAATATTTGGTTTTTATGTTGTCTTGAGCGTGCAGCGCAAGCAACATGTTGTGGTAGCATGGTGTGGAATAGCAGGTTTGGAGGTGCAGTCGTGTTGTGGCCATTGGTTCCACTGCTTTTTTGGGCTGGTCTCTGTGGCATGAATGAAACAGCACACTGCCTATGACAGCACTGCATAAGCATGCTACCAACTTGAAACAATTTCACCGTTGCAATGAGGGTGCTCCCCATCATTGCAGGGTGTGCTTTGCTTAGTGTAATATTTCAATAAACATAGCAGCGGCTGTCGCCGTCCGCCTCTCACAATCTCCAGCAAGCCAACTTCAGGGGTGCCAAATCCCCTTGCCGGCATGCCCTCTCCCCAGTTCAATTGGTTTGCTGATGGGGGAGCCCAATCCACATCTGCATAATGTCCCCCTACTTTAATTTGTCTCCTGAGGGGGGTGCCCATTCCCCCTTGGCATCATGCACCCCCTAATCCCAGACACTTTTTTTCCGATGGGGTGCCCAATCCTCATTGGCTCCAGTTCCCCCCAAAACACCCAGGTGGCACACTGGGAGCCCACCCCAGTGTGCCCAAAGCAAACCTGGAAAAAGGAAAACCTTCCCGTGAAGTGTTTTTTAATCACCTGTAAACAAGAAAATGGTCCCTTGCTTGTCTGTTGTGCCCTCCCCAACCCTTCCACCCTCTGCACACCCCACCTTCCACACATCCTTACACCATACTTACTCCAGAGCCCAGCACAACAGTCTTCAGTGGAGTGGGAACATGTCTGCACTCTTCAAAGCCAACTGCGAACTGAAGAAATGTCAGTAAGCTGTATAATGGCATTAATGGAGGGGGGGTTCAACTTAGGTGGATATCTCAGCCATTTTTGTGACTTTTGGCTCCACATTTTCAACATGGGGTTCTTGGGACACCACCTCATGAACTTAGTCACTGTCATGTTGTTATTTGGTCCTGAAAGGTGATTTTGTGGTCACTGTGCAGAATCACCTTTTGGGACCACTTAATGAAACAACAGTGTCACTTTTCAGGAGGTGTGCTCCCAAAAAGCCTATGTTGCAAATTTGGTGAAAAAATTCCAGACAATGACTGTGTTACGAGCATGCATTGTGCAGTTCCCACACACGCTAGTAGGTTCAAGAATTGTTTTTGTTTTCACTCCAGATTTTCAACATTGCCAATTTTTCACACCTTCTTATGAACAGTACAGCTGTCATTTTTCACATCCTGCCCGAAATATGTTTTCGCACATCTGGCACACAATGGCACGGCCACTGTGGGAAATCAACGTTCAGGACAGATTAAGAAAATCACAGTGACACTGTTCATGAGCGGAGGTCCAAAAATGCCTATGTTGAAAATCTGGTGACAAAATTCAACAAAATGACTGTGTTATGAGCGTGCATTGCGCAGTTTCCATGCATGCTCGTAAGTTCGAGAATCTTTTATATTTTCACTCCAGATTTTCAACATTGCCATTTTTGAACACCTCCTTATAAAAAGTACAGCTGTCATTTTTCACATCCTGCCCAAAATGTGTTTTCACACATCTGGCACAGAATGACACGGTCGCTGTGGGAAATCAACGTTTGTGACAGATTAACAAAATCACAGTGCCACTGTTCATGAGCGGAGATCCCAAATGCTTTCATGAGGTGGAGTCACAAAAAGCCCATGTTGAAAATTTGGAGTGCAAATACCAACAAACATCCAGGGCGTTAGGGTTTCTAACCATAACATTCCACCCTGTAGACACTGACAGGTGTCAGGGGTGTGTCTTTGGATTGTTGGCTGTAATGCTCATGCCATTCCACCCCCACCTTCACCCTGCAGCCAGTGGCAGGCATCAAGGTGTGCCTTGGACCATTCGGCCACAAAGTTCACTCCATTCTGCTATACTGCACCCATCTCAACATATTTCCTTATGGAATGGGGTGAGTGCAAGGTCTGATGACCCCAAGACACAATGCGACACTTATCAGAGTCTGCAGAGTAGGGTGAGATGAAAAGGCATGAGCGTTATAACCGACAACCCAAAGGCACACCTCGATGTCTGTCAGTCTCTGCAAGGTGGGGTGGGGTTGACATCAGTTTCATACTGCCATTCCTGTTATGCATTTCACTAACTCCTGCACTACCAATGCCAATACCAGCAAAACAACATTCGGCATTGATAAATGCTAGTTTATTAAGGACTTTCACATATCTTTGAAGGTTCAGCACTAGTGTTCTGTCCAATAGCCACATGGTATAAATTTTCCCAATAAACCTCCCTAGACCTACTTGTCTGTTTGGAAGCCCCAGTGATAAAATTGGTGTACAATTACTTATTCCTTTACAGATTGACATTGGGGAAGATTATCTATTTTCCCTTTCAATCCCAAGATTATTGCCAGATGTACCAAAACAAGCATAAACCTAACTATGTTATAACGTAAATCATTTACACATGGTAGTTATACATTTTTAAAAGGAGAATAATAAAACCTGCAAATATTTAACAAATACTAAATCACAGTTATTACTGAGTTATCACTGTTATGAAATGTGCAGCATCCCCTGACCTCTGCAGCACCCTAGGCACTGGGCTCCCACAGGAGACTCCTGCCACTACCATGGGAGCCACTTACACTGAGTTTTGCTTGCATTACACCTCCTTTTCAAACAGGGAAAAGCGTTGCCCCCAAACTGAGTGTCACTGCCTCCAAAACCAAAGCCAGCTGCCTCCAGACCAGACTGGTAGCTTTCTTCAGGATGCAGCAGACAGGTGGGATAAGGCTTGCTCTGTTTATGTTACCTAAGGCATATTCTGCCACCAATCCCTCAAGATAGTAGCATGGACTACACATGATTCAGAAAGAAAACTACATCTAACTTCATTTTCAACCTTTTTAAGTAAATCTGATAAACTGCAGACTTCTTGTTGCAAGGAATTACAATATATCTGGCTAGCCAGATGTGTCATTTAAAACAAGCAAAGAGTACAATCAAGGAACTGATATGCCATTTTCCACACTGACTAACATATTGGCCATGGATTAAAACATCATAATTTGCAGTATTAAAGAGCTGTTCCCTCCAGAGAGTAGCCATCTGGTTAGAGAGAAGGGCATGGGTAAATGGAGAAAATGACAAACACAATAAGGACATGGATGGGGCAAAAAAGGGGAAAGCCATCAAGAAATGGAGGGTAATGAGTACCAATGCCTGTAGTCTGGGCAACAAGCTCCCTGAACTGGTGGCCTTGATGGAAGAGGGATGCCTGGATATCGTAGCAGTCACAGAAACATGGTACACAGAGAATATGACTGGGATGTTAACATACTAGGGTACACAACCTACAGGAGAGACAGGGAGGGGAGAAGTGCGGGAGGAGTAGCTCTCTATGTAAGGGAAGGGATAAAAGCAACTGAACAATGGAGTAAACAGGGAGGAGAGGAGGCACTGTGGGTCACCATAGAGACTGAAAATGGCACCACTATCCACACAGGGGTTGTATACAGACCCCCACATCAGGGGGAGGGAATGGACAAGGATATGATAGAAGGCATCCTTAGGATGGCAGAGAAAGTTGAGATACTGTTGATGGGGGACCTGAATATGCCAGATGTTAACTGGAGCACCTTGGCTACAGCCACACCCAAAAGCAAGGCCATTCTCGGTGCCCTTCAGGTAGCATGCCTCAGACAGCTAGTTTTGGAACCCACTCGTGAGGGAGTAATCTTAGACCTCATACTCTCAAATGGGGATGGTGAGAGGATCTCAGATCTAGAAGTGGGTAGCCATCTGGGAACAAGTGACCACCAAACAGTGTGGTTCATGATAAATTCAGCTACAGAGTCAAGCCATACAAAAGTGAGGGTTCTGGACTTTAGGAGGGCTGACTTTGGCAAGATGGGAGAGTGCCTTAGAAAAGCACTGGCACATAGACTAGAAAGAGGGGTGGAGCAACAATGGGCAAATATCAAAACTGCCATCACAGAGGCAACAAGCCTGTGTGTGAAGCAAATAAACAAATCAAAATGAAAGAAAAAGCCACTATGGTTCTCAAAAGAGGTGGCAGTGAAGGTTAAGGAGAAAAAGATAGCATTTAGGAAGTATAAGGAAACACAGAAGGAGCAGGCCAGAGAACTGTACCAGTATAGGCTGAAGGAAGCAGGGAGGGTAGTCAGAATAGCAAAGGCCCAAACTGAGGAAAAGATAGCCAACTCGGTTAAGAAGGGGGATAAATCCTTTTATAGCTACATCAGGGAGCATAGAAACACAAAGGGAGGGATAGTGAAGCTGAATAGAATGGATGGTGGGTGGGTGGGCAGACAGGGACAGTGAAAATGCAGGGATACTGACCAAATACTTATGCTCAGTATTCACAAAAGAGGAGGAGGGGGAGGTGCCTAATCCAATTAACAGAAGCTCTCTGGATAGGGGGGGTTGATCCTAGTCCTTTCACAGAAGAAAGGGTTCTGAAAGAACTCCTAAAACTGAAGGTGGACAAAGCAATGGGGCGTGATGGAATTCACCCCAGAATTCTAAAAAAATTATGGAGAGAACTAGTGACACCACTGACTACCCTTTTTAACAAATCATGGTAGGATGGTGTGGTACCTGAGGACTGGAGGAAGGTGGATGTGATACGTCTTCACAAAAGTGAGAGCAAGACAGAGGCAGGGAACTACAGACCTGTCAGTTTGACCTCTGTGGTAGGGAAAGTGATGGAATCACTTCTGAAGGAAAGAATTGTTGAGTACCTAGAGGCCAGTGGGGCACAGGACCCAATGCAGCATGGGTTCACAGCAGAAAGGTCATGTCAGACAAATCTAATTGATTTCTTTGACTGGGTGACCAAAGTAGTAGACCAGGGAGGGGCTGTGGACATGGCCTACCTAGACTTTAGCAAGGCATTTGACACAGTCCCACACAAAAGATTAATAGTCAAATTAAACAGCCTGGGAGTGGGTCCCAGAGTGGTAGCCTGGGTAAAACATTGGCTGGACAACACAACACAGAAGGTAATTGTAAATGGAGTCCACTCTGAAGAAAGAGGGGTTACTAATGGGGTACCGCAGTGTTCAGTACTGGGTCCAGTCCTTTTTAATGTCTTTATAAGTGACATTGCAGAGGGACTGGAAGGAAAAGTATGCCTCTTTGCAGATGACACAAAGATCTGCAATAGGGTTGATACACAAGGAGGCATGGAAAGATGAGAAGGGACTTGGCAAGGTTGGAGGAATGGTCAGAAGTATGGCAGCTTGGATTCAATGCAAAGAAGTGCAAAATAATGCACCTGGAAATAAAAACCCAGGGAAGATTACACAATGGGGGGAGGTAGTAACAACAACAACAATGGAAAGGGACCTGGGGGTAATCATATCAGATGACCTTAAGGTAAGCAAGCAATGTGAGAAGGCAGTAGGGAGGGCTGGGGGATACTGGGATGTATTGGGAGAGGCATCACCAGTAGAAAACAGGAAGTTGTTATCCCTCTGTACAGACAGTTGGTGAGACCCCTCTGAGTACTCAAGTCCAGTTCTGAAGACCCCATCTCTGCAAGGACATAGACAGGATGGAGGCAGTCCAGAGGAGGGCAACTAAAATGGTGTAGGGTCTGCAAGAGAAGCCATACGAGGAGAGACTAAAGAAGCTTAATATGTATACCCTTGAGGAAAGGAGGGAGAGGGGGGACATGATAGATACTTTTAAGTACCTCAGTGAAATCAACAAAGTCCAAGAGGGTAGCATCTTTCAGAAAAAGAGTTGTGCAAGAACAAGGGGACACAATTTGAAGATAGAGGGGGGACGGCTCAGGGGCAATGAGAGGAAGTATTTTTTCACAGAGAGGGTGGTGAACACAAGGAACAGCCTTCCTGCAGGCGATGTTGTCATTGTTAGGGGAGAGAAAGAAAGTGAGAGACAGAGAGAAAGAGAGGGAGAGGGAGAGGAGAGAGAGAGAGAGATATGACAGGACATCATGACTGTGTTATTCCATTGAGTGCTTCGGAGTGGACATACGTCAATGCTTCGGTCCAGGTTATCTCATTTAAAGCTGCAAACTGTTTCTGTCTGCCTTGCCTGTCAGCCTTGCCTGCACTACATCTGGACTCTTATCTCTCTGAGCATTCTGAGTCATTTTGGGGGCATATAGGATAAATAACTTTATGCATAGTACTAACTCCACTGATTTTCACAATATGTGTTCTTTAAAAACGAGGACTGTTTTATAAAGAAATCTGCTCTTGAAGAAAGCGTAGCATGAAACAGAACTGTCCACTACAAAGCTAATTGCATCTCTGGGAGCTGTAACATGAGCTGTCTCTCTTGATAAGTCTTGTCTGCAGTTAACCCTTTGCAGTTCTAGTCTCAACTCTGAATGGAAACTATAAGAAGTTCTTTGTCAGCTGCTTCTGCTTAGTGCTTTTGTAAACCTCTTTTTAATGCACACTGAGCTATCTTTGAAAAAAAAGATACAAGTGCAATAGCCAGAGAAAGTTATGCTTGACTTCTTAAAAGTGAGATTTCCTATCTGCCCCTTCCAACTTATTCTGCATCTTATGAACTGGCATAAGCCCAGTCTGGGAGCAGCACCGGGAAAGGAGGTTGGCTTTGTCCCAATGTGGGACCCTCTCTGCCCCTGCACCTAATAGACACATCTGGAGGAAGTTTTTCTGTGGGTTTCCCCAGCACCAACTAGAAGCATTGGGAGGAACTAGAAACTTTTGTAAGAAGTTTTTACAATTAGTCCAGCTAAGCTGCTAAGAATGGCCTCCCTACCAAGAATGGCCATGGCGTCCAGCCCCTGCACCTACTAGAAACACTGGCAGGAAGATTTTACAAGGAGTCCAGCTAAGCTGCACCACACAGCACAAGCACAATCTGGGAGCAGCACAGGGGAAGGAGGCTGGCTTTGTCCCAACGTGGAACTCCCTCTGCCCCTCCACCTAATAGACACATCTGGAGTAAGTTTTTCTGTGAGCTTCCCCTTCACCAACTCAAAGAATTGGGAGGAAGATTTACTAGAAACATTGGGAGGAAGTCTTCACAAATGAGACTGGGCAGAGCAGGTAGGGATTGGGCACAAAAGGAGATGGGAGGAGCACAGTATTGTGGAGTGTGAAAAGTCTATGACTAGAACTGAGACAATGCTCACAGCTATTGGTCAATGCACCTCTGTTTTTGAGTTCATGTCACTGGGGGGCCTTGATCTGTAATACTCAAGGCTGTTAACCTAAAGTTTTAAGTGTTTTTGTATACACTGCATTGGAATTCTACTTTTGGGTTACAGAGGGGGATTAATATGGGATGCTTAATAATGTAAATGTTGGACTTTAAGTAGTTTATGTGTGCTGTATTTGGAATACTACATTGTGTTGGGTCATTGTCATGGGGGGTGAAGGAGCAGTTTGGGTTTCAACTGCAGCACTCAATGAAGGATAATTGGGGCTTTAAGTGTTAATCTGTAAAGCTATAGACTGATAACTTGCTGTATTAAGTTTTCTAATTGCAGCAGTATTTGGAGTCTGCAAGTTGGAGGGCTGTTACAGATTCTTGATTTAGGAATGGGTTCTACTTAAGTGTATTGGGGGGGTCTACTTTAGTGCATTGAAGGGTCTATTAGTTGTTTAGTACAGCATCCTAAATGGTTTTACCACTCTGATCAGTTGAAATGAGTACATACTGAGGAAGGGCCATCTGCTGGTGGGTCACGGGGGTGGGATATTCAGAAATACGCCAAAACCAGGCGCAAGACTTGTGCAGCGCAAATATAGTGCACCATGGCACACCGAGCATGATATTCAAAGGTTGCACATGATGGCATGCACCAGCACAACCCGGCTGAATATCGCACAAATGCACCATAGCGCAACCAGTGCTGCACCGGGGAGCAACCCAACATGCACAACAGTACAATCAGGGATGCACACGGGGAAGACGTTCCAGTGCAAGGACACATGTATACCAGCAACAGGCACAGCAAGGAGCAAGCCACTAGGGTGGGACATCTCACCACCAGGATGCTAAGGGTGCCAGGAGTGAGGCATGGCAAGCACACGGCGGAACACTGCTCAGTGCATATGGGGAGGCAGCAGGCCCCTGCCTATGCGTACCACAGTGGTGCATGGGGGCAGGGTGGCACCAATGGCCACTGGTGAACAGCCACTGGCAACCCCCCACATGAACGCAGGCATCACACCACCGGGACCACAGCTGGCAACACACAGGCAGACAACACACAACGCACATGCCACACAACCGAGACTGAAAGGCCGTGGCCACCCCAGGGCACAGCCATTGAACAATGGGCGAACACCATCAGGCATAACCCCCTGGCCACCCCAGGTGCACACCGCAGCCACCATGCACACCACTGCAGCATGGGTACACATGCCAGCCACAAAGCAGACCCGGACACAGCCATGTAACCATGGAAAGGTGTATTTACAACATCAATGAAACACAACTATATACAGATATAAAAACAGGGAACAGGAGAAATGGGGTAGTTATGTACAAGAAGGTTAAGCCAGGGAAGGGAGGGATGGGGACAGGAGTTAGGGCAAGTCAAGGGGACAAGGGAGGGCAAGGGAAGGGAGGCCAGGGCTGTACAACAGTCACAAGCCAGTGGGCCCTACAGGTGGCCATGTCCCACTGCAGCAAGGTGCTGTATCCTGAGAATGGCCTTCTGCATGACCCTTACCACCTGCAGCATGGCAGTGGAGACCTCCAGCATCCTCCTCAGAAGGCGGGTGTTCATGGCCGGGCATCAAGCACCTAGGACAAAGGAGGGTATATGGAACACCCAAGCCCACCCACCATGCACAGCAGACAGTGGTGACATGCGCCCCTGGGATGGCACATAGCCACCCGCAGTGGGTGCATCCACACATGCCACCAACATGGCACACCACAGCCATGCAGAACACAGCACACCACCACTGCCCATGGGCCACACACCACCACCATGGCAGGCAGGTGGCATGGTGAATCGGCAGGATGGCAGTGGCACAGCCAGCGGCCGGATGCACCCACAGCCCACCTGCAGCAGCCACACACATGTGTGATAGCCACAGCACAGCACAACGGCCACTTCGGGCAGTGCACAGCTGCAATGGCACGTGCACAGGGGGCCGTGTCCCACCCCCACCCCCGCTGCCCACCCTGCACAGCAATGTAGCATGTAATAGTGCCTACCTGCATGCTGTGGCGCACCCTTCACTGGTCCCGCTGCACCGCTCATGCGGCCTGCAGCCCACGTAGGAGCCCCAGCGGTGGACCACCTGGCCCACCTGCAGCACCCACCAGTCGGCTCTCCTTCTTTCCTCAGGGCCTAGAAAGGTAGCATGGAGACAAACACATCAGTACCTGGCCTCACCAAGGCCCCCCCAGGTGTGCTCCCCAGCCCAGGGTGACCCCCAGCGCATTGGCGCAGCGCACACTGGTCGTGTCCCATGCTATGGTGTGTGCAGCCCCAGCACCCCCCTCAGCACGGTGTGCCACCCTGCTGGACCCGCAGAACACTGTTTGGGCACATACACGTGTGATGCACACTTACCTGGGCATGGCATGGCACCCTTCCGGACATGTGCCTGCAGTGCCTGCAGCCACTCTGGATCCCTCTGCTGCAGGTCACCATAGCAGTGGTGGCACTGCTCACTGGTGCACTGGACACCTGTGGCCTCTACCAGCCAATCCACCACTGCCTGCCACACATCTGTCCATGGCCTACCCAGGGGCACCTGCCCAAACAGGCTGCCTGTGTGTGGCTCCACTAGGGCTACCAGACTCACAAGCTCTATCTGGGACCAGTTAGGTGCCCTAGCTCTTCTTTGGCATGGCTTTGCTATTTTGCAGTGGGGCTATCCAAAATGGTGCCCTGTAGCGCACGGGCCCCACATGCTGTGGATGCACGCCTCACACGGAGATGCACTGCCAACGGCAATGACGCATTCCCGTAGATGCTCGATACGGGCATGGACGCGCTGGCACCTGGTGCAGGGCACCCTGAAGGGCAAAGGGCAGACCTGGGGTCAGGGGTTGGCCCGCACACCATGTGTGACTGCACTATTGGGACTGCCATACAATGTGCGCAATAGGAGCATGTGGGCACCATGGGGTACTGGGCAATAGCGCCCGTGCGCCGTACGCCCCATGGTGCCAGAGCACCATCAGTCCTATGGTGCCCCTGCACAGTAGGTCTCACAGCACCCGAGCTCTACATGCCCAATAGTGGCTGAGTGCCGTATAGCATATTGCACAGTGTGAGAATGCTGCACCCTTGGCGTAGGTGCTGGAAGCACGAGCATGCATACAACAGGGCCTATTGCGCACGTCACAATGTTGTGCCATGTTTTGAGCAGGCGCAATTCCATTGCACTAGGCGCACTAATGTGATATTCAGCAGGAATCTGCAGATTAACTCATCAGCCTATCTGCAGCGTATCGGGGGCATTTGTATCTCATTACAGTTGCGCATCCCTCATTTGCATATGATGTGCTCTAAAGGTGCCGCGGGGCAAGCATAGGACATGGACCGATACTGCATCCTTCAGAGGTAAGCTGCGAGGCTGAGGGGGAGATGGGACAGTGGCCTGGGTGGGTGGTGAGGGTGGTAGCAGTCACTGACCACATGTCTCATCCCACAGGACGTAGCATAACTGATCATGAGGAGGTTGAGGAATGTGGGCCTGCATGGAAGCGTAGGCCCAACTTTACAAGGTCCGAGATGGATGCCCTGTTCGAGTACCTCAACCAGGAGCCTCTGTTGAGTGGATCGACAGGCACCCCACAAGCCAGGTACGCAGCATGGGAGGGTGTTGTGAGGGCTGTGAACCAGCAGGGCAGCCATCCGAGGACTGTGCAGGAGTGCAAAAAGAAGGTTGGCACAGACAGGCACTGGATTAAGGCAAAGCTGCCAGCCATCCAGGCCGCATGTGCAGCCACGGGCGGTGGACAGCCCGACGTGCCACAGCTGACGCCACAGGAGGAGATGGTGTTGGCCACCATGCGGCGCAGTGCTGTCGAGGAGTGCCTGGTGGAGGATTCCAGAAGGGTGGCAGCCCATCATTGCATGGTAGGTACACCTGCGACAGGAGCAGGGAGAGGGGGGCGGGGGGATGGCTGGTGTGACAGTGGCAGTAATGCAACTGTATTCCCTTTCAGCTTCAGAGCATCTGCATGCAGCGGCAGGGGCAGGGGTGTCCGCCATGGGGCTGAGCCTGGACCTGGAGGACCGTCCATTCACCTCCACCGGTGTCCGGGGACCGGAACAGCTGCAGCCCAACACCGCTGACTGGCCGGATGCCCGTGGCGTGGTTGCGGATGAGGCCCTGGCTGTGTTCCGGCATGACGTCTGCATTGGCGTACAGTATGCTGAAATACAGATCAGGGTGGGGTTCGACACCGATGACAATGTGACCATCATTCTGGTCAGTGGTGTCGCCGTCAAGGAGGAGGCACCCATACCACTCACCCACCACGGCAGCGCGGATGGTGCCCTGGTGGCAGTTGTCTTACCACCAGCCACCACCCCTGGTATCGACGTGGGCAGCAGCACTGTGGCGCTGACCGATAGGGGTGGCGGAGGTGGGGGGGCAGCTGCACAGGTGCTGCACAGCGCGCAGCAGCTGGAAGGGCAGCAGCTGGATGGGGATGCTGGGGGGCCGGGTGCAGCTCCTGCTGATGGTGCGCCAGTGATTGAACAGCCGCAAGAGGGTCCCACTGAGCAGCATCCAACTGCACAGGGGGCTGGGCAGTGGTGCCAAACGCAACCCATGGGCCGGCGCAATGCCCAGCTGCCCCTGGGCACCGACCCCTTGCCCAAGCACACCCGTCTGCTGCGGGCCTCCGTGGAGCAACAGGTGTTGATCAAGGCAGGGGTGCGTGCACTCTACGCAGTGCTGTGCCAGACTGCTGAGCAGCATGACAGGGGCTTTGCGCAGCTCCTGGCATCCAATGATCATATGCAGTTGGACACGACCGCAGCCCTGGATCGGCTTACCACTGCAGTCATGGCAGGCCTAGCAACAGTGTCCACATTGGTGCATGGCCATCCACTGCAGACCCCGCAGAGTGCATTCTCCACCCCTCGATCAGGGCGTCGAGTGACCCCCTTGGTGTCGAGGCCAGGATCAGCTGTGGGCATTCCGGGCATGCCTGGGGGACCATCTCAGACATCCCCTGTGGCCATCGCACAGCCTGAGTCTACTGGGCGGTCTCGGCGGGGCCGCCCACATGTCCTCGGCAGCTGTGCAACCACGCAGCAGTCCTGAACCATGCACCACCCTGTCCGCTGTCTGCTGTCACCCTGTGTGCACGTTGGTGTAGCGTGTGCATGTACATTCCATGGCAGTGGCATCCATGCATGTTGCCACACCCAGGCCATGTGCACACCTGCCCAGCTGCTGGCCATTGCAGTGTGTGCATGATGATGCCAGCACAGTGCCAGGTGCCACTGTGCCCTGGTGCTCAGTGTCTGACACACACCTGGTGCCAGCCTTTGGGCACGTGCCTGCAGGTGCCTGTGTGCATATGTGTGTGTGTGTGTGTGTGTGTGTGTGTGTGCGCGGCGGGGAGTGGGTGTGTGTGGGTGGGGTGGGGTGTGCTGTGCTGTGCAGTTCCTCAGCATCCCAACCCTCACCTGTCCATGCTTCCCCCAGGCCACTCCTGTCATACGGGCCACCCAACCGAGCCTGTGCCCTGTGCCATTGTTGCCTGTACATGCATGGGGACATGTTCACCTACCTGCATGCACTGTAGTGCTCCTCTGCAATCGTGTCCCAGTGTCGCTGGGCCTTCCTATGCAGCCGGGGTTCCCTTAGCCTGGGGGGGATTGCGTCAAGTCAAGTACTTTAAGCGGTATGGCACAGGGATATTTTCTCCCTAACAGGTAAATACAGCACTGCTTGCTGTGTCGAGTCAAGTACTTTAAGTGGTAAGACACAGGGATATTTTCTCCCTAACAGGTAAATACAGCATTGCTTGCTGCGTCGAGTCGAGTACTTTAAGTAGTAAGACACAGGGATATTTCTCCCTAACAGGTAAATACAGCACTGCTTGCTGCGTTGAGTCGAGTACTTTAAGTAGTAAGACACAGGGAGATTGTGCCCAAAACAGGTAAAGGCAGCACTTTAGGCTATGTCGAGTCGACTTGAGTCAGGTACTTTAAGCAGTAAACACACAAGGAGTATACTATAGTACAGCACTGCTGTCAGTGTCTACATGGAGTCATAGTAGTAGTACTGAAAAAAATGCAGGGAGCTGGACTTGATATGATATTTATTATTAATTGTTCCTAACAGGTCACTGTCACTGACTAGACTACTAAACTACTAGCCCCCCAGATCATGCCATGCACAAACAATCAGCAGCAGAGCAAATGAAATACACAAGTCAAAAACTCTGCCTCTCTGTGTACTTTTTTAGTTTACACTAGCTTTAAATTTTTTCCTTCCCTGTGGGTTGTAGTTCTTCAGTCAAATGAAAAATAAATCATCAGTTTCATCACTAGCACAGATTGGATTTAAAACTACAACTGTGTTGTGTGAACTGAACTGACCTGATTTTGATTGAACTGATCCCCCAAGTTGAGCTTGAGAGCAGCATAGCAAATTGCTCTCCTTAACTCGTGGCACTGGTGGAGTAAAGGTAATTTTTTGAACTCTTTATTTTCCCCCTGCCTTTTATAGTTCAGCTTCTTGACTCTAGTCTCACAGCACGAGGACCAGTCTGGAAGTACAACCGACCAGTATCCTATTCCTCCTTTCCTATCCACCCCACGTCAAAAACAGAGAAAATACAAACAAACGTTTTGTTTTTTTTTGGGGGGGGGGCTACAGTTGAAGTCAAGGCAAAAAAAAAAAGAAAATCAGTGAAACAACGCCGTCCGTCATGACGATGATTCAGTAGCAAGCACTGTCTCACTCTCAGTGCTCTCGTCTCATCGCCACCTCTCACTCTGTCTTTCCTCACACACTGAAGAAACTGCATGGTGTAGTTGTAGTCTCAGTTATCAGTTTCCCCACCCATATGTTTTCTGACTTGCTCCACCAATTGCCACTGCTGTTGCTCCCAGTTCTGCAAGGTAGAGGCGGAGACTCTGGAGAGATCGAATTATGGACAAATCATTAAAGTCCTTATTGGCTGACTGACATGCAAGGACTCAGTCTCCTGACTCTCCATATCCTGCACCACATGTTGTTACTGGGGGCTGCCACAACTGAGCATGTGTGACAGAGGTATAGGGAAAAAAAAAAAAACTTGACTGGGGAGAACTGGCTAACCAAAGTTCGCGTTTTTCTATTAAATGTTCGCAATGCACGGACAAGTGCGAACGCCGGGGGTTTGATCTTCTTTAGTGCATGAGCAAACTGAACTTGCAGCCTTACTTATGATGTGGCTTTAACTGCTATCTTAATGATCCCCCCCAATCAATCGTTCAGTAAATCTCATGAACGACACAGAATTCAGCACTGCAAATCATGTATTTAAAGGCATAGTAAAGAAATACCTCCATGAAGGGAAGCACAGAGCAGTTCACCACCATGCCTTGTCCCTGACTGAACTTACACAAATTAGAAATAGTGAAGCAGTGTCTCCAAGAAATGCAACCATCCTTTTAAAAAAGTATGGTTAGATATTCAGCTTCACTTTGCTTGATGTGACAGTGAAGGAGTCAGGGCCTTAAAAGTGAATTCTTTTGAACTTAAAGAAACAGAAGAGTGTGTATGTTACATCTTTAAAGCTTTTAATGAAGCTACTAAAGATCTCGAGCAGTGTAATGACCCAACAAGACAGTCTTCACGGGGCTTTATGTTTGAACAGAATGGTAACCTTTTATGCCCCATCGAAAGTCATTTAAAATACATAGGGAAACTAACTCTCAACCCATCCTCCCTCTTCTGCAACCCCAAAGGACAACAGCAAGATGTGCTTGATAAAATGGACATTTGGTATACACAAAAGCCCATGGATATAAACTATTTAGGAAACATGCTACCCTGTATTTGTAAAGAATCTGGGCTCTGAACTGTATACACGAATCATTGTCTTAGAGCCACTGCTGTGACTGTGCTGAGCGATGCTGGCATGGAGGTGCACCAAATTATGTCAATCACTGGTCATAAAAGCAAGTCCTCCTCGCACAGCTACTGGCACCCAAATCTAGCTGATTACCAAAGATGGGGTACCATAATTTCTTCCAATAGCAGTCAGAGCCAAAAAGCCTCTGAAAATCAAACAGAGGTATTGCTCACCTGTAAAAAGACTCTCATTACAATGCTATACGAGTCTGAGTAATGTTCCCCCTCCCTGGAGCCAAGCTGCAACTCTGAGCCAGACTACTTTCATCTGCAGCCAAACATTAAACACTGCACGGGATTCAACTTGCAGCAATGAAAATTACCCTTATGGAGAAACAAATCTGGTCACCTGCAAAACTTACAGTCAGAAAGTGCCTGTAATCCCCAGCACAGCGACTCCCATGTTGCAGATCAGACTGTTCTCCCTGGAAATTGCAACATGAACAAGTGACCTTTAAACTGCAACGAGAGCAATCATCACATGAATCAACTGCCTCCAACGAAGCCATCAAAAAACTGAATTACTACAGCACAGTAAATTTTTATTGTAGACCACGTTAACCTACATTATAAATGTTAAGACAGCATACCTGATCATCAATTAATATTGGAAATCTGCTTTAATGGGACACTGTCAACCTGTTTTTTATGATATTATTTCTAGCTGAAACCGCACATATTATGATGGCTTACCCTCTCTAAAATTCACAAATGTTGCTGTTTCTTTTGTCTGTCTCCTTGTTTAGCAGAACTGAAATGCATGATAATGTATAATTATAAACAACCTTGTTTTGTTTACAATCCTGGATCTGTTATTACTACGTGCTTCTTGAGCATTAGAAACACACCCAGACAGTGCAGTCACTCATAAGGCAGTAGCCTCCTAAACTTCCACTGCATCATGAGGGGCTACACTGTGTTCTGGGTGTTCCCAAGTCCAGGGAAGATGCATTTGGAGTTGATCAAGGAATGTAAACAAACCTGTATTGGTGTGGTAACACCAGTATGTTGGGCAGTCTGTTTTTCACTTTTTTAAAGAAAATAAGAGTCAGAATGAAACTACCAGCTACAACAACATTCTTTACAGAATGTTGGCAATCATAAAATGTGTTTTTTTTAAACTAGAGACACTTTGAGCCCTAAGGGGGTTGACAGTGTCCCTTTAAAAACTGTCATTTCTGGAATGCTGTTCTTTTGAAATGATGAAGTTAGCATCTCCCCCATCTGTAAAGCAATGTTACGAGCCATAATTGAAATTAATGAATTTAGCAAGATGTCGTCACTTTTGAATTTGCTGCTTTTTTTTACTTTATATTTTTGATGAATGTTTGGTAAATGAATAAAAACCTTCTCATGCTTCATTTATGTAAAATGCTGCCACAGTCTGTAAAAAAAATGGCTACATGAAAAGTTGCAGACAGATTTCAGATGTGGCTGATGAGCTACTAAGCAATGGTTCTCCTAATTTTTTTAATGGAGGGATGTTTAACACATTTGGTAATTTTTTTAAAAGATAGAAATATATAAACACAAAATAATTAACTTTTCACCATAAATCCCATTGTATAATCACAATAAACCACTCCAGGATGTGGGTGATGCTGGGTTTACTTATGCCTGGTGAGGTTTAGTCACTTGGCCTGTGGCCTTGTGACCGAATCATGCCAGGCATTGGTAAACCCAGCATCACCCACACCCTTCAGTGGTTTATTGCTTAAATATCAGCCCAAAGGTACACCTTTCACAACTAGGTGTAGTTGCCAGCATGTTATCATTATCCATATGCAGAACCCTGTGGTCGTCATAGAAACCACACATTATGTTTTAATTTAGTCATCTTTTACAACTGTGGCAGCCTACTCTGTGTTCCAAACTGTTATTCTTTTTTCAAAGTGGTGGTCCTCTGTAAAAGAAAAGCCATCATTTGCAGCTTAATAGAACATATCTGGGGTCCATAATCAGCACTTGTGTACTTTATTAGTGTCTGGCATAGAGGGGAAGGTGTCACATCCATTGGCAACTCTTAAGGAATTGGGTCATCTTATGTAGCTTCCTTTTCCAGGACTTCTTCATTCTTAGGTGCAGATTCAGGTTGTTTGTCTGGAACCACAGCTTGCTGAATATTTCTGCCAAAGTCTTTCCAGAGCCCCAGTTGTCTTGAAACTAACATCATATATTGACTCTCCAGCCATGTGGATTAATGCATGTATTTCACTGGCATGAAATGACACAGAGTTCTTCAAAAACTGTCTGGCAACATGGACACGATCAGGCATCCCCATCATATTGGACTTGAACTGCATTATGGGCTTTAGCAGGCATAGCAAGAGAATGGGACAACCCTGCAAATGTCTTTGGTTTCACTGGTTGTGCCCCTATACTGGAAGAGTTAGACCTTACATGTATTGCATGTGGTGGGAGGGGGACTGGGCATAACTTGTGGAAGGCTATTCACTGTTGGAAGGTTGACTTGTTATGAAAGGAAAAGAAAGGGGGAGGGATATGTTCAACAGTAGCCTCTGAACCAAGTTTGTTGCATTCATTTCCAGATTGGGAAAGTTGTGGCTCTCTGACCTAGAGATCAGATGTTTCAGTAGCCTGACCTGAGTTAAGGGTTGCTGGATACACTGGTAGTAGTAATATCTGTTTTTAGTCCCTTGGATAAAGGAAGGAGTTCTGTGTTCTAGGTCAGTTGTAACTCTGGAGGTAAGTCCAATTCCGTCTGTAAGGAGGCAGCTTAGTTTCTGTACTCCTACCAACCCTTAAAACTGTAGTGTCAAAGGGAGAGATTGTATTTGCCTGTGAAGATGGACTTTGTGGATGCTGTGCTACCTAGGAAGTTACATTCAAAGAAGTGAGGGAGGTATGTAGAGGCAGTCATTATGACCCCCTACCATTTTCACCATTTCTTTCCCATCCAGCTCCCAATAATGCCTCCTCCACAGGCCCTGGAAATACACTGCTGTCAACCACATTCTTAGTCTGCTTCATGCAGTTCCTACTCAACCACATCATAGCCACCTCAAATGTTGTCCCCTTTTCAGCACTCTTTGCAAGCAGGTATTGTTTTTTTTTCCCCAAAATAAATCCTTTGACAGGTATTCTTCAGCTTGGGCAATACTTGCATTATTCTGTATTGCCAATTACCCAATTGTCAGCTTGGGCTGTACTTCAGGGATTCTGGTAGCCAGAATATCTACTCTTTCTTTATTGCCAGTAGCAATAGTTACATCTCCTCCAACTCCTACAGAACCTTGAATCTCAGCCTGCTCATTGGCTTCCTCATAACTTCAGGTGGGGAGGGAAGATTCTCCTCCACCCATGCTGCGTTGTCCTCTTCCTCCACTCAAGGGCTCTCCTGTTCCCTACAGGATATGACCAGCACCACCCACAAGAGCAGGAGAATTTCCCCAGTATTCCAGCCAAATTCTCCCCTTCAATAAAATACCACCAACATCTTACTCTGATTCAGTTTCAATTACTTTGCATCTATATCACCTTCACCGGGATGAGGTGGAAAATAAGTAGTATTGTTCAGTCTTCCTTTTCCAGTCAACAACAACTACATAATAACAATAAGAATAAGAAGAAGAAGAAGAATGTGTAGTTAATATAACCCCCGGACCCCTGCCTTTTTTCAAAATGACAGGTGGCATGCTGTTGAAGCTGACAGCAGTACCTGGTGGGGACTGGGTTCAGGGAGGACTAGGTTACTCGGCACAGGGGGCCTAGGTTTGGTTACTCTGCACAGGGGCACCCAAGTAAATCCGAACACAGGAAGCAATAACTGTAATGTCCAAAACCAGGAATGGGATTCTACAGTGTGGCTTTTATTCACATCCAAACTGAACAAACAAAGCACAGATGGACCCCCACGGGGCTACATTCCTGGTAATGCAGATTAGAGACAACAGAACACTTCTTCACATTTCATCCCTCAGGGCTCTGAACCCACCAGGCACACACAGCCGGACTTGCATGCAGCTTTGGGTACACAGCCCGACTTGTACACTACTTGGGTTTTCCCCCTGGCCCGGCTCCCCCACCGGCCACATGATCCGCGGTCCATTATGGAAATGAAACAGTTTTCCAATTGGTGGCTCCCCAAACCACCTTACAGCCTTTGACTCCTAGAGGAAATTTTCCTTCCAATCCCATGTCTGGGTACTTTCCTCTTCACTGGCCAAGAGCATAAGGCAAAGTAGAAATCCACAGAGCAAATCCGTAGAGGTGGACCTGGTTACTAAAGATGAGGGGTCTCCCACCTCCAGCTCCCACAATCCGTACCCAGCCATTTCTCTGGAAACTAAACAATTCTTTTGAAAGCTTGGCAATGTAGATTATTGGGTAGACATATGTCACCTCTCCTCTACATGTCTTGACTTCCCCAATGTGCTGGACTTGAACATACTTTTACTTTTGGCTAAGCCTATTACTCTAGGTTTCCCACTACTTCAGTAGTCCAATCCCCACTTTAACACAAGTCCAGGGTGAAACATGGGCCCTTTAGAAAGAGCAGAACTCACCCTCCAGTTGCAGGTGCCCCACAGGCGAATCATGAAATCTTCTTGTTTCCCAGACTCTTGGACAAAATAAGGCAGCTTCTTCACTAGCAGTAGCCAGGGGGTTGCCCCTGGAAATGCAGGCAAACCTTCCTGCCCCATCCTCTCAGGGATGGGGCACTGAGACCTGATTCAGCAGTTTCCGCCACTTTAAAATAGCTCACTGTGTCTCTCTTTAGGTGGAAACACACACCTTTCCCTAATTGTAGCCCTATGTCAGGGCTGAGGCTCCAAGAGCCTGAACACAGAGCTGATGTGCTCCTCTCACAACAAGCTCCAAACTCTAACTGACCACAGACTACTATTTAAACCTCCCAACATTCTACTCCAACTCCCTGCTGCAGATTCCATTGTGGCTCATGCAGCTGAGATAGTTCTATGGTGATGTCATCCCTCAGTCTCTGCTGAGACTGAGAACAGAGTGAGACAGTGTGAAATACATTTAACTGGAGTTTCACAAGCTGCCTTCCCTGCCTACCAGTAGGTCTTACTGGGATTCTAGTAACCCCGGGTAACAGGGGGGGTTACATTAATGTCATATTTAGAATAATGTTCAAAGAGTTATGTTTGAAATTCTTATTGACTGGAAGTTCCATTGAGTTTTCAGAACCTGAATTAGAATAATATCTTGTCTGGGTTCTCCAACCCCTAGCTGCTATGTAGTTTTATAACAGAGGATTTAGTCCTAGAAAAACAGAAACATAGACATTGATGGAAGAAACAGACCGTTGCTCCATCCAGTCTGCCCACAACACCCTATCACACCTTGAGACTTGTTGTCTACACAGGGGTTTAGCCCACACTACCCACACCCATGTTCTCCATTTTACTACTACCGCCCTGAGTAACTACTAAGCCCTTCACTCTGTTCTAGTCATGCTTTAAACCATTAATGGTTTTACTATCAACCACATTTGCTGGCAGACTATTCCATGGATCAACCACCCTCTCTGTAAAATAAAACTTTCACACTTCCGTCTTGAATCCCCCCCCCATTTTCCTTCATGCCCCCATATTCTTGGTCTACTATTCCTGCTGCGTAATTCCTCGCAATTCACCTTGTTCATTCCTTTCATGAACTTGAAGGTCTGTATCATATCTTCCCTCTCCCATCTGGCCTCCAGTGAGTACACGTTCAGGTCTTTAAGCTGATCCTCATAAGATCTGCCCTGCTGGCCCTGAATCTTTTTGGTTACCTTACAATGCACTGTCTCCAGCATGTCCTAATCTTTCTCAGGTGAAGACTTCAAAACTGGGCACAGAGCCAGCCTGGTGGCACTAAGAGTTTAGATGCTGGATGCCACACCTCACAGCATGCTAGCAACCTGCGAACAGAAGTGGATTCAGGTAACTGGGGGTTGGTCGGGGGGGGGATTGAGTGTTCAGAGGACTACTCTCTTTCCTGTGGTGGGTGGGTTTGCACATCTCTGACTGCCACCAGCTGGAGGGCTGATGGCAGTGCAGACCATAGCAGCACAGAAGGGAGAGACTATAGCCTGGTGATGCATGCATGCCTCCACACATACCATGCGATCTGCAGCAGGGGATGTGGGTGAAAATGGAGGTGTAAAATAGAGCTGTGCTTAATTAATCCCTGCCCGCTCTCACCTTCAGACCTGCACCATCACCCAGATGCCTCAACCTATCTGGATGAGTGCTTTGTGGAGGAGGAGGATGGACTTCCCCTCTCTGACCATACCATGGTGGGTAACCTGTGGGGGACCAGGTCGAGTAAAGTCCCTGGAGAGATGAGCACCAGAAATCTGGGAGGATACACAAGGAATAGAGAAAAAAACTGGGCACAGTACTCCAGGTGAGGCCTCACCAGTCATCTTTAGAATGGTAGTAATACCTCCTTTCTTCTACTGTCAGTGCCCCTCCTAATGCACCCTAGCATCCTGTTTACCTTTGTGTAGGCCTTGTTACATTTGCTAGATTATTTAAGGGAGTCACCTATAATGACAACTAGGTCTCTTTCCTTAGAAGTAGTGCCCAGATTAACCCCTTCCATCCAGTGCTCTGTCTTGGGGCTCTTGTTCCCTATGTGCATCACCTTACACTTTTATGGCATCGAATTTCAAATGGCAAACCTTGGACCACCTCTCTAGTAGGTTCCTCTGCATCTCCCTAATCTTCTCCTTGCTGTCTACCCTACCACAGAGCTTAGTGTCATCTACTAAGAGACACATCTTGCCCTCAATTTCTTCTGTGCCACTGATGAACATATTGAAAAGGACTGAACCCAGGACCGGTCCCTTTGGCACCCCAATGGTGACCTCTCTCTCCTCGGATTTAACTCCATTTACCACAGACCTCTGCTATCCCCCTTCTGACCAGTTTCCTACCCATCTAACTGTGTCCTTTGCTGCACCCAGATCCTCTAGCTTTTTCAGCAACCTTCTGTGAGGCATCGAGTTGAACGCCTTGCTGAAATCGAAGCAGAGTATATCCACAGTGCGACCCTTATCAACTACCCTTGTTACTCAGTCAAAGAATACTATCAGGTTGGTCTGACAAGACCTCACTTTCATAAACCCATGCTGTTTACTATCCTGGAGTCCATTTCTCTCCAGGTAATCCTCTAGGTGCTCTTTAACTAGTGCCGCCATCACTTTTCCCATAAAGGATGTAAAACTGCTAGGTCTGTAGTTATCCAATTGCTCTTTGCCCCCCTCCAGAGCAGAACTATGTCCACTACCCTCCAGTCATTTAGAACTACCCATGTCTGAACTGAACTACTGAATAACCCTATCAGGGTTTCAGCTAGTTTTGATGCCAATTCCTTGAGCATCCTCGGATACATCCCATCTGATCCCAGGGCTTTATGTACTGTATTTTTAGGGATGCTAGCCCTTGTTGGACACTTTCACTAGCAATTACTTGCTCTTCTCTGATATCCCCCCTACAGTGGCCTCTATGCAACTCTCTAGCAGAAGCCCACTGTCCTTCCTTGTGAATACAGAGCAAAAGTAGTCATTAAGAATGTCTGCTTTTTGCTCGTCCTCTATTACCCTGCCTCCGTCGGTTAGCCTAACAATTCCCACCTTCATTCTTTTTCCCTAATGTATCTGAAGAACTGTTTTTCCCAACCCTTACCCCCTGTGTAATACACAGCTCTGTGTCTGCTTTTGCAAGCCTATCTGCACCCTTGTCTTCCTATTTCTCACTTGGTACTCCCCCATTCTTCCTCCATCTGTTTTTCCGTTTACCTGGTGAAGGCCATCTTTTTGGCCCTAAGTGTCTCTCTGAACTTTTCAGAGAATCATATTGGTCTCTTGCACCTGTTTCTTTTGATTACTGTTCTCATGCATAACTTTGCTGCCTTAGGAATAACCCCCTTAATTTCTCATAGTACAGGCAATGAGGGACCACTCACGGTATGGCTGAAGCCATTGGAAACTATTATGTACTCAAAGCCCTTTACATATTAATAATGCTTTAATTAATATATTGCCTTTGAGACCCTTAATTTCTCTCACTCTTTCCTCAACTTCTCCAATGCTCTCCACTCCAGTTAACCTGTCCAAGACTAATTTCCTCATCCAGTTGAAGTCTACTCTTCTGAAATCCAGAATTTTAGCCTTTGATGAGGGCTTACTGGCCCTAAGGGCCAGCTTGAACCATATGGTGAAATGGTCACCCAGTGTTTCAGGCACAACAGAGTCAGATTGCCCTATACTCCCACAAAATCAAGTAAACAATGAAAACAGTAGCTTTCAAAACCAGGGACTAGACTGAACTCGGCACACCAGAAAATAGACCAGGACAAGACATTAGGCTTGTGGTCTAATACTGTATGTACCATAGTTACAGCACAGCATCATATCATTAATTGTGGACTTTCAAAGCAATCCTTACCCTGTAGCCTGAGGGGATCTCAGTGCCATTATAGGATATTTATACACTCAATGGGCACTGGGCAATAATGTAATACAGTATGTAGGGGGGTTTCTGTGGGGTGCCATTGAACTGCCAGAGGGGTTTCTGTGGGTCCTAGGTTCTGAGTTGCTTACTCAGGAAGGAAACTGAAGCTCGCATAACTTCATGCACACAGTGTCTCCACACAGAGAACAGTGATAGGGGGTTAGTTGCCAAATTCATACAACCCTCTGGAAAGTTGCACCTACCCACCTCCCTTCCAAACTTACTACCTGTCATCCATATAGTCCTATATATAACACAAGTTTATTACAAGACCAGCACCTGTGCAGGAAACAAGTATTCTTCACTCAGTGAATGCAGTTCAGAGCAGCCACTTGGGACAGTGGTGCTCAAACACAGTCAGTAATTCAACAGAGTTAGGAGGTGTAGCACTCACCCTTGCAATTAGAAAAACCCAAACAAAGCTTTTTAGTCCAAAAGAACTTAAGTTTTATTGAGCCATTCAAGTAGTAACACAGCAGTGAAAGGACATTTCTTATGTTTCACCCCATGCGTTTGGGGCTTCCTCAGAGAATACTAAATAAGCATTTTCCTAATCGCAAGAGTGAGTGCTACACCTCCACATTCTATTCTTCACTCTGTTCACCCACAGTTAGACACCCACGTAGATGTGGTGCAATCTAGTGGCATACCACTAATTAGATAAAGCATTCTTGGGCAAGCAGCAGGGAAAAGTTACCTTCAGCTGCTGATAATATGGCCCAACTAGACACAGCTCTCCTCAATAACAACATGCAAATACACAGCCCAGTGCAGTTTCCAACCACTGCAGGCCACTTGTACTGGAAGCCACTACTCTCTACCACCTGATGCCAGGATTTGGGTGAAACACAATCGCAGCTCCCTTATGGCAGTTCCTAATGATGAAACATAACAGGCCTGTTGATGTTGCTGCAGGTTGCCTGGTGTTGGTGCACTTAAGTTATACACATGACTGTTACTTTCCCCAAACCCCACAGGCCATGCCATAGATAAATTAGCTGTTCACTCTCCTTAAATTTAGGTATTTTTAATTGGCTTGATAGCCATAGCTTGTAAAGCCAATAGGAACTCCCACAGTAAAAAAACAGAACACTCTGTACAGTTACTCACAGTTACCAAGGATGGATTTCTAGGGCTGCTCACTGACAGGATGCTCCAGAACTTTCACTCACATCTCACTATGAGTTAGGTCAAACCCTGGTTCTCAGGCATCTCCATCAGCTGTACTCAGGTGCTGAATGATGTTTGAGTCTGTACAGTACTCCTCCACCAAGGGCTAAGCACTGATCTTCAGCTGTCATCTCCTGCACAGGTTGGCATGGATATGCCACTCTAACTACCATTCATCTAGGTCCAAGGCTTGAGAAAGATGCACTTCACTCACAGTTGCACCACAGTGACTGCTTACATCAGGATCCTGCACAGATCCACTGGCTTCTGAGATGTCCCACTTTTACATGGGGTCCAGATCTAGGGTTCAAGTTGGTCTCATTACTTGTCACTGAGACTCCTCAACACCTAATAGAAATACAGCTGATGCCAATACAACACCATGCCTGGGTTCAGCATTAGTAGCCAGTTCTTGAAACCAGACAAGTTGTTGATTTGACATCCCTGAAGTCAAAGGTTACAATATGGCAGCCCCTGAGCTGGCCTGGTGGCACTGAGGGTTGAGGCGCTGGACGCCACACCTCGTGCCACGCCGGCTACCTGAGTTCAGGAGCGAGCTTGTGCCTCTGTGGAATGACAGGGGTGGGTGAGGACTGAGCACCTACTGGGCTGCTCTCGTCCCCGTTGGGGGAGATGAGGGATTGCCCAGCATGCCAGCAGCACCTGGTGGAGACTGGGGGCACTGCAGCATGCTGGGCTGCATGTAATCAGTGTGGCCTGACATGGCAGGGGTTGCTGTGTGCCAAGCATCAGGACATGCACATGCACTGGAAGGGGGAGCTACCACCAGAACAAGGAAAAGCCTGGTCTGTGGGGTAGGCAATGGCACCTACCCCCATGCCCATGGCCGGGTCCATCCTGCCTGGCCTTCCAGGTTCCTCCACCTGAGTCCTCTCCCACATCAAAGTCTGACTATAAGAGTGTCCAACGAGGAGGGGCAGCTCCACCCCGGAGGGGTTAAGCCAGGGGTGCCAATCATGGACAGAGGAGGAGGAGGAAGAGAGGAGGCACAGGTAGGAGAACTTCAGGCAAGGCAGGAGCAGGCAGGATACCTGAGACAGGCCCAACAGACCATGACTGGAGGGAAAAAGATAAGTAAAATGAAATAAAGAAATAATAATACAAAAAAAAATATGGCAGCCCCCATGCAGTTCAAGCAGCCTGTCTCAGTAACCATTATGTTTAATAATCATCATTCACCACAGATCCCTCATTGTACACAAGGAGTCCTGAGGGGTCAGATTCCATCTGTACTGTTCCCCATGGTCTGAAAGAGTGGGGTTACAAATATATGGGTGATCATTTTTTCCACAACATTCAAACCCCGTAGTGCCATTGGTATGGAGCAGAAAGTGATATATTGATCCGATGGCACAGCAATGATATTACAAGACTGAATGAGAATGATCAATGAAAATATAAAATACAGGTTATTGTGCTTTTACTGGTAGTTTGTAGCAGCAATATAAAATGTTTCTAAGTTAAAAAAAATCCTCAGACTTACCCTGGGGTTGTGACAGCATGCTCGTTTCATAGCTGCTCTTCACTGACCTCTCAGACCAGCAGTACTTTGTCAACATAATTTTACTTTGTAGCCTCCATGTCTAACCTGGCCATTTATGAAAAGTTTTCCCTTTAAAAAATACAAGATGTACATTTAAAGTAACAGGATACATATTTATGTACCATGGTGTTAAACTGACCTAGTTTTAGCAGGAGGGAATCTGTGCTGCGACAATGATGACATCCTGCTGTTTCCCGTGGAAAGTTATAGTTCTGAGCACTCAAAACAGAGACAGCAGTGAGAAAACACAAATCAGTGTCACATTTTAATATGGTTTTTACAAAAAAAAAGAGAAAATGTTGTGATAAATACACATCAGCAGTGAAAATTAAAAAGTATTTTATTTTTAACAACTTCCTGTGTTTTCCATTGATCTTAAATTAACATCCACCAGTGTACTGCAGCTGAGTGTACTATAAACCCGATTCATGACTAAGCAGTTCTTATAGTCCTTTGTTTTTTAACCCAACTAGATCAATATATTACAAAAAAAAATGTGAACTATTAATTAAACAACTAAAATTCCATCTTATGGTTCTGATGATGTCATAGAATGTCTTGAGCTGTGTTCTTGTGGTTATGTTGTTACTAGAACCCCTTAATGGAGTTATAGCCTTGCATTTAATAGTTCGCCATCCATTATTCTATTTTTATTATGTAGCCCCTTCCCCCCAAATGAAGGGCTGACATTATTCTACTCCCTGCCAGAGTGCACTGTGTCAGACGCAGACTCCCCCAGCAGCCTTTCGTTCTATGTGGCTGGTAGCTACACTATTGTTTCCCAGACCCATTGACTGCCAAAGTGGGCTGGGATGCCAGCACCTCAACTGCTCCATTTCTTCATGGCTGCCTTGGGCACATCCTCTTCGCAGCTTGTGGCCAGCAGGTAATGTGCTGACAGATACACAAGAGTGGAGTGCTCAGGAATGCTTATGGGCACTCACAACCATTGCCCAACCCTAACAGATGGCCAATGGTGTCAGGCACTAACACAACTGGGCAGCATTGTTTGAATGATGCCCCAGGCACACTAAGACATCTGAAAGTCACACTAAGGGACTGAAAGCTTGAAAAATAAAAATACCTAATAGGATATGGGTGCTGTCATCTTGGGATCCATCTGACTCCACGGGACTATGGGACGGGGCAAGAGGTATGTGTTTTGTCTGCACTGTCGGAAGCCAGTCAGAAGACATGTAAGGCCTCAAGGCAGACTTATGCATGTTCCCTGACAAAAAGTATGAAGTGCCCTGCTGAAAGAGTGGCAGTTGAACTTGGAACACAACAAAGAATTTGTTCTTTTCACTGTTTTTGTTTGTCTTTTTACTGTTTTTGTTTATGTTTTAATGTTTTATATGCTTGTGTTGTATTGTACACTGACTTGCTCTGCCTAAATTGTTATTGCCTTGTACCATTCTTTGTAATGCATTTAATGTATGTAATCTCCTGATTCATGTCTGAAAATAGGCATCTGTTTGCCTGGTGCACTTACCTGGTCAACAAATAAAACTAAACAAATAAATGTAAAATGGATGAATGAGAAAGCTCTTTTTTTCCCTTTGTGAGTATGCTAACCAATAAACATTGGAGCTTGAGTAATGGGATGTCTGCTGTATGCCCAACTAGCTCAGACTGCCATTCAAGATAAGAAAGACCTTCAGAGAAATACAGACATGTGTTTTCTGCAGTTCAGTGCCTGTGTTGAGCTCCTGCCAGAGATCCCTGTATGGGATTTACAGTAAACAGATTCAGAGCCTTGGAACTAAAGTGCCAGCCTGGACTTCAGTACTCAGAGAAGGGGTTGCCTTTCTTAATCACTATTTCTGTGGAAGAGGCCAGATGCTTCTCTCATCAGATCCTGTCACAGGGATTCACCCTTGTAAAGGGCCTCAGCACTATGCCCATGTGACTGTTTTCCCTCGTCTAGGTATAGAAAAGGCCCCTGTGCAGTAAAGGCCCTGGAGTCTATTATTGAGGGCAGAATAATGGAGGACTGGATTAAAGCCAATGTTCTTGCCCCATCTCAGCAAGGCTTTATGTGGGGCAGATCATGCCAATCCAACAAGATCATTTTCTTTAAAGGAAGTGACCAGGGAGGTGGACGGGGCAGGGTGATACATGTTGTCTATATGGACTTTAGGAAGGCCTCTAATATTGTGGTGTATGGCAAGCTTCTGGGAAAAGTAAACCAGTGCAGTATACACATGACATATAAAAGGTGGATTGTTAACAGGCTTGGGGTCAAGAAGCAGAGGATGATAGTGGACAGTAGAGAGGAGTATTCAGCAGCATCCCTCAGGCATCAGTGCTGGGGTCACTGGTCTTCAACACCTTCATCAACAATCTGGCAGTGGGGGTCTCCACCTTCCAACAGATTGCTTCAATTCATGAATGATACTAAGCTAGCAAGAGAGGTGGGCTTCCTTGAGGATGGGCGCAAACTTTAAGAGGACATGAACAAACTGGGTGGTTGGTTAGACTCCTAAATCCTCAGACTCAATGTAATCGAGTACTAGATGCTACACTTGGGGATGAAAAATAGAGGTAGTACTGATTGGCTGTGTGGGACTCCTGTTGCTGTAGTCAAGGAGGCAGACAGGCAGAAGGGGATAGGGAGAAGTACCAGGAGAAGCAAAGGGAGGCAGGGAGGTCAGTAAGGGAAGCCAAAGCTCAGACAGAAGAACACATTGCAAAATCAGTGGGTAGAGGGGACAAAACCTTTTACAGGTACATAAGTGAAAAAAGAAAGACAAAGGGAGGGATTGTGAGACTGAAGGGGAGGATGGGAGCCGCGTGAAGGATGACAACAGTAAAGATGACATATTGAACAGGTATTTCTGCTCAGTCTTTACTGAGGAAGAGGAGGATAATGGGTCTGAAGGGAGTACAAGGGCTGAGAATGGTGCAGAAATGGACACAAGTCCATTTACACGAGAAAGGGTCCTGAAGGAACTGGAAGTAATAAGAGTTGATAAAGCAATGGGGCCAGATGGGGTGCACCCCAGGGTCCTTAAAGAACTAAGAGAGGTGGTGGCTGAACCTCTGGCTATCCTGTTTAGCCGATCACTGGAAACAGGGGAGGTACCCAAAGACTGGAGGACAGCAGATGTAGTCCCCTTATACAAAAGTGGGAACAAAGAGGAAGCAGGGAACTACAGACCAGTCAGCCTCACCCGGTAGTGGGAAGATCATGGAAGCACTACTGAAGGAGAGATTGGTGGAACATCTGGTTATCAATGGACTACAGGACCCAAGGCAGCATGGTTTCACCAGGGGAGGTCATGTCAGACCAACCTCGTTGAATTTTTGACTGGGTGACTAGGGAGGTGGATCAGGGAGGGCAGTGGACATGGCCTATCTGGACTTCAGCAAGGCCTTGACACTGTGCCACATAGAAGACTATTACACAAACTGGGGAATATGGGTGTGGGCAGGACAGTAGTGTGGTGGGTAGGTAACTGGCTGGGTGGCAGGACACAGAGGGTGGTGGTAAATGGCTGTCACTCCACAGAGGGAAGAGTGACCAGTGGGGTACCACAGGGATCAGTGCTGGGACGGTCCTATTCAACATCTTCATCAGTGACATTCCAGGATCTAGAAGGCAGAATTTCACTGTTCGCTGATGACACAAAGCTCTGTAACAGAGTAGACACACCAGAGGGTGTAGACAGAATGAGAAGCGACCTGCAGAAACTTGAAGAATGGTCAGGGGTTTGGCAGTTGAAATTCAATGCAAAGAAGTGCAAGATAATGCACATGGGGCACAAAAATCCTGGCACAATATATCAGTTGGGGGTGAGGATATAGCATGCACCAAGCAGGAAAGGGATCTTGGGGTTATCATCTCTGATGACCTCAAGGTAGGGAAACAGTGTGACAAGGCAGCAGGTAAAGCAAATAGGATGCTGGGATGTATAGGCAGGGGCATCACCAGCAGGAAAAGGGAGGTCATAATTCCGCTATACAAGACACTAGTGAGACCCCACCTGGAGTACAGTGTACAGTTCTGGAGACCATACCTATGTAAGGACATAGACAGGGTAGAGAAGGTTCAGAGGAGGGCAACAAAGATGGTGCATGGATTGCATCACAAGTCCTATGAAGACAGGTTGAAGGAACTGAACATGTACTCCCTGGAGGAGAGGAGGAGAGGGATATGATAGAGACATACAAGTATCTTACAGGGAAGAACAGGGTGCAGGAAAACACTATTTTTAAGCGAAAAAGATGTTCCAGGACTAGAGGGCATGGGATGAAGTTGGAGGAGGACGATTTAGAGGAAACATGAGAAAGAATTTCTTCACAGAGCGAGGTGGTTTACAAGTGGAACACCCTGCCAGAGGAAGTGGTGGGGGCTGAAACAATCACGGGATTTAAGAATGCATGGGATAGACATAAAGGAATTCTAGGGGTCAGGGGTAAGGGGCAACAGACTTCTAGGAAAACAAACTGAACTTACAAGCTCAAATGGGCAGACTGGGTGGGCCATAGGCCGTTATCTGCCGACACTGTCTATGTATCTATGTATCTATGTAAATGACCTAGTGGTCATAAAAGACAATGGATTGAAACAGGATATATGGTGTGCAGTTACTGATAAAAGAGCCAGCAGAATGCTGGGGAGCATCAAAAATGGGTGACCAGTAGAGCAGGAAAAGTGATCAACCCACTTTACAAGGCCCTGGCCAGGCCTCACCTTAAGTAATATGTGCAGTTTAGGTCTCCTCAATCAAAAAAGAACACTGAGGCAGTTGAGAGGGTGTAACATAGGGCCTCTGAAATGATCAGCTGCATGGAGGACAAAAGGAATCAGGAGAGGCTGAAGTCCTCTAACATGTTCTTCCTGAGAAAAGGAGGATGGGAGGGAACATGAGCACAGTCTTTCACATACTCAAGTCTATCAACTAGATTGAACAGAAATGTTTGATCTGGTGTCCTGCAGCAGGACACAAGGACATGCCCTGAAGTTCAGGATTGGTAAATTAAGAGGTAACATTAGGATACCCTTTTTCTCCCAGAAAGTGGTGAGCCTTTGGAACAATCTACTAGTGGAGACACTGGACATGAAGACAGAAGAGGCATTTAAGGTAAACCTGGGTAAATTTATGCTTACCAAGTAAATCACCGGTAACCTGGGTAGTAGAGTGGGTAGGGAATCCCAGTAATGTGGTACAGGTTTGCACAGCATATCATTTTCATCCCTGCTTGTGAAGCAAGGGCAGTGGCTATTATGAACCCTGCACAGCTCATACCCTTCACCACCACAGGCACATTGAATCTGCCAGTGTAGCTCAAACTGTGCATGCCATTATCACTGAGGAGGAAGTTCCCAAGTGACTGTTAAAGCTACCTGAGTGCTGGTTTTTGAGTAGCAATTGGGATCCCCAGCCCCACAACTCTGTTAGAAATTTATTTTTATTTTTTATTATATTTTAGAATTTATTAACTGGGTATGAATCCAAGGACAAGGACTGTTTATTTTCAAGGGGGACCCGAGAGAGGAATAAAATACAGAAAACAGATTAAATGAATAAAACAGTAGAAAATAAAAATCACGTACAAAAATAAAACACAACTACATAAACATTTACATACACTACTGGCTAACAGATCATTCTTGTAGACACATTTAAACATTGCAATATTGTTAACATCAATGAAATTAGATGTCAGAGTATTCAATTATTTAACCATGGTATATAAAATACTCGGATCCTGCTCAGTTTTTTTAAATGTTGTAACCAACAAGGATTGATCAGAATTGTGTTCCATGACATGATTTAGAAGCAACAAAAAGATCTGCAAGTGATGTAGGACCTTGACCTCTTAAGATATTCCAAATATAGTAACACCCTAATATTTAGCTTGCTGTTCAATGGTAACCACTGGAGGTCTTTATATAGTGAACAGTGATGCATCAACCTGCCTGCCCCCAGGCAAAGCAACATACACTATTCCAAAGTATGGAGACCCTCTGCAGATAAGATGCAGTGGCCGCACTGTAAAGAAAGCATAATCAAAGAAATAATCAGTCCAGCAGCAGCTATCTTTCATGACTCAGGGATCAGATAACTTTTTATTCTTTATAATAAACACAATCTAATGCAAGCTGATTTTACTAAATAGTCATCATGGTAGACATAAGTAAGCAAAGTCTCCATGTCAAGCTGAGATATCCAAATTCACTGACGGACTCAGTTAGATGACTGTTAATGGTTTTGCTCTCTAGTGGCAATGAAGCAGCCTTCTTTTGCCCGATGAAAACCATACCTTTGATTTTCTTAGCAGTAAGCATCAATTGGTTAGGAGAAAGCCATTTCTGAACATAGTTAAAGGCTGCCTGTGCATTATTATGAGTAATAGACTGATCACGACCACTAAAAAATAGAACTGTGAAATCTGTGTACAAGATGTTTCTACATTATTCATTTTTCATTTTTTTTGAAAATTGGTAACTGGGAAAGGCACACTGAGCCAAGGCTTATTTCCAGGTGTGACCCAGGGAAGGGGATACAATTAGGTATAGAAGTATATAAGCATATGCAAAAATAAACTGCAAACAATGGTAGAGCAACATGGTATGCGTGTAAATAATGATGGGTGGCTGGAGCTGGAGCTATGAGCAACCCCAAAGCCCAATGTAAATGGTAACAACAGGTAATGCCACTCAGAGATAGGTACCCTAGAACACATGCTTATTACATGTTCCAAACAGGATATATGGTGGGATTCCATAATACAGCACATTTTGTATCAGAATCAACCAACCACAAATTAATTAAAGATCCTCAGTGGATGTTGTTGAGAATAGGTACTACCTACAACAAGTTGTCCCTGCGACGAGGTACCTTTGTAAATAAGTCTCTGACTCAAAGGTTTGTAAATCCAATCTATGAAATAAATAAATAAATATCATGATCAAAGTTTGATTAATATCTGCCTAGCTCAAGCTTTCAAACTGATATTGCTAAAGTGGAAAGATTCGGATCCCCCTTATTTAAGGCCTGGTTAAACTCTATGATTAAAATTCATGCTATAGAATGAATACATTATGTGACAGCTAAACAAATGAAGAAATATGATTCCATATGGAAAGCAATGCAAGGAAAACTAAAAACTTTTAGGAATCTATAGGATGGCCTTAGATATAAATACAAATATATATATTTATTGTTTACATGAATTGATGTTGTAACACGGCACTTGAAATATATTACTGTTCTCTGGCCTGCAACAATTACAGCTATTGGAAGGTCCTTACTTTGTATTACTGCTTTTTTACGAAGGATTATCTCTATTTATTATGATCATGTGTTGCATATGTAACAATGAATTAATTGTATTTTGGTAACAGACGATTCAATTGTTACACTGCATGATTATGAAAAACTAAAAAAAAAGGCGATAACAACAGGTTGAAAACAACAGTGCATTGATATCTGTAATCATAAACCAATCCCAGAAGGGGGACCATCGGGGGAGGAAAGGGGAAACAAGGCCAGATCAGGTAGGGGGCTGACAGGAGCAGGAGTGGTAGGGCAGGAGTTTAAGCTGGTGCCTAAGGGAAGAGGAGGAAAGGGAGAGATGAGTGGAAGAGGGGAGGAGGTTCCAGAGGGAGGGAAAAATGATAGGAGAAGGCTGACTGCCCAGCAGTGGAGTAAGAGTGGAGGAAGGGACATAAGGTGTGAGTACCCCGGAGCGGTGGGAATATGAGGCAGAAGGAATGGAAGACATGAGTGCAGATAGGTATGAGGGCAGTGCCCCAAACCAGTATTTGGAGATGAAAGATGGACGGTAAGACTGGAAATGGGAGGTAATCATAAGGATGAAGAGGGAGGAGGAGGAGGAGTAGAGGGAACAATGATGAGTACAAGGGGAGGGTTGGTAGTAAAATGGCAGGCATTACAGAAACAAGTTAAACTGAAGAATGAGTTTCTGTGGTGAAAATGAAACCTGTTTTTGAATGTGGGGAAGTACCATGTGAGCAGGCAGTCTGAACCTGGACCACAGGCTGCAGCAAAAGAAGTCTCTTCGACCTCACACCCACCTCACAGTTGGCTGTTTCTCTTAACTAGCGAAAGTAACTGGGATGGCCAGTCAGAAAAACAGGAAAATATAATTATAATAATAATAATAAAAATTTAACTGTGAAGGACTACATTGCTTAGGCACCTGTTGGTTCTAGTAACATCATAGTACCACTTGAGCTTGTACTGCTGTGGTCTTATGATGTCACCAGACCGCCTTGGTGTCCTAACAACCCTGGTTTACAGCTTAATTATTCCATATATTGTGCTTTCATGGGTGCAGCATTGCTTTATGTCAGTGATCACAGAGCCATACTGTTGGCCAAAAAAGCAGAACTGGCTGTTTGATTGGTGGTGTGTCTTCAGAAATCGTGTTTCTTACCAACACCTTTATATCACAGTGTGTGAGCAGGAAAGCCGCTATTGTACTCTTCACCACCACTCAGTAAATGTTGCTGTGCAGTGGAAACATAGAAGTTGATGGCAGATAAGGACTGCAAGGCCCATCCAGTCTGCCCATTTCTTTTTCTACCTTATAAATGTGCCATCGGCCTTTGCTCTGTCAGTGGCCTATCTATTCATACTCATCTGTATTTCTCCCTTATGACTATCCCATGCCTGTTTGAAGCCCTTCACTGTATTCATAGCCACCACTTCCTGAGGTAGGCCGTTCCATGCATCCACCACCTTTTCTGTGAAAAAGAATTTCCTCACATTCCCCCTTAATCGGCCTCCCTCTAATCTCATGCTGTGTCCTCTTGTCCTGCTATTTTTCTTATATTTAAACATGTTAGACACTTTCACCTTGTTAATGCCCTTAAGGCGTTTGAATGTTTCAATCATAACACCTCTCTCCCTCCTTTGCTCAAGGGTATACATATTGAGCTCCGTTAATCTGTCCTCATATGTCTTCTGATGCAGTCCCTGCACCATTTTGGTTGCCCTTCTCTGGAATGCCTCAATTTGGTTAATGTTCTTGTGAAGGTGTGGCCTCCAGTACTGCATGCAGTACTCCAGATGGGGTCTAACCAGTGTCTTGTCAAGAGGGATTATTACCTCCCTCTTACGACTTGTGATACCCCTACTAATACACCCTAACATCCCCTAGCCTTACCTACTGCTTTAGAGGTCTGCTTGGATGATTTCAGGTCATCGGTGATGATGATGCCCAAGTCTCTTTCTTCCTTTGTGACTGCCAGCAACTCCCCTCCCAGCCTATAGGTGGCTTCAGGGTTTCTCTTCCCTATGTGCATGATCTTGCACTTCTTTGCATTAAATCCCAGTTGCCACTCTTCTGATCATTTTGCTAGTTTATCCAGATCTCTTCTCATTCTGCCCACCCCATCTGGATCATCTACTCTGTTGCAGATCTTGGTGTCATCTGCAAACAGACAAACCTTACCCTCTAGACCATCTGTAATGTCACTAATGGAGATATTGAAGAGGAATAGCCCCAGGACTGATCCTTGAAGTACCCCACTTGTGACTTGCATCTCTTCTGACTGTATACCATTTACCACCAATCTCTGTTTTCTGCCCGTCAACCAGTTTGCCACCCAGTTGGCCAACTTCTGACCAACGCTGAGCCTACCCAGCTTATTTATCAATCTTCTATGTGGAACAGTGTTGAAAGCTTTGCTGAAGTTAAGGTAGGCGACATCAACTGCTCCCCCTTGGTCCACCACTCTGGTTACCCAGGCAAAGAAATCTATAAGATTAGTTTGACAGGACCTTCCTTTTGTAAACCCATGCTGTCTTGGATCCTGTGCCCCAATGGATTCCAGGTGTTACACTAGCCTTTCCTTAAGGAGTGCCTCCATAATCTTGCCCACTACTGAGGTAAGACTGACTGGTCTGTAGTTCCCTGCCCCCTCCCTGCTACCACTCTTGTGGAGCGGGATCACATGAACCCTTCTCCAGTCTTCTGGGACCTCTCCTATGCTCAGAGACTCACTATACAGTTCTGCTAATGGCTCTTCTAGTTCCACCCTTTGCTCCTTAAGTACCCTGGGATGTAGGCCATCAGGTCCCATTGCCTTATCCACCCTGAGCTTAGCGAGCTCTTGTAGGCCCTTTCTTTTGTGAAGGGAGTAGTGCTCACCTCCTTCCCCACTGTGTCCATGGTGCTGAGCTGTGGGCCCTGCCCTACCTTCTCTTCAGTAAATACTGAGCAAAAGTATCTATTTAGGATAGATGCTTTTTCAGGGTCCTCCTCCTCACATGCCCCCTTTTCTCCTTTCAGCTTAGCAATACCCCTCTGGACTTTCTCCTTTCACTAATGTATCTATAGAAAGTCTTGTCACCTTCTTTTACTGTTTGTGCTAGTGTTTCCTCAGTTTGGGACATTGCCTGCCTTACTGCCTTCCCTGCTTCCCTTAGGGCAGTTTGGTATGCCTCCCTACCTTCATCCTGCTGTGTTCCCTTATATTTCCTGAAGGCCAGACTTTTGGCTCTGACCTTTTCTGCTACTGTATTTGAGAACCAAAGTGGATTCCTTCTTCTTTTGCACTTCCTTTTCTGTCTAACACAATGGGATGTTGCTTCAAGTATTGCATCCTTAATGCTTGCCCACTTTGCCTGTACCTCCCCTGTGTTTCTTTTTGCCAGGGCTAGCTTAACTCTGTTGGCCATCTTATCAAAGTCAGCTCCTCTGAAGTCCCATATTTTTGCCTTGGAATGGGATGATTTAGATGTAGTGGCCAAATTGAATCATACCATGTGATGGTCACTGGCCCCAGGTGACCTTCTACCTGGAGATCTGTGATCCCTTCCATGTTAGTCAGTACTAGATCTAGGATAGCCCTGTCTCTTGTGGGTTGTTGTACCAGTTGTTTGAGGCCCTCCCCCTGCAGGGAATCCACCATGTGTTTAGTTCTGGCAGATGTTCCTGCTGGTATTGACCAATCTGTATCCAGCATGTTGATGTCTCCCATTATCAGAACCTCCCCTTTAGCTGTCATGTTTTGTATATCTTCTAACAGTAATGTGTCCATGTCCTCTCGGTCTGGGGGCCTGTAGACAACCCCAGTTGTTATGGCTGTCCCATTTCCTGTTTCCAGGGTGACCCACAGTTCTTCTGGCTCCTTATGTGTATTCTGAATTTCTGTAGCTTTGATATTTTCATTGACGATATAGGGCCAATCCACCCCCCCCTTTTTGCACCTTAGTCTCTTCCGAACAGTACATAGCCAGGTACTGAAGTCTCCCAAGTGTGGTTACTGGTAAACCACATCTCACTAATTGCTACTATGTCCAGTTTAGCCTCTGACATTATTGCCTGTAGGTCTGGGATCTTATCTCCCAGGCTGTGAGCATTTGTGTACATGATTTTCCATTGGCCAGATTTCGGTGTGTTAGTTGTTGGGTGAGGTTTGGCATTTCTCCTGTGTGTCGTATGGGGAGACTGACCTTTTTTCTTACCTGGTGATGCAAATGAACTGCAAACATGCTGAATCCCTGTTTGACCTCATGTTCTGTGGTCACATCACTGGAATTCATGCTTCCTGCTTAGTTCATTCCATGCCTAGTTGAGCACTGGACTCAGAACCATAAGCACTGCTTGAAAGAACCGCAGTACTTTTCAAATGATGATTTTTGCTCTACAGCAGGAAAGGATGAGTACTTTTATAGAGACAATTTCTGGAAAAAAACAACATTCACATCAATTTTCTTCCTATTCAAGGCATTGATTGATCTATAAATTGCCAAATGTTAGATGAAGTATGCTTTTGAAAGGCTTGAAACTGACCCACAGCCCAGAATGGGAACAAAATCAATACTGAGCAGCCTTGTGTGATTGCCAGCTGGGAGAGACTACAGAGCTTTGTTTTCTGGTTGAAACTATAATTATTTTTCCATTTTCTCACCTATTGACACTATGCCACACAGAAAACCTGCACTTAAAAATAATTCCTGCAGACCCTGACTATTGACAACCTGGCACTCTACAAAAATGAGCATGATTTCTTCAAAGAGTTCCATAAGAAAGATAATGTTTGTCTACCTTATAAATTGTAAGTCACTGGCAGATCAGGCCAGCCCTCCAAATGTTTCTTATTCCACAAGCTTGCCGTTTCCACTTTTGCCCCCTGTTATTTTCTGCTGTATCATCTGGATTTCTGCCTTTGTGCAACTGACTAATGGCAGGCTGCCTGCTACCAGTCATAAAGTCCCACCAGACTTCAGATTACTGAACTCTGATAAGAACAATGCAGGAAAAATACAGTAGTCCCTCTGATATAAGTTATGGAGTCCTACTACAATAAGGTAAATACATACGTTACAGGGCATAATTTTCCCAACAGTCAGTGCTGCCTCCTGCAACATCTCACAGTGTTGGCTTTCTTCCTTGCCTATTATTACTTATTTACAAGAATAACATTTAGAAATGCATTTGCCTATCCCATGTTTACATGAAAACCTTTTTATAATAATTTTTGCAGCTTCTTTTGGTACTGTAAAGTACAGCACCTTTTATACATGATGACTCTCAAAGCACTTAAAGAAATATTAGTATTCGTGTAACCAGGTTGTAGGACTCTCACGCATGTTAGTCAGAAGGTCATGGGTTCAAGTTCTGCATCAGGCAATGGGGTTCACACTCAATGTAGTGCAGAGGTAGGGGCTGATGTCCTGTTATAGTTCCATCCTTCAGATGGAACATTAAACCACAGTCCTTTCTGACCAAATCTGGAGGTTTCTGAATGCACTCCTGCTCCTCCACATTCACACCATCTGTGAAAGTGTCATGCAGCTACACCCATTCCCCTCCACATATGGTGTGTGGTTTTGGAGTTAATCTAATATAGCATGGCTTTGGACTGCACCATTTTCTGGTGTCTGCATGGCCCCCCTTTTTTGCCTGCACCATTTTGCTTTTGCCACTTTGATGAGGAACTCCTCCACATGCATCACCATCTGTAGAAGTCTTTCTGTCTCCTTCTCTACATGCATCCCACCTGTAAAATGGTCTTTCTGGTTACACTCCTGCTCCTCTACGTGCACTCCCATCTGTGAAAGGTTCTCCTTGCCTGCATCCCTCACCCCCAAGTGTACACCACCTGTTAAAAGGTCTTTCTGGCTGCACTTCTGCTCTTCCATATGCATTTCCATCTGTGAAAGGGTTTTCTGACTGCAACCCTGCTACTCTGTATGCACCCCCAATTAAGAAAGGGTCTTTCTGATTGGGTTCCTGCTCTTCCACATGCACTACCACCTGTGGAAGGATCTTTCAGGCTGCACCCCTGCTTATTCACATTCAGGCCATGGGTGAAAGGGTGTTTCTGACTGTACTCCTCCACGTGCTGCCCCACCTGTGAGAGGGTTTTGCTGAGTGAATCCCTGTTACTCCACATGTACCCCAACTATGACAGGGTTATTCTAGTTGAACTCCTGAACTTCCACATGCACCCCACCTGTGATAGGGTCTGTCTGATTGCACTCCTGATCTTGGACATGCACCCCACCTGTAAGAGGGTCTTTCTAGTTGCACCCCTACTCCTCCACGTGCTCACAGACTATGAAAGGGTCTTTCTGGCTGAACTCCTAAACTTCCACAGCTGTGTCTTTCTGGTGGCACCTCTGAACTGCCTCATGTATCTCCACTGGTAAAAAGATGCTTCTGGTTCCATTCCTTGTTCTTCACTTGCACCCATATCTATGAAAGGGTCTATCTTTTTTGTCTACATTATGTTTATTGCTATATAAAAGTAAGCAATTACATACAGTAAAGTCCTGTATGGCATCACATTTACAAACAGATACATCCAATGACAGTCTTTCTTACGGAGGCAGGGAAGTCCCAGATACAAATAGAAGCCAGCATTTCTCCACATAAGCTGCAAGACCTTTTGTGGTCAATCTGAAAATAAATGTCCCGAAAATGAGAAGATTCAACACTCAGTGCTGATGTGACACCAACTCCAATCATGTTTAGTCCATAACAGAAATAGCAATTGTGGGAATAAACCATCACATCTTGGAACTATATGACAATAGAAATGGAAAATACTTAAAACAGCAAACAGGCCCTATCCAGTAACAGTATGGACTCAGCCATAACACCAAATAAACGTCATCAAGGCAAACAAACTAAGTGGAAATCAAAAATGGTTTAACTGTCAAGAAATAATGTTGTACTGGAAAGCGTAAAAGCGTACTGCTAGTAAAGGCACAAATTAGTAAAAGTACTTGTACGTGCAGAGAGGTACCAGTTCAAGTGTCATCCTCCGAGTCTAAATGGCGCTGGCTGCTGGCAGTCTCAGGTTCACGGGCAATGGCCTCAGCTTTTTTGTTCACCTCCACAGGATCCAAATACTGACAGATATGCTCACCATGATGGATTCTCAAATGGGTGGGCATCAACAAGGAATGCGTAACTTCCAAACTGCAAAGTTTTGCCCAAAATGCATCAAATTTCTTTCACCATGCTCCTGTAGCATATGACAGGTCCAGAAAAAAATGAGTCATCCCATTATAATTCGGGGAATCAGTGGATTGAGCAGCCTGCAGAAGATGGTCATGGATCAAAGCGCTGGTCGTCACCAGCAGCACCATCCTGAGTAAGTCACTCAGAGGTCCAGCAGTGCGTGGGGAGATAGAAACATAGAAATTCTCAGCAGATAAAGGACTGCTAGGCCCATCCACAGAGATTCTATAGGCTTTACTAAAGTTATTTGGGAAAGTGTCCAAAGTTAATTGCAATGCTACCGGGAGCCAGGTCTACAAAAGTCCCAAGAGATCATCCCCTCACAGCCCTTGGGCAGTCCCACGATACGAACGTTGGAAGCCCTGTTGGCATTCTCCAGGACCTCCAGTCTGTAATACAGTTATGTATTTTCTTGTACCAATTTAGTGGTGGTAGTCAGGGCTTGAGAGGCAAGCTTTTCAGCAGAAGCTGCAGTTGTAGAAGGGACTTCCAGTTAAGCATCCTGTTCTGCAAACCATTGTAAAATGGACTCCACCTTTAAGTCAATCATTTGCATAAATATCTGCAGAGCCTTCAAGGGGGATCCGAGCCTGGTAATGTCATGGCAGTACAGTAGTTGCAGACTGGCTTTCAGTAACAGGTGGATTTTTGGGACTGCTCCCTCCAGCTTTCTGAAAGCACTCAATTATCCAATTTGGTATGTATGGTGCAGAAAGTTGTGATCATTACAAAGCTGTCATCTGTTTTCAGATAAGTAAACATTTTAAGTAGTTTGAGTTTAAAAGCTCCTTGATGTGTGTAGAGCAGCCAACAAATGTGACTAGTTGGCAGGCGTGCTCAGCAGCGCTCCCCTGAAAGGGTCTATCTGACTGCACTCCAACTCTTCTACATGCAGGCCTCCTGTGAAAGGGTCTTTGTTGTTGCACATTCATCATGCTCCTCCACATGCACTCCCATACCTCTCAACTGTACCACATTACGAGGAACATTCCTCATTTTACTTCACAAAAGCTCCCTGTTCCACATTGTGAGGACTTGTTCCATATTCAAAGTCAACACTTTAAAGCAAAAATCCATAGTAAATGATGCAAAAAAATATATTATTCAATTAATAACAGACTTTTTGAACACAAATGCAACATTTTAACAGTGTTTTAAGCTTCTTAGGTAAAGATTTGATTAAGTGTTCCACGTTTTGCCCATTTGTTCCACATTTTGACAGACAATGTTCCACATTTGGGGGACAAAAGGTTGAGAGGTATGTGCACTCCACCTGTGATAGGGGGTGTCTGTCTGCCCCGTGCTCCACCACATGCATGCCACCTGTGAGAGCTTCTTTTTGGCTACACTCCTGCTCCAAAACATCCCACCTGTGAAAGGATCTTTCTGGCTGTTCTCTGCTCCTCACATGCACGACACCTGTGAAAGGGTCTTTTTGGCTGTATCCCTGCTCCAAGACATGCACTCCCACCTGTGAAAGGGTGTTTCTGACTGCAGCCTTGCTACTCCACCTGCACCCCCAACTATGAAAGGTTGTGTTTTTTTTTTCTGGCTGCATTCCAGCAACTACATATGTAACTGACCCGTGAAAGGGTCTTTCTAACTGCAACCCCATGCTCCTGCACATGTAAGCCACCTGTGAAAGAGTCTTTCTGGTTGTAATTCTGCTCCTCTGCATGCACTCTCACCTGTGAAATGTTTTTTTTCTGGCTGCATTCCTGCTCCTCCATATGCAGCCCCAATTATGACAAGATCTTTTCTGACTGCACTTCTGCTACTCTACATGCACCCTAGCTGTGACAGGGTCTTTCTGGCTGCACGCTTGTTCTTCCACATGCCCCCCCCCCACCACCTGTAAAAGAGTCTTTTTTTGCTGCACCACTGCTCCTCCATAGCCATGCCACTTGTGAAAGGATCTTTTCTGATTGCTTCTGGCTGCACTTCTGCTCTTCCACATGCACCATAGCTGTGATAGGGTCTTTTTGTCTGCAGGTGTAGTCCCAGTGCCATCTAAGTGTGAATGAAGTGTCCTGTTGGCAACTTCGGTTCGGCTTCAACAGGAAGTTAAAATTTGGTTCGACTTCCATGCTTCAGGTGAATCACTTCAGCTCCCAATGTAGTAACTGGCATAGGGCATAAAAAAACACTACAGAAAAGGGGAAAAAAGCCTTGAGGTCAGCAATGGGCATGAATTACTATAGCTTATGTGTGGCAGGTGGTGTTGGCATGCCACAGCTGGGGATTGCCAGAGTGTCAAATACATACAACTGCTAAGCACCTCCATCAGAGCTATAGGAATTCATAGTATCTTTTGATGACCTCCAGCCCCCACCATGCCAATGACTACAGCATATTATTTCCATGTAGGTTTTCAAAATAAATGCTTCTCAAAAATATGCATGAAAAAAGTGCAAGTACTGCCATTCTATAAAATCTGATTGCTTTGCTCACCTTATCTTCCCAAATCTGCATACTTTTTTTGTAAATATTTTTAAGTTTTTTTTTCTTTTTTAGCATTTTAATACCATGTAGTGCTAAGAGATACAGCATTTCTTAATTTGCCTGGCTGCGCTCAAGGCACCTGTTTTTTTTTTTGTAAATATTTTTAATTTTTTTTATAATTTTTTGCTAACATGTAGTGCTCACTACTAAGTGCTATAGGAATTCTTAGTTTCGTTGGCTGCACTCAAGCTCCCCTTCCCCTCTGTAGTCCCTCCTTTTTTTTTTGTAAATATTTTTCATTTTTTCTAACATGTGCAAAGAACTATAGGAATTCTTAGTTTTCTTGGCTGCATTGAACCCCGGCCCCCCATTCCTTACAGTACTGTTTTGTGCAAGTATTTTTAAGGGTGTTTGGTTTATTATTTATATTTTGCTAACAAGTATTGCTAAGAGCTATAGGAATTCTTAGTTTCATTGGCTGAGCTCAAGACCCTCCCCCCCGTAGTCCCTGCTTTTTTTGTCTGCATGTGTGTGTGTGAATATTTTTAAATTTTTCAATTATTTTTTTTTTTACATTTAGTGCTAAGCTTTACTGTAACAGTTGCTGCCCGTGGAAGTGTTATTCTGACACCCTCCCAGACAGCTACCCATCCCATGCTGCCTGAGATGACCATTGTCCAGGGGTTAAACTGAGCAGGTGCCAACAGGAACTCGGTTCCAAAAGCTCTTAAAAAATGTATGACAGTTCTACCACCTTTGTCATCTTTCTCCACTGACTACTATAGGAGAGTATAACCACTTAAAAATTACAGCGCCACCACCTAGAAGTCGAAATGTGAGAGTTGCCTCACCTAAACATTTCCAGTTTAACCACTGCCATTGCTGGCCTTTGCCAGTGTTGTTACAGTGGTTTAGGTGGCATCACAGGTCTGATTTAAGTAGCATTGATTGTTTGTAAGCATGTGAGGCTGAGGCTGAGTTGCACTGAGGCAGGCAGCATCAGCCAACTGCTTAAACTGAGCTTGCTAGTGATGACACAGTAAAAGTTATTGTACTATCTTCTGGGGGACCCATGATGTTAAGGTATGTCCATATCCTTTCCCTGCTGGTGATCACATTGCTAACAGTGGTGATGCTGAGCCGGACTGCAGTGCTGCCAGTGCCAGTGGAAGTGCAGGGAGACTTGCCTGTAGGAAATATAGGGTTAATTGATGACACCTGTTGGAATCTGAAATAATTGAATGAACAGGTGAAGTTGATGCATGGTAAATTCAGTTTCAGACAGGGTAGGAATTCAATGCTGTCCAGATCTAGCCTAGAGCAATGTGGTGAGACAGTATCTCCAGTTGTACTGAAACACCTTTCAGAAGCAACCGATATTGGGGGACACCCCAGACAGTACAAAGCCACTTTAGCCAGTTCAGACTAAATCACTTTTTTGTCCTGCCAGAATTTGATGGCATCAGTTTTCAGCTAGCCAGTGGCTCTGCTAAATATGCCTCCATCATGTAATCTGGAATCATATCTGTGCTTTCATCCATAATGTCTGTGCAACATCGGTATTGTGTGTCAAATAGCCCCTATATGTTTATTGTTGTGTCTTCTGGATTCAGATCATCAATTTCTTCCTCTTCCCATCTGATATCACCATCATCATCATCATCATCATCACCACCACCAGCACCACGCTGATGCCCCCTGGTACTGGAAGCATGGGAAGCAGGCCCAAGAGGAGTAGGAGAAGGTTGAGTTTTGGCTTCTGTGTGTTGTCTGCACTGCTGTATCTGAATTGTCTGCAAGAGTTTCTGTTTGACATAGTCAACATGTGCAGGAGGAATGCAGACATATTTATATCTGGGATCCAGTAATGTTGCCATGCCAAATTGAGTGTCCAGTTAAAGACTTTGAAATCGTTCTTCAAGTTGTGTCAGAAACATCTCTGCCACTTCCCCAATAAGAACTGCATCCTGCTTCAGATGCTGCTGAGATGATGAACTAGTAGTGTCACCACCAGAGTGTATAGCACTAGAATCATGATTGCCACTGCTGAAGTCATCATCATTACCAATGCCACAATCACCATCATATCTACCTGCACTACCACTGGCAGCACCATGACCAGCCTTGCTTTGTTGGGTTGTTGTTCTGGTAGCTGTCATATAACATTGTGCGTGTTGTTCAAGTAGAATCACCATAGGCAAGACCATGCTAAGAGTAGAGGATTCAGCAGACAGATCTTTGCTGGCCTGTTTATAAGGTCTCAGAAGCAGAACCAGCCTTTGCAGCACACACCACTGCACCCAGGATGGATATCCCTCCCACAAGGCACATCGTCAAATTCCATAGCCCAGAAAATAGCTTTCTGTTCCACCGGTCTTTCCACCATCTAAAAGACAGAGTTCCACCTTGTCACCATGTTTTTAATGAAGCAGTGTTATGGGATATTGTGCTTCTGTTGGTAATGTCAGAGGAGCTCAGTACATTTGGGGGAGTGATTGAAATATTTTGTAGTGTCCCTAATAGAGTCCAGGATTTCTTTTAACTGTGACTGTTTTTCAAGCACATAATTCATCCCCTGATTCAGTGCATGTGCGAAGAAAGATGCATGACAGAAACCCCCATCATTCATGGCCTTCAGCATGTTACTACCACTATATGCCAAAGAAATTTTGACCTTCAGGTTGTGAGGGTATTTCCAGATGTCCAACATTGATTGCAGGAAGCACAAAATGTTCTCCCCACTGTGTTTCCACTACATGACTGACATAGAAACATAGAATCTGTCGGCAGATGAGGACCATACAGCCCATCTAGTCCTCCCATTTCCCTACTTGATTTGGCAATCCCTACTCTTATCTGGACTGCCTTTCTCCCACTGTGCTGTACAGCAGGGTGCCTTTATGCTTATCTGATGCACTTTTGAATCCCTGTACTGTTTTTGCTTCCACCACCTCCACTGGTGGGCTGTTCCAGCCACATTAACAACATATTCCCTGTAGTTCTGTTCCTCTCTACGGCTCTCTGCTTCACAATAACTCCTTCAGGGGCTACTGTTGGTGGTAGAGGTGGGGCAGCTGTGGTGCTGCTGGTGCTTGACACAACCCAATGAGCAGTGAGACTCAGGAAGATTTGGTTTGCAGTACTGCTCCAGAGGTCACTAGTGAAATGAACATAACCCCCCCCACTGCTTCCTTCAGAAGGGTCACCATCTGCATGCGTATGGCCTCATACATTGCAGGGAGAACATGAAGAGTCATCGGGGCTTAGACTTGGTTGCTGGTCAACCATCTGGACTCTGCCTTGATGGACCTGAGCTTCCGGCCTTGGATCGGGTGTGGAACCTTAGTGTTGTGTTCAACAGTGACCAGACCCTGAAATCTCAAGTGTCTGCTGTTGTGAAGACCTCTTTTTACCATCTGAGGAACATTGCCAGGGTTAAGCATCTTGTCCCCTTCCCCCGATGACCTTCCTGTATTGGTCCATGCCTTTGTGACCTCCTGCCTTGACTACTGCAATGCCCTGTACCTAGGACTTCTGGGGATGGATATCTGCAGCTTGCAACTAGTTCAGAATGCAGTGGCCAGGTTGTTAATTGGTCTACCCAGATCCTGTTATATTAAACCTGTGCTCCACAGCCTGCATTGGCTGCCAGTTTTCTGATGGATCACCTTCAAGGTCAGTTTACTGACCTAAAAGGCCTTACACAGGCAGGGACGGGGCTATCTGCAAGATCTCCTTGTCCCCTACTGCCCCCTCTGGCCTCTCCATTCCTCTAATGAGGGATTGCCAGAGGTTCCCAAGGTTCGACCAAAGACCTCTGGTGCTGGCTCTTTCGTTATTGCAACTCCCACCCTGTGGAATGCTCTACCTCATCTGATAAGAGAGTGCCTAATTGTTGAGAACTTTAAATCAGCTCTTAAAGCTCATCTTTGTAACCTGGCTTTTCCAAATTCTGATTGATTATTAAACTGTATTTATTAGATTTATTCTGTTTTTATTCTATGTCCTTATTTATTTCATTTTAATATCTTACTGTACAAATGCTTTAATCATTTTATGGAATTGCACTTTTTACAAATAAAGTGTGAGTGAGTGATTGATTGATTGACTGAGAAAACATGAAGCACTATGGAATGCTATATTTGGGTCTCAGCTCATATAAAATTCCCCAAAAGCTGGTGTCTTCCACCTTGGAGAAGAACTGCAGATCAAGCGCCACCATCTCACCTATCAACTGAGTGATCCGCACAGCAGCTGGAATTTTTGGGTGGGCATGTAATGACTCCTGCAGTGTGGTTTGTTTGGTGGTCATAAATTCTGGACTAGCACTGGTGCTGGTGCATCCACTACCACTATTATCCCTGCCTAGTGGTGGTGGTGTTGGTGTTGATTGGAGTGGTGCTCTGGAAGGAGTGCCACTAGTGTCAGTTGACTTTGACTGCTGCTGCCATGGGGGCTGCATAATTTGAACAAATCATTTGATCCCACCACCCATACCTGGCTGCTACTGCTGCTGCTGAGTCTGACCTGTGGATGTACTGTGAAGGGATGTGACTCTTAGCAAGATGCTGTGTTCATGCTTTAGATGATCAGACAGAACACTGGTTCCCAATGTCCATGTGGATTTATCCCTGCTGATCTTTTGCATGCACATATTGCAATATGCTCTCGGTGGATTTGTGGGGTAATTCCTAAAACAGTCCCATACTATGGAACATCTCTTGGCTTTCTAAGCTATATGACCAACATCCTGAGGGATGGAGTCCCTTAAAAGAACTGGATGACCACTGAGACATTTCTTTTTCCTGATCATGGGGTGGAATGATGAGGCTGCTCCACATGATCACCAGCAGCAGTAGCAGCAGCAGTAGCAGTAGTAGCACATTTATCAAGTGGGACTGGGAACTTGGCCTGGGATTTGGATTTCCCAGCTTCAGCAAGCTGTTCTTTCCTCTTGTTTATTGCTTCTCTTGCTTTCCCACTCTTGTCCTTCCATACTGGTTGTGGTGCTGGCCTCCACTCATCAGAATCATACTCCTCGTTAGAGAAGCTTGTTGTAACTGACAACAGACTTTCAACCTCCACTTCCTCTTTCCCATCTCCTACTTCCTCCTCCAATGTTGCCTGCTTCTCCTCTGCAACTTCTCCTTCCCCACCCATCTCCACCTCACTCTCAATTGATGCTTCACCCTTCCCATGCCCTTTTCCTGCTGCCTTCTCCTTTTCCTGTGCTTCTGCTTCCCCCTTCTGAATCACAGGCACCTCTCCCTCCTCTGGTACCTTCACTTCCATATCCTCTTTCTCTGTGACAGTCTCCTCCACTGCAACTGGCTATGCTGGTGGTGGACATGCTCTGGCTTGACTTTATAAAACAGAAAAGTTAGTGCACCATAAGCAGCACATCACCCGTGTGCACAAGCCAATTCTTTTTCCTCTTCTGACAGGATAACAGTAGTGTCAGACCCTCCTCCCTGACTCACTCCTTGATTTGTGACCTGTGGGTACACTCAGAGAAGAAGCATCATATAGTGCCTCAAAACAGTGGTGGCCAACTGGAAATTGCCCATGGTGCTTACCATGGTGTGGGTGCACAGGCTGTTGAGTTGGGACCCCTCCTGGCACTGCCAGCTGCTGTCGTGTTTCACACAAAACACACAGGTGGAGGGCTTGCCTGCACATCTTCAGAATGGGATGGAAGATCCCTGGGCATTACATCACCACCATGGGTAGTAGGAAAAAGCAAGGTACTTGGAGGAGGAAAAGGAAGAGAACCACGGACAGTGGAAGACCTGTGTGTTTCTGCTTTACTAAGGCTGGTTTCAGCACTACATTATTAATTATTCGGATACGAATAATGAATAGTCACACTATTCATGCCTATTCTTAACTGGGAAATACTATTAAACACTCCTCCCCAGCCCAATCCTTTAAAAAATACAACCTTGTGTCCCCCTACCCTCTGCTACAAACTTAAGCCCACCTTCCACCCAGTACCCAAAATGTTGTATGTTTTAAAACTAAAAACTCCAATGATGGATGACCTGCACAACCCACCTGCCTCCATGGCCAACTGCCATATTTAGCACTCTTTTTCTTTTAAATCAATATTACCCCCAAGTCTGGCAACACCCTCCTCCTCACCAGCAACTTATTTTTCATTATAAAAGCACTGTTGTCATGTGCTGCAGACCAAGGCAACTGACACAACCTTCCCTCCTCTATGACAATCTGCATTCTACTGAATGAAAGTGCTCCCACGCTTGCAAACTGAAAAGCATCTGATCATGTGACCATTTGGTTTTACTATGCAAGCAAGCATGGGAGTGTTTTCAATTAATAGAATGCAGCTGGCTCTGGAGGAGGGCAGGTTGTGTTGGTTTTCTTGGTCCATGGCATGCACTATCCGTGCTTCTTTAACAAACAATTGGGTGCTGGGGAGAGGAGGATGCTGCCAGGGTGGAGGGTAGGAGGAAATATTGATTGAAAAGAAAAAGAGCACCAGTTATAGAGGTTTGTGGGTTGTGTTGGTGACCCATCATGGGAGAAATTTTTTTCAAACATATAAAACGCTGGGTGCTGGAGTGGATTGGGATTGTAGCAGAGGGTGACAGGACAGGGATTATGTTGACTGTGCTGTGGAGAAGGGTGGGGCTGTTTTGTTATCTTTTTTCCTCACAGGCACACAAATAATGAACATCCAAAAATAAGGAGGCCCAGATATAATATGTGGCCCAAATATTCAAAATAAGGTACCTGCATACACCTAATGGTAACTGTAACCTTCCTCTTTGGAGATGGATGACAGACTTGCCAGTTTGCCCCTGGTTATCTATAGTTGAAATGATTCAGTCACAGAAAGCATGAAGTATGTAAAAATAATATTTTATATTACATATGTTACTGGATAATACACACTAAAGACTATGAGGAATACAATATTTTCTATAGAGATAAAAATAAAGACTTTTGAAAGAGATAGAAGACACACAGAAAATTCCAAAACGATCTTGATTCTAATTAGAGTAGAAGACGCTTACCCCAACTAATGAGTTAGGGCAGACTCAAACCCAGGATGTTGTTAGTTCAAAATCCCAAAGCATAACTGAGCTCTCAGAGCCAACACACAATAGAAATGCCTTCAGGTGGCTGGAACACTACACCTGCATCATCATACATCTCTATCTGATATCACAGGTTTGACTATTTCTTTGATCTGTGGGGAGACCCTTTTTGAGAACAGGTCCAAACTGGATTTCTTATTTTGAGCTTCATTTCATGGACCGCATTCTGGGCCTTTTTGTTCTCCTGTCTGGCTACCTGACAGAAAACCATTTCATCTGCCTTAACCCTTGTTTACACTCAAAATGATGTCTTTTTGTTTATGAAAGGGAATCAGTCTTTTAAAGTTTAACCCAAACCAAAAAGTCTTTTGGATGAAAAGTGGTGCTCAGCCCTTGCCGTTTAAGTGAAACAAAAGAGCTTTTGCAAGACAAGAACTGCTGCTGTTCACACCCAACCTGTGAGAGAATCCAGGATTGCTCACAACATTAAAATATGTTACAGTTAACATAGCTAGTAGGATTTTTTTTTTTACTGTTAAGTTGTTTATTGGCTTTTTCAATTTACAAAAGACAAGATTCATTAAGGGCGAAGAAACTGTAAAAGAGTTGTTGGTTACATAGACAACTCTGCAGCAGAGTCAGTAATATAAAATGGTACTTTTAACACGCACTTACCTGACACTATGCGGAAGTTGACCTTGAGAAAATGGAGGGACATGGCTTCCATGCTCCACTGGTTAGTGCCTTGGTTCTCTGTGTGGGTTGGGTGTTGTCTAGGCTTCTGACACCCTAAGCGAAATCAAACACAAAGAACCACTATTCTATATACTACATACTATAACTATATACAGTAACAAGAACAGTAAACACATCACATTGGCTTAGGTTACAGATAAGTGGGTCAAAGTAATCCCCAGCTAAAGTTCAGGCAACAGGCATTCAGTCTTTTATATAAACTTTCAGCCTACCCCGGTCTTAGGGTTAGCATATCTAACAAAGGGGGTCCAACACTGTGCATAGATTTCCATGGAGTCTCTTACCAGGTGGGAGAGTCTGTCCAGGGCAGCTATCTGGGCCATGGATGCCAATCCCGTGCACAAGGGAGCTCTGTTGTTTTCCATCTACATAGCAGCAGGCATTTAGCCTGCATGGTCCAGAGAGCTAGCCAGTGGTGGTCTATGTTGCAGAGGTGGGGCACTTCTGATCTCATACCCAAAAGAAGGAGGGGGATAGACCTGGGAATAGGTTTTTGCAGGATTCTAGTTCCTGTCTCGCAGACATAGCCCCAGGTTTGCTGCACTAAGGGGCAGGCTCATAGGATATGAAGCAGATCCCCCAGTTGGGAATGACACCTCCAACACAGATTGGACTGTAACACCCTTGCCTTGTGGAGCACCACTGGTGTGCGGTACCAAGAGTGGAGGATCTTAGTCTATATTAATTTACTCTTTGCATCAGTAAAGTGCTTGTGAGCAATACCATCGAGGCAGGGGCCATAAGGTCCCCTATCGTGGATATTCCCCTGTCAACCCACCTCTATTGGTTTGTTGTCTATTCACAATCTACCATTTCTCCATAGTGGGGGTTAGCTTAACTGGGGCGAAGGTCATTTTAAACCTTCTCCTTATCTTGGTCCAACAGTGTAAAGATGCCCCTAAGGTGGGGTGCAATTTGAGTCTTGCAGAGGGGGTAGTGTAGATCAGGAGTAATAAGGATGTCTGTTGACTAGCAGCGAGCTCAGTGTCTACCCACTGGGGTTTGGAGGCATTTTCTTCCCATAGCCAGTGTAGGGACTGTGTCATATGAAAGGCCCATTTATAGCCCTCAAACCATGGGAGACACCACCCCCCCAGGCTTCAGTGTGCTCGGAGTTTGTTCCTGCTATACCTTGGGCGGTTCCCTTCCCATAGGAATCGACCACTGGCCTTATCTATCTATCTTCTGAGTCCAACATTGGGGAGGGGAGAGGGGGATGTATGCTAGGATATAGAAAATCTTTGGGGCTAGGACCATTTTGATCACCGCTATCTTCCCTGCTATGGTTAAGTGAAGTTTGAACCATCTAGCCATGTCCTCTTTCATGTCTAATAGGAGGGGTTGGATGTTGCGATCCCATATTTTGGAGAGTGTGGTGGTAAAATGAATTCCTAGGTAGGTGATGCTGTCTCCTGCCCACTTCAAAGCAGTGTCACCCAGCGATTGGTAAGTGCATCTGGGATTCGAGGGAGTGCCTCAGTTTTGGTTTGATTAAGGCGGAGTCCTGACAGTATGCAGAAGCGATGGAGGGTATCGAGCAATAGGGGCAGTGCGGAAGGCACATCCACTAACAAGACCAGAAGGTCATTTGCATACATGAGCATGGTGTATTCTCTGTTGCCTGCCGAAATCCCACGTATACTTGTACTGTCTCTGAGGGTAGCTGCCAGTGGTTCCACTGCAAGGACAAACTGTAGGGGGTAGAGAGGGCAGCCCTGCCTAGTGCCCCGGGCTAGGCCAAATGGAGGAGATAAAGTGGAATTAGTCAATAATCAGGCCATAGGGGAGCTATATATAGCTGCTACCCATGCTCTGAAGTGAGACCCTATTCCCAGGTGCTCGAGAACGGTGTAGGTAGTCCCATTTGAGGGAGTAAAAAGACTTTTTGAAATCTATGGCTCTCACCGCTGCTGGGGTTGGGAGGTGGTGAGCTATCAGGGCCAGGTTAGTGAGAGTCCTAATGTGATCTGCACTGTATCTACCTGGGACAAACCCCACTTGGGATGGGTGTATGAGCTGTGGTAGTAAGTGTCCTAGCCTGAGGGCCATGGCTTTGGTGAGGATCTTGTTGTCAACACTGAGGAGGGATATTGGACGGTAGCTACCTGGGGAGACAGGGTCTTTCCCTTTTTTCGGCAGCACTGTAATCACTGCCTCCCGCATGGTGGGAGGGAGGGTCTCAAACATTTCTGCTTCAACATAAGTCTGGTGTAAAGGAGGGCCAATAATGTCGGCTAGGGCCCGCCAGAATTCAACCCAGCAGCTTTCACATCCGTGGGCCTTCCATGGTTTGAGGGAAAGCAGGGCCGATTTCACTTCTGCTATTGTAAGCGGAGCATCTAGTTGTTGGTCCTGTTGCGTGGTTATAGTGGAAAGGTGCACAGATTCAAGGTAGGTGTGCGTTGCTTGTGGTTGTGCCTCTCTAGAGGAGGTGTACAGGGAGGAATAGTATGCTGCCATAACCGCATTCAAATCAGCGTCTTTGGTGTGTATTACCCCGGTGGTATCTTTCAGTCCAGCAATGTGTCTTTCCATTTGTTGCTTCCGCAACCTGTAAGCTAGGACCTTCCCCCCTTTTTCTGCCCCTCCCTGTATTTATGTTTCAACCTCAGAATGGAGATTTCCGCCCATCTTGAGAGAAGGGAGTTCATTTCCATACGGATGCCTATTATTCTCTGTCTGAGGGGTTCCTTTTGGGTCTTCTCTCTCTGCTCTTTTTGTTGCCGCTCTGTGATTTTGAGGTCATCCCCTAGGTCTTTAAGTTTTTGTTCCCTACGCTGTCTCCTATCCCTTGCACATCCCATTATCTTACCCCTCATCGTGGCTTTGAACGCCTCCCATCTAGTCCCTGCCATGGTGTCCTGGGCAGGGTTTTCCTGAAAAAACAGCCCTGCTTCAGCTCGGGCCCATTGCAGGAATTCAGTGTCTTTAACTAGCAAGGGATCCAGCCTCCAGGAAGTGGATGTGGGAGTGGGTGGACCTCAGAGCATATCCAGCTGCACTGGAGCATGGTCAGAGATTATGATAGATAGTATGTCAGAGGCTGTAGTAGACTGCATGATTTGGGGGGAGGTTGACAGGAAGTCAGTGGGCTATAGGATCTGTGTACTGAGGAGTAAAAGGAATAATCCCGCCCTCTGGGGTTCATTACCCTCCACACGTCTGCCAAGCCTTAATCCCTCATCCAGCTCAATAGGGCTCTTCGTCCATTCCCATGCGGATTTCCCCCTCCAATGATATTCTTATCTAACAGGGGGTCTAGAGCCAGGTTAAAATCCCCCCCTATTATGGTGGGTATTCCACTTTGGTTCATATTAAGGAGGGTTCGAGAAGCGTGGTGAAAAAAGGCTGGGTCATCCTCGTTGGGTCCATAAAAATTCCCTAGCAGGATGGGACCTGTGGGGGTTTGGAAGATTCCAAACACCCATCTGCCTTGTGGGTTAGCCTTAGACGTGATGAGAGGCCACTTCAGACATTTATGTATTAGAATAGCTATCCCACGTTTTTTAGTTGGTGTGGAAGCGTGGACCTCCAGCCCCACCCAATCTTTTTTAAGGAGCTCGTGATCCTTCTTAGTGAGTTTTGTCTCCTGTAGAAAGGCAACCTAGGTTTTAGCTTGTTTCAGATATGATAGTACCTTTTTCCTCTTCACCAGTTTATTCAGCCCCCTCACGTTCCAAGTAATGCATTTTATATTAGCCATAATCGAGGGTATCGGGGGAGAGTAGGAGTTGAATCTATTGCAAAGAACCGGTGGAGAGGAAGAGGTGCCTCCATATGGGAAGCGTAGGTTGGTGTGCCAGGCTGCCTAGCTGACCAGGGAGTGGAAGGTGCCCCTGGTCTCCTATGAGGATGAGTATTAGAATCTTTCTCCGGTAACAGTTGGGGGCTCTGGTAAGTTGTAGTGCAGGTGTCAGACTGACCTAGTAGTGCAGGGCCTCGTTTGGGGGTACTACACCAGAGGCTGCATAGTGCACTAAGAGTAATGCCCGGGTAGTACCTTTGGAGTGTGGTCTACCTGTATATGGGATCATCTCCCGAAACTGTATGTCCTCCAAGAAGTCACTACATTTATTGCTGGGTTGGTATAACCATTTCAACAGAACCATAAACACAAACCAAACAATAAATATATTTACAATCTGCACTATCTTGCCCAGTTGGAGCCATCCAGCATATGTGATCACTTGCCCAGCTTGGCCAAGCAGGATCTGCTGGGTGGTTCCTGTGGACGTGGTGGCCATGTATATCACTGGCCTATTAACTTTTATAAAAAAACAAAGACAAGGCGCTGCGTCAGCATGTGGTCTAAAAGCAAAACAAAATGGTTATATTAAATGCACGCTGAAAATAGAAAATATAGTTAAAAATCTACGTTTCGACCATAGGTCTTCTTCAGGAAATATCTAAAAGAGAAAAAAAACAAGTTAGGTCGAAACGTAGATTTTTAACTCTATTTTCTATTTTCAGCGTGCATTTAATATAACCATTTTGTTTTGCTATTAACTTTTATACCTCTCAGCATGAGGGGGGAGGTGTCACAGCTGGCAGAAAGGTTGAGCGGCTACCTCACCCGACAGTGCTAACCTTGGTTAAAGCTAATGAGGGACACCTAGGTCTTGGGAATATGAATGTGAACCCCTTCACCAAAGTAGGTCAGGGTCCATGGGGGGTCATGGGTAGTCCAGACAAGAGGGTCCTGCAGATAATGGGAGTCCTCTCGGGGGAGAGGGAGGTGGGGGGCAGGGCTACCTGGCTCCCTCTCTGGGGCTAATCGGGAGTAAGTGGTTCCCATGTCGGTGTACTCCCCGTAATTTTTCATCCATTCCCAGGGATTCCCAGTTGGCTATGTCAAGGGGAGGGAGTACCCTGGGAGGGGGTTTTTGCTTAGCACCCAGCTATGAGGTAATTCCCTCATTGCCTAGCTTAGTGCAGACACCGAGGAGTACTACCACCTCTGTGGAGCTCACGGTTTCTACCTGTGTACCTTAAGTTTTGTAGTGCCCATGAAATCCCCTGCCCTGCACCCTGTCCTCCAGTCAAATGTACTAGAGGGTGATCTTTGTGGCCAGGAGATCAGTGCCCCTCAAAGGCGAAAGTCCCAATGTCTCGTAACCTCCTGGCACCAGGTTGCTGACATTTACTAACAAAGAAGAAAAAAAACTTTAAAAAAGGATCACCCTCTATGTACTGCTTACCACTGAAAAGGACAAACCCAAAAAGGAGTACTTATCTAAGCTGATTATCTCTGTTCCAGGGTGATGGTCTGGGGGCTCTGGGATTGTGCTGGAGATTACATCTCGGTTGGGCCCAGTTCACAGCATTCGGGTGCTGCCCCTGAAGAGAGCTTCGTCACTGGTAGGCCCGAGCCTTTGGTTCATTCCAGTCTGCTGTCTGGCACCACGGGCACAGAGGTATGGGAGGGCAATTCAGGCAGGGATGCTTCCTCGAGATGCAGATTTCTGGTGCTTGGCGAGGGAGATCTCAGGATCTCATATGGGTGTTTTGTCATGTACCTCACCAGGGCCATGCTCTCCTCTCTCTGTTGTTCCTTGTCTGCTTCTTGGGGTGGGGGTCCTGCTCCTACAAGGGGATGGTCCCTACGTTTGTGGCTATCCCTTGCCATTTTTTTTCTGCTGCGCTGAGGGAGTCCTCCTTGGCCTTTTTGTTGGGGTTCCTCACCCAGCAGCATGTCTTCAAGGTCCAGGTTTTCTGCAGGGCTGGTGTGCTGAGGGGGACTGCTGTGTGGATTCTCTTGGCTGTCTCCAGATCGCCGATTGAGGAAGGCTTCAAGCGCCACTGGTGTCTCAAAGGAGAGAGGGACCCCATTATGAATGATGCGCATGGTGGCCGGATACCAGAGAGAGAGAGTACTGAATGCCCATTTTTGCATAGTGTGATGGGCTTGCATATACTCCCTCCATTTGTTTGACAGTTCCTTGGAGAAGTCCTGATAGATTGAAATGGGGTGCCCCTGCCAGCTCAGGCGTCCCACTTCTATAGAGAGTTGCAATAGGTCTTGTCGTGTGATGTAGGTCAGCAGCTTCATGAGGATGGCCCGTGGTTTCTCCCCCTTCAGAGGAACTGGAGCAAGGGACCGGTGCACCCACTCAATTTCTAGGCGGAACTCTGGTGCAAGGCCCAAGATTTCAGGGAGGACTTGTTTAAGAAAATGGACAGTGTCTCTTTTTTCCACACCCTCAGGAAAACCCAGCAGCCTCAGATTATTTCTCCTGCTGTAGTTTTCTAAGTCGTCCACTTTTGCCAGGAGTAGATTGATGGTGGATTGTTGTTCTCTCTGAACTTCTCGGATATCATTGATTGCTGACTCGTGGGTTTGTGCCTGGTGCTCTATTTTCATTAGGCGGCCAGTAAAGTTTTGAATTGCCATCGTTGTGTGATGGGATGCCTGGGAAATAAGATCCCATACCTGCAGGCAATAATGGCAGAAGCTAAACTGGACATAATAGCAATTAGTGAGACGTGATTTACCAGTAACCACACTTGGGAGACTTCAGTACCTGGCTATGCACTGTTCAGAAGAGACTGAGGTGCAAAAGGGGGGTGGAGTGGCCCTGTATGTCAATGAAAATATCAAAGCTACAGAAATTCAGAATACACATAAGGAGCCAGAAGAACTGTGGGTCACCCTGGAAACAGGAAATGGGACAGCCATAACAACTGGGGTTGTCTACAGGCCCCCAGACCAGGGGGAGGACATAGACACATTACTGTTAGAAGATATACAAAACATGACAGCTAAAGGGGAGGTTCTGATAATGGGAGACTTCAACATGCCAGATACAGATTGGTCAATACCAGCAGGAACATCTGCCAGAACTAGACACATGGTGGATTCCTTGTAGGGAAGGGCCTCAAACAACTGGTACAACAACCCACAAGAGACAGGGCTATCCTAGATCTAGTACTGACTAACAGGGAAGGGATCACAGATCTCCAAGTAGAAGGTCACCTGGGGGCCAGTGACCATCATATGGTATGGTTCAATTTGGCCACTACATCTAAATCATCCCATTCCAAGGCAAAAATATGGGACTTCAGAGGAGCTGACTTTGATAAGATGGCCAACAGAGTTAAGCTAGCCCTGGCAAAAGGAAACAACACAGGTGAGGGGGCACAGGCAAAGTGGGCAAGCATTAAGGATGCAATACTTGAAGCAACATCCCATTGTGTTAGACAGAAAATGAAGTGCACAGAAAGAAGGAAACCACTTTGATTCTCAAATACAGAGCAGAAAAGGTCAGAGCCAAAAGGCTGGTCTTCAGGAAATATAAAGGAGCACAGTGGGATGAAGATAGGGGAGGCATACCAAACTGCCCTAAGGGAAGCACGGAAGGCAGTAAGGCAGGCAAAGTCCCAAACTGAGGAAACACTAGCACGAACAGTAAAAGAAGGTGACAGGACTTTCTATAGATACATTAGTGAAAGGAGAAAGTCCAGAGTGGGTATTGCTAAGCTGAAAGGAGAAGAGGAGGCATGTGAGGAGGAGGACCCTGTAAAAGCATCTATCCTAAATAGATACTTTTGCTCAGTATTTACTGAAGAGAAGGTAGGGCAGGGACCACAGCTCAGCACCATGGACATGGGGGGGGTGAGCACTACTCCCTTCACAAAAAGAAAGGGACCTGCAAGAGCTCGCTAAGCTCAGGGTGGACAAGGCAATGGGACCCGATGGCTTACATCCCAGGGTAGTTAAGGAGCTAAGGGTGGAACTAGCAGAGCCATTAGCAGAACTGTTTAGTGAGTCTCTGAGCACAGGAGAGGTCCCAGAAGTCTGGAGAAGGGCTCGTGTGATCCCACTCCACAAGAGTGGTAGCAGGGAGGAGGCAGGGAACTACAGACCAGTCAGTCTTACCTCAGTAGTGGGCAAGATTATGGAGGCACTCCTTAAGTAAAGGATAGTGCAACACCTGGAATCCATAGGGGCACAGGATCCAAGACAGCATGGGTTTACAAAAGGAAGGTCCTGTCAAACTAATCTCATAGATTTCTTTGACGGGGTAACCAGAGTGGTGGACCAAGTGGGAGCAGTTGGTGTCATCTACCTTGACTTCAGCAAAGCTTTCGACACTGTTCCACATAGAAGATTGATAAATAAGCTGGGTAGGCTCGGGGTGGGTCAGAAGTTGGTCAACTGGGTGGCAAACTGGTTGACTGGCAGAAAACAGAGAGTGGTGGTAAATGATATACAGTCAGAAGAGATTCAAGTCACAAGTGGGGTACCTCAGGGGTCAGTCCTGGGGCCAGTCCTCTTCAATATCTTCATTACTGACATTGCAGATGGACTAGAGGGTAAGGCTTGCCTGTTTGCAGATGACACTAAGATCTGCAACAGAGTAGATGATCCAGATAGGGTGGGCAGAATGAGAAGAGATCTGGATAAACTAGCAAAATGGTCAGAAGAGTGGCAACTGGGATTTAGTGCAAGAAGTGCAAGATCATGCACATAGGAAGAGAAACTCTGAAGCCACCTATAGGCTGGGAGGAGTTGCTGGCAGTCACAAAGGAAGAAAAGAGACTTGGGCATCATCATCACCGATGACCTGAAATCATCCAAGCAGACCTCTAAAGCAGTAGGTAAGGCTAGGGGGATGTTAGGGTGTATTAGTAGGGGTATCACAAGTCGTAAGAGGGAGGTAATAATCCCTCTTTACAAGACACTGGTTAGGCCCCATCTGGAGTACTGCGAGCAGTACTGGAGGCCACACCTTCACAAGGACATTAACCAAATTGAGGCAGTCCAGAGAAGGGCAACCAAAATGGTGCAGGGACTGTATCGGAAGTTATATGAGGACAGATTAATGGAGCTCCATATGTATACCCTTGAGCAAAGGAGGGAGAGAGGTGATATGATCGAGACATGCAAACGCCTTAAGGGCATTAACAAGGTGAAAGAATCTAACATGTTTAAATATAAGAAAAATAGCAGGACAAGAGGACACAGCATGATATTAGAGGGAGGCCAATTAAGGGGGAATGTGAGGAAATTCTTTTTCACAGAAAGGGTGGTGGATGCATGGAACGGCCTACCTCAGGAAGTGGTGGCTTTAAATACAGTGCAGGGCTTCAAACAGGCATGGGATAGGCATAAGGGAGCAATACAGATGAGTATGAATAGATAGGCTACTGACAGAGCAAAGGCTAATGGCACATTTATAAGGTAGAAAAAGAAATGGGCAAACTGGATGGGCCATGCGGTCCTTATCTGCTGTCAACTTCTGTGTTTCTATGTTTCTACCTCATCCATGTGGCTCAGCAGTTTCTTGAACATGGCATTAATGTGGCAGAGGTCGAGAGCTGGGCCCTGAGCTGCCATCATATCAGGCCGGATTATTTGAAACTATGCAAAGTGTGAAAGAGGTTCCAAAGTCAGGAAAAAAAGGTATGTCCACGTAGCTAAGATCGTAAGCAGTTTTGATGTTGATCTGCTGTCAGTTAGTAGCCGGTTTAGCTGTAGGAATGTCGGATAATGTAATCTGCTCGCTGCTGCTCGTAAATCAAGCTGCCATCCTGCTTGCTGGTTAAGCCAGTTAGTAGGATTTAAAAAAAAATCCTGGGTGTTACATCTATTACATCTACATTTCCAGAAAAATAAAAAAACAAAGTATTTAGCGACCTTAAATGATGTTTGTTTTTTATGTTAGCAAGTTAGCTCTACCTAGTATTCCCAAGTTTTCTCTCTGCTTTAACAATTTGTTAATTCTTTAAAGCACCTCCTTTTCTTTACTGGGGAACTGGTTATTGCTTAGACAAACCATCTGCATTGTCATGCTGTCACACACTGTGATGTCTGATGTCCATGTTATAGGAATGTAGCACCAGGCTCCACCTTAGCAGTTTGGGGTTTTGCCCACAGTTCCTATGGAGCCAAGTGAGGGGGTTGTGGTTATTGACCAGAGTGAACTCCCTCCCATACAATTATGGTTGCAGCTTCTACAGAGCCCAGATGATACCCAAATACCCATTCTCAACTGTAGTGTAGGCCTCCTCTTTGGGCAGCAGCCTGCTGCTCATGTACATGAATGGTTGTTCCTCCCTCATGTGTGTGACCAGATTCAGAACCGCACCTAGTCCATGATCAGGTGCATCAATGTGCACAATGAATTTCAGAGGATAGTCAGAACTCTTGAGCACAGGTGCCAGACACAATGCCTCCTTCAACTGGCAGAACACTGTTCACAGTGATCCATCCACTGAACTCTTTCCAGTATTTTGTTCCTTGTGAGATCAGACATTGGTCTGGCCATGCTCCTGAAGTTTGGCACAAACTTTCAATAGTACCTGTAATCCCTAGAAAGACCCATACTTTCCTCTTTGTTATGGGCATGACTCATCCCTGTATGGCCTCAATTTTAACTGCCTCAGTCTGGATGCACCCACTCCTAACCTGTGGCCAAGATATGATACCTCTGCCATCCTTATTTGGCACTTATCCAACTTGACTATCAGCCCTGTAGCATTTAATTGGTGGAGCACCTTGGTCACAAGCCTGACATGATCCTCCCATGTCTTGCTGTATATGGCAACGTTGTCCATGTACACCAAAGCAAAGTCTTCTGTCTCAGGCAGAATGCATTCCATGAGCCATTGAATGGTGGCTGGCGCATTCTTCATCCTGAATGGCATTACTCAAAACTCAAATAGACAAAACAAAACCACTGGCTTCATTGATCTGGGGTACCTACCAACAGCCCTTTGTCAGGTCTATGGTGGTCAGGTACATGGCTACTGCTAACCTCTTTAAAACCTCATCCATTCTGGGCATATGGTATGTGTCCAACTCTGTACAGTTGTTGAGTTTTCGGTAGTCATCACAGAACCTTGTGGTCCTATCCTTGTTGGAGATCAGTACTTTTGGGGAGGACCAGGAACTACTAGACTCCTGGACTACCCTAAGAGAGGGAATTTCCTTGATCTCCCCCTCAGTGGTATGTTCCACTGCCTCAGGGAATCTGTAGGGCAGCTGCCTCAGCAGGATCTGGTACCATATATCCACATGGCGTTCTTTCAGCGTGATATACCCCAGTTTCCCCATGAACATTTCCCCAAATGTGTGCAGAACCACATGCATTTCAGAAACTTATAAACATAGAACGTGTTGGCAGAAAAGGACTGGTAGGCCCATCTTGTCTGCCTATTTTCAATGCATAACTACACCCTGGACTCTGTTTGGTCACAGGTGTCCATTTCTCCTCCCTTTCCACTGTTTATTATACCCATTTGCCTATCCTTGCATGTTTGAAGCCCCACTGTCTTTGCCCTACTATCTCTTCTGGCAGGCTGTTACATGCATCCACCACACATTTCGTGAAGAAATATTTTCTCATGTCTCTCTTAAACCTCCCCCTTCAAGTTTCATAGCATGCTTCCATGTTCCATGTTCTGGTGTTCTTCCTCTTGCTAATCAGACTGCCCTCTTGCACCTTGTTAAGTCCTGTGAGGTACTTGTAGGTCTCAATCATGTCCAGTCTTGCTCTTGTCTTCTCCAGGGAGTGCATGTTGAGTTCCCACAGCCTCTACTAGTATGGTTTCTTGTGCAACCCCAACACCATTTTAGTAGTCCTCATCTGGATTGCTTCCACCCTGTCAATGTCCTTGCAGAGGTGCAGCCTCCAGAACTAGACAAAGTACTCCAGGTGGGGTCTCACAAGTGAGCAATACAGAGTCAACACCACCTCCCTTCTCCTGCTAGAGATCTCCCCTATGCACCCCACCAACTGACTCACCTCGACTACAGCCCTGTCAAGCTGCCCTGCCATCTTGAGCTCATTAGATATGATCATCCCGAGGTCCCTCTCTTGCTTGGTAACTTTAAGTGCTCCACTCATCTTATACTCAGCTCCTTGGGGTTCCCTTCCCTAGGTGTATGGCTTTGCACTTTTTGGCATTGAAACTCAGTTGCCATTCACTAGACCATTTTGCTAGTTTCCCCCAGATCCCTTTGCATCCACTGCACCCCCTCCTGGGTGTCCACCAGGTTGCCGATTTTTGTGTTGTCTGCAAAGAGACACACCTTCCCCTCCAGTTCCTCAGCAATGTCACTTTTGAATATATTGTAGAGGACAGGGCCCAACACCAATCCTTGTGGTACTCTATTGGTCACTTCCATCCTCTGAATGACCGTCCTTTACCACCAGCCTCTGCCTCCTGTCCTCTAACCAGTTCGCTACCCAGATCACCTCCTTCTTCCCCATCCCTATGCTGCTAAATTTCTTTATGAGCCTCCTGTGTGATATAATGTCAAAGGCCTTGCTGAAATCCAGATAGGCCACATCCACTGCTCTCCAGTGATCCACCTCCCTAGTGACCGACTCAAAGAAATCTACAGTATTTGATTTCTTTCACATGACCTCCCCCTATTGAAACTGTCCTTCCAATGGTCCTGCAGCCTTTGTGTCTCTAGGTATTCCATCAATCTCTACTTCAGCAGGGACTCCATTAACTTACTCCCTGCTGATGTGAGAGTGACCAGCCTGTAACTGCTGGCCTCCTCCCTGCTGCCGATCTTGTGCAGAGGGACCACATTGTCCTTCCTCCAATTCTCTGGAACCACCCCTGTCTCCAATGAAGCATTAAAATATATAAGATATATAATATATAAATATAAAAAATGTACATTTTTCTTGTTAGAAAAAAAATATGTTAGTCTTTTTAAAGATAAACTCTTGTTTTGGTTATTTTGTAGGTAAATCTGTTTACATAACCTTTCAAAATGTTGTAATTAGATTAGAATAATTGTACTCTGTATTAGAGGTTGTATGATATGTTTGAGAAATGATTTCCTTTTGCATCAAAAATTATAGTGAAAAATAAATAATGTGACCTACTGGGAATTTAATCCATGTCCCCAGAACACTGTACTGGTGCTCTAACCACTAACCTATAGGCTCACAAGGTTGGCCTGACTCTTCCTGGACATACTTCCTTTCTCTGGTATTGCAAATCCTGCAATTAGGAACAGTAGACACAGCAATTAGATGTTTTGGTGTAGTATTAGCCACTGGGGGCCTGGGTTCAGTTCCCAGTAGGTCACATTATTACTTTCTTGCTACAATTGTGATCTAATTTGCTTAGCAGTGGCTAGTATTCCAGTTGTACCCAACTCAAACCATTTGTTTGGGTTGCAATCATTTTTAAATAAACTAAACTAAAACAGTGCTGCCAGTGGGGCAGCCAACACCATTCTTAGTTCTTTAAGTACCTTTGGGTGGATCCCATCTGGCCACACTGCCTTGTTTTACTTTAAGGCTTCCAACCCCCAGCAGACTCTTTCTTCTGTAAATGGACTTGTGTCAAGCCCATGGTACCTTTTACTGCATGTCAGCCCCCCTTCTGCTGTGAAGACCGAGCAGAAGTATTCCTTTAAAATGTTATCCTTTTGTTGGTCTTCATCTACACAGTCCCCACCATCCCCACCCCCGTGGTCTCCTCATTTTCACTATGCCACCCCTTGCCTTCCTCTTTTCACTTACGTACATGAAGAAAGTCTTATCCCCCATTCTGAGCCCATGGCTATCCTTTCTTCAGTTTGAGCCTTTGCTGTCCTTACTCTCCTTCCTGCCTCCTTTTGTTTCTCTATATACCTCCCTGTCAGTCTCTGTGTGGGACTCCTTATACTTTCTGAAGGCTGTTTCTTTCTTCTTTACTGCCTTAGCCACCTCCTTAAAGAACCACAGTGGTATTTTTCTCCTCCTACCTTTGCTTATTACCTTTAAACAGTGTGCTGATATCTTTGTTATTCCCTCCTTAATTCTATTCCATTGTGCCCCCCAGCTATTCCTCCCTTAAAAGGTATTGGGCCTGTGTCAGCTGCATTTCAGCACCTTGGTCTAGTGACAGCTGCTCTCAAAGGGTGACAGCATCCACTAAGGATTCTCCCTTAATCTCTCCCAGGAGATACACCAGCCGGTCTACTTCTGCCTCTTTCTCCAGATAGCTGCACATAGCCAGGACCATCTCATCTTGATCATGGTAGGACTTCATCATGTTTATGTGGTAGATTCGCTGCTTGCTGGTGTTGTGATGCTTTTGGAGAGCTTTTTCTTAACTACACCCCCCAATGGTTGGATATTAAATTTTCCCTGTCCAAACAAGCTAATATAAGTATTATTTCTTTGTTGTATTCATCTCCTAATCATATCCCTCAGACTTTGCGGGTCACCCCTATAGCAGTCTCGCTTAGAGTTCATAGGCAGCTTTGTAAATTACTTCACCTTGACCCCAAGTAGGATTTATCACAGCCCATCGTGGGTAATCCTAATTTTAAGGTGGCAGGTCAGGTTCTTACCCCCTTTCTTTTGGCCTTTTGCAGAGCTACAAGCAATGTAACATATTATCTTTGATGGTGTTTTATTAAAATTTGCTGAACTATAATGATATAATATCCCTCATAAGGTGTGTTTTAAATATATACAGCTTACCCATCTCTTGCTCTATCATTTCAGTCCCGGCCATTGGTCAACTGCCTTTGCTCAAAAAATTTTGCCATTAGTGAAAGGTATCTTTCCCTGCATGTTGTATCTTTCTTATATTCACAGTTTTTCACATTACTGCCAAATAAAACACATAGCATAGCAACATATTGGAATCGAACTGTACCGACACCTCAAGGGGCATATGAGTTGCCTGTTATCTGGCAGGATTTATACAAATACTGTATGTTTTTTTGTTTTTTTTATTCCATTTCTGCTCCCCCTTTGGGGAACTCTCTCCAGCATCCTCGACCTCCGGTCTCTACCTCCCATCTGAGACACTGGTTTCTCTCCTCGCTCCAGCCGATACGACCCCTGGATCTGAACCCCCAAGGGAGGGGACACCCTATCCACTCAGGGCACTCTGTCTATAGTGTTGAGTGCCAGGGCTGAGCAAGTGGGCATGGAGAGGAGAGTACCCGATACTGGGAGTGTGGTCCGGGGGCCAAGGTACTTTCGCCTATCCCCAAGGGAGGGAATTTTTCCTGCTTTCCTGTTCCCTGCTTTGGCTCAAATGTGCAATGCATCCAGCGTGGGTGCGTACACTCCTGTGCATGTCCACAGGATCACCTCTGCGCCAATCCCCCTTGGTTGCTGGATCGCGGGCTTGCAGTGCTCCCAGCCACCACTAAGAGCCACCAGAGCCCAGGATCGGAACCCCCCCTCCCTCCCAGGACAGGACAACAGTCCTCTGAATGCTCAATCCTGTCCTCCCCTGCTGACCTCTGGTGGCCCGAGCTCACTTCTGAACACAAGTCACCGGCATGGCGTGAAGTGTGGCGTCCAGCGCCTCAACCCTCAGCACCACTGGGCTGGTACAGTACTGTATGTTAAGTATGATAGATACAGATTTGTGCAATTTCAAGTGTTGCATAATATGTTTTATGCCCCTGTTAAAATATATAAGATGGGCAGGGTGCCCTCTGATCTTTGTACTCGTCATACAAAACAGGGGACTCTATTCCACATTTTGCAAGAATGCTCCATGTCTATTTCCCTGCGAGACTCCATCCGCTCCAACTTAGACCCTTTATTAGGATTGGACCAAGTGTTTTCTCCTGATATTTGTGTCATTGGCAATTATAAAGATAAATTGGTAGGGCAACAGAAAGCTCACATACTGTAGCTGTAATTTTCGCATGTGCAAAGAAGATTATTTTGAAACACACTGGTGTGATCATGACACACCTACGTATGTGGAATGGCACAAGGAAATTTTATTTGCCCTTCAAGCAGAGAAAACTATTTCAGTCTTGCTGATCGTTTGGACACCTAACATAAAAACTGGACATTTTTACATACTCTGTTATTACTATCTCTATGATCGATCGACCTGGAGAGAGCTTTTGATTCCATTTCCCATCCCCTCTTGTTATAAACCCTTAGCTCTGTCAGTCTCACTGATCCTGTTGTTAACTGGTTCCATTCCTATCTTCATGATAGGAACAATCTGTTCAAATAGGTGATGTTTTATCCCCACCGCTCCCAGTCCTCACCAGTGTCCCCCAAGGCTCCATCCTTGGCCACATCCTTTTCTCCCTATTTATAAATAACCTCCCTTCAGTCTGTAGTTCTGCTGAAATACACATGTATGCCAGTGATACTATTCTTTTCCTCTCTGGGCCTACTGTCAACAACATACAGGCCCCTCTCCAGGATGACTTCAACAGGGTCCAGTCTTAGTTCATTGATAACAAACTCAAACTTAATGTAAAAAAAACAGTAGCCATGACTTTCAGTATCAGGCAAAAACTGACCACCCTTCAGCACCCTCCAACTTTCTTGACCTTGGATGGTTCCTGCCTTGCGAATGTCTCAGCTTTCAAGTATTTAGGGGTATGGTTGGATTCCCACCTGGATTTCTCCACCCACATTGATGCCATCTGTGCCAAGCTTCACCCCAAATTAGGTGCCCTCTACCAGCACGAAAACTGCCTCCCCCTCTCCACCCATCACAAACTTGACACCAAATTGATTCTACCCACTTTTGACTATGCCAATGTGGTGTATGGCGTAGCTTCTCCTGCCTCCTTAGGCAGACTTGACATCCTGTTAAACCCCTTCTGCCACTTCATTTCAGCCTCTTCCCTGTTTACTCACCACTGTCTTCTTTATTCTGCCCTATCACTTTCTCCTTTGCCCCATAGGAGTCTGGCTCACTGTGTGTCTTTCATTGCTAAATTCTGGTTTGGTACCCTCCCCTCCTATCTCTCCTCCCGCCTCTCCAAGCTGCCAGCTCAAATTACTCCCTTCATCACAGAGACCATCAAACCTTCTCTATCTCTCATCCCCCCTCTGCTTCTGGGCAATCTGTCTTCTCATTCTGTTTCCCTTCTCTCTGGAACAAACTACCCCTGATCTCCATCAATCTTCCTCCCTCTTCTCATTCAAAAGGCTCCTCAGATTTCAATCAATCAATCAATCAAAATCTTTATTTATCCAGGCAGGCACCATTGAGCAAGGCTCATTTGCAAGGTGGACCTGGTCATAAATACATCAAAGTACAGTACATAAGCAGGTATACAAAAAGTAATAATACACAAGAAAGAAAAAGAATATACAGTGTATACAGTATGAGTACAAGGTTGAAATAAATAAAAAAAAAACAGCATTATTTTACAATTAAAGAAGTCAGCAGATGTACAATCAACCATAGGCATACAGGGGTTATAAGCAGAGATCTTTTGAGTGAGGCAGCCGGCAACTACACATATAGGGGAAAGAGGTCATGTATGGGGTGGCAGGTTAGAGAGGTAAAGAGGGAGGGATATATTACAATGACTGGGGAAAAATTGAGCTAAAACCACAGAAAGTGATGATGGCTGTTGTGTACTTGTTTATTATGATAATGACAGAGGAGGGGTAGATAATTGGGACACTACTATGGATGGGGTGGGACTTTAGCCAGGCTGGAGTGGACAGGGAAGGGTGGGTGCAGCAGGAAGAGTTAATAGGGAAAGAGTGAGAGCCAGGGGTAGAAACATGGTGAGCGTCAGGATGGAAAGGGGGAGTTGCGGAATTAGTGGGCTAGCGGTGAGGAAAACATTTGCAAGGTGCTTTCATGTAGCGATCATAGAACGCCTTGAAGATATTCAGGTTAACAGGGCAGCTCAGCTTCAAGTTCCTTTGTAAACCATTCCACAATGTGGGTAAAGAGAAGCTCAGAGCAGCTTGCCGAAACGAGTTTTGACCCTTGGAACTTGGAGGGCAATTAGGGAATAGCTTCTTAGAGCGTAGGTGCCTAACACACTCAAGGGAATACAATCTGAGACATATGAGGGGAGCTTGTTGGTCGCCACTCTGAAGGCCCACAGGTCGGCATTTCTATTCCTTCTATAGTGAAGGGAAGTCCAACTTAACGATGAGAACAGGGAGCAGTGGTGTGTGAAAAGTGGAAGGCCAGTAATGAACCTGATAGCTCTGTGGTAGAGGGTGTCCAACTTAACCAGAGCAGAGGCAGTGCAGTGGCTGTAGAGCAGATCTGTGTAATCTATTAAAGATAGGAAGGTAGCTTGAACCAGTTGAAAATCTTGGCCTCCTTTGTGAGCAGGTGGTTAATTCTGTAGAATAGTCCTAATCTTTGCCTTAGTTTCTTCTGTAGTTCTTCGAGATGGTCGGGGAAGGAAAGTTTATGATCAAGCCAAAGATTTCTACCCCACCAGCCTTGCTTTCAGTGTCCCCAATCCTTACCACTCTAGTGCTCTGAAACCTTTGCTTGGCCCACCTGTATCAGGCGAGTTAGCATGCATAATTGTGTTTTTTCATTTGGGAGGGGTGTGTAATCTGTATTCTCGCTTTTTGTTGTTTCATTTTGCACTATGTAATTGCTTGTGATATATAATCTTATTGCTGTTGTCTTTTTTTGAACTGCACTGTTTTTGGGTCTTATAACCCTGACCCTTGTTTTTTTTCTGTCTTGTTAATTTTTTGGCTCCTTGCTGATTTTTTTTTTTTACGTTAATAATGTTTATTGAGTTTTTCTGCAGTACACTCAATACAGTTATTAATATTCAGGAAATAAAAGGAAACAAATACATTGGCATAAGGCAATATACAGGTCTAGAGAGTGATACAGAGATTATGTTATCTGATCTGCCAACATGTACACTCAAACGAAGTTAAATACAGTAGGAACAATTACCCTTACATCTGACTGTCAGAAACAATGAGAGAATCCTTGCTGATTATTGTTATTTCTCGCTATGTACCCTTGTCTCTGGGTCACTCCTGTAAACAACACTAGGCAGAATGGAGCTTTTTCCAGTTATCAACTTTTAAATATATAAATAAATAAAAATGATCTAAAGGACATCCTACCATTTTTACATTGGTTGCGCTTGCGCAAATTAATGTTTCAATCAATCAATCAATCAATCAAATCTTTATTTATTATGGTGATCATCATTGAGCAAGGATCATTTATAAGATGGACCTGATAAGGTCAAGGTTCGAGTTGGTGCACAGCAATTACATCACATACTTATGAGACAGTTATACATACAGAAACAAGAAAATATTATTTATAACACAATAATATACAGAGAATTCACATGTTAAAGCTTGGCAAGAGAAAGTTAAACTAACATCTACAATATGTACAATACATATATATCACAATGAGGCCATGACAGTCCACTCACATAATGAGTACAAGGATGGTGAAGGGAATATTGGTGCCATATACTGGCGGTGTCTGGCTGGAAGGAATATGCCATGTGATTGGAATAAGGTTTTGTGGGATGACTATTCTATCTCTGCGGTAGCAACTGCATTTCTCTGTGAAGAAGGCTGTACAGTGCTGCTTGAAGGATGTAAATGGAATGATAATGGACAGTTTTAGGGATTTTTGTAGGGTGTTCCATGCTATGGCTAGAGAGTAGCTGATTGCTGCCCTCCTATTTTGGTGTTGACTTTGGGCAATTTGAGCAGGATGATATTGTTGCTTCTTAGGGCATAGGAGCTGGGAGTGGTCAGGTTGAAGCAGTCAGGATATAGCTTGGGAGTTTTTGATAAAGCTCTGTAGATCCATAGAGCTACATTTCTGCTCCTTCTGACATGAAGGGAAACTCATCCAACTGAATCATAGAGAGAACAATGGTGAGTATTATATGGCAGGTCTGTACTGAATCTTATTGCTCTATGGTATAAGGTATCCAACTTTTGAAGGTAGGAGTGGAGCAGTGACTATAGAGGAAGTCTGCGTAGTCAATGACTGATAGAAAGATGGCCTGGACTAATCTCATCTTTGAATCTCTATTAAGGAAGGGTTTTAATCTGTAGAGGAGGCCAAGCCTTGGTGAGCTTTTTCAGCAGTTGTTCTAGATGCTGAGTAAAGTCAAGTCTGTTGTCAATCCACACACCTAAGTATTTGAAATTTTCAACATACTTCAGATTTTCTCAAGTATAGTGCATATCTGGGAAGACTGATTGAAGAGGATGTGTTGGTGGAGTTTTGGGTTATGAACATCATTGCTTTGGTTTTCTTTGCATTTGTAGAAGCTTTTCTCGAGAAGCTGATGTTGTAAAAGGAGAATTCTGCTTGTAGGATTTCATGAGCAACTTTAGGTGAAGGGTTGCTGACATACAGTACAGTGTCATCAGTAAAGAGATGTACTGAGGACTTGGTATAGGTTGAATCAATTTTATTTATATAAATGGCAAAAGGATAGGACCCAGAATAGAGCCTTGGGGACTCCTCTTGACAGTGGTCTTAATGGGAGAGGTCACCTTCAGCTTTTACCTACTGTGATCTACGGAGGTAGCATCTGAACCACTCAAGGGAGGATGGATCTAGGCCAATGGAGTGTAGGGATGAGAGTAGCAGTTCATGGTCCACAGTGTCAGATGCTTTGCTCAGGTCCAGGAATACTGCACAGACATTGTTCTTTTTATCCAGTTCGGTTTGCCAATCATTGGTGACCTTGGCTAATGCAGTGATAGTGCTATGTTTGGCCCTGAATCCAGATTGAGCTGGATTTAATAGATTAGCATTGTCCATATATTCCCTTACTGAATACTCACTAATTTCTCCAGCATCTTGGATAACACAGGTAGGATGGAAATGGGCCTGTAGTTATTAAGATCCATAGGGTCCCCTGATTTTAGAAGGGGGACCACTTGGGCTGTCTTCCACAGCGTGGGAATAGAGCCAGAGTTTAGGGAAAGGTTAAAGAGGTGAGTTAGGGGGACTGCAAGCACATGACATGCAATCTTTAGAAAGAATGGGTCCAGAAGATCTGCTCCTGCACTTTTTTTGGTATCTAGATGCCATAATAAATCCTCAACTTGTTTCAACAGTATAGGTTTGAAGCTAAAGAAGGAGTCAACTCTTTGTTCACCAGTATAGTGGGAGCTTAAATGATCCCTTAATAGGTTAGCTGGGGAGGAGTCAAAGGCAAGGCCAGCTGTTGTGAAGTGATTGTTGAATTCATCCAGGATTTCCAATGTGCCAGTAATGGGGCCATAGTTACTGTGTAAATGGGTTGGAAGGGGGTTGTTAACATCCTGGCCCATCATACCCTTGATGGTGCCCCAAAATCTAGCAGTATTATGGTAGGAGGAGTCGAGCTGGGCCAGGTAGTAGGCAGCCTTTGCATCCCTAACTTTCCTAGTGCATTTATTCCTGGCTTTCCTAAAGATCATCCAGTCCATGATATTCTTAGTTTTCTTGTTACTTTCCAAAGTTTATCTCTCTCCAGCAGTGCAGCTTTGAGGTCAGCTGAAAACCAGCGACAGGATTTGTTTTTATTCGGATACTAGAGATTGGGGCATGGGTGTTAAGGGCATTTAATATAATGCTATTTAGCACCTGCTGAGCTTTTCTACAGAATGTGCAAGATAGAACTTTTGCCAGTGTGGAGAGTAGGCTAGATCATGCAGATATCCTTCAATATGGATGTTTTCTTGGATCTCCTCATGAGGAATTTTGCAGGATCTGTTTTAATGCTGTTGGATCTTACCCCTGCGATGGGGCAGTGGTCACTTATGTCGCACAGAGCACTCCAGCGTGTGTGAATAGATGTGGTTTACTCACTAGTATGATGTCAAGTAGAATACTGTTACTACTATTCCTTGCATTTAGCCTTGTTGGTTCATTAATTAACTGTGTGAGCCCATAGGTGTCACAGAATGATACCAGAGGTGTAGCTGCCTGGGTGAGCCAGTTGAAATTCAGGTCCCCTATGATAATGACTTCTTCAGTACAGGACTTGACCAGGTTTCCCAGGTGGGATAAGAGCTTGTGTTCAGCAGAGGGGGGTCTGTAGCATCCAATTAAATGGAAAGCTGCTGTATTGG